>OY728141.1:1895847873-1898347873 GCA_963277665.1 Viscum album
CTTAGCCCAAAACCCCAAACCATCATTCCAAAAAAGAACCTTAATCCTGGATCCCCAAAAAAATTTAAACCCTCATCCATAAAAAACCCTAAACCCTTTGTCTGTGAAAAACCTATACCCTCAGCCCCAAATAAATCCTCAACTTTAAATCCCAGAAAACCCAACACACTTATCCCAAAAATATCATTAACAAAATAACACTAAAACCAAATCCCAAAAAACCCTTAAACCTCATCCTAACAAAACATAACCCATCAGCCCAAAAAAAAAACGTGATCCCCCATCCCCAAAAAATTCCTAACCCCCAATTCCCAATTAACCTTAAACTCTCTACCATAAATAACCCTAAACCATCATTACAATGAAAACCTGAAAAATAACCCTGAAACAATGAACCCTCATCCCAATCAAAATCCAAAACACTAAACCATAAAAATCATAAACCCCTATCCCTTAAAAACCCTCAACCCTCAACTCCAAAAACTGTAAACCCGACACAAAAATTTCAAATTCATTGGACCCAAAAAACCGTAATCCCAAAGTCCCATAATACCGTAAACCCCATCCATAAAAATCCAAAATCCTAGGCCACAAAAAACCCTAGACCCGCCTCAACAAAAAATCTTAAATCCTTAACACCAAAATACACTAATCACTCATCCCTAGAAAACAATAAAACCCCATTCCTAGGAATCCCTAAACCCTCTACCCCTATAAACCCTCAATCCTCATCCCTAGAAAATCTAAATCAGTTATCCCTAAGAAACACTAAAATATCATCCCCAAGAAAACATAACCATTATCCCCAGGAAACCCTTAACACTCTTCCCAAGAAGACCCAAAACCCCCATCCTCAAAAAACCATAGCCCTAATCCCAAGGAAACCTGAAACTCCTAACCCCAGGAAATTATAATCCCTCATTCCAAGGAATTCGACTACACTCAACCATAGAAAAAACTAAAAACTCATTCCCAAAAAAAATTTAAACACTTAGCCCCATATATACCTAAACCCTCATCCCTAAAAAACAATAAAAACTCATATATATAAAACCCTAAAACCTCACCCCTATAAAATCATAAAACCCCATCCCTAGAATACCCTAATTCATCAACCCAAAAATTACCTAAACCCTCATCCCCATGATGTTCTAAACACTCATCCTCAGAAAACCTCAGACCCTCAACTCTAGAAAACCTGAATACCATAGACCAAGAAAACCGTAAACCCTTTTCCCTAAAAAACCCTAAACCCTCACCCATAGGAAAAAAACACTCAACCCTAAAAACCCCAAATCCAATACAATATTAAACCATAAACCAACAGGCCTATAAAACATTAAACCCTCATCCACATAAACCCATAAAACATTATCCCCAAAAAACCATAATCACTCATCCCCTGAAATACCAATTCTCTCATTCCTTGAAAAACCTAAATCCTGAGTCCCAGGAAACCCCAAACCCTCATCCCCAGAAAACAGTAAACCCATCATCCCCATAAAAACCTAAAACCTCAGCCCAGAAAACCCTAAATTTTCTTCCCAAGAAATCCATAAATACATTTTCCCAAAAACCATAAACAATCTACCCTAGAAAACCATAAACCTTCATCCACAAAAATCCCTAAACTACTAAACCACAAATACCCAATATCCTCATTTCCAAAAAAACCATAATTCTTAACACTATGTATCCCTAAACCCTCAACACCAAAAAACCATAATCCATTAGCCACAGAATACACTAAGTCTAAAACCATAAAAACCATAAACCATCATCCTCAAAAAACCAAAATACCATCATCCCTAAAAAACATTAAACTATCATCCCCTCCAAACACTACAACCTCAAACCCAAATGGAGGAAGAAGTAAAAGTTGTTATAAAATTCCATTGTACAAAACAAAACTTGTTTTATGTTGTTGATGTTTCAAAATCTGGTTATTTACCTTGATAGAAGAATATAAGTTATGGAAGAAAATGATCAAACATTTATTTCAACGAAATATGAACAAGTTATCAATGATATATAGTGTCTTTAATATTCTCGATATGTCAATAAGAAGTGATTTATGTTGAACTATTTTTCATATAGAAAATATTAAAAGAAATTGTGTATAAGAATGGTGAAGATTGAATATTATGTGGCTATGATACTGAAGTAAGAGGATATGAACATTTCAATAAATAGAAATGATGAGTTTTTTATTCTAATGATGTGATGGTTCTTGAAAATTTTGGGGATGATGCTTTCTAAAAACATACCAATGAGAAAGATGAAGTGGTTATGCAATATAAAAATGATACCAACAATTATGATACCATAAAAATGCATGAATCATACATAGTTATTAATAGTGATGAGTAATAAAGTCATACATCTCAACCTAGGATGAGGTGACTTGTGAAATATCAGAATATAATTGTTGATCAACATCAAAAGGATTATCCATGAAAAAAATCAAATGTTATTACACATACATGTTTGTAATCAAAAGATGAGCCAAAGTATTTGACTGATGTTTTTGTTCACTCAGAATCGATTCAAGATTAAAATGATGTGTTAGATAAGATTGAGGAGAATGATACTTGGAAACTCATACCTAAACCATATGGTAAATAATGTTATTGGTACAAAGTGGTTGTTTTGAAAAAAAATTAAATAAAGGTAGTGAAGTGATATGAGAAAAATAAATATTGGTGTGCAATGGGTAATCACAAATTGATGGTACATACTTTGAGAATACTTATTCTCTAGTGGAATTGTTGGAAAAAAATAAGAACATTTCAATCTATTGCTGCACAAAAAAATTATGAAAATTTTCAAATTGATGTAAGGTTAGTATTTTTGAATGGTGAACATGATGAAGAATTTTTTCTTGAACAATTGTCTGTATTTTTTATTTGTAAAGATGAAAGTTATTTGGTAAAGTTCTAAAAAACCATTTATGGGATTAATCGAGCTCTGAGTGTATAGTATTCCAAAATAGATTCTTTCTTATGGATGTTGAATTTCAAACAATGATGTTTTGATGATAGATTATCCACATCTGGTTGTGCTTTATTTTTGGTGGAAATTTGTGTAAGTATTCATACTAAGAACCAAAATTCAGTAACTCCTAGCATGATTTATGATAAGTGTTCTTATACCACTGAAGATTCTACATAATTTATGTGGATAAAGACTTGGTAGGAAGACTTACTCATTGATGTGAAGTTACTTCTGCTCTTGGTATACTATAATCAGTGTGAAATTATCCTTAAAATAAATATAGTAAAAAAATCTTATTAAAGAGATGATGTCAATAACCATTTCATCAAATAGCATGTAATTGAATAATGAACTCATGATAGAGTATGTTCTTACATAGGATCATGTTGTTGACATATTGACAAAAGAATGACCAAATGAATCATTTTTCAATATTAGGTTGATCATGGGGTCTCCAACCTACTTCTCTCCATGGTTGCGGTATTTTCATCTTTCCCCAATCCCATCCAGTCATTATATAGTGTCATAAATGTTTGAGATTGTGTCATAAATATATCAAATGAAATGTTTTTAATACTTTAAGGAAGTACATATATAGGGGGTTGTGGGTATGTTATGAAATTTTTATGTTAGTGTGTGAGATATTATAAATGTTTGTTGAGATGGATGTGGGAAACATTTGTTTATAGAAAAGATGGAAGAAAGGTGTTGAGAAATATGAATGTTTCAAAGATGAAGAAGATTCATGAGTTTCTAATTTAGGACAACATGGTATTTCTGTAATTGAATCTTATTTCTAATAATGAGATCACTTGTGTTGGTTGATAGTGGTTGATAAGTAATGCATTTATTGATGTTAATGTTTTTCTTGATTTATGAATCTTGATTGAAAAAAAATCAAAAGGGGGGATTATTAGTACCATGTTTGATGGAAGTGGTTTTGGATGAAAAATGTATATTATGTTGACTATATTGACATTTTTTGTCAAATAAAAGAAATCATTTCAGATTGTATTTCGTGGTCATCAGATGTAGTTTGAATATGGAAGTGGGTTTCAAACTATTAGATGATAAAATTATTATAAATTATTTCAGTTTTAGTTTTCTATTATGAAGATGTTTTGAGTATGAAGTTTTTTTAGACTCACCATATCTCGTGAATGAAATCATCAATCGGTATGAGGAGATAAATCAAAGTTAGAATGTATCATTACAAATATTTTTATGATTTTATTATTGGTATGTTATAAAATATATGGTGGTATCTTTAAACTTGTGATCCATGCTTTATTAATGAAAGGGAGAAATTATGTCTATGTTTTCTATGTAGTGAGAATATAATTGAGGAAGGTGATGGAATACTGGGAAGTAAAACCTCTTTATCTACAAGGATGTGTTTTGTGACTCTATCCCTTATCTCATGTAGTATTTTAATAGTTTCATCACTGGTGGAGAATGATTCATAAATCTTGCAATTAATATGTTTTCAACATTTTACTGAAGCACACACACACACACACACATATATAAGAATATTTTTGTGGTATGTTGTGAACTTTTTTTTATGTTTGTGAACATTTCTAAATTATTTTTGATATGGTTGTAGGAAACATCTTTCTATCGAAAAGAAAAAATAAAGATTTTGTGAAAAGTGAATGTTTTGATGTTGAATATGTTTTGTGAGTTACCACTTTTTGAAAACATGGCGTTTTTATAAATGATTATTGTTTCATATAATGATTTTTCTCATGTAGGATGATAGTTGTTGATAAAAATTCATTGGTTGAGGTTACAATGTTCAGTTATTTTTTAATCTAGGTTGAAAAAAAATCCAAAGGGGAGTATATTGGGACCATGTTTGATAGAAGTTTTTTTTGATGCCCAAAAATATTATGATGACTATTTTTTGTAAAATAAAAGAAATATATCAAAATATTATTCCGTAGGTAACTGATGTAGTTTTGATAAGTAATTGAGTTACACATGATCAAATGATAAAATGAATAAAAATTATTTCGGTTTTCATTTTCTATTCTAAAAATGTTTTATGGATGATGTTTTTTTAGAATTATATGGTCTCTCGAAAGAAATATTCCATCTATATGAGGAAATGTATAAGTCTCTAAAAGTGTCAATAAAAAATGGGATGATGATTTTATATTTGGTAATTTATAAAACATCATGTGCTTTGGGGAAAATTATGAACCATTATTTTTATAATAAAGGAAGAAAATGTATCCATGTTTTCTATGTGGTGATAATTGAATTGAGGAAGGTGATGGAATACATTGAAGTAATAGAACGTTCCAATGTATGTCAGATGAATATATTCTTATCAAAATGTTCTCAAATTCATGAATATTTCATGGTACAAGTAAAATTTCCTGGAGGAAGAAATGATGGGGAATGTCAAAGTTGTTGAATTCAATGTTTTTTTGAAGCACTGATCGACCGATATAATATATTGTCTGATCCATCTGACAATCTAATCATTTGGATGAAATATTCATAAGGATCAATATTTAGTTTGGAATTCTAAACGATAGTACATTCTGCTGACATTTTTCCATCAAATGTTGTATGCCACCGATCCATTGAAGGAAAATTTGTTTGTTGATTCAAAATAGTATGTAAAGTTGTTGGGATAGATGCATGTAGTAATTTTGGATAACAGTCAACCAAATGAAGATTAAAAATGAATTAAACCATTTTCATCTGGTTGAACTATATTAAATTTGGTCTAAGAGAAAAAATAATTCTCCTTTTTTTCTAGTGGGTCAAGATTCATCAGACATGAAGTGGTGTCGACTCATCAAATGGGCATTCACAAAGATTCATCAAAAGGAACCAAAGGCCAATTCATCAAACATAGGCTAACAACGATAAATTTATCAAACGCTGAACTTCATTGGATGCAGGATCATCTGTCTGGGGAATATAAGAAAAGGAGGCATATTTGAAGAGTTTTGACATAGTGTTGTCAATGGAGGTTCTGTTATCATTAGAATTTTCACTGATGTCTGCATAAATATAAAATATACATAATTTTAATGATGTTTCAATAATTATTTAGGGAGAAAAATTCTATGTTTTAACTACTTTCATTCAGTTTATATGGATCATCATGACAAAAATTCTTCAATTATGTTTTATTTTAATGTGGGTAAATAAAATCCTAGTGAACACATTTTTTCAATGTAATGGTGATCTTTCTTATAATTAAATATGTGTTAGACTAAATAAGGGTTATAAATTTCAATGATGGATGGACTTGTGAAATTATTTGAAATGTTTTGATAAGAATAAAGAAGAGTTTAAAAGTGATAAAAGCTTCAAATATGATGTTAAAATGAATATCAAAATAATTTTTCTGGATATTTGTTTGCGTGGGAAACTAAAATATGTTTCCCTATAATTCATATTTAGGAAAACCTATAAATTGAATAAGTATATTGCACAATATGAAAATGAAATACATTCCATGTGTGAAGGAAGAGTGAGAAGCACTGACGTTTTAGAGTATAGAAGTTTCCGAACTGTGTTTTCCTGAGGATGTTTTCCGAATAGAAGAAGAGGAAAAAATTATTAGAGGATCTAACTGAGCAATCAGAGAAGAATTTTTGTGTAATGTTTGATGTTGTTAAAACGTATTTCATAATAATTACTTTGTATCTATCTTCTGGACTGAGGTATCTTTCATAGGAATCATATTGAGCAATCAGATTGGGTTTCCATAAAAAAATTAAGAAATTTGGTCCTTACATGTTATTGTGTATGAATGTGATTAATTTTGTTAACGTATTTTATTTCTAGTAGAATTTGTGTTATTGGATCATTTCCCTACCCTGAGAATGATGTAGAAACTCTTATCATGTAGTGAACCTTTTAAATAATTTTTTTGGTGGATGTGAATTTTTATTCTTTTAGAAAGGTGATAGATCATTAATAAGATATGAATGTTGATACATAAGAATTTTAACATAAAAGAAAAATTTACCAGTAATTTACCCCTCCACCTATCAGTGATACATTGAACTTGGTTGGTCCTTTTCACAACCTTCATCCCCAAAAAACATGAAACAATCAGCCCTAAAACACAAAACCCTAAGAATCCAAAACACTAACACCTCATGAAGATAAATCTTAAACCCTTATCTAAAACAAATGTAGTCCATTATCCACAAAAAAACCTAATACATCAGTTTCATATAATGCTAATCCCTCATGCCGATAAAACCATAATCCCTCAGCCCTAAGAAAACATGAAACCATCATCCCCCAAATCGTTAAAATCATAGGCCCAAAAAACCATCAAACCTCAGCCCCCAAACCCTAAACCATAATCCTAGAAAACATTAAACCCTAAAACCCAGAAAACACTAAACCATCACCCCTAGAAAACCCTAAACCCCCAGCCAGAAAAACCCCACAAACCTCATCCCCAAAAACCCTTAAACCTCAACCCCCAAAACACCCCAAACCCTTTGGACTTAAAAACCCTAAACTCTCCACCCTAAAAAATCCTGAAAACATTCCCCTAAAAACCCCACAATAAATTCACCAAATAACACTCAACCCTCATCTCTAAGAAACCCCTCAACCATCTTTCCAAAAAAACACTAAACACTATTCCCTAGAAGTCCTCTAAACCATCATCCCAAAAGAACTCAACTGGCATCCTCAAAAAATAAAAAGCCTCATCCCCCCAAAATGGTAAACCATTAGTCCCAAAAAACCCTAAAACCAAAACCCCCAAAACCCTTAACCGTCAACCCACAAAAACTCTAAACCATCATCCCAAAAAATCCTAAACCCTAATCCACAAAAAAACCCAACCCCAACCTAAAAATACCTGACAAACTCATGTACAATAAAACACTAAACCCTAAACCCCAAAAAAACCATAAACCCTCTCCCCCGAAACACCCAAAAACCTCAACCCCAAAAAACCTGATTCCCTAGGCCCTAGGAAAACAAAAATCATCAACACAAAAAATCCCTAAATGATGAAACTTATCCCGAAGAAAATGTGAACCCTATTCCCCATGAAACCCCAAACCCTCAGCCCCATGACACCCTAAATCCTCATCCCCATAAAACCCAAAGACCATGTCCCCCCAAAACCCTAAACACTCATACCAAAAAACCCTAAAACCTCATCCATGAGAAACCCTAAAACCTCAGTCACATGAAACTATAAACTCTTATCAAAATGAAATCATAAACCCTCAGAACCAATAAACCATAAACCCTCACCACCAGGAAACCACAAACCCAAAATCTCAATGAAGATGTAATCCAACCACAAAAGAAATCTAAAACACTAAACTCTATGAAATCCTAAACTGTTATCCACATCAAACCCTAAACCCTCACTCCCATGAATCTCTAAATCCTTATCCTGAAGAATCACAAAAAACCCCCAAGAAAACCTCATCCAATAACCATAATAAACCCTAAACACTCATCATCCTGAAACATGAAACCCTCATCCAAAAAAACCCTGAACTCTCAACCCCAAGAAACCGTATACCCATGACCCCAAAACACTAATCCATTATCCCAAAGAATCCCTTATCCATAAGAATCCCAAAACCCTAGGACCCAATAAACCATAAACCATCATCCTCCAGAAATACTAAACCCCCAGAACATAGAAACCCAAATCCCATAAGCTCATGAATCCAAAAAAGTTCATAAAAATGACCTAAAACCCATAATCTGGTGAAACACTAAACCATAATCCCGATTAAACAATAAAACCATAAACCATAAACCCTAATACCCAAAAAACCATAAACACTAAACCCCAATACAACCTAAAATCACATTATGAATAATCCCAAGACTCTCATCGCCAGGAAACCCTAAACCCTATAACCTGAAAAACACTAAACCCTCATCCCCCTGAAACCCAAAACCCTCAGTCCAAGAAATGATAGACCGACATCCCCAAGAAACCCTGGACCCTCTTCCCTATTAAACCCTAATCCCTTATCCCTATGAAACCAAAAACCATTATCCCAAACAAACCCTACACAATTAGCCCCAAGATACCATAAACACTCATCTTCATCCAAGCATAAAACCCCATCCCCCATTAACCCTAGACCCTCAACACCAATAAAACCTTTACCCTCATCCACAATAAACCATAAACCCCATCCCCAAGAAGTAGTAAACCCTCAACCCCATGAAATCCTGGACCATAATACCCATGAAACGCAAAACTATCACCCTCACAAAACCCTAATCCCCCGTCCCTATGAAACACTGATCCCTTTTCCCTAATAAACCATAAACACTCACCTCTAATAACTAGTGAACTCACAACACCAATAATCCTAGAACTCATAGTCCCAAGAAACATTGAATCCTTAGCATTAATAATGAAAAAACCCTCATCCCCATGTAACCATGAACCCTCATACAAATGAAATATTGAACCGTAAAACAGAAAAAGTCCTCAATACTCGGCTCCAAGAAACCCTGAACCCTAATACCCATGAAACCATGAACTCTCATCCATAAAAACACTGGATACTCAGCCCCATGAATCAATGTACCCTTAGACCCACGAAACCCTAAACTCCCATCCCTATAAATCATGATCATTGAACCATCATCCCCAAGAAACCCTGAAAATCAACCCAAGAATCCCTTAACTTTTTTCCCATGAAACCATGAACCATATTCCCCTAGAATCCATGAACCCACAACCCTAATTAACCATAACCCATCATAAGAAAAAATAAATTTTTTCCTGATGAAACCCTAAACCCTCTACCCAAAAAATAGTAAACCATCAACCTCACATAAATGAACCCTAATCCCTAAAAAAACCTTGAACCCTCAGACCAAAAAAAACCCTAAGCCTTCATCCCAATAAATCTGAAAACATCATCCCGGAAAAATATGAATCCTTGGTCCATGAAAAATTCTAAACTCTATACCCTCATCACCAAAAAATACTAAGTCCCCATCCCAAAAAAGACATTGAAATCTTATCCCCGATAAACCCTAAAATCTCATCCAAAAACCCACTAGAACTCCCAGTCATATAAAAATCAAGAACCCTCACCCAAATAATATAAACCCGCATCCCAAGAAACCCTAATCCCTCATCCCACAAACACACTAAACTGACAATCCCTTAAAAACCTAAACCCACATTCCCAAAATTCCCTGAACCCTCCACCCTAAAATTCTATGAATCATATTTGAAAAAAATAATGTACCCTCATAACAAAAAACAATTAATCCACAACAAAAGAAGTCCAAAAAACCCTCATCCCCTGAAAAACCTAAATCCTTTGCACTAAAAAACATTGATCCATTATCAAAAAATAAACATTGAACCATTACCCAGAAAAACCCTAAATCGTCATCACCTATAAAATCCAAAATGATCAACCCCAAAAAATCTTGAACCCTCATCCCCCCAAAAAAAACCCTTTCCCTAAAAACCATCATCCAACAACACTGATAAACCCTGAACCATCGGCCTCAAAAAAATTGAAACCTCCTCCACAAAATAAATTTAACCCTCAACCCAAAAAGTCCAAATCCCTATTCCAGAAAAACCATGAAATCTCATCCCAATAATCCATGAATCCTCAAACCAAAAATACCATGAAGCCTTAGTCCATAAAAACCCATTAATTTTCTGCATTAGAAAACCTAATCCCTCATCCCAAAAGACCCTAAACCCTTAGCTCCAAAAAATCCATGAACCATAAAACCTAAAAAAACTATAACCCATGACACCAAAAACCCATAACCCACATCTATACAAAACCCTAAAACATTATCCCCCCAAAAAATATATCCCTCATCCATATAAATCCCAAATAACTCAGCCCTAAAACCCCTCAAAACATAACCCCCAAAAAATCTGAACCCGCTACCCCAAAAATCCCAACCCCCAAACAAAAATATCCCTGAACCCTTGGACCAAAATAAACCTTGAACCCTCAACCACGAGAATCATTGAACCATAAACCCTCAATAAATAGTAAAACCAAAGCCCCAAAAATACATTGAATCCTCATTCCCAAAATACCCTTAACTCTCAACCCCAAATAAACATTAAACCTTATTACCAATAACCCATGAACCTCTATCCCCAAAAAATCCGGAGACCTTAGCACAAGAAAACACTAAACCCTCCTCCTTAAAAAACCATAAACCCTCATCCTAAAAAAAGTTCTCCCTCATCCCCCAAAAAACCTAATCCCTTATCTCAAAAAAACTCTTATCCTTGAGCACCAAAAAAAACATCAACCCATTGGACCAAAATATATTCAATACTTAGCCCCAAAATACCATAAACTAATATAAAAAAACCCTCTACCGTCAGCCCCAAAGAACCCATAACCATCAGCCTGAAAATCAACCTACCCACAACATGAAGGACCGTAAACCAGTATCCCCCAAAAAAACTCACAACCCTCAACAACCAAAAAACCCTCAACCTTGTGCCCCAAAATACCCTCATCCCTGAGTTCCAAAATAACCTCAACCCTAATTCCCCCAAACCCCTCAATCCTCAGCTCCTAAAAAATCCCTCAACCATCAGCCCCCCAAAGAAACTAAACCCTTAGCCCAAAAAACACATGAACCCCATCCAAAAAACCCCAAAACCATTGTCCCCAAAAAAACCATCACCCTTCAACCCAAAAAAACCTAAACCCTCAACCCTCATCCCTACAAAAAACCCTCAACCCTCAACCCCAAAAATAATGTGACCATTATTCCTAGAATATCCTCGACCATATCCCTATATAAACATTATCCCCCTTCCCCTATCCAGGAGAATCCATCAACCCTGAGGCCTAAACAATTGAAATCCCATAGTCCCCCAGAACCATAAACACTCAACCCAAAAATAACATAAACCTGCATCCCAAAAAAACTCTAAATCATCAGCCCCAAAAAATAATAATTCCATTGAACCAAAAAAAATTAAATCCTAAGGATGAAAAAACATAAAACCTCAACCACCCAAAAAGAATACACCATAACACACACAAAACCCTTAACCCTCAACCCCAAAAAACCCTCAACCCCTATCCCCAAAAAACCCTAAACCCTAAACCATCCAAAACACTCATCCCTCATCACTAACATACCCTCAACCCTGATACACAAAAAACCATAATCCATATACCATTAAAATCTCTAATCCCTTATCCTAAAAAATTAAACCCTTAAACAGAAATTCATAAACCCTTAGCCCCAATATAACCTAAACTCTTTTCTCCAGAAATCCCTCATCCCCGAACCCCCCAAAAACCCTCATCCCTTGCCCCTCAAAATCCCAAACACAAATCAACATAAAACATCGAACACTCAGCCCCCAAAATACATTATCCCCCATCCCAAAAAATCCAAAAACCCCAAATCACAAAAACAATCGACCCACATCTCCAAAAAAACCCTAAATCAGATCACCAATGTACCCACAAAACTCATCACCAATAATATCTCAACATTCATCCCAAAAAAATTATAATTCCATATCCCAAAATACCATTAAGCATCAGACAAAAAAACCCTCAACCCGGAGTCCCTAAAACCCCTAGCCTTCATAAACAAAAAACCCCAAATACCCTCACCAAATGACCAAAAACTACTAGCCCAAAAATCAAAAACCCTCATAACCAATAAATACTATAACATCATCACTAAAAATTATACAATAGTCATCTCTAAATAACCCTCAACCCTAAAAAAATAGTAAATCCTCATCATCAAAATAACATCAACTCTGCATCTAATAAAACCCTCCACCATCACCCCAAAAAATCCCTGAACCCTTAGTCTTATAATACCCTCCTGCCATGGTCCCAAAAATCCCTCAAACTTCAACCACAAAAAAATTTCGACCCTCAACCCCACAAACCCCTTAAACATATGTCCAAGAAACTGTCAACCATTTTTGACAAAAAATAGGAATCTCTTGTCCCAAAATCCAACCATCCTTCAGCCAAAAAACCCTATACTGACACCCCCATAAAAACCAATAACATAAAATCCGAAAAATAAATTACCCAGATAACCAAAAAACCAAAAACCACCAACCCTTGAAAATAATAAACCCTCGACCCCAGAAAAAACCAAAAGCCTCAGTCCCAAAATACACCAAACCCTCATCCCCATAAAATCTTAACCCTTAGCTGGAAGAAAAATCCATGAACCATCAACCCCAAAAAATCATGAAATCTTAGTCCCCCCACCCCCCTAAGAAAGCCAAAACCATGGGCACAGAAAAATCTTATCCTTAAAACCCAAACATCCCTAAACCCTAAGGCCAAAAAACCCAAAATCCTAAAACACAAAAAACCTATTCAATTATCCACATAAATAATAAATCCTTAAACCAATAAAACCATAAACAACTGCCGCAAAAAACCTTAAATCCTTGACCTAAAAAATCCTAAACACTCGAACCAAAAAACAAAAAATATTCTACCCCAAAAAACCCTAAACCTACATCCCCAAAACTCCTTAAACCCTAATCCTCAAAAATACTTAAACACACATCGCCAAAAAATCATAATCCCTTGGAACTAAAAAACATCAAACCCTCAACCCCGAAACATCCAAAAACCTCACTCCAAATATAACCTAAACCCTTGGACCAAAAAATAGTAATGCCTAGCACCCAAAAACCAAAATCCCCTATACCCAAAAACCAAAAACCCCTATACCCAAAAAATAATAAACCCTCAACTCCAAAAAATCATGAGACCCAAAGAATAAAAAATTCTTAAACCCTTGGCACAAAAAACCCTTGACCCTCAGCCCAAAAAAACTCTAAAACCTCAATCCAAAGAAACTAAACCCTCGACCCTAAAACAACTAAATCCTCAAAACCCAAAAAAAACAAAATTATCTTCCCCAAAAAAATCATATACCCTCATCCTCAAAAGAAATCATAAACCCTTACCCCCAAAAATAACTATACAATAAGACCAAAAAACACTAAACGCTTGACCCCAAAAAACACTAAACCCTATAACCCATAAATTAATAAGCCCACCGACATAAAAACAATAAAACCTATGTCCCAAAAAACCATAACCCAGATCACATAAAAATAAAATTATCTTGGCCCCCAAAACCCAATACCCCCTCCCACAAAAACTATAAAACCACTTCTCCCAAAAAAGTAGAAATAATCCCTTTAAAACTTCTAGAAAAAGTATCATTTTTTATATTTGGTGAAAATCTATTATAACCAAAACTATTCTTGTCACAATTTTTTATCATTGTAGATTTCATTTTATCATATTTATCCTCAAAGTTGAAAAAATGTTGATAAGGTTTCCTAAATATTAACAAAATCTTTATCAAATCCAAATTTTAAATTTGAAAATCGTCTAAATAAGTATAATCATTTTTGTTATAAATTGAAGATTTACTTCATGTTTTCTCATTTTCATTCATAGGTTTCTTACATTCAATTTCAAAAATATTTAGATCTTCCAAAAAAATTAAATCATTGTTCATATTTTGTATCATATACTTTGAGAAAGACATTAATTCGATCATTTTTTCCTTTTAGTTTAAACCCCACACTATCAATATTCTGACTATATTAATCATTCATGGAAAAAACATATTAACATTATCACATTCATTTTTTAGTTTTTTATTTTATTTCATATTTATATTTAAAATTATTATGTGAGTATATTTCTCAATAACCCTAATACTGGCATTCCTTAAGTATTTGTTTTCTATATACAATGTTTCTAATTTAGAGTGCAATAAATCATAATAAAAACATGAATAAGAATAACATTCTTTTTAATCATCCAATATTTCATTTTTATTAAAATTATTAAGGTAAACTAATTTAGTAAATAAGAATCATGTACCATAAATTGTACACACATAGAGCAAGGTTACAAGTCTCATTTTCACTTCTAGAGTGACATCATGAATCTGAACTATCTGAGAAGTTCTGTACTTCATTGGAATTGACACCTATCATCTTGCAGAACTACACTTTATTCTTTATAATTTTTGATCTAGGATTATTATGTTATAATTATATAAAAAAATACAAAACCTAACTATATCTATATGTATTAAAACATAAATGGTTACTGAATAATCTGATACCATGATCTAATAAAAATTGATGGATCATACATGAATGAAAATTAAATATAGGGGTGGGGTGAACAGTTATTTATAACTGTTATAAAAGATAAATAAATGTTTATTAATTAATGAATCTATAGTGTGCCTTGTGTTCATGATACGATGTTTAGCAGAAATAAAAACAATGAAACCTGAGTTTTTATTGAGGTCTAGATAACCAAGATCCTAGTCTACTAATCAATATTCAATACTTAGTGATTTTATTGGTACCCAATAAGAACTCCCTTTTATAGGTGTGATATCCTTTTATAAACCTTTTATAATATGTATTGGCAAAACCTTGACTTTTTACATGAGTCTTAACCTAGTATGCAATTGGATTTTTTATCAAAATTCACAAACCAAAATATATTTGTTGGGGTTGTAAAATTCAATATATAGACCTTCTATTTATGGAAAAAACATATACTAACAATATTGATTATATATAGATAATGAAAACATAAAATAAGAAAAACCAGAATACAGTGAAAACCAGTAGGTGATCAAAATATATGGAAGATGGTAATGCTTGATGACATTTGATCACATCAATTGAAAAAGGTGGAACACTAAAAATCTTCTTTGATCAGATCAAATAAAGATAAGTCAAGGGAGTTCGTGATTGTAAATGTAGAAATTTTGTGTAAAACACATTGTGAATCGAATAGACTGAATGAAGTTTATATAATCCCTTGATCACATGCCAATGGAAAATTCATGCATCACAATTAAATAGAGGATCTTCAATGTGTGTCTAAAAACTCAATCAAATCTTGTCATGTGTTAATTAAAAATAAAATAAAATATAATGATGTTACTTATAATTTTATATAACACACTGAATATCAAGGAATTTTCATGTACTTTAAATCTGTTTGAAAAAAATTGTAAATCCTTGAATATGATCATTAGTAAAAATGCGTATATTAAAAAATAATAATAAAATTAAAATTATATTAATAAAATTTCATTATTTAAATATGAAAAGTCAATGAATAGAGTGTCCTATATTGTAATTGTGTAATAAACATCAAGCACGTAATATATTTAAAATATGATCAAAATAATTTGTAAACAACATTTAATTATATTAATTAACAAAAATATTAAATATTTAATTAAAAAAAGTATTTAATTAGATCAAAAAAAATAAAAAAATTATATTTTTAGTTGATTATATCTACCAATGGTAGATAAAAATAAAATAACTAGCTGAAGAAGGGTGTTTTACCATATATATTCTACTATTGCAAAAAATCAACGGTTCTACTGTATCTATTAGATAGATAATATGAAGAGTATGTAATAGTGGTACTACCATGGATATTATAATGAGAGATAAGGGGAGATACCATCAATATGAACTACTATCTTTGTGGATGGTATATGATACGACCACTACTGCACATGATACTGCTACAATTGTTATATGTTGGAGCTTCTAAAACTATGAAGTATAGGTAAATTTACTACCTCTACTATGTAACAAATCTAGTGGTGGAACCATGTATATGGATACCATCATGTATCACTTCTACAGTAAAAGTAAAGGTGGTGATAAAACATTGCGGGTTGGGTAGTGCTACAACCAGTGTTGAAGGGAATGCTATCTTCGAAACATGAAAATGGGGAGGAAAGTTGAACAATAGGTGATGCTAATATAGTATCACACGTTCCAAGGTAGGAGAAAGAATTAATGTTGGTAGATAAAACCATAGTTGAATGGTGGTATGTTTTACCATGGATGGATGAAGGTGGTGAAGGTGATGTCGTGCTGGTGGTTTCCATCAGACAAGGCGGTGAAGTGATGTGATGAATTGACTAATCCTATTTTAGTTATAGTGTCAGGATGATGTATGATTTCCAATAATATCACTGAAGCAGGTGCCACACCAGGTTCAGTTTTTGGTTGAAGAGTTACTGAAACTGACTTTTAGGGTGTTGACACTAGTGTTGTACTGAAGTGGAGTGCCAAAATAGAATTGCATAACTAATCCAACATTTCAAGAATGGATGTACTAGACGATGGAGAGCAGAAATTACAAGTCATGTGTGGAAGCTTTTATGTTTTTTGGAGATCTATTGAGCATGTATAAATGCACGATTTATTTAATGCATGAATAGAGGATGCAAAGAGGCTCTCATCTACAAAGAAAGGTGATTTCTTGCACGATGAATATCAAACCTGATGAACCATGGATGAAGATAATCCAGTGTATTATATGCCTATAATATAAATATATTTGTAAAAAATTTATTGATTAAATAAATAAATATATATATATATATATATTCATCTCAATCTATATATATAAAAATAAATTTACAAACAAATATTAGTTTTTAAAAATACACCATTAAGAGAAAAATTATGTAATTTAAAAATATTAAAAAACAAGAATATAAATATATATTTTAAAACTATGTTATTAAAAAAATTAAAGAAAAATTAAAAACACAAGATAAGTTATTTAAAATTATATATTATATATAAACTTAAAATTTAATTCCTATGAATAACACGATTATTTGTATAAAAAATTATAATAATGTATATTTGAAACATTACATTAATTAAAACATGGAGTTGAAAAGTTTATTGCATTATGTATAACAATTCATGTATTTCAATTAGAAAATATAAATGTATAAAAGTTTTAAAAATTTGAATTTAATGCATATAAAATTTTACTCTTGAAATTTATATTATAATAAAAATAACCACGATCAAATAAATAAATTTCAATATAGGGTTTTTAATAATTGAAATTATTAGTAATATTTAATTGAAGTGTTTTTAATAAAGACATTTTTAAATTTAACAAAAAAATATAGATAAAATCACCAACACTAAAAACCCACATCCCAAAAATATCCAAAACCCTCATCCCAAAAAACCCCAAACCCTCATCCCCAAAAATCACCAGACCCTCACCCCCCAAAACCACCAACCCTCATCAATAAAATAAACCCAAAACCACCATCTCAAAAAACCATATACCCTCGACACCAAAAAACCCTATACACTCAAGCCCAAAAATCCTAAAATGTCAGCCCCAAAAATTCATAATCCGGAATCCTGAAAAAACCCTATATCCTCAACCCCAAAAAAACACTAAACTCCCATCCATAGAAAAACCTAAACCCTGATCCCAAAACCATCTACAATGTCATCCAGAAAAACATTTACACTAATCCAGAAAAGAACCAATACCCTCAGCCCCAAAAAACAATATACCCTCATCCATAAAAATCCATAAACCCTCATTCCAAAAAAAAATCCTCATCCACAAAATATTAACACCCCAACCCTAGTTTCCAATAGTTCATGCATTATTACATAACATTGTCATTATCAAAATGGATCAAATCCTTAATGTCAGATCTGTTTAGTATCCTTGGAAGTAATAGATACATACAACAGTTTTACATTACATTATAAAATGAAAAACAACAACAATATTTTCACCTTTGAAAAAATTCACATTCCTTGGACTATACATCCAGGTCAGTATTAATATAATTTTTCACATCCTAGGAAAAATAAAACATAGAAAAGGGTGACCTCAGATGCTTAGTAAGGATAACAATATAGATAAAACTTTCATAAATAAGCATAAACATTTAAGGAAATGTATAAGACTAAAACACAAGCCTTTTAATCATTAACATCAACATAATATGGCAGAGATAAATCAAATAATCCCATTTACTTATTAACATGGATATTCTACTTGTCGAATAAACCCATGTAATATCAAATAACTATTTTCATAATGATGGAATACATAATGCTAGACTTCATAACCATATTATCAGGGCCTCATGCCATGACAAAAAATAATATTTTTTCAAGTCCTTATGACAAGGCACTAGATTGTCTCATGAGACCTACCAATGCATCAAGGAGCTATAGCGGTCTCCACCTGTCACATACTAAGTCCATTGAATTCTTCATATGAAAAGGTTTAAACATAACATAAACATTCATATTAAAACTGATATAGGAAAATTCAATACATTATTCATAAACCAATAATGGTATAAAAATAACACATCCACATTCAAACATATCACAAATCATTCAATAAAATATGAAAGATTTATATCATAATAAATAAACATAAAATAATATTAAAATCCATCAAAGGATGTTTATATAGATAAAATGAAAACAATTTGAAAGAAGTACCTATTTCTATTTTGAAATCATTTAAAACTAACATAATTATAAAAGAAAACATTTATTTTTAAAATATTCTTATAAGATTATAAGGTAAGATTTAATGGTGTAATAATGATGGATAATTTCCACACTCACCGTATAAGTAAATAATCATTTTTTCCTTAATATTGTAAAAAAGGTCGTAAAGGACCTTGTGTGGATAATGATTGATATATTCCTTTATAAACGTCTTATAAAAAGTCAAACAAGGGTATAAATGACTTTAACCCATAGTCCATGAAATAGGAAAAATGTTTTGAAATACATTTTTAAGAAACATAGATGTTGATGATAAAGAACCACATACATAAATATGATATCATATATGATCTTTCAATATTGCATTGTTACAAATATTTTTTGTAGTATCATTGTTTCAAGTGTTAACTGATTCATTTTCCTTTATATGTTTTGTTATATAAGTTACTTTTGTTAGGGATTCTATATATTTGATTCATATCCAGAATGATATTAAGTTCTTAAACATTATTTTTAATCATAAAATGAAAATTACTTGTGAATGGTTATGATGGGGAATGAATCTCATCGCGTTCGTGGAGACGGTAATCTATACGTACGCATGAGTGATAATACCATTATATTGATGGTGAAATTGTATGTAAATGGAATGTATATCATATATACAGAATCCTTAACATGTTATATTTATAAATTCCATTATTTATACTCGTTATTATAACCATACAAATAATGAAGTGTTTTAATAACAAACTATGCCACGATGTGGAGAGGGTAAGTTGTACGTACGCATGAATGGTGACTTTTCATTTATAGGATGGATAGAATAATGAATATGGCTATACCATATTTATAATTACCTCACAATCTGTAGAAGGTACTGGAGCTATTATTTTTTTATGGAAACAACAATAAAAGAGGAAGTGGAAGAAGAGGATAACTTTGAATGAGGTGATGAATGCACAACATCTTCTTAGGGCGATTCCTTTTGATTTGATCCCAAGGAATCCTTAGGATGTCTTTTTGATCAATGTAATTCCTCTAGGTCTAAGGGATGGAAGTTTGGAGTATATTTGAGCATGGATGGATGAGACAAATTTCTTTGGATGTGTGATTTTGAGAGAAGGGTAAGTACCCTTTTATAAGAGAGGAGAGGGTCACATTAGGAAGATTTTGAAATATTATTTGATTATACAATCATGTTCTATTTATAGGGGATAAAAAATGATTTATTTCGAGGATAAGGTGGTTATGGGTCAAAATTGTCTCATCAAAAAGGTTTTAGACAGGCTTTGGTCACTATATTAACCTTATATTTTAGATTTAACTCTTAGTTAAATAGTTTGACTTTTACCATGTATTCATGTATTATTATAATAAATGGTTAATAAGATTACTATAAAAAGCCAAGAAAACCCCAAGTGGTTCATTATTAATATATATATATATCCATATATAAGTCCTTTTTCTGATCCATATATTTTTATGAATATTATATCAATTAATAATATTGTATTTGTTTTAAAAACTCTTTTATGTCAATTTTGACACAATTTGGTATTTTGTTACTCTGAAAGTCATAAAAACATTATAGTTTTCGAAACAAATTTCTTCAATCAATAATAACATTTCATATTAACCTATAAAATTAGTTTAATTCATCACAAGTGTCGATTTGTATTTATTTACACATTTATAATATCATTTATTTTAATAATTAATTAATAAGGTAATTACTGCATCATCATTGTGTCATAAATAAATTTAATTATATAATGTCTAAAAATTATAAATAAAATACAATTATGTAGGGAATATTTTTATCTATTTAATGAATATTTATATTAGAATTTATGTTATGTATAACCCTATATTAAAAATGTTTTAGTTATGAAACTTTGAATTCAACACTTTTAACTCTTGAAATAAATAATAATAAATGTCCTAATCTAATCCAAGTGGACCGAAAGGATCATATTTTTTTTCCTAATGTTGATTTAAATTGAAATTAACTAATACAATAGAATTAGGACATGTGTTATGGTAATTATAATACCAATTTTACAATTAATTACCCTATTTACTTTTAATCGTGGTAAATAAAAGTCAAAAGTTACTATTCAGTAAAAATTTTATTCATCTTGTTGAACCAAATTTAACATATAGATGTGAACTATTTCTCTCTTATTTTTGAAATTCAATTCAATGAAGCGTTAATTTTTTGTTTTAGGCAAATCTTGAAAAATTCTCCAAGAAGGTGGGTAAAAGACGGTAAATTTTTTAATAAAATTATATATATATATATATAATTTTATTATAAAATTAATCCAATGAATTACATTGATAATATATAGGTATTATGTATCTATTTTTACCAAATATAAATTTAAATAAAATAACTAATTATTTAAATAAAATGTCGGTCTTAAACAATAACACATTGTTTTTCACTATTCATACAAAATTGAAAGTTGTCAAAAAAATTACAAAAATTCTCCTAAAGATAATTATGATATTCTGAATCCAAAAATAAAGTCCATTTTGAAAACTAAAACTTATAAAATTTAAAAAAGTGGGTATTACTATTCAAAATGGCATGTTTGATTGGTCGTGGTTTGTTAAAACTCCATGTTGCATACAACGCAAGTAATTGCATTAATCTATGGGAAATGTACTGTGGAAGCATGGTGTTTTACATTCCCCCATCAAATAAATTTTCATCAAAAATTTCTAGAATATTACTGCTTAAAATGATTTTGGTGGTTCCTCATCATAATTTCCTTGGGTTCCCACATAGCCAAATCAATTTTATGATTTCTCTATAGAACATTCACCAGACGAGTCATCCGGTTTCTCAACACTTGTTCTCCCGTATCAAGAATCTTTACAAGCTCCTCACAATAAGACATATCGGGTTCCAGTTCTATTTCATCATAGGTGAGTACACGTGTTGGGTCAGACATGTATTTTCTTAACAGTGATACGTGGAACACATCATGATCTTTGAAGAGACTTGGAAGCATTTCCAAACGATAAACTACAACTCTAATTCATTGAGGAATTTTGAATGTTTGGATGTACTGGGAACATAATTTCACTTCTTACTGAATCATATAACACCATTCCATGGGGGTACCTTCAAGAAAACATGAACTCGTACTTGAAATTTCAAATCGTTCCATCGGTAATCGGCCTAGTTCTTTTTCCAATATTGATCTACATTGATGTGGGTTTGGATAACCTTCACCTTGTCCATTGTTTCCTTAACAAGTTCTGGGCCTACGAGTTTTCTTTCACCAACATCATCCAAACAAGTTGGTGTGTGACATCTATTTCTATATAATGCTTTATATGGTGCCATCTGAATACTTGAATGGAAGATACTGTTATAAGAAAACTCTACCAGAGATAAATATTGATCCCATAAAACATTAAGGTCAATTGAGTAAGATCTCAATATTTCTTCTAAGGTTTGAATAGTTCGTTATGATTGTCCATCAGTTTGAGGGTGGCAGGTAGTGGTCAAACAATGTTCAGTATCCAAGGCCTTCTGATGACTTTTATAGAATCTTGATGTAAAATGGATATCCTGATCAGAATAAATCGATTGAGGTACTCCATGATGTCTTACACCTTCATCAATATATATTCTTTCTAAATAATCAAGTGGTAAATCTTCACATATAGTAGGAAAATGTGCTGAATTGTTTATATGATCAACAATGACCCATATTGCATCATTCCTTCTAGGAGTCTTTGGTAGCCCTAGGACAAAGTCTATTGTAATTTCATCCCATTTCCACTCAGGTGTGGGAAGTGGTCTTATGACTCATTTTCGATGATGTCTTCCAGAAATAACCCATTGACAAACCATACTTCTTGACACATAATAAGAAATCTCCCTCTTCATGTTCTCCCCTAAAAAATGCTTCTCAAATCTTTATACATCTTAGTGCTACTAGGGTTTATAGATAAATTGGAGCTATTAGTATAATCAAACAATTCTCTTTTTGGTTCAGTTATATCATGAACTCAAATTCTCTTCCAAAATTTCAAAATTCCATCTTCATATACAATGTCACTCAACATCCCATCATTCTCACCTTTATTTTTCTTTTAAAACTACTCACCATCAGTCTGAGAACATTTTATACTTTCTTGTAAAGATGGTTTGGAAACCATTTGAAAAGGTTTTGATATTTTACCTTCCATGGTTATTCCGATATCCATTTTTACTAGATCTATGAAAATAGAGGGTGCATTAGTCAATCCAAAAGGCATTGTTGTATACTCGTAATTACAATACCTGGTACAAAATGTTGTCTATGGATATCTTCCCTCTTCACACACAACTGCTAATATCAAGATCGAAGGTATCTCTTTGAAAAATATTGAGCTCTTTTTAGTTGATCGAATAAATCATCAATGCGAGGTAGGGGTATGTGTACTTTATTGTTATAGCATTGATGTCCCTGTAGTCAATTCATAACCTCATAGATCTATTTTTCTTCATATCAAAAAGATTAGGGGCTCTGCATGGAGAAACAACAGGGAGAATAAATCCTTTATTACTCAGTTTCTCTATTTGATTCTTTAGTTCCCCTAATTCCATAGTGGAAATTCTATAAGTGGTATTCGACATGGGCCTTGAACTCGGAATTAAATCAATGGAAAACTCAATTTCTCATTCTGGTGGATGTCTAGGTAAATCCTCCTCACATAAACATATTATTTCACAATTTGGAATCCTTTATTTGAACATTCCTTTCCACACCCATAGTTTTTTATTACATTTTTCCCCAATAATTTAATATTGTTGAGCTATTGTGGGTGGATATTGATAAGAATCAGGTGGTGATGTTTCTAATCAAATGATAAGGTACTCTTTATCATCATCGAAAATTGTATCCTCTATCTTCTTACAATAAATTTTCACTTCATGGCCAAAAATCCAACACACATTGAAGATTATATCAAATTCAATCATGAGTATGATGATGATACAAGTAGATGGAGAACATATATATGACCTAATGGGAACTTATTCACAAAAATCTTGTAGAAATGATACTTCCCTTGGGAGTTTTTACTAACAACTCCCTTGTTAAATCGAAATAGAAACATATAATTTTCCTAGAAAACTATGAAGATATGAAACAATGTGATGATCCAGAATTAAATATATCATTGGATAAACTTGAGGAAACCATTAAATTACTAACCAGTACATCATTCAGATCTTCAATCTATGTAGTAGTGATCACATAAGCATGGCCATTCTCCCTTGACATTTTTTGAGTTATGTTTCCTTGTAGCATATGACATTATTTTTCATAATACCCCATTTCTCTACAATTGATGCATTCAACATTTAAAACCTCTTTGTTTCCCTTCCAATAAAGAGCATGGTGGCCTTTTTCTCCACACTTGTAACAGACTCACATTCCCTTCAGGAAAGTACATGGGTTTTTCTTCCAACATTTACCATAGGATAGATATTAAACTTTTCCCTTCATCCCCTTATTTCTATTTTCAGAGAGTTTAGTAGATATCTTTATCTCTTTCTTTTCTTTAAAGTCATAAGACAAAGAAAATTTCTTTTTCGTCCTTGATAGTACATTAGACAACATATTTGTATGCTGAGAAGGATTTTGAGACTGACTATTTATGGAGAAATGGTTTTCAACCATCGAAGAATTGATCAATTTTACTCCTTGGGTTTTGTATACTATCTGCTGCATTCCTTGCTAACCTTGTTATGTTTGCCTCATACTTTGGGAAATTTTAATCCTCCTTTTTCCTTAGACACAGAAATTGCCTTTCCATATCCACTCGATGGTCACGAGGAAAGTAATTTTCTAATAACATTCTTTATTCTCCCTCCATTCCATATCTGATACTTCTTCATCCTCTTTTTTGTTTTTAATTAATTATCACTATTTATATGCATCTCCCGTGAGGTGATAAAAATCCATGAAAACTTTCTCCCTTTAACTACTCCCAAATGCATGAAATATTTTTTCTAGAGAACTTATCCATTTCTCAGATACCAAAGGATTTGTAGTCCCATTGAATGTTGGTAGTTTTTTCCTCATGAAGCGGTCGAACATTGACCCTCTGCATTTTGGATCAAGGTTATCCATATGGGTATGGTTACTATTAATAACCTGAGTGTGTTGTCCTCATATGGTCATAAGGTTATCAACACCAGTTGCATTACCAACTCCACTATAATTATCTTTAGTATTAGGGAAATCCCAACATGGATTATGATCATTGATACGATTTCTATTCCTTCCATGAGGGGCCATTTCTAAACAATGGAATAAAATAGATTAGTTTATGAATCACAATACATAATTCCAGACTTCTAAAACACTTTACATTAATTAAAGAGTATATGAATACAATCCATAATCATAAAAAAATCTTCTAGGAGGTTTATACTCTTAAGTCCTTAATAATGGTTTGTTAGGAAAATGTGAATTATCCTAACCATATCCCCCAGGAGTGTTGTAACCAAGAATTCAGAAAGGTCTGTTTTCTTGTACCAGGATACCCTAGGTCAATCATGAAACTCGTTGTTGGTGTTTTCACTATGAGGTACATCTATCATGGAACCACCTCTACCTACTCGTATCTAGATAGGGATGTATTTCTTGGAAAATACACAAAATCTCTACATTACCAATATTCTAGGAAGTTTTTCTATAATAATCCTCAACGTCTATCTTAAGGTAATGTTTTCTAATAAGAGTTTTTCTAAATCTAGTTTCCATGGTTGTCACTAATCATTCTTTGATACCAACTATAGTGCCCCAACCCTAGTTACACAGATTCAGTGCATTATTACATTACATTTTCATGATCACAATGGATCGAATCCTGAAAGACCAATCAGTTTATTATGATTGTAAATACTAGATACATACATAAGTGTTTCATAACATTATAAAATGAAAAAAACAACATTGTCTCATTAAGAGACATTAATATTCCCTAGCCTATCCATTTAGGTCAGTCATAATATACTTCTTCACATCCTCGGAAAAATAAAACATAGAAAGTGGTGAGCTCAGATACTTAGTAAGGATACCAATATAGCGGAAACATTCATAAATAAGAATAAACATTAAAGGAATTGTATAAGAATAAAACACAAGCATTTTAAACTTAAACATCAGTATACTATGTAAATGATAAATCAAATAATTCCATTTACTTATTCACATGGATATTCTACTGGTCGAATAATCACATGTAATATCAAATTGACAATTTCATAATGATTGAATGCATAATGCTAGACTTCATAGAAAATAGTCTAGGCCTCGTGCCAAGACTACAAATAAGATTTTTTCATGGCATTATGTCACGGCACTTTTTTGTCTCATGAGACCTACCGATGCATCGAGGAGCTGTAGAGGGCTCAACCTGTCACTTACTAAGTCCAATGAATTCCTCATATGAAAAATTTTAAACATAACATAATCATTCATCTTAAAACATGCATATGAAATGTCAAAACATTATCCATAAACTATTAATGGTATAAAAATAACACAACCACAGTCTATCATATCAAAAATCCATCAATATAATATGGATGATTTGTATCATAAAAAATCAACTTCAAACAAGTGTAAAATCCATCAAAAGATGTTGACCTAGATGAAATGAAAACTATTTGAAGGAAATTCCTATTTCAATTATGAAATAATTTAAAATTATCATAATTATAATAGAAATAATTAAAAATTAAAATATTCTTATAATATTGTAAGGGAATATTCAAAGGTGTTATAATGGGCGAAAATAGCTATAGACACCGTATAAGTAAAAAAACATTCATTCCTTAATTTTGTCGAAAAGGTTGTAAAGGAACTTGTTTGGATAACTACAGAAGGATTAATTTATAAAAATCTTTTAAAAAGTCAAAAAAGGTATAAATGACTTTAACCCATAGTATATAAAATAGTAAAAAAAATTCAAATACATTTTTAAGAAACACACATGTGGATGATAAGGAGGACCTTGTAGATACTCATGTATAAACAATCCCAAATAATATAGAGATTGTAGAATTAACCATTACCTTGAACTCTTCCTTGATCAATATTATTTTAACCTCCTATATAATAGTTAAATAATTTTTATTAAATTATACAAGAACCACATACAAAAATATGATAACATATATGATCTTCTAATATTTCATTGATAATATTATTTCAGTATTATTATTTTTCTGTGTTAATAGAATCATTTTCCTTTATATGTTTTGTAATGTAAGCCATGTTTGTTATGAATAGGATGTATTTTTTTAAATATAAAAAGATAAAAAGTTCATAAAAATTATTTTTAATCATAATATGAAAATTATTCATTAATGGTTACGATGGGGAATGAATCTCATCATGTTTGCGGAGATGGTAATCTGTACGTACGTACGAGTGACAATACCATTATATTGATGGTCAAATCATACATAATTGGATGATATATCATATATACAGAATTTTTAACTTGTTATATTTATTATTTAATCATTTATACTCATTATTATTCCCATCCAAATAATTAAATGTTTGAATAAAATAATGCACCATGACTTGGAGACGGTAAGTCATACGTAGCCACCTATGGTGACTTGTCATTCATAGGATGGATAGAATAATGATTATGGTTGTACCATATTTACAATAACATCACATCATATAGAAGTTATTGGAGTTATTTTCTTGGTATGGAAACAACAAATTAAGAGTAAGTGGAAGAAGAAGATAACATTGAATGAGGTGAGGAAATTATTACCTCTTATTTGGGTGATTCATTTTGATTTTATGAATAGGGCTCTAAGGGTTGGCTCCTTGATCAATGTAAGGCCTACAAGTCGAAGGGAGGGTAGTTGGGAGGAAATTTGATTAGGGTTTGGTCGAGAAAAATGGCTTTGGAGGTGTGATTTTGCGAGAAGGGGATGTACCGTTTTATAATAGAGGTGAGGGTCACTTTAGGAAAAGATTGAAATATTATTTTTTACACAATCAAATTCTATTTATAATGGCTTAAAATGATTTATTTAGTGTTTGAGGAGGGTATCAGTCAAAAAAATCTCAAAAAATTGGTTTTAGATTGATTTAGCTAACTATATTAACCTTATCTCTTAGATTTAACTCTTTATTAAATAGTTTAACTTTTACCATGAATTCATTTATTATTATAATAAATGGTTAATAAACATACTATAAAAACAAAAGAGAACCCCATGTGGTTCATTATATATATAACCTTATCTATTTCCTTTGGAAGATCATTATATTTTTAAAAATATTATATCAATTAATAATATAATATTTGTTTTAAAAACTCATTTACGTCTATTTTGACTCTATTGGGTATTTTGTTTCTGTAAAAGTCATAAAACATTATTACATTGATAAAATTTAGTTAATAATCCTGAACATGTCATATAAACCACAAAAATTAGTGGAATTGATTAGAAGTCTAAATTTACATTTATTTGGATATTTATAATATCAGTTATTTTAATCATTCATTAATAAGGTAATTACTACATAATCATTGTGTCATAAATAAATTTAATTATATAATGTCTGAAAATTATAAATAAAATTATATTATGTAGGAAATATTTTTATAATTCTAATTAATAATTATAGTCAAATTTACCTTTTGTAAAACCCTATATTAAAAATGGTTTAGTTAAAAAACATTGAATTTAACAATTTTAACTCATTTTGAAATAAAATAATAATAAATGTTCTATTCTAATCCAAGTGGACCAAAATTATCATATTTTATTCCTAAGGCTGAATTTGGTCGAAATAAACTTATCCAATAATAATAAGACCAGTTTTAGGGTAATTATAATATCATTTTGACCTTTAATTACCTTATTTACTTTTAACCGTGGTAAATAAAAGACAAAAGTTACTATTCACCAAAAATTATTTTCATTTTATTGAACCACTTTTTACATACTGATGTCAACCATCTCTCTCGGATATTTGAAATTTTAATTCACAGAAGTGGTAAAATAATTTTTTATGCAAATTTACAACTTTTCCTAGACGGTGGGTAAAAGACGGTGAAAAGTTCATTAACATTTTATATATGTAATATTATTATAAAATTACTCCAATGAATTACATTGATCAAATATAGGTATTATATATCTATTTTTACCTAATATAAATTTAAAATAAATAACAAATTATTTATATAAAATGTTTTTTTTAAACAATAAGGTAGTGTTTTTCACTATTCATAAAAAATTTAATGTTTTCAAAAAAATACCAAAAATTCACCCTAAGATAATGTTGATATTCCGATTCCAAATAAAAAATAAGTCCATTTTGAAAATTTTCATTTACAAAATTTAAAAAATTGGGTATTACTATTCATAACGTCTAGTTTGATTAGTCGGGGTGGGTTAAAACTCCATATTGCGTACAACACAAGTTATTTCATTAATCAAAGGAAAACGTACCACAGAATCTTGGGAGGTAACAAAAATCCTTAAACCATTTGTGAAAAAATACCCAAAACCCTAATCCCCCAAAACCCAAAACCATCGTCCCTTGGAAACATTATACCATAAGACCTGAAAAACCATATAACCTTATCACTAAAAAATCCTATACCATTAGGCATAAAAACCCTTATTCCCTCGGCCCCAAAAACCCTATACTCTAGGTTTAAAAAACTATGTACCCTCAAGCAAAAAAAACTCTAAACTCTCAGCCCTGAGAAACAATAAACCCAAATCACAAAAAAAACCTATACCCTCAACCCCAAAAAACACTAAATTTGTTCCCTATAAAAACCTAAACACTCATCTCTAAAACCACCTTCACCATCATCCAAAAAAAATTTAAAATAACACCTAAATAAACCAATACCCTCATCCCCAATAGACTATATACCCTCATCCATAAAAAACCATAAACCCTTATCCCCAAAAAATAATAAATCCTTAGCCCCAAAAATCCTTAAACCATCAACCAAAAAAACCAAAAACACATAGCCCCCAAAACCCTATACCATCAACCCTAAGAAAATACTATTCCCTCAGCCATAAAAAACATATAACCTCATCAATAAAAAATCCTATTCCTTCAGGCCCAAAAAACCCTATTCCCTCAGCCCTAAATAAGAATATACCCTTAACCCAAAAAACCCTAAACCATCATACCCAGAAAACCAGACACCCACTACCCACAAAATCCATAAACACTCATATGAAAACGAAAATCATCAACCCCAAATAATCATAAACCGTCATCCCCAAAAAAACCTAAACCATCATCCCCAAAAAACCATAAATACTCAGTCCCAAAAAATCCTAAACACTCAGCCCCAAAATACCCTAAAACCCCATCATCAAAAATAACTAAACCTTTAGTCCCAAAATACCCTAAACCCTCTTCCCAAAAAACCCAAAACATTAAACCCCAAAAAACCCTTACCCCACTTCCCCATCAATCAATAAAACCTCATAAACATAGTAAAGCATCATCCCCAAAGATCCCTAAACCCTCATCCCAAAAAAATATAATCCCTTAGCACCAAAAAACTCTAAACCCTCAACATAAAAAACCATAAACCTATAGCCTAGAAAAAACCTAACCCTCAACCCCAAAAAATATTGATCCTTTCACCACCAAAAAACAAAAAACAATAATCCACAAATATCCTTAATGAATCATCCACCAACCCCCAATCATTAAGTATCAAAATACACTAAACCCTAAACCACAAAAAACCCTTAAAACATCAGACAAAAAAATTCCTAAACTCTCAACTACAAAAAACATGAAACCCTCTACCACAAATAACACTAAATTCTCATACCAAAAAAAACTCAAAATCATTAATCCCAAAAAAAACCTAAACCCTTAGCCACAAAAAATAATTAAATCAACATTAACAAAAAAGCCTAATCCCCCAGTCCAAAAAAACCTAAAACCTTAGCCCCAAAAAAACACTAACCCTCAGCCCTGAAAAAACCCAAACCCCTCATCCCTAAATAACCCTCAATAGACATACCCAAATAAACCAAAAACATAAACCCTAAAAACACTAAACCCTTATCCAAACAATACCATAAAATCTCAGTGTAACAAATCCAAAACCCTCAATCCATAAAAATCATAAACACTCAACATGAATAATCCATAAACCTTTATCAACACAAAAATACCTAAACCTTCAGCCATATAAAACTATACACTCATCCACCAAAACCCTAAAACCCGGGGACCAAAAACCAAAAACTCCCAGACCCAAAATACACTGAATCCTCATCCCATAAATCCCAATACCCTTGGAAAAAAACAACAAATAACCCCTGACCTAAAAAAACCATAATCCCCCATCATCAAAATAATCTCTTATATCCAAAAAACCTAAAACTCTCTTCGCCTTAAAACTGTAAAAATCTAATCACCAAAAAACTCCAAACCCTCAACCAAAAAAATCATTAAATGGTTTTTCTTAATGATCCGTAAAACCTCAACATAAATAAACCAGGAACCCACAACACCAAAGAACCCTAAACCCTAAACACCAATAAGTCATAAACCCTCATCCTCAGAATACCACTATCAATTAAACCCAAAAATCCCTAAACCTCAACTATATAAAATATTAATATATCTTCCCCACCAAAAAAACAGTCATCCCCGAAAAACCCTTAGACCTCAGACCAAAAAAAAAACATAAACTCTCAGCCTACAAAAAAACCCAAAACCCTCAACCCCAAAAACCATAATAACTCATAACTGAAAAACTATAAACCCTAATCATACAAAAACCCAAAACCCTAATCCCAAAAAAACAATAAACCCACATCCCCCTAAAAAAACCCTTGACCCAAAAAAACACAAAACCCACAACCTAAAGAAACCTTAAATACCCACCCACAAAAAACATCAAACCCTAATCCCCAAAAAACCATAAACACACATCCCCAAAAACCACTAAACCCATGGCCCCAAAAACCTCCAATCACTTGGCCTTAGTAAAATGATTATCCTAAACCGAAAACAAAACCTAAACCCTCGACCCCAAAAAATCATAATCCCTCGACCAAAAAAACCCCTAAACCCTCATCCCCCCAAAAACATGAACCATTATCCCCAAAAACATTAAATAGTATAATCCATAAATCCATAAACTCTCCAACTAAAAATAATCAAAGATTAACCCAACATAACCATAACCCCCATCCCCCACAAAACTATTATCCCTTGTCCAAAAAAATCTAAACCTTTAGAACCAAAAAATACAAAAACCATGCCCCCAAAAAACCCAAAACAATCATCTCCAAAAAACCTAACCTTCAGCAGAAAAACTACCATAATTCCTTGTCAAAAAAAAAACATAAACCAACATAAACGAAAAACCATAACCCCATATCCCCAAAAACCCTAAAAACTCAACCACAAATAACCATAAAACCTCAGACCCAAAAAACCCGAAACCATCAGCTATAAAAAACCCCAAAAATCTCATCCCACACAGCTCTAAACCCTCAACTCTGAAAAACACTAAATCCTTAGATGATTAGAACAAAACCCTCTTCTACAAAATACTATCGACCCTTCATCAAATAAATAATAAACGAACAACCGTAAAAAACCCTAAACACTAATCCCATAAAAACCATAAACACCTCGACATAAAATCACTAAATCCTCATCCCCCATCAAATCCTAAACCCTCAGCTCCAAAAAACCCTAAACCATCACCCCAATAATACCTAAACCATATCCCCATTAAACCGTCCACCATTAACCCCAAAACACCCAATACCCTCATCACAAAAATACCTAAACCCTCGTCCAAAAAACATCCTAAACCATCAATCCAAAAAACACTCAACCACCTTCCCAAAAAAACCATAAACCTCAACAAAAAAACCCTAAACCCTAAACCCTAAATGGTCAACCCAAAATCCCCAACCATCACAAATAAAAAAACATTCTTATCTCAAAAAAGTACTGAATCCCACATCCCTAAAACCGTAAAACCTCATCTGCAAGAAATCTTAAATCGACGTCCACAAAAACAAATAAATCATTATCACCAGAAACCCCGATCCCATGGAAAAAAACTATAGAAACTTGGTACAAAAACATAAACCCTCTACCCATAAAAAACCTAAACCCTTGGCCCCAAAAAACCATAGATCCATTGTCCAAATACACCCTACACCCTAGTCCCTAATAAAATAATAAACACACTACCCCAAAAAACCCGAAACACTCCTGATTTAAATACCCTAAACCCAATTCCCCAAAAAACCATAAATCCTTCATCCCAAAATACCATAATCACTAATTCCTATAAAACCATAAAACCCATAAAGCCAAAGAACCCCAAACCCACATCCCCATAAAACCCTAAACCCTCTGCGCCCAATAAATTCCTAATACCGCATCCCTAAGAAACCCTAGACCATAGAACAAACCCAATTTCATTGACCTCAAAATAACCTTAACCCTAAAATCCCTAAACCCAACACCCTAGAAAACTATCTACCCTCAGCCCCATAAAACCCCAAACCATCTTCCCCGAAATAACCTAAAAAATTGCCTATGAAAAACATATACCATCCACCATAAAAACCAATAATCCCTCAGCCTAAAAAAATCCAAAATCCTTAAGCCCCAAAACACACTAATCCCTCTTCCCAATAAACGAAAAACCCTCAGCCTCAAAAACCACTAAACCATGAACCCCCAAAAAAACAGTAAACCCTCATCCTGAAAAAACCCAAAACCCTAAGCCCTAAAAAACCCCACATCCACAAAAAAACCCTCTTCCCCGAAAATATATTAAAGCTCAGAACAAAAAAACCCAAAATAGTTATCCCTGAAAACTGATAACAATAATCCCATAAAAACCAAACATTTAGTCCCAAAAAACCCTAAATCCTCATCCCTAAAACCCATAATCCATCATATAAAAAAATCAAATATATCGGTATCAAAAAATACTAAACCCTCAGTCATAAAATCCCATTACCCTCTACACCAGAACCATGAAATTTAATCGCCAAAAAATCTTAAACCCCCATCCCCATAAAACCCTAAATCCTCATCCAAAAAAATGAAAATCATGTTTCCCAAAAAAACCTTAACATTAATCACCATTATCCCTAAAACCTTCATCCAAAAAACCTAAGACCCTTAGTCGCCAAAATTCTGAAACCCTAGGCCCCCAAAAACCCTCAACCCTCATCCCCAAACAACCCTCAACCCTCAGCCTTAAGAATACTTAAACCATATGCCCCATGAAACAAAAAATCCCCAGCCAAAAAAAAACACGAAAACCACAGCCATATAAACCCTATAGCCTCAACACAAAAACCCCAAAAATCATAGAAAAAAATCCCCAATCCCCCAACCACCCAAAAAAACCATAAACCTTTTATCCCCAAAATCTCCAAACCCTCGGCCTAAGAAAATAGGAAACCCTTATACCCAATAACTCTTAAACAATTGGTTCAAAAAACCCTAACACATATCCTAAAAAAACTAGAAACACTCATCCCAAAAAGCTGAAACCCACATCCTCATATAAAAATATACCAGAAACAAAAAAAATTCAAACACTCCTCCAAAAAAACTCCAAACCTACAACCCTCTAAACCCAATATCTTCATCACTAAAAAACCGAAAATTGTCCACCCCAAATAAACCTAAAACACCAAGACCAAAAAACCCTAAAATCAATGTCACAATAAAACCAAATCCCTCATCCCCAAAAAACACAAAATCCATTCCCCCAAAAAACCTTAAACCCTGGGCACCAACCTAACTTAAACCCTCCACCCCATGAAATCGAAAAAACACATAATGAAAAAACACTGAACACTCATCCAAAAAAATCCATAAACCCTCATTATCAAATAAACAAAAATTATCATCCCCTAAAACAATAATCCTTTTACACCAAGAAAAATGAAACCTTCAACCAAATATATCCATAAACCTATAGCCCCAATAAATGATAATACCTCTGCTGAAAAATCCACATTCCCTCAACACTAGTTAAACCTAAACCTTCAGACCCAAAAACTCATTAAACCATCAACCCCCAAAAACCCTAAATCGTCATCCCCAAAATCCAGAAACATTCTGCGATAAAAAATCCTAAAACCCTGACCCAAAATATCCCAAAATCCCAACCCTAGAAAACATGAAAGCCTCCTCCCAAAAAAACCTAATACCCATAGGCCAAAAAAACAAAACCCTCACCCCCATGAATCCCCTATACCCTCATCCCAAAAAAAATCTCAAATCCCAAAAACCAAAGAACCCAAAAACCTCAACCTAAAGAAACTCATTACCCTTAACCCAAAATAACTATAACCCCTTAGCCTCAAAAAATAAAAAACCATCTTCCAGAAAAAAATTCCATATCTTCAGCCCCAAAATATTGGAAACCCCCAGCCCCAAAAAATAAAATCCCAAAGCCTAAAAATACCATAAAAAATATACCCCAAAACACATAAATATCAACCAAAAAAATCCTAAACACCGAGCCCGTGATAACTATTAATACCTGAACCCAAATAACCATAAACCTCTATCCCCAAAAAACCCAAATCACTTAGCCCAAAAAACACTAATCCCTGGGTGCCAAAAAATATTAAACCCTCATCCAGATGAATCCCCAAAACTTATTCAACAAAATACCATATACCCTCATCTTGAAAAATCTCCACCCCAAAACTAATAAAACTCAGTCCAAAAAATCCCCAAACCCTCAACCGAAAATAATGTAAACCACCAACCCTAAAAAACCCATAACCCTAAACCCTAAAAACTCTAAATTGATAGGCCAAAAAAACCCTAAAACATCATCCCCAAAATACCCTAAACCATCAACCCCAAAAAACAACAAAAACTCAGTCCCCAAATAACCCATGTACCCACTGCCCTAAAAAACACTATAACATCATCCCTAATTAACCTTAATCCATTTCTCAAAAAAACCCTCATACCTAAAAACATTAACCCGTCAATCCTAGAATAACAAAAATCCTCAATCCCAAAAAACACCAAAACATCATCCCTAAGAAATACAAACACACTCATCCCAAAAAAACCTAAATACATAGTCCATAAAACACAAAACCTCATCCCCAAAAACCATAAACCCTCATTACCCATAAACCATAAACTCTCAAGTCCAAAAAACCCAAAACCTCACCCAAAATCCCTTAATCAATCATCCCCAAAAAAACCTAAACACAAAGCCGAATAATTCAATAAACAAAAATCCCCATTATACAGTAAACCTTGATACCCAAAAAAACGAAAACCCTCATTCCTAAATGAACAATAATCCATGAGCCCCAAAAAATATAATCCCTCAACCTAAAAAACCATATTCCTCAAAAAAAACGGAAAACCATATCCCCAAAATATCCTAAAATATTATCCCCAGAAGACCCCAAACCCACAACTCAAAAAACCAATGAACCCTTAGAACCAAAAAATCCAAAACCATCATTCCCAAAAAACTATAAAACCTCAACCACAGAAAGCCTATTCACTCAGCCCCAAAAAATCATAAACCCTCAGCCCCCAAAAAAAATCATCATCCCAAAAAAAACACTATACCGTCACCCTTAAAAAAACCATATGCTCTCAACCCCCAAAAAACCCTTATCACTCTTCCCTATAAAACCATAAGCCTTCATCGCCAAAACACAATTAGCCTTCAACACAAAAAACCCTAATAAAGTTTCACTAAAAACATTAAGTACATAGTCCCAAAACCTCACAAACCCTCTACCCGCAGACCCATAAAAAATCTTAACCCTCTGCCCCAAAAAAACCTAAACCCTCAACACAAAAACTAGGTAACACATATTTAAAAAAAAGTAAACCCTCAACACCAATGATACCTAAACACTCATAACTAAAAACCCTATAACCACATCCCTATAAATATATAAACCCTCATCCCTAAAAACCCTATACCATCACCCCAAAAACCATAAATCCTCATCCTAATAATACCTTAATCACTCTCACCCCCCCAAATAAGCTTAACCCTCAAACCTAATCAACCCTAAACCCTCAGCCCTTGGGAACCCTAAATCTTCATCCTAGAAAAATCCATCGAAACACTGAACCAAAATACACTATACATTTATCACAAAAAACCAAAACCAAATCCCCAGAAAAACCCTAAACTATTAGATCCAAAAAAACTTTTAGCCTCACGACTAAAATCCTAAACTGTCGTCTCTAAAAAACCAACAAAAACATAGCCTCAAACCCCCTAAAACATCATCCCCAAAGAAACATAATTCCTCAACACAAAAACCCCAAAAATCCCCATCCCCAAAAAATTATTAAACCCCTATACACAATGAAACCCAAAACAATTATGCATTAAAATCCAAAACAACTCAATCCAAAAAATCCTATACCCACAGTCGTAGAAAACCATAATCCCGCAACAATAGATAATAATAAACCATGAGCCCTATAAAATCACAAACCCAAATGCCTAGAAAATTCTAAATACTCATTCTTAGAAAGACCTCAACCCCCTGACCCAAAAAAAACCTTATCCCACCCAAACCCCAAATCATCCTCCCTAGACAACCATAAACCCACATCCCCAAATAACCAAATTCCATCGTCTTTGAACAACCTAAACAATTAGCCCTATAAAAACATAAACCATTAACCGACAAAAACCATGTACCCTAAACTCTTGAAGATAAAAAACACTGAAATTTATCCATAGAAAAAAATAAAACCTCATCAGTAGAAAATTCAAAACACTAATACCCAAAAATAAGTAAACCCTTATCCCTAATATTCCCTTAACCAAAAGCCCCCTTAAACCTTCATAAAAAAAACCTTAACTCTCAACCCTTGGAAAACCAAAATCCTATAACCTAGAGAGTCATAATTCCTCAACCTCATAAATCCCTAAAACCTCATCCCGATAAAACAATACATCATTTTCACTAAAAACTGTCAACCAAAACACCTTGAAAACAATACCCGCTCATCCCCCACAAACCCTAATCACATAGCACTTGAAAACCCAAAACCCACAGCACCCCCAAAACCTAAACCACCATCACCCAAAAAAGTTTACCCCCATCCCTAGAAAACCCAAAACACACATCCTTAGAAAAACCCAAACTAAATCCACTGAAAATCCTTAACCCTCATCCTTTGAAAACAATAAAACCACACCACAAAATAACCCTGAACCATCAGACCTAGAAAAACATAAAAAATGATCATAGGAAAACTATAAAACCTTAAACAAGAAAATCCTAGAACCTTATCCCCATGAATCAGTAAATACTCATCCCCATATGTGAAGTAACACTGAACAATAGAAAACCATAAACCCTCATCCTTACAAAACCCTAAATCTGCAACACCAAAAAACCCAAGACCCTCATCTCCTGAAATTTTTAAAAACACATCCAAAAAAAACCTAAGCCATCATCCCTAGAAATCCACAAAAAAAACTCATCCATCAAAAACTCTAAACCCTCATACCCAAAAACTACTAAACCCAAATACCATGAAAAATGAAAACCTTCAGCCCCATAATATAGAACACCATGAAACCCAGAAAACCTTATACCTTCATCCACAGAAAACCCTAAATGATCATCCGCCCAAAACACTATACCATATGTATCATAAAATGATAAACTCTTATACCAATAAAACCTTAAACCCTTAACCCTATAGATCCTAAAACAATCATCCCTATAAACCCCTAAACTCTCATCCCTAGAAAACCATAAAACTTACTCCTGAGAAAACCCAAAACCCTCTTTTATAGAAAAAACTAAAGCCTCAACCCCAAACAACCATAAACCCTAACCCCCATTAAACACTAAACCTTCTGCCCCTGAAAAAACTAAACCCTCACCCCCAAAAAACCCAAAAAACTCATCCATAGAAACCCCAAAATCCTCATCCCAAAAAAATCACATATCCTCATAACCAGAATACCCCAAACCCTCAGGCCTAGAAAATCCATAACCCTCAACTCTTAAAAACAATAAAACCTGTTACATAGAAAACCATAAACCCTCACCCCAAAATAATATAACTCTCAACCACCTAAAACCCTAAACCCTCATCCAAGGAAAATAATAAACCTTATAACCCAAATAACACAAATCCATATTCCACATAAAATACTAAAACCTCATTCCCAAAAACCCTAAACAATCATCCCCCAAAAATCCAATATCTTAATCCATAGAGAAACAAAAACCGCCATCCCCGAAAAAAAACCAACATCCCAAAAAATCCCAAAACACTTAACCATATAAAACCATAATCCCTTTTCCCAAAAGAAGAACAGGCCCTGATACCCAGAAACCCCTAAACCCTCATCCTCAGAAAATCCTAAATAATAATCTGACGAAAACCATAATCCCTCATACAAATAAAACGCTAAACCCTCATCCCCAAAACTCCCTAAACCATCTACCCTAGAAAAATCTAAACCCAAATTCTTATAAAACTCCATACCCACCTTCTTAAAAAACCCTAAAAACGTATTCCTAAAAAACCTAGAATCCTAAGACCCTTAAATATCTAAACCATCATCCCAAAAAAACTCTAAACCCTTAGCCTTATGAAAAACTAAACCCTCATCCCTATAAACAATAAACCATCAACCCCATGAATTTATAAACCCTTATCATATGAAAACAGAAAACCCTCAACAAACACTCATCAAAAAAAATCATGAAACCCTTAACACCAAACAACCATAAACCCTCAGGCCAACAAAACTCTAAAACCACATCCCAAGGAAAACATAAATGGTCGGCCTTAAAATCCCAAAACCCTCATCACCAAAAAAACCTAAACCCTTATTCCAAGAATACAAAAAACCCTTATCCCCAAACTACCAGAAGCCTCAACCCCCCAAAACCATAATCCAAAAGCCCCATAAATCCATAAACCCTCATCCTAAAAAAACTGTAAACCCTCATCCTTAGAAAAAACTATATCCTAATCCCCAGAAAACCAAAAACCATCGGTTCTAGAAAACCCTAAACAATCATCCTAAGAAAACCAATAACTCGGGTTCCCAGAAACACCAAAACACCCAGATCCAAAACCCTCTAAACCTCGGCCCCATAAAACCCTATTCCTTCATCCCCGAAAAAACTATTCACGCATCCCAAAAAAACCAAAACAATAAGCCCTAAAAAATTAACCATCATCCCCATAAATCCATTTACCATAATCATGAAAACCCCTAAGCTATCTTCCACAAATAAACAAAACCCTTATTCCCAAAACCCATGAAACCCATAAGCCCAAAACATCTAAAACCACATCACCAAAATTCCTTAAAACCTTATCCAAAATATCCCTAAACCATAAAACCTAAAAAAATAATCAATCAGCTCTAAAAACCCATAAAACATATACCCTAAAATAAATAAACCCTCATCCATAGAATCCCCTAAACAGTGAGCCCGAAAAAACCCTAAACCCAATGTGAGAAAAATCAATAAATCCACAACAACAAAAAAATAAAATAAAACATTTTAAATTAAAAATCTGGAACACTCTTCCCTAAAAAGAACTAAACCCCCATACCCAACAACCCCAGAACCATCATCCCAAAACACCCTAATAACTCTTCTTAGAAACACCTAAAACCTAATCACAAATAAAAACACTGAACCCCCTCCCAAAAAATTCGAAAACCCTCAACCAAAAATAAAACAATAACCCTCATCCCAAAAAAAATAGTAAATCCTCATCACAGAAAAAATCCCTAAACCTCCACCCCCAAACAAACCTGAACACTCATCCACAAAAAACCATAAAACCTCAAGCATAAAAATACATAAACCCTTAAACCCTATAAAATTATAAACCCTAAAACAAAAAATTCCCTAAACTGAGTTCCCAAAAAATAACTGAACCCTCTGCCCAACAAAACTTAAACTCTTATCCCCAAAAATACCCTAGGACCTCCACCAAAAAACCATAATCTATATTCCCCAAAATAATCATGCCCCTCAACTTCAATGGACCCTAAAAATTCATCCCCAAAATATCGTAAACCCGTATCCCTAAAAACACTCAACCCCATTCCTAAAAAACTCCTATACCCTCATCCCCATGAAACCATAATCACTCAACCCCAAGAATCCTTAAACCCTCATCCCAACGAAAACAAAATGATTCACATACAATAAACCCAAAACCCATTTCCCTATGAAATAATAAGCCCTTATCCTTATGAAATCCTAAAAAATCAAGGCTATGAAATCCTAAATCATCATCCTTATAAAAACCTAAAACCTCATCCCCAAGAGACCCTAAAAAATTATCCCCAAGAAAACATAATCCCTTAGAATCAGGAAACCCTAAATCCATATCCCCATGAAGCCATAACCCCACATACACATGAAAATATATACCATAAACCAAATCAAACCATATTCACTCTAACCCAATAAACCCTACACACTCTTCCCCAAGAAACGATAAACCCTAAACCCCATGAAAAGAATAAACCTTCGTCCCATGAAACCCTAAACGTTAATTCACAAGTAACCATAAAAAATCATCCCTAAGATACCGTAAATCATCAACTCCATCAAACCCGAAACCCTTAGACATATGAAAACCTAAACCCTCACCCTCTCCCCCCAATGAATCGATAATACCTTATCCCCAAGAAACCCAAATACCTCAACCCCACGTAATGATATACCGTAAGACCCAATTAAACCTAATCACTCTGCACCAAGAAACCCTAAACCCTCAACTTTAAGAAACCCTACATTCTCGCACCCATAAAACGTTGAAACCTGATCTCCATGAAATCCTAGACCCAGAAACAGAAAAAAACTTAAGATTCATCCCAAAACACCCTAAACACTCATCCCCCAAAAAATAAACACTTGCACTAAATAAACCCTTAACCCTCTGACCAAAAATACTACAACACTCATCCCTAGAAAACCATAAATCCTTATCCTAGAAAACCCTTAAACCTCATCACAAGAAAACCCATAATCCTCACAACTGATATACAATAAATCCTCTTCCCTATAAAACCACATACACTCATCCCAAGAAGACCCAACCCTCAACCCCATAAAACCCAAATCCCCAAACCCCAAAAAATAATGAACCCATACCCTAGAAGGTCCGATACCATTATACCCCAAAACTCATAAACCCTTATTGATAAGAAATAAAAATATTTCACCACAAAAACCATAAAACCATCATTCCCCAAAACCCAAAACCATCATCCCCAAAAAAATATAAACCCTCAGGTCCAAAAAACTCTGAACCCTCACCACCAAAAAACACTATAAACATAGACAAAAAACCCTAAAACCTCACCACAAAACCCCTAAACTCTCATCCCCAAATATCTCCAAACCATCAGCCCCACTAAATCATAAACCCTCAACCCCAAAAAAAATGATAATCCATCATCCCAATAAAACCCTAAACCATCAGTCCCAAAAATATTTTAACCCTCATCCCCAACATTCAACCTAAAAAAAATAAACCCTCATCCCAGAAAAACTATAATCCCTCATCACAAAAAAAACACTAAACCCTTAGCCCCAAAACCTCCAAAACCCTCATCCCCCCATACCATAAATACTCATACCCAAAAAACACTCAAACCTCAGCTTCATAAATCAATAATTACTAAGACCATAAAACCCTAATCCTTTATACCCAAAAAACCCAAAACACTCGTTTCCAAAAAAACCCTAAAACCACAGCCACAGAAATATCGTAATCTGCTATCCCTAAAAAACTCTATACCCTCCGCCCCAAAAAACAATAAACTATCATCTCTATAACCACAATAGACTTAACCCCAAAAATCTGAAAACCCCCAAGCCCAAAAAAGATACACCATCTTCTCCAAGGGAACCCTATACCGACTTCTGAGAAATACTATAAGCCTCATCCCCAAAAAACCATAAACACCTAGCCCCAAAAAACACTAAACCAGCATCCCCAAATAATAAATTTTACTAATACCGAATTAAAAACTAACCCCCATATCAAAAAATTAAATAACCCTCAGCCCCAAGAAACCCTATACCCACTAACCCAAAATATCCTAAATAGTAGGCCCTAAAAACCCGATCTTCCAAACCCAAAATCCCTAAAACCACATTCATAAAAAACATGAAACCTTGAACCACAAAAATCCCTAAACCCTCTACCCCAAAAAACACTACACCTTCAACCCCAATAAACCTTAAAAAATCATCCAAGAAAAACCCTAAACTCTCATCCAAAATATCCCCCAAAACCGAGAGCCTCAACAACAACATATACTATGCCCCAAAAAAACTCTAAACCCTAATCCAAAAAAACCTGAAACCCACACATAAAAAACATGAAACCCTCAACACCAAAAAACCCGAAACCTATGCCTGATAAAATTGAAACCATCAACCCTAAAATACATAAACCCAAAACCATAAAATACTAATATCCCTTACCATAAGAAACCCCAAAACCATCAAAGCCAGAAACACCTAAAACAACATCCCTCAAACCCCTAAACCATTTCCCATGAAAAACCTAATCTCGTAACCCCAAAAAAACTCAAAACCCCATCCCCAATGAGATTGATATCTCTCAATCTTAGAAAACACAAAACACTCCACTGAATAAAAACATAAAATATCATCCCCAAAAAATACTAAAACCTCATTCAAAAAAATTTCTAATCCATAATTTTAAAAAATCAAAAACCCACACCCCACTAAAACCCTAAACCCTCAGTCTGAGATAACCATATACCTTAACAACCAAAATATCTGAAACCATCATCTCAAGGAATAACTAAACCTACAGTCCTAGAAAATTATAAAATATCATAGGTTGAAAACTATAACCCCTAATCCAAATAAAACCATAGATCATTAATCCATGAAAAACCCTAATCACGTTGCACTAGAAAACACTAAAACGTTTGACATAGAATACCCAATACCCTCGTACATAAAATTCCATAAACCAAAATCACCAAAAAAAATATGAACCTTATTCACAAGAAAAATATAATCCCTATGCCACAGAAAACCGGAAACCCTCATCCTCAGAAATCCTTAAACACTCAGCCTCAATAATCCCTAAACAATCATACCAAGAAAACCCAATACAATAATCAATATAAAACCCAAGAACAAATTCCGTAAAAAACAACAGCTGATCACCCCCGAAAACCCTAAACTCTTTGCCTAATAACGTCATAAACCCTATACCCCGTCCCCAAGAAAACGTACACTCTTATCCATATAATATCATAAACCCTCATCATTAGAAAACTATAAACCCTCAACACACTCATACCTAGAAATCCCTAAAATATCATCCCTAGAAAACCATAAACAATAATCCAAAGAATAAATCAACCCATAGCCCAAGATAAAGTAAATCCTTAGCCCCAGAAACACAAAACCCTCTTCCCTAGAAAACCCAAAACCCTCTTCCCAAAAACACTAAACCCTCAGTCACATCAAACCCTATACCCATATTCCAAGGTAATCCTGAACCCTATGTCCATGAAAACCAAAAAAGACTACCCGTCGAAAACCCTAAATCCTCATCCCCAGAAAACCCCAAACCCTCCACCCCCAAAATACCTATCCATGATTACCATAAAACCCTAAACCATCAGACAAAGATAAACCTTAACCCTTTCCCACAAAAAACCCTATACCATTATACCCATAAAACTCTGCAATATTAGCCCCATAAAAACATAAACCCTAAACCCTCATCCCAAGAAAACACAAAAACCTATACCCTAGAATATTGTAAAAGATTATCCATAGAAAAAAACTAAACTATAATCCCTTGAAAACCCTCAACCCTCATCCCCAAAAAACTTAAACCCTCTTCCCTAAAAAAGATGAACCCTTATCCCCAAAAAAATCTAATCCCTCAACCATTGAAAACATTAAACCTATAGATTCAAAAAAAACATATACCCACTAACATAGATAAACCTCTAACCCCATACCTAGAAAAATATAAACACCCTACCCCATAAAAAATTAAAGTCGCATCCCCAGAAAAACATAAACCTCCAACCCCAGAAAATGACAAATTCATAGCCCAAAAAATTCATAAAACCTTATCCCAAAAAAACATAAACCCTATGATCCTAAAATCTATAAACTCATAGCCATAGAAAACACATAACCCTCAGACCAAAAAAATACTAAAACACCATCGCTATAAATTCTTAAAAAACTATTCCTAGAAAAACCTAAATCCTCATCCAAAGAAAACCATACCCCCTATCCCTAGAAAACTATATAACATTAATTGAGAAAAAATTGAACCCACAACCCTAGAAAACCCTAAACACCCAGTCCTAGAAAACCCTAATCATGAAGATCCATAAAACACTAAAACCAATCCCAGGGAAACCCTAAAGCCTAGATATTGAAAACTATAAAATCCATTTTCTTAGATAATCCTAAACTCTCATACCAAGAAATCCCCAAACCCTTGTCCCTAAAAAACCCTAAAACATGATCCCTAAAAAACCATGAACACTCATCCCCAAAATACACTAAACCATATTTCCTAGAAAACAAAAAACCCCTACCCCAATAAACATTAGACCAACATCTCCAAAAAAGCCTAAACTCCATCATCTTGTGAAGAAACCAATACTTCACCTCTAAAAATCTCTGAACTATAGCCCTTTGAAAATATAAATCCATATCCCCTAAATACCGAAAAAAATAATGCCTATAAAACCCTAAAACCTCATCCCTCCAAACCTAAACCCTCATACCTATAAAACCAAAAACCATCATCCCCATAAATATCTAAACCCACACCCCCGAAAAATCATAAACACTTATCCCAAATAAACTAAAAACACTCATCCTCAAAATCCAAAAAGCCATAACATAATAAAACCCCAAACACTAATCCCTAAAAAACAAAAAACCCTAAGCCCCCAAAAACCATAATTCCAATTCCCAAAAAAACAGAAAAGCCCTCAGCTAGAGAACAACATAAAATGTCATCCACAATAAAACCTAAACCCTCCTCCCAAAAAACAATCAACCCCCATCCCCAAAAAGAACATAACCCCTCAACCCCAAAAAACACTAAACCCAAAATTCATAAAAAACCTAAACCCTCCACCTAAAGAAGCATAAAACAACACCCCCAAAATTCCATAAACCCAATGCCCCCAAAAACTACAAACCCATAACCCCAAAACAATCACCCCTTATCCGTATAGAATACAAAAACATTAATCGTAGAAAAACCTAAACCCCATAATCCAAACAACCAAAACTATTTTCTCATAAAAACCTATCATTACACATTTATAAAAAACCCTAAACCATTTACCCCATTAAACTCATAACCCTATTCTCTTGAAAATGATTAACCCTCATCCCTAGAATACCCTGAACCATTGAGAATCAAAAACCCTCAACCCCAAAAATCCCATAACCCTTATCCCCACAAAACCTAAACACATAGCATCTAAAAAATAGAATCATCTGTCCCAAAAAACCTTGAACTCACATCCACAAAAAAACCATGAATGCTTAGTCCCAATAAACCCTAAACCTAGACCCCAAAATACCCTTAACCCTCATACCCATAAAACCGAGAACACTCATCCCCAGAAAGATCTGAAACCTCAGCACCAAAAAAAATGAACTCTTATCCAAAAACAAATTGAACCCTAGCCCTAAGATACACTAAACCCTCATACATAGAAAACACTAAAGCTTCATCCCCAAAAAACCTTAAACGCTCATCACCAACAAACCCTGGACTCCAGGCACTATGAAATCTTGAACCCCATCACCAAAAATCCATGTACCTTCATAACTAAAAAATCATTGACCCCAAGCATGAGAAAATAAAAAGACACTCATCAACATAAATTCCTGATACCTTTTCCCAAAAAAAAAACATTTTACCCCCGTTCCCAAACAACCCTAAACCATGATCCCCAAAAAACATGAATCCTCATCCCCACTAAGAGTATCTGATTATTGCTAAGGGGTAAGAGTGTAATACAAGGAGCGTAATCCAAGACATTCCACACTATGTTGCCTACCATGTCCATGGTGATCGACCAAGGTAAAACAAGGTTATGCAAAAAAGGGCCCTATGGGCTTTCACCATGGCACGTACTAGTCAATTTTGCATCCAAGGAGTTTATATGAGGTATCATGTAATAATCTAAAGGACCCTATAGTATTATACTAGGAATATTAGGAGTAGAAAAGAACCAGGGTCCAAGTTGGTATCATCATAAGGAAACCACATCAATGAATTGGAATGGGGTTCCCTAGACCCAATATATTCACCTCTTAGAATCCAAGTAAAACTGGAATCAGAACATTAATATTTGATATTTTAATCATGTAGTAATTTTTTAAGTTCAAGGCTTTCCTTCTAGTTGTGTGGATATTCCATGAAGCATTGAATCCATTTAATCATGTCTTAATTAAGAATTAAGGCATATTTAATTATTGAGGTTCACTCTAAAACCATCCATCAATATGGAAAGGTGTGATAAGGACATGATATCATTATTCAAGCTCATTTGATAAGGCCTTGTTATATTCTAAGTATAAATTCCATTATACATTTAATATTTAATAATCAATTTGATGAAATGTCATTAGGTGGGTCAAATGGTGAGCATACATGGTATATGCCATTTTGAAATTCTCATTTCTAACAAGCCATTAATTATATGAAGACCTGCCTTTAAGAAGGTTAAGCAAAGGTACACCCGAACGGTGTCTAAAATGTGCCGAAACACTAAAACCCAATTATGGTGTATCATTCAACATGTGGTAGATGGAGTTGTGGGTGTATCTACTAATAAATAATCACATGTTTAGAAATAGAATAAACATATGATTTCAACAAGTATAATCATTTAATGTAAATTTAATAAATGACTTCCGATAAAATCGATGGACCCCACAAAAATATTCCAAAATCAGCTAAATTTAGGGATGAGTTATAGACCACAATAATTTTTCAAATCATGTGCTAACCGCGCAAGATGGTTCTACCCGAAAATACATCCAATGCATAGCTTGATCAAACCATGTGCAAGCCATGCAAGGGTACCTGTAGAAAAGGGGTGTTCACACGGTTAGGCCACATGGTCGTTAATGAACTATGTGAGGTGGATCATTCAGGAAAAACACAATCCACACGGTTTTCCAAACCATGCGGAATTCACGTAATGTTTACTCTAAAATGTTCACCAAGCCTATTTTCCCCAAAAATTTGTGTTCTGATCTTCGAACAAGATATTAACATCCTCCTATCCTTTAATAACTCATTAGTAATTCATACTAGGTCCAATGTAATAATTAAGACTAAAAATTAAAGGATCCATACCTAAACCAAAAACCAGGTTCTTACAGAACCATTTCCCTGAAAAACCATAAACCCTCTGCAGCAAAAGCCCCTAAACCATCATCCCTAAAAAAACCCAATACCCTCAGCCCCAATAATCCAAAACCCACATCCCTATTAAACTATAAACTCACATCCATAAAAAACCCTAAACCATCATCCATGAAAAACCAAAAACCATCATCCATGTAAACCACAAAACCCTCAGCCCCAAAATTTCTAGACACCCATCCCCATAGAAAACAAATCCCTCACACCCTAAAAAACACTATATCCTCTAACAAAAAAACGTAAACCCTATATCTTGAAAAAAAATATACACCTAGCAGTGAATAACTCAATACACTTAGACTCAAAAAACCCACAAACCCTTATCCCCATGAAACCCTAAACCCTCATCCCTAAAAAACTAAAAATCGTCCTCCATAAAAAACACTAAAACACCATCCATAAAAAACCTATACCCTCAACCCTAGTTAACCCTAAACCCACACACCCAAAAAATGACTAATTACACATCCCAAAAACCCAAAAAACACAAATCCCGAAAAAAACCCTAAACCCTCAATAATAAAAAACTCTAATCCTCTACCCGAAATAAATACTCAAACCTCTTCCTTGAAATCATACCTTATCCCCTAGCCTTAAAAACCCATAAATCATCATCTGAAAAAACCATAAACCCTTATCCCATAAAAAACACATAATCCCTTAGCCACATATTCTTTAAAATCTCAACCCAAAAAAACCCTATACCCTCAGACCTAAAAAACCAAAACCCAAATCCACACAAATTGCTAAAGACATAGTCCCAAAAACACATAAACCCTGATTCCTAAAAATCACAAAAACACCATCCACAAAAAACCATAATTCCTCATGATAAAACCCCAAAACCCTCCTCCATAAAAAAAAATAATCCTCATCCCTAAAACCCCAAAACACTGGGCCCCAAAATTCCCTAAACCAAAGCTCTAGAAAAACAAAAAATCAAAACCCAAAAAATCCTAAACCCTCATCCCCTTAAAATCCTAAACCCTCAGTAGAAAAATACAATAAACCTTCTACACCCAATAACCCAGTACACTGAACCCCAAAAACACTATTCTCTCATCCCCTAAAAAAGATAAACTTTAACAACAATAGAACATAGACACTCTACCAAAAATCCTCAAAACCACACCCTTAAAATCCCAACACCCTTAACCCCCCAAAATCCTAACCCCTCAGTAGAAAATAACCCTAAAAACTCATCCCTAAAAACCCCAAATCACTCAGTTATGAAAATAATGTTAACCCTTGGGCCCAAAAAACCTAATCCCTCAGCCCAAAAAACCCTTAACCCTCATCCCCCAAACCCTATTCCCACATGCCCAAAAAACACTTAACTGTCGGCATCAAAAAATGTACTCAAATCCAAAAAACCATAAATCCTAAACACCAAAAAACCATAAACCCTCATACTTATGAAATCTTAAAACCCTCAACACCACAAATACCTAAAACCTCATCCCCAAAAAACATAAAAGAGAATCACAAAAAAACCCCAAACCTACAATACCTAAAATACACCTAATTTCTCCTCCCCCATAAACCATAAAACACTTACCCAAAAAAATGTGAACCACCATCCCTAAAAAACATTGAACCCTTATCCCCCAAATACGGTAAAAATTTAAGCCCATATAATTCTGAAACATTAACCTCAAAAAATCCTAAACCCTCATCCGCAAAACCCTGAACCCTCATCTCCAAAAAACCATATTACTTAAGCCCCAAAATTCCATAATCCCTTATTTCCAAAAATCCAAAACCTTTATCCCCAAAAAACCCTTAACCATTATCCCCCCAAAAACCCAACACACCCATCTTTAAAAAAACCTAAACCATCTGCCACCAAAACCCCAAACCCTCACGCATAAAAAAAAATCATAAACCCTCTACACAAAAAACCCAAAACCCTCACCTACAAAAAATCATAAACCATACTCCCCAAATAATCCCAAGACATCTACCAAAAAAAACCATAAACATTCATCACCCAAACATTAAACCCTAAAAAAACAAAAACTCCTAAAGCCTCATAAATAAAAAACCCTAAACCCTGATCCCTAAAAATACCATAAAACCTTGTTAAAAAAACCCTAAACACAAATCCCATAAAACCCAAAAATATGATACCCAAAAAACACTAGACCCTATATTTCAAATAACCAACCCCTATCCTAAAAAACACTAATCCCGCAGCCCAAAATAACCCTAAAACCTATACTCAAACATACCCTAAACCCTCATCCCTGAAAAAAACCTTTTTCACTCATCCATAAAATACCATAAACACTCACCCCCCAAAAAACTAAATTATAAACAGAGAAAAACTAAATCATTATCCCTAAACACCCTAAACCGTCATTCCCAAAAAAACCCTGAATCCTTAGGCTCAAAATACCCCAAACCCTCAGCACAAAAATACCTAAACCTTCAGCCACAAAAAATACAAAACCCTCAACCCAAAAAATCCCAATCCCTCATCCACAAAACCCTAAATGCTTGGCCCAATAAACCATAAACCCTCACCACCAAAAAAACTATGAAATATATTTCCTATAAAACTCGAAACCCTCATCCCTAAAAAACCCTCAACCAAAAAAACCATAAATCATCATCAAAAAAACCATAAAATCCTATCCCTAAAACCCAAAAATCATCTCCAAAAAAATTTATGGCCTTAGCCCCCCCCCCCCCCACAAACCCAAACCATTATCCTAGAAAACCATTCATTCTCAGAACACAAATAAAATCGTCATCTCAAAAAAAACCTACACCCTCATCACAAAAAAACCCTATGAACTGCTCCCTAAAAAGCCTAAAACCCTCAGCCCCAAAAAACCCAAAATCCATAGTCCCAAAAAACCTAAAACCCATAGACAAAAAACACTAAAACATGAGCCCCAGAAACCCTAATGCTTTATCCCCCCAAAACCATAACCCTCATTCCCAAAAAAACCCTAGACCCTCCACCCCTAGAAATCCATTTACTACCATCCCACAAAATCCCTAAATTCTCAACTCAAAAAACCCTAAACCCTCAGGACAGGGAAATCCTAAACCCTATGCTCCAAAAAACCCTATACCCTTGTCCCCAAAAAAATCCCTTAACCCTCAGCACCAAAAAACCTAAACACTCATCCCTAAAAAACTGAATACTCACTGTCATTGAAAACTCCAAACACTTAGCCCCAAAAAAATAAAAAAACCACATCCCCAAAAAACGTGATACCCTATGCCTTAATTAATATTATAACCTCACCCCAAAAAACCCATAACCTTTAGTAATAAAAAATCATGAACCCTCTGCCACAAAAATTCCTAATACCTTATTCAAAAAAACCTTACACCCACTTCCCTAAGAAAAACCCTAAAAACTCAATCCTAAATTAACCTAAACCATCAACCCATAAAAACAAAAAAAAACTGGCCCAATAAAAACCATAATCTCTAATTGAAAAAAAAAACTAAATCCTCATCCCAAAAAACCCTAAACCAACACCCCCAAAAAACCCTAAACCCTCTAAACCAAAAAACCCTAAACAATCATCTAAAAAAAATATCAAACACTATGCCCCAAATACGAAAAAACCTCACCCACATAAAATCCTAAACCATAAGCCCCCAAATACCCTATAACATCCTCCTTAAAAAACCATAAACCCTTAACCCCAAAATCACTGTCCCATTTTACCAAAAAAAACCACAACCCCCATACCCAAAAAAACTTCAACCCTCAACCACAAATACCCTCATACATCATACAAAAACCCCCTCAATTCGTAGCCACTAAGAATACTATATCCTGATCCTAAAAATTTCCATATAACCACACACCCAAAAAACCTTACCCCTTAGCCACCAAAACCCCAAAACCCTCAATTTTTAAAAATAGAAAACACTCATGACCAAATGAAAAACATACCCTCATCCCCAAAACATCCTGATCCATGATCTCCAAAGATCCATAAACCCTCCTCACCAGAAAACCGTTAACCCATGTCACTATAAAACCCTCAATCCTCATCCCAAAAAAACCCATAACCTAATACCATTTAAATCATCCCAAAAAAACATCAACACCGAGCACCAAGAAACCCTAAACCTTAATCTATAATTAACACAAATAGATCACACCTAAAAAACCATAATCCCCCATTCAAAAAAATCCAAAAACTCTACTGCAAGAAAAACTAAACCATCATTCCTAGAATCATCTAAATCTGAAGCCAAAAAATACCCCAAACCCTAAACCCCAAGAATCCGTAATCCCCCATCCAAAAAAAATTAAGGCCTACCAAAACAACACTAAACCATTAGATCCAAAAAACTAGCAATACTCATACCCAAAACCCTAAAATCCCAGACCAAAAAATCCAAAAAACATATCCCAAAAAAACACCCTAACCCCCAACCTCCCAAAAAGAGTAAACCCTTTTCCCAACAAACATTAATATCTTATCCCCATAAAATTGTAAATAATTATCCCCCAAAAACACTAAAAACTCAGTATAAAAAGCACATAAATATTCAACCACAAAAATCCTAAACCATCTGCTCCAAAAAAACCTAAACGCTCAATCCTCAAAAACCTAATCCCCCATCCAGAAAAACCTATAACCCTTACCCAAATAACACTAAACACTGGTCCTTATATTACCCTAAACCCTTATCCCACAAACACCCAAAACACTCAGACCTAAATCCAAAAAAACATAGCCCTAAAAATCAAAAATCCCTCAAACCGAAAAAAACCTTAAACTTTTATCCTTATGAAACTCCAAAATATTAGTCCCAAACCACACTAAACCTAATCCAAAAAAAAACCTAAACACACAACTAAAAAAAACTAAAAAATTCTATCTTAATTTTCATAAACCCCATACATAAAATAACATAATCCCTCATCCCCCAAAACCCTAAACCATCGGACCTAGAATACCATAAACCCTCACCCCCAAAACCCATACCCTAACCCCCAAAAAACCCAAAACAATAAGCCACAAAAAAACCTGAAACACTAGGATATAGAAATATAAAACCCCCATCCCTAAAAATAAGTAATCCCTAAACCCAAAAAACACTAAAACCACAGCCAACAAACAAACCAAGACACTAAACTCCAAAAAAACTAAACACTCAACAACAAAAAACCCTAAACAATCATCAACAACATAAACAATAAATAGAGCCCCAACTATCCTAATCCCAAAGCCCTAGAATACCACAAACCCTCATCCCCAAAAAACACTAAACCCTCAGCCTAAATAAAATTCCCATTAAATTAAATCCCCTCAACCAAATATTTTCCTAAACCCTCAATGTAAATGAATCATTATACTCCCAACCCTAAGAAAATATACTCCCTTATCCCTCAAAAACACAAAACCCTCTGGCACATTAAACCCTTAAACCTCATCCAAAAAATTCCTCACACCTAAGCTCCAAAAACCCTTACCCCTCATCCCAAAATTACAAATCCCTATATCCTAGAAAACTCCAAACCCTCAACAAAAAAATAAACCATAAACATTGCACAATAAATGAACCCACAACCTGTAGCCACAAAAATCCCAAAACACTAATATAAAAAAACCCAAAACCCAAAACCCCCAAAAAAATCTAAACCCTCAACCCTAAAAAACATTAAACAATTAGTCCCATGAAACTATAAACCCTTACTCCCAATAGAACTAAACTATTATCCCCAAAAACGCCCATTACCTCCACCACAAAAAACGATAAACCCTCGCCCAAAAAATAATAAACCCTTATCCCCAAAAAACCAATAACACTCATCCCCCAAAAAAACCTACACCCTTATCCCTAGAAAAACCCTAAAATTCTTGCCTAAAATCCCTAAATCCTCACCCCCAATGGAGCCAAAAACCTCATCTGAAGAAGTCACTAAACCTTGAGCCCCAAAATACCCAAAACCATCATCGCCAAATAACCCTAATCCCACATTCCTAAAAAATCCAAAACCCTCAGCACCCAAGAACCTTAAACCCTAAGCCCAAAAAAACCACAAACACTCTGCTGCATAAAAATCATAAAACTATACCCCAAAAATCCCAGGACCCTTCCCCTAAAAAAACATAAATTTATCCATCCCTCATCCCATAAAATCCCAAATCCCTGAGCCCCAAAAAAATCTAAACACTAATCCCCAAAAAACCCTAATCCCTCAGCCCCCAAAAAACCTAAATCCCTCATTACCAAAAAACCCTAATACCTTATAACCAAAAGAATATACCCTCAACCAAAAAAAATCCATAAACCATTAGCCAAAATAATCCTAAACCCTTATCCCCAATAAACCCTAAACCCAATTCCCAAAAAAACATTCAACATCAGACCCCAAAAACCATTATCCCTCTTACCTAAAAAACCTATATCCTTTGGCCCAAAAACCCCAAAACAATTTCCCCCATAAAACCTAAACCCCCTTAAAAATAATATCCTAAACCATCATCCATAAAGAACCCTAAACCATTGCCCCAAAAAATCCATCATCCATCATAACCATGAAATATAGATTACTTTTCCAAAAAAACATCTCAGTCCTGACACCCATAAAAACTCTATACCCTTGGGCCCAAAAACCCTAACCCTCATCCCCAAAAATACCTATACACTGATCCCCCAAAAATACTATTCTATAATTCCAAAAAATCTATAAAACTGCAACCCCAAAAAACCAAAACCATCATCCCCAAAAATCATATTCTCTCTTCCCCAAAAAACATAAAACCTCCGCACCAAAAATCTATAAACCCTTAGCACTAAATTATCTTAAACTCTAATCCATAATTAACCCTAAAACATTAGTCCAAAAATTCCTAAAACCTTAAATCCCAATATACCTTAAACCATCAATCCATGAAACCTTAAAACCTCATCCCTCAAAACCCTTAACCCTCATTCCCATAAAAACCTAATCCCTTTGTTGTAAAAAAACCTCAACCCTAAGTCACAAGAAACCATAAACCCAAACCCCACAAAACCCCTAAACCCTGAAACCTAAAAAAAATCTAACCCTTCATTCTAAAAAACCCTAAATCCACATCCCAAGAAAACCACACACCCTATTCTAAAAAAACCTATACATTCCGACAAAAAAACGAAAACACTCTACCACCAAAAATGCCCCCAACCCTCAGTGATGAAAATCCCTTAACTCTCATTACCAATATACCATTTACCCTTAATATAAATAAAAACTAAAATATAATTTAAAAAAACTAAAATCTCATCTTAAAAAACTCTAATTTCTTATCCCCAAAAATCCCTAAACCCTTCACCCAAAAAAACAGCCATCCTTGAGAAAAAACCCAAAAACCTTATCCCTAAAAATTCCTAAATCCACATAACTAAAACGTATATAACATAATCAAAGAAAACCATAATCCCTCAGACAAAAAATTCCCTAAACCTTCATTAATATAAAATCCAATACACCTAGTTCCATAATACACTAAACACTCTACACCATGAAACCCCTTAACCCTTATCCCTAATAAACCTCAACCCCCAACCTCTAAAATCCCTCCACCTTATCCCTAAAAACTTTCAAACCCTAATCCACAAAACTCTCAACCAACATTTCCATGAAACATTAAACCCCTATTGCAAAAAAATCCCAGCCCGAAAAAACACTACCCAAAACCCCAAAACCCCCGCAACCAACATCCCCAAAAAATCATCATCCTTAGCCCCAAAAAACAATCTTCCCTAGGAAACCCTCAACCTTCAGCACCAACAAAAACTCAAACCTCATCCCTAAAAAATTATAACCACACATCCCCAAAATAACATTAAATTGTCCTCCCTAAAAAACTATAAAGATACATCATCAAATAATACTAAACCCTTAGCAGCAAAAACCCCAACACCCTCATCCCTCAAAAAACCCTAAACCCACATCCCTAAAAAAAGTCGTCTCCCAGAAAACAATTATCATAAACACTGAAAAATCATAATCCCTCATTCCCAAATAACCCGAAACCATCAACTGCAAGAAACCCTATACCTTTAGTCTCTAGAAATCCAGAACCCTTAGCCGATATGACCCAATACCCTATCCCCAACAAACCCTAACTCATCTTCCCAAAAAACCCATCATCCCACTTCCCCACAAAATCCATTACTCTATGCCCAAAAAATCCCAAAAAACATAAACAATAGTAAACACAAAACACATATCCCCAAAAAACTATAACCATCATCCCAAAACACCATCAACCTTCAGCCACAAAAAACCCAAAACCCTCATCCCGTATAAATCCTTCAACCCAATGACCTAAAAAACTATATGAACTAAGCCCCAAAATACATGAAACCCAAAAAATCATCAAATAACCTAGCATGAAAAACCTAAACCATCATCCCCGAAAAACCCCTCAACCCTCTGTCACAAAACACCCTCAACCATCAACTCCATAAATACCTCAATCCCTTGAACCAAAACACCCTAAACCCTCAATCCCAAAAAACTCTATACCCTCATCCCCTAAAAACCCTAAACATGTATCCATAAAAAACAATAATACTCATCACAGATATCCCTAAACCCTCATACCAAAAAAAACACTAAACCCTCATCATTAAAAATACCAAACCCATATCCTGAAAAACGCAAAACCATCACCCCTAAAAAAATAGTAAACCCTATGAACCAAAAAACCCGAACATGCAGCCCCAACAATCCTAAAAACACTAGTGCCAAAAATAATCTAATGCAATAGTGCAAAAAACCATTAAATCCAAACTCTAAAAAACCCTCACACTCAACCACAAAAAACAAAAAACACTAGTCCCCAAAAAACCCTAAATAATTTCCTAGAAATATCCTCAACCCTCAACCCTCGAAAACCCTTAACGCTCATCACCATAAAAACCTAAACCATGAGGCCTATAAACCCCCGAAATCTCATCCCAAAATAACCATGAATACTTAGTACAAAATATAATAAAACCTGCATCCCCCCAAAACACATAACCCTCTTCCCCAAATAACCCTCAATCCTTAGAACAAAAATGCTCATACCATTATCCCCAAAAGACCATATTACCTCAACAAAAACAACCCAAAACCTCTTACCTAAATTCCCCAGAACCTCATCCCCAGAAAACCCTGAACATTGGGCCCCAAATAACATTTATGGTTAATTGAAAAAAACCCATATCCCTCTTACCCATAATAAAAATAGCCCATATCTCAAAATACCCTGAATTGTAATTTTGAAGAAACCCTCAATGCTCAGTGCCAAAAAATTCTAAACCCTCAATGCCCAAAATCCCCAAACCCTCAACCCCAAAAAACCCTATACTCTTATGCCAAAAAACAGCCTAACACTTCATAACCATAACCCATAATCCCCTAGCACAAAACCCTAAACCCTAATCCCCTAAAAACATTGAACCCTCATCCAACAAAAACGCTTAACCATCAGCAAAAAAAGAATCCTAAAACCTCATCCCCATGAAATACAAAACCTGAAGCCCCATAGAAACAAATATCTTCAAACCAATAAAAAAACTAAACCCTCAGCCCGAAAAACATCAAACCTTTAGCACCAAACAAACATCAACATCCCTCCCCAAATAACCCTTGGCCCTCAACCACAAAATCCTAAACCCTCATCCAAAAAAAAATCCCTCACTCTCCACGCCCCAAAAAACCTTGCACTCTCAGCCAAAAAAATCATTCCATAGCACCAAAATTCCCTAAATCCACATCCCAAATATCCATCTACACTTTTTACCAAAGAAACAACATCCCTCATCCCAAAAAATATACAAAGACACAGCCCTAAAAAACCCTAAACATTCGACATTGAAGAAACATTAACACTCAGTCCGAAAACCCCTAAAACCCTTAGCCCCAAATTACAATTAACAACCATCCCCAAAAACCACAATCCCTAATAAAAAGCCATAAATCCTAAGCATGTAAAAGAGAACCCAAACCCCTCAAAACCCTGAACCCTTATCTTAAAAATACCAAGAACCTGCACATCCAAAATTTCTTGAACTGTGCCCCCAAAAATCCTACATCCATCAGCCCCAAAAACCCTAAATGCTAGGCCCCAAAAAATATAATCCTTAATTCTCAAAAACATTATCTACCATTATCCCTTAAAAACCCTTAACCCAAATCCCAAAAAAAACATCAACCATTTTCCTCAAAAAACCCTTTACATTCATAACTAAAAAACCATCATCTTTTATATGAATAAACTCTAATCCATCTGCACTAAAAACCCCCCTACATTAAATCCCAAAATAACACAACCCTTAACCCACCAAATAATAAACCCTCATTCCTGAAAACCCATAATCCTTCATCTCCATACATTCCTCAACACATAACCTACAAAATCCTGAAAATACAACCCCAACAAATCAAAAAAAATTATCCATAAAAAAACCTCAACACTAAACCCCCTCAAACCATCACCCATCATCCCCCAAAAATCGTTATTCAATTGGCCCAAAAAACACTCTATCGTCATCCCCAAAATCCCCATAACCCTATTCCCCAAAAAACCCTACATCATCAACCACACAAAACCATCGACCCTCATCCCAAAAAAAATCAACCCTCAACCACAATCATACTCATCCCACATCCATAAAAACCATAAACTATTAGCCCCATAAAACCATCAATATTTATCCCTAAAAAACCATCACCCCACATCCCCATAACCCAGCAACCTTCACCCAACCCCCCCCCCCCCCAACACACCACCACAAAATATCCCAACCCCCATCCACCAAAAAACAATAACCTTCATCCTAAAATTACCCCAACCATAAAAATTGGAAACCCCTAAACCCTCATCAAAAAGACATCATCAATCTCCAATCCCCAATAAACCCTCAAACCCTTATAACCATTAAAATCCCTCCACCCTTTTTCCCAACTAACACTCAACCCTCCACACCCAAAATACCTATAATCATATCCCAAAAAACACCCATTACTAAGACAAAAATCCCTAAAACATCAACCCCCAAACCCTTAAACCATCATCCACAAAAGGCACAAACCCCCAGCCCAAGAAAATCCAAAACCCTCAACCATAGAATACCTGAAACCCAAAACCCTAGAAAACCCTAAACTCTTAAGCATATAATACCCTAAACCCACAGAACCATAAAATAATAACCACTCAACACCAAAAAACCATAAACTCTCAGCCCAAGAAACCAATTACAATCCTCCCAAAATAATCCTAAACAATCATATCAAAAAAACACTAAAACCTCAGCCTCGATTAACCGTAAACCAATAGCCTGACAAAACCCTAAAACATTAGCCACCCACCCAAATCAATATTTTCCCCCCATATTTCAAAAATCGTCATTCCTAAAAATCCCTAAACCCTTATCCCACAAAAAATGTGAACCAATAGCCCTAAAAATATATTAACCTTCATATCTAGTAAACAGTGAATAATAAGCTCCAAAAATCCCTTAACCCATATCCCTATAAACCCCTCAACACTCAGCCCCAAAAAACACTAAATCCCCATCCCCATAAAACTCTAAAATCTTTTACCAAAAAACAACTCACCCATTGGCCCCAAAAACCCATAAAAACATAGCTTAAAAAACCCTTATCTCATAAAAACAAAAACCATGAACCCATAGTCCTGAAAAACATTCTACCCTCAGTTCTAAATGATCCTGAACACGAATCCCCAACAAACTCTGAATGATCTACTATAAAATACCCTGAAACCTCAATAGAGAACATCACATAATCCACAACCCCAAAAACCCCTAAACCCTCATCAATGAAAATTAATTAATCTTATCTATAAAAAACCAAAACTCATATCCCCGAAAAACCCTAAATACTCAGCCCTAGAAAATCATAAACCTTCATCACTGAAAAACTCCAAAACCCCCACCCCCAAAAATCCCTAAACCCTCACCCCCAAAAAAAACTTAAACAATATTACCATAAGAACCTAATTTCTCAACTTAAAAAACCCCTCAACCCTCAACTATCAAAAACCCTAAACCCAATTCCAAAAAATATATTATACCCAAACTCCAAAAATTACAAACCCATTACCCCAAAACCATTTAATGTCATCCTTAAAAATCATAAACCATGATCTCAAAAACCCCTACACTCTTATCCCAAAACAACTAAAAACTATCTTCCCCAAAAAAACTCTAATCCCATCCACAATACCCTAAAATCCATATTCTAAAAAAATAAAAAAAACCCCCATAACCACATAAACCCCTAAACACATAGGATCAAAAATAACTAAACCTTCATCCCCAAAAATCCCAAACCCTGAATCCCAAAAACCCTAATCCAACTTACCCAAAAACCCTGAACCAAAAATCCCAAAAAAAACATCAACCGTCATACAAACAAATAAATTAAACCCTCATACCCAAAATATTACTAAACCCTCGTCCTTAAAAAAACCTAAAACCCTCAAACCCAAAAGAATTTTCACTATCATCCCTAAAAAATTCTAGACCCCCATCCCCAAAAAACTATATACAATAATCAAAAAAACACTAAACCCTCTCCCTAAAAACCCCTTAACCCATTTCACAAATAATCTTTATTACCCAATCCCTAGAAAACCTAAACACATATACATAGAAAACACAAATTATTATCCCCTTAAAACCCATGACACTCACCATCCAAAAACTTAAATCATCATTTGTATAAAATCATAAACCCTCAGCTCAAGAAAACCAAAAACCATCAGCCCCAGAAAATCCTAATCAATTATCCATAATACCCAAAACCCTCATCCCCAAAAAACGTAAATCCCACATCCCTATAAAATACCAAAAATTGTTATCCCTAGAAAAACATAAACCATTATCTCCAGAAAAAATTAAACACTCAACCATAGAAAACCCTAAAACATCAGACCTAGAAAACCATAAACCATCAACCTTAGAAAACTCTAATCACTCTACCTCATAAACACTTCTCCATCAACAAAAAAAATAAAATCCTAATTCTATAAAAATCTAAACCCTCATCCCACAAAAAACATATACCCTCATCCAAAGAATATCCTAAACCATCGTCACTAAAAAATACAAAACCTACATCCCTAGAAAACCTAATAAAATAATACAAAAAAACACCCTTTCAGAATAGAATCCTAAAACCTCATCCCCAGAAAACCCTATACCCTCAGCACTAGAAAAATCTAAACCCTGTCCATAGAAAACCCTAAACCACCATCCATAGAGTACCCTAAAAACTCGTCCTGAAAAAACCCAATACACTTATCCCATGAAAACTCAAAACCCTCATCCATAAAAAATCCTATATATTAAGCCCCAAAAACCCTTAACACTCAATCACAGAAATACCTAAACCCTTATCCAAAGAATAAAGTAAATCCAAATTCCATGAGAACCATATACTCTTAGCCCAAGAAATCCTCATACCCTCACACCCAAAAAACAGAAAATCTAAAGCACTAGATAACCCTAAAACATCATCCATAGAATAACTTATAATATAAGACCCTAAAAACACAATCTACCGTCCACTAAAAACCCTAAACAACAAACCCTTGACAACCATAAACCATTATCCACAAAAAAGAAAAAAACACCATCCATAGAAAACCTAAAACCCAATCCCTTGAAAAACCTAAACCCCATCTTGAGGATACCCAAAACCCCCAGACCCAAAACCCCTAATTAGTCAGCCCCCAAAACCACAAAACCCTTTGTCCCAAAAAACATAAAGCCTATGTCCTAGAAAATTAAAAATCCTCATCCATAGAAAATAGTAAACCCTAATCCCCTAAAAAATCTACACAAATATCCTTAAAAAATGCTATGCCCAAAAGACCTAGAAAACCAAAATCCCACATTGTAAGTAATTCGTAAACACCCAACTATAAATACTCTAACCCCTACACAATAAAACTGAAAGCCCCCATCATCAGAATAACCTAATCACTCAACCCAATGAAACCATTAACCCTCAACTATAGAAAACTTTATCCTCGTCCCTAATATCCTATAAACTACCATCCTCTCAAAAATCCTATACTCCCAGATTTGAAAACCATACACCCTGAGTCCCATAAAACCCTAAAACCTTGGCCCTAGAACCGAATAAACTATCCTCCATTGAAACCCCTATACCCTCAATGAAGGAATATCATATACCCTTCAACCAAAGTAAACCCTAAACCCTTATCCCTAAAAGACCCTAAAACCCAATCACTAGAAAACCCTATAACCTAAGCCCCCCGAAATACATTAAAAATTTAGCCCTAGATAACTACAAACCCTTTCCCTAGAAAAACCTAAAAACATAGCCCCAAAAACACATAACCCTCATAAAAAAAACAAAAAACCCTCATCCCTATAAAACCATAAACCCATATCTTGAGAAAACCCTAAACATTAATCCCTATACTAACCGAAACCCTCATCCCCAAAAATTCTGAAACCATCCTCCCAAGAAAACCCTTAAACCTCATCCCTAGAAAAGAATAAAACATTATCCCTAGAATACTTTTATCCATTACCCTCATAAGACCATAAACCTTTAGACCTGGAAAACCACAAACCAACTACCGTATAAATCCATACACTCTAAACCCTAGAAAACCCTAAAATCAAAACCCTAGTGAACCCTAAAATCAATCCCCCAAATACCCCAAACCCTTTGTCCAATAAAACCCTAAACCCATATCTACAGAAAATCATAAAACCTCATACCTAGATAAACATAAACCCTCATTCTTCATAAATCCCTAAACCCTCATCCTTAAAATTATTAAATCATCATCCCTAGAAAAACATAAACACTCGTCCCTAGAAAACGATATACCAACATACCCAGAAAACCATAAACCCTTAGCCAATGAACAACCTAAAACCTAACCCCTAGAAATCAGTAAACTCCTAGCCCCATAAAACCATAAAACCCTCTTCCAATGAAAACCCTAATCCAATATCCAAAGAAAACACTAAACCATCATCCATAGAAAACATAAAACCCTTAGAACCATAAAACCCTACACCCTTATGCCTTGAAATCTATATGCCCTAAAAACCAAATAACACTAATCTCTCAGCTCCATAAAACACTAAACCCTGATCCTCAAAAAATTCGATAAACCTATCCCCATAAAAACCAAAACCATTAACCATAAAAATCCCTAAACCCTTATCCCAAAAGACCTTAAACACTCAGCCCCTGAATACCCAAAACCCTAAATGCAAAGCACCAAAAATCCCTAAAAACATATCCCAAGAAATAAATAAAACCAAAGCCATAGAAAACACTAAACTCTCATCCCTAGAAAACACCAAAACCACAACCCCAATAAACCATATACCCTCATCCCCCGAAATCCCCAAACCCTGTTCCCCAAAAAACCCAAAACCCTCATTCATCGAAAAAACTAATCCCTCTACCCCCAAAAACACCTAAACAATCATCCCCAGAAATCCCTAACCATCCATCCTAGAAAATATTAAACCCTTATCCATATGAAACCTTCAACACATATCCCCAAAAAATAATAAACCCTTAACCCCTGAAAACCATAAACACTCACCTGACAAAACTCATAAGTCTCAACCCCCATAAAATCATAGACCTTCCTCCCCAAAAAACCATATACCCCCATACATAGAAACCCTAAACCCTTATCCCCATAAAACACCAAAACCATCATCCATAGAAAACCCTAAAACCTCAACCATAGAAAACCCTAAACTGTCATTCGTAGAAAAACCAAAACCCACATCACAAGAAAAACATAATCCCTCAACCATAAAAAACCCTAAACCACTATCCTTAGAAAACCCTAAACCCTCATTCTTAAAAGACCATAATCCCTTATCCATGGAAAACCGTAAACCCTCTTCCCAAAACAACCATAAACCCTTATCCCCATAAAACCAAAAACCATAAATCCCATAAACAACTAAACCCTCAACCCCACAAAATGCTAAACCCTCATCCCAAGAAAAAACTCAAAACCCTAATCCCCATAAAACCATAAACCGTTATCCCTAAAAACAGTGAACCCTCATCCCCCAAAAAACCAAAAAACCACATCCCTTGAAAACCCTAAACGCCTGGCCCAAAAATAACATAACCCCTTATCTTAGAAAACATCAGAACCGTAACCCCTAAAAATACTAAACCCTTATCCCTAAAAGAAACTAAACACTCATCCCAAAAATCCCAAAACACTAATCCCCAAAAAAATCCTAAAACCAAATCTATATAACACTCTAAACCCTATAACCCATAATTCCCCAAATCCCCACACTAGAAAACCTAAAACTTCAGTTCCAAAGAACCCTATAACCTCATCTTCAGAAATCATTAGTCTGTCAACCCAAGAAAACTATAATCCATTTTCCCTATAAGCCTGAAACCTTCATTTATAAAAAACCCTAAAACATCCTCCAAAAAAAACAATAAACACTCCTTCCCAAAAATACCTAATCCATATTTGTAAAAACACACACTAAACATTCATCTCCAAAAAATAATAAACACATGATTCCAAAAACACATAAATACTCTTCCCTATGAAACTATAGACCATAAACCCCCATAACCCAAATAACATATCTCAAAAAAAAACTAAATAATTATCCCCCAAAAACCAATACCCAAAAACACTCATCCCCATAACCCCTAATCACTTAGCCCCAAAAAACCATAAACACTCTTAAAAAACATATACCCTCATACCCAGAAAACATTAAACCCTCATACACAAAAACCATAAACCCCCAATCAATGAAAACCCTCAAAACTAAGAATCACCAAAACCTCTTCCTCAAAACACCTAAACAACAATCCCAAAACAACTGTAAACACTCAACCCTAGAAATCCATAATTTCCCAAACCTAAAAAACCCAAAACCATCAAGCCAAAAATCCCCTATACACAAAGCCTATAAAAAAATTATCAGCTGAAATAAAATCTAAACAATTATCAACAAAACCCTAAAACCAACAACCCCAAAAAAATCTAATACCTTATCTTAAAAAGCTCCAAAAATCTTAGATAAAAACTATACACATCTCCATTAAAAACCATAATCCCTTAGTTCAAAAAAATTCAAATCCCTCAGTGAGAAAAACCTTAACCTTTCATTCCCCAATCCGTAAACCATCATCCCCCAAATCACTAAACACTAATCCCCAAAAATTCCATAACAATCATCCACAAAAAAAACCATAAAACCTCATAAAAAATAACCCTAGCTTTATTGCACATTAAACCCCTACACTCTTATCCAATAAAAATCATTAACCATCATACCCCAAACCCCCTAAACCATCAGCCCAAGAAAACACAAAACTAGCTGCCCCAATGACCGAAAAACTCACAGTGCCAAAAAATAGTAAACCCACCACGCAATAAACCCTAAGCACTTATCCAAAAAAACTCTAACCCGTTGGCCATGAAAACCCCAAAACCCTATGCTAAAAAACAAAACCCATCCTTTAGCCAGAAATAAACTAAACCACATACCCCCAAAATCCATAACCCTTATCCTTAAAAAAATAAAAACCCCATACCCAAAAAATGGGAAAGCCACATCCCCAAAAAATCTAGAACCCTCATTCTGAAAAAAGCTAAACCCACTACCCCATAAAAACCTAATCTATTAGACCCAAAGAACACTAAACACCCCTCCCTAAAAAACCCTTAACCATTATCCATTAAAAACCATAAACCAACCACCCAAAAATACTCTATAAACTCTACTAAAAAACAATTCCCTTGGAGAATAAAAACCCGAATCACTTGACCATAAAAAATCATAAAAAAAGTATCCTGAAAAAACCCTAAAACCTTAGCATGAAAAACCACTAAATCGTCAACCCCAAAATCCATAAACATCCATCTCTATAAGATATTAAACCCTAGTCATAAAACAAAGCTAAAACATCATACCTAAAAAACCCAAAAATTGTCTATGCCAAAAATCTATATACCCTGAGCCATAATAATCCCTAACTCCTTATCACCTAAAAAATATACCCACAGCCCTAAAGAACCCTAAAAACTCATCACAAAAATAGCCCACCCCATTGAAACAAAAACTATAAACCCTCCTCTGTAAAAAAACATTAACCATAAACCCCCCCAAAAACCAAAACCCTCATCCACAAAAAACACTGAACCCCCATCCCCAAATAAACCTAAACCCTCATCCCCCCCCAAACCTAAACCATTATCCTTAAAAAAACCCTAAACCCTTATCCCCAAAAAATGATAGACCCTAAACCCCAAAAAACAATAAACACTCAACCCCCAACATCCCAAAACCCCCATCCCCCAAAAAAACTAAAAATTTATCCCCCAAAAAATAAACCCTCTATCCCAAAAACAATAAACCATCAGCCCCAAAAAATTTATGATCATCAACCCCAAAAAAACACCAAACCCTGAGTTTCCAAAAAAACCTAATATGTCATCCCCATAAATCCCTAAATCCTTATCCCCCCAAACCCTAAATCATCGTCCATAAAAATCCCAAAACATCCAATATGAAATCCATAACCCCTTAGCCCCCAATACCCTAAACTTTCTTCCCCCAAAACCAATAAAACCCCAACCACAAAAAACCATATTCCCAAATCCCCAATCTCAACCCTAAGGAACATTAAACCCTGATCGCAAAAATAACCCTTAACCCATTATCCCTAGACAAACCTAATCCCAACAACCCCAAAACGACCCTAAACCCTTGGCCTAAAAAACACTAAAACCTCAACTCCAACAAACTGTCAACCCTATACACTAAATAAACCTTTACCCCTAGTCTCAAAAAACACCAAACCCTCATCCAAAGAAAATCCTAAATCGTTAACAACAAATAACCCAAAACTCCCATCCATAAAAATACCTAAATAATTAGCCCCAGAAACCCCTAAACCCTCATCCCTAAAAACAATAAACAATAAGCATCTAAAAACCTAAACCCATGACAACCTAAAACCTTTATAACTATTTTCCATAAAACCCAAAACTCATATAAAAAACCCACGAAACCTCATCCCTCAACAAACCTCAAACATCAACCCTAAATAAACATAAACACTCATAAAAAAACCACAACCATCATCCTTATAAAAAACTAATCCATGACCACTAAATAACACCCATCCCTCATCATTAAAAAACACAAAACCCTCAGCCCCAAAAAAATCAATACCCCCTCCCCAAAAACCATGAACAAATAGCCACACAAACCCCACAACCCTCATCCCAAAAAACCCTAACCCCAACGTCCATGAAAACACTTTTCCCTCATCCCCCAACAACCCTAAACCCTCATCCCAAAAAAAACCCTAAAACCCCATCCCCCAAAACCCTTAATACTTCAACTTCAAAAAACCCATAAACCCTCATCCCAAAAAAAACTAACCCTTTAACTCAAATAACTTATAAAACCTCACCCCATAGAACCCTAAACTCGCATCCCAAAAAAATACTAAACCCTCAGCCCCAAAATACCATAAACCATAATCTTTAAAAAAACCATAAATGAAGTCCCCAAATATCCCTAAACTCTCATCCCAAAAAATCCTAAACCCTCTTCCCCAAAAAACCTTATACCCTTAGCCCCCAAAATACTAATCAATAATCCGCAAAGACCAAATCACATAACACCAAAAAACCCTAAATCCAAATCACAAAAAAAACCATAATTCCTCGGCCACAAAGAACATATTCCTTATTCCTAAAAAACTCTAAATCATCTTCCCAAAAAAACACTAATCCCTCAGCCCCAAAAAAATCCTAAACCCTATGTGCCAAACAATTGTAATCACTGATCCCTAAGAAAATCAAAACCCACATCCCAAGAAAATCCTAACTACTCAAACCTAAAAACCCCTAAACCTAATCCCCCAATAAAACCTAAATCCTTTGACCCAACAAAACCTTAACTGCCAGCCCCAATGAACACTATACCCCTAGTAATAAGATCACAGAACCTATATCCTCAAATAACCCTAAAACCTCATCCCCAGAAAACCCTACGCCCTCATCCCTAGAAAAATCTAATATCTCATCCCATAAAAACTATAAACCCTCGCCCTAGAAAACCTTAAAGCCCACCCCCCCAAAACGTAAACAATTATCCTTAGAAACATTTTAATCCAAATACCTGTAAAAACCTAAACTGTCATCCCTAGAATAATATAAACCTGTATCCCCATAAAAACCTAAACCCCCATCCATAGAAACACCTCAAACCTCATCCCATGAATCTATAAACCCTAATTCAAATAAGAACATAATCCATCCTTCATAGAAAACCATGATCCTCCCACCCTAGAAAAACCAAAACCATCCCACCCAGAAAACACTAATCCCCCATCACCAGAATACAGTAAAAACTCATCCCCAGAAATCATTATAGCCTTTAATCCACTGAAAACCAGAAACCCCCTTTCCCAAAAAAAGCATATACCCTGATCTTTAGAAAACCCCATTACATTAGACCTAGAAAATTTTAAACTCACAACCTCAAAAAACCCGACACCCTTTCCCTAGAAAACCCTAAACCCTCGTCCCTATAAAACAAAAAAACCATTTACCCTAGAAATCCCAAAATCCTCATCCCCATATAAACCTTAACCCTCATCCACAAAAGACACAAAAACATCATCCCCAAAAAAAATTTAATCCCTAATACCAATAAAAACCTATGCCCATATCCCAAAAAAACAACAAAGCCTCATCCATTCAAAACCATAATTACTTATCCCTAGATTACCCTAAACCCCAACCATGGTAAACCCTACCCCCCCAGCACTAGAAAACCCAAAATCCACATAAAAAACACTAAAACCGCACCCATAGGAAACCATATACCATATGTCATAGAAAACCCTAAACCCTCTACCAAAAAAAATCTTAAATTCACAATAAAAGAAATCCACAAACCCTGATAACTATATAAATGTAAATCATAAACCGTATAAAACCCTAAACCCTCGGCCCGAGAGAACCATAAACCTTCATCGAATGAAAATCATTAACTGATAACACTATAAAAACCTTAACCATCATCCCCCAAAACGAAAAACCCTCAACCATAGAAAAACCTATACCCACACACATAGAAAACCCAAAGACCATGTCCCTTGAAATCACTAAAATATCATCCCTAGAAAACGCTGAACCTTGTGCCCTAAAAAACTATAATATTTCCTCCCTTAGAAAACCATAATCCATCATCCCTAAAAATATTTATTCACTCATCCCTTGAAAACACTAAACCTATAGCACTAGAAAACCAAAAACATGATTCCACAAAACATTCTAAACACCTACCCTATAAAACCATAAATCCCCAGCACTAGAAACCCCTAATCCATCTGCTGAAAAATACCATAAATTATTATCCCAGAAAACACCTAAACCACAATCCCCATAAAACCTAAAACCCTTAGCCATAGAAAACCCTAAAAACAAAACCCCATAATACCATAAAGTCGCATTCCTATAAAATTCTAAATCATTTCCCCGAAAAAGTCAACCCTCTTCCCCAATACACCCTAAACCCTATGACCCATAAAAACCTGAACACTCATCCCCAAAAATCCCAAAGCCATCATCTGCAAAAAAACCCTAAACCCTCAAACCTCAGCCCCATATAACCATAAACACTAATCCCCCAAAACCCCAAACCCTAAACCATTATCCCTAGAAAAACCTAAAACCATGCTTCTAGAAAACCATAAACCATACACCCCTAAAAACCCTAAATGCTAAACCGTATAAAATTATAAAACTTCATCACTGGAATACACTAAACCCTTATACCCAAAAACTCGTAAACCCTTAGCCTTAGAAATTCCTACCCCTAGAAACCCCGAATTCATCAGCCCCAAAAATCAATAAACCCTCAAGCCCTTCAAAACATAATTACTTAGCCCCATAAAACAGTAAACCCTCATCCCAAATAACCCCTAAACTCGTATCCCCAACAAACCCTAAAACTATGTCCCTAAAAAACACTAAAACTGAACCCTATAAAATTCTAGAACAACCGCCATAGAAATACCATATATACTACCCATAAAACCTTAAACACACGGCCCCAGCAAGCCTTAATATATTATACCCATAAAACCTTAAACAAATACCTCCAAATAATTGTAAATCGTTTTTCCTAGAACACTAAAAACTCTCAGCCCTTGAAAAATATAAACAGTCATTCCCAATGAGCCCTTATACCTTAGCCTCATAAAATCCTAAACCCTTTTTTGTATAAAACAATAAAGCCAAGTCCTCTGAAAACCCAAAACTGTCATCCCTAGAAACCCTAATACCTCATCCCCTGAAAACATTAATCCCACATCTTTAGAAATACCAAAACCCAATGCCTGAAAAAACCCAATACCCTAAGCCCATGAAAACCCTAAACTTAAATCCCTTGATATCCCAAAATCCAAAGCTCTAGAAAACCAAAAATGTATATTCATAGGAAACCATAAACACTTAGTTTCGTAAAACCCTAAACCCTCGGCCCATGAAATCCCAAATCCCCAATCCATGGAAAATCCTTGTCCCTCTGCCCCAGAATACCCAAAAACATTAATAAAAAAATTCTAAACCATCATCCACATAAATTGCTAAGCCATTAGCCCAAGAAACCCTAAAACCACATCCATAGAAAACCCTAAAACATTACCACCAGAAAACACTACACACTCAACCCCAAAAAAACCCTTAACTCCCATAATAAAAAAACCCTGAACCCCCATCCATATAAGACCCTAAATTCTCCACATTATAAAAACCTAACCCCCCAACTCTAAACCCTAATACTGAGTAAAACCAAAAGCCTCATCCCCAATAAACCCTAAACTCAAAAATCCAAAAAAAACATAAATCGTCATCCCCAAAAGTCCATAAATACACAAATCCCAAAAACTCTAAATAATTTCTCTTAAAAACCATAAAAACACACCCCTAGAAATCCCTGGCCCCTAAACGTTAGAAATATCAAAACAATATCCTTATAAAACCCTAAACCCCCATCCCCCCAAAACACTAAATAACAATACCCAAGAATCCCCAAACTCCTAGCTATAAGAAACCATACACCCTAATCACCAAAAACAAAAAACCCTCACCCCCCAAAAAACCTAAACACTCATCCCCAAAAAACCCTTAACCCTCAGGACATGAAAAATCTATACCCTTATCCCAATGAATTCATAAACAGTCTACCGAAAATCCTAAACCCTCAACCTTAGAAAACCTTAAACGCTCATCCCTAGATAACCCTAAACCCTCATCCCTCGAAAATAGTAATCCCTGATCTATAGAAATCCCTAAACCCTCATCCCCCAAAATCTATAATCTCTTAGGCCTATAAAACCATAAAACCTCATCACCATTAAATTAAAATCCCTTATCCAAAGAAAACCTCAAAATCAATATCCCTTGAATTCTGTTGACCATATTCCCTAGGAAACCCTAAATTTACTTCCTAATAAATTCCAATTCAAATAGCTTCTAAAATCCTTAAAGACTGATACGTAAAAAACAATAAAACCTTATCATAAGAAAACCCTAATCCTCAACCACAGAAAACCCTAATCCCTCATAATAAAAAACCCCCAAACACATGGAAATAAAAAAAATGACATAACCTCATCCATGGAAAACCCTAATAAATAATCCCTTGAAAATATAAAACCATTTTCACTAGAAATTCTTAATCCCATAGCATAAAAAAACCATAAATCCTCAACCCTAGAAAACCATAAACCCTCTTCCCTGAAAAACCCAATAAACTCTACTCTAGAAAAAAGGTAAACTCATCATACCTAGAATACACTAAACCCATATCCCCATAAAACACTAAACCCTTATCCAATTAAAACCCCCATCCATCATCCCCAAATCACCCAAAAGGATTATCCCGAGAAAACTCTATATAATCACTTGAAGAACACCCTAAACCCCAAACCCATGAAATCCCTAAACCCTAAACACCATAAATACATAGATTGTTTTCCCTATGAAACACTAAACCTTCAGATATAGATAACCCTAAACACTCATCACATGAAAACCCTAAATCCTCAACCCTAGAAAACCCAAAACCCTCATCCATAGACAACCCAAAACCCCCATTCCCAGAAAAAACAAAATCTCCAGCCTTAACAAATCATAAAAACTTGTCCCTATAAAATCCCAAACCATCTGTCCTAAAAAATCATAAACCCTCGTCTCTAGAAAAGCTTAAACCATCATCCCTAGAAAACAAATCCACAAAAAACCCCCTTAAACCCTCCTCACTTTGTAACCCCAAACTATCACTTCCATAAAAAACCATAAATCGTAGCACCAAAAATCAACACTCCAAAGAAAAAAAACGTAATCCCTCATTCACAAAAAACTATAATCCCCTAGTCCCAAAATACTCTAATCCATTACCAAAAAAACACTAAACCCCCATCTCCATAAAACCTTAAAAACTCTATCTCATATAACCCTAAACACACTAACCAATAAAACATCATAACTTCATCCCCATAACATCCAAAAAAATCATTCCCAAAAAATCTCCACCCCTGTCCCCACAAAACCTTACACCCTCAGCCCAAAAAAACCTAACCCTCATTCCCTTAAAGCCCTAAATACTATGAAAAAAACCCCTAACCACAAAGTGAAAATAAACCCTAACCCTGAGCCAAAAAACCCTAAACAATCATCCACCAAAACCCAAAACACTAAACCCAAAAAAATCCTTCATCCCTAGAAAATCCTAAACACTTAGCCCCCAATATCCCTGAACAATGATACCCAAAACACTAAACACTCATTCAAAAAAACTCTAAACCCTCATCATCAAAAAACCCTAAAACCCTCATCCCCAACAATCACTAATCCATTAGATCAAAAAGGCCCTAAACCCACTGGCCATAATAAGTAATAAACCAACCACACCCAATATCAGTAATCCCTCAGTACCAATTAAACTACACCCCCAGAGCCAAAAATAATCTCATACTATCCACCCCTAAAACCCCTAAACCAACTTCACATATAAAAAAATTAAACCTAATACCACCCAAAACCTAAACCATAAGCCATATAAATACCCAAACCCTCAGTAAAAAAACCCAAAAATCATCATCCACAAAAATCCCAAACCCTCATCCGCAAATAATCATAAACCATCATCCCAAAAAACCCTAAAAATTCTACCCCCAAAACCATAATCCATAAACCATAAAAAAATCATAATCCCTAAACCCTAAAAAAATCCCAAAACCTCATCTAAAAAAATAAACCATGAGGCCAAAGAATAACCCAAACCCATGTACTACAAATATAGACCCACATCATAAAAAAACCAATAACCTCATACCCATAAACCCTAAACTACCATCCTCAAGAATACCCTAATACCAAGTACCTAGATACACCTAACCTCATAGCCCCCAAAAACTAAAAACCTTCATCCCAATAAAACCCTAAACCCTCATCCAAAAATCTCCCTAAACCCTCATCCCCAAAAAACCCTAAAACCTTAGACCCAAAAAAATTATAATCCCTCTCACTCAAAACCCCTAAAACATGCACCGAAAAAACCATAACCCATAATCCCAAAAAACCCGAAATCCATAGAATCAAAATCCCATTAACCCTCACACAAATAATTCCCAAAATCTACAACCACCAAATACATAATCCCTCAACCCCCAAAAACCATGAACACACATGCCCCTAAATCCATAAACCATAATCCTTAAAAACCACATAACATAGCCTAGAAAAACCTATATGTTCAACCCTAAAACCCCTAAACCCTCAGCACCAAAAACCAAAACCCTAAGACACAAAAATACCCTAAACCCACATCCCCAGAAAAACCTTAATCCCTACACTCCAAAATCATAAAAAATTTCCCAAAAAACTACTGAACACTCAGCCTCAATATCCCCTATACCATGTACATATATATCCCCTTAAATCCTCGTCCCCCAAAACCCCAAATATATCATAAAAAAATCCCAAATCATCACCACCAAGAGACAACGTTCCTTATGCCCCCAAAACCCATAGACACTAAATCCCAAATCCTCAGTAACCTCAAACCCAACCCCCCCAAACCCGCAATCATTAATTCAAAAATAAAAAATCTCCACTGGAAAAACAATATACCCTCTACCGCAAAAAACCCAAACCCCTTTCCCACAAATCGAATAAACCCTCTGCCCCAAAACCCGCTTCCAAAAAATCCCCAAACACTTATCACTAGAATCTCTTAAGCCCTAAAATCCAAGAAATCATAAACCCTCATCCCATAAAACCTATAAACCCTAAACCCCAAAACCCTAAATCTTTTTAACCAAAAAACTAATCCCACACGTCAAAAAACCATAAATCTGTTTCCAAAAAACATTCTAAACCCTCAAATACAAAAATCCCAAAACAATATGCTAAAAAAATTATATTCCCTAATCCCCAAAAAACATCAAAAAAATTCCATAAACTCACAGACCTAAAAATACCAATAACCTCATTCCTAAGAATCCATAAACCCTTTTCCAAAAAATTCACTAAACCCTCATCCCCCAAAACCATAAACCCAAATCCCCCAAACCCACTTAACACTCATCCCCAAAATACCCAAAAATATAAGCTATAAACACTCAAAACATTATTCTCTTATTCCTTAAACCCTCATCACCAAAAAATCCAAAACCATAATCCCTAAAAAAACCAATCCCCTCAAACCCAAATATGGGTATACATTTAACCTAAAAGACCCAAAACCCCCAACCCCATAAAATTCAAAACCCACATCCTTGATAAAATACCTAATCCCTCAACACCAAAACCCATAAACCCTTAAAAACATAAACCACTAAACCCTGATTTTGAAAAAACCCAAAACCCTAAGAACCAAAATACACTAAACCATAATTTTCAGAAAACTCTATGTCATGGACTGAGAAACTCAAATCCATTTTCCCTAAAAGCGTAAAAACTCAGAAACTAAAAACCCTAAACCATCAACACCAAAAATTCGTAAACCCTCAACCAAAAAATCTTTAAACCTGAGCCACAAAAAAACCCAAAACCATTTGCAACAAAAACCATAAACCCCTATCCCCCAAAAATTGAATAGCCTAATCCCCAAAAAATGATAAACCCCATACCCCCAAAACCTAAAACTCAAACATAGAAAACCATAAACCACCAGCTTTAAAACCCAAAAACCATCAACCCCAAACCCCAAAACCTTTATCCCCCCAAAACCCCAAAGCCTTATACCAAAAAACCTAAAGCCCTAGCTCAAAAAAATTCTAAAACATTTTCCACAAAAACTAAACATTACACAAAAAAACATTAAACACTTATCCCAAAAAATCCCAAAACCTCATCCCCAAAAATCCCTAAACACTTAGCCCAAAAAATCCTAAACCCTCAATCCGAAATAACCCAAAACCCAAATCCCAAAAAGAAATAAACAATGAATCAAAAAAAACCCTAAATAGTAATCCCCCAAAATATCAAATCCCCCATCCTGGAACACCCTTAAACAATCAACACCAAATATTTCTAAACACACATCCCCAAAATAATGATTACACTCACCACTAATAAGCCTTAAACCCTCATCCAAAAAAACCCAAAACCACTTGCCCACTAAAATCCAAAACCATGATCCCCAAAAAACCCTAAACCGTATTACACACAAAACACTAAACCCAAAACCCAAAAAACAAAACCCACATCCCTAAAAAACCATTAACCAGCAACCCATGAAAACCCTAAACTCATAGCCCCAAAAACAATTAACCCCCATCCCCCAAAAATGGTATACCATCAGTCCCAAACAAAACTATACCCTCATCCCAAAATAACCCAAAACCGTCACACACAAAAAAACCTACACCCTCATCCCAATTATTTTTAAACCCTTAACCCAAAACCCCCTAAAACATCATCCCCATAAAACCCTGAACCATTATCCCAATAAACCATAAACAATTATCCCAAAAAAACCCAAAAACCGCAATCCCAAATCAAATTAAATCCAAATACCTAAAAACCAAAATCCCCCACACAAAAATCCCTAAACCGACAACTCCAACATACCTTGTACACTAATCCCAAAAAATTGTCAAATTGTATCTCCAAAAATTAGTTATCCCATAAACATGAAAATCACAAAACCCTTATTTTCCAAATACCTAATACCTCCTTCCCAAAAAACCCTTAACCAAAATACACAATAAACCTAAACCCTCATATACAAAAAACTCTAAACACTAATCCCCAAAAAACCCAAAATCTAAACCTCAAAACAACCCTTAACAGTTATCCATAAGAAACCACAAACCCTAATCCAAAAAAACCCTAAAACCATATCCATAAAAAACCATAAAACCTCTACCTGAAAAACCATAAAACCTTAGCCCCACAAACCCCTAAACACTCATCCCCCCAAAAATCAAATCAACCAATGCAAAAAACCCATAATAAATCGTCCCTAAATACCCTCAACCATCAGCCCCTAAATACCATCTCATCCTGAAAAAACATTGAACCCTCATCCCAAAAAATACCCTAACCCCTAGCCCATTAAAAAAAATACTCTAAGAACTAGAAGACCCTAAAACCTCACCCAAATGAATCATAAACACATAGTCCCCAAAAACCTTGAACTACCAGCCCAAAAAAACAAAATAACATATACATAAAAAAATATTAATATCTAATACCTAAAAACCCAAAACACACAACCCCATGAATCCCTACACCCTTAGTCCCAAAAAACCTTAATCTATGTTCCGCAAAACCACAAAAAACAAATACCACAAAACCATAATCCCATATATCCGCAAACCCAAAATCCATTGGCCTAAAAAATACTAAAAACTTAACCAAAAAAATAAAACAAAACCCTATCCATTAGTCCCAAAAAAAAACCATAAATCCTCACTGCCAATAATACACAAACTCTAATCCCTTAAACTCTGATCCTCAAAAAACCATAAACCCTCATCCCTAAAAAAACACTAAGCCTTGAGCCCCAAATAACCCTAAAACATTAACGCCCAAAAACCCAAATACCTCATACATAAAAAACCTTTTTATATTAGCCCAAAAACCCAAAATCCATGTTTCCCAAAACCCGAAAACCATCATCACAAAAAAAAAACAAAAACCCTCAACCAAAACACTTATATAAAAAATCCTAACCCCAACACCAAAAATACCTTATCCATTAGTTCCAACCAATATTTAAACCCTCATCCCCAAAAAACAATAAACCTCAGCCCAAAAAACCCTAAACACTCATCATCAAAAAACCATAATCACTTAACCAAAAAATTCTTGAAACCATAACAACCAAAAAACCTGATCCCTCATGACTAAATGGATCTAAACCCTCAGACCAAAAACCCATAAACCTCAATACCCAAGAAAACCCTAAATAATCGGCCAAAAACCCCATAAACCTTAGCATCGAAACATGAAAATGCTAATCCCCAAAAAAAACCTAAACCCTCATCCCCAAAATCCTAAAACCCTCTACCCTTATTTACCGAAACCCATTGACCCAAAACAAAAAAACCCTGAATCCCAAAACCAATAAACCCTCGGCCTAAGAAAACCATTAACCCTCATTTCCTAAAGAACCCTAAAACCACAACCCCAAGTAACCCTAATCTGTTAGCCTCTAAAACCAACTAACCCTTAGCCCTAGAAAACCCTAAACCCTCCACACAGAAAATCTTAAACCCTCATTGTCATAAAAACCTTACTCTTTTCCACCTAAAATAATAAACTCTCACACTTATAAAATGGAAAATCCCAATCTTAGAAAACCCTAAAACCCCATCCATATAAACCCCAAAACCTCATCCAAAAAAAACCCCAAACGCTCATCCCCAAAAAATCAGTAATTTTATGGAGGAAAAAAATCATAAAAACTCATGCCCAATATCATGAACCTTCATCCCCATAAAACCCCAATAATTAATCCCCAAAAAACACTCACCCCTCATCTCTAGAAAATCCAAACAACTCAACCCCAGATTATAGTCATCCCAAAAAAAACACTCATCTATAGAAAACCCTAAACTCATATCCCATAAAAAACTAAACCTTTAGCACTAAAATTTTTTAATCCCTCTACCTGAGAAGACCCTATACGCTCAACCTAAGAAAACCCAAAAAAATAAACCCATAGTACCTTAAAACCTTATCTCTAGAAAACTTGAATCCCTCATCCCCATCAATTCATAATCTATCAACCCTAGAAATACCTAAATACCTTGCCCTAGTAATCCTTAAACCCTCAACCCACAAAACAATAAACACTTATCCCCAATAAAATTCTCAACCCTTGTCCCAAAAAATTGAAACCCTTATCCCCAAAACCCCTAATCCATCAACCCAAAAAAATCATAATCCCTCAACCCCAATACACCCAAAATCCTCATCCCCCGAAACCGCTAAACCCTCATTCCTTAAAAATACATAACCCTCATCCTAAAAAACCCAAAACCCTAATCTTGAAAAAGCATCAAACCCTCCTCACTTGAATATTGTAAACCCTCTTTCAAAAAAAACCATAAACCCTCAACCCAAAACATCCTAACCTCTCATTCTTGGATATCTCTCAATCCATAGGTGCAAAAATCCTTAAACCCCCAGCCCCAAAAAAATCCTAAACCATCATCCCAAAAACCCATAAAACATCATCACTTAAAAGATGAAACCCATAGTCACCCATAACCATTATCCACCAAAAACCCTAAATTAGTTTCCCGAAAAACAAATATTCCCTCTTATCCCCTAACTCCAAAACCCTCATCCTCAAAAAACATTAAACCCTCAACACCAAATAAAACCCTACAACCAACCCCCCCCCCCCAATAAACCCTAAACCATAAGCACTAAAATACCCTAAAACCTCAAACCTAAAAGACATAAATCATAAAACCCAAAAACCCAAAAAACAAAATAAAAACCCAAAATACTGAGTCCTAAAATAATATAAATTCTCAGAAACAAAAAACACTATTCCCTACAAAACATAAATAAAAATCCCAAAACCATCATCCTTATAAACACCAAGTCCCCATCCCCAAAAAACACTAAACCCTCATCCACATAAACCCCAAAAACCTCAACCCCAAAATCCCCTAATACCTCATCCCCAAACACCATACACCCCCTCCCAAAAACACCATAATCACTCATCCAAAAAACTCCTAAAACCTTATCCCACAAATCCCTAAATCCTCATCCCCAAAAAACCAAAAAAAAAAAGACAAAAAAATCCCAGAATACTGAACCTTAAATTACAAAAACAATTAAACCCAAAAATCAATAATCCCTCATACTAAAATATCCATAATACATTGTTTCAAAAAATAAAATAAACATTGAGGCCCCAAAAAACATAATCCTTCAGCCCATAGAACTAGAAACCCTTAGCCTGAAAAACCGAAAACCATCATCACCAAAATAACCATAATCCCTCATCCTCTAAATACCATAAACACTATACCCTATTAAAACCTAAAACCTATACCCAAAAAATCATAAACACTAACCCACAAAAACCGTACCCCCATACCTAAAAAACTATAAACACGTCCCCAAATTACCCTAAACCATTAGCTGTTAAAAAGACTATACCCTTAGCCCCAAATAATATAAACCATTTTCCCTAAAAATCCCAAAACCCTATAGTCTAGAAAAACCCTAAACCCTTATCCAAAAAAAAATTATATCCTATACCCCAAAAAAACCTCAAACACTCATCCCCAAAAACCTAAATTCTCAGCCCAAAAAAACCCTAATTCTTCATTCCCAAAAAAACCATAAAAAATCATCCCTAAAAATACATAAAACCTTATCCCTAAAAACCCAAGATTCTCAGCCCCATAAACCTGAAAGCATAATCCCCCATAACCCTAATCCCTTTGTAAAAAAAACCCAAAACCCTCATCCCTAAAAAGCATTAAATCCTCAGCCGCCCAAAAACTCTAATCCTTCAATCCTAAAAAATACTATACCATTATCCCCAAAAAACCATAAACCCTCAGCCCCAAATAACCCTATAACCTAATCTTCCAAAATCACCAAACACTCAGCCCTAGAATCCCTTAATTCCTCATCTCCATAAAACCCTAATTCTTCATCCCCCTAAAATCCAAAACCCTCTACCCCATAAAACACTAATCCCTCATTCCTTGACAATACTAACACCATACCTAAAGAAATTAGTAAATACATATCCCCAGAAAACCCAAAACACTTTGGCCTAGAAATACCTAAACCTACAGCCCTAGAAAATGATAAACCCTCACCCCCAAAATATTCTTGAACCCTAGTCCGATGAAAAACAAAAACCCTCATCCCTAGAAAACCCTAAACCCTAATACCTAGAAAATATTAAACCCTCCTACCATATAACCCTAAACATAGAGCCCACAAAATTTTCAAACCATAATCCATAGAATATGTGAATCCATCAGGCCCCAAAATCCTTATACCCTCAAAAATTGAATACCCAACTACCACCTGCCCATAAACGAAAATACCATTTTCCCTAAAAAATCATAAACCATCATCCCAATAGAACCCATAACCCTCATCCCCAGGAAAAACCAAACCATCATCCCTATAAAATATTAAACCCTCTCCACCAGAAAACTCTAAATCCTCATCCTCAGAAAACCCTACACTCTCAACCCCCAACAACCCTAAACTATCAACTCTAGAAAACCCAATACCCTCATCCCAAAAAAACCCTAAACCCTCAGTCCTAGAAAAATCGAAATACACTACCTAATAAAACACTAAAAGTTCATCCCTAGTGTACCACTACCCTTAATCCAAAATACATAAAAACTATCATCACCAGATAACCCTAATATCTAATCTATAGAAATTCATAAACACTCAACCCAAGAATAATCTAAACCCTCTGCCCCGAAGAAAACATAAACACTCAACTGTAAAAAACACAAAACTCTAAACCTTATAAAACCATAAGCACACATCCCCAGAAACCCAAAACCCTCATTCCTAAAAACCACAAAACCCACTACCCATCAAAAGCAAAAACCCTTAGCCCATGAAAATACTAAACCCTCAACCCTATAAAATATTAAACTATTTTGCCTATAAAACCCGAAACACATATCCCTAGAAATCAAAAAAACCCTCACCCCCAAAACCCCCAAACCATCATACCAAAAAACCCCTAAACCCTCATCCTTAGAAAACACTAAAACCTCCACCACAAAAAACCATAAACCCTCATCCCTAAAACCCATAATCCATTATCCCAAAAAACCCTAACTCATCAGCCTAAAAATACCATAAACCCTCATCCTACAAAAAACCAAAACCTCTATCCCCATAAAACCATAAACCCTCATCTATAAAAAACCCTAATGACTCATGCCCATCAAATTATAAATCCATAGACCACAAAACCCCTAAACCATAAACCCACAAAAAAACAAAACCCTCAGCAATAAAAATCTTTAACCCCTCATCTATATTTAACCATTACTCCTCATAATTAATACTAAAATCATTAGAGTCAAGAAAGCCCTAAACCCTTAACCCTTGAAATCCCTAAATCCAAATCCCTATAATACCCTAAATAACCAGCCCTAAAAACCATAAAATCTCACCCCCAAAAAACCAAAAATCATTAGCCTTGGAGAACCCTTAACCCTCGCCCCCAGAAAACCCTAAACAATATACCCAAGAAATCTCTAATCCCTCATCCATAGAATACCCTAAAAGCTCATCCATAGAAATTCCTAATCCCACATCCCTAGAAAATCATAAACCCACATCAACAAAAAATAATATACCCTCGTCCTTACAAATACCTAATTCAAAAGTGCCAGAAAAACCCATATACTCATCCCTAAAAACCGAAAAACCTTATCAACTTAAATAATTAATCCCTCAACACAAAAAACACAACCCCAAAAAACCCAAAACACTCATCCAGAAAAAAATGGAATCTCTCATCCAGAGAATACCATAACGCATCATCCATAGAAAACCATAAACCCTCATCCCTATGAAACCCCAATCCCTCAGCCGTAGAAAACCATAAAACCTCACACATAGAAAGCCCTAAACCCACATCCCCAGAAAACCCTAAAACATAATCCGTAGATAAACCTAAACTTATATCCCTAGAACACCCTAAAACCTCAATCCTCAAGAAAACCAAAACACTCTACCACAGAAAACCCAAAAAAACTGCCCCTAAAAAATCTAAAACCTCAAGCCCCTGAAAGAAAAAAACCATCGACCCAGAAAACCCTTAAACCTCAACTCTTGAAAACCCTAAACACTCTGGATAGGAAAACCCTAAACCCTCAGCCCCAGAAAACTCTAATCTCCCATACCTTGAAAAACTGAATTAATCATCCCCAGAAAACACAAAATCCACATCCACCTAAAACACTATACCATCATCCCTATAGAAAACTATACCTGTAAGCCCATAAAATACTAATACGATATCCCCATACAATAAAAAATCTTCATCGAAAGAGAACACTAAACCCTCATTCCATAAAACAATAAACCATCGACCCCATAAAAACATTCTCCATTAGCCCCAAAAAACACATAAACCACAACCATAGAAATCCATAAATCTCATCCCCCTAAAACCCTAATCCCTCATCCACGAAAACCGTAATTCTTATCCAAATTAAAATCCTATGTACTCTTGCCAACAAAAATATAAAATCTAATCCCAAAAAAATTAGAAAACTCAACCATAGAAATCCCGTAACTCTTAGAACTAGAAACTGTTAATCCTCATCAACAAAAATCCCTAAACTATCCAAAATAAATTTTTTAAACATTCATCCCATTAAAAATGTAAACCCTAATCCCTAAAAAACCCTAAACCTTTATCCCCAAAAAACCATAACCATCATCCCCCAAAAACTCTAAACTGTCTCCCCTAAAAAATCCTAAGCCCTTTTCCCTAGAATCCACTAAATCCTCAGCCATAGAAATAGCAAAACCATTATCCTCAGAAAATTATAAAAACTCATGCTTTGAAAATCATAAACCCACTTCCCCAAAAATCCTTAAAATCTCATCTCTATAAGACCCTGTTCACATAATCCATGAGATCCCAAAACCCTAAGCCCTGCAAAATTGTAATCACTCGATATTAGAAAACCATAAACCCTTTCCCTACAAAACACTAAACAATATGTCCTTGAAAACAGTATACACTCAGCCATAAAAAACCCTAAACAATCATCCAAAAAAAACTAATCCCTCATTTTTAGAAAAAACCTAATCTCTCAACCCCAAAAAACACTATATTATTGGCCCTAAAATCCCTATGACCTCATCCCAACAAACCCTAAAACCTCATACCCAAACACTCAAAACGCTCGGGCACAAAAAAAAATATATAATCTCTTGGCCAAAAAAAAACCATAACCCTCATCCCCAGCAAAACAAAAAACATCAGTCCCAAAAATACCTACACTCTTTGACATGGAAAAACCTACAACATTGGGCCCAAATAATGCTAAATCCTATTCAATATATAAAATTGAACCCCAAGTTACAAAAAACCCACAGTCCTCTGCCCCAAAAATTCCTAAACCCTCGACCCTGAATAACCTGATACACTAAGCCCTAAAAAACCATAACCCTCAGCACAAGGAAACCCAAAAACCCCATCCCCCCAAAAACTCTAATCCCTATTTTTAAAAAACCCTAATCCCATGGGCCCAAAACCCCTAAATAATCATCCAAAAAAACCCAAAACAATCATCCCTGAAATACCTAAAACCCTTATCCAAAAAAATCCAAAATCGTTAGCCCCAAAAAACACTGGACCCTCATCCCTAAAAAACAAAAAACCATTTTCCTAAAAAACCCTAAAAAATAGTACAAAAAATCATAGAATCGTCCACTGAAAAAAACCAAAAATCCTCAGCTATAAAAAACCATAAACCATAAGTCACATAAACTAGAAATCGTCAGCCACAAAAAACTGTAATCTCATGGACAAAAAAAACATAAAAACTCAAAACCAAATAATCCCAAGCACTCCACCGACAGAATCTCCTAACCATCAACCCCAAAAAACCATAAACACATCTCTCTAATAAACCATAAACCGAATTCCAAAAATAACCTGAAACCCATAGTCCAAAAAAAACCCCAAACCCATGTCTCAAAAAATACCTAAACAAAGTACCCAAAAATAACCTAAACCCTCCTCCCCAAAAATATCCTAAACACTCGTCTCCCAAAAAATACGTTTCCCATAAAACGCATAACATAAAAACACATCTATAAAAAAACCAAAACACTCATCCTGTAACACCCCAAGCTTCTACGGTACACTTCTCTTTGAATAATGTGATAGCGTGTGTTGTACGCAACACCGAGTTCTAACAAACCATAACCAATTAAACTAGCCGTTATGAATAGTAATACCTACTTTTTGAAATTATATATATTTTATATTTTAAAATGGACTTCATTTTTGGATTCGGAATATCGAATTTAGCCTAAGGTGAAATTTTGGTACTTTTCGGATAACTTTCATATTATGATGAATAGTGAAAATTACTAAATTTTATTTAAAAACAACTTTTTTAATCAAAAAAATTAATAGTGATAAATTATGAATTTGAGTGGTTTTAAAATATATTTAGAATATATTTTTACCATTTAATATAATGTTGGTAATTGGACATAATTTTACAATTAAACCGAACATAAACAAGTGTCAATCTTTTGATAGTTATTATCTCTTAAAAACACGTTTTTTGTTTTGACAGCGGGAATTAATTTTAAATTAATTTCTGCCACTTCGGTGTTTTGAATTTAGAAAAATGGATTCCATATTTGGAATCAGGATATCCAAATTGTGTAAATAGGTAACTTTTATTTTTAGACATTTTGAATAATTACTGCGGTAAATATTTTATTTACCATTGTTAAGGGTAAATCCGGTAAATAAGGGTTAAACAAATAATATTATAATAACACTAAATTACCCTAAAACGTATCCTAGCCTTATTGGTTGATACATGTTAGACCATAGGCATCTTTGGGTCGATTTTGGGACCCCATGGTGCCACTTGTAGGTGATAGGGACACTTTATTTTAATTAAGTTAAAATGAATATAAAAATGACACAGCATATATCTTTTAGAAAAACAATTTTTACATAGGGTTATATATGTTTGATTTTATATTATAAATATTCATTAGAAATATAAAAATATTTCCTACATAATAATATTTTATTTATAATTTTTAGACATTAAATAATTTAATTTATTTATGACACAATGATGATGAATTAATTACTATAATAGTGAAAAATTAAAATAATTTATATTATAAATACCCAAATAAATATAATATGAAACTTTTAATGAATTAAACTAATTTTATAGGATAATATTATATATTAGTATGGATTTAATTGACTTTTTTCGAAGTAATCAATCTGTTATGAGTTTCACAAAAATCAACTATTGAATAGTGTCAAAATTTACGTAAAAGAATTCTTAAGACAAATATTATATTATTAACTGATATTAAATTCCTAAAAATCTAAGGATCGGCCAAGAGACTTATATCATGATAGGTTAATCATTAATGGACCACTTTGTGGTCTCTTGGATGTATATAGTAAGTTTATTAACCATATTATATAAAAATACAAAGAGTCATTGTAAAAGTGAAACTAATTAACTTAGAGTTAATACTTAAAGAAGAGGTTAATATAAGTACCCAAACCTGTATAAATTCTATTGGTTGAGTTGTTTTAGACCTATACCCACCTTAAAATTTAAATAATAAACTTTGGAGCCATTGGAAACAGAACATGAATTTATTATAAACTAATATCTCTAGCTTTTCAAAGGTGCCCCTCACCCCTCTTATAAAAGGGCAATCCTCCTTCTCATTTCATCACACCTTCAAAGACTTTTGGTTCGGCCAAACTCTGCCCAAATGCTCTCCCAACTTCCCTCACTATAACCTAGAGGCCTTAGTTTGACCAGAAAGCCAACCTAAGGAGCCCTTTTGATCAAATCAAAAGGAAGAACCCGAAGAAGACGTAATGATTTCACCACCCTTTTCCAGGTTCCTTTCTTTTTCCACTTCTTCTTCCTTTGTTGTTACCATTCTAAAATAATAACTCCAGTATATAATATGATGTTATTATAAATATGGTACAACCATATTCAATATTCTATCCACCCTTTGAATAACATGTCACCATACGTGCGTACATACGGCTTACCGTCTCCACGTCGTAGTGTAATTGTTATTCAATATATTATTATTTGGATGGGTATAATAATGATGTGTAACTCATGTAAATAATAAATATAACATGTTAATTATTCTGTATATATGATATACCATCCATTTATATATTATTTTAGTATCAAAAGAATGATATTGTCGCTCATGCGTACGTACGGACTACCGTCTCCACGAACGCGATAAGATTCATTCTCCATCGTATCCATTCTAGTATAATTATCATTTGATGATTTAAAAATGTTGTTTAAGGACATTATATCATTATGGATATGAATAATATACAACCTATCCATTATAAACATGTCTTACATAACAAAACATATAAAAGAAAACAAGTAAGTTAACACCCGAAACAACGATAATACTAAGATATTATTATCAAATCAATATTAAAAGATAATATATGATATCATATTAATGTATATGATTCTTGTATAATTTAATAACAATTATTTCACCATTATACAGGAGGTTAACCTACCCCAACCAAGGAAATGTACAAGGTAAGGGTTATTTCACAATCTCATCATTATCCGAGGTTGTTTATACGTAATAATCTACTGGGATCTCTTTATCATCCACATCCATGTTTTCTTAAAAAATGTATTTCAAAACATTTTTATTAATTACAAGAATATGGGTTAAAGTCATTTATACCCTTGTTTGACTTTTTATAAGAGGAATCTTTCCGTCGTTTTCAAAACAAGGTCCTTTTTAACCTTTTCGACAGAATTAAGGTAAGAATGTTTTTTTACTTATATGGCGGGTGCGGCTATTTTCCGCAGTTATAAAATCTTCAAAGCTTTCCTTGAAAGCTTATAAGAATATTTTCAAAGAAAATGTTTTATTTTATATGGCTCTTAAGTTATTTCAAAAATATAAAGAGATATTTCTCTAAAAAGAGTTTTGATTTCATCTATGACAACATCCTTTGATGGATTTTATGCTGATTTATTATGATACAAAACTTCTATATTGTATTGAATGTTTTGCGATATGTCTGACAATGGATGTGCTATTTTTATACCATTCATAGTTTATGGTGAAATTATTGACATTTCGTATGCTAGTTTTAATACGAATGTTTATGTTATGTTTAAACCTTTTCATATGGGAATGCATTGGACTTAATATTTGACGGGTGGAGACCGCTATAGCTCCTCGATGCATCGGTAGGTCTCATGAGACAAACTAGTGTCATGGAACAAGGCCTTGGAAAAATCTTATTTTTAGTCTTGGCACGAGGCCTTGGCTATGTGGTTATGATAGTCTGGCATTATGCAATCCAACATTATGAAAGTGGTTATTGATTTTTCATGTGATTATTCGATTAGTAGAATATCCATGTGAATAAGTAAATGGAATTATTTCATTTTATTTATGTCATACCATGTTGAAAGTTCAAGTTTTAAAGGCTTTTGTTTTAGTTATACATTTCCTTAAATGTTTATTCTTATTTATGAAAGTTTCCGCTATATTGTTATCCTTACTGGGCATTTGAGCTCACCCCTTTTCTATGTTTTATTTTTCCCAGGAAGTGAAGAAGTAAATTATGAATGACCTGCAGGGATATTATGTGGGGATATGAGTGTGGATTATGGAGACAATATGTTGTTGTATTAGTTTTTCAATTTATGATGTAATGTAAAACTTATTAATATATCTAGTGTTTCCAAGGCTACTAAACCAATCGTTCTTTCGAGATTTGATCTTTCTTGTGATCATGCCAATGTTATGTAATAATGCACCAACTCTGGGTAACTAGGGTCGGGGCATTACAGTTGGTATCAGAGGAAGTTTAGTATAAACCTTGGAAGCTACATTTAGATAAACTCTGATTAGAGCACGTAGACCTAAGATGAACTTTGAGGATTTGTATAGAAGAACTTCCTAGAATTTTGGTATTGTAGATATTTTGTGAGTTTTCCAAGGAATACATCCCTATCTGGATACGAGCAGGTAGAGGCGGCTCTGGCACAGATGTACCTAGGGGTAAAACCTGAAAACACCTCTTTGAGCTAGACTCAAACGGGAACTAGTGCATGACAACGGGCCTTGCTGTACTCTTGGTTACGACACTCCCGATGGATATGCTTAGGATAACTCTCATTTTCTTTACAAATAATTATGAAGGGTTTATGAGTATATACATCCTCAAAGAAAACATTTTTATGATTATGGATTATATCCATAAATAGTTCAATTTATGTTAAGTGTTTTATAAGCATGGGATTATGTATTTTGATTCATAAACTGATCTAGTTTATGCCATTGTTTAGAAATGGCACCTAGTGGAAGAAATGGAAACCATATCAATGCACGCACTCCATGTAGGGATTTCCCTCCTACTCAAGATAATTATAGTGGAGCTGGTGATGCAACTGGTGTCGATCAGCTATTCACCATACTGGGACAACTTACTCAGGTTATGAATAATAACCTTACCCGTATAGAGCACCCTGATCCACAACGTGGAGGATCAATGTTAGATCGATTCATGAGGCAACAACCACCAATGTTCAATGGGAGTAAAAATCCCTTATTAGTTGAGAAATGGATATTTTCCCTAGAGAAAATATTTCAGGCTTTGGGGAGTAATGAAAGGGAAAAAGTTATCATGGCAGTTTACCGCCTCACTGGAGATGCTGATCAATGGTGGTCATTGATTCAAAATACGAAGGAAGATGATGAAGTATCAAATATGGAATGGAGGGAGTTCAAAGATCTGTTTTTAGAAAAATACTTTCCTCGCGACCATTGAGCAGATATGGAAAGTCAATTTCTATGTTTGAGACAGAAGGAAGATGAGAATGTCACAAAGTTTGAGGCTAACTTTACAAGGTTGGCAAGGTGTGCTGGAGATTATATACGTAACCCCAGAAGTAAGATTGATCATTTCTTTGATGGGTTAAAACCATTTCTCCATCGAGTATTAGTCTCACAATCCTTTTCATCGTACGAAGACATTGTCTCATGTGCTATCAAGACCGAAAAGGAATTCTCTAAGTCTTATGACTTTAAAGCAAAGAAACAGAAGAAGAGGCCTGCTGATCAATCTGGGAATGGAAATAAGGGGAAGAAAGGAAAGGTTGAATATCCATCCTGTGGTAAATGTGGGAAGAAACACCCTGGTACTTGCTTGAAGGGAATGGGAGTCTGTTACAAGTGTGGTGAAAAAGGCCACCAAGCTCGTGATTGCAAAGGGAAGAAGGAAGCCACCAACGTTCAGTGCTACAATTGCAGGGAGATGGGACATTATGCAGATGAATTTCCTAAGAGTCAAAAGAACTTATCTCAAAAAAGGCCAAGGGATCAAGGCCAAGCTTATGCTATCACTACTGCTGAGGTAGAAGCTCCGAAAGACATGGTGGCAGGTAATTTAATGGTTTCCTCAAGTTTACCAAATGCATTATTTGATTCTGGATCATCTCATTGTTTCATATCTTCCCAGTTTCCTATGAAAATTAGATATTTCTAATTTTATTTAACAAGGGAGTTGTCAGTTGAAACTCCTAAGGGAAGTATCATTGCAACAAAGTTTTTTGAATCATTCCCCATTAGAGCACATAAATGTTCGTTATCTGGTGATCTCATCGTCATAACTATGATTGAGTTTTATATTATCCTCGGTATGGACTGGCTTTCGGACTATGATGTGAAGATTTATTGTAAGAAGAAAGAGGTTACAATTCTTGATGATAATGATAATGAACACCTTATCTTTAGAGCAGAATCGTCACCACCTAATTCTTATTTAGATCCACCCCCAGTAGCTCAACTAAATTCAATTATTGGGGAGGAAGAGAATGAAATAACTGTCGGTGAGGAAAGGAATGTTCAAATAGAGGATGTACCTGTTGTGAAAGAATTTGTAGATGTATTTCCGGAAGATTTACCTGGACATCCTCCAGAACGAGAAGTTGAGTTTTCCATTGATTTGATTCCAGGATCAAGGCCTATATCGAAGACCCCTTATAGAATGGATATTGTAGAATTAGTCGAACTAAAGAAACAACTAGAGGAATTGAGTAATAAAGGATTTATTCTCCCTAGTGTTTCTCCATGGGGAGCCCCTGTTCTTTTTGTTAAAAAGAAAGATGGATCTATGAGGTTATGTATCGACTACAGGGAGATCAATGCTATAACAATAAAGAACAAGTATCCCCTACCACACATTGATGATTTATTTGACCAACTACATGGAGCTCAATACTTTTCAATGATTGACCTTCGATCAGGATACCATCAGTTGTGTGTGAAGAAGGAAGACATTCCGAAGACAGCATTTCTTACCAGGTACGGGCATTACGAGTTTACTATAATGTCGTTTGGATTGACTAATGCACCCTCTGTATTCATGGATCTGATGAATAGAGTTTTCAAGGAGTATCTCGATGAATTTGTGGTGGTATTTATTGATGATATCTTGGTATAATCCAAAACCTATGAAGATCATGAAAATCACTTGTGCATTATCTTGAAGACTCTGAGAAGGCATGAATTATATGGGAAGTTTAGAAAGTGTGAATTCTGGCTTCAGGAGATTTCTTTTCTTGGCCATATTGTCTCTAAAGATGGAATCTCTGTTGATCCTTCTAAGACCAAGGCAATCCAAGAATGGCCAGCACCTATGAGTATAACTGAGGTACGTAGTTTTATTGGTTTGGAAGACTATTATCGATGTTTCGTCTAGAATTTTTCCCGATTGGCTAACCCATTAACGAAGCTCACACGTAAAGGGGTTAAATTGGTTTGGACAAAAGAGTGTGAAGAATACTTCGAAGAACTAAAGAGAAGATTAGTCAATGCTCCTATATTGACTCTACCATCTGGGAATGATGGGTTTGTTATTTATAGTGATGCATCAAAGAAAGGACTTGGTTGTGTCCTTATGCAGAATGATAGAGTTATTGCATATGCATCACGACAGTTGAAAATTCATGAACAAAACTATCCTACTCATGATCTCGAGTTAGCATCTGTAATCTTTCCTTTGAAGATATGGAGGCACTACCTCTATGGTGAAAAATGTGAGATTTATACTGATCACAAGAGTTTGAAGTATATTTTCTCACAAAAAGAACTCAACATGAGGCAAAGGAGATGTCTTGAATTACTCAAGGATTATGATTGTATGATACACTACCACCCGGGAAAAGCAAACAAGGTGGAAGATGCTTTGAGCAGAAAATACCATGGTGTTTTGAACATGATGAGAATTGAAAGGGATCCAATTTTCATGGATCTAGTAAAGATGGGCATGGGTATAACCAGGGAAGGTGAAAAATCAATGCTTTTTCAAATGGTTGCCAAACCATCTTTACTAGAAATGATTAAGAGTTCTCAGACCGATTATGAAGAATTCCAAAAATGATTAAAGCTGTGAATGATGGGAGATTGAGAGACTTTGTGTATGTAGATGGAATTTTGAAATTTGGGATGAGACTGTGTGTTCCCGATATACCTTATCTAAAAAGGGAATTGCAGGATGATGCTCATAGTTCCAATTTCTCTATACACCCTGGGAGCACCAAAATGTATAGAGATTTGAAGGAACATTTTTGGTGGGACAATATCAAGAGGGAGATTTCTGATTTTGTGTCAAGATGTATGGTTTCTCAGCAAGTTAAAGCTGGAAGGCAATAGCCTGGAGGAGTCATGCAACCCATTCCCATACCGGAGTGGAAATGGGACAATATTATGATGGACTTTGTCATGGGGCTACCAAAGACTCCTAGAAGGAACGATGCGATATGGGTTATTATTGATCGTCTTATCAAGTCAGCACATTTTCTTGCTATAAGAGAAGATCTACCCCTGGAACGTTTAGAAAGACAATATATTAATGAAGTTATGAGACTTCATGGAGTACCCATATCGATTGTTTCTGATCGTGATCCCCATTTTACATCAAGATTTTGGAAAAGTCTTCAGAAATCCGTGGATACCGAACTTCTTTTGAGCACTGCTTCCCACCCTCAGACAGATGGACAATCAGAACGGACAATTCAAACCCTAGAAGACTTGTTGAGATCTTGCTCACATGACTTTCAGCGTATGTGGGATCAATACTTACCTCTCGTAGAATTTTACTATAATAATAGCTTCCATTCGAGTATTCAGATGGCACCATATGAAGCGTTATACGGAAAAAGATGTCGTACACCAACCTGTTGGGATGACGTCGGTGAAAGAAAACTTGTAGTCCCAGAACTGATGGAGGAAACGATGGAAAATGTGAAGGTAATCCAAAATCACATCAAAGCATCTCAACGTAGGCAGAAGAGCTATGCCGATAATCGAAGGAAGGATTTGTAATTTCAAGTCGGTGGTCATGTTTTCATGAAGGTATCTCCATGGAAGGGAGTCATAAGTTTTGGTAAGAAAGGTAAATTGAGTCCCAGGTACATCGGACCTTTCTAAATTCTAGAACGAATTGGGGTTGTATCTTACCGATTGGCAATGCCGCCAAGTCTCTCCAAAGTTAACGATGTGTTCCCCGTATCTCTGTTGAGGAAATATATGCCTGACCCAACGCATGTACTCACCTACGAGGAGTTAGAACTGGAACCTGATCTGTCTTATTGCGAAGATCCCATCAAGATTATTGATACGAGAGAACAAGTGCTGAGAAACCGGACGACGCGTCTGGTAAAAGTTTTGTGGAGAAACCATAAGATGGAAGAGGCAACGTGGGAACCCGAGGAACTTATGATGAAGAACCACCCGAGTCTTTTCATGCGGTAGTATTCTAGAAATTTCGAGGACGAAATTATTTGAAGGAGGGGAAAATGTAACACCCCAAGCTTCTACGGTACGCTTCTCTTTGAATAATTTGATAGCGTGTGTTGTACGCAACACCGAGTTCTAACAAACCATAACCAATTAAACTAGCCGTTATGAATAGTAATACCTACTTTTTGAAATTATATTTATTTTATATTTTAAAATGGGTTTCATTTTTGGATTTGGAATATCGAATTTAGCCTAAGGAGAAATTTTGGTACTTTTCGGATAACTTTCATATTTTGATGAATAGTGAAAATTACTAAATTTTAATTAAAAACAACTTTTTTAATCAAAAAAATTAATAGTGATAAATAATGAATTTGAGTGGTTTTAAAATATATTTAGAATATATTTTTACCATTTAATATAATGTTGGTAATTGGACATAATTTTACAATTAAATCGACCATAAACAAGTGTCAATCTTTTGATAGTTATTATCTCTTAAAAACACGCTTTTTGTTTTGACAGCGGGAATTAATTTTAAATTAATTTCTTCTAGTTATGTGTTTTGAATTTAGAAAAATGGATTCCATATTTGGAATCAATATATCCAAATTTTTTAAATAGGTAACTTTTATTTTTAGACATTTTGAATAATTACTGCGGTAAATATTTTATTTACCTTGGTTAAGGGTAAATCCGGTAAATAAGGGTTAAACAAATAATATTATAATAATACTAAATTACCCTAAAACGTGTCTTAGCCTTATTGGTTGATACATTTTCTACCATAGGAATCTTTGGGTCGATTTTGGAACCCCATGGTGCCACTTGTAGGTGATAGGGAAACTTTATTTTAATTAAGTTAAAATGAATACAAAAATGACCCAAGCATATATCTTTTAGAAAAACAATTTTTACATAGGGTTATATATGTTGGATTTTATATTATAAATATTCATTAGAAAGATAAAAATATTTCCTACATAATAATATTTTATTTATAATTTTTAGACATTATATAGTTTAATTTATTTATGACACAATGATGATGAATTAATTACTATAATAGTGAAAAATCAAAATAATTTATATTATAAATACCCAAATAAATATAATATGAAACTTTTAATGAATTAAACTAATTTTATAGGATAATATGATATATTAGGATTGATTTAATTGACTTTTTTAGAAGTAATCAATCTGTTATGAGTTTCACAAAAATCAACTATTGAATAGTGTCAAAATTGACATAAAAGAATTCTTAAAACAAATATTATATTATTAATTGATATTAAATTCCTAAAAATATAAGGTTCGTCCAAGAGACTTATTTCATGATAGTTTAATCATTAATGGACCACTTGGGGTCACTTGGATGTATATATTATGTTTAGTAACCATATTATATAAAAATACAAAGAGACATTGTAAAAGTGAAACTAATTAACTTAGAGTTAATACTTAAAGATAAGGTTAATATAAGTACCCAAACCTATCTAAATTCTATTTTTTGAGTTTTTTTCGACCTATCCCCATTTTAAAAGTTAAATAATTAACTTTGGAGCCATTGTAAACCGAATATGAATTTATTATAAACTAATATCTCTAACTTTTCCAAAGGTGCCCCTCACCCCTCTTATAAAAGGGCACTCCTCCTACTCATTTCTTCACACCTTCAAAGCCTTTTGGTTCGGCCAAACTCTGCCCAAATACTCTCCCAACATCCCTCACTACAACATAGAGGCCTTATTTTGACCATAAATCCAACCTAAGGAGCCCTTTTGATCAAATCAAAAGGAAGAACTCGAAGAAGAGGTAATGATTTCACCACCCTTTTCCAAGTTCCTTTCTTCTTCCACTTCTTCTTCCTTTGTTGTTACCATTCTAAAATAATAACTCCAGTATCATATATATACTGTTATGTTATTATAAATATGGTACAACCATATTCATTATTCTATCCACCCTTTGAATAACATGTCACCATACGTGCGTACATACGGCTTACCGTCTCCACGTCGTGGTGTAATTGTTATTCAATATATTATTATTTGGATGGGTATAATAATGATGTGTAACTCATGTAAATAATAAATATAACATGTTAATTATTCTCTATATATGATATACCATCCATTTATATATTATTTTAATATCAAAAGAATGATATTGTCGCTCATTCGTACGTACGGACTACCGTCTCCACGAACGCGATAAGATTCATTCTCCATCGTATCCATTCAAGTATAATTATCATTTGATGATTTAAAAATGATTTTTAAGGACTTGATATCATTATGGATATGAATAATATACAACCTATCCATTATAAACATGTCTTATGTAACAAAACATATAAAAGAAAACAAGTAAGTTAACACCCGAAACAACGATAATACTAAGATATTATTATCAAATCAATATTAAAAGATCATATATGATATCATATTAATGTATATGATTCTTGTATAATTTAATAACAATTATTTCACCATTATACAGGATTTTAACCTACCCCAACCAAGGAAAAGTACAAGGTAAGGGTTATTTCACAATCTCTTCATTATCTGAGGTTGTTTATACGTAATAATCTACTGGGATCTCTTTATCATCCACATCCATGTTTTCTTAAAAATGTATTTCAAAACATTTTTATTAATTACAAGAATATGGGTTAAAGTCAATTATACCCTTGTTTGACTTTTTATAAGAGGAATCTTTCCGTCGTTTTCAAAAAAGGTTCTTTTTAACCTTTTCGACATAATTAAGGAAAGAATGTTTTTTTTAACTTATACGGCGGGTGCGGCTATTTTCCACGGTTATAAAATCTTCAAAGCATTCCTTACAAGCTTATAAGAATATTTTCAAAGAAAAGTTTTTATTTTATATGGATCTTAAATGATTTCAAAAATAGAAAGAGATATTTCTCTAAAAAGAGTTTTGATTTCATCTATGTCAACATCCTTTGATGGATTTTACGCTGATTTATTATGATACAAAACTTCTATATTGTATTGAAGGTTTTGCGATATGTTTGACTGTGGATGTGATATTTTTATACCATTCATAGTTTATGGTGAAATTATTGACATTTCGTATGCTAGTTTTAATACGAATGTTTATGTTATGTTTAAACCTTTTCATATGGGAATGCATTGAACATAATATGTGACGGGTGGAGCCCGCTATAGCTCCTCGATGCATCGGTAGGTCTCATGAGACAAACTAGTGTCTTGGAACAAGGCCTTGGAAAAATCTTATTTTTAGTATTGGCACGAGGCCTTGGCTATGTGGTTATGATAGTCTGGAATTATGCATTCCAACATTATGAAAGTGGTTATTGATTTTTCATGTGATTATTCGATTAGTAGAATATCCATGTGAATAAGTAAATGGCACTATTTCATTTTATTTATGCCATACCATATTGAAAGTTCAAGTTTTAAAGGCTTTTGTTTTATTTATACATTGCCTTAAATGTTTATTCTTATTTATGAAAGTTTCCGCTATATTGTTATCCTTACTGGGAATTTGAGCTCACCCCTTTTCTATGTTTTATTTTTCCCAGGAAGTGAAGAAGTAAATTATGAATGACCTGCAGGGATATTATGCGGGGATATGAGTGTGGATTATGGAGAAAGTATGTTGTTGTAGTAGTTTTTCAATTTATGATGTAATGTAAAACTTATGAATATATCTATTGTTTCCAAGGCTACTAAACCAATCGGTCTTTCGAGATTTGATCTTTCTTGTGATCATTCCAATGTTATGTAATAATGCACCGACTCTGGGTATCTAGGGTCGGGGTGTTACACATCCCCGAAACACCCAAGACCATCATACGTAAAAACATAAACCCTTATCCCTTGAAAAAATAAACCCTCAGACCAAGTAAACCATAAAACCTCATCCTAAAAAACAATATCCCTCATCCCCAAAAAATCATAAACCCTATACCCCAATAAAACCTAAATCCTTAGCCCTAAAAAATTCCAAACTGTTATCCAAAAAAACCCTAAACAGTCATCCACAAAAACCCTACAAATTCATCCCAAAAAATACATAAACCATAGCCCAAAGAAATGCCAAAACCTTAGCTGTGGAAAACCCAACATTCAACCCCTTAAAACTCTAAATACTGGTCCCAAAAGAATCATAAACCCTCATCCTAAAAAAATCCTAAACAACCATCCCCATGATACCTGGAACCCCCATCCCTAAAAAACATAAAACCCATAGCCCAAAAAAATCATCACCCATATTCCATATAAAAACCAAAACCCTAGGCCCTAAAATTAATAATACCCTCGCCACAAAAAAACATAAACCCTTGGCCCCAAAAATTCTTAAACCCTTTTCCCCCCAAAAACCCTATATGCTATTCCCAAAAAAACCCCAATACATCAGCCTCAATAAACCATAAACACATGGCCCCCAAAAAGCCTAATCCTTCACCCCCCCAAAACACTAAATGCTAATCTCTAAAAAACAAAAATCCCAAAGCCCAAAAAAACCGCAGAAAACACCTAAACCATCAACCCAAAACACTAAACCCATATCACTAAAACACCCAATACCATCAGCATTAAGAAACCCTAAACCCTCTCCTAAAAAAACCATAACACTTGGCTCCCAAAAAATCCATAACCCATAACCCAATAAAACCATAACCCCTCTTCCCAGAAAAACCATAAACTATCAGCCCCAAAAACCCTGTAAAACCTTAACCCCATAAACTTGTAAACCATAAACCCTCAGGCCCAAATAAATCTAAACCATAAGGCCCAAAAAATCTAAACATCAAGCAATAAAAAACCATAATCCCTCATCCCCAAAACCCAAAAACCATGACCCCAGAAAACCCAAATCCACAGCCCAAAAAACCCTAAAACCACGGACCTATAAAACCCTAAACCCTCATCCCAAGAAAACTCAGAACTGTCAATCTCTAAAGTGCTTACTCTCTTATACCCCAAAGCCCTAATTCCAAAACCCAAAAAAAATATCATCCCCAAAAAACCAGAAATCCTCACCCCAAAAAAACCTTTAAGCCACATCCTCCAAAAAAACCAAAACCCACATTACTCGATTACCATAAACACTCAACCATAAAAACAAAAATCCTAGTACCAAAAAACCCTAAAAAACTCAAATAAATAAAATAGAATCACTCAATTACAAAAAAAACCTAAACCACCATCCCCAAAAAACCTAAACCCTCATCATTGAAAAACCATGACCCCTAACAACCAATAAAATTTAAAACCACACACATGAAAATCCTAATCCGTGAACTATAAACAACCATAAAAAATAATGTCCAAAAAAAAAATAAAACCTCAAACCCAAAAACCCCTATACAATGATCCCCCCAAAACTGTAAACCCTATGCACTAAAACACCTAATCCCACATCCCAAACAAAGCCTTTATCATTTTCTCCAAAATACCCTAAACCCATAGACCCAAAAAAACAATAAACACATAGCGCTAAAAAAATACTAAACCCTCATCCCCCAAACCCTAAACCCATGTTTAGAAGGGACCCTTATCCCACAACCGCCAAAAAAAACTCAAAACCACCATCCCCAATAAACCATAAACTCTTTTCAAGAAAAATACCACAAACCATCATCCCCAAAAATCCTTGAACATTGATTTCCAAAATACCTTCATCCATAAGCCCAGAAAAACCCTAAACAATTGGTCCTACAAAACCATAAAATCGCATCCCTAAAAACCATAAACTCTCAGGCAGAGAAAAAACTAAGACCTCGACCCCAAAAAACCCTAAAGCCTCCACCCCATAAATCACTAAACTACCAGTCACAAAATATCCCCAATCTATCATCCCCAAAAAACCTAACCCAACAACTCCAAAAACCCTAAACACATCACCGGGAAATAAAATAATGTACACATATCCCAAAAAACCACAAACCCTTAGCATGGAAAAACAAAAAACCCTCCACCAAAAAATAATCTAAACCATCAGCACCAAAAAATCATAATACCTCTACCACAAAAAACTCTAGACCCTCATCCCTAAAAATTCCATAATGCTCAGCCCCAAAAAAACTATAACCCCTAAGCTCTAAAAATCAGGAAACCCTCAACCCCAAAAAACCTTAACCCTCTACCCAAAAAATCACAAACACTCAAACCCAAAAAATAAATATGTGTCCCCAAATAACACCACGCACTCAGCCGCAAAAAAATTCCCAACCCTTAAATCCTAAAAACCATAAAATATATTCCCTAACAAACCAAAAACCCTCTGCCCCAATAAAATAATAAACCCTCATCCATAAAAATACCTAAACCCTAACCCCCCAAAACTCAAAATGATGAGCCAAAAAAACCATGATCCTTCATCCCAAAAAAACATAAATCCTCTACTGAAAAAACTCAAACCCTGAGCCTAATAAAGCATAAACCCTTAACCCAAAAAAATCCCAAAACACTCAATCCTAAAAAACTCTAAACCATATCCCAATAAAACCCTATATCTCATGTCCCAATAATAAACTAAACTGTTAGTCATAAAAAACCTTAAACCACAAGAACCAATAAACCAAAAAACAATCATTCTCGAAAAACCTAAAAAATAATCCCAATAAAACCCTAAACATGCATCCACAAAAACCCTAAATCCCCAGATCTAGAAAATCTAAACCCTTAAACCCAAAAAATCATTAACACACTAGCCAAAATAACACTAATTCCTCAGCCCCATAAATACATAACCCCTTGGTCCAAAAAAACCCAAAACACTCAGCCCCCAAAAAACCCTAAACCAACATACCCAAAAATCACTATACCCTCATTCCCAAAAATCCCTAAAACCTCATCCCAAAATAACAGTTAATACCATGGATGATAAAAAAACCATATTCCCATAGCCTATGAATACCAAAATAATTTGACTCCAAAAAACACTAAACCCTCATTCACAAAACACCCTAATCCTTCGGTTCGAAAAAATCATAGTCCCTTGGACACCAAAAACCCTAAACACCTAGGCCCAAAAAAACACTAAACCCTTAGTCCCAAAAAACCTAAACTCTTGGTCCTAAAACCTTATATCCACAACCCATTAAAAAAAAAACCCTAGGCCACAAAAAATCCAAAACTCTCAAACCCAAAAAACCAAAACTCAGCCATAGAATAACCTAAACCATCAACCCCCCAAAAATCCCAAACACCTAGACCCAAAAAACCATAAACCCTCTACCCCAAAACCAAAAACCCTCAACCCTAAAAATAATTCGCCCACTCCAATTAAAAACAAACCCTATAACACAAAAAAGCGTAAACCATCATCCCTAAAAAACTTATAAAACTCGTTCTAAAAAAACCCAAAGTCGCATCCCCTAAAAACCCTAAACATGATGCCCAAAAAATATCTAATCCATAATCCCCAAAAAATCAAAAAATCTCAGCCCCCGAAAACCCAAAACCCTCATCATGAAAATAAATCCTTATTTTACTTCCCCAAAAACCTCAAAACATCATCCCTAAAAAACCCTAAACACTCATCCCTAAAAAACCAAAGCCCTTAGCCCCGTAAACCATAAAACCATAGCCCAAAATATCCCTATACGTTTAGTCACAAATAATCATTAACACTAATCCCTAAAAACCCTAAAATCTTAATCCCCCCAAAATACCCTAAACACACAACCTCAACAAACTATAAACCCTAAACCCTATAAATACCAAAACAATCAGACCATAAAAACCCTGAACCCATAACCCCCAAAAAACCAAAACCCTCATCCTGAAAAAAAAAATCCAAAACACACAATCCTAAAAAACCAATGACCTTAAGACCAAAGAAACGGTAATCCTTGATTCCTAAAAGTCAGAAACCATACTCCCTAAAAACCCATAAACCATCATCCCAAATAACCCTAAACCCACTACCCTAAAAAACCCCAATCCAAAATCCAAAAAATTGCTAAAATCTCCCCACAAGAAAAATATAAACCCTCATACCCATAAATCTCAAAAACCTCATCTCAAAAATACCCTAAAACCTCAACTGAAAAAAAAAAATAATTTAACCTAATTCTTAAAAAACCATAAACCCTCAACCCCAAAATATCTTAAACCCCCAGTCTAAAAAAACCCTAAAACATATTCCCCAATAACCAAAAACCCTCATCCAAAAAACAGTAAACCCTATCTCTAAAACAACCCTAAAACCATAGTTGCAAGAAAAAAACTAAGCACTCATCCCAAAAAACCCTAAACCCTCATCCGCCAAAAAAACCTAACCCCTCATTCCCAAAAAACGATAAATCAAAAAAAACACTAAATCATCAGCCTCAAGAAACCCTAAACCCTCATCCCCAAAAAAACCACATCGTCATCCAAAAAAATCCTTAAACCTGAATCCACAAATAACTATAAACCCTAATTCTATCAAATAATTTAACTTTCAACCTAAAAAAACACTAAAACCTCAACAAAAAACCCTAAACCCTCATCCCAAAATACCCTAAACCATGATCCCCAAAAATATATAAACCCTCAGCCCCAAAAAACCCTAAAATATCATCCCTATAAAACCTTTAATCCTCCACCTGGAAAAAACCCTAAACCCTCATCCCAAAATAATCTTAAACACTAATCCCCAAAAAACCATAAACCCCAGCCATATAAAATCCAATTCCCTCATCAACAAGAGTCCCTAAACACTCTTCCCAAAAAAACGCTAAACCCCAGCCATACAAAATGATAAACCCCCACTATAAAAATTCAGTATACACTCATTGTAAAAAACCCTAAAGAATCATCTTTAGAAATCCAAAAACTATCATCCCTAAAAACCATAAATCCTCATCTAAAAAAATATAAACCATTATCCCTAAGAAAACACTTATTCCACTGCCCCAAAGGAACCAAAACCATTTTCCACATAAAACCCTTAATCCTTGTCCCCAAAAATCATAAACTCTCATCCCCAAAAAACCATTAACCCTCCACCCCCAAATAATCCAAAAAACATTAGACCCAAAAAAGAATAGACCCTCAGCACCAAAATACCCCAAATCCCCATACCAAAACACCCAAATCCCCACGCCCAAAAAACTGAAAACCCCCATCCCCAAAAAACCTAAAACCCTGAGCCCCCCAAAAAGTAAACACATCCCCCCCCCCAAAATAATTATGTGGCCCCAAAAATCCATGAACCCTAGACCCCCAAAATCACTAAACCCTCTTCTCTAAAACACCCATGAAACATCACATATTGAAAACCATAAAACATTAGCTTGAGAAATCCTAAATCCCACAGCACCAAAAAACCCTCAACACTCATCCTTATAAAACATTAAAATCTCCACACCAATAATCGTGAAACCCATAGGCCAAAAGAACCTAAACCTTATACCCAAAAAACACTAAACCCTCATAAAAACACTAAATCTACAACACCCAAAAAAACTCAACCATCATACACATTATACTCTAAAATTTCATACCTAAAAATCCATGAACCATAATCCCTATTAATCTCTATACCTTCATCACCAAAAACCATAACCACTCATCCCAATAAATCCTAAACCCTCATCCCCAAAAATACATAACCCTTAGCCATAAAAAAACATAAACCCTCCACCCCAGAAATCTAAAAACCTTCATCCTAAAAAATTATATTCCCTTAACCCACTAAAAAACCAAACCATAAGCACCAAATAATCCCTAATCTCAATGAAAAAAAACCATAAACCATCACCCCCCTGAAACCATAAACCACTAGCACCAAAAAAACCATAAACACTCAGTCCCAAAAAAAACATAAACCCTCATCCCCAAAAAAATACTAAAAACTCAGCCCCAATAAACACTAAAACCTCAACATGAAAAAACTCTAAACCCTTAATTCGAAAAACAATAAATCTTCTACTCCAAAAAAAGCCAATACCCTCAGACCCAAAAAACACTAGATCCTCTTTCCCCAAATAACCTCAAATCTAAACCATAAAAACTCCTAAACACTCAACCCAAAAAAATAAAAAATCCTTATCCACCAATAACACTAAAACATCATCCAAAAAACCTCTAACACCACAGCCCTATAATACCCTAAACCCACTACCCCAATAAACTCTAAACCCTCAACACCAAAAAAACCCTAAACCCCCTATCCCACAAAAACCTTTATAACAAGCCCCAAAAAAGTAAAAACTCATCCCCATAAAACCTATACCCTCACCCCCCCCCATGAATACCAAAACCCTCAGCCCCATAAAACCCTATACCCATATCCCCAAAAAAGAAGAATCCCTTAGTCCCAAAAAGTAAAAAAAACTGCATTCCCAAAACAACCCAAACCTTTCGCACCAAAAAATGGAAATCCTTACCCTCCAATAAATTCCCAAACTATCGGCCCTAATACACATCTGACCCCCGGCCCAAAAAACTCCTTAATCAACATCCATATGAAACCCAAAACCCTTGACACCAAAAAACCCAAAAACCTCATCCCAAAAAACCCTTAATACTTCACCCAAAAAATCATAGAACCACTCCCTAAAAAACCCTAAACCCTATGCCCCAAAATCTATTAACCCATACCCTAAAAAATAGTAAACCCTCATCTAAAAAAATATTAAACCTTTTCCCCACAAAAAGGTAAACCCTCGACCCAATAAACACTAAAAACAATTCCTCAAAAACCTAAACACTCTACCACTATAGTACCTAAACCCTTATCCCCAAAAAACCCATAACCTCTTTTACCTCAAAAAACCTAAACCCTCAGTACCAAAATACCCTATATCCAACGCACCAAAAAAATTCTAATCTAAAATCCTCAAAAACCCCTAACACCCATCCTAACAAAATCTTAAACCATCAAATCCAAAAAGCACTAGACACTCCATTCTAGAAAACCCATATACCATTAACCCCGAAAAAACCTAACCCCTCAGCCCAAGAAACCCCAAACCCTCATTCCAAAAACCCTAGAACCTCATCCCCAAATAAATCCTCAAACCTTAGACCATAAAAACCATAAACACTTAGCCATAAAAAACCCCCATAGTTAGGCCCAAAATAACCCTCAATTGTCCACAAGGAAAATCTCCAAACCCTGAACCCCACAAAACCTTTATCCTCGGGCCCCACAAACTACCATCCTTAAGCCCTAAAAAACCCAAAACCCTTTTCCCCAAACAAACCCTCATCCCATGACCCCAAAAACCAAAAACCCTTTTCCCAAAAAACCATGAATGTTCTACTTTAGAACATCCGATACCATTAACCAAAAAAAACCCGCAACCCTCAGCCCCAAAAAACCATAATGTCTTTTCCACCAAATTACCTACACACTCATCCACATATAACCATATACCATAATCCCCCAACGCCCTAAAACCACATTCCCATAAAATCCAAAACACACATCCCATGAATCCCTAAACACTCATCCTAAAAACCATAATCAATATTCCCTAATAAACCCTAAATCATTATCCCCCCAAAACACTCAACAATCATCCCCAAAACACACAGAAATATCATCCCCAAAACAATTTATAGCCTCATCAAAAAAACCATCAAAACATAGTCCCAAATAAAGCCCAACTATCATCCCCAAAAAAATCAACCCAAGACACCAAAAAAACGCATCCCATATCCTCAAAAAACCCTCAAACATCATCCCCAAAATACTATCAACCCTAGGAACAAATAATCCATCCACCCTCAACCCGAAAAAACCCACAACAATCAGCCTTAACAAACCCTCAACCCTCATCCTCAAAAATACATAAACACTTAAACATAAAATTCTTAAACCCTTATCCCCAAAAGACTAAAGCCGAATCCCAAAAAACAACCATCCATAATACCCCAAATAACCAAAAACTATTACCCCCAAGACCCCATCCCTCATCCAGAAAAACCATAATCCATCAGCCCAAAAAAACATTTCATCCTTTAGCCCTAAAAAATAGTAAATTATCATCCAAAAAACTACCTCAAACCTCATCCTAAAAAATACTAAACCCTATGCCGTAGAAAACCATAAACCAATTGTCCAAAAAACACTGAAACATCTGCCCCCATATAATCATAATCCTTCATCCATTAAAATCCTAAACACTTTTCCCAATAAAAGATTATACCCTAAGCCCCAAAAAACCCATAACTCACATCTAAAAAACCCTCAACCCTCATCGCCAAATTTTTTTTCAACCCCCAGCCCTAAAAAACCTAAAACTATATACTCAAAACAGCCTAAACACATAGCCCCATGAAACCGAAAAATCCAAGTTCTAAAAGATCCTAAACCCAGATCCGAAATAAACACCCCCAACCATCATCCATAAATAAACCTCGACCCCCAAAAACATCAACCCATAGCCTGAAAAAGTCCTCAACCCTCAACAAAAAAAACCCTATGCCCTTTTCATAAAAAACCAAAAGCCCTCATCCCTAGAAAACCAAATCACTGGGTCCCAAAAAAACCTTAGAAATAAACTCCAAACAATCTTCAACCTTATAACCCAATGAAACACATATCCCTCATCCCCAAAACAAACACTATCCTTTGCTCGAAAAAACCCTCAACCCACTTCCCCCAAAAAATCAACATCACCTCCAAAAAAAATCAACCCTATCCTAAAAAATCCGACCACTCTTACCCAAAATAAAACCTCAACCCTCAATCCTAAAAAAACCTAATCCCTAATCCCCCAAATTAATACAGAACAACCTATAACAAAAACCTAAACCCTTATCCTCTAAAAAATCCCATCACATAGTCCCAAAATAGTAAAAGCTTATACCTAAATAACATCAACCAACAACCCCAAAAAACCTCAAACCTCATCAAAAAACACCATCAACTCTCATCCCACAAAACAAAAATCCCTCATCCCCCGAAAAACCAACAACACTTATCACATAAAACCCTTAATATTAATCCCACAAAACCATAATCCCTCATCCAGAAAGAAAATACTAAACCCCATCCCCCAGACACCTAATAACCTTTAAACAAAAAATCCTAAACCATTATCCCTCAAAACCTGAAACCCTCAGTTCCAAAAAAACCCAAACTCCGTACTGAAACTGACCCTAAAAAGTCTTCCAAAAAACCCTAAATACTTAGTCCCAAGAATCCCTGAATCCTTCTCCCCCAAAACACTAAATATATATCCCAAAAAACTCCAACCATCATCACTAAAAAAACCATAATCTATCTTCCAGAAAAAAACACTTTACCCCATACAACCCTAAACCCTCATGCTCAAAAAATCATAAAACCCCAGCCCCTAAAAACCAAAATACTAGTGCCCCAAAAAATCATAAACTCTTGGGACCAAATAACTCTAAACATTCATCCCCAAAAACCCTACTCCCTAGTACCAAAAAAACCTGAAACCTTAGCCCTAAAAACCGTAATAAAAAGTCCAAAAAATACATAAAACCATAACCCTATAATTTCCTAAAACCTCATCCCTTAAAAAATTAAACTTTCATCCCCAAAAAACCCTAAACTCTTATCCCTAATAAACCCTAAACCCATTGTAACAAAAAACAGTAAACCTAAATCCTTAAAAAACTAAACCTCATCCCAAAAAATATCTAAACCCTCATCACCAAAAAACCCAAACCATCTTACCAAATAAATAGTAAAAACTCAACCACAAATAAACCTAACCCCTAGCCCCAAAAATCTAGAAACCCTAGTCACCTCAAAACCCTAAACCCCAATCACTAAAAATCTTAAATCCTTGTCCCAAAAAAACCAAAATCCCTTAAACCCAAAAAAACCATTAACCATTAGAAAAAACAATTAATTTTAATCCCCATGAAATCGTAAACCATTATCCCTAAAAAAACCTAAACCCACAACCCCAAAAATCCAGGTATCCCCTATCCAAAAACCACCGAAACCCTCAGTCCCAAAATACCAAAAACCCTCAGTTTCTAAATTCCCTTAAACAATATTCCCAAATTAATAATATACCCTCATTCCTAAATATATCTAAACTTTCATCCCCAAAAAATCATAACCCTAATTTCCAAATAGTACTAAAACACCATCTGTCAAAAAATCAAAATCTTCTACCATAAAAAACCCCAAACCCTCATCCCCAAAATTCAATAGCCTCATTCACAAATATCACTGAACCCTTAGTCCAAATAATCCCTATACCATCAAAGCCATAAAACCCTTAACCCTCAACCACAAAAAACTCTATACACACAACCTAAAAAATACATAAACCCTCATCCTTGAAAAACCCACAACCCTCATCCTGACAAAACCAAAAGACTGACACCCCAAAAAAACCAAAACAATCAGTCCTCAAAAATTATAAACCCTCTAATGCATTTTTTTGAAGCATGAAACGATTATGGGATGATTTAATAATGAAACATTTCCAAATGATCAAGGATATAGTTAATTATATCCTACCATATGATCTTTTTCATTAATGTCCAGGTGACTAGGAATAGAGGTGAACCACCAATTCCAAGAAATGGGAAGAGTCTAAATTACAAAAGATTCATAGTGACACAAAAAATTCAAAGGATTCAAGTTTAACCATTAAAAATGAGTTAAAATACATTATAATGAAAAAAAAATATAGGGTTGGAGCTTAAATTGAATTAAACGGAATTAGTCAATGAAATGGTCACATAAAACAAATGAAAACAACTTTTCTAGGATAATTTATGACCCCACATCATAATGTAGTGAAATTCCTTTTAAATGATGCTTTTATGAATATTATAACTACTCATTAATGTGGTTTTATGAATTTAATTCCATATCCAAGTAAATAAGTTCAATTTGGGCCTAAAATAATTTTTTTGACTCACCATTTATTATATTCCAAAAAATATGGTCTGGTCCAATTCAAATACTAATTCAGCTTATATTTCTTATCAAGCCCAAATTTTTTGTCCATGGGTTGAATTTGGTCCATATAATCACCTTTAGAAAGGAAATTATTTTCCCTAAAACCCATCTATTCGTATTCTTCAATGCCTAGGGATGTGTACCAAATTTTTTACATTGTAGAAAAATTAAAAAAATCATTATTAAAATCTCTCTTATATATATTTTTTCCCACTTGTTTATGTAGGTTGAATAGAACATGATCTCATGGTCACCACATTATCTTTTTTTGGGTGGAAATTTCTCTACATGAAATTGTGAATCCATAAATTGTCTTCAGTATGGAAAATATATTTCATATGATTCTTATTAGCTAACCTCTTATGTGATTCATTAGACTTCTCTATTAGAGGTCAAATAGATTCATAACACTTCATTATCAGCTTCAACATTTACTGCACATCAATATTCACCTTAAAATAAATATGTAAAGAACATAATTCTATAGGAGTGATTGGATTGATTTCATAATCCTCTTCAAATAGAGAATGTCAAGTGTTATGCAATTGTAATAATTTGTATACATATTCATCTTGTGCAAGATGTGAATCCAAATATCTTATATTCTTGTTCACCAATGTTCATAGAATATCTTGTAAAGATAGATTGGTAGATTTTATTTTCCCATTAATTTTAGGGTGGCAAGAAGTTATAAAACGAATATTCATACAAAATTTCCTCCAAAATTCCCTTAAAAATTGACTGAGAAATTTTGTACCACTATTTGTTGCAATGCTGTGAGGAATTCCCTGACAGTAAAAATATCTACAGAAAATTACTGATGTTAAATATATTGTAAATAAAATAATAAATACATGATAAGATCTTCCCTTTTATTATCTAAAATAGGTATTTGGGTTTATAAAAAAGTTTTTAAATGACTCTTTTCTATTTTTAGGTCCCATATCTTGAAACCATTTCTTGGAAATATGATTCTATATTTGGACTTCAGAAAATCTCCATCAATATCTCCAGCATTTTATAGTTGTGAAAATCACCAGCATGTCCTCCTTAATGAGTCTCCTAGATAAGTAAGAATCTATAATTAACCATTGGAACACATAACATTATTATCTTGAAGATATTCTCCTAATTAATAGAACAATCCTCTATAAATCCAATTTTGGAATTGTATTAAAATAGAATTTCACCTCTTATCTTGCTGACAATCATGTTCCATAAGCTGAAATCAAAGAATTTAGGCCTCTAAAATTGTATGTAATACCTAAATTCAATATAAAGAATATGACACCATATTATATTTCCCCTCTTTTTATTTTTATAAAAATGAGTACAAATATTATAATTAAACCCACTTTATATGCATACAACTCTGATTTTCATGACCATTGAAAAATATAAATTCATAGAGGTCAGAATGAAGAATAATCTATTTTGGTCTCAAATAATGATGTGAATTATCTAGGGAACTCACAATCGCATTAAATTCATTATCATAAATTATTTATTTCTTTCTTGAATCATTTAAATTCACCTAGAAATATAAAATGGTAATATATATTTCGATATAAAAATTTTGATCCCAACACCACTCGTATCTCGCCCCACTTCAAACAAATTGATGAAAATCAGGTAATTCCAAAATGGGTGCTTCACATAACCTATTCATAAATATTTAAAATGATTTACTTTATTTAATTACAAACCCAAATTTACCATTTCTCTATAATTCACTTATGGGTTCTATGATATAGGTGATGTTTGAGACAAAGAGATGATAAAAAGAATCCAAACCATAAAAACCCCTTACATCATTAAGGGATTACATTAGTTTCCAGAACTTGATTGCTTACACCTTTGATTGTTCCTCCATGATACCTTATCTAGATACCAAATATCACAAAAACCCACTTTCATTGAAAAAAAATAAAAAATTGCATACATTATATATAGATTTTTTCCCTCATAATACCAAATACATGCCGAAGATAATATACTACATGGATATTTACATCCTTCTGGTAAATCAAAATATCATCCTGAAAAAAAACAAAAAATTTATCAATAAATGGATTTAAAAATTCATTCTTGAGAAGAATTATTGTTTAGAAATACGTTAGAAGGATAATGGCATAAAATTTTGCTCAAACAATACACCATTGTTTGTGAAAGCTATTTTCAACTCATACACTTCCTTCATTGAAATCTTATGGTATCCACTCTGAAGATAACCCTTCAAAAATATTTATCACCCTTGTAATTCATCAAGAATTTCATCATGTCCAGCAATGTGATGCATATATTTTTTGGTGATATTATTGATTTCTCTACTATCAATACACACATGACACATACAAACATTATTTATCACTAATTACGCTGAATAGAACATAGGCCCATGCTTGGATTTATAAAGCCTAAATCCATCAATTCAACCAGTTACTTATGAATATCATTTGATTACTTAGTGTAACATTGATATTATGGTTTATTTTATAATTTCACACATATTACAATATCATTATCGTGTCAAATTCCTCTAATGAATGTTAATATTTCTAGAAGATCATCTGGAAAAACATCATCGTATTCCACAACCAATGAATGAGAAAACAGATGATGATGAATTTTATACTCATGGAGTAAATTATCTATTATCAATAATTAAAAAAAATGATTTTTGTGGATTTATTTCTACACATGATATTTAATGATCAAGATGCTACCATTGGGGTATTTTGGTGTAATGTTTTAGTGAATAATAATAGACAAATTCAATGGATAATGTGTTATATTATTTTCCCCTTATCTGAGAGAATATTTTTTCTTCCTCCCATCATATTTCATATCCTTTTTAAATATCATAGAACATCCAAAATCAAGTGATAATAATCTATAGCAATAACATTTCTCAATAGAACAACAATGTTGTCCATAATAATGTAAAATGATATAAAAACCTATTTTTTTACTTAATGTGTGCTCCTATTTTTTTACCATTTCCATTTTTATGATCGAGGATGATTCCAAGTAGAGGTAATAAATTTATCTCCATGTGTTGTTTAAGGAATAGTTGAATAGCTCCCACTATCAATAATAACCTTTAATACTCACTAATTGATAGTGGGGTGAGTTTGTAACAAGTGTTCTTATTGAAATTATTTCATTGTATTATTTTGATTTTAATACTCCTTATATCAATGGCATGTTACTGCATCAACTTCTTCTATAACATGGTCATTATTTTCAGATTATTCATCACCATTTTCACCCTCTAGGTTTGGGAAATTTTATGAAAAAAGACCATGCATGTAGAATTTGAAATAATTTTTGAATCACATTTTAAAAAAAGTTGTATTTTCTTTTTGTTTGTTCCATAACGTTCTATTTTAATTTATCTAGAATAATTTTTGTCCAAACACATTATTTAAAAAACCAAATTTATATTAAAAAATACATTTATAATAATATGTACCTATTATTTTAGTTCAATAGAATTAATTCCATCGAGGAAAAGTTTTTCTTTTCCACCATGATTTCCATCTTGAAAACGTCATCATGTAAATAGAATGGTTGTAACTCCACCGTATGAGCAATTTTTTCATTTAATCAACAAAAAAACCCCACAATAATTTTCTCCTTTATCATTTAACATCACATCACATCAATAAATGATAAAATTATAAATTTACTCTATAAAATATTTATCTTCTTATTGTAATATATGTATTCAAAGGTAAATCTCGTGCTTATAATTCTAAGGATGAAATAATCATCTCAATGGATTTCTCATATTCTCCTATGAGAATATGTTTCATCCCCTTCATGTTATATTTGATTAATAAAATTTTAATACAAAATATATGTGTAATTTTAAAATTTTAAAATTGAAAACTTGAACTTCATCTCATCGGAGCTATTCAAAAATCCAAATAATAGCAGTATTTCCCACAGCCAATATAGAAATTCATATGGATTCAAACACCTATCAATATATAGAATTTCAATATTCAATCCTCTTTCAATATAATCATAATATATTATTCTTTACATATCCACCTCTGAATCACTAGAATCATCACAATTTATATGATCATCAATAAATGGTTCCAAATTGAACCTATTTTTTGAGATAGATGTTAGGGATGTTGCTATAGAGGAGGGAGTCATCTCATTGCTCTCTCAATGTATTACCATGTTGCTAACTAGTTTTAGTAAATTTTTATGGTATATTTGTGTTACTTATTTCCCATGGCGCCTGATAAGTATAAGATACTACTTTTCATGATATGGTGATGGTGTTTTTTTCTATAGATTAATAAGATGAATGTTGAAGAACTTACATGTATGATCCATGACTCTGATACCAAACTGTTGCATCATTAGAGGAAAAAACTGAGTAATTGAAGGAAAAAAATTTATGTAAATGGTCTAGTATTATAGAAAATTCAACCCTTTAAGGTTCTCAATGGATAAAGAATAAGTCACCAACAAGGCAAGATGCACCAACGATTCAATGAAATGAGAAGATCATAAAGAATGAATATTTACCAGAAAGATTAAAAATTCATAGGATTTATGTGTGATCATTAAAAATGTATAAAAATTCATTAAAAGAACAAAATTAATTTATATTAATGTCTTAAATCTAATTAAATGTCAAAGGGGCACTTGAAGGTCACATTAAAATGAAAAAAAAAATCCATGATAATTAGGGACCCCAAGGACTAATGTAGTGATATTATTTATTAATAAATATTTTATCCATTTTGTATCTGTTATTTAATGAGATGATATAAATTTTCTTTCTTTTTCCATGTGGGTGTTCCCTTTTTGTGTCCAAAATTAGTTTTTTAACACCATTGATTCTGATTCCAAAAACAAAGGCTACTCGAATTCAAATTAAAATTGGACATAAAATTTTTATCAAACCCAAAATTATTTTCCATGTGGTGAATATGGTTCATACAACCCTCATCCCTCAAAAAATATTAACCATCATCCCCAATAAACCCTAAACGATCATCCATAAAAACCCTAAACCTAGAGCCCCAGAAAACCCTAAACACTCATCCCCAAATTACCCAAAACTCCAAGACCCAATAATACGCTAAACCATTAGCCCATGAAACACAAAACAACCATCTCCAAAAAATATAAAATATCATCCTCAAAAAACACTTAACACACTATAGAAAAATCCCTATACCCTATATTCCAGAAAACCCTAAACCATCGTCCCCCCAAAAAACCTAAACCCTCAACCCAAAAAACCCCAAACCCTCAGACATAAAAAACCGTAATCTCTCTACACCGAAATCCAAAAAAACTCAGCCCAAAATAACCTAAAACCTTATAGCTAAATTCCTAAGCCAAATTTCATAAAATAATTAAAACCTACATTCTGAAAAAACCATGAACCCTCATCCCCCAAATCACTAAACATGCAGTCATAAAAAACCCTAAACCCTCACCCAAAGAAAACACTAAATACTCACCTTAGAAAACCATAAACCCTACAACCTAGAAAAATAAAAACTCTTATCCCCAAAAAACCCAAAACCCTTATACCTAGAAAACCCTAAACTCATATCCCTATAAGACCCCAAACTACGATCCCCAAAAAATCATTAACCCGAAGATATAGAAAAACATAGACTATAATCCCCAAAATTCACTAAACACTTATCCCTATAAAACACTAAACCCTCAATCCTAGAAAACCCAAAAAATAGATACCAAGAAAACTCTAAACCCAAATCCCAAAAAAAACCCTTAACTCTCATCCTAAGAACTACCTATACACTAATCCCCTAAATTCCTTAAACACTCCACATTCAAAAAACATGAACCCCCATCCCAAGAAAACTCTAAGCCATCCTCACCAAAAAAATATAAACCCAAAAACTAGATAACCCTAAATGATAAACCTCATATAACATTAATCCCAATACCCCATAAAATCCTAAATTGTTAGCCCCCAGAAACTATAAACCCTCACACCCCAAATAAACATAAACCCTGAGACGAATAATCCCATAAATGCACATACTAAAAAAAATATAAACACTAATCACAAAAAAACCCTAAAAACATATCCATATAAAAAATAATGACATTGGCCCTAAAAAATCCTAAAACATCCTTCCATAAACAACCCCAATCCCTAAACCCCAGAAAACCCTAGAACCACTTCCCCAGAACACCCCAGACCTTCAACCCCGAAAAACCCTAATGTCTCATCACCATAAAATCCAACTCCATTTCCCCCATAATGTCCAATAAACTCCCCCTATAAAGCCCTAAACCCCTGACCACATAAAATCAATAACCCTTATCTCCAGAAAACCCAAATACCAGAGACCTAAAAAAACCTAAACACTCATCCCCAAAAAACCATAAACCATCATCCTCAAAAACCGTAAACCCTCAACTCTAAATATTGTAATCCCTAAAACCCTAACAACTCCAACCCCTTAGACCTAAAATATGTTAAATTTGCTGCTCCTGTATACCCTAAACAATCATCCCTAGGAACCCATAAACCTCAATAAATCTTAAACCCTTAACCCTAAAAAACCCAATTCCCATATCCCACCAAAATCATAAACTCTCATCCTCATAAAACCGTACACCCTTAGCCATAGATAATGAAAACCCTTATCCAATTAAAAACCTAAACCCTTAGGTACAGAAAACATTAAACCATTAGCCCCAAAAAACACTAGACCATCTTCCTCAAAAAACTAAACCATCAGCCTCTAAAAACCATAAACTATTATTCCCAAAATATTATAAACCCTCATCCCAAAAAACTATAAACATTCAGCCATAGAATACCCTAAATCATAAAACCTAGAAAACCTTAACTCCCATCCCCATAAAACCCTATTCCATTTATCGTAGAAATCACTAACCCCTCATCTCTATAAATCACTAACCCCAAACCTAGAAAACCCAACACCCTCATCCTCAAAAAGTAAAACTGTTATCCATAGAAAAAACTAAACCATCTTCCACATAAAATGAAAACCCTCAGACATAGAAAACCATAAAAAAACCCCTCTTCTTAAGAAAACCCTAAACCTTCTACCCCATAAAACCCTAACCTCTCAATCATAAAACCCTCTAAACCCTCATACCCAGAAATAACTATACCATCTGCCCCATTAAACTCGAAACGCACATCATCAAAAAAACGGCATACCCTAAACTCTAGAAAACCATAAACCATCATCCCCCCCAAAACCCCAAACCTTCATCCCTAGAAAACTATAAATCATCATCCTTAAAAAACATTAAATTGTCACTCCAAAAAACCATACCAATTATACATATTAATACCCAATATCAGGATTTTCTATTGTTAGCGGTTTATGGTATTCTATAAATGAGGGTCGAGGGCTTCAACAGATGAGAATTTTGGAGTTTATGGGGTTGAGAGTTTGGGTATTCACGGAGTGAGGGTTTAGTGTATCATGGGGTTTTTGGTTTAGGGTTTTTGGGTTATCTCACCATTAGAAAACCCTAAACACTAATCTGTAGATAATTCTAAACCCTTATCACCAAAAAACCTAAACCCACATCCATAGAAAAATGTAAGCCCACATTCCCAAAAAAATTAAACCTAAAACCCAGAAAATGCTAAACCCGTAGCACAAGAAAACCCCAAAAACACATCCAACGTACCACTAAAACCCTTATACCAAGAAATATATACACCCTTTTTTATTATAAAACCTAAACCCTCTTCCCCAAGTAAACCTAAACCCTCATCCCATGATAAATCTAATCCATCATCTCTAGAATACCATAAACACTCATCCCTAGAAATCCCTAAGACCTTATCCATAGAATACAATAAAACCTCAGCCCAATAAATCCCAAAACACTCTTCCCTAGGAAACACTGAAACCTTATCCCAAAAAAACCATAAACCCTCATTCCTAAAAAACCCTAAAGCCTTATCCCAAAAAACCCAAAACCCTCAAAAAAACCATAAACTCTCAAACCCAGAAAAATTTATGTCTTAAGACCTATAAAACGGTAATCCCTCCTCCATATAAACCCCTAAATCTTCAACATTAGAAAACCCTACACCCTGAGTCCCAAAAAACATTAAACCCTTATCCTAAGAAAAATTTAAACCCCAAAATTAATAATACACTAAATACTCATTCCCAGAATACCCTAAACCACTCTCCTGAGGAAAAACTCAACCTTAATCATTAGAAAACACTAAAAACTCATACCTAGATAAAATTTATACCTCATCCCAAATATTTATAAACCCTAATCCCCAAAAAACACAAAACCCATCTTCATAGAAAACATGAAACCATCATACCTAGAAAACCCTATACCCTAAGACCTAGAAAACCAAAAAACCACATCCCTATAAAACACTAAACACTCTTCCCAATAAATCTCTAGAACCTCATCCCAAGAACTCAATAAGCACTCGTGCCCAGAAAAACATGAGTCCTTATCCCAGGAAAATCCTAAACCCTCGTCTTGATAAAACCCTATACCCTTAGTACAGGAAAACCCTAAAAACTATTTCCCAAAATACACTATACTCTCAGGCCCCAATAAAAAATAGCCCTACAGTACCCTAAACCATCATCACAATAAAATGTAATACTTTAGCCTTAGAAAATGATGCATCGCACGAAGCTCGAAAAGTTTAAGCGAATTTGTGTAGCGTAATGTAGCCGAATAAACCAAGGCATAAAGGAAATGCCACCCACCTCGGTTTCTACACTCTTAAAGACCAAATAACTTGAAATGGAGATAAACCACCAATTCTTGGCCAAGGGGAGAGGATAAATCTATAAGAATGCACAACAAGGTCCACAAATTCGTCCAAATAAAAAACCTCAACTACAAAGGGGTAAAAATACATTATAAAAACAAAATAACAAATGTAAAATGTCCCCATTAGTGTAAAAATGAATGGTTAACCCAAAAGACACATAAAATAATAATACAACACTTTACCATGACATTTAATGACCCCACTAGGTTTGGTAGCGGGATTCCCACTAAATGATGATTTTCTCCACTTTCTCTCTCCCCTTTAATGTGCTGCTACGAATTTTTATCCAACTCCATGTGAGTATGTTATTTTGAGCCCCAAATAAGTGTGGTGTGCCCCATTATGGTGTTGGATGTCAAGATGTATTGGCTGGGCCAATTCGAATAACAATTGGGCTTAAAATTTTTCATCAACCCAAAAATCATTCTCCTTGGGATAAATGTGATCCATATCATCCCCCCTGGGATAGAGAGTATTTTCCCTCAAATACATGGAATAATCTTCTTCAATTTATGGATATAAGTCCCGAATGTTGAATGATGTAGAAATGCCGCCAAAATCAAATAGTAAATTAATCTTGTAGGCATTGTTTCCCAATCGTTCAAGCACTTTGAATGGACCATCAGGTTGTGGTGCTAGATTTCTCTTCCTTTTGGATAGAAACCTCTCCATGCAAAGGTCAATCCACACTTTGTCTCCTTGTTGGAAAATGGTCTGCTTCTGGTTCTTGTTTTTGTAGGTTCCAGGCGCAGTAGAAGCACGTTGGTGTTTTTTCCCAACTATAATTTTAGCATTAACAACAATAAATCTGAGATCTGTCACGATGTAAATATCTAGATCTTCAGAATATAATGAATAACAAAATAATATGGGAGTCCCAGAACCATATATATAAGATCATCATATATTAGTTATAAAAAATTTAATTAATTGACAAGAATTACCATGATGTAATTATTTTTTCTTTGATGTCTCCGGTCACGATCCTATGTGATCCATCATTGTGTCATAGAATCCAAGTGTAGTTTTCGCTTAGCGGTGATCCACACATGCTCCATTGATCTCTGGATTTCGTCGAAGGGATCTCCGGTTGCTATCACGGAAGAACCTTTTCCTGCGATGTCTTCCTTCGATCACCTTGATCCGGGGGTGGTGGATCTCTCTCAATTTTGAGAGCTTTCTTAGTGGAAGGATTTATTTCGGCCATGAGAGAACTCTCTAGAATTTTTGTGCACAACGATTTGGGAAAAATGTTGGGGTTGTGAGGTTATTTAAAATCGGGTTTGAAGTTATAGTGTTATGACAATAAATGAACGTGTCACGCATTTTATTTATTTCATTGTCTCCCATTGAAAACCCCCTTGTTGAATGATTAATTTCTTGACATGCATCCATGCTAATTAAAATAAGTATCATTTAATATAATGATTTTATTTCCTCAAAATCCTGACTGAAAAAACAACACTGAATGTAATCATTAATACATGGAGTTTACTCATTTTCCATGAAAACTACATGACGTGTATATTCAATATACACAGCGTGTACTTTTATTTTATATTTTTCATTATTTCCTCCACCACATTTATTAGAACTTCAGTAATGGCTATTTATTTGTTAAGTAAATGTAACTGCATTACTCACTAATAAATATATATTATTTCATTCACAATATATTCTCTCAAATAAAAAGTGTCAAAATAAATGAGATAAAGAATCCTTAAATAATTATTAAACCATAGTTGGGAATAAACTTTACTTAACTTGTTAAATTAATATTTTACTGAGATACATGCACACACATAGTGTGTGACCCTCTCGACCTCTTTCTCGTTGGCATTAGGCGATCTTGCCTAAAGTCCAAATTATTGTCTAGAAATAGGCCATGGCACCCAAGAGAAAGAGGTTGAAGCCTCATTGACGTGTCACCTCATATGAACGCTTATAAAGTAATATAATCTCTTTTTCACGATATCTTGAATCAAGCAAGTTTCATGCTAGTGTCATCAACCAATGTGCTCGATTATTATTTCATTGAATTTTTGGAATAGAACACACTCATACCATACCATAGCCATGGATTTATTTAGGATATATCAATTATATCAAAGGGTCTGAAATATCTACTTCTATTATGGAACATAAGGGACAAATCTTTTCTCGCGTTATCTATTAATGAAGTATTACTCGTGATGCACCCAATGTATCCTACCTCGCTGCGAATAGTGTGTCATCACAGTTTTCATCAATACATCTAAGTGCATGAGTTGTAATACCCATTAATAAAAATATTACTGTCTAAGGAACAATACACACCTCCACAAATAAAAACATCCAATGACACTATGAAATGTTGATTTCCTACTGGCGGGTCTCGTTCTCATAGTATACTCCTGGATATTACCAAGGGCACACACCATGAGAAGGTGCCTCAATGTTTTATGATTACACACCCCTAATGGACTACATTATTTGTGTCCTGAAAATAACATCATCTGACCCTAGAACATATATTCAAGAACAGTGTTACGGAAATTCTGGGTTCTCATCATAGCAGGGATCCGCTATGACCCTTTAATGCAACAACTATCCTTAGAACATTATGACATGCATTGTCACGTAGAAGAACAATCAAGATGTGATAAAGTATCCATTAATGAAATAAGTACAAAGTTGTTGGTTCTAGGCCACAAACTCCAATAGACTCCCACTTGGACTAGAGCCAACTGCTAACAACATTTAACCCGCTAGCTCTCACATGATATTAATACTTCTATTGAGATAGGCCTTTAGTCATGGGGTCCACCACGTTCTCTTCCGTGGACACTCTTCTCACTGCAACATCACCCAATTGATATAAATCCCTCAAGAGATGATACTTCTGGAGTATGCACATTGTCTATTGATGTGACCTCAATTCTTTTACAAGAGCCACCGTTACAGTATTTTCACAATACAATGTGACAGGTTCTTTACTACTAGGCACCACATTAAGCCCCTGGACAAGGTTCTGAATTCAGATGGCTTCCATGGCTACATCAAAAGCCGCTATATATTTGGACTCTGCTATAGAATTAGTGAAAACCAGCTTCTTTGAACTCTTCCGGATCACAAATCCTCCACTGAGACAAAAAAAATATCTATATTGCAACATATGGTCGTTCTAATCTGTCTGAAAACCAGATTCAACATATCCTCTAATGACAAGCTCCTCGTCTCCTCCATACACCAGGAACATATCCTTAGTTCTTCTTAGATACATAAGGACAGTCTTAACTGTAGTACAATGTTGTTCTGTTGTATCTTCTTGATATATTCCTACCATGCTCATTGCATAGGAAACATCAAGCCAGGTACATAACATGGCATACATGATGGATCCTATAACAGAATCTTATGGGATCTTACTCATTATATCTTTCTTTTGTTGTGTCTGATGACACATTTTAATAGAAAAATGTAGGCCATGTGACACTGAAACCAATCCCCTCTTTGATTGTTCCACACTAAATCTCTTTAGAATTTGGTCAATGTATGTATCCAGAATTAGTCTAAGCAGCCTTTTGGATCTATCATGAATGATCTTGATTACTAGAATATAGGCTGCTTCACCAAAGTCCATCATGGAGAAACACTTGTTCAACTAGTCCTTAACTGACTATAAGACTGGTACATCATTTCTAATATGCAATATGTCGTCACCATTAACTACTAGGATAACGATCGCATTCCCATTAAAGTGTTTATAAACACAGATCACATTCATTCTTAATGAATCCAAATACCTTTATAGATTCATCAAATTGAATGTTCCATGACCTGGATGCTTTCTTTAATCCATAAATGGATTTTTGAAACATAAAAACATTTTTGGATTCCCTAGGTGTCGCAATCCCTTCTGGTTGTCTCAAATAGACATCTTCTAGAAGGATCCCATTAAGAAATTCTATTTTGACATCAATTTAACAAATCTAAATGTCATTCTAAGGTGTTATGGAATGTATGATTCTTATGGATTTAAACATGGAAACTGGAGAGAATGCTTCATCATAGTCAATTCCATGGCGCTGTCTGAATCCTTTAGCCACTATCCTTGCATCATAGGTGTTAACATGACCTTCAATGTCCAGTTTTATCTTGAATACCCATTTTCATCCAGTAGGCTTTACATCAACTGGCTCATCGACCATAACCTATACATGGTTCTGATACATGGAATCCATCATAGAATTAATAGATTCTATCCATATTGTAGCTTCAATGCTTTCTACTACATCCTTATAGGAGAGAGGTTCATCATTTTCCAATAATAATGATTCAACATCCTCGTTGACTAGGAAACCAAATATCTCTGGTTCCCTTACCTCTCTTCATCTCCAATGCAGTAGTTGTGTTTCTAGAACCTCTTTCATGGGGACCTGTGGAACTTTTTCCAATACCAAATCCTATGTATCTTGAGCATCAACTTTATTGAAGTCAATATTGCTCACACTATCCTTGTTGTGGATGTTATCCCTCTCAAGAGAGATTTCTTGTCTGATGATAGTCACATTCTTGTCTGAATGGTTATATTGGTTGCATCCTTTCATTTCCTTGGGATTTCCTATAGATATATTCTTCATGGACAGGGGCGCTAGTTTGTTGCCTTAGAAGACCTTAACAAAATCCTCACATCCCCATACATGTGTGTGTGACAAAATGGGTTTCATTCCATTCCATAACTCAAATGAAATTACATTTTCTGCCTTCGATGGTACTCGGTTTAATGTGTATGATATAGTTTGTAATGCATATCCCCATAAAAAATAATGGAAGATTTGCATGACTCAACATTGACATCACCATTTCCAACAAGGATTGGTTCCTCCTTTCACTATCACCATTCCACTATGGTGTATTGGTAGGAGTGTGCTAAAAGAGAATTCCAGACTCCTGTAGAAGATCAATGAACTCTTGGTTCAGATATTCTCCACCTCGATCTGATCGAAGCTTCATTATCTTATTACCAAGATGATTCTCTACTTCATTCTTGAATTCCTTAAATTTCTCAAAGGACTCTGACTTATATCTCATTATTTATACATAGCCACATCTACTCAAATAACCAGTAAAAATAATTATGTAATAATATCCACTTCTATCTTCTACTGAAAATGGGCCACATACATCAATGTGTACCAATCCTAGAAGCTCTATTGACCTATCACCATGTTCACCAAAAGGTGGATTGATCATTTTACCTTGTAAATAAGCATGACATCTATCAAGTGGTTTTAGCTTAGTATATTATAAATAGTCTTCTTGGAAGATCTTTGTCAAGTGCTTCTCGTTTACATGACTGAAATGGTGATGCCACAACTGGGTGATGTATGAGTTATGTGAGTTTCTATCGTTATTGATTGACAACACATCGTATTCGTATTTTAATACATAAAACCCATTATTTAAATGTGCCATACCATAACATAGGTTGTTCTTATGAAAGAGAAACCCCTTATCTCCAAACATGAAAACATATCCATCCATATCCAAACAATATACCAAAATTATGATTTTGGTAACACTAGGCCCATAATAATAGTTATGAAGAACCAAAATCATCACAATCGGCAATGAGAGGTGGCAATCACCAATATCCATCGTAGCCATCCTTGCGCCATTGCCAGCTCAAATATCCACCTCTCCTCTGGAAATCTTATTAAATCTACTTGGTTTCTGTATTTGAATATAGATGTGAACCCTAACAGCTTTATCAAATACACAATGTATAGAAATATAAAGATTACACTTGATAAAAAATGCACCTTTCGCGTCCCCATGTTTCTGGGTATAGTTCCTCTTCTAGTGTCCTTGCTCACCACATGAAAGACACACCAAATCCCATTCCTTTCCCTACCTCAAGATCTTCCACTTCTTGGAGGAATGACGATTGGGGTCTTCAGACCGTTTATAAATCATTGACCCCTTTGCCTTGACCTTCCTTTTCTTATTCACCATAAGGTCTGCAGGTTTGTCATGCCCCATGTCCCTATCTACCTGTATAATCAATGTCAGAAGTTCTAATAGACACTTCTCATTATTTCTCATGTTGTAGTTGATAATAAATCATGAGAAGGTCTTGGATAGTGATGATAGGATTCGATTTGTACACAACTCATCCAGAAATTTAATCCCTAAGTTGACCAGGAATTCTATGTAGCCAATAAGCTTGAATACCTGAGGCTCAGCGGCTCATACTCTCCAATATTAGTTGTAAACAATGTATGTAGATCTCATATCTCTCTTATCTTTCCTTCTCATGGTAGAGATCCTTAAGGTGAGACATCATGCTATACGCGTCCATGTTTTCCTGATGTTCCAAGAGCTAATTAGTCATGGCCGATATAATGAAACATTGGACATCTATGGCATCATCCATATGGTTCATATAAAGAGATAGTTCTCATCACTGGCCTCGTTTCTAGGGGCAACTAGAATAGGCTCTCCCAGCAGATTAAATTTCCTCTCGTGGTAAAGAATGACGTGTAAACGCCTCTTCCACTCTGCGAAATTGGTTCCAATTAAAAGGTTTTCCTTCTCGAGTATGGTTCGCAATGATATGTTTTAAGTCATTTTTCTTGTCGTTTCTACAAATTAAAATGAGAAAAGGTTTAGTACATTATTATAAAAACTGGGAAAAATAAATAAATAAATACTTATTAGTCTCCCACTATTTTATCGAAATCTAATAGCCCTCACCATTGACTTTGGAATATTTTGTTGCCTGAATATTCTAGTGGCAATAATCCATATTTCTCTTTGGATTACCCAAACAAGGGTTGGTCAAGCAACCTGAAGTGTTTTAGGTAGGCATTCCAAATGCCAATTGCATTAAGTTGCGGCTCCTTGATATGCAGAGTGGACTCCCCAATCATGAAATCCTTTTATTTTGGATTTCCTCAACCTTTGCCTCTTGGTCACACCAAGCCCTACTATGGTTGTCAACCCTTGATGCGAATCAAGTCATGTCAACCCAAAACCTTGAATTAGAATTCCCTAATAATTGAAATATCCCCAACATGGGTTGGTCATGTACTTTTAACTATGGTTCGATTCTAACCAATATTACGTAAGGCTATACCCCATTAATATTTCATTGAGGTATTATATCCTTATACGTAAATTACAATTTTATTATCATTGATTACATTATTGTTAATATTATTTGGGATATACTTATTTTATTAACCATGTCTAAGATAACATTTATGCCTAAGCCCATCATTATTTTAGTTCTATCTTGGATGCTTGTTTAATTCATTAATTATGTCATCGTGACAACACACCCACAATTAATAAACCCTGTAACTGGCAGAAATAAAATAAATGGTATGATCATGAGTTGGTTCTATTCGTTAGTTTATCAAGCGGTTGATAAAATTACCCAAGACCTAGGGGTGAAACACCTTGAACCTTTTAGGTATGCGTTTATAGCTTTCCAACTGTCCACCTTTGTATCTCATTGGATTGGATTCACCTTGGCTCATGACTTTAGCCACCTCCACTATCTTTGGAGCTCCATCCATTACATATTCATTTATCTCACACGCAGGAGAAGGGTGAAAAAGGGTTTTAACCTAAAAGAATCCTTGGGCGCGCATTCCCTACATATTAATCTTGAGAAGGCTCATGTGACAACAAATTTAATTTAAATAAATAAATTAAAAGAAACCACTCACAAAAAAAGGACTTGTTCTAGCTCATGATCATCCATACATGAAATGATTTTTTTCCTAAATAAATCTAGCATTCAATTCTTTAATCATTCATGTTTAAGATAATTCACACTCGAATCAATTAATTATCTTTAATTAATCAATCATTTTATTTTAAACCCTTTTTCTGAATTTCCTTGAGATTCTAATCCATCATAATTTTTAAAAAATTAATTCTTTTAAAATTATATTTTTACGTAACTTGTACCATGGAGCCAACCCAGGGAATTCTCACTCATTACGCAAATGTCAAATTAAACACATATATATAAAACACCTGTCACGTGTTGTGCCTTAGCATTACGCCTAAACTATGGTACACGTCTCAAGGGGTTTTATAATATAATAATAAATTTTAATAAATCTGTGTAATTTGGGTGAGTACACAATGTGTAATTACGACTAAATGACATGTACATTTCTTCACCTTCCATCCAATGTACAAGCCCGTGGACATGACATCTTGATTTACATCAGTAATTTTCGTAGTGCACAGTATGTTTAGATGGAAACATGCCATGTAGTATCCGCATTAAACGGTTTCCAGCCAGGAAATCCATGTACGGGGTACAGGGTCTAATCCCATCCCAAAGGGATGACACATCGTGTTCAGTGGACCACACGACGTGTAATCCGGAAACCGTGTGCCACCTATTCCTTGTCGACAAATGGTGTCATAAGTGTCATAGATAGTATCCAATACACTTCTTGATTTTGTGGACATGTCCAATGCATTGAACCTAGACTACATGTCGTGTACTTCTAAATACACCTCATGTATTATGGTGTTGTATGGTCCAAAATGTTTGGAACCTCCTAATGAGTTAATCTATTTTATTTTAATAAAAATTAAAAGAAAAATTCATTTCAGTAAGGTGAATGAGAAACGAGAGAGAGGAACAGATCTCGAGATTCATGTTTTAAATAAAAATTAACATGGATTGATGCAACATAATAATTAAATCCGCAAATTACCAATGACAAACTAAATAATTATAATCAACAATATGACCCCTCTAATACCACTTGTACTTTCTGGGCACAGCAGAAGCGCATTGGGGGGTTTTCCCAACTTTAATTTTATCGTTAACAATGATCATTCCGAAATCCGTCACGATGTAAGATGCCAGATCTTCCGAATAAAATGAAGAACAAAAAACAAAAGAGGGAGTCACAGAACCATAGATATAAGATCAACATATATTGTTTATAATTAATTTAATTAATTGACATGAATTACATTGATGGAATTATATCTTTGTTGTTGTCTCTGGTCAAGATTCGTTGTGATCTGTCATTGCGTCATAGAATCCAAGTGTAGTATTCCTCTAGCGGTGAACCACACGTGCTCCACGTATCTTTGGACATCGCTGAAGGGATCTCCGCTTGCGATTCCTGCCTTCGATCACCTTGATCTGGTGGTGGTGGATCTCTATCGGTCTTGAGATCGTTCATGGAGAAAAGGGTTCTTTCATCCTTGAGAGAACACTCTATAATTTTTGTGCACAAAAATTGGGGAAAAGTTTTGGGGTTGGGAGGATATTTATAATCGAGTTTGATGATATAGATTAATGACAATAAATGAATGAATTACATGTTTTATTTATTTCATTAACTCTCATTGAAATCCATCATGTAAAATGATTAATTCCATGACATGTGCATACATGGAATATAATAAATACCATTTAATAAAATAATATTATTTCCTCAAAATCCCAACTAGAAAAACTACTTGGAGTGTAATAATTAATACAAAACATGTACTCATTTTCCACGAAAACAACATGGCTAGTATATTCAATACACACCACGTATACTTTTATTTTCCATTTTTCTTTATTTCCTCCACCACATTTATTAGACCGGGAGTAATGGATATTTATTTGATAAAAAAGTGTGACTGCATTACTCGCTAATAAATATATATTATTTTTCCCACAATATATTCTCTTGAATAACTACTGTCAAAATAAATGTGATCAAGATTCCTCAAATAATTAATATACCACAGTCGGGAATAATCATTATTTAACTTGTTAAATTAATATTTAACTGAGATACATGAACACACTTAGTGTGTGACCCTCTAGGCCTCTTTCTCATTGTCATTAGGCAAGATTTCCTAAATTCCATGATTACTTTCTAGAAATGGGTCAAGGAACCCATGAAAAGAGGTCGACGCTGCATTGACGTGTCTCCTCATATGAACACTTACCGTGTAATATAATCCCTTTTTCATGATATCTCGAATCATTCAGGTTGCATTCTAGTTCCATCAACCCATGTTATCGATTATTCTTTCTTTGACTTTATGGAATTGAACTCACCCATACCTTACCATGGCCATGGATTTATTTAGGCTATATAAATTTCTTCAAATGGAATGTGATATCTACATCCATTATGGAACAGAAGGGAAAAATCTTTGCTCACATTATCTATTAAGGCAGTATTACTCATGACGCACCCAATGTATCTTACCTCGCTATGAATAGTGTGTCGTCACAGTTCTCATCAATACATCTAAGCGCATGAGTTGTAATACCCATTAATAATAATCTTAATGTCTATGAACCAATACACACGTCCGCAAATAGGAACATCCAATGACACTATGAAATGTGGATTTCTTACTGACAGGTCTCGTTCTCATAATATCCTCTTAAATATTACCATATGTGCACACCATGAGAAGGTGCCTCATGGTTTTATGAGTCCTCACCCCTAATGGCCTGTATAATTTGTGTCCCTCAAATCACATCATCTGACCACATAAAGTATATTCAAGAACATTATTATGGAACTTCCGGGTTCTCATCATAGTAGGGATTCGATATGACCCTTTAATGAAATAGCTGTCTTTAGGACATTTTCACATGCATTGTCACACAAAAAAACAATCAAGATGTGATAAGGTATTTATTAAAGAATAATGTAAAATGTAGTTGGTTCTAGGCCACCAACTGCAACAGTTTTCTCATCTCTTGTATACTTCATTAGAATTATCAATTTGAGAATGAATATATTCTTAGAGCTTCTTCATGTTTTTTGTCTTCTCCTCTACATCAATTTTTACCTGAAAATCTAGAGGTAAATATCACAATTCTATAAGTGTGGTTGGATTGATTCCATAAACCACTTCAAATGGAGAATGCTGAGTGGTAGCACTAGAAGATCAATTGTGAGCAAATTCATCTTATGCATGCTGAAAATCCCAATCTCTCATGCTCTTATTCACCAATGTTCTCAGAATAGTTCCCAATGTATGATGGATATCTCCCATTTTCCCATCCATTTGAGGGTGATGGTATATGATGAAAATATGTTTCATACCAAATTTTCCCCATAATTTCCTCCAAAAAGGGCTGAGAAATTTTTTGTCTCTATCCGGAACGATGCAGCGAGCAACGCCATGAAGGCAAATAATCTCTATGAAAAACTATTCTGATACTTTCACCGCATATTTAGTCTTTTGGCAAGGAATTAAATGAGCTATCTTAGAAAATTGATCAACAAAAACCATTATTGTATGTTTACCTTGCTGATTCTCTGGTAAATCCATATTTAAATCCATACTGAGATCATCCAATGACTACTCTGGAATAGGTAACAGAGTGTATAAACTAGGTTTGAAATGAGTCTTTTCTCTATGACATGTTCCACATCTCGATAGAATTTCTTGGAAATATGATTTCATCTTCGGCCAGTATAAATTCTCCTTTAGTATCTCTAAGGTTTTATGGATTCCAAAATGACCAGCAAGTCCCTCTTCATCTGCTTCATGAATGAGCATGTCCTTGTAAATACACTTTGGAACACAAAAATTGTTTCTCTTAAAGAGAAACCCATCATATATAGAATAATACTCCAAAAATCAATCTTGAAATTGGATTAAAATAGAATTAAACTCTATATCATGCTGATAATCATCTCTCATAATCTGAAATCCAAGAATACGAGTATTTAGAATGGTATGTAATCCATAAATTCGAGTTAAACCATCTACCACCTGATTATCTTTCCCCTTTAGGTATTTTGACACAAATAAGAATGATTGTAATAATTTCACCAACTATGAATGCCGCAAACTCTTCTTGTGCTGACTATTGATAAACCTCAATTCCTTATAGTTAGAATTAAGAACAAACCACTATGGTCTCAAATAATGAGACCAATGATCTATGGCTATTATAACAGCAAAAACTTCCAAATCAAAAGGTCTGTAATTCCTCCTTGAATCATTCATTTTCTCATAGAAATATGTAACGGGATGCTTGATTTGGATGAGAAAATCACATATCCCAACTCCACTAGCATCACATTCCACATCAAATAGTTCATCATAATCTAGAAATGCCAAAATCAGTTCGTCACACAATTGTTTCTTAATGATTTCAAATAATTATGTTATAACTACATCCTTCTTTGATTCTTGTGTTATCTGTTCAGAAGATCATCCTTCAAAGATATTAAGAACCCATGAAATTCATTAAGCATATCATCGATTAATGTTATGGGATACCTTTTTTTGATGGAAATATAATTAATATCTCTATTATCAATTAACATGGGATAAAAATCATCTTTCCTCAGGATGAATAATGTTGGATTAGAATATGTGCTCATACATGGCCTCATAAAGCCTATATCCATAAATTCAACCACTTTCTTCTACAACTCCATTGATTCCTCATGATTAGAAAAATATAATAGCTAATTTGGAAATTTCTCATATATAAAAAGTTCAATATTGTGAAAAATTACCCCAAAGGGTAGTAATAAGTAGGTAATATCATTAGGAATAACATCATGATATTCCTCAATCAACGAATGAGATAACAAATAGGTAAGACTCTTCCCTTCATGACATGACTTATACATCTTCAGTAAATAAAAAAATCCATCTGTTTATGGATAATTTTCTCTAATTGATCATATTTGATAAAGTAGATACTTTTGGGATCATTTGGGAAAAGATTTGATTGATGAATATATGGTGGATTTAATAGAGAAAGTGTAAAATTCTTTTCCACTCATTGGAAAGAATATGGGTTCTTCCTCACACCAAATTTTACATACATGTCAAACTTACGTGGAATTATAATTGATAAGTGAAAATAATCTATATGAGTAACATTAAAAATAAATCCTCAACATAGTTCATATAAATAGAAAATGAATTCAGGTGATGTTTATTGACATAGATAGTAACCTTATTATTCAGACATTGTAGTTTCCATGAATGAGGATGATTTTATGTTGGAAGATTTAATATCACAACTATTTTTTTTGAAGAATAATTTTTACAACTCCCACTATCAATAATGACTATGAATACTCAATGATTTAATGAACAATGAGTTCGGAAATTTTTTCTCAGTTATCATATTGGTGGATTATTTGATATTGAAAAAATCGTCGTAGAACTGGCCTATTACCAACATCATATTCTTGCACAAAATGATCTTAATCTTCAGATTCGTCACCACTATATTCATTCCCTTCAAATTTTTTTTTCAATATAATTAAACTTGTTTTTTGTAACAATTCTATTTTGAGGGAAATTTCAATGAAAATGACTATATGCATGTAATTTGATGCACTTTTGATTCCCATAATTGAAAGAATTAGATTTTTCACATTGGTTATTCCATAGCCATCCCATTCCCTTCATCTAGAATCTTATTCCTTAAAAATTTCCTATCAGTAAGAAAAGATTTAATAGAAGAAATATAATTATGAAAATATTTACCTGTATTGGTATTCCGGAGTACTTGTGCCTTGGAGGTCTGCTTTTTATTTTCCACATTGATCACGAGCTTCAAAACACCATCATGTGAATAGAATAGTTGTTACCATACTGAAGGTGAAATGACTTGATTTATTCCAGCCAATAACCATGAAATTATTTACTCAATGTATTTTGGAACATCACTTAAAATTAATAAATGATTAAACTACTAAATGTACTCTTCAATGACATTATATATTTATCATAAGCTATGGATGTGGAAATAAAAATATTTATTATAATTCTATGGAATATAACTTGTTCTCAAAATGATTTTCAACATCACCCATGAGTATATTTTTCCATTCCTATAACTTTCCAACCGTTTTGTCATATTTTCCCACCAAAGAGATGGATAATCATTAAATTTCATAATTTTTTCATTGATGTTTTTCTAATTGGATCAATTCATAAATTTGAAGAATCATTCAATTTACCACAAACAATCATGAAAATCATCTATATCCATACACTTATAATCCCAGATCACCAAAAAGAGATAATCCTAGAGCCCCAAAAGTTATTAAAACCTCACCCCCCCAAAACCCTAAACCATGTGCCCCAATAAAATATGAAACCACATCTCCAAAAAATCATGAACCCTCATCCGATAAAATCCCTGAAACCTTAGCCTAAAAAATTCAGAACCCTCAACAACAAAAAATATTTTAACCCTCATCACCAAAAAACCCTAAACCCCGATCCCTAAAATCCACTAAATCAATTGCAAGGGAAAAAACCTTAACACCCAGACCAAAAAAACATTATATCCCAAACCCGAAATCCCAGAACCCACATCCCCAAAACACCATTAACCTTCACACCAAAAAACAATAATCCCAATGTCCTAAATGATCATTAACACTCATCTCCAAAAAATGAACCCTCCTCCCAAGATAACCATGAACCCTCAGTCCCAAAAATCACCCACCCCTCATCCCCCCACAACAATATCCCCTCAACCCCAAATTACGGCATCTTTCAACCCCAAAAAACCCTAAACTATATTATAAAAATCACACTAAAACCTCAATCCTAAACAAATCCTAAAACATCAACCCTATAACACTCTAAACACTTTTCCCCGAAAATCCATAAACTATCATCCCCTAGGTACACATAACTCGTATCACTAAAAAACTGTAAAAACATAGCACCAAAATACCAAACCATCAACAAAAACAAAATCTAAACCCTAATCCCCGAAAACCCCTAAAATATCAAACCTAAAAAACAATAACGCACCATCCTTAAAAAACCTATACCCTCATCCCGAAAAAATACCTACACCATCATCCCCAAAAAAACCATAAACACTTATCCCAAGAAATACTATACCCAAAACCCCAAAAATACCCAAACCCCTTAACCCCAAAAAACCATGAACCCTCATCCCCAAAATCCATAACCATTATCCCCAAAATAAACATGCACCTAATCACCATAAGACCCTATATCCTCATCCTGGAAGAATTGTCACGCCAAAAATCCCTAAACCCTTAATCCCAAAACCATAAACCATCAACTCAAACAACACTCAACCCTCATACCAAAAAACTATAAACCCTCAAAATTAAAATACCACAAAACATCATACACAAAAAACCCTCAAACCATTTCCTCCAAAAAACCTCAATCATTATCCAAAAAACCCCCGACCATTGGCCATAAAACATCCATAACACACAGCCCCAAAAAACCATCAACCCTCTACCCCCAAGAAAACCCCCAACCCTCAACACCAAAAACCCTAAACTCTCAGCACCATAAAATGATCACCCTAATCATTAAAAAACCCAAAAACCATAACTCCCCAAAAAACCTCAACCCTTAGCTATAAAAAATCCAAAAACATATTCCCCTAAAACCCATATTGTTCATCCCATAAAATAGAAAACCCTTATCCCAGAAAAATCCCTAAACCCTTAGCCTCAAAAAACCATCAACCCTCATCCTTAAAACAGCCTCAACCCTCTCAATGAAAAAACCCTTAACCCTAATCCCCGAAAAAACCATAAAAGTTAAATTTGATAAATACATAATTATCCACCCTAAAATACCTCTTACCATCAGGCCCAAAAACATTTAACCCTCCATCACCAAAAACCCTAAACTCTCTGCCGAAAATCCATGATCTCTAAGCCCCAAAAAAACCCTGAACCCTTAGTGCCCAAAAAAACTCTAAACCCTCAACCCTAAAATACCATTAACCCACTCGTCCAAAAATCCCTGATCCTCCATCCACAAAAAACCCTATACCTCATGCAGCAAAAAACAATGATCCCTTATCCATAAAAAACCATGAAACATTATCCCCAAAAAACCACAATCTTTTTAAAAAAAACCGTTATCTGAAAAAAAACTAATCCACAAGCCTAACAAATACATAGACCCTCATCCATGAAAACCCACTAATCCCTTATCTAATAAAACTCCAAACACTCATCCCCAAAACACCAAAATAAATTAGCCCCAATTATCAAAAATACCTCATGCACGAAAAACTAAAACTATCTACCCTAAAAAAACCTAAACGATTAGCCTAAAAAACCTAAAAAATCTTCCCAAAAAATACCCTAGACCCTTGTCTATATATCCCCACACCCTAAAACCCAAAAAAATGAAAACACCAATTCCCATGAAATCCCAATCCTTCTTCGCACAAAAAAACCAATATAACGGCAAAAAAAACTCTAATACTCATCCATAGAAAACTAAAACCCTCATCCAAAAAATCCCAAACAATTATCACTTAAAAACCTAAAATCATCTACCCCAAAAATTAAAAAACCCTAAACCCTATAACAACCTAAACCCTTATCCACAAAAAAATTTGAAACCCTCAAGACCAAAAATACCGAAGCCCCTAACCCCAACATATTCAAAACCTATTACCCACAAAAAATTAAACCCTCATCCCTAAAAAATAAAAAAATCATCAACCCCATAAATCTCCAAAAACTCATCCAAGAAAACTATAAACCCTCAGCCCAAACCCCTCCCCCCAACCCTTAGGCCCCAAAATCTTATACCCTCAGTCCCAAAACCCCCCAAATCCTTGGCCACTAAAAACCCCAAAACCCTCATCTCCAAAAAAATTTAACTGTCAGACAAAAAACTAATCCCATTTCCCAAAAAAATAAATTACCCTTAGTACACAAGAATACTAACCCTTAATTCCAATACAAACAAATAACCTCATCCCAAAATACCCAAAACACTTAGCCCCAAAAAACCAAAAACCTATAGCCCTAATGAAATCTGAAACCCATAGGCCCAAAAAAACCTCCATCCATAAGCCCCAGAAAACAAAAAATAGATAGTCCCAAAACCCCCAAACCAACATCCCCCCAAAATCCTAGATCATCAACCCCAAAAAACCCTAATCACTTAACACTAATAAACCCAAACCCTATGACTGAGAAAACCGTAAAACATCATCTCAAAACCCCCATTCATCAGCCACAAATAACCCTAATCCATCAGGCACAAAAAACTCTAAACCATCATTTATAGAGAACCAAAAATATTTATCCCCAAAAAACTATTAACCCAAATCTCAAATACACAAATCTCGTTCCAAATAAAACTCAAAATCCTCAACCCAAATGGACCCAAACCCTCACCCCAAAAAATACCAAAAACACAGAACCAAAAACATGAAACCCTCATCCTAAAGAGATGAAAAATGGCATTCCCAAAATCCCCTAACCCGCAACACCCAAAATCTAAAATAACTATCATTAAATAACTCCAATCACTCTTCCCCAAAAAATTAGAAACCCATTTCCTCCAATACCACATACCCTCAACCAAAAACCCTATACCATTACCCCAAATAAACAACAATCCCAAAGCCCCAAAAATAAAAACCATCAACCAATAAAACCCCTAAATCTCAACCCAAAAAACACTAATCCCTATCCCCAGAAAAACACTAAACCCTCATCCAAAAAATGTACACAACAATCAGCCCCAAAAAAACCCAAAACCTTATCCCTAAAATTCCATATACCCTCATCCCTAAAACCTATAAATCCTAATCCCAAAAAAAATCATATACACCATAAAAACATGGACCCCGCCCTAAAATCCTGAAACACTCAACCCAATAGATCCCTTAACTTGTAGGCATAATAAACCCTTTACCCTCAGCCAAAAAACCTTTTCCCCAATTCCCAGAAAACCCAATGTACTCTACCACAAAAGAATATAAGATCTCATACCCAAGAGCTCCCTAAATCATTAGCCCAAAATTGCAAAATCCATCTGACTAAAAAATCAGATTAATTAATTTAAAGACCCGTAAATTTCATGGAAATTTTTTTTTCTTAATTTTCAATGGAATTTTACAAGAACGCAGTTTCTAACGGCACGTGATTCCGAGGCCCGGTGTGCCCGAAATCATTTTTCGAAGTTTGGCTCGGGTACGTTCAGTGAACGAACGAGCGGGTTTCTCTAACTTTTTAACCGTTGCTCGGAATCGAATTCTGAGGGCACCGATGGAATCACATCGCCGATATTTTATTATAAACACCTCTTCCGGAGTTGCGTTTTCTTGGGTGTGGTTTTTAATTTTTGGGGTTAAGTGAAGAAAATAAAATAAAGTGGTGTGACAACATTATTTTATTTCACTTAAAGCCACTTAAATCCACTTTAAGCTGCTTAAGTTGAGTTGAAGCAGATAGGGTGGAACCCAAAATATCTTACCCTCTTGGTAGGATATTTTTGAGGTGGGGACCACATTAGCCCCACCGTTTCTTTCCCTCTAAGTAAAGCACCCGCGAAAAGTCATCTTTAATGAAAGTCAACTGGTGCGTTTTCTAAAACTCTTAACGCCCCTATTAAATGGACATTTAAGTCATTACCATTAATTCAACAAATTAATGGTTTGTTTCTTAACCTATTTTTTAAACTGTTGGCATAATAATAAAATAAGACAAACACTTTTTGTTGACGAGTTGCTTGTTGAGAGGATTCGGAGAAACTGTATCTTCATCCTCCTTCGCGTAGAACGTGAAGAACGCGAAGAATGCGAAGAATGCGAAGAATGCCGGACTTCAACGTAAAGAGACGAAGAACACCGAACCCTCGGAGATCGACGACGCGACACCGTGTACCAAGACGCCGACGATTCTCCTCCTGTGATGTTCTTCTGCGACGTTCCTTCTTCCACGAAAAATCATCGATCATCCGTTGAGGTAAGAGATTACAGATCTTTTTAAATTCCTTTGTGGATTTTATCCTTACCATGGATTTAATTCATGAAATTAAATCGGTGTTTTTTCTTTAACCCTCGGAGATCATCGACGCAACGCCGTATACCGCGACGACGCGACGACGCGACGCCCTTCCGCAACGCGACGATCCTCTTCTTCCACGACGGTCAATTCCGCGAAGAACTCTCGTTCGACGACAACGATGAGGTAGGGGTTTGATCCTTAAAAATCTTTGTGATTTATACCCGCGAAGGTTGTTTATCTTTTGTTGTGTAATTTCTTTAAAACCGCTAACGCGGTGGGTGCGGACTAACGAACATGTCCGAACCCACCGCACTTTTTCGTTCTTGGTGCGCGAAAAGGCGGACGACGACAAACGGGGCTGCAACGGTGATTTGAGGGCTTGGAAGTGAAGAATGGGACCCAAGAGGAGCCATGACACAGATGGAAACAGAATCAGACCACCGGAGCAACTCCGGTGGCCCGCCGAATCCACCGGTGGCGGCGCCCCGACGCGCCGCCGGATGGAGCCGCCGCGGCTGAAGACGCGACGACGGAGGCCGACCAGACCAGCGACCGCACGGGTCCGGTGACTCACAGGACGCGGCAAAGCCGCGTCCGCTGACCAAGCACGGCCCCACGCGGGGCCGCGTCACCTCATCCCGCGGGGGCAGCGCCCCGCGGTTCCTCCGCTCGGCCGCTCGGCCGAGCCGAGCCGAGCCGACCCGCCGGGCCGGGTCACGCCCATGTCGGGCTGGGCCGAGTCGCACCAACCGGGTCGGAACCAGACACGGGATGGGTTGACCTGGTTCGTGCTGACCCAGGGGGGTTGGGCCGGGTCGGTCCGGGCCCAGACCCCCTATTCCCGGACCTTTTTTGTCTTTTTCTCATAACTTGAGCTACGGGCCTTCGAACGATGCACCGTCAGTGGCAATGTGATCCTTGTATCAAGATGGTCGTTTCAGTATATCACACTCAAGGTTTCGGAATACTTTGGGTTCAGCCGGGTCGGTTCGTACACAAAACCAACCGGGCCCTCGGAGTGGAAACATTTATAACTTGAGCTCCGAACGTCCGATTGATGTACCGTCGACTTTGATGGATTCCTCTTAGTGAGACAGATCTTTTGGCTTACTCCGCCCGAGGTTTGGATGCAGGTGGAGTATGGTCAGGTTGGTTTTTCCTTAAAAACCAATCGGGCCCCTTGGACGAAAAAGCCAATAACTCTCAGACCAGGAATCCGATTGACGTGCCCTCTGCGACGTTGAGTTCCTGTTGACGATACAGAACATTTGGATAAATCAACTCTGGACTATGTGTCAGTTGATGTATCAGCCTCTCGGCTCGTGGAGCGGACCCTCCAAAATGAGTTTGCTCTATGTGGGAACCCTAGAGGTGGCTGCGACTGCTACTGTGACGGCGATGACTGTACAGAGTTCCTCATTACATTTGACGACGATGACTACAACACTCTGTGATCCTTTTTGGGTCAGTGCTACCGATCCTGTGTGGGTCCGATCATGTGTGGATCAGCGCTCATCAGTCCTATGTGGGCCAGTGCCTACAGATCCTGTGTGCGTCCGATCCTGTGTGGGTCTTTGCGGGGGTTAGTTACCTATCGATCCTTTGTGTGTCAGATCCGTTGTGGTTCATTGCGGGGGTTAGTTACCTATCGATCATGTGTGGGTCAGATCCTTTGTGGGTCATTACGGGGGTTAGTTACCTATCGATACTTTGTGGGTCAGATCCTTTGTGGGTCATTGCGGGGGTTAGTACCTATCGTTCTTTTGTGGGTCCGACGGCTTAGATGAATCAGTGACAATATATGGTCATCTTCATCGTCATATGAAGAAGTATTCCTGTGTGAGCTGATATCCTGTTTTGCTTTCCTTTGTGGATTGTGTTGTGCTATCCTGTGTGGATTTACGTTTTTCTTTCCTGTGTGGACTGGGTTGTACTTGGGCTCGGATGTTGGAGCCAAACGTGAATTGAAGACTTAGGTATATGTATGGGCTTATACCTAAGCAGCGTCGAATGTTACTTCGTGATTGTATCTTTCCTTTGTGGTCTATCCTTTGTGGATTTTGGGAGACCTTCGGGGGTCTCGGGGTCCTTAATGAGTAGCTTATAATCACCCCTGCACGGGCTATGCCCGCACTACATTGTGTTGGTTGCAGACGACGGACAACGCTAATCGTGGTGGAGGCTTGCAGAGCAGGAAGGTACCTGGAGGTGGACCACTGGGCGGGACGTACTCGGAGCGGTCGGATGGACCCGAGGAGCAGTGGAGGCTTTCTGTACCCACCCTTCAGGTGGGATTTCCAGTAGACAGCTCAATGTTGCGGCATTACTTTTCAGTTGATGTTTTCCCTTTCCAGTTGTACTTTACTTTCAGTTTGGGTTTGTATACTGGACCACTTACGTTTCCGCACATACTGTTGTACCAGTTTTTAATTAGTGTTTACTTCTTCCTGCTTGCTCTGTGGTGTTTGTGGTTTACTTTCCAAAGGAAATTCCTTCCCTTTTTCCGGGATTTACGCCTTGGTGCTAGTTGCCATCCCCTGGCCTATGGAAGGCAGACTTGGGGTAGTCACGGCACAAGCCCCGAAGACGGGTCGTGACAAATTGGTATCAGAGGAGTTCGGTTCTACCGTAGAACTTGGGACTCTGATCTTTTTCTAAGTGAAGCAATAGTGTTAAGCGTATTGTGTGTGGTTATCAGTCCAGGGAGTCCAGTGTTGGTGCGGCGGCTGACGTATCCGAACACCAGGACCCTGACTTCTGACTTTTGACTTAATGCACGAAAACATTGATTGCATGTGTGTTTCAAGTTTTGTTTGTGATTAATTTGTGTCAGCTCACCATGTATACTGTTCTTCCCCTGGCACACCTGTTTCTTTTCAGGATGGCCCCACTACGGTAGCCAACTAGGGTTCCGAGAGTTGAGCGTACGACAGCCCGCCGAGCGACGAGGCCTCGGTACAGGGCCCTTTGACAGCTGAGGCACCGGCGGTACCTCTACCCGCTGAGCCACCGATGCTTCCAGCCCCAGCCGCTGACGATGCACGTCACCTTAGTGCACTGCATGAGTTTCAGCGCCAGCGACCGCCTAGGTTCCACGGGGAGACGGACCCCCAGGTAGCCAAGGACTGGCTGGAGGCAGTGGTATGAGTTTTCCAGTTAGTGAGGACACCAGCAGACCACATGGTGAACCTCACGGCGAGCCTACTGCACGCGGCAGCGGGCCGATGGTGGAGGTTGATTCTCCGGGTGTACGATGAGGTATCTCTTCTCTGGACAGACTTTGAGAGCCTCTTCCGCTCAGTGTTCTTCCCAGCCACCCTTCGTGCGGTGTGCATCCATGAGCTTCTTCAGCTGCGGCAGGGCAGCTTGACGGTCGCCCAGTACTCGGCGAGATTTACCGATCTCTCACGCTACTCGACGGACATGGTATGGGACCCATTCTTTTCAGGCCCAGATTATTGAGTAGGGATTGAGACACGAGATCAGGGCATCACTGATCTCCCTCAGCATTCCGACTCAGGCAGGAGTACTGGAGCGAGCCCTTTTGATCGATATCTTTCTTGCTGACCCTTCTTCAACGGCAAGACCTACCACGGGGCGGCACGTAGCAGAGTCTTCTGCGGCAGGCAGTCGACGGATGATTCAGGTGTTCAGGCATACAAGACCCTCTCGTAGACGACCTTAGGACATTGGCTCAGTAGTGCAGGGCACACAGCGTGGAGCCAGTCTTTCGAGGGGCAGGCAGTGCTACACATGCGGCGGGCAGGGCCACATGGCTCGTGACTGCCCGACCCACCGCGCCGAGGAGCAGCATACGGTTGAGGGGCCACCCAGGTAGAGGCAGAGGAGCTGGCCGAGCAGCAGGTGGTGGGTGATGCTTTGAGGCTCTACCACCACCACCACCAGGAGGACCACCCCGGCCACAGGGAGCTGGCGAGCAGAGACATGCACAGCTCCAGGCAGCAGAGGCCTATAACCATGGTGCGCCCGAAATGATTCGAGGTACGATCTGTGTCTATTACACCCTTGCTACAGTTCTTCTAGACACAAGGGCGAGTCACTCTTTCATAGCCACCGCCCTTGTTCGGAGCTCAGAGATTCCGACAGAGCCGTTGGCTCGATCCTTACGGCTAGAGACTCCTACGTGAGAAGACTCGATGATTATGCACTGGTGCCGGCAGTGTGAGCTTACTCTAGGAGGCGAGAGCTTTGGCTGGGATCTTCTTGAAGCGGTGTCGAGGCCTTACAAAATCATCTTGGAAAAGTATTGGTTATCTACAGTCCATGCACATATTGATTGTTTTAGGCGCAAGGTGCGATGTGTACGCACCGACGGGAGTAGGTTCACCTTCACCGGTGAGAAGGGAGCCTTCGCAGCATAGGATGGACTACCGCAGAGGAGAGGACAGCCCATCACTCATCAGTTGGATAGCCTCATCTTAGGAGCAGTTGATGTGTGGAGTCCCAGTTTTCATGCAGTGGTGGACCAGTACGCGGGCGTCTTTCCCGACGACGTTCCAGGGATACCTCCTCATAGAGAGGTAGACTTTCATATTGACCTTACCCCGGGACGGTCCCAATATCGACTCCAGCATATCGGATGGCCCCCGCTGAGCTTTGAGAGTTATGGGTATAGTTGGAGGACTTGCAGGGTCAGGGTTTCATCCGACCCAGTGTTTCGCCCTGGGCTTCCCCGATACTGTTCGCCAAGAAGGCGGACGGGAGCTTGCGACTTTGTGTCGACAATCGTCGGCTGAACCAGGTGACAGTGAGGAACAAGTATCCGCTACCGAGGATTGATGACCTCTTTGATCAGCTCAAAGGATCATGGTGGTTCTCGAAGATATACCTCAGGTCAGGCTATCATCAGCTCAGAGTTCGGGACGAGGACGTGCAGAAGACAACCTTCAGATGTCGGTGTGGCCATTATGAGTTCTTGGTTATGCCATTCAGCATAACCAATGCTCTAGCGGTGTTCATGGGCCTCATGAACAGGATCTTTCAGCCATACCTTGATTGATTTTTCGTGGTCTTCATCGACGACATTTTGATATACTCGACGACTGAGGAGGGGCACTCCTACCACATGCGTGTTGTACTAGACACACTCCGAGAGCACCAGCTTTATGGAAATCTCTCGAAGTGACAGTTCTGGATACGTGAGGTCCACTTCTTGGGGCACGTCATCTCTGAGGCGGGAGTTGCGGTGGATCCTGCGAAAATCGAGGCAGTGCTAGCTTGGGAGCCACCCAGGAGCGTGAAGGAGGTGCAGAGTTTCTTGGGACTAGCTGGATAATATCAGAGATTTGTGCCAGAATTATCCAAAGTTGAGTGACCACTCTCATCTCTTACGAAGAAGGGGAAACCCTTTGTGTGGTCAGACAGATGTCAGCAGAGCTTCCAGGAGCTAAGACAGAGATTGACCAGCGCACCTATCTTGAGGTTGCCAGAGAAGGGAGTAGGGTACGTAGTCTACTGCGATGCATCAGGGACCGGACTCAGATGTGTCCTGATGCAGGAGCGGGTAGTGATCGCCAATGGATCACGTTAGGTGAGGCCGCATGAGCAGAACTACGCTACCCATGACCTGGAGTTAGTAGTAGTGGTCTTCGCTCTGAAGACATGGCGACACTATCTGATGGGAGAGCGCTTTACAGTCTTTTCTGACCATCAGAGTCTCAGGTACATCTTCTCTCAGAAGGAACTGAACCTGAGATAGCGACGATGGATCGAGATCCTCCAGGACTATGACTTTGAGATAGTCTATACTCCTGGGAAGGGGAACGTGGTAGCCGATGCTCTCAACAGGAGGACGAGCATTCAGCTACTTGAGGAGGCGACAAAGAAGCTAGCCGCCATGTAGATATCCTTCATGGATAGAGATGGAGTAGCCTTCCTTCAGTCTCTCACAGTCACCCCTCTACAACTACAGTGGGTTAGAGAGGCACAGCTTGGGAACACTGACTATGACACGCGGCATGCGCAGATATCGTCAGGACAGGCACTTGATGGTTTCTCTTTTAGAGCAGAGCACGCTTTCCTTTTCAGAGGACGTACCTTGGTACCAGTTGCATTACGAGAGGAGGTACTAAAAGAGTTTCACACTTCTCCTTTGGCAGTACACCCTGGAGTGAAGAAGATGTACCAGGATCTCAGATGACAGCACTAGTGGCCGGGCATGAAGAAGGATGTGGCAGAGTTCGTTTCTCGATGCCTCACCTGCCAGCAGGTGAAGGCGGATCACCAGGTACCAGCAGGCTTGTTACAACCCTTGGAGGTCCCGGAGTGGATGTGAGATGGGATATCTATGGACTTCGTGACTGGACTTCCACGCACTTCCAGAGGTCACGACTCCATTTTGGTGATTGTCGACCGACTCACCAAGTCGGCTCACTTCTTACTCATCAGAGAACAGGGCTCAGTGGAGAGCTTGGGGAATCTCTACGTTTAGTAGATTGTACGGCTTCACGGTGTGCCATCGTCTATCGTCTCCGATCGAGATGCTCACTTTACTTCTCGGCTTTGGAAGGGGTTGCCGAAGGAGTTTGGGACGCAGCTTCGTCTGAGCACCGCCTTTCACCCTCAGACGGATGGTCAGATGGAGAGGACTATTCAGACTCTCGAGAACATGCTCCGCGCAAATTTCCTCGACTTTGGTCACAGCTAGGAGGACCACCTACACTTGGTGGAGTTTGCGTACAACAACAGCTGCCACTCCACCATCGAGATGGCACCGTACGAGGCATTGTACGGCCAACCTTGCAGATCTCCTTTGTGCTGGACAGACCCTGGGGAGTCAGCACTTGTAGGACCAGAGATGGTCCGGGCCATGACAGAGAAGGTCCAGGTCATCCAGGAGCGGATGAGGACAGCTCAGAGCTGACAGAAGTCTTATGCTAACAGGAGGCGGAGGCCACCAGAGTTCGAGGATGGCGACCACATCTTCTTACTTGTCTCACCTCGACGTGGTTTATGGAGATTTGGCCGAGGCGGCTAGTTGTCTCCATGCTTCATGAGACCATTCCAGGTCCTCTGCCGGATTGGTGAGGTGGTCTATCACCTGGCTCTACCACCTTAGTTACACCAGGTGCACGACGTCTTCCACGTATCTCAGCTGAGGAGATACATGCACGACCCGACGCATATCATTGACCATGGGGAGCTAGACGTTGATGATGGGGCGACTTTTGCGGAGGTCCCGGTGGAGATCGAGGATCGACAGGAGCGGGTCCTACATGGACGGCCGATTCCACTAGTGCGCATCAGATGGCAGCACAAGAACCTTCAGGAGAGCACTTGGGATCGGGAGGCTCAGATGCGTGCTCAGTACCCGCATTTGTTTCCATAGTTTTTGATGTATCTTGATGGGGACGTAATGTAACACCCGAGACTTTTATGTTATATAAACCATCAAAGGAATCTTTTTCTACACAACACTTGCTTGGCTTGCTTTACACGCAATCGCGACCTTCCTCGATAGCTTGCGTCGTACGCAATACCGAGTTTCACTAAACAACAATATGCTATTAAAACTAGCCGTTATGAATAGTAATAACCACTTTTTGAAATTTTATAAATTTTATTTTTCAAAATGGACTTCATTTTTGGACTCAGAATATCGAAATTAGCCTAGGGTGAAATTTTGGTATTTTTCTGAAAACTTTCAATTTTTGATGAATAGTGAAACCACTATGTGGTAGGTTAAAAACTGAATTTTGCATAAAACTTAATTTTACCGCTTCTGTGATTGGAATTTCAAAAATCCGATAGACACGGTTGATATCAGTAATTAAAATGTGGTTCAATGAGATAAAAATAATTTTTTGGTGAATAGTAACTTTTTACTATTTTTACCGCGGTTAATAGTAAATAGGGTAACTAAGGGTAAATATGATATCAATATTACCATAACACATGTCCTAATTCTATTGGACAAGTGTAATTCTACCAAAAACAATCTTAGGAATAAAATATGACCATTTAGGCCCACTTGGATTAGATTAGGACATTTATTATTAATTTATTTAAAGAAGGGTTAAAATAGTTAAAATCAAAGTTGAATAAGTAAATCATTTTTAATATGGGGTTATACATAAGATAAATTCAATTGTAAATCTTCATTAGAAAGATAAAAAGATTTCCTACATGATGATATTTTATTTGTAATTTTTAGACATCAAATAATTTAATTTATTTATGAGACAAAGATGATGCAGTAATTATCTTATTAATGAAATATTGACATAATTGATAATATAAATACCAAAATAAATGTAATTTAAGACTTTTTATGAATTACACTAATTTTATAGGTTACTATGATATATTAGTGTTGATTTAATCAATTTGGTTCGAACATATAATTCTGTTATGACTTTCACAAAAATCATATATCAAATAGTGTCAAAATTGACACAAAATAGTTTTTAAATAAAATATTATATTACTAATTGTTATTTTATTCCTAAAAATCTAAGGTTCGCCCAAATGAATTAGATAAGGATATATATATTAATAATAAACAATTTGGGGCTCGTTTAGCATGTTATAGTAAGTGTATTAACCATATAGTGAAAGAAAACAAAAAGACACGGTAAAAGTTAAATTAATTAACTTAGAGTTAAATCTAATTGATAAGGTTAAAATAATACCCTAAACTTGTCTAAATCCTATTGGTTGATAGGATTTAGACCCATCCCCACTTTAGCTTCGAAATAAGACCCTTTGGAACCATTATAAACCGATTTTGACTTTAATATAAAATAATATTTTGAGATATTCCTAAGGTGCCCCTGTCCTCCCTTATAAAAGGGCACCTCCTCCCCCTCCTCCTCACACCAATTTGAGAACTCAAGCTCGGCCAACCCCTGCCATTTTCTCCTCTCCACTTCCATAGAATAATCCTAGAGGTCCTGGTCTTCTCCAAAGACCAATCTTAGTTCCTTAAGTGGAGGATTCAAAGAAGCGTTCCAAAGAAGAGGTAATATCCATTACCGATCTTTTCAATTTATTTCTTCTTCAACTTATTCTTCTTTAGTTGTTTCATGATAAAGTAATAACATCAGTATTACTTTCATACTGATATGTTATTATAAATATGAAACAACCCTTATTCACCTTCTATCCATCCTACGGAAAAAATGAAATCACCGCGCGTGCGTACGTACGGAATACCGTCTCCACGCCGTGGTGTAATCTATTTTCCACCATCTCCTTAAAAGGATGGGTATAATGGTGTAATGAGTAACTATATATGATTATTATGAAGTAATATTGATACTGAAATAATATATATATACTTCAATACAATTCCACGATCATAGGAACGATATCATCACTCGTGCGTACGTACGGAATACCGTCTCCACGATGTGATGCGACTCGTTCTACATGATCTTCATTTCATAATGATAATATAAATGAATTGAATGAATGAATATGGTATATACTACACTAATACCATTCTGTAAATGAATTATCTATAACCTAAATATAAGAATAATAATTTATTCGACAAAACACGCATAAGAACAAAAAGTTATAAAGACCCGAGTAACAAGTAACAATGAAATATTACTAACAAGAAGCTAATAATATGACCATATATGATATCCTATCAATATGTATGATTCTTGAATAAGTCAATAACATTATTTAAACCATTATACAGGAGCTTAGGACATGAACAAAGCAAATTGGACCTAAGGTAAGGGAAATATCACAATCTCATTTTTATCCGAGATTGTTTATTCGTAAGTATTTACTGGGTTGTATTTTATCATCCACATCCATGTTTCATCAATATGTAATATTATTTCCATCCACTTACAATTGTTTAAATCCATTTTTACCCTTCGGTGTGTTTTTAGTAATATGTATGAAAGGAATCTTTTGTCGTTTTTCGTACGAGGTACTTTTTGACTTTTCCGAAAAAAGTACGAAGAATGTTTTTTTAACTTATACGGCATGAATGGATTTTTAAAACATTATTTCCAAGAAACATCCTTTACAAGTTTTCAAGTTTATTTTTAATCAACTTCTTTTATTTTAAAGTTGTATGACATGTTATGAAAGGAAAAATGTTTTTGAAGTAGAAAGGATATTTTCCTCAAGAATGGAGTTCAAGTATTTTATCAAAATTATTTTCCATCTAAGATAATAAAAGGGTTCTGTTTTTATCCCTATTATTACATGGATTTGATTATGTTGTGATGGAAACATTTTTATGAATTCCTTTATCTTATATGAATTGTTTTATGATGTCATGTTGTTTAAGAATCCCATTTTTATTACATGGGTTATGCGATGATGTATGATTTATGATTATGTGGCACACATAAGAAAGGATTCATTATAAGATGGGTGGGACCTATATCTCCCTCCAATGCATTGGGTAAAGATTTTATATCTCATGAGATAGACATGGCTGGAACGGAAGGTTATTTCGGTTCAGTGGTACAGGACTGAAACGAGGAGTGAACTCGGTTCAGAAAGGGACTTTGTCCACTAAGATAGTCTTGGCAATGAGTCATGACTAACAAGAAATGATTTTCCATGATTAAGTGTGCATGCCACAAAGTTTCAAGTTTTATGTTATGATTATGGGGATCTCATTTTCACTTCTATGATTTATTCCATGTTAAGATATTATGATCTCTTTTCTAGGTTTTGATTTTTCAAAAAGATATGATATGATTTTTATTTCCTTTATTTGCCCTTACTGAGCATTTGAGCTCACCTTTTTATTTTTTCTTTTCCCCAGGTCAGGAAGATGGATATTAAGTAGAATATGCTAAAAGGGACCCTAGATATGATGAAATAAATGGGAGACACTATAGAAGATTTATGAACCAGTTTTTTATGTTTCCCAGTTTCTAAAGACACTATACCTATACGGTTTTTTGTGGTTTTGTCATATGTTGTAATAAGTGTACTTCAATTTTGAGGTATTAACAATGTATGTAAAGTATGAGTCGTTATAGTTGGTATCAGAGGAAAGGTATAGTCAACCTTTGGAAACTAGGATGTGAAAGCCTTAGTAAGAACCCTAAGGATAAGTCTAAGCATAGAACACAATCTTAGTGTTTTAGAAATGGCCTTGAATAACCTAGGATAAGACCTTAAGCATGAAAATTTTATTCTTGAATTATGTGGTTTCCTATTATAATTAGTGTTGCTCACACTATTATTCTTGGTTTTAGTCAATGGCTGGAACCCGAAGGAACCGTGTTAACGCGGAATGCGATGGGCAATGCAATGATTGTCCCCCTGAGCAACCAAACGATATGGGAACTGGAATGAAAAATCTTGTAGCCATGCTCACACAACTTTCTCAAGCTATGAATCATGCAGGATTTCCAAACGAGCAAAGGAGGGAGCAACATTCTGTTGAATCCTTCATGAGGCAGCGTCCACCTTCTTTCAGCGGGTCTACTGATCCATTAGTTGCTGAACAATGGATTAGTACTACTGAAAAGATATTTTCCGTTCTTCAATGTTCTGAACATGATAAAGTCATCCTAGCAGTGTATCGTTTGGAAGGAGATGCTGATCAATGGTGGAATCTTGTTAAGAATACGAGGCAAAGGGATGAAATTGAGTATATGGAATGGGACGAGTTCAAGAACTTATTTTTCAATAAGTACTTCCCTCGTATTCTCCGAACAAAGATGGAGAAAGAGTTTCTTGAACTGAAGCAAAGGGATGATGAATCTGTTGGTACCTATGAAGCAAATTTTACAAGACTTGCAAGGTACGCTTCTGGTATTATTATCCAACCTGAGAGTAAGATCGATCGATTCTTTAGTGGCTTAAAACCAAGTCTTCGAAGGGCGTTAGCCATAAGGGACTTCAATAGCTACGAGGAAATCGTTCGATGTGCTCTCAAAGTCGAGATGGAGATTGGAGTAACCCATCAGTCACATGGGTTTGATAAGAAGAGGAAGATGGAATTAAAAGAAAAATCTAAAGAGCTCACAGAAAAGAAGATGAGCTTTTCCTTATGCTCAAAGTGTGGAAAGAAACATGGAGGGAGTTGTCTTAAAGGGACAAGTAAATGTTTTAAATGTGGAAAAGAAGGTCATCGGGCATTTGAATGCCGTGATAATGGGAAGAAGATGTCTAATGACGCAAACAAAGGAAGGGATACACAGAATGAACCTACTACACTTCAATGTTTCAAGTGCAAGGAGATGGGGCATTATGCCAATCAATGCCCAAATCCAAGGGTTGATGATGATGGTCGACGTCAACAAACTCTTAAGGCTAAAGACAATGGAAAGTCACATGCAATTTCTATCAGCGATGTGGAGTATGATAACGATGTGGTGAAAGGTACACTTACCATCCACTCTAAAGTAGAAAATGTTTTATTTGATTCTGGATCCACCCATTCTTTTATTTCTGAAAAATTTTCTATGGGTATCACCATATTACCTCAAAAATTAGATGTTGAGTTAGCTGTGACAACACCTAATGGCACATCAATCGCATCAAAAGTTTATAATTCTTCTCCGATCGAAGTTTGTGGGAAAGTGCTTCCTGCAAATCTTGTGATCCTTCTTTTAGTGGAATTTGATGTGATTCTTGGCATGGATTGACTTTCTCTACATGGAGCTCATATCGATTGCCAAAGAAGGGAAGTCACATTTCATATTCCAGATCAATCTACGATCGTCTATCAATGCAAGGATGAACATAACCTTCCAGTGGAAATTTCTTCCATCTTATGGGTATTGATTCCACTAAATGAAGGTTATTTATCTCAAATGGTTGGTGAGAAACTCACGATTAAGAATATGCCCATTGTACGGGAGTTTGATGATGTCTTTCCGGAGGAATTACCGGGTCTTCCACCAAATCGTGAAGTTGAGTTTTCAATAGAACTCGTACCGGGTGCTTTGCCTATTTCAAAGACACCTTATAGAATGGCCCCAATTGAGTTGAAGGAATTGAAGAAGCAACTCCAAGAGAATCTTGATAAGGGATTCATACACCCTAGTGCGTCACCTTGGGGAGCACCTGTTCTATTTGTTAAGAAGAAAGATGGATCAATGAGACTTTGCATTGATTATCGAGAACTTAACAAGATCACTATCAAGAACAAATATCCTCTCCCACGCATTGATGACTTATTTGACCAACTACGCGGAGCTCAATACTTTTCCAAGATTGATCTTCGTTCAGGGTATCATCAATTAAGGGTCAAAAGGGAGGATATACCAAAGACGGCTTTCCGTACAAGGTATGGACACTATGAATTTATAGTGATGCCATTTGGTCTTACTAATGCCCCTGCTATCTTCATGGATCTAATGAATAGAGTCTTTAGAGACTATCTTGATCAATTTGTGGTAGTCTTTATAGACGATATTCTTGTCTATTCAAAGTGCAAGGAAGAGCATGAAGATCACTTGAGAATTATATTGAAGACCCTGAGAAAGGAGAAGCTTTATGCCAAATTTACCAAGTGTGAATTTTGGCTTCAAAAAGTTGCATTTTTGGGTCATATAATCTCAAAAGAAGGGATATCTGTGGATCCAGCAAAAACAGAGGTTATCGAAAGATGGTCGAGACCAACAACAGTAACTGAGATCCGAAGTTTTCTTGGTTTGGCTGGATATTATCGACGTTTTGTAAAAGATTTTTCACGATTATCTAATCCAATCACCAAGTTGACTCGGAAGGGAGTTAAGTTTGTCTGGACAGAGGAATGTGAAGAGAATTTCAAAGAGTTGAAAAGAAGGTTATCCAGTGCACCTGTGCTCACACTGCCTTGTAGTAGAGAAAGGTTTGTGATCTACAGTGATGCATCCAAGAAGGTATTGGGGTGTGTTCTTATGCAAAATGATATGGTGATAGCTTATGCCTCGCGACAGTTGAAAATCCATGAGCAAAATTACCCAACACATGATTTGGAGTTGGCTGCGGTAATCTTTGCATTAAAGATTTGGAGGCATTACATTTATGGTGAAAGGTGTGATATTTATACTGATCATAAAAGTTTAAAGTATATTTTCACACAAAAGGAGTTGAATATGAGTCAAAGAAGATAGTTGGAGCTGATTAAGGATTATGACTGCTCAATCCATTACCACCCTGGGAAAGCAAACAAGGTGGCAGATGCATTAAGTCGACAAGACCATGCTAGTTTATCCATGATGAGGATCACAAAAGATCCAATATTTATGGATTTACAAAGGATGGATCTTGGAATTATAATGGAAGGGGAAAAATCTTATCTTTCTCAAATGAATGTTCAACCATCTATACATGTGAAGATTAAAGAGGCACAGAAAGAAGATGTCGAGTTACAAAAGAAGGTGAGAAATGTTCCGGAATTCAACCTTTATTGTGATGGGATAATAAAGTTCAGGAATCGGGTTTGTGTTCCTTCCATCCCCGAATTAAAGAAGGAGATGCTGGATGAGGCTCATAGTTCTTCATTCTCTATTCATCCTGGAAGCACGAAGATGTATAGGGACCTGAAAGAGTACTTCTGGTGGGATGGCATGAAAAGAGATGTTGCTGAATATGTCTCTCGATGCTTGGTTTGTCAACAAGTTAAAGCTGAGAGACAGAAGTCTAAGGGGATGTTACAACCATTACCCATACCCGAATGGAAATGGGAAAACATCACTATGGACTTTGTCACAGGACTTCCTAAAACATACAAAGGCAATAATGCTATCTGGGTCATAGTTGATCGTCTTACAAAGTCTGCACACTTCATTGCTATTAGAGAGGATTTCTCTCTAGATCAGCTTGCCAGGATATATGTAAAGGAAGTGGTAAGATTGCATGGAGTACCACTTTCTATTATATCTGATCGAGATCCGAGATTTACCTCGAAGTTCTGGCGTAGTCTTCAGCATACTCTGGATACAGAGTTGAGTTTCAGCACTGCTTATCATCCCCAGACAGACGGTCAGTCTGAGAGAACAATTCAAACCCTAGAAGATATGTTGAGAGCTTGCTCTATGTATTTCAAAGGAGGTTGGGATCAACACCTACCTTTGGTGGAATTTTCTTATAATAATAGCTTTCACTCCAGTATTCATATGGCTCCTTATGAAGCTCTCTATGGAAAGAAATGCAGGACTCCAACTTGCTGGGATGAAGTTGGGGAAAGAAAGCTATTAGGACCTGATCTCGTTGATGAAATGGCAGAAAAGGTCAGATCTATTCAACAACACATAAGAGCAGCTCAGAGTCGACAGAAAAGTTATGCCGACAACCGAAGAAAAGACCTAGAGTTTGAAGTGGGAGATAAAGTGTTCTTACGAATATCTCCCTAAAATAGGGTTATGAGATTTGGAAAGAAGGGGAAGTTGAGCCCTAGATATATCGGTCCTTTCGAAATACTGGATCGTGTTGGGAAGGTAGCTTACCGATTGGCGCTTCCACCGAATCTCTCTCAAGTTCACGATGTGTTCCATGTATCTCTCCTGAGAAAGTACATACCAGATCCTTCACATGTACTCAGCTCAGAAGTTGTACCGATGGAGCAAGATCTTTCTTATGAAGAACAGCCGATAGAGATTCTGGATCGTAGCGAAAAAGTCCTATGAAAGAAGACCACTCGCTTGGTGAAGGTTTTATGGAGGAACCACCAACTTGAAGAATCTACATGGGAGCTTGAGGATATGATGAGGGAGAATTATCCTCATATGTTTGTTACAAAGTGACGAATTTCGAGGGCGAAATTCTTTTTAAGGGGGGTAGAATGTAACACCCGAGACTTTTATGTTATATAAATCATCAAAGGAATCTTTTTCTACACAACACTTTCTTGGCTTGCTTTACACGCAATCGCGACCTTCCTCGATAGCTTGCGTCGTACGCAATACCGAGTTTCACTAAACAACAATATGCTATTAAAACTAGCCGTTATGAATAGTAATAACCACCTTTTGAAATTTTATAAATTTTATTTTTCAAAATGGACTTCATTTTTGGACTTAGAATATCGAAATTAGCCTAGGGTGAAATTTTGGTATTTTTATGAAAACTTTCAATTTTTGATGAATAGTGAAACCACTAAGTGGTAGGTTAAAAACTGAATTTTGCATAAAACATAATTTTACCGCTTCTGTGATTAGAATTTCAAAAATCCGACAGACACGGTTGATATCAGTAAGTAAAATATGGTTCAATGAGATAAAAATAATTTTTTGGTGAATAGTAACTTTTTACTATTTTTACCGCGGTTAATAGTAAATAGGGTAACTAAGGGTAAATATGATATCAATATTACCATAACACATGTCCTAATTCTATTGGACAAGTGTAATTCGACCAAAAACAATCTTAGGAATAAAATATGACCATTTAGGCCCACTTCGATTAGATTAGGACATTTATTATTAATTTATTTAAAGAAGGGTTAAAATAGTTAAAATCAAAGTTTAATAAGTAAATCATTTTTAATATGGGGTTATACATAAGATAAATTCAATTGTAAATTTTCATTAGAAAGCTAAAAAGATTTCCTACATTATGATATTTTATTTGTAATTTTTAGACATCAAATAATTTAATTTATTTATGAGACAAAGATGATGCAGTAATTATCTTATTAATGAAATATTGACATAATTGATAATATAAATACCAAAATAAATGTAATTTAAGACTTTTTATGAATTACACTAATTTTCTAGGTTACTATGATATATTAGTGTTGCTTTAATAAATTTGGTTCGAACATATAATTCTGTTATGACTTTCACAAAAATCATATATCAAATAGTGTCAAAATTGACACAAAATAGTTTTTAAATCAAATATTATATTACTAATTGTTATTTTATTCCTAAAAATCTAAGGTTCGGCCAAATGAATTAGATAAGGATATATATATTAATAATAAACAATTTGGGGTTCGTTTGGCATGTTATAGTAAGTGTATTAACCATATAGTGAAAGAAAACAAAAAGACACGGTAAAAGTTAAATTAATTAACTTAGAGTTAAATCTAATTGATAAGGTTAAAATAATACCCTAAACTTGTCTAAATCCTATTGGTTGATATGATTTCGACCCATCCCCACTTTAGCTTCGAAATAAGACCCTTTGGAACCATTATAAACCGATTTTGACTTTAATATAAAATAATATTTTGAGATATTCCTAAGGTGCCCCTCTCCTCCCTTATAAAAGGGAACCTCCTCCCCCTCCTCCTCACACCAATTTGAGCACTCAAGCTCGGACAACCCCTGCCATTTTCTCCTCTCCACTTCCCTAGAATAATCCTAGAGGTCCTGGTCTTCTCCAAAGACCAATCTTAGTTCCTTAAGTGGAGGATTCAAAGAAGCGTTCCAAAGAAGAGGTAATATCCATTACCGATCATTTCAATTTATTTCTTCTTCAACTTCTTCTTCTTTAGTCGTTTCATGATAAAGTAATAACATAAGTATTACTTACATACTGATATGTTATTATAAATATTAAACAACCCTTATTCACCTTCTATCCATCCTACGGAAAAAATGAAATCACCGCGCGTGCGTATGTACGGAATACCGTCTCCACGTCGTGGTGTAATCTATTTTCCACCATCACCTTAAAAGGATGGGTATAATGGTGTAATGAGTAACTATATATGATTATTATGAAGTAGTATTGATACTGAAATAATATATATATACTTCAATACAATTCCACGATCATAGGAACGATATCATCACTCGTGCGTACGTACGGAATACAGTCTCCACGATGTGATGCGACTCGTTCTACATGATCTTCATTTCATAATGATTATATAAATGAATTTAATGAATTAATATGGTATATACTACAATAATACCATTTTTTAAATTAATTATCTATAACCTAAAGATAAGAATAAGAATTTATTCGACAAAACACGCATAAGAACAAAAAGTTATAAAGACCTGAGTAACAAGTAACAATGAAATATTACTAACAAGAAGCTAATAATATGACCATATATGATATCATATCAATATGTATGATTCTGGAATAAGTCAATAACATTATTTAAACCATTATACAGGAGCTTCGGACACGAACAAAGCAAATCGGACCTAAGGTAAGGGAAATATCACAATCTCATTTTTATCCGAGATTGTTTATTCGTAAGTATTTACTGGGGTGTATTTTATCATCCACATCCATGTTTCATCAATAGGTAATATTATTTCCATCCACTTACAATTTTTTAAATCCATTTTTACCCTTCGGTGAGTTTTTAGTAATATGTATGAAAGGAATCTTTTGTCGTTTTTCGTACGAGGTACTTTTTGACTTTTCCGAAAAAAGTACGAAGAATGTTTTTTTTAACTTATACGGCATGAATGGATTTTTAAAACATTATTTCCAAGAAACTTCCTTTACAAGTTTTCAAGTTTATTTTTAATCAACTTCTTTTATTTTAATGTTGTATGACATTTTATGAAAGGAAAAATGTTTTTGAAGTAGAAAGGATATTTTCCTCAAGAATGGAGTTCAAGTATTTTATCAAAATTATTTTCCATATAAGATAATAAAAGGGTTCTGTTTTTATCCCTATTATTACATGGATTTGGTTATGTTGTGATGGAAACATTTTTATGAATTCCTTTATCTTATATGAATTGTTTTATGATGTCATGTTGTTTAAGAATCCCATTTTTATTACATGGGTTATGCGATGATGTATGATTTATGATTATGTGGCACACATAAGAAAGGATTCATTATAAGATGGGTGGGACCTATATCTCCCTCCAATGCATTGGGTAAAGATTTTATATCTCATGAGATAGACATGGCTGGAACGGAAGGTTATTTCGGTTCAGTGGTACAGGACTGAAACGAGGAGTGAACTCGGTTCAGAAAGGGACTTTGTCCACTAAGATAGTCTTGGCAATGAGTCATGACTAACAAGAAATGATTTTCCATGATTATGTGTGCATGCCACAAAGTTTCAAGTTTTATGTTATGATTATGGTGATCTCATTTTCACTTCTATGATTTATTCCATGTTAAGATATTATGATCTCTTTTGCAGGTTTTGATTTTTCAAAAAGATATGATATGATTTTTATTTCCTTTATTTGCCCTTACTGAGCATTTGAGCTCACCTTTTTATGTTTTCTTTTCCCCAGGTTAGGAAGATGGATATTAAGTAGAATATGCTAAAAGGGACCCTAGATATGATGAAATAAATGGGAGACACTGTAGAAGATTTATGAACCAGTTGTTTATGTTTCCCAGTTTCTAAAGACACAATACCTATATGGTCCTTTGTGGTTTCGTCATATGTTGTAATAAGTGTACTTCAATTTTGACGTATTAACAATGTATGTAATGTATGGGTCGTTATACGTAAAGCCCTGAGGTGGGAGTGATGTAAAGACCCGTAAATTTCAAGGAATTTTTTTCTTAATTTTAATTGGAATTTTACAAGAATGCAGTTTCTAACGGCACGTGATTCCGAGGCCCGGTGTGCCCAGAATCATTTTCCAAAGTTTGGCTCGTGTACGTTCAGTGAACGAACAAGTGGGTTTTTCTAACTTTTGAACCGATGCTCGGAATCGAATTCTGAGGGCACCGATGGAATCGCAGTGCCGGTATTTTCTTAGAAACAGCTCTTCCGGAGTTGTGTTTTCTCGGGTGTGGTTTTTAATTTTTGGGGTTAAGTGAAGAAAATAAAATAAAGTGGTGCGACAAATTTATTTTATTTCACTTAAATCCACATAAAGCCACTTTAAACTACTTAAGCTGAGTTGAAGTAGATAGGGTGGAACCCAAAATATCCTACCCTCTTAGTAGGATATTTGTGAGGTGGGGCCCGCACGAGCCCCACCGTTTCTTTTCCTCTATGTAATGCACCCGCGAAAACTCCTCTCTAATGAAAGTAAACTGGTTCATTTTCTAAAACTCTTAACGCCCCTATTAAATGAAAAGTTAAGTCGTTACCATTAATTCACCAAATTAATGGTTCATTTCTTAACATATTTTTCAAACTGTTGGTATAATAATAAAATAAGACCAACACCCTTTTTGTTGACGAGTTGCTTGTTGAGAGGATTTGGAGAAACTGTATCTTCATCCTCCTTCGTGAAGAACGTGAAGAACGCGAAGAACGCGAAGAACGCGAAGAACGTCGGCCTTCGATGTAAGGCAATGAAGAATGCCGAACCCTCAGAGATCGATGACGTGACACTGTGTACCGCGACGCCGACGATTCTCCTCCTGTGATGTTATTCTGCGACGTTCCTTCTTCCGTGAAAAATCTTCGATCATCCGTTGAGGTAGGAGAATACAGATCATTTTAAATTCCTTTGTGGATTTTATCCTTTATATGGATTTAATTCGTGAAATTAAATCTGTGTGTTTTCTTTAACCCTCGGAGATCATCGACGCGACGTCATATACCGCACTGACGCGACGCCCTTCCGCGACGCGACGATCCTCTTCTTCCATAACGGTCAATTCCTCGAAGAACTCTCCTTCGACGACAACAACGAGGTAGGGGTTTGATCCTTAAAAATCTTTGTGATTTATAACTGTGATGGTTGTTGAAATTTTGTTGTGTAATTTATTTAAAACCGCTAACGCGGTGGGTGCGGACTAACGAACAAGTCCGAACCCACCGCGCTTTTTCGTTCTTGGTGCACGAAACGGCGAATGATGACAAACGGGGCTGAAACGGAGATTTGAGGGCCTGGCAGTGAAAAATGGGACCCGGGAGGAGCCACGGCACAGACAGAAACAGAGTCGGACCACCGGAACAACTCCGGTGGCCCGTGGAATCCACCGGTGGCACCGGCCACCGGAGGCGGCGGCGCCCCGGCGCGCCGCCGGATGGAGTCACCGCGGCTTCAGCCACAGCGGCGGCGGCCGACCAGACCTGTGACCGCACGGGTCCGGTAACTCACGGGACGCAACAAAGCCGCGTCCGCTGACCAAGTGCGGCCCCACGCGGGGCCGCGACACCTCATCCCGCGGGGGCAGCGCCCCGCGGTTCCTCCGCTCGACCGCTCGGCCGAGCCGAGTCGGCCGACTCGCCGGGCCGGGTCGCGCCAACCAGGTCGGTCCGGGCCTAGACCCCCCGTTCCCGGATATTTTTGGTCTTTTGCTTGTAACATGAGCTACGAGACTCCGAATGACGTGTAGTCAAAGGCGATGCGATCCATGGATCGAGACAGTTGTTTCGGTATATCTCACTCAAGGTTTCGGAATACTTTGGGTTTTCCTGGGTTGGTTCGTACACGAAACCAACCGGGCCCTCGGAGCGGAAATGTTTATAACTTGAACTATGAACGTCCGATTAACGTACCGTTGGCTTTGATGGATTACTCTTAGTGATACAGATCTTTTTTCTTAATCCGCCTGAGGTTTGGGAACAGGTGGAGTACGGTTGGGTTGGTTTTTCCTTAAAAACCAACCGGGCCCCTGGGACGAAGGGGTTAGTTACCTATCGATCATGTGTGGGTCAGATCCTTTGTGGGTCATTGCGGGGGTTAGTTACCTATCGATCCTCTGTGGGTCAGATCCTTTGTGGGTCATTGCAGGGGTTAGTTACCTATCGATCCTTTGTGGGTCAGATCCTTTGTGGGTCATTGCGGGGGTTAGTACCTATCGATCCTTTGTGGGTCCAACGGCTTAGATGAATCAGTGGCAATATCAGGTCATCTTCATCGTCATATGAAGAAGTATTCCTGTGTGAGCTGAAATCCTGTTTTTCATTCCTTTGTGGATTGTGTTGTGCTATCCTGTGTGGATTTATGTTTTTCTTTCCTGTGTGGACTGGGTTGTACTTGGGCTCAGATGTTGGAGCCGAACGTGAATTGAAGACTTAGGTATATGTATGGGTTTATACCTAAGCAGCGTCGAATGTTACTTCGTGATTGTATATTTCCTTTGTGGTTTATCATTTTTGGATTTTGGGAGACCTTCAGGGGTCTCGGGGTCCCTACTGAGTATCTTATACTCACCCCTGCATGGGCTATGCCCACACTACGTTGTGTTGGTTACAGACGACAGACAGCGCTGATCGTGGTGGAGGCTTGCGGAGCAGGACGGTACCTGGAGGTGGACCACTGGGTAGGACGTACTCGGAGTGGTCGGCTGGACCCGAGGAGCAGTGGAGACTTTCTGTACCCACCCATCAGGTGGGATTTTCAGTGGACACCTCGACGTTGCAGATTTAATTTTCAGTTGTTGTTTTCCCTTTCTAGTTGTACATTACATTCAGTTTGGGTTTGTATACTGGCCCACTTTCTTTTCCGCACATACTGTTGTACCACTTTTTACATAGTGTTTACTTCTGCCTGCTTACTCTATGGTGTTTTTGGTTTACATCCCAAAGGCAATGCCTTCCCTTTTTCCAGGATTTACGCCTTGGTTCTAGTCTCCAGCCCCTGGCCTATGGAAGGCAGTCTTGGGGTAGTCACGGCACGGGCCCCGAGGACGGGTCGTGACAATTAACACCAAAAAAAATCTTTAATCCATCTACCCCAAAAAAACATAATCATCAAACCAAAAAAATCCTATTCTTATAGCTAATAAAATTGAACCCTCATCTGCAAAAAATCCTAAAACCAAACACACCAAAAACCCTAAACACATAACTCCAAAAAAAAATAATACATCTGACCCCAACAATTGGCACCGTAAACCCAAAAAAACCATAAACCCACATCCCCCCAAAACAATAATCCCCCTTCCCAAAAAACCCTATACCCTCATCACTAAAAAACCCCATACTCTAATCCCCCAAAAATCCAAATCCATTTTCCAGCAAAAACCCTAAAACCTCATCATAGAACACCAAAACCCTTTGAACCAAAAACCACAAACTTACTACCCCAAAAAACCTTGAAACATCCACCACAAAAAACCGAAAACACTCAATTGTGTAAGACCCTAAACTCTCAGGCCAAAAAAACCTAACCCCACAACACCAAAAAACCAATCTCTCATCCCAAATAAAACCTGAGCCATATTCCCCAAAAAACCAGAAACCCTCAACCCAAGAAACAATAAACCCTTAACCCAAAAAATCCATAAACCCTCATCCCAAAGAAAAACTAAACCTTCAGAACCAAAAATACTTAAACCCTCATTCCCAAAAAACCATAATCCCTTGGAACCAAAAACCCATAAAACCGCATATCCAAAAAATCCCTAAACACCCAATTAAAGAAACCTAAAAAAGATTCCCAAAAAACAATAATCATTCAACCTTAAAACACCTAAAACAAATTCAATAAAAAATTATTTAAACATTGATACCCAAAAAACCTTAATCCTCATCCCCAGAAAACCATAAAAACTAATTCCCCCAAATCCCAAAACCCTCATCCCTAAAAAAACCTATCCCTTAGTCCTAAATTAACCCAAAACCTTCATCCCCCCAAACCCCAAACACTCTTCCCAAAAATTCAATAAAAACATTGAAAAGAAAACCCTTAACCCTAAAAAACTAATAAAATCATAATCCATAATTCATCAACACCAGAAAACCTTAAACAATCATCCCACAAAAAACCTAAACCCACAACCCTAAAAATAACCTTTAGAAATAAAAAAAATTAAACCCCAACCCCAAAAAACATAAACCATTAGACCCAAAATAACAAAAAAAATTATAATAAAATCCCCTAACTCCTTAACGAAAAGATACAATGAGCACATTACCAAACAAATACTAATCCATCAGTTGCAAAAAACTATAATCTATAATCCCAAAAAAACCCTAACCTCAAGCCCTAAGAACCCTAAGCCCTCAGCCATAAAAAACCCTAAGATCTCATCCCCAAAAAACCACTAAACCCACAGTCCCAAAAAAGAATGAACAATAATCGCAAAAAACACAAAACCCTTGTGCCAAAAAAACCCAAATCCTTATGTCCCAAAAAACTCTATAACCTCATCGAAAAAAACCGTTTAACAAAATTCACAACAAAATGAAACCCCCAAAAGTAGAAAAACATAAACCATCAGCCCCAATAAACCCTAAACCCTCATCCCCCCAAAAAAACTATAACACTCCCCCCAAAAAAACAATTTATTCCATAGGCCGAAAAAACCCAAAACCCAAATCCCCAGAAAACCTAAACCTCGATCCTAAAAATACACTTAACCATTATCCCTAAAAAAATCATAAACTCACTACTCCAAAAAATCCTAAACCCTCATCCATAAAAAACCCTCTATCCACAGCCCCCAAAAATTCCTAAAACCTCAGCCCAAATATAATCCTCAACCCTTAGCACAAATAAACCATAAAACCTCATCCCAAAAAACCCTAAACATTCATCCTAAAAACAAAATTGATGGCCCAAAAAACCATAAACCCTTTTACAAAAAATCCCTAAACTGATTTCCCCAATAAACCGTAATCCTTCAAACCCAATAAGCCTTATCCATTAGTCTCAAAAAAACTCTTTACCATCATCCCCATAAAAATATAAACCCACATCCCCAAAAAACCCTAAACCACCAAACAAAAAAAAACACTAATCCCATGTGCCTAAAAAACACTAATCCCCCACCCGAGAAAAATTATAAACCCCTAGACCAAAAAACCTAATCCCCCAACCCCTAAAAACCAAAACTAGTCAGACACAAATGTAGGCAAAACCGTGAGTCCCAAATAACATTAATCCATCGGCACCAAAAAAACATAAACCTTCAGCCAAACCCCCTAAAACAATGACCCAAAATATTCATAACCCTCGACACTAGAAACTGTAAACCCTCATCACCCAAAAAAATCCTAACCCTCCTAAAAAATACATAATACTAATACCCAAAAACCCTAAACCATCAGCTCCAAAAATCCCTAAACCCCTAGATTAACAAATTGTAACCCTCTTCCCAAAAAACCCTAAACCCTTGCCCATAAAAATTTGAAACAATATTCCCAAAAACAATTAACATTCCAAAAAAAAATCCATAATGACTCAGCCACAAAATACCCTAATCTCGCATATCCAAAAAAACCTTAAACACTCATCAATGAAAAACCTTAAACCCATAGACGAAAAAACCCTAAACTCTTAGCCCCAAAATCCCATAAACCCTCGACTGAAAAAAAACACAATCCATCAACATAAAAAACTCCAATATCCATCACCCTAGAAAACCCAAAACCCAAAGGCCCAAAATTCCCTAAACCCACATCCCTAGAAAACCATAAACTATCCACCCTAAAAACCTTAAAGCCTCATCCCCAAAAAAACCCAACACCTGCCGCCATAAAAACCCTATAACCTCTACCCAAAAAACCCTAAACCCTCAGCCACAACAACACCTATACAAAAAGCCCCACGGAATCCTAAAAACTCAGTCCCAAAAATATCTAAAACCCCATCCCCGAAAACCTTAAACCATCAGCAATTTAAATCCTTAACCCTCAACCCCAAAAAACTATAACCCATCAGCCCGAATAACATAAACCCTCATCCCCAAGATACACTATACCATAATCCATAGAATACCCCAAACCCAAGACCCTATATGTTGTAAACACATATCCCAAAAATTACCAAACCCATTAATCCACAAAAAACCTAAATCCTTTATCCCAAAATCACTAAAACCGAAACCCAAAAAATTCTAGTCCCCCATCCCAAAAAAACTCTAATCACCCCATGAATAAATCTTAAACTCTCATCCTGAAAAAACACCATGCCAACCCCCAAAAAAACCCTAAACAAATAGCCCCAATAATCCTTATCCTTTAACTCGAAAAATCTCTAAAACTTCATCCTAATATAAACCAAATTCTTCATCCTCAAAAACCCAATAACTCTCATCTGCAAAAACCTTGAAACATCATTTCCTAAAAACCCTAAACAATCAACCCGAAAAAACCATGAACCCTCATCCCCAAAAAATATTGACAAGAAAACTAAAATTAATACTAAACCCAATACCCCATTAAACCTCGAACCACATCCCTAAAATACACTGAACTCTCATACCCAATATAAAAATGATCCCTCAGCCCCAAACACCTTCCCATATCACCCTGAAAAATCACTAAACCCTCATCCAAAAAAAACCTTGATCCCTCATCCCCAAAAAACCCTAAACCCTCAGCCCTAAAAAACATGGAACTCTCCCCATCAATAAACCCTATAACAATTGGACAAAAAATCATTAAACCAAAAACACTAAAAAATTAAGAACCAACAACCCAATAAAACCCTTATCCCTCATTCCCATGAAACCCTAATTCCTAGGCCAAAAAAACCTAAACCCTTATCCCTAAAAAACCCTGAAACCTCATCCCAAAAAAACCCAAAACCCCCTACCCCAAAAAGTCCATGGCCTAAAAACCCCAAATAACTCTGAACCCCCATCTTCAAAAAATCCTTCTCCCATGTACCCAAAATACTTTAAACATTCAAACATTAAAAATGATTAACCATCATTAAAGAAACCCTAAAGTCTCATCCCTAAAAAATCATGATCTCTCAACCCCAAAAAACCGACCACCCATAGCCTCAAAAATAATAAACCCATATCCCCAAAAAACCATAAACCATCATCCCTAATAAACTCTAAACACTCAATCCTAAATAACTCTCAACCCACACCCCCAAAAATTAATAACACTTGGTCCCAAAAAAACCATCTACCCGAAACCTGATGAAATTGTAATCCCAGAGTCCAAAAAATCTATTAAATCAAAGCCCCAAAAATCCCAAAATCATTAAACCAAAAAAACAGTCAAACCTCTTACCCATGAAACTATCATCCATCCTCCATAAAATAACTAAACCAAGAGACCTGAAACACTATTGAACCTCATCCAAAAAAACATTCAACTCTCAACCAAGTAAAACCCAAACCGTCAACCTCAAAAATCCCTCAACCATCATCTGTAGAAAAATGTCAACCCGTATCCCCCAAAAATCCTCAACCGTCATCCCCCAAAAAGCCTCAACCCTCATCCCAAGAAAACCCTCAACCATATGCCCCCAAAATCCCTTTACATATAACCCAAAATATCCTTCATCCCATAGCCTCAAAACTAATCAATCATTTGAAAAAAAAAACCTTAACCCACTACCCAAAAAACCCTAAACCATCATCCCCAAAAAACCATCGAACCTTAGAACCAAAAAAACTTCAACCATCATCCCCATAAAAACCCTAATACCTCATCCCCAAAAAACTCTAACCCATCAGTCCCAAAAAACCATAAACCCTTAGTCCTAAAAAACCATCAACCATTATCCCCAATAAACCCTCCACACCCATCCCCAAAAAACCCTATACCCTAATCCCAAAAAACCCTAAAACCCCATACACAAAAAAACCTCAACATTAACCCCCAAAAACCCTAAACCATTAGTCCCAAAAAAATCCTAAACCCTCCTTCCCAAAATATTATAAACCATCAGTCATGATATACACTCAAACCAGATCACTAATACATTCTAATACAATATCCCTCATAAACACATTAACATAATCTCCAAAAAATCTCTATATACCCATCCCAATAAAATCAGTATACCCTCTACAACAAAAAAACCCTACATTCTAAAAAAATAAACCCTCATCCCCTAGAAAATCTAAATCCCCATGTCCAAAAATATAACAACCCAAATTCCCATAAAACCCAAAACATTCAGCCCTAAAATACCATCATCCCTAAAACCATAAAACCTAACCCAAAAAAACCAAAATTTCCTGCCCCAAGATACAAATAATCCTCATCAATAAAAATCACTATACATGTATCACTAAAAAACACTAAATAATCGTCCCAAAAAATGATAACCCTCAGCCCCAAAAAACACTAAAACCTCATCCAAAAAAACCCTAAACCTTCCACATCGACAAACACAAAACCCTCATCCCTGAATAAAATGTAAACCATATGTCCTAAAAATTATATAACCGATGACACAAAAATCACTAAACCATAACGCCAAAAAACCCTTATCCCTTAACACCCAAAAAAACTGAAACCCTCATCCCAAAGACCCTAAACACTCATCACAAAAAATCCTAAACCCTAGCATATAAAACCCCCTAAACACCCCTTCCAAAAAACCCAAAACCCTAATAAAAAACCAAAACCCTCATACTAAAAAACACTTAAACCAATAGTCAATAAAACCTATAAATCTACATCCCAAAATATTCATGGACCCTCATCCACCAAAAAATAATTGACCGCCAAATAAAATCCCTGAACACCTAGCCCCAAAGAACCCTTACCCCTAGCCCTGGAATACCCTAAAGTATCATCCCCATAAAATCATAAACACTCTTCCACAGAAAGAACTAAACTCTCAACACCAAAAAATCATTAAAACATAGCTGCATTAACCCTAGATAAATATCCCTAAGAAACCAAAACCCTCATCAAAAAAAAAAAGATAAACCTATAGCCCTAAAAAATGTAAACCTACACCACCCAAAATCCATAAACCCCATCCCCAAAAAAACCCTATGCCACTAACCCAAAAAAACATTACACCATTTGACCCAAAAAACCCTAAGCCCCTTGCCCCAAAAAAACTCAATCACCAGCCCTAAAAACCTGCAACCCATCCCCAAAAAACCCTTTACCCTCAACCACAAAAACCCCATGCCTCATCCATAAAATCCTATAATTCCAATACCCCAAAAACACAAAACCCTAATTTCAAAAAACCCTAACCCATTATCCCTAATAAACTAGAGACCCCCATACCAAAAATTTCATCAACCCCCAGCCCTAAAAAACCCTCTACAACTCCCAATAAAAAACCACAAACCCTCATCCCAAAAAAACTAGGAACCCTAATCCTTAAAAACGCCTCGACAGTTATCTCTAAAAACCATAAACCCTCAGCCCAAAAAAACCCTCTACCCTTAGTTAAATAAATACATCAAACCACATCCCTATAAAACACTAAACCCTTCGACCTAAAAAAATATCAGACCTATTCCCCCAAAAACCCATAGCCCCTCATCCCAAAAAATCCCTAAAACCTCATCCTAAAAAAGCATCAACCCTCAGTCCCAAAACAATCCAAACCCCTAAGCACCAAAAACCCTAAACCACATACCCAAAAACCCTTATATCCTCATCCCCAAAAACACCTAAACACCTATCAACAAAGAACCCTAATATATAATCCCCAAGAAAGCCTAAACCCTATTCAACATAGAACACTAAACTATCATCCCCAAAAAACCATAAATCATCCTCCCTAAAAACCACTAAACCCTCATCCCCCAAAAACTATAAACCCTATACCCCAAAAAAACTGTAACCTCATAACTCCAACAAACCCAAAAACCACAACCATGGAATATCCTAAACCCTATGTCTGAAAAAAAACATAAACCCTATCCCTAAAAATCCCTTAACTGTCAGCCTAAAAAATCATAAAACCCATATAATGAAAAATAAACCCTCGACCAAAAAAAACCCAAAACCCTTATCCCCAATAAAATCCCTTAGCACCAAAAAACCATTATTGTTCAACCCAATAATAACCAAAAAAAATGCACCAAAAAATCCAAATACCTTGAAACCAAAAATCCCTAATCCCTGATCCCCAACAAATACTAAACCATCAGCCCCAAAAATCCTTCAACCCTCATCCCAAAAAAAAAATAAAATCTCAGACCAAAAAAAACTATAAATACTCAACCACAAAAATCCATAAATGTTTTTTCCAAAAAAACAAAAAACCTTTATAAAAAAACCAAAAACCCTCAGGAATAGAAATTCTATACATTGATCCCTAAAAAACACTTAACACATAACCTTAAAACCCTAGACCCCTTGCCCCCAAAAACCCTAAACCCACTACCCCGGAAAAACAAAAACCCTTAGAAAAAATACCTAAGTCACATCACCCAAAAAATATAAGCAACCTTTTCCAAAAAAACACTAAACCCTCACCCCCTGAAAACACTACACCCTCATCACCAAAAAATCCTAAAACCTCAGCCGCAAAAACTCATACACCCAGAGTCCCAAAATACTATAAACCTTCAGCCGCAAAATCCCAAAACACTCAACTCTAAAAAACTGAAAACCCACATCCCAAAAATTCCTAATCCCTCAACCCAAAAAACCAAAAATATTCTGGCCCAAAACCACAACCCCTCATCAATAAGAAACTCTAAAACATCAAACCTAATAATCCATAAATGATCATCCCCATAAAACCATCAAACCTCAGCCCCAAAAAATCCTCAACCCTCATCCCCAAAATAAAAATAAATACACATCCCACAAAAACCCTCATATGTAATCCCTATAAAACCATCATCCCTGATCCCCAAAAATATCTAATACCTAAACCTAGAAAAACGTCAAACCAAAGCCAAAAAATCCCCCCAACCCTCATTCAAAAATGTTTCCATCCCTCGCCCCCCAAGAAATCTAACCCTCATCACCAAAAACCCATAAACCATAAACCACCAAAAACCCTCAACCAAAAACCCCAAAATAACCCCAACCTAAAATACCAAAAAACCAAAAACCTACAGCCCTAAATAAACCCTCAACCCTATATCCCAAAAAACCTTTAATGCACATCCCCTGAAAAACCACATCCCTCAGTCCCAATAATTTTGAATATCATGACACAAAATATTCCAACATCCTTCAGCACTAAAAAACCATAAACCCTCATACCCCAAAACATCTTATCCCTCCATCCACAAAACCCCTAATCCCTCAAATAAATACACCAAAACCTAAACCCCAAAAAATTCTAAACCATCTATAAAAAAACCCTAAACACTCAGTCTCAAGACACAATACATCACTCATCCCTCAACCATATAAAATCCTCAACTATCAGCCCCAAAAAACACATAACCATAAACACCAAAAACCCAAAACCTTCATCCCCAAAAAACCATGAACTTTTATCACCAAAAAAACCAAATATCCTCATCCCTAGAAAATCATTAACTATAATACGTAGAAAACATAAACCATTCATCCCAAAAAACCTTAATCTATTATCCTAAAAAACCCATCAACCATCAACCATAAAAATTCATTAATCCATCCTCCTCCAAAACCCATAAACACTCATTCCAAAAATCCATAAACCCTTAGCCCATAAACCCAAAAAACATCATCCTCAAAAACACCTAAACCCTCATACAAAAAAACACAAATCCCATAGCTCAAAAAACCCCTAAACCAACATCTACAAAAATCACAAAACCATCTTCCCAAAAAAACCCTGAGCAATAATCCCAAAAATACCCCAAACCCTCAACTCCAATAAATCATCTACCTTTAACCCCAATAAACCCTTAACCCTCATCCCCAAAAAACCATCAACCTTCTAGCCTAAAAAAACCTCAACCCTAAGCCCCAATAATTTCTTATCCTTGAGCCTAAAAAAATATAAACACCTAGTACCAAAAAAAACCATAGAAAATCAATTAAGAAAAACCCCTATCTCTTTTCACAAAAAACTGTGAAACCTATGCCCCAAAAAACACAAAACCATGAGCCCCAAAAATACACAAACCCTCAGTCCCCAAAAAATTGATGAAACTCAACCCCAAAAACACTTGATCCCATATAAAAAATTCCCAAACCCTTAGACAGTGAACAATGATCCAAAAAAACATGAAACCTCATCCAAAAAAACCGTAAACCAACAGTTCCTAAATATCATGATCCCTCATGCCCAAAACCCCTAAAACCTCAACCCCAAAAACCCTAAACCCTTACCCCAAAACCCCAAACCCTCATCCTGAGAAAAAAAAAACCTCAACCCCAAAATAAATCCCCAACACCAGAAACACAAAACCGTCATCCTTAAAAATATTAAAACCTCTTTAGAAAATAACCCTAAATCCATAGCCCCCACAACCCCAAAACCCTCATTCTCAAAAATATCAATCCTTTCAACCCCAAAATAACTAAAACCCTCATAAAAATAACTAAACACTTATACCCAAAAAACCCTATCCCTTAAACCCCAAAACCCCCAATCCCTCATAAAAAAAACCCTAAACTCTCATCCCAAAAAACCATATAGCTTAAGAGAGAAAAAACCCTAAAACCTCAACCCCAAAACACCCAAAACCCACAAGCCCTAAAAAACCTAAGGCCTCTATCCATATAAACCCTAAAGCATCATCCCCAAAAATCCCTGACCCTCTCCCACTAAAAAACACCCATGCCCAAAACAATAAAACCTCAGCCCCAAAAAATAATAAACTAAAACCCAAAAAAACCTAAACATTCGACTCCCTAAAACCGTAAACCCTCACTTCTAAAAACACCCATCCCTCATTCCCCATAAAACCCTAAAAACCCATCCCTAACAAACCAAAAATGATCATCCCCAAATCCCTAAACCCTCATCCCCCCAAAACACAAAATCCCAAGAAATAAAAATCCCTAAAACCGTAGAAAAAAACCATGAGCCCGCATACCAGGGAAAAAAACCAATAGCCTAAAATTCCCTCAAAACATGGTCAAAAAAACCGAAAACCCTCACTCAAATAATAAATTAACCAATATCCCCAAAATATAATAATCCATCATTCCCCATAAATACTTAACCATCATCTCCAAAAATCACTATACATTCATCCCAAAAAATCCATAAATTATAGTCGCCGAAAAACAAAAAAGCACTTACCAAAAATAACATAAACCTTCAGACCCAAATAAACATAAACCCTCACCCCCCCAAACCTTATCCATCACCCGCAAAAGAAACCCTATACCATCTGCCTCGAAAAACTATTATCCCTAATTCATAAAAAATGTTAATCCACCATCCCTAAAAAACTATAAACCTCATCCCCTAAGCACCGTAATCCCTCATTGAAATAAACCAAAACCCCTAGCCTCAAAAAAACCCCTCATCCCTCATCCCCCCAAAACCCTAGACCATCATCCTCAAAAAACCCTAAACGATATGAAACAAAAACCCTTAATCCCTCATCACCCAAAAAACCAAAAACCTCTTCCTTAATAAAACCCTAATATATCATCTCCAAAAAACACTAAACACTAAACTCTTAGACCCAAAAAACCCTCAATCCTCCACCCTAACAAATCCTCGAACCTCATTCCCTGAAAAGATCAACACTCAACCCCATAGATTCTTCAACCCTCATCCCCAGAAATCCCTTATCATTGTTGCCCATAAAATCATAAACCCTTAGCCCAAAAAAACTATCAACCTTCAAGCCCAATTATACCAAAACCCACATACCCAAAAAACCCTCTACCCTATGCGCCAAAAAATCATAAACACACTGCCATAATAAACGCTCTACCCACATCCCAAAAAACCTTAAAACCTCATCCCAAAACAACCCTAAAACTCATCCCATAAAATCCTCCATCATTAGCCCCATGAAACACTGTATAGTTGGCAACAAGAAAACCATAAACCCTTATTCCAAAATTAAAACACTAGACACTTAACCCATAAATAACTAAACCCATTGCCTAAAAAACCCTAAACCCTGCACCCTGAATAACACTCAGCCACAATGAAACCCAAAACACTGAGGACCAATAAACCCAAATCTCCATACCCCTAAAATAATTTCAACCCACAAAACTCAAATAATCCAAAACCATAATCTCTTAAAAAAACCTTAAACCCACCAAAATAATATGCGAAAAATAGTCAACCTCTAGACCCAAAAAACCCCAACACTCATCCCCAAAAAACCTCCACCACATAGCCCCAAAACCCTTATCTCCTTAACCAAAAAACCCCCAACCCTAAACCCCATAAAACTATAAACCCTCAGCCCTATAAAAACCTAAACTCTCATCCCCAATAAATGCTCAACCCTATTCCCCTAAAACCCTAGAAAATACTCTTCCAAAACCACTAATAACACACCCCCAAAAAAACCCTAAACCCTAAACCACAAAACTCCAAAAAACCAAATCCACAAAACTACTAAAACCTCTACTCGATAAAAACCAAAACTCTGAACCCCCAAAAAAACTAAACCCTCCACCATGAAAAAACAACACTATTATCCACAAAACACCATGAACGCCCATTACCCAAAACCCATCATCCATAGACCATTAACAATGAAAAAACCCTCAGAAATTCACCCAAAAAAATCCTCAAACAATAACACCAAAATACCATCTACCCTCATCAAGAGAAAACCCTGAACCCTTAGAAAAAAAATAAACGCTCATCATTTTCCCAAAATAACCATAAACACTAATCCACAAAAATCATTAAATTTTTAGTTCAAAATAACCATAAACCATTATCCCCCAAACACCCTAAACCCTCATCCCAAAAATACACTAAAACATCATGCTGAAACCCCTGAAACATCATCCCAAAAAGTCCCTTGAATCATTATCCCACAAAACCCTATATAGTCAGTCCAAAAAAAACTATAAACCTATATCCCCCAAAAAACCATAACAATAAACCAAAAATAATATACCCTCATCACCAAAAAACACTGAACTATCATCCCAAAAAAACAAACCCTAAATCCCCAAAAACTCTAAACCCACATACCAAAGACATATTAAACTTTCTTTCTACAAAACCTAAACCCTCAGCAAAATATCCTTAATACATAATCCCCAAAAAACCAAAACCCCTTTTCCACAAAAATAAAAAACACTCCTCCCCAAATAAACACTAAACCAAGATCACACAAAAACAACAAACCCTCTTCCCCTAAAGCCTAAACCATTAACCATAAAAAATCCTAAACCATTAGAACTAAAAAAACCCAAACACCTTATCCCAATGAAAACCAAACCCTCATCATCAAAGAAATATCCCAAACCCAAAAACCCATAAAACCTCACCCCCCAAAAAAACCGTAGACCATCAGCCACAAAAAAAACCCAAAACCCATAGGAAAAAAATAACCTAAACCATTATACCGAAAAAATACTAAATCCACATCCCTAAAAACCATAACCCCACTTCCTTAAAAAATCATAAAAATTCGTTCCCAAAAAAACAATTACAACATACCAAAAAAACCCAAACCTTCACCCCCAGAAACCCCTAAAACTTCATCACCAAAAGTATTATTCCCTAATCCCCCCAAAAAATTAAACTCTAATGCCAAAACAATCTTAAACCCATTAAACCCTAATTACCAAAAGAAACTATAATCCTTCTTCCACTCAAAACCTTAAAAAATCATCCCACAAAAACTCTAATTCAGTATCCCCAACCACCTGATCCAACACCCCCGAATACCCTCATCCCTTAACCATAAAAAAACCTTCAGTTTCAAAAAACCAAAATCCCTTCATCCCCAAAAAAACCTATACCCTTGACAATAATTAACCATAAACCATCCTCTTCAAAAAACACTAAAACATTATCCCAAGGGAACCTAAACCCTCATCACCCCAAATAAAATGTCATCCCCCAAAATCCAAAAATACTCTTTCCTAAATAATGAAAACCCTCATCCCAAAAACAAATGAAAACCTCCTCACTAGAACAACATACACCCTCACCCAAAAAACCATAAAAATTCATCCCTAAAAATAACCTAAGCCCCCATACCCCCAATACTCTTAACACAATTCTCCAAAAAAACATAATACCACATCCATAAAATAACCCTAATAAATATTCTTCAAAAAACCTTAAACCCTCAGTAACCAAACTTTAAAACCTAAACCCCAATAAAGATCTAATCTCTCAATGTAGAAAACCACTAAACCCTAAACCCTGAGAAACCTAAAACAATAATAAAAAAAATACCTAAACACTCATCCCCAAAAACCCTTAAACCTAGTGGATGAAGAGACCATAAAATCTCAGCCCCAAAAAATCCATAAGCCTCATCCATGAAAAATCATAATCCCATTGCCCAAAATAATCCTTCAACCCACATCATTTAAATACCATCAACACAATCCCAAAAATCCCTGAACCCTCAAACCCAAAAGAAACCTAAACCCTCACTCCCAAAATATGGTAATCAATCTACCCAAAAAACCCTAAACCATCCGCACTAAGAAAACCTAAACCCTTAACCCCAAAAACCTAAAATCACACCCCAAAATAACTGTAAACCTTCATATCTAATAAACCCTAATCCCTCTGGCCCAAATAACCATAGTCCCTAATCATAAAAAATACCCTAAAACCTCATCCCAAAATGATCGTAAGCATTCTTCTAATAAAACCATAAACTGTTAGCCGCCAAAACTCCTAAACCCCCATACCCAAAATACCCTAAACCTCCAATCACAAAAAACCAAAAATCATCACACTCAAAAGTCTTTAATCCATGAGATCCAAAATCCCTAAACCCTTTTCCCCCAAAAAACAATATTAGACCCAAAAACACTAATCGATAAGGCTGAAAAAACCTAAAACCCACATCCCCAAAAACCCTAAACATTTAGCCAAAAAATCCCTAAACCCTCATACCAAAAATAACATATTCCCGTTATCCCCCCAAAAACCAAATATTTCAGCCCGAAAAAACCCTAAACCCTCCACCCCCAAAATACTTAAATACTCATTCTAAAAAAATAGTTATTCGTTATCCCCAAAAAAATATAAACCCCTTATACTACAAAACACTAAACTATTAGTCCAAAAAACAATAAAATTTAAGCACTAAAATAGAATTAACCTTTGTCCCTAATTACCCCTAATTCCTCAACCCCAAAACCCCAAAACCCTAAAACCCATAAATCAGTAAACCATTTTCCCTAAAAAACCCTCAACCCTCATCACCAAAAAATCATTAATCGTCAACTCTACAAATCCCTCAATGCATATCCCGAAAAAACCCTCACCCCTTAACTGGAAAAAAATTGTTAACACTCATTCCCAAAAATCCCTTAACCCTCAGCCGCAAAAATCCCCCAACCCTCATCCCCAAAAAACCCTAAACCTTTATAAACAAACCCAAATCCCTCATCCCTAAAAATTCCTCAATGATTTTCTCCAAAAAAAACTAATCTCTCAGGAAAAAATACACATAACCCTCAACCCCAAAACCCCCAAAATCCACAACCCTAAAAACCCTAAAACCTTATCCCTATGAACCCCTACAACCCCTTCAAAAAAACCATAATCACTTAGCCCCATGAACAATGTAATCTCAAAGGATTAAAGATCCTTAAACCCTTTTCCCCTAAAAATACTAAACGCACTGCCCCAAAAAACCTAAAACCTCACCCCCAAAATATACTATACCCTCAACCCTAAAAACCCCAAAACCCTCATCCTAAAAAACCTGAATACCTCATTTCCAATAAACCCAAAACCATTATCTCCATGAGGCACCGAACACTCAACCCCAGAAAACCCGAGAAACCTCATCCCAAAATAACCCTATACATTCAACAATAACGAACCATTATACCTCAGCTCCAAAAAAACCATAAACCCTTGGCCCTAAAAAACCCTTAAACCTCGTCCCCAAAAGGCCAAAAACCATTAACCCCAAAACCCAAAACATTGATCCCCAAAAAACCCTAAACCCTCATCCCCAAAATTCCCAAAACCCTTAACACCAAAAACCCCTAATAAATGACAAAAAAAACATAAACCCTCATCGCCGATATAGCACTATACCCTAAATTGCAAAAAACCCTAAACCCCTATCCTCCAATATCCATTTTCCATTAACCCTAAATAAACCCAAACTCACATCACAAAAAAACCCTAAACCCTCATCTAGAGAAAACCTTAAACCCTCAGCCCCAAAAAACACTAAATCTTTAGGCCATTAACCCAATATGTCAGCAAAAAAACATAAACCCAAAATAATAAACCAAAAATACATAAAAACTCATCCCAAAAAAAATCATAAATCCTCAACCCCCAAAAATAGAAAAAACTTCATACCCAAAAAACCATCAACATTTCACCTCCATAAAGCCTCAGACCTTATCCCCAAAAAACCCTTAACACATATCCACATTAATCCCAAAATCATTATCCCTAAAAGAACGTAAATGATCAATGAATTAAAAAACCATGATCATTTCCCCCCCAAAAAACATCAACTATAATACATAAAAAACCCCAAACCCTCTACCCCAAAATGAACGTCAATACTTATTCCCAAAAAAACCTGACCCCTAATCCCCAAAATAACTCTCAACACTCAATCAAATAAATCCATCAACCCTCATTTCCAACCATCCCTAAAATATCATCCATAGAAAACCACAAATCTTCATAAAAACCCTAAACCAGAACCAATTAAACCCTAAACCCTCATCCCTTAAAAAACCTAAGCCCTCATCCCCAAAATACAATATACCCAAATCCACAAAACACATAAATCCTCATCTTCAAAAACACTATACCCTCATCACCATAACCCCTAAAACCTCCGCCACAGAAATTCACAAACTCTCTACAAAAATTTCTAAACCATATGAAAAAAATAACCCTAACCCCTCAGACCAAAAAAACCATAATCCCACACCACCAAAAATCCATAATCCCTTAACACCAAAAATCACCAAACCATCAAGGCCAAAGAACCAATACAGTCCCCCTAAAATACAATAAACCATTAACCCTAGAAATCCTAAACCCTCAACACTAAAAAAACTAAACCCCATTTCTAAAAAAACTATACTCCATCCCAAAAAAATATTAAACCCTCCTCCCATAAAACACTCAACCATTATCCTCCCAAAACCCTAAACTATCTTCCCCAAAAAACCAAAAAACCTCACCTCCAAAAAAACCCTATACCCTCTAAGGAATCATTAGAGAAGTTAGATGACTATGTAAAGGTGGAATAGTGAAATTTAGTAGAATGAACATTTCTTAATTTAAATTAAATCCTCTATGGTTTCTCCAAGATTAAATACTATTGAACCATCAATGAAGATACACCACCAATTTTTGGGAAAGGGAATAGGATAATGAAAGAATGAGGTACAACAAGATTCAAGATTTTTTGGATTCAAATTTAGCATTCACAAAGTATTGAATATTAATGATAATCCAATAAAATGATATTAATGACCTAAATTAAATTACAAGTCATGGGGACACTCAAAGGTCATAAAAAGTCCTAAAACCTCATTATAAGGATAACTATAGATCCCACTAAATAAATTAGTGATATTCCTTATTAATGATTAATTTATCCATTTTCTATCATATCTTTAATGTGATACTACTAATTTCCATCCTTTTCCATGTGGAAATGCCATTTTGGGCCATAAATAAGGGTGTTTTGGACCAACATGGTGTTGGTTTCCAAAAAGTGTTGGTTGGTCTTATATGAAAAACAATTGGGCATAAGAATTTTATCATTCTCTAAAGTATTCTCCTTAGGTTGAATTTAATCCAATTAATTCCCTTTAGATCATAGAGGATTGTAACTCAGAACCATGGAATTTTATACTTCTTATATGAAGATAAATATACAATTTCAAATGATTACCAATTGCCACAAAAAAACATTGGGAAAATCAATCTGGTTGAAATTATTTCTGACACTTTCATTTACCTTGAATTGACCATAAAAATTTAGTTCAATATTTATCTTCCTTTTGGATTGATATCTCACCTAGTGATGTTTATTCCACACTTTGCCTCTATGTTGAAAAATAGCATTATTCTGATGCTTTTCTTCTCGCCTCTATATTCTTTTTTAGATTTCTCAATTTGAGTGTGAATAGAGTCATGTCATTTCTGAATATGTTTCTTCTTCAACTCAAAAAATATTCAACTCAAAGTTAATAGGAAAATAAAACAACTCTATAGGGGTTACTAGATGGATTCCAAAAATGACATCAAAAGGATAGTGTCGAGTTGCACTAGTTAGAGATATGATTTGTGATAATTTAGCTAGTGAAAGTTGTAACTCCAAATCGAACATATTCAAATTATATAATGTTATAAAAATACTTCCCAAATAAATATTCGTATTTTCAATTTTCCTATCAGTTTGAGGGTAATGGTATTTGCTGAAAACAATATTTTTACCAAATTTTCACATAATGTACTCAAAAAAATGGATAAGAAATTTATTTTCATTATCATAAATAATGGAGTGAATAATTTCATGTTGGTGAAAAATATAATTGAGAAAAAACATTCCTTGAGTCACTGGTAATTCCGTAATGAAATCCATGATGATATATATTCATGGACACTTTGGAATAGCTAATGAACTGTGTAAACCACGATTGAAGTGATTGTTTTCACTTTTACATGTCTTTCATCTCTAATGAATTTCATAGATGTTTGATTGCAAATTAATCAAGTAAAAATTATTCTTAAGTGTCTCCGTGGATTTATATATTCCCAAATGTCATGAAATTACTCATTCATGAGTCTCCTAGATGGAATGCCCCTATAACTACCCTTTAGAAATATTTACATATTACTCTTGATGATAAACCCATCAAGAAGATAATAATCATCCAATAAACTATTTATAAATTCAAATAAAATAGAATTTAACTCTATTTCATGCTGATAAACTATTTTAATAAGTTGCAGTCCAAAATTATGAGCATCTATAATGGTAACTAATTCATAGCTTTGAGTTAAATCATCTTCCACCAAGATATAATAACATTTCTCGTATTTTGAAACAAATGAGAATGATAGTAAGAATTCAAAAAACTTATTATACCTTGAAACTAGATTGTTTTACTATAGTTAAATCTCCATTCTTAATGGTTAGAATAATGAACAATCTAGTTTTCTATTAAAAAATGAGATTAGGGATCTTGGTCTATCACAATAACATAAAATTCCTTATCACAGGTGCTATAAGTTCTCATTCAATCAGTTAACATATCACTGCAATATGTAATGATATGATTTCATTTTATGATAATAGTTTCAATTAAAACTCCAAATTCAACACTCCCCACTCAAGGACATGAAAAAATCCGGTAATTCCAAAACAATTCTTCATATATCATTCACATATTGATTTCTAATTCTTCATTTTCTTTCCTTGACCACTCATATTTAAAAAATTTCAAGAATTCAGTCATTTGTTCTATAATTGAATTGAAATTGAAAATAATATACCAAACCACAATAGATCCTTAATTCTATGATGGATTATGATGGTGTGTGGGAATTTATTGCTTTTTCAATTTACTGATCAACCATTATTCCTTCTTTGAATAACATGAATCCAAATAAACTACTTGGGTTGATATTAGGTTCCACTATTCCATTTTCTCATATGTCATTTGTTCCAATAGAATGACAAATACCTACCAAAGATGATTCTCATGGTTCTCCCAAAATTTTTAAATCAAAATATAAACTAAATAAAAAAACCAATGGTTTTAGAACATCCTTCATGAGTCACATGAATGTAAATGGAGAATTTGAGAGTCTGAATGGCATGAACAACCACTCAAAAAATTCACCTTTGGTTTTTAATGTCATTTTCCACTAGCCTAATTCATTAATTTGATTCTTTTAGTATCCACTCCAATTATAAACCTTAGAAAATATTTATGAACATGTAATTCATTGATAAAATCATAACGTCATGGAATAGGATACATGTAATTGATTGAAAAAATATTAATACATCTACTATCAATACACTTGTACTACATACCATCATAATTTGGATCCAATAATGAAATAATATATCATGGGTTCATCATGGCCTTATAAATCCTTGATCCATTAATTCATCAACATTCTTCTTAAAATCAATTGATTCCTTAGGATTACACTGAAATGATTGTTCATTAGTAAATTTCACAACTATGACCCAATCAATCTGGTGTTACATGCCTCAAAAGGGGGTAATCTAGATGACAATCCTTAGGGAAAAAATAATGACAATCCTCAATCAAATAATGATCTAACAGATGTTCATAACTCTTCTCCTCAATGAATGACTTCCCCATCACAAATTAATATAATTTATGATTTTTTTGAATTATTTTCTACACATGAGATGTATTGAAAAAGATTCTACGATTGGGATATTTTTTAAAAAAAATTAATGATGAATCTAGTTTCTAATCAAAATGGAATGTATAATATTCTTTTTCCCATATAAGAGAGAATATGTGTTTTCCACCCATCATATTTCATATCCCCATCAAACTAGAAAGTCATTATCAACAATAATAAAATTGCATCAATAGAAATAATGTCTCAAAATACATCATTAGCATTGTTATTAGAAATTTTAAATGAAATTAGAACCAATTTTTTGAAATGAATTTTTATATTTTTGTTCACCATTGCATGTTTTATCCTCTAGGGGGATTTTGATTTCGAAGCTTCAATTTATCCCCTACTGTTGTAGAAGAATAATTCTTAAAATTACCAATATTAGTAAATATCATTCATACTCTATGATTAATGGTGAAATGGGTTTGTAATATGTTTTCTCATTTATCTTCTTAGGGGAATATTTGAGCCGGAAAAACAGTACGTAGCACAAGCACGTTACCCACATCAACATTTTCCATGGCATAATCTTCGTTTTCGGATTCTTCACCACAATTTTATTCCACCTTGATTAACATTTCAATCTCCTCAATCTCCATTATATTAATAATTCATATTTTGGGAAATTAGGTTCTTAATAACCATACCCAAGGCCTTTTTAGCACAACCAATTTCCATGTCCAATGGTTTTTTATTTTCCTTTTGGTTGTTCTATATCTTTCTTTTTTTACTGAGCTCATTTTTCCTTCCTAATTTCATATCACTAAAACCAGATTTATTTAATGAAATAACTTTATAAAATTATGTAATTATATTTTAGTTCATGAGAACTACATCCCTTGAGGTCGTTTTGTCTTTTACACCATGATTTCTATCTTGCAAACATCATGAAGTGAGTAGATTGTTCGTAACACAACTGAATGATTAATTTTTCATAAAATACACACTAAAACCTTACAATGGATTTTTACTTGTATTAAAAAATGTCACATCACATCAATAAATGAACAAATTCCCAAATTTATTCATCAATATATGTATCTCCCTATCACAAGAAATACATTCAAGAAATAATGTTTTTTTATAATTATAATCCAGAAATCCTCTTCTAAAAATCTCCTATAACATATACCATGATTATATTTTTTTCATTATCATCATGTTACCTCCCTTTAATCTGATTCTCCCACAAAATAGATTCATTATATTTAACATTAATAATTTATAAACTACATTTTTCACATCATAATAATTCCAATAATTGAAGAATACTTATGTTTTTGGTATCCAATCTAGACAATCATCAGGATTAAAAGTCCCTTTAAAATTTGGAATTTCAATCATTATTTATGTTTCAATATCTTTATCATCTCTTCATCATCACATATCCTACTTGGAATATCTAGAATCATTTCCATTTGTATAATCATTGTGAAACGTTGTGGGACTGCACCTATTATGTGGAGACAAATGTTTGGGACAACACTATGGTTGAGGGTAATCGTGTCATTATGATCTCAAAAATTAAGAAATTTTCTCACTAATATGTGTAGTTTTGTATTATAATTGCATGATAGATATTTCACATGTAGCATGAGGAATAAAAGATATCATATTGCGATACATGGTGGATAATTAATTTTTATTTGAGATTAATAAGATGAATGTGGCTTAACATACTCATAGGAACCAGAACTCTGACAGAAAATTGATGTATCGCTAGATGAAAAAATGGGAATGGGAAGATAAAACATTTATATGTAACTGAATGACCATTAATTAAAGAAAATTCCACCCCACCTGGTTTCTCAAAATATGAAAACTAATCACCATCAATGGAGATGTACAATCAATTCTAGAAAAAGGGAAGAGGATTAAGTAATAATGGTTCTTAAAAAAGATTCAAAAATCATTAGATTCAATTATAACCATTAAAATATAGTAAAAATTCATTATAATGACAAAATAACAATAGATTTATGGCCTATGATGAATTCTAAGGCATGTGGACACCATTTTATTGGATTACAAAAAATTACAGGATTGTCCAATTTGAATTACAATTGGGTTTTGCATTTTTCTAAACCCCAAAAGTATTCTCCTTTTATTGAATCAAGTTCATAACACCCATATCCACAAAAATACTGAAATTTTATGGTTAAAAATACAATAAACCATCCACTCCTATATCCCTAAACATTCATCCCCCGAAATCTCTAAGCCCTCATCCCGAAAAAAACCAAAAACCATGGCCCAAAAAAAAACCTAAACCCTCATCTGAAAAAAAACCCTAAACCCAAATAACCAATAAAACTAAACCCTCGTCCCCCCAAAACCCTAACCCCTCATCCAAAAAATACACTAAACCCTCATCTACAAAAACACCAAAATGCTCACCCCCAAAAATCCCTAAATGTTCCCCATAAAAATAGTAATACCTCATCCTCCAAAAACCATAAACCCTCCCCCAAAATAACCGTAAATCCTCTTACCCCAAAAATCTCTAAACCATCATCCATAATAAATCCTAATCCCTCATCCCCCAATAATTTTAAACCCTCAGCTACAAAAAACCCTAAACTCATTGAACCAAAAAAACCAAAAATCCTTCTCCTAAAAAATAAAAACCGTATCCCCAAAATCACTTAACCATCATCCCAGGAAAACACTAAAAACACATAAAAAATATCCCTAAACTATCAACCCAAAAAACCAAAACACTGAGTATGAAAAATCCTTTAACAGTCATCTCCAAACATTGAAAAACCTCATCCTAAAAAAACACTAAACTCTTAGCCCTGAATAATATTAAACCCTAATCATTGAAAATTTTCAAACATGTGTTCCAAACAACCAAAAAACATCAACCCCAATAACCCTTAAACCCGTATCCCCAAAAATCTAGAATCCCTAAATCCAAGTATAACCAAAGTTTTCATATCCGAAAAAACCCAGTACCTCTGCTCTAAAAAACCCTAATCAATCATCCACAAAAATGAAAAACCTATATCCATATATGATCATAAACCATAAGTCACAAAAATCCCAAACCATAACCCAAAAATCCCAAAACATTCATCTTTAAAAACCCCTATACGCCGTGGAAGAAAAACCATAAACCATCAGAACTAAAAAACCCAAAACCCTTATCTCATAAATTACCTAAAAGATCTACCGCAATAAAGCCTAAACCACCATCCCCAAAAATACCTAAACCCACAACCCCCCAAACACCTAAAACCACAACCCCTAAAAACCATAAACCTATAGCCACAAAAATTCCTAAACCATCAACCCCCTAAAACCCCATGCACACATCCATAAAAAACATTAAACCCTCAACCGCATGAAACAATAAACCCTCTTCCCCAAAACCCCTAAACATGTAGCCCAATTAAACCCTAAATTCTCAACCTCGAGAAACCTTAAACCCTCATCACCAAGAAACATTAAACCCCCATCACTATAAATCATATGTCGTCTTCCCCCACAAAACCTTAACTCAAAAGCCCGAAAAACCCTAAATTCTCATCCTAAATAACATATAACCATATGAATCAGAAAACCATAAACCCTAAGACACAAAAAACGACAAAACAACATCCTTCAAAAACACTATACCCTTGTCCCCCAAAAAAACCAAATCCTTCATCCCTAAATAACAAAAAACCGTCATCCCCAAAATACACTAATCCCTAATCCCAAAAAATCACTAAACTCATAGCTCTAATAATTAGAAACCCTCATCGCCCAAATCTATAAAACCTTATAAAAACCATTAAATTTTAAACCCATAAATACCTAATTACACATCCCTAAAAAAACCCTAAACACTCACCTAAAAACCCAAAAAACCTCAGCCCCCCAAAACCTAATCCCTAAGCCCCTAAAAACCCAAAACCATCAACCACAATAAAATCATAAACGCATAGCTCCCAAAACTAAAAAAATATCACACCAAATAAACTAAATCATATGGAAACAAAAATACATAACCCTCATTGAGAATAGACACTAAACCCCCATGTCTAAAAACCCATAAAACCCCAATCTTTAACAATCCATAAACATCATTCCTGAAGAAAAAAAACCCTAAAGCCTCATCCACACAAAAATATACACCCTAATCCCTAAAAAACCTAAATATTCAACACCAAAAATCATAAAACACTCATCCATGAAAAAAAACCATCATTTCTAAATAACCCTAAACCCTCTTCCCCAAAACCAAAACAACTCATTCCAAAATAACCCTAAACCCTCACCCACAAAAAACCCAAAACCCTCAGCAGCAAAGAACCCTATAACATCAACCCAAAATACCCTAAACCCTCATCTCCAAAAAAATAGAAAACCCCTAGAACAAATAACACCTAAACCATCTGCCCCCAAAAAGAAAAAATCCATATCCCTAGAAAACCCTAAACCCCCACCATAATGAAACTGTAAACCATCAACCCCAAAATACCATAAACACATTGCCATAAAAATACATGTAACCACAGTATTAAATAAACCCTAAACCCTCATCCCCAAAAAAACCCAATCTCATAGCCCCAAAAAACCATACAACCTCGTCCTAAAAAATACTAAACCCCCATCCCAAATAAACTCTAAACCATTAGTCCTGAATAACCCTATTACCTTATCCCTAATAATCCCAAATCTCGCATAATGAGAAAAACAAGAACCCCCATACCTAAAAAAATGGAACCTTATCCCAAAAAAAAGTATTAAACCCACAACTAAATAAACACTATTCCTTTAGTTATAAGAAATCCCAAAACCCTCATCCTTGAAAAATATTAAACCCACATCCACCAATAAATCCTAAACCCTCATTGCCAAAACCATAATCTATCAACCCCCAAAAAACCAATAATTATCTCTCTAAAAAACATTAAAATATCCTCTCCAATAATCTATACACACTCAGTCAGAAAAACATTAAATGATTCCTAAAAAACATAAAATTCTCATCCCCAGAAAATCCAAAACCTTGACCCCAAAAATCCAAAACCCTCCTCTAGAAAAAAACCCAATACACTTAGCCCAAAATAACAGAAAACCCCAAACCCCAAAAATCCATAAACAATTATATCCAAAAACCCCTTAACACATGCACCAAAAAAAATAAAACACCCATCCCAAAAACCCATAAATCCTCAAACTAAAAAACCCTTAACCATCATCCCCTAAAAAACCTTAACACTAATCCTCAAAAAACCTTGAACCCTCAGATCAGAAATACCCAAACCCATAACACAAAAAAACCCTAGACCTTAAATTGTAAAGAATCCAAAACCAATAGCCCTCCAAAACCCTAAACCATCATCCAGAAAATTCCAAAACACTTAGGTAAAAAATATCCTAAACCCACAACACTAGAAAACCCTAAAACATTATCCCCAAAAAACCCAAAACCCTCATCCCCCCCAAAAAAACTAAACCTTCAAACTCAATAAAATTTAATCCCTCAATGAACAAAAAATATCAATGAGCTCCAAAAAATGTAACAACTAATCCCATAAAATACTAAAACCTCATCTCCGAACCCCAAAAAAAACTAAACTCTCTGCCCCAAAAAACCCTAAACATTAATCTGAAATTACCCTAATCCCTTATCCCTAGAAGAACTAAACCATCATACCAAAAATCAATAAATCCTTATACCCAAAATAACACTAAACCCTCATAACAAAAAAAATCCTATACCTTTATCCTTAAAACACTCTAATCCAATAGCCACAAAAACCCTAAACCCTTATCCCCAAAAAACCATAAACACTTATCTTAAATTTCATTAATCACAATGCCCTAAAAAAGCTAAAAACATATCCCAAAACAGCCTAAATCTACATCCCTAAACCACAAAAACACTCATCTAGAAAAAATACTAAACCCTCTTCCCAAAGAACCATGATTACTCATCAAAAAAAACATTAAAAAATCACCCCTAAAAAACTAAACCCCTCAAACCCAAATGTACCAAACCATGTTGCCCCAAAAACCCATAGAATATCAGCCCTAAAACACTAAACATTTAGACCAAAATATTCTTAAATCCACATCATAAAAAATCCTTAAACCCTCAACCCCCAAATCCCTAAACTCTCACCCCAAAAATACCTAAATGCTAATCCCAAAAAAATCCTCTTTCCTAAACCCTAAATCCTAATCCCCAGAAAACCCTAATCCCATAGTCACAAAACCCTTGAAACATTTAGCCTGAAAGACCATTAATCTGTGATCATCAATCCACTATACCATCATCCCCAAAATACCACTATACCCTCATCCCCAAAAATCCATAAACCCATAAATATAATTATACCCCAAACAATCATAAAAAAAACTCTAAACACTCAGCCGAGAAAGCCCTAAATTCTCAGACATAAAAACACATAAACACACTACCCAAAAAACCATAAACCCCGAGCATTAAAAAACACTATAATAAAATAACCCAAAAAAATCATATTCACTTAGTCCCAAATTACCCAATATCTCAACCCCAGAAGACCTAAATCTACATCCTTAACATCCCAAAACTCTCATCCCTAAACACCATAAACTCCTAACCAAATCTCCCAGAAACCATAAGCTAAAAACAACCCTAAACCCTTAACAACAAAACCCCTAAAAACTAATCCCCAAAATCAATAAACACTCATCCCAAAAAAATGATGAACAGTCAGACCAAGAAATCATTGAACTGTAAGCCCCAAAACTCCCTAATACCTTAGGTCAAAAAATGACAACATCATCAACCCCATAACTGTAAATTTTCAACCCCGTAAATCCCAAAACCCACCAACCCCAAAAATCCATAACCCTTTAGTCCAAAAAACCCTAAACACTCACCCCTAAAAAAACCTATAACATAAGCCCCAAAACCCAAAACCCTCAGCTCCAAAGAACCCTAAACTGTAATCCTAAAAAATCATTGAGATGTATCACCAATTAAAACTAATCCCATTTCCCAAAAAAAACTAAAACCCCAGCTCCCAAAACCACTAAAACCCGCAACACCAAAAAACCTCAGTATTCACATCTCCAAAAATTGCAAAACCCTCAGCTCTAAAAACCCATATACCCTGAGCCACAAAACCCACTATATCCTCATCCTAAATAAATAATTAAACCTTAGCCCCAAATTACACTAAACCATTAAACCAAAAATACCCTATATTCTTAGCAAAAAAACCACTAATATACATCATAAAAAAACCACTAAACCATCATTCCCCATAAACCCTATAACAATAGCCCCCAAAAAACCCTAAACCCTTATCCCCAACAAACCATAAACACTAATCCCTAAAATCCCCTAAACCCTCATCCCCAATAATCCTTATACTGTCAGCCCCAAAAAACCCTAAACCATCACTCACAATAAAAACTGTACCCTCAACCCCAAAAAAACACTAAACTCTCATCCCCCAAAATCCAAAAACCCTCATCCTAAAAAACCCAAACCCACATCCCCCAAACACTTAAATTCCCATCCCTGAAAAACCAAAAACCATAATCCCTAAACAAGAATAAACCCCCATCCACAAAAGAAACACTAACCTCTCATCAAAAAATAAACCTAATCCTTGCCCCAAAAAATACCCAAATCTTAACCCAAAAAATCGATAATCCCTAACCCCCAAAACATCCTAAAACCACATCCCCAAAATTCTTTAAACCCTTAAACCTAAAAATCCTAAACACTCAACCCAAAATATACAAAACCTTCACCCCCTAATAAATCTATACACTCATTCCCAATGAACCCTAAAACATCCTCCCCACAAAACCCAAAACCCTAAACACAAAAATAATCTAAACCCTCATATATATAAAACCTTAATCCATCACCCCTAGAAAAACCTAAACCCTCATCCACCAAAAACCCAAAATTTTCATCCAATAAAACCCTAAACACTCCTCCCGAGAAACTCCTATACCATCATCCCCCAAAAACCCTAAACCTAGATACCAAAAATCCATAAAACTTGAGCCCCCCTAAAAACCAAAACCCTCACACACACAAAACCTATAAACTCATACCCAAATATCCTTGAACCAAAATCACCAAAACACACTAAATTCTCATCCCCAAATATCCTAGATTCTACATCCCTAACAAATTCTAGACCCTCATCCCAATAAAATCCTAAACCTCGATCTCCAAAAACCAATAAACCATAATTTCCATGGAAACCCTAAACCCTCATTCCTAAAATTTCATTAACCTTTATCCCACAAAAAACATTATCCCTCATACCAGGAAATCCATAACCCCTTAACCAAAAAAACTGTTGACCCTAATCCCAATAAACCTCTACAACCTTAGTTCCAAAAAACCATACACACTCAACCCAGAAAAAACATAAACTCTCACACCCCAAAAACCCAAAGCCTCTGCTCTAAAAAAACCGAAAACCCTTATCCCTAAAAAATGAAAACTTTCATTAAAAAAACAATATATATATCCTTAAAAATCCATAAACCATCAATACCACAAATCCATACACCCTCATAAAAAAACCATCATCCCTATAAAAATAGAAACACTCAGCCCCAAAGAAACCATAACACACATCCCCACAAAAACTAAAACTCCAGGAACAAAAAATATCCTAATACCTCATTCATAATTAAACCTAAACCCTCATTCCCTAATAAACCTAAACTGTTAGCCCAAAATAATAATAAACTCTCATCCCCAAAAAATCCACAAACCCTAAGCCCTGAGAAAAATTAGAACCATAACCCCCAATAAACCTAAACCATTAAAAAATAATACCCAAAATCCTCAACAAAAATAATCCATAAGCCGCACACCGAATAACACTAAACACACATCCCAAAAAACCATAAACCTTCATCCAAAAAAAAAACTAAATAATCATCACAAAATAATCCTAATACCACAGTCCCCAAAATCGTATCCCCTCATCTACAAGAAACCCTAAACCAACTTTCCCAAAAAAACATGGCCCCTCGGCCCCCAAACACCAAACCATAATCCGCAAGAAACAGTAAACCCTCATCCAAAAAAACCATAAAACGTCAACCAAAAAAACCCTTTTACCATAGCCAGAAAAACAATAACCCCTTATCACTAAAAAAATACCTAAACAGTCCTCCCCAAAATACATTAATTCCTCATCCCTAACTACCTGTGAACCCATAGCTCAAAAAATAATTAATTCAAAAACCCTAAAACTCATAAACCCTCATCCACAAAAAATCCAAAAAACTCACCCCAAACAACCTAAAATCTCGTCCACAAAAACCAATAACCTTATTGCACCATGAAAACCTAAACCATCATCCCGAATAACAACTAATCCCTCCGACCAAAAAACTATAAAAACTTAGCCCCAAAAATACTTAATCCAATATCCCCAAAATTCCTTAATCCCTTTGCCCCAAATCCCCTTAAACACTCATTCATAAAATTCCAAAATCCAAATACCTAAAAACTCTAAACCCTCATCCATAAAAATCATTAAACTGTCACACAAAAACCCCCAAAACCCTCAAACCCAAAACCCAAAAACCCTCATATGGAAATAGACGTAATCCTTCATTACCGATAGAAACTAAACCGCACCCCCAAAATCTTGAAACCCTCTACCCCAAAATCCCAGAAATGTCAGGCCCAAAAATCCCTACTCCAGCATAATGAAAAATCCATAAAAACTCATCCCACAAAGTCTATACACCCTCATCCCAAAAAACCTCTAAACACTCTACCCCAAAAAAATATCCTAAACCCTCATCCCTCAAAAACCATAAACACTATGCCCCAAGAAAATAGTAAACCAATATCAGAAAATAACACTAAACTCAAACATATAAAATAGAATAATCAAATTTAATGTTTGTATATACTAACTGTTTAAAAGCTTGTTTAAAACATACATATCTTTATATTAATTAATTTAACAAACTATGGAAGACTCTCCATAAATTCATTTTTATCTAATTATAGAAAAAAAATATCAATACAATTTTAAAGTGAATGAAATCATATAGTAATAATATATGAAAATATAAATTTTAACAAAATAATCTACATCATTTTTACTTTATAGAAAAAAATGAAATTAACTATTGCCATCATAAAATTCCATAAATTAGAATATCATCAAAGGGATATTGGATAATTTGTATACCACCATATGAGTTTATATTAAAGAATATAGTTTTCAAGATGGCTAAAAGAGAAAAATCAATGGTAATTGTAACCATATTTGGTCCAATATGATTTGAGTTACATCATTTAAGTTCCCATGATATTTTATATTTATCTAAATTCATAAAACGTATTTACACCATCAAAACATATTTTCAACATCTATTTCTAAGTAATTCGGATACAAAATTCATTAATATAATAGTTTTAGAATTTCCAATTTATTGATTAAATCATAGTGATTATTCATTTATATGGTTACAATAAATTATACATTTTGAAAAAAGTTACAATATATATTATCTTTTAAAGTTATTAAAAAGTTATTCTTATTTATGTTTTGTGATAAACAGTTATTACGAAAACAATTATTGTTAAAAAAATTCCTCATCGTTTTCAATTTTTCATTTTTCTATTTTACATGAAAAAATATAGATAATTTATCCGTAATATTAATGGAATCCCAATTAGATTATATATTGTCTTTTTAAATATCATCTAAATTAGTATAAACCATTTCATTAGACCCAAATAGTGTATTTTGCATTTTCATCATTTATAACTTGAATTTCCTACATTCATTTTCACAATTATAAATATATTTTAAAATAGATATAAATTTCCATTCTTGATATTTGACATTAACTTCTAGAAGTCACTTTATTATTTTAGTTTTAACATCTCAGAATCCGTATTTTTTAGAATCATCATTCTAGGAAACAACCATGTTCAGCTTGAACCATTCCATTTTCATTTTTATTCTTTCATCAATTTTTTATTTACAATTTTTTATATATTATATTTCTCTATAATACTAATACTATCATTCCTAAATATCTCATTTTCATAAAACAGAAATTTGACTAGAGTGCTTATAAAATCAGAACCAGAACAAGAATCAAAATTAGTTTCTTTTTCATCTTAATAACATTCATTATGTTCAACATTAGCATGAGTAATTAATTGAGTAAATAATGAATCAATTACCTCGTATTTCACTTCCATCAGAGAAAGGTTACATATTTCATTTTTATTTTATGAATCACTACTTGAATCAGAACTGTATGAGTAATACAATCCTCCAAAAAAACATTGTTTTTTTCTTCATGGATTATATTTTTTAATTCATGATGTGATTGAGTATTGGGAAATCAGGCCTGATATGAGCATTATTAAGAAACTCATAATTCATTACTTTTTAAACCTAATTTTTCTTATAAGGATTATATTTATTTTAATCTATTTTATTATTGACCCTGAACTATCTCTTGCCAACATTTCTATTCAGAAGTTTGAAATGATTATTTCTATAGGGAGCCACATATTTCGAACAATCTATGAAATTAGATTGACAAGTGATAGCTAAATAATTAAAATTAGACATAAAATCTATAACTTTTTCTTTATTGTCTTCACATCATAGGGTTTTTCAACTCAATCTCATACTTCACCAATGAGATAATTATATAATATAAAGTATACATTTTACAATTTTTACATTAATTGATGTCCATCTTCTTTGGATGGTTCCTTTTTAAAATATCTATCAAAACACTTTCAAGTTATGCTTTTTCCATCACATTACTTAGAGAATTCATACCATTTTTAATACATGTAAACTAATAGAACATCTGGTTCACTAACTCTTCTCCATCAATATTGGAGTCATGGTATTCTTCTCATATCATTCTTATCATTTTTCATTTAATCCTTTCAATCCCATAGTGAGTTACTTGAAGGATTCAAAATATGGTATGGGATGTCTTATATGTTGAAGAATGATTATATACACATGTATTTATAGCATGGTAAAACATATTCATAAAATCATAATTGATGATATACATTACCATGTCCAGAAAAACAAGGGTTTCTAGATAAGATTTCGGTTTATCATATAAATTTTCCATAATTATCTATAGATCCACACTCAACTATCATAGGTAGGATTCCATTAAATATTTCTATTCATCATAGTCACTCCAATTAACAATTGGATGTTTTTGTGGAATCCAATCAGTATTGGCATTGAATCCTGCAACCATATAGAATAAGAATTAATTACTTAAACTATTAGATACATTACTCTAATACAAATTGTAGGATCTCACTTGATGGAAAAAGAAACAAGATGGATATGGTGAATAGTATTTTAAATTCTTTATCAAAAATAAATCAGAGTTTATTAATTAATGAATCTATAGTGAGTGTTTTGTTCATGATATGAAGTGCAGTAGAAAAAATGAATAAACATACATTTTTTATAGTTTTTCAAGTAACCAAGATCCCATTAAACTCATAATCCTTATCTAATCATCAATAATATTTGTACCATCAATGAAATCACATGTAGTGGTGTGGTAACATTTATATACTCTACTTTTTATAATACCTAGAAGCACAAACCGTATTTTTTATAAAGTATTATCCTAATGTAGAACTATATTTTATTCTTGAGAAATAACACAAGGAATCATTTTGGGTTGTGTATAACTAACTGATAGACTTTCTATTGATTAGGAAAATTAGAAACCCACTATAACAATATTAGATAGATAAAAAATGAAAAAAAATAATACTAGGATACAATAAAAAATAACAGATGATCCAATTATGTGGAATAAGATGAATCCCAATGAAAATTGATAATTTCAGTGGAATAAGGTTAAAGATTGATTTTCTTATGTGATCATAGATAGGAGACAAAAGTGACATGAATTATTGATTTTATAAGAATTGAAATTGTTTAATAAACATTTTTCTTTGAATAAATTGTATAATGATTATTTAATACCATGATCACATGAAAACAGACTACTCTTACATTATCATTGAATCAAATATCATCAAGGTACATCTAAATATATAGTCACTACATGTCACTAGTAATAAAATAAGAAACTACTAAATAATTTTATTACATTCAATTTTAATTAATGAGTTAAATATCAATGAATTTTCATGCAATTTATTTCACAAGGAAATAATAACATAATTTTTCTACTATGATCATCATTAAAAATGTGTATATAACACAATTATTATAAAATTAAAAATATATGAATTAAATTAAAATTTAACAATATAATAAAATTCATAAATACACAGTTTCATATAATGCATTTGTGTAATATACATCATGTGCATAAAAAAAATTAAATATGCTTAAAATATTTTTTCAAAAAACATAATTATATTTTTAGAAAAAAATAATAATTATTAAAATTAATGAAAATTGAATTCTATTACATGAAATATAATACTACCAACTATATTTTTAGAATAATATTTCATCTAATGGTTTATGAAAATAAGATACCTGGAGGTTGTATGATCTTTCTACAACTGACATGCTACCAACAATAATAAGTAGGGACACTACCATTTTGTTGGATAACTTATGTAAATAGACGTGTTTGTAGATGCTACCATCACGAAAACTGAGGTACTATAATGATGAAATGCTATATCTGCAGTTACAATGATAGATAAGTGGAGTGACTTTCAATCCAACCTTCTATAATTGTGTACGTAAGATTATACTACCATTACTACAAAAGAATCTTATACTATTTCCAAATTGTGGAGCTTTTGCTGTTGTGAATGTTAGGTAATTTTATTAACTATATGGTGGAATCAATTTGGAAGTGATACCATGATAGAGTTTATTTTTGTGCCTCACTCCTACCACAATAGGAGATGTGGTGAGCTACCGCTTTTTGTTTTGTGGTGCTAATTCCATTAACTACATTTGAATTAGAAAAAATAGAGGGAAAAGTCAAACAAATGGTGTTGTTTACATAACATCCCTTGGTAAAAATAATGATAATCCATTTATTAAGGTATATGAACTATATTTTAATGTTAAAATGTTCTACCATGGTTGAACGTGGCATACTACCATTTTCGATGGTATATTCTACTACCATAATAGAATAAGGGGATGTTGCACTTGTGGTTCCCATCAGATGAAGTGATGAAGAATGGGGATGAACTAGACAATCCAATAATAGTATTAGTATTGAGATGATTTATGATGCTAACTAGTTTTGTAGAAGAAGGTTTCATGCTGGGTTAAGCTAATTGGTGATTATTCAATGAAATTCATGTCCATGGTGGTGACACTACTGTTGTACTGAACTAGAGCATCAAATGAGAGTTGTCCAACCAGTAAACTATTGGTTTGTAGGGGATTAACTACACAATGGGTGATATGGAATTTCATTTCATGTGAGGAAGGTCATATAAAAATTGGGTCACTTTCATGCAAGGATAAATATGAGGTTTATTTGATTTATGTATAGAGGATATAATGATGCTCATCAATGGATGAAGATAATCCATAGTCTATTATACATGCCTATAATATTTATTTATAAAAATACATTGTTTAAAAATGAATATATATATATATATATATGTATATATTTACGTACTAGTTATTTTTAAGAAATATACTGTTATGAAAAAAATTAAAAGTAACAAATTTGAAAATATTAATTTAACCAGATAGATAACATATATTTTAAAATTATAAAATTAATAATAACATAAAAAAATAAAAGACATAATATAAAAGATATAATAATAATTATTATATAACAACTTAATGTTTTATGGTTATGAAAAAAAATGTATGTTTATAAAATTTTAACAATGTTTTGTAAATCATTTTAAAAATTAATACATGAAATATAAAAGATGATTCCATTGTCCATGAAAATTCACACATATCAATTAAAAAAAGTAATGTATAAGAGTTTTAAAAAACATAATTTAATCTAATTAAAATTTAACACAACAAATATAGATTTCATTAAAAATTAACATTAACCAATAAAATATATTCAATAAAGGGTTTTAAAAAGAAAGAATAAATAATAATTTTTAATTACTGGGTTTCCAAAGAAGGTATTTTTCAATTAATCAAAAAAAATACTATTTAAAAGAAAATTATGAACACTAATATTGATTATCCATGAATAATACAAACCCTCAACCTAAAAAACCAATCCCTTTGGCACAAAAAATATCACCCCTCAACCTCTAAAAACCCAAACCCTATCCCCAAAAAACCCCAATCCCTCAACCCCAGAAATCCCAAACCAAAATAAAATCAAACCCTTATCCACCTTAAAGTCTATACCCTAACCAAAAAAACCCTAAACACAAGGCCCTTGAAATCCAGATACCCTTACCCCCCAAAAACCCTATTCCCATATCCCAAAAAACCCTAAACCCTCATTCATAGAAAACCTGAAAACCTCATCCCCAAAAAATAAAAACCCTCTTTTCTATAAAAAACTAATGTCTCATCCCTAATAACTATAATGATTCAACGCCAAAAAAACCAAAATCTCCACCCTGAAAAACCCTAAACCCTCATCCACAAAAAACCCTAAGCCAACACCCCTAAAAAACCACATAAATCATCAACAAAAGAACCCTAAACCTCAACCCTAAAAACCTCTCATCCCTCATCCCCATAAAATATAAATCCACTATCCCCCAAAAATGCTTATCCAATTTCCCTAAGAACCCCCAAACCTCATCCGCAAAATATCCTAAACCATTATCTCCAAAAAAAATCCAAAATATTTTAGAAAAAAATACCAAAAGAATCACCCTTAAAATACCTCAACCCTTTCCTAATAAAATCCAAAACCACTGACCTAAATAAACCTAAACTCTCTGTCCAAGAAAACCATAAAACATTGGCCTTAAAAAACAATAAACCCTCATCCAAAAAAAAACTAATACCCCATAACAAAAAATCCCTAATTCATTATACCTAGAAAACCCTAAAATCATAGCCCAAAAAACACTAAACCCTCACCATTGAAAAAACATAAATACTATACTATAGAAAACCCTAACCATCATCCCTAGAAAACTCTAATCCTCCAAACCACAAATGAAATTCAATATTTATCCCCAAAAACAGCAAAACCTTGCACAAAACCTATAAACCAACAATACAAAAATAATTGACCCCCCAATACCAACAATCCCAATACCCATGACAAAAAAATACTAAACCTACTACCCCTCAAATCCCTAATCCCACGACCCCAAAAAATCCATAAACCCTATACCCAAAAAAAATACCTAAACACTCTTCCAAATAAAAACCCTAAACCCTCATCCCCAAGAAATCCTTAACCCTAATCCAAAAAATCATAAAAATATTTCCACAAAAATCCCAAAACACTCTTCCACAAAAAATTCTTAAATACACAACCACAAAAATGCTAATCCTATGTACACTAAAAACCATAAAACATTTGTTCCAAAAAAACCTAAACCCTCACCCTCAAACAAAACAATACATTATGGGCAAGAAAATCCTAAACCATATGTCCCTGAAAACATAAACACTCATCCCAAAAAAAAATTCTTCATCCCCAAAAAACACTATAACCTTGGAACTAAAAAACTCTGAACCCTCAGCCCCATAAATCCTTCAACCCTTAGACCAAATAAAAAACTAATTCCTTTTATCCAAAAAAAATTATAAACTATGATCCACAATAAAAAAATAAACCATCAACTCCAAAAAAATCCAAAACCATTGTCCCCATGAAACACTAATCTCTCAACCTCAAAATACCATAATCTATCAACACTATGAAACCTAAAACCCTATACCCCACAAAACCATAAAATCTCAGCTCCAAAAATTACTTTACCCACAGCCCTAAAAAATTAAACCCTTCATACCAAAAAACCCTAATCCACCATCCATAAAAAATATGAATCCCTCAACCCCAAACATCTATAATTAACCAGACCCAAAAAACCCATAAACCCATAGCCCCAAAAAATCCTAAACCTTCCAACCCAGAAAACCCTAAACCCTCTGAGACAATAAAACCTGAATCCATTGGCTCTGAAAAACTGAAACACTCTCTATCAAAAAACCATAAACATTTGACCACAAAAAATTCTATACTTTCAACCCAAAAAATCCGATACGCTCTGTACCAAAACACCATAAATTGTCAGCCCCAAATAACCATAAAACCTATTCCCCAAAAAACCCTGAGCACTCTTCCACAAAAAACATTAAACACTTGGACCTAAAAAACACTAAATCCACCACACAGAAAAACACTGAAACCAAGTCCAAAAAAAAAATCTAAACACACATCTCTATAAAATCCCTAAACCATTTCCCCCAAATAACCTAAACCGTATTCCCAAAAAAATCCCTAAACCCCCAGCCCCAAAAAACCATGAAGACTCTTCCCCAAAAACATTATACCCATGGAAATAAATAAACTAAACCCTAATCCCCCAAAACACTAAACCCTTATCCGCAAAAAATATTAAACCCTTAGATCCAAAAAACCCTAAACCCTCTTCATGAAAAAACCCTCAACCATTGGCCATAGAAACCCCAAAATCCTCATCGTTAAAGATACATAAAACCTCACACAAAAGAACCATAAACACTTAGTCTCAAAAAACCTTAAAATCCTGAGCCCTAGAAAATATTGATCCCTAATCCACAAAAATACCTAAAACATTTCCATAAGAAAACTAAATCCACGTCCCTGAAAAACCCTAATCCCTCAACATTAGAAAAACTAAAAACCCATGGACCCAAAAAATTATAAACCCTCAATTCCAAAAAGCCCTAATTATTTGGCCCCAAAAAACCCTAAACCCTCACCCACCAAAAACCCTCATCCCATATTCACTATAAACCCCAAAAACATGGACCTATGAAAAACTAAGCACTCAACCACAAAAAACATTAAACCCACACCCCCAAAATACGCTAAACATTTGTCCCCCCAAAACCCTAAACACTAACCCCAAAAGAACTGAAACCCTCGGCCTCAAAAAAATCTAAACCCTCATCTCCCAAAACCCCTAATCCCTTAACATCAATAAAAACATAAAATATCATTTGAAAAAAACCACAAACTCTTAGTACCAAAAAACATTAAACCCTCTTTACCAAAAAACCCCTAATCCCAATCCCTCACCAAAAAAAAATCTTAATCACTTGACCCCAAAAAACCGTAAAACTGCATCATCAAAAAATCCAAATCCATCATCCTAAAAAATACCTAATCCCAAATCCCAAAAAACCCCTAAAAACCAATTACTTAGCTCCACAAAACCATAAACCATCATCCCAAAAAACCCTAATCCCTCAGTCGAAAAAACCATAAATCCTATGCCCCAAAATCTCATATATAATAATACATAAAAATCAATAAATCCCTATCCCAAAAACATGTAACCCTCAGACCCAACTTGACCTAAACACTCCTTCGTAAAAAATTAATCCTTTGGCCACCAAAAAACTTTAAACCATAATCCCAAAAAGCGTAAACCTTATGCCCCAAAAAACACTAAACCCTCAACCAAAGAAAAAAAATCCCAGAACCTCATCATTAAAAACCCCTAAATTGTTAGGACCAAAAAAACATAACACCATAGTCATAAAAAACCAAAAACCCCCACCCAGAAAATACCTCAAACACTCATCCCTTAAAAACCCTCATCCCTCGCACTTATAAAACCCTAAAACTAAATCCCTAAGAAATCCTAAACCCTTAGACCTAAAAAACCTGAAACCATCCACCTAAAAAATCCTAATTATTCAACCCCAAATAACCATAACCCATAAAACCAAAAAAAATATTGAACCCTCCACCCTGAAAAATCCTATACCCTTATCCCAAAAAACCCTAAATCATCAGCCCCCAAATAACCCTAAACACTTAGTTCTAAAAAAACCCGAAAACCTCAGTCCCAAGAATCTCCGAACTCTCATCCCTAAAAACCGTAAAACCATAGACCCCAAAAAACCCTTTACCATCATCCCCATAAAACCTATAAACCTCATCCCCAAACACCCCAAAATCATCATTCCCAAAATACCCTATGCCCTCATCCGAAAAAAACACTAAACCCTTAGCCCTAATAATCCCAAAACCCATTTCCCCAGAAAACACTAAAAAATCATCCCCAGAACACCTATACCATCGGATCCAAAAAACACTAAACCCATAGCCCCAAAAATCCATAAACCATCATCGCCAAGAAACCATAAACCCACATCCCACTAAATCCCTAAACCATCATCCCAAAAACCCAAAAAACTCCACCAAAAAACCCCAATACATCACCGCTAAAAATCCTCAAAACCCTTAATCCCAAATAAAACACTCGACCTAAGAAAAACCTCAACAATAAACCCAAAAAATTCCTAAACCCTATGCCCCAAAATATCCTATGAACCTCAGCCCTAGAAAACCCAAACACTCATCCCCCAAGAATCTATAAACCCCCAACCACAAAGAACCTTATTCCCTCAGACCTGAATAACGTTAAACCATTAGCCCCCTAAACCCTAAAACATTATCCCAATCAAACCCAAACCCTCTTTCCCAAATAAAACAAGACAATCTTCTTTTAAAAAAATCCAAAACCACAGCTGAAAAAACCCATAACCATCATCCGCCAAACACCCCAAATCCACAGCAACAAAATACTATAAATGTGCACCATAAAATACCCAAAACCCTAAATCCCAAAAAACTAACTCGTCAAACCCTAAAACCACAAAACCTTTGTCCTAGAAAAACTCTAAGCCCCCATTCTAAAAACCACTAAACAGTCATCAATAAAAAATCATTATAACCACATCTACATAAAATCCTAAACCCAAATCCCAAAATAATCCGAAATCATCAAACCCAAAAAATAGCAAACCCGCAACCCCCAATATACCCTAAACCCTCAGAACCAAAACTCACAAACTCTCGCCTTCAAAAAACACCAAACCCCTAGTTCCAAAAAAACATTTAATTTCATACCCAAAAAACACTAAACCCTCAGTCCGAAAATCTATACAACCTCATCGCCCCCAAAAAAATAAACTCTCGGTCAAAACCTTCACCCCAAAACACGGTAAACCCTTAGCTCCAAATAAACCCTACACCCATATCCCTATGAAAATATAAGACATTATCCTAAAAAACATATTCCCCAAGGCCTAAAATACACTAGGCCCTCATCCCCAAAAATACCTTTAGCCTTTATCCTCGAAAACCCTAATCTCTTAGCTCAAAAAACTAGGGACACTCATCCAGATAATGCTATAACCCCAATTTTAAAAAAAATCCAAAAACTCCAAGAACAAAAAAAATACTAATCTTTCATCTAAAAACCCTAAACCTCATACCTGAGAATCCCTAAACCCTCATCCTTAGAAACCCTAAATATTTATCCCCAAGAATCCTTAAACCTTCAACCACAAAAAACACTAAACCCAACGCCCCAAAATACCCAAATATTCAACCCAAATTCCCTAAACCCTCTCACCGAAGAGACCCTAATCGATAATGAAAAACCCCCAAAACCTCACCCCAATAGTCCATTAACTCTCAGCCTTAAAAAATGTAAACCATCATCCCCAAAAATATCTAATTCCTCATACCCATGATCCATACACTCACACCAAAAAATTCATAGACACCGATCCAAAAATGAACCCTAACCCTAAACAATAAAAAATACAATACATCTTCTGAAAAAACATGAAAATCCAATCCCCAACACAACCTTAAACCCTAGACCCCCATTAATCTAATCCCTCACCCAAAAAAAACCCAAAACCAACATCTATAATATCCTCAAAACCACTAGCACTAAATAACTCTAAACACTCATCCCTTATAAACCATAATCCCTCATCCAAAAAAACCCTTAAACCCTCATCCCAGAAAATACCCTACAGAATTTTCCCCAAAAAAACCCAACACCAAATTCCCCAATAATCCCCAAACCCAAAACACTAAAGACACCAAAGAACCATCCGAAAAAACCCTCAACCCACATCCCCAAACAAACCTAAACTCCTACACCTAAATGAATAAACCATCAGTATAAAAAACCGAAACCCCCATTACTAAAAAAACCCTAAACCCTTATCCAAAAAAATCCCAAAAACATCAGCCCTATGAAATCCTAAACCCTCTTCCCCAGAAAATCCTAAACCCACATCCCTATAAAATAAAAAACCCTCTATCCTAGAAAAAACTAAACACGTTTCCTTAGAAACCGTAAACATTAGTCCCAGAATACCCTAAATACTCTTCCCCATGAAACCCTAGAACTTCATCCTAGAATAACCCAAACCCCCAGCCCCAAATAACCCCAAACCCTTAGCCCCTAAAATCTATAAAACCTCTTCCCCAGGAAACCACAGACCCTATTCCTCTGAAAACACTAAACCCTATTCCATAGTTATCCACAAACCCTCATTCGGAGAAATTCCAAAATGATAATCAAAATATTACCCTACATCCTCAACACCCAAAAAACCCCAAACCCTCAAACCCATAAAAACCTAAACCCTTAGCCTCAGAAAATCCAAAACTGTGAGCCACAGTAAACCATAAACCCTCATCCAATGAAAACCTAGAAACCTCACCCATAGAAAACATGACTCCCTTACCCCCATAAAACCATAAACACAAAACATGAGAGTACCCAAAATCCTTATCCCCTAAATCCCTGAACCCCAAGCCTAAGAAAGCCCCAAACCCTCCTCCCTAGAAAACTCTAAATGGTCATACCAAGAAAACATTAAACTGTATTGCCTAGAAAACCCAAAACACTCAACACTAGAAACAATTACCCTCTCCCGAAAAAACCCTAAGCCCTTAGCCCCAATAAATTCTAACCCATCATCCCCAAAAAACCCAAAACCCTTAGTTCCACAAACCCCAAAACCATTATCCCCACAAAATCCTAATATATAAACCCTAATAAAGTCATAACCCACTGCCCTCGAAAACCCTAAACCGCCATCCCCAAAAAACCTCAAACACCAACCTCTATAAAAACATAAACCCTCAGCCCATGAGCACACTAATCCCACTGCTCAAAAAACCAAAAACCCTCCATCCTAGAAAAACCAAAACACTCATTATCAGAAACACCTAAACCCGAATCACTAGAAAAAATTTAACCCCCCAAGTACATTAAAATTTAAACCCACATCCCCATAATACCATATTGATTGAAACCCATATAACCTCAACCCCACAAAACCCAAAACCCTCTACCCTAAAAAACCCTAATCCCACATCCCTAGATAACCCTAAACACTAACCCCATAGAAAACAACAATCCCTAATCCCTATATATCCCTAAACTATTATCCTTAGTAACCCCACAAAACTCATCCCTAGATAACACTAAAACCTAATTCCTAGAAAACTAAAAAGCTTCTGTCCATGAAATACCAAAACCCTCAGTCCAAGAAAACCATAAACCCTCTACCATAGAAATCTCTAAAACATCAACCACAGAAAACCCAAGACCCTCAACCCTATAAAACCCAAAAACTTCATCTGAAAAAAACACTAAACACTCAACCCTAGAAAACACTAAACCGTTTTCCACACAAAACCCTAATCACTCAACCCCATTAAAACCTAAACCATCTTTCCAGAAAAAACTAAACCCTCAGCCTGAGAAATTCGTAAACCCTCTACCAAATGAAAACCAAAACACTCAACCCGATGAAACATTGTACCGAAATACCCACTAAACCCTGAAACCCTTATCCTATGAAAAATCTTGATCCTTACCCCCATACAACTCTAAACCATCAGCCCTACAAAACCAAAAACCATCATCCCCCTAAAACCCTATATCCTTATCCAGAAAAAACATTAAACCATCATCCTAGAAATATCATAAATTCTTAGCCCAAAAATCATAAACTCTCACCCGCTAAAAAACAATAAATCCTCATAAAAAATCCATAAACCATTATTCCATAAATCCCTGGACCCTCATCCACAAAAAACCTAACCCCTAATTCATAAAAGACACCTAGCACCAAAATAACCTAAACCCTAGACCACAAAAAAACCTAAACCCTCCTCCCCAAAACACCCAAAAAATATCTACCTATAAACTCCTAGATCAATATCTCTAAACAAACAAAAAACCTTATCACCACAAAACAGTAAAACTCATCCCCCAAAACCCAAAACCCCTATACCAAAAAAAACCCAAACACTCATACCCAAAATACACTAAATCCTCATCCCCTACAAAACCATAAAACATAATCCCCAAAAAACAGTAATCCAACTCCCCCAAAATCCATAAAACCTCACCCTTAAAACCCTACAACCTCATCCCTTAAAAACCATAAACCCTTATCCCCACAAAACTGTAAAACCCTAAGACCCCAAAATCACTAACACTTAATCCACATAAAACCTTAAATATGGATACCAAGAAACCCTAAACCCTTAACACCATAAAATCATAATCCCTCAATCCAAAATAACCCAAATCCTTTAGCCCAAAAAACACTAAACACTCATCAATAAAAAACCCTAAACCTTAATACCAAAAATAGTAAAATCATAGCCCCAAAATACCCTAAACCATCTTCCCCAAAAAATTTATAAATGCTCATCCCCCAAAAAACTTATTCCCCCATCCCCTAGAAAATATTAATCCCTATGCACCAAAAATCAAGAAAACCTCGATCAAAAAAAAACCCAAACCATCATCCCAAAAAAATCCATGCCCCGCATCCACAAAACCACCCAAAAGCTCATCCCCAAAAAACCCCAAACCCCATGTTCCAAAAATCCCAAATCCCCAGACCCAAAAAACCCCAAACACTGATCCATGAAAAACCTAAAACGCTCATACCAAAAAAATACCCAACCCACACCACCAAAATTATAGAAACCCTCTACGTCCATATTCTCCCAACCCCATCCCCGAAACCCCAAACGCTCTACCCCAAAAAACTAAAATCAATTTTCCCACAAACCCCAAATAATTTGCTATAAATAACCCCAAACCATTAGTAGTAATAAATTTCAAACCCTTATCTCCAAAAAAATAAAAAACCCTTAGACCCAAAAAAATCCCAAACCCCCATTCCTAAAAAACACAAAATCTCATCCAAAAAAACCAAAATCTTGTCCCCAAAATAAACCCATCCGTTAAAATACCCAAATCCTTATCCCAAAATAACCCCAAACCCTTATCCCCTAAAAAAACCAAACCTTAAGACAAAAAATCACTATGCACTAATTCCGAAAGAACCCCAAACCCTCAGCCCGAAGAACCCATAACCCACCTCCCAAAAAAATGGCAATCCCATAGCCCTAAAATACCCAAAAACTTCAGCCCAAAAAATTTCGACTCCACTACAACAATATCCTCAAACGTTCAACTCAAAAAAACTAAAAACCATCATCCTAAAAAACCCCAAAACCTAAACCCAAAAGTACCTCAAAACCTCAGCCCCAAAACACCAAAACCCTCATCCACAAAACCCAAAAAACCCCAACCCCCAAAAACCTTACATGATCATCCCCAAAATAACCCAAACCCTCTTCCCCAAAAAACAAAAAACCCTCAACCGCAATAAACCCCAAACCCTCATTCCCAAAAAACTACAAACCCACATCCACAAAAAAAACCAAAACCCCGAGTCCCAAAAAACCTCAATACCTCATCCATAAAACCCCAAACACTTTGGCCAAAAGAACCACACAATTTAAACAGAGAAAAGAAAAAACCATCCTCTCTAAAGCCCCCAAACTGTCAATATATAAATAATCTCAAACCCCCCATCATAAAAATCCCCAAAACCTCATTCTAAAATTCCCCATACCCTCGACCGAAAAAAACCCAAACCCACAGCCCCAAAAAACCCCAAACCAAAAACTGAAAAACACCAAAAAATCATCCCCAAAAAACCCTAAACCATCATCCCCAAAAAAAACTGAACCTGGATCCCTAAAAAATCATAAACCATTAGTTTTAAAATATAAAAAACCCTCAGCAACAAAAAACTAGTAAAACATCAACCACAAAAATCAAAAAATCTTAATCCCCAAAAATACCCTAAACCATCAACCACAAAAACCCGTAAACCATCATCCACATAAAAATATAATCCCATATCCCAAGAAAAAACACTAAACGACAATGACACTAAATACTCTTCCCCAAAAAACCTAAACCAAAATCCTAATAAACCCTAAAGCCTTATCCCCCAGAACCCTAAACCCACATCCCCAAAAAACCCATAAACAACAAAACCCAAAAAAAAATAAACCCTAATAAAAATTTACAATAATCCCTTATCTGAAAAACACCCCAAATAACCGGCCCAAAAAATAAAAAAAACACAATCCTAAAAAACCCCTACCCTCAGCCCCAAAAACACTAAACCCCCACTCCAAAAACCATAAACCCTCATCCCCCAAAAATCTAAACCCCCATCCCTAAATTGCATTAATGGCTCAGGACCAACAAATCCAAAACCCGAAACCCTAAAAAACCATAAACCATATTCCAAAAAAACATCATAAACCATCATCCCTATGAAATGCTAAACTATAAACCCCAATAATCCCTAAAACTCCATCCCCGTAAAATCCTACACCCTAATCCACCAAAAATCCCTAAACCCTAAACCACAAAAAATCACAATTGCTCAACCCCAAATAAACTAAACCCTTAGCCACAAAAATGATAAACAAACTACCTCAAAAAAATAAACTATATTCCCCTTTAAACCATAAACCATGACCCCATGAAAACATTAAACCACCATCTCCAAAAAAACAACAAACCCTTCATCCCAAATTAAACTATTACCCTAGTCCCAAAAAATCCATAAATCATTCGTCCTAAAAAATATACTCTCAACCAAAAAAATCCCTAAAAACTAATCCCCAGCAATCCCTTGTCCCCAATCCCTAGGAAACCCTAAAAACTCATCCCCCCCAAAATAACCATAAGAACAAAAATATCCTAAAACCCAATCACCGAAAAACCTCATAAAACTCAATCTGATGGACCTTAAACCCCCATATACAAAACACTTATCCTTCGTCCCCATAAAACACTAATCGTTCAGCCAAAAATAAAACTATATTGTCATCCCCCAAAAATATCCTAAACCCTAAGCCCTAAAAAACCCCAAACCCCCATCCCCCAATAAACCTAATCACACAACCCCATAAAGTACCAAACACTCAATCCCAACAATCCCTAAACCCATAGACCTAAAAAACAATATACCCTCCCCCCCCCCCAAAACACAACACTGTAAGCCCCAAAAAATGAAAAATTCTTATCCCAAATAACACAAAATCCAACGTCCCAATAAACCCAAAACCATCATCCCCTAGAAACACAAAACCCTCATCCCAAAAATACCCATCATCATTAGAATCTAAAAAACCCTCACCCACTGAAATAATCTAAACCCTCCCCCCCAAAAAAAATAATCTCTCAACCATAAGAAACCCCAAACCCTCAGTGCAAAAAAACCCAAAACCCACATTCCCAAAATACCATCAAATTTGAATCCAAAAAAAATGAAAAACCTCATTCTTGGAAAAACACTAAACCCTTTTCCATGAAACCCCTAATCCTTAAAACCCCCTCGAACCAGAACCCATATCCACAAAATCCCATAAATTCTCATTCCAAATTAACTTTAAACCACAACCCAATAAACTCAAAACATTCATCCCAAACAACCCTAAAGCCTATGTTCTAAAAAACTCTATACCCTTAGCACTAGAAAACAGTATACCCTCAACTATATAAAAAATTAATCCAACATCACTGAAATCCATAAACTAGTAGCCTAAAAAATCCATAAACTCTCAAGTAAATATAAACCCTAAATCGCAGTCTAAAAAATCATGGAACCCATTCCCCAAAAAAATTGTCATCCCTTAGCCCTGGAAAACCCCAAACCCTCAGCCCCAAAAAACACAAAACCTTCAACAATTGAAAACCATAATCCCACATCCTTAAAAAAACCTAAACCCCCATCCCATGAAACTCCGAAATCCTATTACAAGATAATTATAAACCCTCAACCCCAAAAAAACCTACACTCATCCCCTGAAAACCATAAACCCACATCCCCAAAAAAACCTATACCCTAATCCTTAGAAAACCCAAAACCCTCAGCCCTAGAAAACCCAAAACCCTAATCCCTATAAATCCCAAAAAACACATCTTTAGAAAACCCAAAAACTCTATCCATAATAGTACCTAAACCCATAGCACTAGACGACCCGAATCCCCTTTTTAATAGAAACCAAAGAAACCTATCCCCACAAAACAAGAAACCCACAGCCCTAGAAAACCCTAAAACCTCATTCCTAGAAAATAATAAAAGCATATCCCTAAAAAACCATAAACCCTCTACCACAAAATACCCTAAACCCTTCGCCCAAAAACACAAAAATAGTTCGCAATAAAAATACCTAACCCCTATACCTCCAAAAACCTTAAATCACCAGCCTAAAAAACCCTTAACCCTCTATCACACAAATTTTTATACCCTAGCCACCAAAAAATCATAAATCTTAATCCCAAAGAACACTAAAACAACAAACATAAAAAAATTTATTCCCTCAACCAAAAACATCCCAAAACCCTTAGCCCAATGAAACTAAACCACTTTACCCAAAAAGACCTCAACCCTTATCCTAAAAAAACACTAAAAACAATACCAAAAAAAATTTAAACCATGATCCTCATAAAACCATAAAACCTTGGCCTCAAAAAATCACAAACCCTCACCCCCAAAAAACACTAAACATTGATCCCAAAAAATCTCTAATCCACCCTCCATAAAAACACCTAATAACTTTCCCAAAAAACCCTAAAACCTATGGCAAAAAATATCCAAAACCCTAAGCCCCAAAATACTCAAAAACCTCATCCCCAATAAACTCTCAACCATGAAACAAAAAAAAACGAAACCCTCAGTTCAAAACTAATATAAAACCCCATCCCCAAATTCCCAGAAATAAAAATCAATACCCCTCAACCCCAGTAAATCCAAATCCCTATTCAAAAAATATTCCAAAATAATTAGTCAAAAAATATCTAAACCACCAGCCCCAAAAAACCCTAATTCCATTTCCCAAAATCTCTAATCCCTCCCTCGAAATCCTAAACCTGCATATCTTATGGACCCAAAACTATAATCCCCTAAAAAACCCTCATCCTCAAAAAACATTAAACACTCATCCCCAGAAAACAATAAATTTTAAAACCAAAAACACCCTAAACCCTAAGACTCAAAAAACACTAAAATGTCATCCCCTAAAAAACACTAAATCCTTACCCGGAAAACGCAAAACCATCAGCCCAAAAATATCTGAATCCAAGTCCACAAAAACCCTAAACACCCAACATATATAACATTAAACCCTCACCCTCAAAATTCCCAACATGAACATTCCAAAAAATCTATAAACCCTTAACCCCAATAAACACTAAACCATCATCCCAAAATATCACTAAATCATCAGCCCTAAAAACTCTAAACACTCATCCCCCAAAAAATCAAAACCCTAATCCCTATATAAACCATAACACCTCATCCCTAAAAACACCCAAACCCTAAACTCAAAAAAAATATTGAATCCTCAGCCCCAAACAACCATAAACCCCTTATCCTAAAGAACCTAAAACCATTGGCCACAAAAAACCCTATAACCATCAACAAAAAAAACCCCAAATCATAGACCATATAAAACCCCAAAACATCAACACCATAAAACCCTAATACCTTGACCCAAAAAACCTAATCTCTCATCTCAAAAAAATCCTAAAACATTATCACCATAAAAACCTATACACTCATCCCCAAAAAACTGTAAACCCTCAGCCCATGAAAACCCAAAACCCATGTCCCGAAATACCCTAAACCCTCAACCAAAAAATTCCTAATACCACATCCTAAATATAACCCTAAATCCTTAGAAAAAAAATAATCCCCTGTCCAAAAAAACATAAACCCTAAACCACAAAAAATCATAACCCCATTACCCCAAAAAAATATAAAACCTCTTCTCCAAATAACAATAAAACCTCAACCCCAAGAATCCAATAACCCTCAAACCCAAAAATCCCTTAACCTTATACCCTAGAAAAACCTAACCTATCATTTCATAAAACCTCTATTAATTATCACCAAAATCCATAAAACATTAGTTCCAAAAACCCTATACACTCATCCCCCAAAAAACCCTAAACCCTCATCCATATGAAACCCAAAACCCTCAGCTAATAAATCTTAAACCCTTAGCCCTAAAAAACCTAAACCCTCAGAAATGAAATATCCTAGGCCCAAATCCCAAAAAAAATCCTAATCACTACTCCATAAAAACCCACAACCCCAATCCATGAAAAATAATAAACCCTATTCTCAAAAAACCCTAAAATCATCGCCCCAAAAAAACCCTAAACCCTCACCACCAAAAAACACTAAAACCCAATTCATCAAAACACTACGCCCTCATCCCCAAATATCCCATGACCCTGAGACCCAGAAAAAACCCTAAACCCTCTGCCCTAAAAACACTAAACCCATAGCCCCCAAAAAACATAAACTCTAAAAAACTCTAAACCCTCAAGCTCAAAAACCAATAAAAACATATCAATAATGAACCCAGAACATTCACCCCCAACCATAAACCCTTATCCAAAATATACCCTAAACCATCTGTCGAAAAATGCTAAAAACTCATCCCTAAAAAAGTTTAACCTCAACCCCAAAAAATGTCAAACCCTCATCCCAAAAGAATTATAAACTGACTGCACCAAAATTTTCCTAAACCCTTGACCCAAAAAAAACTCTTACCCTGTAGACACAAGGAATACTTACACCTCATCCTAAAATATCCCTAATCAACCTGCCTATAAAATCACTAAATACAAATACCCAAAATACCATAAATCATCATCCAAAAAATAAAAAAACCCTCAACCCCCAAAACCATAAACCCTAAACCCCAATCCCTAAAAAGATCTAAATAATCATTGAAAAAAATAGTAAACCCTCATCTCCAAAAAACCCTAGACCCTAAACCCTCATCCCAAAAAAACCCTAAATCCTCAGCCCTAAAAATCATTTACACTCATCCACAAAAACCAAAAACCCTCATCCTCAAAAGACCCCAATCCTAAGCCCTAGAAACCCCTAATAACAATACCACAATAACTCAAAACCCACATCCCCATTTTAACCTAAACCATCAACCCCAAAAAAACTAAAACTCGGCACTTAAAAACCAAAACCAATGGCCCCAAAGAAAATAACCCATAATCTCCAAAACACCTGAAACATATGGCCCTAAAAAATCATAAAACCTCACCTCCAAAAACCCCTAAATCCTCATACCCACCAGACACTAAACTCTCAACCCCACAAACCGTATCCCCTAAGGCCCAAAAAGAATCCAAATCCATCAACCCAAAATCCATAAACTATTTTCACTAAGAAATACCCAAGCCCAATCATGGAGTAAAAATTCATCTATGGAAGAAAATGGCCATGTTTGAACAAATTAATGCTATATTACAACACAATGGAGAATTCTGAGATGGACATAGAAGGAACACACATGATTTTAGGCAAAATGGTAAATTGTGTGTAAGACTCTTACATGACAAATGTAATGTCAAACATCTCAATTAACTCTCGATTTCTGAAGAACAAGGCATCATTTCATGGAATCCCTCTTCGAATCCAGGAATCTTATGCATCATAACTAAAGTCCTCATATATATTTTTATGGCCACAACCATTCTTCAGTGTGATTCTCCAAATGTTGATTTGTCACTCTATTACACATAAGAGACCTCATCCTTGACATCACACAAGAATTGAAACCTCAAGGAATAATTTCTTGCATGAATAGTTCATTGGGGGTCCACTTCATGTGGGACTATAGTAGCTTAACCCTCATACATCTCTTTAAATCCTATGTTGGGTGTGTGAAAAAGATGCCTCTTGTATGCAACCCAGGCCTTGGTTGCAACCCAATCTTGTGCGCATCCCTAACTATTGTGTGTGGGATTCCAATATTTAATTCACCATATCCTTGAAGCTTTATGGGAAACCATTAAATCAAATCACTATGTCTGATACCTTCTCATGTGCATCTCCAATTCCATACACCACTCGTATGCAGCCCTCCAGACTTGTGTGTGTTGATTTTGCGGTCCCTTGCAAAGTGTTCCCTATTGTGTTTCCCAACATCATTATTTTAATCATTGTTATGATAGTGCCTATTTAGTTTCATCAAAAGCACACTAGAGTAGACCTAGATACTGACCACTCCTACCCAACATCATATCCTAGCATCGCTGAATCCATATCCATCCCATGGGTATATGTGTAATGGTAATGTAATTCCACAGGGTGGGGAGTGAGTCCCCCGTGTATGTGCTTCATAATGTAAATATAACTACAACTAATTTCTTATAACATGGCGTTAAACTATAGTCTCACCCCATGAAATGCACATAGGGTTCCCCATGTGTCACCCTCATGGAATATCACAATGTGGTGATCATTCCACCTCAGGCATTTTACATGTGTAAGTCCAACAGATCCTTGATAGGATTATCTATGTATGAGTGACACAGCATGAGATATTCCTCACATGGAATGAGATCCTACTCATATGGAAACAAATCCTCTATGGGTATCTTCCATGCATAAGCCCCACACAATCACTCATTAGTGAATATTTCACGATACGCCCATTAGGTCTATGGTTTCCTCTTATTTCTCTCACCAAGCATGAATCATGTGGTATTGGAGGTTAGTAGTAACTATTATATCCAAATACAACATAATTGGGATGCTTCTACACATAATCCAAAATATGTTCCATCCTCCATGGGCCCCCTCCTTATGATTAATCCCTAGTCTTACCCTTGTTCCATGGGATGTTCCCAAATGTAATCCCCAATAATTTTCTATTCTTCAAAGGGCCTCCTCCTTAGGAATATGCCATGTCACGTCAAAGGCCAACATTTATCTATGCGCTATTTTATTTCCAATAATTAGTGTATATAGGAAGCCACTTTGAGGTCAAAACCCAACAATCCATCCATCCTATCCACTCCATTTTATTTATCCACCCCATCCATAATCTATCATGATTTTATTTGGGCCCCCACATGTTTGGACGTTTATTACAGTCACTTGGTCCTTTCCTACACCTAATACCCAATAGTTCCCATTTACATCAGGAATACTCTTTAGGTGTAAGCCCCCCCACGTCCCCTAAATTGAGAAACACCTTTGTTTAATCAATTTTTTCATCATTGTTTCTCTCAACATAACCCAGGTAGATACCATGGATTAAACCTATAGCTAAATCCAACCAATAGAGATCCTCTTGAAAAGGGTATCTTACATGAATGAGCACCACACCATGCCCCCATCAAACATGGTGGGTTTTGATCCATATATTCTAAAAATGTTATTTAAGACACCTCCATGAGGCTCAATCCAAACTAATGGTAATCCTTGGTTTCCTTATCATTGGGGTGTACCTCCCGGGTCAACCTTCAGGGGTGTTTTTATCATCCTTCATAGTGTGAAATCATACCTTTATTGGATACACCCTACGGGTCCACCTCCAAATGGGTTTTGATCCAAACATCCAGTAAACCCTTTATGTGTTCCCTCCCAGGGACACACTTCCTTGATGTACCTCAGTGAGGTTTTATATTCAATCAAATTTTCTTTACAAATGATAAACTCATGACATATCTCATAATGATTCCTTATTCATGAAATAAAATCCTAAGGTAAATGACTTGGAAGTTATGCCTTTGGCATCAAGTACCTCATTATTGACACATGATGCCTTGATTTTCAGGCCCATAGATGCCCTCCTATGTGGAATATATATGCTGAGAATGTTCCAAAATCCAGACATGATAGTGATTCCTGGTGTTGCTACTCCCCAAACTAATGTTTTTTAACCTCTCTAAACCCCATGGAATGTACATATAGAAGCATTGTGATTAATCATCTTCTACAAAGATATTGAACTGGGAATGAGATTCACAATAAAACTCAATCCATGGAGGGAGATCCGTACATGGCTATGAATTCCATGGTGGAATCCATGGAAGGAGGAACCGACATCCCATCATATTTTTTCAATTATGGAGAATAAATCATCGAAGAAAGTGATGAATGAATCCTGTCTTTACAGAGCAGGGATGTGGGGAAATAATGTGTGCCATCGTGCGCAGTGATGTGGCAGCGGGGAACCCATGTTGAAGTATCATAAATAGAATGGGTGAACATGATGTGAATATTTTCTTCTTCAACATTAATAATTTAACATGTAGGTCAATACGTCAAAAAAAATTTGTGTCTTCAGAACCAACTATCTACTTCCAAGACACACTTAGCAAACAGTGAGACTGTCACGAAATTCACCCAGATTTGTGGTAGTTTGATGTTGGGAATTGTGGTATGTGACATCATTAGTGTGGATATATTTCTTAATGTGCGGAATATATAATGATGATAGGGAATTGAGAATTTATTTCCTTATATTCGAAGTAATTACTAAATCGTATTTCTTTATAGGACCCAATATATAAAAAACTGCTCACCCAATTCTCATTGACGTAGTGGTAGAAGAAATTTCACCATGTAAATTCTGCATGACTCCACCTCCACCATGACATCATCCAGTATTATGGATACTCAGTTTTCACACATTGTATCACCCATTCAAACCATTTAGATGGTGGTGATAGACACCCTCGTACAACAGTACAAGCTGGAGTGAGTAATTCCCACAAGGGACATGGATTTATAGGACCTTGAGGATTCTACACCACACAAACCATGCCACACCTAAGGGCCATGCAAAGAGACTAATCCCCACACCAACAACAAACCATTTAGGGATCCTCTCCCAAGAGAGATCCTTCGACTTGCTCCCCTTTGCTGAGGAGGTCAAGGATATACGAGTCATCCCAAAAATTAATGATGCCTGATTATCACACAATAAAGATCACAAAATTCCTCATCAGTTCCACCAACAACCAGTCATCCAGGTCGAAGAACGGATGGATTATTCACATCCTCTACCTGCCCATAGTGTGACTGATTTGACATCAATGTTGGGCCCATGTTCAGGAGGATTTCCAATAATGGGTATCATCTTCAACAACCCCTATGGCCACTTCCATCAACAGTGCACTCCTCATGGTCCCTACCACTATAAAAAAGGGACCCATCAATGCTAAATTAGTATCTACCCCCCAATTGCCTCATAGTCATGTTTAGTTATCTCTTTAAACCATTGAAATATCTATAATCCATTATGTGGCACCTTATGATCGTGAGACTCAGTACAGAGGCCTCTCCATGTAGTCTCCAACCCAAGCAAAGGCCCTCTCTACTTTCAAACTCATCACGGAGGTCCTATCCATCTTCCTAGAATTTAACAAAGATGATTTCCTCCCTACATCTTTAACATATGGGGTGGAGGACCTTCCTATACTTATGGTTCTCAATATAGCAGTCATCTCCATGTCATAAACCATAAACTAGGCGGTTATACTCACACTATTCCCATCTCAATAATATATCCTTCATGCTCTTTATTTAACCAATGTGGACGCCCTACCGACATCATCGATGATCTGAATGATCTTCTTCCTCATGCCATCATTTTAGACCAGTACAGAGGTCCCCCCCATGTGACAGCCAACCTGATTGTAGTCTCAACCCACTCCATCATAGGTCAACATGAAGGTCCCCACATGTTTCAACCATCCACAACGGTGGTCCACCCCATGCAACTTGAATCCAATATGGTGGTCCCCTGTGTAGTCATGCTTTCAATCTGGGAGGCCCTCACCTAATTCACATCGCTCAATGTAAAGGTTCTCCTCATAGTTTGACTCACCAATGGGATGTTCCTTACTACTCTCACCATCCACATGGATTCTCTCCCCATGTTAATGATGACCAATGTTGAGGTCCTCTCTACAATGTCGTTAGTCAATGTTGATTTCCTCCTAACTCCAACAATAGATGATAAAGAGGTCCTCCTCGTATCCCAAAAAATCTACGTGGATTTCCTCACTCTTCCATCAATTAACACCATGAAGGTAATCCTCATTGTAAAAAATTTCCCAATCATAGTTTACCTTTTCGAGGAAGAAGGTAGAATAGCATTTGTTAAAAGAAAAAATTTAGAAAGTCCCAAATCATCATCAACCCTATCCACTTATCATATTCTAATGTTGAATGTTAATTGATGATGGATCCTTCCCCACCATTCGACTACATAGAGTTTGGGTAAGGATCCCAACCAGTGACATTCTTCCTCCTAGAAGTTGAGATCCACAAAATTCCCATATCTTGTTGTAGTTACACACATATCGAGGAAGATTGTGATCCCTTTTATGGTCTCACGATGGAGTCATCTATATCATTGTTTGTTTCATTCTGTACCACTACTCGAGATCATGGAGAGTTAATTTGGGATTGGAAGATGGTGAGAACCTTGTGGACCCATAGGTGACCATTGTTTCTCCACACAAGGTGCAGTAGTAGGTACCCAGTCCTACAGGGACATGATAATACAGTAAACATCACACCTGAGAGACGACCCAACATGTAGTGATGAATCAGCTCATGTAGTTGCCTCTCCACCACCTAATCCACCACCATAGTGATCTTTATACTTTTCACCACCCATTTATCATATAGTTTTGTTTAGAGGCAGGGGAAACCAAGATCTATGTTCTGCTTCTAAACTAGAAAGCATGTTGGTCACTCTGACAACCGACCGGCTGTCTGAAGAGTTCTGGCTGAATGTAGTTCCCAAAATCAACATTTTGGAGTCCCTCACCTAGTAAAAGTTGAAATAATTTTTCTGAACTATCTGGGAGATTTGTTTCCACCTTCACATCCATCAATTGGTGTACCATGAGAATAATTAGAACTTCGATGACATCGATTGGTAGTTTCATATGGTTGAGCTTAAGATACTCCCAGTGGATCAACATCCTGCGTCACCCAGTTACCAATAGACCCTTCAACAGAGATGTATTTAGATATTCACTATCATCCACATAATAATTGAAGAAGAATATCTACACATGAAGATATGTTTATGGGAATTGTATGTGGCTTTCTACATTATTCATATCAACTGACACCCTGAGATTATATCAAGGATATTCCTCTTGGGTTTTTCATGGTGAATATGGAGGAGCTCACATTACCTAATGACATGTAATCCAATATAAGTTCCAATAAAGAATATAAGACTATTGGGTTGCAAGGTATCATGTAAACCACCCATACAGGTATTCTCACCGATGCGCAAAGGAAGACACTCAGAATTCGAGACCACCATACATCATTGCCCACCATTCTAAATACCAGGAATGGAAAAGAACACATTTGTATTCCAATAAATTTATTCCATATGATGTTTTATGGAAGACAGAGGTTAATATTAAATTCATCTCTATTCAACATCAGACAATAGATCAAAACTAGAACATTAATGAGATCATTACTGAGTGACACCCTGATTATAGAGATCCTTTATAGGATCATGTTCCTCCTCCATATGGGTAGTATGGAAAACCCCAATTCATTCTCATCTAGTTTCCCCTAGCGGAGCCTAGTGATCCAATGAATCCAAACAATGTAGATACTGAAACATATGGATAGTGACCATGGTATGTGTTTCCCAATCCACATATGCTGTGTGAAAGCCTTCGTTAAGACACACAATGATCCACTCTATAAGTCCCTACATGGGTCACTCCGTGAGCCAATATGTACGCATACATTATCAATGACCTCATTAATTACTTGGTGTTTAGTAATCCTCAACAACAACAAAACCCCAATGAAAAGTGAGTAGGTTTCTCTCATCACTAGACTTGAATACGTAGAGACGTTATAGGAAGAAATCCAAACCGATAGAAATCCATATGTAGTGAGGGTATATGACATGCGGGCACCCCCATAGATTGGAAATCCAAATTTCTCCCATTCCATCAAGATAGGTGACCTACTGTATCAACTATCCCACTTAATATCCAAGTGTGGACCCATGTAGTTTATGCTATAGTATTAATAAGAAGCCATGATAAAATCTTTTTTAAGACATTTGAAGGTCCCTCATTGATCTAGTAAATCTAGCTACCCATTGGGATCACTGGAAAGGAAGACCTTTCCATGAAGTTTATATATTAGTACATATCCACTGGGTGAAAGAAAAAAATTAATAACCAGTTCAAGTGAAGGAAACATCCATATGAGTGCGTCGAGGAAATTATTTCTAGGTTGAACGGATTAACGTACTCAAAAGACATTTCTTTGACTGAAGAGATTCTTTGGACGATGTGTGTGGGTAACATAATAATTTTAATTGGTTTTAACCTCCTCACTCAGAATCTCCTAGGTGGATTTTGGGATTTCTCTTTCAAGGCTCAACTATTAGAGGATGTCTTGTAGAAAGTCATATAGGCATGTCCCATTCCACTTCTAGCTCCTGCATGAATATATGACAAGGAAGATACATTCCTCGTATTACAGATAGGGGTTGTAGAGCCTCTAGAGTCATTTCCCAAAGAACCTCACCAAGAACAGTCTCACCGAGGATAGTTACCACAGGAAGATCCACCATTCATAGCCTAGAATAGCTGTGAAAAACAACCAGGAATGATAATGAGGCTCTAGACCTCTGTCAGACTCTGGCCCTTCATTTAGGACAAGCCCCTTGATCTCCCTTCCAACAAAGGAGAAACCAACCCTAATCCTTTCAAGAAACCAAGGTTCCTTATTTTTTTCAGAGTGCTCTGGAGCAAGTGTTTTTAACGTTTCCAAAATTAAGGAAGACCTATTAGGCTAAGAACACTGATCATGCATACTATTATTCATACCACAAAATCCTTGAACATACCATAACAAAATGACACATGATCGTGGATTGGATCCAGGACCATGTGGAAAATGGTTTGGTATGGTTTTAAGAAGTTCTGGCATAGGTTAAACACATCTCTGTCGAGCCCTATAGTGAATGTGAGGGTTTTAGTGAATGGAAGCATGTTTCCAGCCATGGGAATTAGAATCATGATTACTGGTTAGCTCATAACACAACCAAAGAATATGGTTTCCACATGGACACCTTTTAACATCACTAAAACAAGCACTGATAAAGGGGGTGCCATTATCAGTGCTAAAAAAGTGCTGATGAAGGACATTTTAAACCGCCCTAAAAAAGAGCTCTTAAAAGTGACCCTTTATCATCTATATTTTAACACTATTAAAGGGGCCCCCTTAACCATCACTTTTTTCAGTAGAGTTGATAAAGGGTGTGGTACTTTATCAGTGATTTTTTCCAAGCGCTAATAAAGTGTATATTATTAAAAAAAAATATAAAAAATAATATATTGACATATAAATATATAAGCATATTTATGATGATATAATTGTAGTATATATTTTTTAAATATTTTTTTGATAAGTATAAATAAACATTTTCACTTAATATATAAGATATGTATTGAAAATGAGTTATAAATTATCATAAAAAATTATTAAATAATAATTTTCTAATTATCGTCGACTAGTAATCATATAATAACAAATTGAAGACACAAATAATCAAAAAAAAATATTAAAAGATCTAAATTAAGTTTAAAACGTAACTTAAACTTCAATGAACATTACCTTTTGATCCGGGTGTCCGTTTGAGCTCTATAGAATATCAAATGGAACCCAATGATGAGATCTACTCATAAGTGAGAGATGGGAACATAGTGTCAAATTTTTTGAGGCCAAAAAAGGCCCAGAAAGCCTCCAAACCTGATTTTTTTGTCTCGATATTGAATTTTTAATTAACATTTGATGAAATTTCTGCCTTGTTTCCAGGGGAATTTTTGAACTTTTTCACAGGGGACTACATTTATACTGAGGTGTTACATTTATATTGATATTATGGATTTAATTTTTTATCATTTTTTCACAATGTAATATTAATTATAATCCGTTATATAACAATATATACTTATTTTTTATATATTCACTAATAAAAAAATTAATTTTATAAATAAATAACTAAACATATTTAAATATAAATTATTTTTCCCAATATATAAGGCTTATCTAAATAAAAAACTCATATCAATTTTATTTAAAATACAAATATATTAATATTTATATACCTATATGATGTTTGTGAGTGTGTATATATATATTTGTGTGTGTCTGTATTGAAAAACTGATATATATTATCTATATATTTTAAACATATGTATATACATATTAATATATAATTTTTTTAAATATATCTAAATTGGTATTATTATACATAAAAATGCACATATAATGTGTATGTGTGTGTGTTGTAAATATGCATTTATTTATTAATAAACAATCACAAAAAAGAAAAGTATATAAATGTATTTAAAATAATCTTATAAATATATGTTAAAATAAAAATAATTATATAACTATATAAATATAACAATGTATGTATATATATTAATATATGAATATATATATATATATTAAAATAACAAAATATATATTAATATAAATATATACATGTTAATATAAATATATATTAAAATATTATTAAATATAAGTAAATATATATAAATATATAGATATATTAATAAATGAAGGGAAAATAAATATAGTGGAGTGGTAATGGCTTAGTTGCGCAGTAAATAGGTCCCGAGTTCGAATCCAGGAGGAGGCACGTCGTGTCTACTGGTGGAATAAGGGCTAGCACTGTTAAAGGTTGGGGGATAGCGTTGTTAATGGTTGGGGGTGGGTATGGAATTTAGGATGTGGTGGGGGCTGTTGAGGGGGTGGGGGGTGGGGGTTCATGTGCTGTTGAAGCCCCTCTCTGATTCGTTGAAATATGTTTTTATTTTTTTAATGTTCTTAACTTTTATCAGTGGTTTTTTAGCACTGATAAAAGGGACCCCCTTTATCTTAACTAGGATTAAAACACCTTTTAGCATGGTAAATGGACTTTTCTAGCGCTGGTAATGACCATATTTGTAGTAGTGAAAGGTAGTTCCTCCCACCCACAGCGTCATCCATGCCCTCCTAGGCAATAAAGGAACTCCTGGATTCATTAAGACTTCAAAAAGTACCACTTATGCATCCATCTCCCATATTTGACATCGATAAAGATTTGGTGCTGATGGAACAAGGGATTTCATAGTACCCCACTGGTGTCGAAGCCCTCTCAAACCCTTAGTGAGTTAATTCCTCTAGAAATAGAAATCATAGTCAGATTATTTCTAGTTGTTGATGGCTAATCCAATGTTTATTAGGAGTATGCCTCCATGAAAAACTCTTAATTGGTGGACCCCTATGTGGTGCACAACGACAAGGAATTCTAGGAGAGATCTCTAAAGACCCTCAGTAAATGTTATTGGAGAACTAGTTGAGGAAAATAAAAAACCTAAAATGATCATCCTAGTTCGGCATTCCAGGCCATGCATCCCACTAATAGAAGACAAAATGTGTGGCACATAACATAATAGGTATAGTAATTTTATCCCACTCTTCTAGATTCTCCACCATTATTGACCATGATAATTGATTAGGAATAATAGTCACAGTCACATCATGATCAGTCACATCCTATGAAATCCTAACCTCAATAATCTATAAGTTAGCTAGTAGTGGATCTGGTCAGTTTATCAGATGAGCAGTAGGAGGTTTCCAACGCCATATAAAATCTTATAGATTATCCAGCAGTTCATGTCATGCTTCCCACCACAGGGCAACATCCTATTAGCATAACTTTTTTCCAATCATGGAAGTGTGAGGTGATGAAGCACCGTTCCCATATTCCTACCAAGATATTGATAATCGAGGACCTACAGCTTTTATAAGAGATCAGATAGTCCTTTTTGGAATCCTTGAAAATCCCCCTCAAGTATTATATAGAGGAAGAGGCCACAAAGACCTTTTATGTTGAGGTAGTCGAGCAGTTAGAATTCCAAGCTATCATCTCATTCTCTTGGTAAGATGATGTCTCCCTCATTAAGGGGAACATATTCCCACTATATATCCCCGACCAATTCAATGTCATAAAACTCTATTGGTATCTAGTTGACATAGGTTCCAAGATCAACCACATTCAAATTGAGACTCTTCGTAGGTTGAGACTCACTGATGTACACTTGCACCCCTCCGACTTGAAAATACAGGGTTTTGATTGGAAAAAACATTGTTTGTGTGGCCGAATTAGTTTTAATACCTTGTTTTGAGGTCAATTAGAAAACAATTAATTCATTTTTATCATTCCGGACACCTCTTACAACACATTTGTAGGAAGGCCCAAGCACCAACTACATGGATTATTCACCCATTGTATCCCCAATACCTTCAATTATACATCAAAAATCTTGTAAGAATACTCCAAGATGATGAATCACCCTTCAAATATTTTGAATATAAATATATGGATTATTGAAATTACTAGAACAAGTAAAATATATTGTAGAATAATGTGTTTGAACCCACCTTTTTCACTGCCAGCCCATGGATCGATTTTGTGAATCATTCATCCTTCCAATTCAGTAGTTGGATGCTATGATGCCAGAATTGGGGAACTACTTCTTCATTTTTAAGAAAAAATGGTACCACAACCCAATGTTAAAAGAACATTAGAAGAATACATCATACTCCTACAAAAGTCCGGATTGGGTGATACCAAAACCCCTTATTCATGTCAGGTTTCAAGATGTTCTCCCCATGGCTATAAATGTATGTCAGACCCACATGTTCCTTAGACATGTGTTGATCTATCAAAAAACAATATGTCTCCATTTCTTTGACATCACAAATGGGACACGTCATCAATGTCCTAATAGATTTGTCTTGAAATCATCTATCACCATGGTTTTAGAAGAGTAGGTGTCTCCCAATGAAGATTCATCCACCGTCCAAGTATTCCTGATTGTTCTATTAGAATCACTTAGTTTGGAAGAACTATCTCCTCCCACTAATCCCCATGTATCAGATGGCGAAGGGGATCTGTGATAATATTATCCTTCATTTGAGGAAGGCATCTCAACCACTGTCGATGAGTTGTTGTAGGTGAACCATTTCACAAGGGTAGATCTGCGACCAACACTAATCAATGCAGCCATGACTCTAGAGGAACAACATTAATACGTGGATTTGATGAAGTGGAATCATTATTTACATTCCTGGATATATGATGGCATACTAGGACTAGAACCACGTGTCACATTCAACTATCTTTGTCTACCCGGGAGTCGTTGTTGATTTATCAATCATCCTATAAAAATGTAATGTTCCCCTAGGACTATGGTTGAGGCCAATGATGATAATCATATGAAAGCAATATTCCTCAAGGAAGTTAAGTACCCAAAGTGGTTTGAAAACTTATTCTCATTACGGAAGAAGAAAAGGTATATTGGAGTTAGTATCGACTTCTGGGATCTCAAATTCCACTATTCTAATGATAATTTTCCGTAAATATCAATAGATATGTTGATTGATTTTGAAAATTTCTTTCAATATCTCTCCTTCATGAATGGATACTACTCTTACAATCAAATCTGGATGGACCCCGAAGATGGAGAGTCAACATCCTTTAGAGTGTCTCAAGGTACATTCTATTTTAATGTAATTCCTATTGGTCTGAATATTTAATGAGCTATCAACCAACAGTCCTTGCATCACATCATCAAACTAATTATCATGAAACTAGTGAAATTAAATATAGATTATTTGATAGTTAAATAAAATTAATTCGAGTACCATCTCAGATAACATGATAAGTTGTTCAGATTCCTTCACTTTCGGTAGTTGATGATGAACTCATTGAAATGTGATTTTGGGGTAATTTATTGGATGTTCCTCAGTTTCATTGTAAAATACAAAGGAATCATTATTGACCAATATATGATCAAATATATTATCAATAAGAATCCTCCAATAAATCTCCCAAATATCTGAGGTATTCAAGGACACTTTTCTTATATACACTGATTCATTGTGAGTGATGATGGAAGGTGCAAGCAATTTTCTAGGATCATGAAGAAAGGAGGTTCCTACCAAAGGGGTGAAGAATGTCAGACCATGATGGATGAAACTATTAAATACCTTATAAAATCTCTTTATATGATACAACAAATCTCATTGAAGCCTCTTGTCCTCTTTGTGACCTCCCTTTAATGATACCATGTCACCCTCCTCACTCAAAAGAACAAATAAGAGATAGAGAACAATTTATACAATCTTAGTCACATTTTCATCGACATAGAATCAAGAATCATTCTTATGGAGAAGAGTTCCCTCACAAAATTCTTCATAGTGAAAATGTTGTGACATTATGTTTAGCTTCATGAAATTCAACTAGATTCCCGCATGGATCTACTAAAGTATATTTTAAACCATCCAATGTTGATAGGCTAGCTGGCACACTGGGTGGTGATCCTACTGGAGGATGACATCACATTTGTTTCATATAAGAACATCAAGGGTCAACTGCTAGAATAATTTTTGGCCACTCATTTGACCCCCCAAAAAATACCTCTGCATTTTGATTTCCCATTTCAGGCTATCCTCTCAATGGAGAATGTCATTAAAGGTTCATAGATGCATTTCAACGGCGCCTCCTAGAGCCTGTTTGGTATAATGAACAATGATCAGATGCTCAATAGAGTAGGTATGAGGATCATCTTCATCACCCCAACATAGTTTATCCTTCCATGCTTGTTCTTATGTTCAAATGGTTTCATGAATAATGTGGATGAGTGTTAGGATCTCAATAATTGTATCAATCTTGCTCTTGATATAGATGTTCCCCTCATTCATGTGACGAGAGACTCTTCTTTAGTCATCAAAAAAATAAATAGTGATTATATCATTAGTGTTACATAAATAATTACCTTGATCAAAAATTCCTTCTAGATGATGGCCCAATTCCCTTATCATCTATAGGTAAATCGTGTTCCTTGATCGTAGAATAGTTACGCTGACATCTTGGCAAACATTGCTTCTTCTCTCATAGAGCATAACTAGGAAAATCTATTTCTTCATGTTGTTCTTTGAATATTCACTGATCTCTTCATTTAATATGATGATGAAATTTGTCTTATGAATCACCTGAAAAATGGTTATTCTACATTGGGGCCTCCAGATCTCCATGTAGTTGAAGAAAGTTCTGATTAGGCAACCCCTTTTGACGAGTATCTCCAACATAAAACCCTCCCACCGGAATGAGCTATGCATAAGTGGATCAAATGGAAGGTCACACAGTTCACCCTCTAGAGTGGGCCCATCCTTTTGTAGACTCTCTACAGATGTGGAATAAATAATATTACCCTCCATTGAATTCATGAAGATTAGTTTCCTATGTTATGTGGGAAGTTCATGCCAGGTCATTGGTGCTCATCAGGTGGGGTTGATTCCCTTCCATTAGTTTCAAATACTATGCTACTTTATCCCCACTATGTTTTGTGAATGTTTTGAGTTTTCCAAAAGGTATCACACATTTCAGATCCATTCTAACATTATACATGGACCACTGGAGCCCCTTTTTACCAAAATGTACTCTTTGCCCTTTTCGGTCTGGGGACTTGATGCCATTGTACAATATCAACCAACAACATCTCTCTAATGAATGATTACTCTGACCTCAATATATTTATTTTCCATGAGGGAAGAATTGATTCCACTTATAGAATTCATGGCTTGATCAATTATGGAATTCATCATATCCAATATTATACATCGATTTGGAGTCCCTCATGTTATTCTCATAGACAACGACACCAAATTGTGAGAAGCATAGTTGAAGAGGTCATACTCCAAGTACAACATCTGGTCCAAACAAACTTCTCAAAATAATTCACATTTTAATGGAAAAATCACGTAGCTCAAAAAGACCCTCTCTAAAATTCGGAAAACAATGGCGGGATAGAAAAAGAATTGTTATTCAGAAAAGATCCCCAATCTTCTATGGGATTATCAAACGATAACAAAAAATTCCACCATGGTGACTCAATATTCCCAAGTGTATGGAACAAAGGAAATTATGGGCATCGAGATCTTGATTCCATCACTCCAAGAAACATTCTATGATCAGTATGCATTGGAAAATATAGTCTATGTTCGTCTAGATGAACCTGAAGACCTCAATAAAAAATTAATATGAGCCTTTCACAATCTTGAGAGGCACCAGAACAAGATATATAAAGAGTTAAACATGTAATTTTTTCTCTTCTTCTTCCTCCAGGGTGATATAGTACTAGAAAATATAATGTTGATGATACCTGGAATAAATCCGCCAAAGATTCTTCCCAAATGAAAAGGACCTTACACCATTCACAAGGCCTATTCTAATGGTCATCATCTTTGAACACCATGGATGGTGAGAATGTCACCCCACCAAAGAATGACAAAATTACCAAGAAATACATCACGTGAATGACCATTCCATAGAAATAGTACGTTAAATGACACAACATTGACAGTCCTTTTGACATGTCCCTAAAATCCATGTACATTCATCCCTACAAGTCTATGTTAAACAATATATTGGCCTCTCTATGGATGTTTTATTTGGAATGGGCCTTCTTTTACATCGTTCACATTTGGTTTCTTATAGTACCACACATATCCATTACAGTTTAGGTAATTTGCTCAATAATAGGAGTTATATAACTTTAAACTATATTGTCCTAGTCAAAGCATCATGACTTTAAACTATGTGAGAGTCCCTATGAATGTGTTGTGCGGCAGGGACCTTCTAAACATCATTCATGTCATGTCTATCAGGGAACTGCTTATCTACATTTCACATGATGCATCCCCTTATTGCTTATGAATTATGAGCTTAAAAATATTGAATCCCATATGGTCCAGTTAATATTACCTTAAACTAAATGTGGTAGGTAAAATAATGTTGGCCTTAAAATGTTCCCAACTCCTATAGTCCATGCATCATGACATTAAACTATGTAAAGGTATTCCTTGAGAATTTTTTGGTGTTGCATTGGGCCTCTCTAGTCCTTTTCCACATCGTGTTATAGATTCCAAGTCACACAAATGTCTCTTAGGATTAATTTTCCTCATTTTCCCTACAACATAATGATCGAATACTCTACAGTCGTTATAGTTGTATGAAAAAACAATGCCGAACCACAATGTCCTCACTTGAGAGGATGTCATATTTTACATTGTTCATCTACCATGTAGTTATCAAGGTAATACATATGGATTTATTCCAATCCATACATGATACATAGGGATGTCTGGATTTTATATCCTACTCCAGGCTCTTCAATGAACATTCCCCTCCCTGTGGATGGGTCAAATGTATGCAAGGGTATTTCCTTCAAGAAAAATGTATGGAATGATTTACATTCTTATAGGATACATAGTGATTCTTGGGTAATAAATATAAGGCTCAACTACATATTTTATTTTCACTAATGTAGGTTCATTTTCACCCATACCACATGACACTAATCTATTTGGGATAACAAGAATTTTGTGTAGATTGATTCCCATCTTCGTAGGATACATAGCGATACCAGAACAATTATCTTATAGTTCTGTCTATAGTTCTATCAAACCTTTGACCCTATGTACTCATAGAAGTCCAAGCAACATTACATTAAATAGTTCACAACATTTTCTCTGAGGTATAGCGTTTTGTGTTTGACTTTCTTGGTCCTCATAATTGATAGGTTTCTTACAAAGCCGCACACACACACTAATTTGAGAAAATCCACCATTATTGCCTATGATTGATGACCGTAAAATAGAAGTCAAAAGTCATTTTTAATGACTCTAAACTATAACCATTCCAATAATGTGTTTAGGATGCCTCATGATAATCATTTGTTTCTTTGGTTTCCTCATCATAGGGGATTTCCCCCACTAGTGTTGATATCTCATTACATTGTGTTTTCATGAACAACATATGGCATGATTACCATCCTTATGTGATATATAGCGATTTATAGATAGGTTTTCATTAGAAAAAACTATTGTTTTTGTATCCTTTTTCCCCATGGATTTAGTAATAGTCTAGGAATTTTGACTATAATCTATACGTGAGTCTCCGTGGGAATACATTGTGTGGTGATAGACTATTTTCATCCTCATTACTACTGGGTTTGTCCCTCCACCACACCATATATTCCCATATCAGGAGCCCCTTCTTACAGTCTAAGTGACATGACTCAAAACTATCTACCATGGTCTCTGCAATACACCATTAACCTATTGAAAAATCAAGGATCAGAATCCTATTTTGTAATACCTCCCCATTACACACATTGATCAATAATTAGTTTGGGATTACTTAATATTTAAAATCTATATGGACCACCTAATGACTTTGCCTCATTCCATATTTGGATCTCCTCCCATTCAAGGAAAATTCTTTAATGGATATTTGGCACCAAATTGGGGATCCAATGTTTTTTTTACATTGTCAAAAGTCAATCATTCATTTTATTGCCCAATTCATGACTGATGTTTTCGTGGTCCCTGTGTTTAAAAAATTGTCAATAGCGGATCCATACACAACAGTCACCCCTTTATTCATCCCTTTAAAGTATCAACTCACCTCCATTCTATTCACCAAGTGCTCATACATATTAAAAAATATGACCTTTAAATATCATGTGATTCTTTGGAAATGTGTGTTGTGACGAAGATTCTTCTTGGTATTCATTCACATTGGGTTTTCCAATATATCACACTACACATTCCCATTTAGGATATCAATTTCATGTTCCAAACTCTAAAACCCTAAGCAATTATCATATAGTTCATAAACCTGACATTAAACTATTGGGCAAGGAACAATTATTATATCCTTAAAATGCATGAAAAATTGTAATTATATGATGTTAAACTATATAATTCTTTGTCTTTACTGTATGAATTTAAAATATGTGTCCAACCTCCTCATCGTACGGTGTATAACTGTGTGCCTATCATCCACATTGCATGAAAAAATTGAAATAAGTTCCAGGACCTCGCATGAGAGGTCCTCTTCCTAAATGTTGGTCATCTACCACATTTTTCTCATGTTCAGCTAATTCATGACCTACAAGATGATTCTCCCCTATAGAATGGTTTTGATCTTTTTTCAGACTAATGCACTATAAAAATTCTCTCCAAGTCATTATGGCATGATTCATAGGGTGTTGTAATTCATTCAAACATTCCATCACTCCATTATCATTCATAGTATGCCCCATGATTGGGTAATTATCATCATTTATATATGAAAGCACCCCAGGACAACCTGGTCCCTTTCCACATTGTCTAACCTACTATCATAGAATAATTTTACCAAATACTTCATATTACATTTAGAGATAGGTTTCGTGTTTAAAACATGGTCAGTGGTTAACCCTCATTTGTTTATCCCTATTACATGATAACTATATAGATGCTTCATTTCAAACACAGTTAGTAGTTATCCAACATCATCATTCCATCCTCTTTTCATTCTGTGTGTTTTCCATTGTGATTCACACTTTTTATTCACCTATGTTCAGATCAATTCTAATGCCCATGTCATTACCCTTTTCGTGAACTACACACATTTTGGAATGAATGCTGGTTTTTCTTAGTGACCCATTCTCTATCCATTGCCTATCTCAATCTCTAACACTCTTAGTTATCAGCGAACAATACAAGAACCCGAGTGACTATCTGATTCTCTTATACTAATTGAACAAATTATGTGTTCATCCTTTTTTTTGCACTGGGAAAGACCCACACGAGAATATAAACTGGAATTTTTTGTCTCACAAATATGATTAAAGTGATATAATTAAACATCTGAACAGATGTTTCCATGCATAAAATAATACAATATGTTTCATAATAAAGTATTAAAGTCAATAAAAGGTAGTACATCCACACGTTATAGATTCTAGTCAGTTGTGACACAATTTCCCTTATAGCTCAGATATTTTAATTGAATACATCAACACTGCCATCATCTAGAATGTGGCCTCAATGATTTGATGCATCTTTCTAAGATATCCTTCCTCATTATTGTATTCTGAAAAAAAGATCACCAGCACTTACATGTGCCCATCCCCACTCATCATAGGGATTAGAAATTTTATCAATCACCATATTCATTTTCTTCATATCCTCACCCATTTTGGCCCTCGCATTGCTGATGATCTCTTCTTCAGTCCAACGGAAAGAAAAGTTATTTTTCGATCACTTGTAGATATTGGATCCCCCCTTGAATCTTTACAACAAGGTAATCACACACTAGCACAAGAATACTAAGAGAACCCACACCTCCAGTTAATATATTTCACAACCAGTAGAGAAGGGATACCATATAACTCACTATCTATGGTATGAGGTCTGATTGATGATCCATTGGATGCTCCTCCAATCCCTATGATAGATTATGTGATTTTCTTCGGCCACATCAGGATCAGATTCAACCAAATATTCTAGGGCTGGGGGTCCATAATCTAGAAATCATCAAAGAGTTAAGTAGTAGGATCTTCCTCTGGTATCCTTTTTGAGGGAGTAGGCTCTATATCATGGGGGAAGACATCTTATCTTGATTCTTCCTCCTCAGTATCCTCTCCCCAACCATCCAAGAGTTCTTCCCCATTAATGGTATCACTCTTGGATGTAACCACCTATTCGTCTAGAACAACCAATGATGGGAAATGTGGATGGTTGGTTCCTCATGAACAAGAGTGGATATTATATGTGATCCCCCAGAAACCATGGACACATTCATTAATTGGTATTTCAATATTCTAATAAACACATTAGAAAAAATAACCTTAGTAATTATGATCTTCAAATAATAGGTATGACCTCATGAAATCAAGGAATTGTTGGAGAAGAGTGCCGCTGGGCCGAGATGTTGAGTCATTGTAGGTATCTCTACCATAGGATACCATTCAGTGCTTGGAATTTAAATGATTTGAACAAGTTATCCCTATTTAATTTGTGTAAAACAACTATGTAATGTAAAAAAATTGACGCTAAGGCTCCATGTAATTTGTATAAGGTCATGTAATTTGAAACACACTCTTACCTTGAGGAGGAGGAATCTTTATTATACGACTCGTGGGGTGAACCACCTTCCTAGCAGTGGATCCCATCCTAGGGATGATAGAGAATGTTTTCAAATAGATGGTTGGATGGTCCTATGATATAGAGGTTTTCACCTTGACCTACTCGACCTACCACCCATGATCTGCCTCAACTACGATCGACTCACCCCCAACCTCAGCCCCTGGTGTAGGCTCTAGAGAATGTTCCATCTTACCCATTGGAACATATTTAACGCTATAGTATGGACACTGACAAAGTGCATCTATAAATGATATGTTTAGGTTAGTGGATCTAATTAATGAAAGAAAAGGAATCAAAAAAATATATTGGTAAGTTACTCTTACTGAGAGATTCCCTGAAATCTATTATTATGACCTCGTGATCTCACCACTCTCCTACGGGCTCCCATGATGAGAATACATTCCCAAGGATTACCTATCATCCTCATCATCTTCTACTCCCTCATATTACTTTTCATACTCTTCTTCTAGAACTGTTTCCCGATGAGCTAGATCATGCCCATAAATTACAATTACCTAGTTGGGAGATCCTCATACCTCATACACTAGCATGCATAAACATCCATACTAATTAGGTATGAATTCCATTGATTGACATTCTCCCTATCTTCCATATGAATTCACCAGACTTCTAGAAATTCCATCCCACCATGATTCAGCTTCTACCACAAGTCCTCCATCGTCAACAATTATCACAGCATTCTCCAAGAAGAACGTGGGGAAGGTATGATATAATATGAAGCTGGATGAAGAATATTCATTGTCTTATTTCTAGGGGAATATTTTTTTGTCCCTAGGATCACTTCATGGATGAATCCACTCTATGAGGGGGAAGGGTGTGGCTTCACCATGTGATGTCTCCTCCACAACAGTTCTAGTTAGAGTCACTCCAGATGTCTGGCATTCCTATTTGTGAGTTGCATGTATGCCTCTCCGTAATACTGGATCCACACTTATCGATTCGATCGCCCAGATATTTTTCCATATTATTTCCTCTAGATGTGATTCAACCTAGTTATTGTTATATTCTGTCAACATACATGTGTCATTGTTGGTATGTGGTAGCATGATGGTCTTTCTAGATCCCATGGTTATTAGAATGCACCATAGCTAATGGAGAACCCAGGGGTGGGTCTTGTCCTAGATACCCCATGTTGGGTTTCATCACCACCCACTGGAAGCACCAGAAATACATGGAAAAACATGACAGAGTGTATGGCTCACATAAAATGTTTACGTCGACGCGTACCACAAAAAAATCTAGCCTTGATGCTTTGTAGGAACTACAAATACTCCCTTGGTCCCTTTAGGTTATCCACCATTAGACCAATCAATGTTATGAAGGGGTGGATGTTGATGTGTTTATGTTTTCCAATATGATGTTTGACCAAGGAATCGTCGAGTTTCATCAACCAGAACCAATATATATTCAAAAGTGATGGATATAGACTGTAATTCGGGGGAAAGATAGATTTTGATATGTTTTAACCCTATAGATGTTCCAAAATCAATCCATTAAGAGTCTACAATGTTTTATAGATTCTCATGGGTGTGTTTTCTCTTTCAAAATTACCCAATATGTTGTAGATTCTAGCCATTATGGGTACTACCAAGTTGAACATGTTTCTAGATTCCTGGATGTCAAAAATCACTAACATCCTCGAACGCAACCCCATCCTCATGTATCACATTGGATGCATCTACCCAGCCGGAAAAGTAGGAAGGAGGATAGTGTATCATACCAATGGGTCCCAACCTCCCACCGTGTTGTACCAACACATATAATACTGCCCTTCCTCCAAGAAAAACAAATATAAGCCAACCTTTCCTCTCTGTGATGTGACTGAACACCTCTAGGCTCAGGCCAACATCCAAAAATTCACACCCTTCTTGTAGAACAAGTCAAAACATGCTTTTATTACGATGAAATTTTTGATTAAAATTATCTTCAGCTTCTCCTTAACTACCTCCATGATGTGATGATTCAATATCAGAGTTTGTTCACTATTTTCCCAAGCTTTCTAAAGAAGAAATAAATCATCAAATTTGAATTCCTATTTTAGGATTCCACTAATGTAGTGAATATCCCATAGGCTAATGCCAACTTCCCCATGGTGAATATGGAACATGTTCAGGTTTGGATACCATCAGGTGAAAAGATCTGGCATTAAATCCTAGTGGTGGTAAAAGTGGAACTATGATTTCCACACCACATCATACAATATGATGTTGTGCATATCTACCCCATAGTCTAAGAACATGTAGATCACCCAGTATTCCCCCACCAACTCTATCATGAAGTTACCATTAGACCTCATGTACCAATCCTTGTGCTTGCCTATGCTGTGGTTCTTCATGTTGCATGATTAGGTGGAGTCGTAATGGGACAAAAATACAACTGTTATTGTGTCATCCCATGTGACTACCCTAGTCCTCCCATTCACCATATAGACAGAATTTTCCATATGATCTGGTTCACGCCCAAATTTACCCAAGAGAAGAAGGGTAGAACGGTCCTTGTAGTGTAGCTTGGGTTGTCGATTCCACAGAGACCTAAGAAGATACCTAAGATACACAACCTAAGGGATGGATTTTTGGATATGAAGTGGCCAACTTTGGGTTGATTTTAGATGGGTTTAAGTGAACTCTAAGATACTTAAGTGAATTCAAATTAAAAGAATGAGTTGATCCTAGGTTATCACTCGGGGTGGATTGGACATATTTTCTTTTTAATGATTTCAAATTCTTCAATTTGAAATGGGTTCATTTAAGGAGATAAAACAACATCATCACTTACTGGTTTAATGCCTACACCCTTTAATACTAATCACCTATACACTTGAAGGTTCAATGTTTCAATCACTTCAAGGTAAAGGATCATATTAGTACTTGAAGTGTGTGGCCTTAAATTCAACAAGGATGATGGAGTTTAAAAATCATCAAATAAAAATCCCAATTAAATAAGTGATTATACATTAATTAGGTTATAAATAACATCCAATCCATCCCCTTGATACTCCCTTGGATCAACCCATAAGTGGGTTATCCCTCCATTGATCCCATGGTTTCAATGGAAGCGGAAAGTAGACTCATGAGGGAGGAAATGGAGAAGTAAAGAAAACAACAAAAATAAAATGATCACTCCACCGTTGTGTGAATAATTTCAAAAGGGTTGGTGTGAATAAATTCACACCTTGATCCAACGGTATCAAAGTGATATTAAGAACAATATAATAAGAGTATAAGAAGAAATTTTATTATGAAACTAAAGTGAATTGAACAACTTACATGTGAAAGACAAAATTGAGGCAACAAAAATGCAGCATATAATTACAATTAAACAAAGCATCCAAGATCTTCAACTCCTTCACCAACACTTCCTTAAATAGGAATTTTGGGAACCTTGGGTCGAACCAACAACAGTACAAAGCATCTTAATTAATTTTGCTAGGCTATAGGTGGTGGAAAGCTTGTGGAATTTGGACTTTTCCACGTTTGACCCGAGGTGGCTGCCAACTTTCCTTCACCGAACAGACGCGTCTGGAAGACCTTCTAGAAGGCCGAATCAGGGTGGGCCATAGAAGAAGAAAATGGAACTCCGGATGTCCTCTAACCGCCTGTTATATTTGGGCCAATTTGGAGTTGTGGATTCCGAGATATGATCAAAGTAGTGGACTATTTTTCTGGGCCGCAGAATCTGGCCCAGAATTTTATCTCTAACTTAGGCCGACTAAATGACCAACATGGAGGCCGAATTAGCATTACCTCCTGAAGAGTGATTTGTTAATATACATGTCTTAGATCATCCCACGAAATGTGGGATTAATTGGGCCTTTAGGTTGGGCCCCACAGCCTCATCAGTGGGATAATGTCCAATCTTCCTTCTCCAGAATTGCTTCCATTCATTTCCAAATATCTCCATCATCCTCCATTAATTCTCCACTGATCCCTGAATAAAACATGTTCATATTTAAGTGTATATCAATTTACAAAAATATCAAATTAAAATATGTATAATTCAATTCCTTAAAATCAGATGAATCATTGGGTACTTTAAATGATGTTCAAAAATGTACCACATAATAGTGCATTTTAAGAAGGTATTACAATCATAATGTGAAATGATGTTCAAAGTGTAAAATGCACTAAAATGGTGTTTATTAATAACAAAGAACATGAAAAATATGTATATTAACAATGACTATTATCCTCATTTGGTGGCTAATCACACCCCCCAACTTGAGTTTTGCTAGTCCCGAGCAAAATATATCTCATCAAAAATGAAATTCGAATTCCCTTTTCCAAAAACATTTTAATACACAATGATCACCAAAAAACATTATACCAAACAATCATGAAACCCATCAAAATATTTTAATATGAGATAGTTTCATAAGCAGATCCCAATCCCAAGCCCATTCCTTTGATCAAATCCATCATCATTCTTCATCCAACTCAATTAGGTGTAATGATGTGTTGTGAATCACAATAGATATGGGGGTTCATTTTCATTCAAGGGGAAAATCATGGAAGCGCTAGCTGGAATCACATTTAATACTAATATGAGTATTCTTAATCCTTTTTTTTTTGTTTTTTTTGCAATATTGCTATAGTAATTGAGATTGCAGTTAATCAAATTAACCCATGTAGCAAGACTTTGCCGATGACTCCCAGACTCAAAGGCCTTAGGGCACCACGTGAAGCCCACATACTCGGGCATCATATCGAGTTAACTTAATAAAAAAAAATTCATATTAACATAAATAGAGATAGATTGAAAAACTCAGGGCTAGAAAACTCTGGAGTCATGATCCCCAAGTGTCGAAAGTCTCGCATTTTATCAATCCATTGCTTTATACGCAAATTTTTTTTTATATTTTTTTTATTTTTTAATTTGTTTTAATTTTTTTTTTGAATACTCATATTATTCATAAAAATAAAACCATCCTATGCTATTTATTATGGGATCCCAAAATTCAAATTAGTACCCCACAGTCTAGAGGACGTGCATTGTGGCATTTTTTTTTATTTGGATGAAAATATAAATGATGAAATATCACATTGGACAGCCACACTTTCCAAAATCTATGCTCATGAAATTATACAAGGATTAAAATCAGAATCAGGGCATGCTAAATTATTTGATATTCAGTTTCAAAGTGTGCAATGTGTATTACCATGTTCAAAGTTAAAGTAATTTTTCCTTCCATTTACTTTTTTTTTCAAATCATTCAATTTTTGTTTTTGACACAAAATCATTTTTTTTATTTTATCTCCCCCCAACATAAAACAACACTGTCCCCAGTGTTTGAAGAAATGAAAATTTAGGAGTAGAGGCAGGGAATAAAAATTTAAAAAGGAAATTGAAAATGAGGATTATGGAATGAAGTCACCTGGTGGTTGAAGTTTGAAGTTCTAGCCGCTCGAATTTATTCCTTTGATATCCATGTCGCTTGCAAAGTTCCCTAGTGGAAAAAGGAAAAAACAAAACAAACAAAACAAACAAACAAAAACAAAAAAAAACAATATATATATATATATTTATATAATAAAGGAAGTAAAATATAAGAATATATATAAATATTATAGAATAAGGTAGCACAAGAAGCCGCAGGTCAGTGGTAAGCGTGCGCCCCTGTCTCCCTTCGGTCCTGGGTTCGAATCCCCGCGGCTTCGCCGGTTGTGACGGGGTTTGCCCCACGGCCTATGGCGTGGACTTTTTTTTTTGTATTATTATATATTTTTTTTCTTAACCTATTGAATAATAAAAACAAAATAAACTGATGATACATTGTCTTCTTTTTAAATTTCTGGGTAAGGTATTACTCAAGGATCACACCATGTGACACGGATGAATATGGTGCTCCTCATTCGTACCCATCCATACTCATAATATAAGAACAGGTCAAAAGTCTATTTTTTTATTTTTAAATATAAAAATGATTATGTAATCTTATTTGAAAAATAAAGATGATTCAGAAATATTAGAAACATAAAAACCACGGGTTGCCTCCCGTACAGCGCTTTGTTTAACGTCGTTAGCTCGACATGAACCCCCCAACTTACCCAATACCAACTTTAAAATTTTTAAGGACCACATGTTTCACAAATTAAACTAGGTTTAGATTGATTAAATTTTTATAATTTGTTTCATTAAAAAACCTATGTTCTAAAATGAGTTGGTAAATCCAAGGAATATCAAAAATGGTGGATCTAGTTACTTCTCTAGTCTTGGCTAATACATCAAGGGTCATTCCAATTTTATTTATATCAAGAGAAGAAACAATGAAAACATTATGGTTTTGGATATCCTCAATGAATGAAAACTTGATGAATGATGGAAAGGACACATGTTCGAGTTCAGGCAGACTAACATTTTTAAACATAGGTTGGGAATTTGGATCGATCTCAATTTTATTTTCAAAATTTATCAATATAATTGGTTCCTTTGGAATAGAAGATTCAACCACAAAATTGTAAATATCAGTGTTAAGAAATGGGTATGGACTCAAATATTGTGATTTCTCTTAATGGTTCAATGATTGGTGTTTTTGAAAAATCATCAACAGAGTTATATTCATGAGACTCAATCCATGATGTCAAATTCTCCTCTTTTGAATCCAAAAAGTTAATTTACTCATGATTTAAAGTCCCTTCAAAATTTCCTTGATCCTCTTCATCTATACCAAATCCAAAGGTTGGTTCTTCAATAAATTCATGTGGGGTTTGTGTGAAACTAGACACTTCACATAAGGTTATGGAAGGGACAGTTTGTGTAGGGATGGGTTCTTCACAAGTTTTAATGCTTTGTAGTTCTAACCTCAATGATGAAACCTCAAAATTCATTATCTCAATTTGTTGACAAAGTTTTTCAAGTAATGGTTGTGGATCATGATGGTCAAGGGGTTGAGACAGATGGTCTATTCCAGGAGGATAACTATGTTGTTGGAATTCCATAGGAGGGTGTTCAGATTGGCCTTATTGGGATTGGAACTCATAATATGTTGTAATGTATTGTGGATCATATGAATAAAAACATTTTGGTTCAGTAGGTTGTTGATGATCCCACAAGTAGGAATTAGGATGGTCATTGTACATCGTACATGGGGTTGAGTGATCAAAGTAGGGAGAGGTTCCCCAAGTTTGGATTTGTTCAAAAGGGTTTTCCATAGGAATGAAATTGGGGATGAGATGAGAGAAGTGGGATGAAAAAAAGGAATGATAGTGTCTAATATAACTTACTTAGGTCCCCGGAAACGGCACCAAAATTTGGTTCACGCCCAAATTTACCCAAGAGAAGAAGGGTAGAATGGTCCTTGTAGTGTAGCTTGGGTTGTTGATTCCACAGAGACCTAAGAAGATACCTAAGATACACAACCTAAGGGATGGATTTTTGGATATGAAGTGGCCAACTTTGGGTTGATTTTAGATGGGTTTAAGTGAACTCTAAGATACTTAAGTGAATTCAAATTAAAAGAATGAGTTGATCCTAGGTTATCACTCGGGGTGGATTGGACGCATTTTCTTTTTAATGATTTCAAATTCTTCAATTTGAAATGGGTTCATTTAAGGAGATAAAACAACATCATCACTTACTGGTTTAATTCCTACACCCTTTAATACTAATCACCTATACACTTGAAGGTTCAATGTTTCAAGCACTTCAAGGTAAAGGATCGTATTAGTATTTGAAGTGTGTGGCCTTAAATTCAACAAGGATGATGGAGTTTAAAAATCATCAAATAAAAATCCCAATTAAAGAAGTGATTATACATTAATTAGGTGATAAATAACATCCAATCCAGCCCCTTTATACTCCCTTGGATCAACCCATAAGTGGGTTAGCCCTCCATTGATCCCATGGTTTCAATGGAAGCGGAAAGTAGACTCATGAGGGAGGAAATGGAGAAGTAAAGAAAACAACAAAAATAAAATGATCACTCCACCGTTGTGTGAATAATTTCACAAGGGTTGGTGTGAATAAATTCACACCTTGATCCAACGGTATCAAAGTGATATTAAGAACAATATAATAATAGTAGAAGAAGAAATTTTATTAAGAAACTAAAGTGAATTGAACAACTTAAATGTGAAAGACAAAATTGAGGCAACAAAAATGTAGCATAACATTACAATTAAACAAAGCATCCAAGATCCTCAACTCCTTCACCACCACTTCCTTAAATAGGCTTTTTGGGTGCCTTGGGTCGAACCACCAACAGTACAAAGCATCTTAATTAATTTTTCTAGGCTATAGGTGGTGGAAAGCTTGTGGAATTTGGACTTTTCCACGTTTGACCCGAGGTGGCAGCCAGCTTTCCTTCACCGAACAGACGCGTCTGGAAGACCTTATAGAAGGCAGAATCAGGGTGGGACATAGAAGAAGAAAATCTAGATCCGGATGTCTGCTAACCTCCTGTAAAATTTGGGCCCATTTGGAGTTGTGTATTCCGAGATATGATCAATGTAGTGTACTGTTTTTCTGGGCCGCAGAATCTGGCCCAGAATTTTATCTCTAACTTGGGCCGACTAAATGACCAACATGGAGGCCTAATTAGAATTAACTCCTGAAGGGTGATTTGTTCATATACATGTCTTAGATCATCCCACGAAATTTGGGATTAATTAGTCCTTTAAGTTGGGCCCCACATCCTCATCAGTGGGCTGATGTCCAATCTGCCTTCTCCAGAATTGCTTCCTTTCATTTCCAAATATCTCCATCATCCTCAATGAATTATCCACTGATCCCTGAATCAAACATGTTCATATTTAAGTGTAGATCAATTTAAAAAAATATAAAATTAAAATATGTATAATTCAATTCCTTAAAATCAGATGAATCATTGGGTACTTTAAAGGATGTTCAAAAATGTACCACATAATAGTGCATTTTAAGAAGGTATTACAATCATAATGTGAAATGATGTTCAAAGTGTAAAATGCACTAAAATGGTGTTTATTAATAACAAAGAACATGAAAATTATGTATATTAACAATGACTATTAGCCTCATTTAGTGGCTAATCATGATCCCTAGGAACAAGTCTATGTACATTGTTGTTTTGGTAGGGGATATCATCATCCCATGTGAACCATGACTGTGGCGAGTCAACTGTGAAAGGGAGAATTGCCACTTCATCCAAGAGCATGAAGTTACATATAAGATGGTATCACATAGAAAGTACTCCTTTTATGATTTCCCTAGAATTTCTAGTAGCATCTGGTTGTCTGATACCACAATTTTAGTTTCAGATCATAAGGATTTCCCCTCATCTCAATCCTTTGAGTAGCAACAACATCATAGATCTATGCATCTTTATGTGGTTTGGCCATTTTTAATGGATCAGAAAGCCCTAAGGATGAATTAGAAAAAAGTTATAAACCAGTGCACAATATATAGTGCTACACAGAACATGTCTCAATGGGCATGAAAAATTACAAAAAAAAAGTCTATGGAAGTTATGGGTAGGAAGAAAATGTTATGTTAAAGAAGTAGTTGAAGCATGGTTTTTCATAAAGAAGGATAGATCTTATGCATAAGAGTGGAAATCACCTATTTCATGGAAATTAATGGTTTCTATACATTGTCCCCCCACATATTTATAGTCATGAAAGTTCCTTTTCATGTACACATTAGTTATTTTAAACACACATTGATGAATTTAACACGAGACTCCTAGAATTCGCCAAGGGATTAGACATTTCCATTGAAACCTGAACATCTCATCAAATTTAATCATAGATTCGGAGTGGGGGGGATTTTTTGGTACTGAAATACACCTGAGGATGTAAATGTTCATGTTTGATCTAATAAAATCCATATTCTGACTCAATGGATCATTATCAGATGGATAAGGACGACGAGTACATGTTTTTAGGTGTGCATGCTAAATGAAAATATGTGGGTTAGACTCTTACACACAATGCATTGTCAAAAATACCATTGAGTTCTCTCTCACAATGGATGAAGGCACGAATACGAGGATGAAATATTATGCACCTATAATCCTACACACCATTTCTGAAGGCCTCATCTATATATTGAAGGCCACCCCTATGCCTTCATTAGGTTGATCCTCCATAAGATGAAGAATTGATCTACATCATGTAAGATCCCTATTTTGCAACATCGAATAAGAATGGAAATCACAAGGAATAAGATATTTTGTGATAGGTTTTCTGGGGTTCCTCCTTCTTATAGTCCCATGGTGGCTTAACACTTTCGAATCTCGTTCAACTTAGGACAAGTGTAAAAAATAAACTCTTCTTGAATTCGACCCTAGCATTGGGTTCTACCCAATCCTTCACTAAACCTTGAATTGTTTTGTGTGGGATTCAAATATTGCATGCACCCTCACATTAAGGATCCATGGTTTTCTTTTACTCCAATGCGCCATATTCGAGCCCCTCTCACACACATCTTCCATACATTGGGCAATCCTCTAGTGTGAAACACATGGTCTCACGCATATGGATTTCTTGGTACCTTATGAGGTGTACCCTACTGTGTTCCCTACCTATTGATTTTCGTCATAGGTATAAAAATGACTCATGATTTTCAGAAAAGGCATTCTAATGTTTTCCTCACAACTGACCACTCCACATCATTGTATCCTACAATTGATGAATCCCTGTTCCCTACCAATTATATATGTGTGAAAATTATATAAGTCTATGGGGTGAGGAATGAGTCCTCTATGCCTGAAATGTATGATGTAAAACATCTTGTCACCAACATCCTCAACACATGAATTTAAACTGTAGTATCACCCCTTTCAATGCATATGGGGTGCCCCACATGTAACCCCTAAGGTATATCACCATGGTATGATCATTCCACCTATGTCCCATTCCACATGTATGCCCTGAACATCCTCTGTAATATGATCCATGTATGGGTGGCATAGAATGAGATCTTCCTCACAAAAAATGAGATCCTCTACAAATGGAATGACATGCTATTTAGAAATATTTAATATGTAAGCCCCACACCATCACTTGTTTTCGCGTCATCCACAACATGACTATCCGGTTTATTTCTTGCTCTAATTTCTCACACCGAGAATGGATCATGTGGGATTAAAGGTTAGTAATAACCTTGATATTCTACATCAATATAGATGGGATTATCCTACTCATAATCCCCGAATTGTTAGATCCACCATAGGCCTCCTTCATAGGTGTAAGCACCAATTATAGTCATGTTATACAGGCTAGTAAAATACCTAAGTCATATTAATTTTCTCCACTTTGATGGGCCTCCTTATTAGGTATAATCCTTAAACCATCAGTTCCCCTCATCAAAATATGTGGGATTTGATTCCCAATAATTAAGATACAGAGTAATCCTCTTTGAGGTCCAAACCCAACAATCCATCCACTCCATTCAATCCATTCAGTCCTACAAACCCATACACTCCATCCACTTCTTCAACTACATACAATCCACTCGCTCCATCTACTCCATCCATAATCCTTCCTGATTTTCTCTGGGAAACCACATTTTGGGAAGATCAATCCACCCACTTGGTCCAATCCTGCATATAATACCAGCATGTATCATTTAATCGGGCACCCTCCTCAGGTTTAATTTCCATCATGTCCCCCCATTTGGGAAGTTCCTATGTGTAGGACCCAACTTTATCTTCATTAATCCTAGAATTACCTAGTTATATCCTATATGAAATCCCACATAATAATGAAACCATGAGATATCCTCCTGCGAAGGGCATATCCCATGAATGTGCCCCATATTAACCCCCTCCCCATTGAACTATGTGGGATTGGATGCCTGTATTATAAAAATATTATTTAGGATGCCTCCATGAGGACCAAATCTAAACATTATAACCCTTGGTGCCCCTCTTAGGTTTTCACCTCCATGGTCCACCTTCAGGGGTGTTATGATCATCCTACACAGCATGACATATTCCCTTCATGTGAGACACCCAATAGGTTCATATCCAAAGTTGTTTCAAACCATCCACCTGTTAAACCCATTAAGTGGTCCCTCATAGGGGTACACTACCTTGATTCCTATACAAAAGGAATTCTAATCAATCAATACATCTCCTCAAGATTTATAATTTGTTACCAATCTCATGATGAAACCTCATGATAAACACGGGATGCTTGAGGTGAATGCATTGGAAGATATTCCTTTGTAACCATTTATATTGTAATAGACACGAGATGCCTTAAGTTCCCACACCCAAATATTCCCACCTACATGGAAGAATACGAGTGACCAATGTTACAACATCCAGACATGTTAGTGATTCCACACATGATTACACATCTGGTCGAATGTTGCATCACTACCTAGAGCACCTGGAATGTCCAAAAAGAAGAAGTGTAATTACCAAGAACCTATAAATAGACGGAACAGAGAATGAGTATCACAACCATACACAAATCTATGAGGGAGACCTGAAATATAAGATGAATTCCAAGGAGGAATCAAAAGAAGAAAGAACCAGCATCCCATCATAACATTTCGATCAAGAAGAATACATCATGAAGAATGATTTTAATTCCACCCACCATAGGAATGATGAAATATGGGGAAACAATGAATTCCAGTGTGTGTAGTGATGTGGCGGCATGACACTCTAGCAGAAGCATTGGAAACACCCTAGTCCCCAGAAAACCAAAACCCTCCAAACCAAAATGTGTACACCATCAACCCCCAAACCCCAAATCCTTTAGCCCCCAAAAAACCTAAAGCACTCATCCTTTTGAAACCCAAACCCCTTACCAGATAAAACATGAAACCCTAATCCCCCAAAAACCCCAAAACCACAACCCCAAAAAATCATATACCATCATCTCCCAAAAAACCCAAACTCTATGTCCCAATAAACTGAAAACCCTCATACATAAAAAACCATTAACCATAATCCCTAAAAAACCCTAAACCCACATCCCCAAAAAAACTCTTAATACATAGTCCCAAAAAAATTCCAATACCCTTAACCCAACAAAAAAGTAAACTCCCAGTGCCAAAAAACACTAAACACTCATCCAAAAATAACACTAAACACTCTTTCCTAAAAAACACTAATCCCCTATGTCAAAAAACATCTAACCCTCATCCCCCAAAAATCCTAAACCCTCCCCTCAAAACACAAAAATTCCTCAAGATAGATATTACGAAAACCATCATCCCCAAAAAAACATCAAACCATCAGCCAAGAAAAACCGTAATCCCTCATCCCCAAAATACCCTAAAATATGATTTCTAAAAAATACTAAAACAATAGACCCAATAAACCCCAAAACCTCATCCCCAAAAAACATTAAAATCTCATCCTCAAAAATTCATAATGCTTTATACCAGAAATACCTTAACCACCCACCCTATTAAACCCGAATTCTGCATCCCCAAAAAACTCTAAAACCTTATCTGCACCAAAACCTAAATATTCCACCCCAAAATACCTGAAAAAAATATCGTAAACACACCTTAATCCCTCAAAATCAAAATACCCAAGAACAACAAGCCAAAAAAAATCCCTAATTCATCGACTCCAAAAAACCCTATACCCACAACCCCAAGAAAACCAAAAACACTTAGACCTAAAAAACATTGAACGCATTCACCCAAATAACCCAAAACCATTATCCCAATAACCCTAAACATTTATATCCAGACTACCTAAACCCTTGGCCACAAAAATCCACAAAAAATGGCCTAAAAAACCAAAAACATCAGCCCCAAAAAAATTAAATACCTCGACACCAAAAAAACCCCTAGATCCTCAGCCCCAAAAAAATCAGAAAACCCTGAACCACCAAATACCCTAAAACCTTTTCCCCAAACATGGTAATCAATCGGCCCAAAAATTACATAATCTCGAAGACCCGAAAACACTGAACTATCATAAGAAACCATAAAACTCAATCCCCAAAAGTCTATGAAACCAAATATAAAAAATCTAAATACCCTATAATATAAGGCCTAAAAACCTTAACCCCTCGGGCCCATAAATCCATAAAAGTGTATCCAAAAAATCCATGGCATAATCATCTTCAAAAAAAATTAATCCCTTATCCCCAAAAATCCAAACCCCCATTAAAATAAATTTCCAAATAGACACCACAAAAAATCCCAAATACATCATCCCCAAAAAACCCTAAGCCCTTCGCCCCAAAAAACAGAAAACTCTCAGAATCCAAAAACCCTTATCCCATAGTCCTATAAAATAATAAACAATCAGACATAAAGAACTATAAAACATCATCCCCCAAAACACTAGTCACAGATCCCTAATGAACCTAAACCCTCAATTCCCAAAAAACCATAAACCATCTGTCTGAAAAAACCCAAAACCTTAAGCCCCAAAAAATTCCAAACCATCAGGCCAAGAAAACCTAAAATATCCTGTCCAAAAAACCCAAAAACCTCAGGCCTAAATGACCGAAAACCCTCAACCCCCCAAAAATCCTAAATTGTCATCCCTAATAAACCATAATACCTCGCAAGAAAAAAAACCCCAAAAACTTTGGCTAAAAAAATAAAAAATTTCATCCTCACGAAAACTAAACACATGACCCAAAAGACCCAAACCCTAGTCCCAAAAAACCCAAACATTTATCCCTAGGAAATACCAAACCATCATCCCAAAAAATTTCTAATACCTCAGACCTAAAAAACCCTAAACCCTCATAACCAAAAAACACTAAATACTTAGCCCAAAAAAAATCCTAAACCCCATTACCCAAAAAAACCCTAAGCACTCACCCCAGATACCCTTAACCATCATTCCTAATAACCTAAAAATCATAACCTTAAAAAAACCTATGAAACCAAACCCAAAACACTAAATATTCATCCCCAAAATACCTAAACCCACACACCTAAAATACACTAAAATCATAGCCCAAATAAACCATATATATTCAGCAATAAAAAATAACACAATCCCTCAACCCCCAAAAAACCATAAAACAATGTCCCAAAAAATCACTAAATCCTATGCCCAAAATAACAATAAACAATCATTTAAAAAACACTATAGCCATAGAACCAAAAAAACATAAACCATTATACCTAAATATCCAATAATACTCATCGCACAAAAAACCAAAATCCTCAACCCAAAAAATCCAACACCCATAGCCCTAAAACGACTAAACACTCTATCCCCAAAACACAAAACCTGAATTCCCGAAAAACATCTTCACTCTAATCCCCAAAACCACTAATCCCTCATCCCCCAAAACCCAAAACCCTCATCCCAAACAACACAAAACCCATAGAACCAAAAAACAATAAAACCTATAGAAACAACCCATAAACCCCCCACCCCAAAACCCCTAAATACTCAGACTAATAAAACCTAAACCCACCACCATAGAACCCAAAACCCTCTTCCCACAGAAACCAAAATACCTTATAATTAAACAACACTATCCCTCATGCACAAAATTACATAAACTGTCAAACATAAAAAATCTAATCCCTTAGCCCCAAGAAACCCTAAACACTCAAACCAATATAATCTAAACTGTCCATATGAAATAACACTAAAACCTCGGCACCAAAGCACCATAAACCATAATCTCCCAAAATCACTAAACACTAATCCTCAACAGACCATATAACATCATTCCAAAAAAATCATAAAACCTCAACCACAAAAAACCCATATCACTCAGACCTAAAAAATGCTAATATCTCATCCCCCAAAACTATAATCCTTCTGCCCTAAAATGCCTAAATCGTCATCCACAACTGACCCTAAACCCGTATATGAAAAAATATCAAATCATAATCCCCAAAATAACTTGAATTTTCATCTCCAAAAAATCTCAAATCCATAGCCGTAAAAAATCCATAAACAATCATCCCAAATAACCATAAACCACCAACCAAAAAAATTCCAAAAGCATTAGCCTGAAAAAACTGTAACCGAAATCCCCGAAATACCCTTAAATCCCTTCACCATAATACAAAAAATAATCAAACAAAAAAATAACCCAAAAACCCATCCCCAAAAATCACCAAACCCACTGTCCAAAAAAACTCCAATCCGTTGAAAACAAATACAATAAACCCCCTCAAATTCTCATCCCCAAAAACCAATAACAATTATAAAAAACCATATATTAAGTCCCAAAAAACCCCAAACCCTTAGAATTAAAAATCCATAAGCCTTTTTCCCACAAAAATATAAATCACTTTATCTCAAAAAAAAACCTATGCCTTCATCCCAAAAAAACCTAAACCATTAGACCCAAAGACACCTAACCACCATCCCCAAAAAACATTAAAATATCATGGAAAATTTTTTCCTAAACCCCCAAGCCATAAAAGTCAACAATCCCTCAGCCACATAAAATCCTAAACCCTCATACCCCCAAAAAACTGAATCCTCTTCCCAAAAAAACAATAAAACACGTTCCCCATTAAACGACAACCCTCATTTATAAAAAACCCCAAACCCTCATCCATAATAAAACAAAACCATTGATCCCAAAAAACCCAAACCATCATTCTCAAAAAAATCCAAACCCTCAACCCCCAAAAAAGAATAAACCCACCTTCCCAAAAAAAACATAACCCTCATCCCCAAAAAACATCGTCCTTCGGCACTAATAAACCATAAAACATTATCATGAAAAATTGATTAAAACACAACCCTAAATAAATAATAACCCCCCATTCACAAAAAAAACCTAATCCATTAGACCCAACAATCCTAAACCTACATACCAAAAAACCTAAATCCCTCATCCTTGAAAAAACATAAACCCTCAACACCAAAAAAATCATAATCCCTCATACAAAAAAACACTAATCCCATATACCCACCAAACCCTAAACCATAAACCCCCAAAAAAACCCAAAACCCATATCCCAATAAACACTAACCCCTCATCCCACAAAAACACAGAGACCTTATACTCACATCACCCAAAACCCTTGGCCAAAAAAAACAAAAAACCCTAAGCCCTATAAAAGACTGAACCCGTATCCCCAAAACCCCCAAAACCTTACACCCCCAAACCCTAAATCCTTATCTTATATAGATATATATTATTCAATTAAATAATTAAAAAATAAATATTATAAAAATAATATTATATAATATACAATACAAATATATATTATATAAATGTTTTATAAAAATTCATTATACCAATAATTTAAGAAAATGTATTATATAAAAATATTAATCAATTATATTATAAAAATATATATTATTAAATTATGATATATAAATATATTACAATAACATTCATTTATTAAAAAAAATAAAAATTTGATATATATATATATTATATTTATAGGTATATAAATAAATATTATATATTATAAATTTATATTTATATATTATAAAAACAATTTATAAAAATATAGATATTATAAAAAACAAATATATATTATATTACAGAAATATATAATATAAAAATATATATAATTAAAATAATGATATATATTACCCAAATATGAGTAAATAGATACATATATATAAATATATATTATACAATACAGAAATATATATTACAATAATATGTTATAAAAATATATATAAAAATATTTTATGTAAATATATTATGAAAATAAATTACACAAACATATTTCAATTGAGTTCATTCAATTGTTGAAATTTATCATCCAAGTATTTTTATGATGATTCGTCTCACATCAAAACTATTTTTTAAAGAGTAGAAAATCTCTCATTTATCATTGAACCTTGTTATCTTCCATAATTACTATTATTTATTTTATTATGACTACATGATTATATAATGTGGCCAAAATCACCATAGAAGACATAATTTCCTTGAAAATAAAATTTTCTTATAAATCTTACACTCCATCTACTTGAAAATAATTCTTGTTTTAAACATGTCTATACAAAATTCATGAATTGATTTATTAACAAAAAAAATTTGGATGTTCAAAACAGTTATCATTATTAGGTACATTAGCTTCCTAAACTAGTTTTTTCTATTCCTTATGGATTTTAAATGAAATTAGCATCTATATATTTTCAAATATTTGATATATTATTAATTTTAAAGTATGTAATTCCATCGAATGTTACATAACTTGTTCCATAAAATTTAATGGAGGCAATCAAATTCTATATATGTTTGAATAATAATTATAAATCATTATTAGGTACTCATCAATTCATGTGTACATGTATTGGCCCATCCACTAGAAATCTCTGGTTATCATCCATGTATATGAAATAACTCTTTAGTTATTAATATGATTTATAAATACATTTTTTTATATTTTAGTTGATTGAATGATAGTATTTTTTTCCTATTTATCACATTTGAGTTTTTTATTATTCCTTAAATTCCTATATTGTATTTTTCTTTGTTTAGAGGATTTATGAAAGACATTATGGATCATTTTATGTGATGTAGAACTAATTGTAGTTTGAGGATTTAAAGATTTAAAATTAAGATTTCTCTTGTAAATATAGAATTTATAGAGGCCCCAATGAATCATATATCATAATATCCCCCAACTATGACAACTTAAATCACATACAAGAATTTTTATTCCTCACAAATATTACCTTTAATCAGCCACATGTTAGTAACTATTACTAATGGGGAAATTATTGAAAATGATAGGTATTACCCCTTTTAGAGAACCCAATGTAGTGGAACTTTCATCCTCATCAAATTCATCTCCCAAATAGATATTATTTCTTTTTGTTTCATTGAGACTCATCCCCTATCACTGTTATGTTTCTTGCACAACTCTATGAATTAGTCCCCCCTTGAATGAATATAGTTTAGAGTATTTTATGAAATATAGGTGCATGTCCTCTAGATATGGAGGATGTGTGTCAAAAATATGAAATGATAAATGTTTGAGTGATAATCTAATGAGGATTAATGTTTTCAATAACATTCACCATGACTGAATTTAGAGGATAAAAGATGAGCCATCTCAATGGGATTTAGGAAGGTTAATTTCAGAGTGGAAGGGGAAACAGATGAGTCATTCATAATGGAATCACAAGAAATGAATTTATTTTATATCTCAGATATGGAAAAATATAATTCGTCAATTTTACTGTTGGAAAATAATAAAATATTTGGTCAGATGAAAATTAAATCAAGAATGACTCTTTCATTGGGAGATCAAAATCAATTCATGTCGGTCCAAATGTAAACAATTTCTTCTTCACATTATGAGATTACCATTCCCTAAAAATATAGAACAATATTGAATTATACCGCTTAGGATGATTTTAAAGTAATATTACTATATACTTTCACCATTTTATTGAAAATTCAAATAATGAAACTTTTATTTAATTTTTAGTATTCTTTACAATGTTCATTTATCATAGAATATCTTTTCCATTATTCTTCCCATTATAAAACAATATCCATTTAATTATTATCCCTAAAAACCATTTCACCCCTATAGTTTATAATTTATCACTTTCCTTCAAGTTCCATCCACTAACTTCGAATGAAGAGAAACTGTGTTACCTCAGCTCAATTAAAAAGGCAATCTTCCTACATAAAAACTTAAATAATTGTCCATATAATTAATTTATTTTTCATATTTATGTTTAATAAATTTATTTTATTGTATTAATCACATAAGAATTGGTTTTTATAATGTGGGTTCTTTTTTTCAATTTGGTATGGTCTATTAATCTTTCCATCATTTCTGAAAAAAACATCAATAGAGATCAACTCCTACAAAACCTTTTCACTTCTGCAGTGCTAGAATTTATCACATTCCATCATGCTTCCACGACTACTTAATCATAGTGGAAATCTTTATGTATTCATTGTAAAATCATTGTGCATAAAATTAATGTATTATTTCATATTTATGTTTAATTTAATTATTGTAAGTATTACTAATATAATAATTTTATTACTAAAAATGTGGATAATTTTTTTTGATTTGGTATGTTTTGTTCAAAGATAATCATTCCTTTGAGATATTGGACTTCGAGCCAACAACTAAGATAATGAATATAAGGAAATTCACTAACAAGGCATACAACTATCATGAAAAGTTGATTTCATACTACATATTTAATTCAAATTTTCATCATTTTATCTAAAATTTGTATGTTAATTTACTATCCTATTTATAAAATATATATTTAGTATTTTTTCAAAAAATCTATTGGTAAGACATAATTTGATTTCAACTATCCACAATAAGACACATAATTGCTGAAAATATTATTTCTACCAATGTTTCCATGATTTCCATTCCCATTGCCTTTCTTTTTCAAAATGAAATCACAACATATTAATTAAATATTCATAGGTTAAAATCCATGGTTTTTGTTGAATTCCAGAAGAGTAAGTGAATATCATTTGACCATTGTGTTGAACTATTTTGAAATAATGGTATGATGAGCATCTTCTACTCTTATGGCCTTAAAAAATGAGCATGTTTTTCAACTCTGAACATTGTGTTATAATGTAGTGTTGGTAGGTTGAGAATGAATGGAAATTTTAAAAAGGTAAAATTTGAATTTATGACTATTTTGAGACATTGGGATGTGTAGTAATCATCCACACATCAGTCCGACACATGTTGTGACTGTTATGACACCAAGTGATTCTTTTTATTTAAAATAGACCATAATTGTTGTAAAAAATACAATTGACATACTCAAAACTATGAAATAATATTCGGATTAGTTTAGTACATTAATAAAATGATCTATAAGTAATTTGTAACATGTAGGAATCATCTAGTCCTCAATATGATATATGATGTTCCCAATATGACTCAAATTGTCCATTATCAGTTTAAAATACACACTTTCAAAAAGTGTGACTCAATGAAAATTGAGCAAAAGCATCTAATTGTTTTTTAAATAGAGTATTGATTCAATAAAAAAAAATTATGTCTATTAATTGGAATAACATCAAACTAATTCATGATGTGATCTATACGAGTAAAATTACGAGTTTCCAATGTAAAATGACAATTTAGTAAAATAGAAGAGTTACATACTGAAAGTTGAGAAAACAAATAATTATGGTTTTTATACATCAGGAAAATGATCCTTAAGACACTTGAGACATGTAAAAATCAAACACACTTCAATAAGACACAATGTATAATGATTATGACTCAATGTTATTCTTTTATTTAAAATTTACAGTAATTTTAATAAAAATGACCACTATCATACTCCAAACTGAGAAAATATATTCATATTTTATGGATACGTTATGAAAACGACACATATGTCATTTCGGATGTTTAGGAGTCTTACACACAAAAATCTGATGAAAGTGTGATCGATAAGACTCAGTGTGTGTCATTTTATTTAAAATTGACATCAATTTATGTTAAAAAGGAATAATGACCGATATAAAATTTAGAAAAAACTTTCATATTGTTTTAATACATTAATGATATGATCCATATGTCATTTTAAGGTTTAGGATTTAGTTTTACCTTAATGTGATACATTATGGGCATGGTATGACTCAATGTGTCCGTTATCACTTTAAAATCCGCAGTTTAGTTTCAAAAATTCTACTCACTAAAAATAAAGAAAAATGATCATATTTTCATGATAATTTATAAAAAAATTCATTATTAATTTGGGATGTGAAGCAATAAGTATTATAATGAACTGACGCATGATGTGATCAGTATGATTCAAAATGCATGTTTCCTTTTTAAAATGACATTTTAGTAAAAAAATGAATTTCTCAAAATCAAGAATTCAAATTCCGATTGTTTTAATACATTAGTAATAATATCCATAATTAATTTGTGATGTGTAGGAATCATTCACACCTCAATGTGATGTATGGTGTGATCAGTATGACTCTATGGTATTTTTATTTAAAATATACATTAATTTTAGTAAAAAAGACGTCTAGACTACCCATAACTAAGAAAACCCATTTGAATATTTTGATACTTTATAAAATTCTCCATAATTCAATTTTGATTTGTATGAATCAGATGAACATAAGTCCAATACACGATGTGGTCGGTATGACTCAATGTGTCTCTTATCAGTTTAAAATCGATAATTTAGTTTAGAAAGTGTCACGCCCTGAAAACCAAGAAAACATTCTTAGGATTCCTTAAAAATGTTGTATATCAATTCTTACCTCATCATTGGCATGTATAAATTAATATTATGTAAAAACATTTTATGATGTTATTAGGATGATTCATAGGGAGTTTTTACATTTTAAAATGAAAATTTATTAAAAAATACAAGTGACATACTCAAAACCATGTAAATGCATTAAAATTGTTTTCATACATTAGAAAAAATTTCCAAAAATGATTTGGGATGTGTAGGAATTAACTGCACCTTAATATGACCCTTGGTGAGATTGGTATGACTCCAAGTGTTCTATTTTATTTAAAATTGGCATCAATTTTAATAAAAAAAATCAACTGACATACTCAATACTGAGAAAAACAATTTATAATTTTTTTCATACATTATTAAAAGGATACATAAGTCATTGGTGATGTGTAGGAATTATCCCCACCTTAATTTGACAGATTATGTGACTGGTATACCTCCAAGTGCATCATTTTATTTAAAATTGGCATTAATTTTAGTAAAAAAGGACAAATAAGCTACTCAAATATAAGAACAAATATTAATATTGTTTTGATACTTTACAAAAATGTTCCTTAATTAATTTATTATGTGTAGGAATCAATAACACCTCAATCCGATACAGGATGTTCCTGGTATGACTTAATATGTCGGTTAATTAGTTTAAAATCAACATTTTAGTTTAAAAAGTGTTACCCACTGAAAACCGAGTAGACGAGCCCAAAATCTATTGATAATTTTGGAAAATGATTTATATGTAATTTTTGATGTGTCGGAATCAGTATCATGCCAAAATGGCACATGATGTGACCAATATATGTCAAAGTGCATGTTTTGAGTTTAAAATGGAATTTTATTTAAAAAAGCGATGTACTCAAAACTGAGAAAACACATTCATACTGTTTTAATAGTCTATTAAAATTTTGAAAAAGCCATTCACGACATGAATGAATTATATTCACCTCAACCCATTTCATTTTGTGACCAGTAAGGCCTTATGTGCATCTAATCTATATATAAGTTTCAGTTTAGTTTAAAATGTTCACCACATCACCAAATCGATTAAAATGAAGCTATATTACTATATAATCATTCTATAAAATATTACGTAATTAGTTTCCCAGTATTTTTATCTTATACTTATTTTATTAATTTTCAGATATAAAATGCCAGAGGATGAACAATAAATTGGGTGACATGCAAAAATCAACTCCAACTCAAAATGATACAAAATATTACGGGTATGAATCAAATTATAGTTTAAAATAAACACTTTTTGTTAATTTATTTATTTATATTATTACAATCAAAATAATGTTTTTCTTATTCATGTATGTTTTTTCGATTAATGGTTAGAATCAAAATACAATTGAAAACTGATTTTTTATATTTTATATATAATTTTTACAAATGTAATTGTATAAACAAATGATTGAATTGTCTATAATGAAGTTTTTATTTGTATTTATGTTGTAAATATTATTTAATTTATATGCTTTATTGGTACTTTATTTTTCATATTTTTTTAGTTTTTGGTGTTATAATGTGCTGTTATAGCACACTTCCCTATTACTGTATTGTTTTGTTATAGGACACTACAACATGCCCCTTTTTCAGCACATCTACAAGCATTGATAAAATACTTATTTTCGGAAAAATGGGTCCTTTATCAGTGTTATTTTATGAATGGATAAATCATTTCATATAGAGGAATTGATATATGAATACATTGTCAATACTTAAAAAAGATCTGATAAAATCCAAGATCATTTAATTCTTCTCTAGTATTTAGTGATACTGTAGTGCTGATAAAGGCCTTTTATAGTGCTGTTAAAGGCATATTTTTAGTCCTGTCATAACCCAAAAAACCCTAAACCCTTATCCCTAAAAACCAACAAAGCATCATCCCCCAAAACTGTAAACCCCCATCCCATAAAACCCCCAAAACCCCGTCACCAAAAGCTAGTAAACCCTCACCTCCTAAAAAACAACAATCCCTCTTCCCAAAAAAACCACAAAACTAGAGCCCCAAAAATCAATAAACCCCCATTCCCAGAAAACTCTAATCCCCTATCCCAAAAAAAACCAAACCCTTATTCCTAAAAAACCATGCATGATTTTCCACAAAAACCATAATCCCTTAGCCACAATAAAATCAAACCTGCATCAACAAAAAAAAACTATAAATTGTCTAACCATAAAAATACCTAATACCTCAGCCCAAAAAAACCCCCAAACCCCCACCCCCCAAAATAGAAACTATCAACCACAAAAAACTCAAACCCTCAACCAAAAAAAACTATAAACCATCAACCCCCAAAAACATTAATTACTCACCCCCAAACAATTGAAAACCCTCATCCAAAAAAACCCTAAACCATCAACCCTAAAAATATCTAAACCCTAAGCCCCAAAAAAGAACAAACCCTAAGGATTAATATCCCCAAACAATCTTCTCCAAAAAATCCAAAAACATCATCCCATAAAAATTATAAACCCTCAACCCAAAAAGAACCTAAACCCATAGACTAAAGAACAACTGATCATGCCCAACTAACCTTAAAAAATTTTCTAATAAAAACCCACAAACCTGAGCTCCAAAAAAACTAAACAATTATTCCCGATAACACAAATTCGTAGCCCCAAAAATCCCAAAATCCTTAGTGCCAAAAACACAAAACCCTTTGCTCCAAGATACCATACACCATCATCCTCAAAAGTCCTAAACACTCAGCCCCAAAAAAACCTATACCTTCATCCCTAAAATTCCATAGACCCTTAGCCACCAAAACTGTAATATTTCACCACCAAAATAACATAAACCATCATTCCAAAAAATATCCCAAAGACATGAACCAATAAAACCCCAAACCCCTGGCCCAAAAATACCCTAAACACTCAACCCCATAAAAACCAAAATTTTCATCCCTAAAAAATAATATACCATATACTCTAATAATCCATAAACCCTCATCTACAAAAAAAACCCCAATCCCACTTCCCAAAAACATGTTAAACCAAAATCCCAAAAAACACTAAACCCTATGCCCTAGAAAAACGTTAAACCCTCAACCCCAACAAAAACAAAGCCCTTAAGACCAAAAAAATATAAACCTGCATCTTTTAAAGAATCTTACCTCCATCCCTTGAAAACTAAAAACCTATTCCCAAAAAACAATCAAAACTAAATCCCCAAAAACCATAAAGCCTCATCCCAAAAAACCCCCAGGCAGTATTCCCCATCTCCCTAAATCCTCTTCCCCCTAAAAAATCTCAATCCCTCAACCCCACAAAATCCCCATAACTCATCCCCCAAATCCCCAAGATGTTAATCGAAAAAAAATATGAACCCTTAGCCACCAATAACCCTTAAAACACTTCCCCAGAAAACTCACAACCCTCACCCCCACCCCAAAAATAGAACCCTCAGCCCAAAAAACACTAAAACATCATCCCTAAAGAACCCTAAACCCTTATCCCCAAAAAACCCTAGTCCCACAGCCCCAATAAAACCTAAACCCTCAGACCAAATAAACAAAATGCTCTCAATACCAATAAATCCAAAAACATAACCCCCCCAAAAAACATCATCCATAGAAAACCAAAATCCCTTGCTTCAAGAATCCATAAACCCTCAATCCAAAAAAATGATTGATACTCAACACAAAAAATATATAATCTCTCAGTGAAAGAAACTTCCAAAATTTTGGACTAAAATAACCATTAACCCTCATCCCCAATAAACACAATACCTTGAGCCCTTAATGATCCCAAACCCTCATCCCCCCAAAAACCTAAAATGTCATCCCCAAAAAAACACTAAACCTTTAGCACTAAAAACAATAAACCATTATCACCCAAAAACAATATACAATCACCCCAAAAAAAAATCAAAAACCCTCATCCCTAAAAACCATAATCCCTCCTCCCCAAAATTTCTAAACACAAAACCAAAAAACACTGAAAACCTCCACCCAAAAATGGATAAAAACCCCAAACTCAAAAAGTTCCGGCCCTTATCCCCCCAAACCAACAATCCTCAACCACTGAATTCCCCAATCCCACAGCCCCAAGAAGCCAAAAACCCTCATCCACCAAAAAGATTAAAACTTCACCCTCTAAAAACCCTTAACCCTCATAAAAAAACCTAAACCCACCTTGATAAAAATCGTAGAACCTTCCACCCAAAAATCCCTAAACCCTTATCCCCAAAAACCAAAAACCCTATCACACACAAAACATTTTATCATAACAAAAAAAACACTAAATAATATACTAAAAAACATATACACTCATCCCAAAAATCATTAAACCCTTACCACAAAAACCCAGAACCCCTCTATACTAGAAAACCTTAATCCCATAGCCTAAAAAAGCAGTAAACCCTCATTCCAAAAAATTGATAATCCCACAACTCTAAAAAACCCCAAACAGTCGGATTAAAAAAATCCCAAATTCACATACAACAAAACCTTAAAAATAAAATACCCAAAAACCATAAACCATTAATCCCAAAAAACCCTGAACTATCATCCCCCAAACACCTTAAAACCTCATCCCCAAAAAACCCTAAACCCCTAACCCAAAAATCCCTAAACCCCCAGCCAAAAAAATCAGTGAACCCTTTTCCTAGAAAAAAACTAGATCATTGTCCTGAAAAACTCATAATCCCTCACCCTAAAAAGCACCTAAACTCAGGGCCCCAAAAACCCTAATACATGGTCCCAAAAAAACTCTAAAACCATCATCCCCAAAAAATACTAATCCCTTGACACCAAAAATGCTAAACTCTTTGCCCCCAAAACCGCTTAACCTTCAACAACAAAAAACCAAAACCCTCTCCCACAAAAAACCATAAATTTATGGCACCAAAAAACCTGAAACCCTTAGCCCCAAAAACTCCAAATCCCACTGAACTAAAACATTGTAAATCATAGTCCCAAAAAACCCTAAAACCATTGTCGCAAAACCCCTAACCCCATATCCCTATAAAACAAAAATAGTCAGGAATATAAAAACCTAAACTAAAAGACATAGAACACCTTAAACCCTCATCCCCCCAAAATGATAAACCCTCAGCCGAAAAATCCCAATTGCCTCAACACTGAATAATTGTACACCCTCATTCCCTAAAAAAACCAAAATTCTCAACCCAAAAAAATCTAAATTCTCTTACACAAAAAATAGTAATCCATCAGTCACAAAAAAACCCTAAACCCTCAACCACAAAACACTAATCCATTATCCAAAAAACCTTAAACATTCATCCCAAACCAAAATCTCTTATCCCCATGGATCCCTAAACCAACATTCATAAAGAAACATAAAACCAAAAATTAAAAATCCCCAAACCCTAATCCCTAAAAAACCAAAACACTAACCCATAAAAAACCATAAATCCCCATCCATGAGAAAACCAAAACCATCATATGTAAGAAACCACTAAAACATTATCTCTAAATTTAAAAAATCCATCACCCCTGAAAAACACAACCCTCTTCCCCAAAAAAACTAAACCCTATTTCCTAAAAAACCCTTATCCCTTTCCCCCAAAAAAACCATAATCCCTCATCCCCAAAAAAACCTAAAAACAAATCCCGTGAATACCAAAAACCCCAATCCCTAAAAAACTCTAAATCCTAATTCACATAAAACTCTAAACCCATATCCACATAAAACCATTAACCCTCATCCCCCAGAAAAACCTAAACCGTCACCCCAAAAAAATCCAAAACACACAACACTTGAAAATACTAAACAATAAAACCTAGAAACCCCTGAACCCTCAACCCTAGGATACCAAGAAATAAAAACCCTAGAAACCAGTAAACCCTTATCGCCCAAAAAAATATTTTATAACCCCCAATAAATCTTAATCCCTTATCCCTAAATTGCCATAAACCATTATCCCAAGAACACCCTAAACCCTCTCCACCCAAAAATATTAAATTTTAACCAAAAAACAAAAGAATCAACAAAAAAACCTACATACTCATCAAAAAAACTCTAAACCCTCATCCCCTAAAAACCGCAATCATCCCCAAAAAATTTAGACTGTCATCTTCCGAATAACCCAATACTGAATCCCTAGAAAACCCTCTGCCCTAAGACCCAAAAAAATCCTAAACACTGACAACTTGGAAACCATAAAACTTATATTACATAAAACCCAAACCCTTTCCCCATGAAACACTACAACCTCATAATAAGAAAACCTAAAACCTCATCCATAAAAAAACCCAAAACCCTTAGCTTCAATTAACCCTAAACCTCATCCCCCAAAAAAACATAAACCCTTATACCCAATAATCACAAAACCACTTTTATAAAAAACCATAATCCCTCAGTCCCAAAAAAACAATAAACCCTCAGTACCATAAAAATATATACCCTAAAAAAGGCCCTAAACCCCCATCAAAAAAACCTAATCACTTATACCTAATAAACCCAAAACCATTCATAAAAAACCCCAAACACCGAGACACAAAAAAACTAAACCCTCAATCCCAAAATAATCTACACCTCAACCCCGATAAATCTTTTAACCATTATCCCAAAAAACCCCAAACCATTTTCCCAAAAATATGAAAAACCCTTGGACCTAAGAAACATGGAACCCTCATCGCAAAATAATGACTAAAACCCAATTCCTAAAAATCATAATTCATTGGTCCCAAAAAACCTTAATCCACCAGACCCAAAAACCCATAAACCTTCATCCCTATAAAACAACTCATCTCTAAAAAAAACATGCACCCTTGGCCCCAAAAACAATAAACCCCCAACCACAGAATGATAAATAACCTTCATAACAAAAAACATATATTCTTTTCCCCAAAACCCTAATACCCCATCCATAAAATACTGTATTCCCTCTACCCAAAATAATTAATCCCTAAAGAAAAAAACAATAAACCCTCGTCCCTAAAAAACCCTAGACCTTTAGCTCAAAAATTGTAAACCATAAACCCCAAAAAACCCTAAACAATAAGCCCCCCAAAACCATAAACCCTCGTCCCCAATAAACCTAAAACCATCGGACCAAAAATACACTAAACCATCTCCCCCCAAAAACCTGAAACCATTTTCCCAAAAAACATGAAACCCTCAGCCTAAAAATTCATTAAATCATAAGCCCCAAAAATTACTAAAACACATGTACGAAAAAAACCCATGCACTCAGCCCAACAAACATTAATCCCAAAGTCAAAAATCTCTAGTCACTCGATAAAAAAACTCTAAGCCCTTGGAACTAGAGAAACCTAAACCCCCATCAAAAAATTACCCAAACCCTCATCCCCAAAAAACCATAAACCCAATACCCAAAAAACCCAAAATCCTCAACCTCCCAAAAAACATATTTACCATTATCGCCCAAAAACACTTGACCCTAAGATAATAAAACCCTAGACCCATATATTAAATGACCCTAAACCCTAATCACCTTTTATCCTAAACCCCCAACACCATATAAACCATAAAACCTCAATGAAAAAAGTCCAAAACCCTCGTCCCAAAAAAACCCTAAACCCTTGCCCCCAAAAATGCTAACCCATCAATAAAACCCCTAAACACTTAGAAAAAAAATGAAACAACCCTTAACCATTGAACAAACATAACACTCAGCCCCAAAAGTCCCCTAACCTCTAATCCCAAGAAAAAACATGAACCCTCATAAATAGAAATCTTGAAACCCTCAACACCAGAAAACCTTAAACCCTCATCCCCTGAAAACCCTAAACCATGACCCCTAGAAATCCCTAAACTCCAATCCCTAGTAAATCCTAAACCCTTATCCTAGAAAATCCTAATTCCCTATCCATAGAAAACCCTAAACACACAATCCCTAAAAACTAAAAACCCTCATCCCCAAAAAAACCATAGAAACACATCCCCAAAATACACCAAAAACTCATCCCCAGAAATCCCTAAATCCATAGCGCATGAAAACCAAAAACACACATCCCCAAAAAACACTAATCACTCATCCCAAAAAATACAAATAACTCATCCCCAAAATTCCCAAAAATCATTAGTCCAAAATACCCAAAACTCATAAAAATCGCAGAACCACCAACTCGAAATAAACCAAACACTTATCCCAAGTTAACCCTAAACCATTAACCCTATAAAACCATAACCCTAATCCATAGAAAAACCTAAATCCATAGACCCATAAAACAGTAAACCCTCAGCCCTAGAAAACCCTAAAACCTAATCTATTGAAAACCCTTAAAACTCACCCCAAAAAATCATAAACCCTCATCCCGTGAAAACCTCAGACACTCATTCCCCAAAAACTCTAAACCCATATCCCGATAAAACCCTAAACCCTAATCCATAGACCCCAAAAAAACTATATCCTTAGACACAGAAAACCCTACCCCTTCATCCCTAGAAAACCCTAAATGCTTAGCCCTATAAAAATCATAAATCCTCACCCTAGAAAACCCTAAGCGCAAGGGCATAAAAAATATAAACCCTCAACCATAGAAAATGCGAATCCCTCAGCACAAAAAAACCATAAATCCTCATTCACAATATACAATAAACTCCTACCCCATATGGCCCAAAACCCTCATCGATATAAAAACCTAAACTAGATTCCCTAAAAAACCTAAAACATATTCCCTAGAAAACCTGAAACCAACATATCCCAAAAAAACAAAAACCCTCATTTCCAAAAAAACCCTAAACCCTCAGCCGAAAAATCCAAAACCACATGCCCCAAAAAACCCTAACCCTCATCCAAATAACAAATAAATCCTTATCCCCTAAAATCCAAAACCTTCCATCCATTATAAATGATAAACCCTCATCTTCTAAAAAACCCCAAACACTCAACCCCAAAAATCCCCAAACCCTCATCCATAAAAAATCAAAAAGCCCGAGCCACAAAAAACAAAAAACCCTTAACCTAAAAAAACCAATACCATCAGCCCCCAAAAAACCCAAAACCTCATCCCCCAAAAACCAAAAAACCTCATTCCCAAAAAACATTATTCCTCGGCTAAAATAACTCTAAACTGTCATTCCCAAAAAAACACCAAACTGTTAGCACAAAAATGTCTAAAATACTCATCCCCAACATACATGAAACCCTTATCCCCCAAAAACATCATACTCTCATCACCAAAAAAACCCCAAAACCCCAGGACCGAAATCCCCATGCCCATATTCCAAAAAAAACTCCTAAACACCTAGACCTAATAAACTCAGAATGATAAACCTAAAAAACCTTAACCCTCAGTCCCCAAAAATCCCAAACCCACATCCCAAAAAAATTTAAACCAATATCCCCAAAAAAATCTTATACCCCCATCCCCAAAAAACCCATAATATCTCAACCCCAAAAAACTAGATTCCCCATCCCTAGGATTCCCAAAATCCATAGCCCCAACAAACTATACCGTCATCACAAAAACTCAATTAATCATCATCGTTAGAAAAAAATAAACCCTCAGCTAGAAAAAACTATAAACCCTCATCCCCAAAATACCCACAAACTCTAAGTCAAAAATAAAACCTAAACCCTCTTTAAAAAATACAAAAAACACCCTAAAATAATAAAAAACTACTAGCCCAAAAAAACCTAAACCATCAGTCCCAAAAACCAAAAACCAACATCGCCAAAAAAACTCCAAACCCTCATCCGCAAAAAAAAACCCTCCCCACCAAAAACCCTGAACCCTCATCCGCTAAAACCCTAAAACCATAGGCCCAAAAAATCATACTCCCGCATCCCTAGAAAAACATAAACACTAACCCCTAGAAAATCATAAACCCTTCTCCATAGAAAACCCCATACACCATCCCAAATAACATAAACCATCATCTAGGAAAAACCCAAACCCCACAGCCTCAAAAAAACCCATAAACCTCAGCCCCAAAATAAATATAACCTTTACAAAAAAACCAGAAAACATCATCCCCCCAAAACCCCAAATAGTAATCCCGAAAAACCACAAATCTTCATCCCCCAAAAACCTAAACACTCGTCCAAAATAAACCCAAAAAACACAACCACAAAAAAAACACAATCCCTCATCGAAAAATCCCAATAACTTAGCCCCAAAAAACCACATAACCCAAACCCCTTAAAATCCATAACCCAATGCACTAAAATAACCTAAACCAGTATCCTAGATAACTAGAAACACAAGTCCCCCAAAAATCCTAAACCCTCGACCTAATAATTCCAGAACCCTCAGGCCCAAAAAACCCAAAACCCTCAGTATAATTAAAAACTAAAAATTATTGCATAGAAAATCCTAGTCACTCTACCCTATAAAATAGTTATCCCTAATCCCCATAAAACTATAAATCCTAAACCATAAAAAATCATAAACCCTCTGTAAAATGAATACTTAATATGTTAATGTTAGAGGATCCTAATCCCTCATATCATTAAAACTCTAAATTGATATCCCCACAAAACCCTAATGTTTGAGCCGCAGAAACCCTATACCTCATCCCCAAAAAACATAATAACATAACCCAAGAAAATCCTATACTATCTACCTCAGAAATACATAAACCCATGAACCATGAAAAAAATCCCACATCCACAAAAATCAGAATACCCTCATCCCCAAACTACCCCAAACCTTTATCCCCAGAAAAAACCTAAACCCTTAGACCAATAATAACATGAAACCCAGTAACTAGAAAAACCTAAACCCTCTACCTCATGAAATAATAACCCCTATGCTCAAGGAAAACTTAAACCATAATCCCTTGGAAATATTAATCCTTCAGTTACAGGAATCCCTAAATCATCAACCCAAGATAACCATAAACCCTCACCCCCATAAAAACTAAGCTATAGGCCATGGGAAACCCATAACACTCATCCCCAAGAAACACAAAGACCATATCCCGAAAAAAGCCTAACCCCTCATCTACATGAAAATTATTAACCCTCGTCCCAAACCATAACTAGTCTTTTATCCCCAATAAAACAGAGTCCCTCTGTCCTAAGAAAACCTATACCCCACGACATAAGAATCCCTAAACCCTAGGTGTTGGAAGCCCTAATACCATGGACATAGGAAAACCTAAACCTCTATATCGAAGAATCCCTAGACCCAGTACATAAAAAAAGCCTAAACACTCAATAATATGAAACCATAAATTCTCAGCCATAAAAAACCCTAACCCATAAACAAAAAAAAACTACAAACCCCCACCCCCATAAAAACCTAAACCCATAGCCATTGGAATCCCGAAACCATAATCACCTAGAAAACCTAAAAATGAATCCCTAGAAACCCCTAAACCAATATCCCCAAAAAACACTCTACTCCGAGCCCCATGAAACCCAAAAACCTCTATCCCAAAAAACCATATCCCTAAAAACTAGAAATCCCTAACCCCTATTCCCTAGGAAACCATGTATCATCATCCAAAATAATCATTAAACCCTTTGACCCATGTAAACCTAAACCCACAGACCCAAAAAATCTATAACTTAGCCCCATGAATCCCACAATCTTCATCCTTAAGATACTCATAACCATCATTCCAAGGAAACACTAAAACCACATCCCTAGGAAAACCAAAACCCTTATCCTAATGAAACCCTAAAAACATAGACCTAGAAAAATCTAAACCCTCGACACTATAAAAAAAACCCTCACCCCATGAAAACAATAAACCCTCATCCACAGAAAACCTAATCCCTCATTCCTAGAAATATCTAAATGCTAAACCTCAAAAAACCCTCAACTTCCCCCCATAAAATAAGTATACCTTCATCACCAAAAGCCCTGAAAGTCTAAGCCCCTGAAATTCCTAAGCACTTAGTCCCAGAAAAGCCTTATCCCTCAGCCCCCACAAACCCTATACCCTAATCCCATGAAAAACCCTAAATCGAAATCCCCTGAAAAACCTAGAACATCAGGCCCATAAATCCCTTAACACTCACACTCATAAGTCACTAATCTGTAATCCCCAGGAATCCCTCATCCCTAGAAAACCCCAAACACTCATCTGTAGAAAGCCACATCCAAATCCTATAAAAACTAAAAACCCTCATCCTTGAAAAAAAACCTTAGCCCTAGACACCCCCAAAAACATAATCATAGTAATCATTAAACCCTCAGACCAGAAAACCCTAAACAATTTTCCAGAAAACCCCATAACCCATAACCCCAAAAAAAATCCAATGCTCATCCCAAAAAACCTAAACCCTCAGACCTAGAAAACCTGAAAAATGTATCCATAAAATCCCAATACCACTGTCCTTGTAAAATCTTTGACCCTCAGACATAGAAAAAATTTAACCCTCAGCAATAGAAAACCCTCCACCCTCATCCCCAAAAATTCCTAAACTCTCAAACCAAGAAAACCCTAATCCCACAACCCCCTTAACACTTAAATATTTTTCCCTGAAAACCATATACTATACGCCCATGAAATTCCTAATCCCAAATCCCTAAACAAACACAATACCTCTAACATAGTTATATAAATCACTTAACTGCACATCTAGATTCAAGACAGAATGTTTTTTTTATTTTATTATTTAAAAAAGATTTCTGAAAAATAAAAAAGACTTTTTTACATTCCATGACCTTTTCCAGTGTAGGTTTTATAGAATTCAATAGAACCGAACAAATGTTTAGAGATGTGAAAAAAATATACAATTGTATTTCCATGTGCTACGTCCTTATATGAAACAATCATAATTTCATTTTCTACTAAACATGTAAAAAATCTTTTAAAACATAGGGTGAGCATTAATTTTTTTAGTATGGGATTTAAAATAATTTTTAAATACAATTCATTTAAGACTATATATCTATTTGGAATCATTTTTTCAATTAAATTATATCCTAAAATATATATTAAAAAATATTTTTTAAATAACTGAATCAACTTCTAATTATCAATAACAAGTCCATATTATTTTTTTAAACCCTTTCATTTCCAAAAATAATAATATTTTAAAATACTTCTTTGGATTTCTACTTCATGGAAATAATAACATCTATGGACTAATTCATATACATATTAGTTTATATGAAAAACCATGTTTCCAATTAGCCATATTACTTTTTGGGTAACATCCACTTGAATTCATTGGATTTACCCCCGTACCATATTATATAATTCTACACTATAGTGCCAAATTTCTTGAAACTTTTTAATGGTCCTTCCATTCTAACTCTTAACCCAGAAACATTTAAAAACCAAAAAGAAATTATTTTTATAAAATAAAATAATCCTAGAATTTATTTATATAGAATAATATTATTTTTATGAAAATTGAAATGATTTATTAGAAATCAATAAATAAATTGAAATGTTTAAATTTTAAAAATCTTAAACAAAATTTCATAGAAATTCAAATGAATACCGGTACATAAATGCATGAAATGTCAACAATATATATAGATGATGACCATATCTAAATTTTAAATGACATTAATGGACATACAATAACATTTAACACTTAAAATGATAAATTTTATTATTTAAAACATTCTGTAAATAGAAATCACACCTAAAATGGAAACATATATTGATTACATAAAATAAATAATTTTATCAATTTAACTTATAAATTTATTTATGATAATTTAATGATAAACAATATGAAAAAATTGTTTTGTTATTATCATGATTTTTTTAAATCATAGATTAATTCTTAAAAACATTAATTCCCTTTCTAAGATTTCTAAAGAATATATAATTCATATATAGTTCTTTGAAAAATAAATTATTGAAATTCAAATGCTTACCATACATGGGTTATAATATAAATCACTATGTAAAAATAAAATAGATACATTGTTTTATAGATCTTAATAATGATAAAAATTTGATATACTAACATCAATATATCATATAATTTCTGAATATATATATATATAAAGCTCAAAAACAATATTTCCCATACATAAGGATTTAAAATATTCCATATAAATTAGAAATTAAAACATAATATTGATTATAATAATTAAGATTCCATTCCATATATGGATGAACATCATGGATTATGTTTGATGTCTTTCCAACTCATCTGGATTTTCCCCAAATTCTTATGAACACAATTGAGGAATTAAAGACTCAATTGGAAGCTATGGAGGAATGACATGCACCAGTTTAGCAGGAAAAGAGAGCTTTCCTTAAATGGGAGGATGCAATTCCTACCCCACCAAATTGTGTGAATACCACATTCCAAAGTGTTAATCATTCGGGAGATCCATACAACACTTAACAATTTTTTTCTCTCTTGGTGATCCTATGTTTGGGTGTTCTCAACAACAAGAAGAAGTTAAGCATAGTTTTTTGGTGCAGTCATTACTGGGACCAACTTTTTTCTGGTATACAAGTTTGCAATCTCGATCAATTACTAGATGGGAAGATCTTCGTCTGAATATCCTTCATTAATTTAGCTCAACGCTACCAAAGAAGACAGTTTTTTATCATACAAATTGTTAACAGAGGGAGAATCATAGAGTTTCATATTTCATTGCTCAATGGAAGGGATTAGCACATTTATTATTTTTAGAACACCCTCTGGATTAGTTGCTGCCAATATATGTGGAAAATCTGTGTGATGAATGACCCACAAGATTGATTCCTATGAAACACACAAGAGGGTTTCGAGACCTTACATCAATCAATCAACATATAGATAACTCTATTATAGAAACTAAGGCTAAAACTCATGTCATTCTATCAGATCTAGGGAAGAGGATAAAAAAATCAAAAGCTTCTACAATCAAGATCAAGTACGCACCTGTACCTGATTCTAATTAAAATCATTTATCATACAGAAGGGATCTGCTTTCTGAGCATCAACACCAACGATTGCCTCACCATGATGATCAAGGAGATCAAAGGTGTAATCTTTTTGAGGAATTAAATAACAATTTTTATTATTTTAGGATTGAACAAGTTCTTGGGTACATAATCTCATCCTTTGAAAACAAATTGGATCAGTTTCCAAGGCTGATGAAGCCAAATAAAGATGGATAAGAATATCGTCCAAATTATTGTCCCTTTCAAAAGATATTGGGACACCCCATTCAAGTGTGCATTGTTATCAAAGACCTTATGCAAAAGATTGTAGACTCTGGGAAATTAATATTTAAAAGTTCATCATCTCAAGTAGCATTTATTATTGCTACCAATCCAAAGGAAGTGGGTGAATGACATGATGTTAAATGTAAAAATTTGTAAAAATATGATGATTGGATGATTAGGAAAATGATCAACCAGACTCATGCTATTTTATGAACACAGTTGAAACAACCAATTGCGTCTTTTACCATTCATGTCATAGCAAAAACATCTTATCAAAATATCATTCCTTAATGAAAAAAAGTAATGATAAAGAAAAAAGAGACATCAGAAGGAGAAGAGATCATATCAAGGCCATAGTTTTCCTTGACCATGTCAGATTTTATGCCATCTGTTTAAAAATCAGGGGCACCGCCCCACAAAATGGTACAAATAGAATTAACCTATCAAGAGTAATCTTAGTCAGATGAAGAATTGATCTTCGGTTTTGTTAATGTTATCCATTTATCATATCCTTATGCCAATGGTGATTCGGAATACAGTGAGCCAAAATACATTATGCCTAATTGGGGACCAAGAGGAAGGGGCCAAGGGTGTGTGTATAGAGGAATACTTGGGAATTCTAGACAACACCATATTAATTCTACCCCTAATCAACCCATATATGTGGCAGAAACTAATGTGAAATCCCTTTTGCAGGCTCTACAAGAACAAGGAATTTCTTCCATGCGAAACAAGTCTAATTATGGCACAATAATTTTTTAGGACCAATTAGAAGTAACGACATCTTCCTCTCAGCAAGTGAATATACATAGTCAGTCAAATTTTATAAAGTTAGGAATATATCCCACTTCTGCATCAATACAGAATATGACTACATCAGACACATCAACATCTTAAGCACCAGAAAAGCCACATATTCATGATGGGAAACGCATACCTTGAGACCAAAAGTATGATGTCTTGAAATAATTGGCCCAATTACTAGATATGTTTTAAATTTTGGATGCATTGAATTTATCAAAAGATCTTCGAGAACCACTTGTTGATGCTTTGTTAAGTCCTCATGAATTTGAAACCGAAGTTGCTATAACTGATGTTTACCGTATATAGAACGACTCTGCAAAATGTCATGCAGTCAAAACTATTATAGATGAAGATGAAGACCATGTAGTTCCAGGGCATATCAGACCATTGAATCTACCTGTAAAGGTCAATGACATAGTTATACGACGAGCCTTCATTGATAATGGCTTGGGGGTCAACCTCATTCCCATCCGTACATTTCGTCGATTGGGCCTGACTAAATCTGACTTATCTCCTTCGACTTTAATTTTGTAAGGATATGAAAAGAATAGACAAGAACCTCTAGGTGAAATTAAACTCAGAACGCAGTTTGGAGATCTTGTGTCTAATTTAGAGTTCATTGTTGTTCGTCAAAACACAACCTTCAATATTCTGCTTGGAAGGCCTTGGTTTCATCAACATGCAGCCACACATTCGTCATACCATCAATGCCTTAAATACTATTTCAATGCACAAATTGGTAAATTTTATGGTGACAAGGATCCGTTCCGAACATGTGAGTCTCAATAATTTGAGCCAGAGTTTTATCAGATAAAATGAACGAAGTCCATGATAAAGGAAATAACCAAAGTTAATGCTCCAAATGGATGGGAATTGATTCCATAACATCCATTAATGAATTTGAATACAGATAATGTGCTACCCATAAATCAAATTGAAAGTATAAAACCAAATACATGCACTTATCCAGTAATTTCAATAATGTCAATTGCGGAAATTCAGTCTGACAGTAGGGGAGAAATTCTTCACACACCAATAAATGATGAAAGCATGAATGTGGATGTTTTCATCTCATCTGATGAACTAAAACATTCCTCTAACTCATCAACCACAATAAATGAAGTAGTGGTAATTCTAGATGAAGAAAAATATGTTGATTCTCAATCCATCAATACCTCTATTTTAACACAGGAATACCCTTCATGATCAGTAGGGTCAGATATGGTGGCCTCTTCTTCGAGATGTCCAAATACTGACTCATCCCGTAACTGTTGGATTTTTTCCTTGTCATATACTATACATGTGTATACAGATGATGTTATACATAATCACGAAGAAGTGGATGATCTAATGGATCCTCCTCCAGCATTTGATGAAGGTGTCTCTACCATTGTGGATAAACTCAGAGAAATAAATCTGGGTACAGAAGAAGATCCACACCCCACTATAATTAGTACATCCATGATTTCTAAAGAACAAGATGTTTATACTTCCTTTATAAAGAAACATCGAGTTATATTTTAATGGATTTATAGAGAAATTCTAGGTCATAATCCTGATGTATCCATCCATCATTTAGGTTTTCCAGAAGAAGATATTGGATTCAAGCAAGCAGCAAGAAGGACACACCCAACTCATGCCTCAAAAATTGATGCTAATGATGATAAGATTATAAAGGCTAACATTGTCAAGGAAGTTTGATATCCCAAATGGCTGAAAAATATTTTCCCAGTGAAAAAAAATAATGGAAAATTTACTACCTTCTTTGATTTCAGAGATATTAACCAGCATTGTCATAATGATGATTTTGCAGCCCCGATTACAAAACTTTTAAATGATGCAACAGCTGGATATGAAGCACTATATATCATGGATGGATATTCTAGGTATAATAAAATCATTATGGACCTAGAGGATGAATAATCTATAGCCTTTAGATCCCCTCAAGATGTGTTTTTCTATCAGGTAATTCCCTTTGTCTTAAAGAATGCAGGTGTAACATACCAACGTTCCATGCACTATATCTTCAAACCCTTATTAGGAAAATTTGTTGAATGTTATGTGGATGGCATGTAATTCAATCCCAGACTATGTTCCAATCATTTGGGTGATTTGGAACCATATTCAATAAACATTGACAATGTAGTTTGAAGAGGAACCCCTTGAAATGTGCTTTCAGGGTAACCACATGAAAAATTCCTTTCCTTCATTGTATGCCATCGTGGTATCAAAGTTTATCATGAGAAAAAAAAATCCATGGTATTTCACCTCCTTGAAATTTGAATGAATTAAGAGGACTCTAAGGACACTTATCCTATATTCGGCACTCTTTCACCAATTTGGCAGGATAGAGTTTACCCTTAACCACATTAATGAATAAGGGAGTCACTTACCAATGGACTGAAGATTTACAAGAAGCATTTAATACCCTCAAGAAATATATCTCGATTCCACCTGTATTGAAGCCTCCTATTGAAGGAATACAACTTATTCTCTATGTGAAATCTTTAGAGAAATCACTAGGTGCCTTCCTCACCCAAAATAATGATTATGGGAATGAAAAAAATCATTTACTATCTCAGTCGCACTATGCTTGATGCGGAAACTTAGTATTGAAATATTGAACAGTGTTTCATGGCATTAATCTTTGTAGTTCAGAAATTGATACACTATCTACAACATCATGAGGTCCAATTGGTATCTTGCAATTATGGGTCCAAAATTATCCTCAGTTTTGCTATGCTTACAGGGAATCAAGCATTGTGGACGGTAATTTTGCAACAGTTTGATATCCGGTTTTTTCCTCAAAAGGAAATAAAAGGCCAATCCCTAGCCAACATCCTTGTTGAACATCCATCTGCATAGGATAGATCATTTAATGCTGATCTCCCTGAGGAATAGGTCTTCTAAATTCAAGATAATTCCCAAACATGGTAAATTTATATTGATGGTGCTTCCAGAAGTCAAACAAGGAAGACACCGGAAAACCCTAAACTAAACAAGGTTGGGTAATGAATTTTACATATTTCTCCAGAAAATGCAGTATTTCCCTATTATTTCCTATTATTGGTAGGTGGTACCGACAATGAAGCAGAGTATCATGCTCTCATCGTAGGTTTGGAATTGGCCCTTCAGGTGAAAATTAATCATTTAAATGTAAAATGTGATTCAAAATTTGAAATCAAAAATATCAATGAGGAATATTCTATTAGAAAATAAATGTTAACCCCTTTGTGTGGTTATGTCAGGGTGTTAATGGCTAAATTTCACTTAGAGCCTACATTGTCATATATCCCGCAATCAAAAATTCTCATGCAGATGCACTAACTAATGCAGCTAGAACCTTGGTAGATCCAAATTGGGATGAGACAATTATCAGTATAACCTTTCGCCATGTGGTTTCATCTTTAGATCAAACCAGAAGGTAGAAAATTAATGAAATTTTCCCCATTTTAGAACCATATCATCATACCATGCGATGGAGAACATCCATCATGGAATATCTTCAAAATGGGATACTTCAACAAGATTGGGATGATAAAGAACATATTCGGCGATGAGCATCCTATTTTACTCTTTATGATAGTCTAGACCACCAAAAGATCCATTAAATGTTAGTATTTGAGGAAATTCTTTTTATATGTATTGATGGAGAAGAAACCACATCTGTCATGAAAGAAGTACATTCCGGAGCATGTGGTTCCCACCAATCTGGGCACAGACACTCCGATCAGATCCAATGGCTTGGAATCTTTTGGCCTTAAATGACAGAAGATTATATAGATTACACTAAAAAATGTCATCCCTGTCATGTGCATGCCAACATAATTCATCAACCCCCATAGTTTCTACATATTGCTAAATAATATTGGCCATTTACCACATGGGGAATGGATGTAGGAGGACCTTATCCTCCAGCCGCGTCTAAGCAGTTCAAGTATATTCTCACAGCTACTGACTTCTTCTCTAAATGGGCTGAGGCAAAACATCTCAAAGAGGTCAGAGCCAAAATAATTGTTATTTTTGACAAAAATAATATCATCACTAGATTTAGTGTCCCTCATACTATTTTGACAGATAATGGAACACAAATTTTTTCCACTAAAGTAAAAAAAAATTATCAGGAACATAATATCAATTCCAACCACTCATCTTGTTATCAGGAAGTGTCCAATGGATAGATAAAATATTTCAACAAAACACTATAAAATATACTCTAAAAGTAAGTGGATAAATATAATATATCATGTTATGATAATATTTTGAATGAATTACAGTCTTATCGGACAACTACCAGTACTGCTACCCAAGAAACTCCCTATTAATTGGTATATAGAACTGAAGCAGTTTTGCCAACCGAAATACAATTTCCTTCACTAAGGGTTGTAGTCTGCGATCAATTGTCTATAGATAAATGGTCTCGGAAATAGTTCAAGACATTGTAATGATTAGTTGATAAAAGATTGCATACTTTGCATTATGTAGAAGTCTATCAGAACAGAATAGCACAATCTTTTAATACGAAAGTTCGCCTTCATTCATTACTTCAAGGATAATGGGTATTGGTCCTTAAGACTCCAATGATACCAGGAAAATAACATAAAGAACATGAAATGTAATGGGAAGGACCTTATACCAGACATATATTCTATTAAAATAGAGCCTATTCTTTAATCTCAATTGATGGAGAGATCATTAAATCTCCAACCAATGAAAGATTCTTGATGAAATACGTTGTGTAATTATACAACATAGTAATCACTGTAAGACTTTAATAAGAACAGTTCCATGTCCTTGCTGTAATACATAAAACTGCACAACCCCCATGTCCTAGTTACAAGACATTAAACTGCATAACAACAGTAACCGTCCATGATGCATGACGTTAAAGTGTATAAAAACTTCTCCCCTGTCATATGATGTTAAAATGCATGAAATCATTTATAAAACTAATATTTTCACTATAATACGTTAGAATCTTCCATAAAAAAATATCATTGACATCATCACTACTCTTTGGAAGTGCATGTGTCTCTGTCTTTCCTATGTTCGAGTCAGATCTGCATAGAGACCATGTTTCAAGAACTATGTATGCCATGATTCCCATCTTCAATGAGATACATAGAGACACCTAAAATATCAAATTTTGGGCCTAGCCACAATGACAATGTTTTATTATTTTATATTCTCCTATTATATATGAATCAGATCTATACATAGTGTTTCCATAAGATATGTGATTTCGTCCTTATAGAATTTTTTGTATTAATGATTTACTGTTCTCACAAAATGTATTAAAATTTACCATTCTTCATGTCAAACATACCGTGATAAAGGATTGATTAAATAACTACATACGAATTGATTCTCATCTATTTTGAGATAAGTATAGATTCATAGATCTCCAATCTTGGGGCCAACCATAATAAAATACCTCTTTATTTCTTGTATAAGGATCAAATCATCATAAGAATTGTTTTTAAAAACAACTATGTATGAATTGGTTCATTACCTTGAAAAACATATATTAATACTTAGGTTTTATCCCTTAACCTAGTTACAATATGTCTTTTCCTTTCACATCGGTTCATTTTTGTCCTTACCGCAAGAAGTTAAACTGAATGGAAATCTAACACCCCCATTATTCATCTTTGTCACCATTTTATTATAGAAGGGACCCTTACTACTCCTTGTTTCTCACACTGTGTATAGCTCATGTGAGCTTAGGAATTGGGTAAAAGGTTTATTTATATAAGTAAGGAGTTTCAATTTCTCATGGGGGTCCAAATGTCCCCACTACATGACTTAAAACTAAACATCACTATATTCATTCAGAGGAACCAAAAAAAGTATCATTTATACATATGAGTTGGATCTATGTAAAGAACATAAAATTCAGGGCCAATATAGGTTCAAATATTTCTCATCTACATTGGGTAAAACCCCCATCCATATGTCACACTATTAGTCTTGAATATTTTAATATTTTCATAATATTTTTTACGGATTCTGGTGTCAGGGTTTCCAATATCTGAGAGCTCTTTTGTATGACATTGTAGATTGTGCCTTTAGGCGGCCTTGCATATGTTTCCAACATAAAAGGATTGTCAACCAAAAGATTCCACTATTTTTCTATGCATCATATTCCCTAGTTGGCCCTGCATAATACAACCCCCATTACAGGTTTTTCAAATAATGGTAACATCATTCTTGGTTATAGTATCTTCTTACCCTTTAATCTTGGATGAATATACACATTAACCAATATTTTAAAATATTCAATCAAGTATACTTATCCCATTTTTTTTCTCACAATCGGAAATTCTTCAAGACCATGGTTTACACATTTCCTTCACCATTTCTTTGATGCAATATGATATAACCTTGAAATCTCTTGGCCACATGTTATATGTTGTTTCCATTTCTTGTACAAGTTGTATGACCTAAAACTACAAACACCATATCTTTAATGTTTCGGGTCAGGCCTTTGTAAAAGTCATATTCCTCTGATTCTTTGGATATATTGATTGGAAATACCCTTTTCATATTTAGGTACCTTTCTCCATAAAATAAACTATATTCTTCAGAAAATATGAATCAACATAAACATTCATCGACTTTTAGCAGTAGATCGTCAAAATTCAGAGATCTATTTTTAATGATTATGAGGCATGTGTCCTTAGGTGGCCCTGTATAAATTTCCTACATGAAGGGCATGTCAGTCAAAATATAACACTATTTGGCTATGTAGCATATGGCTGAGTTGGCCCTGCATAATACATCCCCCATAACGAGTTTTCCAAATAATGGTACCTTCGTTCTAGGAAAAGACTTCCTCTAATGTTTTTAGCCCTTTTCCCATATAATTCCTCAGTTACAGAAATTCCCAAATCATAGTTTACAATTTTCCCTTTCATACTTGAATATGATAGAATACTTCCAATAAAATTATCAAGAAATTGGGATAATTTCATACTTTTGGTTAGAGTTAAATGCCTTAAATTAAATCCACCCAATGTCCTCACTACATGACTTAAATTTGTACAGTGCAATGTGTTCAATGCATGACATAAATCTACACAGTACAATGTCCTCACTCCATGACTTAAATCTGCATTGTACAATTTCCTCACGACATGAGATAAAACTGCACAGTACAACGTCCTCACTACATGACTTAAAACATCACAGTGTAATGTCAGAAATTCCCTTTTTCTGATAAATTTTAACAATTACTCATACACCAAATGTTTATATAAATGGTTGTCCTATTCCTGATTTATGTCAGTATACATAGCTCTGTTTCATTATTAATGTTCATTTCCTTAGAAAAAAAACCATTTTGGTCTTAAATCACCATAATCTTATTTTATCCTATCTATCAATAGTAAAATATTAATCTCCAAAAAGATATTTTGTTCAAATATGAATCTTGTGCCCTTATGCGGCCTTGCATAATTTGTCTACATGACAGGCTTGTCAGTCAAAAGATGTCACTATTTGGCTATAAAACATATTCCCTAGTTGGACTTCCATAACACAACCACCATAATCGGTTTTCCAAAAAATGGTAACATCATTCTTGGAAGAGACTCCCCTTATGTTGATACATGTTTTAAATATAGGGGCAATAAAAATCCTGGCTAAAGATTCCCCTTGGAAATTATTAAGTGAATATTAAAGAAATTCTTAGTCATAGAGTTTTGTTTAGTAAGTAATTTCAAAATTTACGGTCAAATAAATTTTGACCCTAAATATCATCCCTTCCACATGCTTGACTCCAAACTACTAATAACAAATGTCATTGTTCTCATTAGATTAAGAACCCGTGAAGGGCACACTGAACAAAAGTCGATTCGTAGATCACTAAACATACATTTTTTGTAAGATTTAGATAATATTGAGAAATAAAAAAAGAGGTCAAAAGATACAAAATTTTTCAAGTTACCAATATAACCATAGAAACAATTAAATTACGCTCATTAGGTCCATCAACTTAATAGGAAAAGTACGAGCACTTCATTCTTATTATTATAATAACAATTGTTATACATAAGGGAATCCTTATCATCATTTACTTATCCTATTGCAATTATGAAAAATAGGAATGAAGATTTATATGATTGAAAACAAAATTTATTTCATTTATATGAAAATAACAGACCATCCACAAAATGGAGCCTCTCTATCATGTTTTAGAATAATCTCTCAACATGACTTTTCACTTATTGGACCACTTCATTAGCCCTATCAGCTTCTTGTTTAAGCTGAGACAGTTGAGCAACTCCAACCTCCTCATCTTGACAATGTTCTTCCTTAGCAGTTGAAATGGTATTTATCTCCTCTAATTGGGTTTCTCTTAATGTCTGATTCAACTTCTCAAGCTTTCTATGAATAGAATCTAGTTTTTTTTGAAGATATAATAACTACTTTGTAGTTTCTTTGATTTCTTCTCCAATTTTGAGTGATTTCTTGTTATGATTTTCCTCTACCACGACTACTACAGCTTCAAATCCCACAATACTGATTCAAAATCATGTCGCAACTTATGCTCCTACTCTCGTCAATGAATAGTTTTGTTCATGGGATCATAGACTGGCCGATAATTAAATCCCCCAAACCACAATATGTAGATTAATGTTGTGAGTTTTTGAAATTGTAAAATAATTTATCTAAATACTTTTCGGCAATTATGCTCCAGATATGCCACCATGACTTCTTACGTGCCATTCGAAGAGCATATTTCATCACAATGTCTGAATCAGAGTCACTACCAAGAGGTAAAATGTACTCGAGAAACAGGTCTCTTAAAGAGATGCCTTGTTAAACTTCTCTTGAGACAGTAGAAGCTTCACCCATTGATCTAGGAACTGATAACCAAAAATGATAAATCAAGGTCATTAATAGTTTCAAATGAAGGAAACAAATATGATTCAATCAACTGATTATATTTACCCAATAATAAGTCAGCTACATGATTGGATTAATTGCCCATATTCTCAGCCTCTTGTTTTGAGCAGATATTTCTTGTGAAGGGTAATTTCCATGAATTTTCTCTGTTATGACATTTGATGGCTCTGGAACATCTCTTGATGAAGGACCCTCTATAGATATTTCTCCCATACCAGAGGAAGGATAAAGTGGAACACCCTGTTCTTGAAGATTCTTTGCAACATTTTCTATTGATAAAGCTACATAAGGTGATATTTTATGTAAATAATTAAGTTGAAGAACAAATTATGTTGGTAAAATGAATTAATAGGGACTTACACACTTTAAATTATTCAATAAAATCCCCAAACTCCTTGAAGGAACTTGGAATATCCATATTTGGATTAAGTGTGTCCATCATTTCAGTGTATGTGGCATGAAAGGTTGTCACATCATCACCATTTATGGTATCCATCAAACATTGGTTGATTCCCAAATTGTCTCTACTGACATTTTGTTCCACTGGCTCTTCAATTGGTATGCCAGCATTAGGTCATTCTAGGTTTGGTTCAATATAATTATTTGTCTTAGATTTCCCTAGATATTCATTCCTTTCATCTGAAGTAATAGGAATATCAGTGTTGATTATTTCAGGATCCTTTGACAAAAGAAACTATGGAATGTATTTAATTTTACCATCGATTTACTCTCTCCCAGCAGATCTAGGAGCAGGTATAGCTGAATCGTTTGACAATTTATCTACAAAAATTATAGATTCATCATCATTAACCTGAGTTTCCCTTATGGTATCTTTTTCTGGTCTTGATGAATCGACTCTTAATCCCTGAAGAGGGGAGAGAGGCATAAATCATAAAAGAGGAAAATACATAGTTACCAAAGTGTATTGAGTGAGTTTTATTTCCAAAGGATAGTATAAATACTCACTCATTCGGTGAACACTTCAGAACAATCTCATCGCTCTCTTGAGTATTGATTTAAAAGCTTCGGGATATATTGAAACACTCCTCTTAGCAGCGGAAACATGAGGTAATGGTTGAGGATTATCTATTTCCATTAACCCAGTAATGATTCTTGCTCCTGGAGAATGTTCTGGCAACCTGGGAGGATCGTTTTTTATGTAAATAGGAGATCATGGAAGACCATACATATGAGATTTGAGAATTGGTACGGAGCTTCCTTCTCTGCATTTAAGCTGCAAAAATTCAATTTCATCAAGAGTAATGAATATAAATGGTAAATAATAGTTAAAAAAATTTGAGAGATACATTTTCATTATTAACTGATATATATGACTCCTCCTTAGAGTCGATAATTACGCCTTTGTGGAATCCTATGTCCAACATATGAGATACTCATTTAGAGGTTGAGATTTGTTCATTAGTTTCATATATAAAAACATCCATCTCCAAAATATATTTCTATACTTTATCCACATTATTGTTTGGATAGAAATCAGAAGGTGCCTTGCTATCACATATATCTGGTATTCAAATGCCATGTTGGAGAAATTCCCATGCATCCCTCAGATCATTGGTTACACTCTCCCAATGATTGATGGATAAATTTCACCCATAATTCAATCTTAGTATGGTTGAATATGGAGTATATTCAACACATTCAGATTGGGGAACTTCTTCAGGCCTCCATTATTCAGAATGTTCAACTGATGGAATAAGATTCTCTATTTGATGGCGGTGACTGGAACTCCTTGGCATTAGAGGTATTACTTCTCTAGCCTTGAACTTCCTGGTATACCTTTTGAAAAGACATTTTGACGGCACTGAAACCTCGGAAACATATGTATCATATCTGGACTTGGATTTCATACCACGATTTCTACATGCAACATTCATTGTAGACACCACTAGATATATTATTTTTGTCAAATTTCCTTGATGATATGAAGAAATCCAAGCATTGGAATACCCAGCTTCCAATCTGATCAAGGAATTTTATGGTGGTAATGTAATCGACAATTTGAATACCTCTATAGCTTTTAGAATCCACTATTGTCGCACTTCCCCTGGGTATTTTTCATGTCTAACATACATGGGTGGAAAAGTGTTTGATTTTTGAAGGAATATGAACTGATTAGGAAAACTATAGGGGACATAATTATCACAGATAATTTTACCATCAATGATGGTTGATAATACGCCATCCCTAAATGCGATCATATAATTTATCTACTCTTAATTATTTTTGTTACCATCATCAATAAATGATTCATCTAGTGGATTACCAAAAGGATAGAAGTTTAAATCTCTTGAGATAATAAATTCCTTTAGCACCACGTCAGGTCTTAAGTCCAGAGGATGAATACCAGAAAATATATGTAAAAATGGAGTGAACCAACCATTGGGAAATCTGACTGAATTCAACACTGAGTATGAAGAAAAATGTGTTGCAATACAACCACACAATAACTGGAATTGCCCTGAAATTATTAATGGAGCCTTCCAATTGATTAAACGCAGTAGGGCATGGTGAATTCTTGCTAATACAATACTTTTCTTATACCAATTTACCATCAATGATAAATGTACCTAATCTTACACCACCTTCAGATTCAGGGACTGGAAGCAAATAAATTCTTAGCCACATAATAAGGAAATTGGAAAAGAGTACTTTTTCATTTATATCGTGTATGACATTCTATCCCTAGTTCTTATAATCACCCCTTTGTAGTTTAAGACAAAATTTGCCTGAACTGCCTCAGTTATCTATAGAAGGAGAAATGTAGGACCTCCATAGGTTGGACCATCCTCTATTGTTGGTTCTAATAAGGCTTCCATCCACACTTTTGCATGGATATCATTCTTGTCCTTGAGGAAATTCTTTGCTATCGTAAATAATTAATAGGCCAATGGTGTTGTTCTAGTAACAACACCCCATTTCGTAGCAGGCGGGATGAATTAATCATACATATCCCCAGGAATTGGAATCCAACCTATTTGGTAAACATCGTAGAGACTAATACCAACTTCACCGTGCATCAAATAAAAGGAATTCGTTTGTGGACTCCTTCGGCTCAGTCATTTAGGAATGAAATAATTTTTTAATAAAAACATAAGTTTGCCCTATCTTGATAGCTTCATAGATATGGACATCTGATAACTCTTTTATAAATTCTCCACAAGTCCATCATACCCAAAATGCCCACATCCACTCATGTTTTAGACCTCCTCTAGAACGATTCTCCCAATATTTTTTCCCACTATTAGATTGATCTGTTTGAGAAGCACGAAATGTGGTATCATAACAATGTGGTCTTGGATCTACAACATGATCCTTCATATTGGGAGTGTAACCACTGTGATGAAGAATTCAGCTAATAGGGAGTGTTCCTTTATTTATTGGAACCCCCTTGAACTAATATTCATGGAGTTACAGTTAGAGTATTGAAAAAAACACATTATTTGGAAAGAAATTTTTAATAGATGGAACATGGGAGTCTTTCCAAATCCCATGCCCATACAAGGGTAAGTAAGAAATTTGTGGATAATCATGCTGGTATGGAATTAAACATTTCCCCAACCTCAGAAGAGTACATTCGACTACATCATAATAGTATGGTCCGTCGATCTTCATCATTTCATTATGGAAAGCCTATGCTTCTTTAGTATGGGTCATCAAATGAGTCATTCTTTCATACATTGGAATTAGCAAACTTGTAGGTCAGAATTTAAAAAAATAAAATCAAAAAATTTCATAAAGGGCACATTTCAAGTAGGTCCCTCGACAAGGCCTATCGTCTAGGTCCATTGATGAGGTCTTTCACATAGTTCCTTCACCAAGGATCATAGCACAACCCCATTGGTGAATTCCTTTGGAATACCTCCATCGCATAAATAATTTTACATTGAGGAAATTTCAATGAAATTACACGAGAGCACAACACGATGAAGTTGATAGAACGAGCTACGCAATGAGATCCACAAAAAGATTTTTCTTAGAAAGCACAAGTGAAGAAATAATGAAGGTTGAAACATATTTATAGGCAACTGAAGACCTACACGTCATGAATACATGCAACCACTCCGCATCAGTCATGCACGTAAGGGCTGTGCATCAGGACTGCCCGCAACCGATCTACATCATAACTCTATGAAGCACCTGCGCTGAAAAACTATGTGGAAAACCTGAGCTATTCAACAATCCATCCATAATCGTTTATCCCAAAATTTTCACCTCGGGATTAGACCCTCTTTGGATACTTCAGATCCAATCCTGAGGTGGGGATTTTTTTAAAACTACATGAAAAAGTAACCAAAAATATTATGAAGACGAAATCTAGAAATTTCAAATCCCCAAGCAAGGTTTAAATAGTAAAAAGGAAAATAAACAATACTCCCAAAGAGCTTCGCGACGAAGTATCTTCATAGAGCTGGGTAGTAGACCTATGCAGCTGACCTACGCGGTTGACCAACGTGGCAAATCTCCATGCTAGAAGATATTTTATGCCCCTATGTGGAGCACCTGCACAGCTGAGCTATGCGATGTACCTACATGAGAAACATTCCTTCATATAGGTCTCATCTGTACCTTTAAATAGAGCCCTTAGGCTCTCCATTTGACGATGAAGATAAATTGAATGACTCTCGTAATCTACCATTGCATAGTTCTTTTTCCTAGATCACTAAAAATTTCTCATGTAGCTCTCTAAACAACAAGATAAGAGATAATTAAATGGAATAAGAATGTTTTGAAGGTATTCACAATCCTCATTCATCATTTATACTTGTGTGCTATACCTATGCATCATACCTGTGTGGTATACCTGCGTGCCATACCTGCAAGTTATACCTACACGGTATAGCAATGCGGGGTACCTAATTGGCATACTTGCATGAGGTACCTACACGACCAACTCATGTACCCTTTTAAAAATCCATTCATGGCTTGTTATCTCCTTCCTAGGTTCCCTTATCTGAATGGGACTAAGTTGATGCCTCCACCAAAACCTCATGACTATCAAATACTTGGGAAAGCACATCATTGTGGCTCCTATTTGGGTTTGTATTTCTACAGTCAGAGGATTCCCACCTTTGTTTCCCAATGGGGTTAAGATTCATGAAGTTTTTGTGGGTTTGTATATCAACAGTCACAAGGACCTTTCTCTCATTAATAGTGTTGGGAAGTTCTCAGTTTGGAGGAGGGTTGGATCCTGGTGTCACCTTTCTTTAAGAAGTGACCCGAAACCTCAGGTATTTTCTAGGCAAGGTATAGTTCACTCTTATTTTTATACACAAGAAATAGAGAAGACTCCCTTTCTTAGCAGGATTAGTTTTTGGGAAAACATCATGATGTATTCCCCTTACAATCATCCCTTAATCCTTACATTGGACCCTTGTCCAATTTAAATAGAATAGAGGGTAGGATCGTCACCTCTCCCTCTTCCACGATTGATGCTCCCTCTTCCATCATCAGAGGACGAAAAGTGTGAAGTTTCATTGTTGAATACTTCACATTCACTTATTTCTCACACGAAGCCTGACTCACGTGGGCTTAGAGATATGTGAGGGTTACAACATGTGCACCAACACTCCAATAAAGGAACTACAAGAACTCTGATTTATGTTCAAACCAAGATACATAGGAATTCGTCTCAGGTCATGAGATCACTATGCATCCTCCTTATGAAATAATCCCCAAATTAAATCTTCAAATCATCAAGGAATCCTTTTCAGGAAGTAAGCCCAAACTCATATTTCTCAGAGGACCATACTCTCCTATGAGATTTTTTGAACTATGTGGGATTTGATTCCCATACATATGGGATACGTAGGAATCCTCCTCGAGGTTCAAACCCAACACTTCAAATCAACCATGTTCTCCTTGGGCCATATTCCCAATAGGGTCTGATCCTACTTGGAAATCCATATCCTTTTCAAGTTCATTTAATTGCTTCATCCTAAGTCCCACACTATGTTTCGACTAAGAAACTTCTACTTAGTGGACTTTATCACTTGACCATAAAAGGTATGATGTGTCTCATTCTATGACACTGAACTATGAGGGTTCTGATTCCTTTCACAAGGATATGTAGGTAGCCCATTTTACAGGCATGATCCTAAGATAAAAATAATCCTCTATCTCCCTCGATGAAAATAAATTCTAGAGTGCCCCACTGAGTGTCTTAAAAACCAGTATCATCACGATGATGATTAAAAGAATATCTAATCAGAATATTAGAGGATACTATTCATGAAAATCCTCGAATACATAGAGATGATCCATTGATGAAGAACCTTTAATGCATACTGATTATTATAATTTTTACACAAGTTAATAAGTGATTTAAATTCCAAGGGATATTTATGAAATACTTCATGAATTAATAATGATTCCTGAAAATATCTTAAATTTACAAAGAGAGTCCCAGTGTAGATAATAATTCCCCCCAAAAGTGTGTGAAGAGTCTGACCTCCCATCCTATTGACCAATGAACATTCTTAAGTATCTTAAAGTTCAGACATAATGAACGTCCACCTTTGGAATGTAGGTCCCCTTGGGATAAAAAACTGTTGGGTTTTTTTGGTTCCACAAATAAATCCAATGGAAACAGCCTGGAAATAGTGATTCTTAAAACTAGAACACATGTTTCAAGGAACTACGAAACAGATTCATAATCCAATAATATCTAAGAACCTAAGTCGAAGAAAATCCAGAACCCTCATCCTTAGAAAATGATAATCCTTTATTCATAGAAGAAAGTGGACCCTGATCCCCATAAAAACATGAACACTCATCCCAAAAAAACACTAAAACCTCATCCCAAAAAATCCTGAACACTCCACCAAAAAAAACCCAAATTTTATACCCAAAAATACATTATATCCTCATCCCCAAAAAATAGAAAGTTGTAGTTCCAAAAAACCCTCAACCCATAGACCAAAAAACTATAAACAATCATCCCTGAAAAAATCCTAAAACATAAAAAGAAACAAATAGTAAACACATAGCTCCAAAATACACGTAAAACCTCATCCCCCAAAAACCCTGAATCGTTATCCCTCGAAACCCGAAACCCCAGACCAATAAAAGCATGAACCGTTATACCTTGTAGAACCTCAATCATTATCCCCATAAAATCCCTCAACCCCCATCACCAAAAAATCCTCAATCCTCATCACCTAAAAACACTAAACCCTCATCCACATAAAACCATGAACCCTCAAACCCATAAACCCCCCAACACTCATCTCCATAAACCCCTCAACTCTCAGAACCAAATAACCTCAAACCCACTACCACAGAAAACCCCTAAACCATAAAAACTAGAAAACCCTCATCCCTCAACCCCAAATAAACCTATATCTTCATACTTAAAAAACAATAAACCCATAACCCCAAAAACACATAGAACCTTCATCCATATAAATCCCTAAAACCTCACCTAAACACTCATCACTATGAAAGCTTAATCCTACACCCAAAAAAACCCCAAATCCCTAGCCTGAAAAAACCCTGAACACACCGCACTAGAAAACATTGAGCCCTCAACCTCAACAACCTTGAACCCCAAACCAAAAAATACTGCTAACCCTCAACTCATAAAACCCTAAACCATCATCACCAATAAAAATTATACAACCCACCCCAAAGTACCCAAATCCCTTAGTCCCAAAATCCCTCAAACCTCAGCCTAAAAAATCCCTAACACTAATCCAAAAAAATCCACTAAACACCCATCCCCAAACAACCATAATCCCTCAACCCAAAATAACATTAAACCATCATCCTTGTGAAACCAAAAAACCACATCACCAAATAATCATAAACACTTACACCCCCAATCCATAATCCATTACGCAAAAAACACTATACATTTATTTCCAAAATGACACATAAGATTCATCAAACAAATCCATAAACACGTATTCCCAAAAATCCCAAAACCCATTGCCCCAAAAAACCTAGAAACCTCAAACACCAAAAAACTAAACACTCTACCCCAAAAAACCTGAAATCCTCATATAAGAAGACCCATAAACCCTTAAACCTAAACACCAAAAACCATGATCCCAAAAAAACATACATGATAATCCCAAAGAATCCCAATACCTACTGCCGTATGAAAACCTTATGGATCAACCCTAAAAAATCCTCCACCCACATCCCTAAAAAACCGTAAGCCCCCACCTCAAAAACCATAAACCCTCAAACCCAAAAATCCAAAACCCTTAGACAAAAAAAACATGAATTATCATTCCCAAAAAAACTAAACCATCATCCCATAAAATATTTAAACCCATTTCCCCAAAAACCTTAAATCATGGGAACCAAAAAATCATAAAACCTAATCTCCAAAAATATCTAAACATTCAACCACAAAAAAATATAAACCTTGAGCACAAAAAACCCTAAAACCTCATATAAAAAACCATATAACCTCATCCACCAAAAACCCTAAACTCTCATAAACAGAAAAACCATAAACCCTCATCCCTAAAGAAATCCTATACCTTAATCCCCAAAAAACCCAAAACTCAAAAACCTATAAAATCCTCAACCCTCAACCCCAAATAACCGTATATCCTAATACTTAAAAAAACAATCCAACCATAACCCCAAATAACAGAGAACCTACAGCCATATAAATCCCTAAAACCTCACATGAACCTTCATCACAATTGAAGCCTAAACCTAAGCCCTTGAAAAATACAAATCGCCAGCATGAGAAAACCCCAAATCCATAGCACCAGAAAACACTGAACCCTCCGCCCCAAAAAACCATGAACCCCCATCCACAAAAAACCCCTAACCCTCAAATTAAAAAACCCTATACCCTCAGCACCAAAAAAACATTATACAACCATCCCCAAAGAACCCAGATCCCCCAGTCCCAAAAATCCCTCAACCCTAAGCCTAAAAAATCCCTAAACACTCATCCCTAAAATCCCCCAAAACCCCCTCCCCAAAAAACCTTAATCTCGTAGCCCCAAAATACGTTAAACCATCAAACCTATGAAAACAAATAACATCATCCCCCAAAAATCATAAACCCTTACACCCCCAAACCATAATCCCATTTCGTAGAAAAATTTAAACCATTAGTGCCAAAATTACACATAATATTCACTCAAAAAATTCCTTAAACATTTATTCCCAAAAATCCCAAATCCCATAGCCACAAAAATCCTAGAACCCTCAAACACAAAAAACTAATTCTTATACACCTAAAAAACTGAAACCCTATACTGAAAAAACCCATAAACTCAAAACCCTAAAAAACAGAGCCTTGATCCAAAAAACACTACATGCTAATCCCCAATAATCCTTATACATGCATCATAAAAAAAACCCAAATCGCTCATCCTTAAAAACTCCTCAACCCTCATCCCTAGAAAACCATAAAACCTCTTCCTAGAATCCCATAACCCTCAACCCAAGAAATCCTAAACCCTTAGACGCAAAAAACCATGAATACTCATTCCCAAAAAAACCTATACCCTTATAACCAAAAATTTATAAACCCATTTCCCCATAAACCATAAACCCTAGGAACTAAAAAACCATAAAAACTCATCCCCACAAATCCCTAAACCCTAAAAGACAAAAAAATATAATCCTTAAACACAAAACCACCTAAGCCATCATATTAAAAACCCTAAATCATCATCCACAAAAAACAATAAACCCTCATAAAAAACCCTAAACCCTCATCCCTAAAAACCCTAAAACATCAGCCCCAAGAAACCCCAAACTATCAGCCTCATGAAACCATAAATGATATTCCCCCCAAAAAATTAACCCTCAGCACTAGAAAAACAATATTCTAATCCCCATAAGACCCTATTCCCACATACCCAGAATACCCTAAACCCTCAATCCCAAAAAACCCTAATCCCTAATCCCTAGAAAAACATAATCCCTCATCCCAAGAAAACCCTAAACCATCTGCCATATAAATCCCTAAACACTCATCCTCTTAAAAAATTAAACCATTATCACCAGAAAACACTAAAACCTCAGCCATATAAAACCATAAACCCCTAGCCCTAGAAAATAAAAACCTCCTTACCCTAGAAAACAATAAACCCTCATCCCCATAAAACACTAATCCCTCAGGCAAAGTAAACCGTAAACCCTCATCCCCAGAAAACCGTAACCCCACATGACCTGAAAACCCTAAACCCTGAGCTAAAGAAAATCCTAGACTCTCATCACTAGGAATCATTAAACCCTGGGCCCGATAAACCCCTAAACCCTCATCACTATGAATCCTTAAACCCTTAGCCCTATAAAAACCTCAACACTCATCCCTATAACTGTTAAAACCATATCCCTAAAAAAACACACACCCTTATCCACTGAAAACCATAATACCTTTTCCAAAAAAACCATAAACCCTATGCCCTAGAAAACCAAAAATCAAATAGACATAGTAAAATGTATCCTAATCAACATAAAACCCCAAATCATCATCTCTACAAAATCCTAAAAAATCAAGCTTAGAATACCCTGATTTTTGGCCAAAATATAATAAACCATTATCCCTAGAAAACCGTAAAAACATGTCCCTTGATAACCCTAAACACTAATCATTAAAAATTCATGAACCCTAAACCCCAAATATTTCTGAACCCTCTTCACCGAAAGATCCCCATACTCCGATCCCAAAATAACACTAAACTCTCACTCCCCAAAAATCAATAAACCCTCATCCCCAAAAAACCATAACCCCTTATCATTGAAAATCCTAAACCATTATCCTCCAAAACTCATAAACCATCATCCCTAATAAACAACAATCATCTTAAAAAACACTAAACACCCATATCCAGAAACCACTAAACTCTTATCTACAAATAATCTTAAACCATCTACATCCAAAAACCAGAAACCATCATCCCAAAAAATAGATAATCCCTCATATATGAAAATCTTGATCCCTCATCTCAGAAAAAACCTTATCCCTCTACCTCAAAAAACCCTTAACCCTCATCCCCAAATTCTCTAAACCCGCTACCCCAAAATACCCCAAAAATGTTTGGAAAAATACATAAAAATAGTACCCCAAAAAATAATAAACCCTCATCCCCAAAAACCCTAAATCCTTTTCCCAATGAAAACCCTAATCCCTCAGTCCAAAAAAAACCCTAAAGCCTCATCCCCAAAGCTCCTCATCTATCAGCCACAAAAACCCTCAACTCACATTCCTTGATAACCATAATTCATCAACCCTATAAATACTTATACAATCTTACTCATAAAATCATAAAGTGTAACCTAAAAAAACATATACTATTATCCCCCACAAAACCTGAAGCCCCATCCCCTAAAAACCCAAAACACTATAACCCAAAAATACTAATCCCTCAACCGAAAAAGAATAAACCCTCACCCCATGAATATCCATAACCCTTTTCCTAAAAATACCTATACCCAATGACCAAAATAAACAATAACCCTCATTCCCAAAAAAACACTAAACCCACATCCCCCAAAAAAAACTAATGATCACCACTAAAAAAATTGTAACACTCATCCCCAAACTACCCTAAACCATAATCTTCAAAAATACCTAAACACGAATCCCAAATAAAACCCAAAATCCCCAGTAGCAAAAAACCCTATACAATCAACCACAAATAAACCATAATCTAATATACCTAAAATCCCAAAACCCTCCACCCAAAAACACCATAAACCCTCATCGTGATAAATCCCTAAACCATCTTCCCCAAAAAAACCTAATCCCAAATCCCCAGAAAGTCCTAATCACACATTCCTAGAAAAGACTAAACCCTTATCCCATGAAAACACTAAACCAATATCCATAGAAAAAAATAAACACTCATCCTAGAAAAACCATAAACCAATATCCCCATAAAAACCTATACCCTCAGCCCTAAAAAACCATAAACACTCTGCAACACTAAACTCTTAACATTGATCCATAGAAAATCCTAAACAATCAACCTCAGAAAGTCTAAACCATGAACCATATAAAACTGTTAACACTTAGACACAGAAAACCCAAACCCATTTCTGAATAAAATCATAAACCCTCATCCATATAAATCCTGAATCCATGAGCCCAAAAAAAACCACGAATTCAAACTCTAAAAATATACATCCCTAAAAAATACTATACCCTCATCCCCTGAAATACATAAACCCTAAGGCCCAGATGAGATCCTAAACCCCCACCACAAAAAATTTTAAACACACTTCCCCCAAAACCCTGATCCATCATCCCCAAGAATCCATGATCATGTATCCCTAGAAGACTGTAAACTGCAAGCCCTAGAAAATTATAAACCATTATCGCATGAAAATCATATTCACATATACCTAGAAAACCCTAAATCCCCATTCAAAAAAACCCTAAAAACATATCCCTATAAAATCATAAAACACAAGTTCCAAAAATCCCTAAACACTCATGCCAAAATATATTAAACCCCCATCCACATAAAACCCCAAACCCTTGGTCCCTAAAGTCCCTAAACCCACATCCCTAGAAAACATTAAACCATTATCCCCAGTAAATATTAACCCATTATCCCTAGAAATCCCAAAACCCTTCACCATATAAAAACATGAACCCCCATCCATATAAAACAAAAATCCATTTTCCCTATAAATACATAAATTGTTATATATAGGAAAGCCAAGGTCCTCGGCTATACAAAACCATAAACTCTCATCCCAAAAGAAATCACAACCCTCGGCCCCAAAAAACCTTCAACCCTAATAAAAAATGAAATGAAAAATCCTCACAAAAATAAAATACTTCAACTGTAAAAATTCATAATCCCACATCCCCGAATAACCCTAAACCCTCATCTCAAAACCCCAGAAAACCTCCAATCTCACATCCCCAAAACCCTAATCCTAAAGGCCCAAAAACCCTCAACCCCCATCCCAATAAATTCTAAATCCATAGACCTAAAAAATCCCTAAATAGTCATCCCTAAAAACCCCCAATCTCTACTCCATAATGAAACCTGCAACCCCTAGGACAAAAAAACCATTAACTTTCAGCCCAAGAAAACAACAGACACTCAGCTCCAAATAAACTAAACATTGAGGCCTGGAAAATCCCCAACCATTAGGCCTACCAACCTAAAACCCTCTTCCCAAAAAACCCAAATCCCTTGGCACCAAAAACCCCTCAACCATCATCCCGAAAAAACCATCATCCCTCCACCCAAGAAAACTGTAAAAATATCATATATAAAAAACCTAAATACTCAACCTAGAAAAAACCACAAAAATCACCCCCATGAACCCTCAACACCAAAAAACCCTCAACCATCTTCCTAAAAAAACCCTAAACCCTCAAACCCAAAAAACCCTGACCCCTTATCCCCCAGAAAACCCTCAACAAAATCCATAAAAACCCTTAAAACATCATCACCAAAATTATTAAAACCAATTCCCCAAAAATCTTACAACCTAAACCTCAGAAAAACCTCTGAAAAAATCATATTGAATGAACCCTCAATTCTCATCCCCTAAAAGCCAACCCCATCACCTAAAAAAATTAAAACCTCAACCCAAAAAAATCATCATCCTTAGACCCATAAAATCCTCAACCCATAGTCCCAGAAACACCCAACCATTTTTCCCTAAAAAACCCCAACCCTTATCCCCCAAACCCCACAAAAATCAGCCACATAATATCTTAAAACAACTGCAAAAAAAACATTCAACGATTATCCAAAAACCCCCAAAACATCATCCCTAGGAAACAATCAAACCCCAGCCACAATAAAACCCCATCCCTAATCCATAGAAAACCCCATACCCTCATACCAAAAAGACATAAATTCTCATGCACACAAAAAACCATCAACCCAAATCCACAAAAAACCCTAAACCCTCAAAAAAAGACAATTAATCCAATGCCCAAAAAACACAAATCTCTCAACCCCCAAACCCTAATCCCATAGACAAAAACACAATAAACCATTATCCCGAAATCTCTATAAACCACAACCCTAAGGACACCTCAACCCTCATCCCCATCAATATATAATCCCCATACCCAGAAAATCCTCAATACTCAACCCCAAAAACCACTAAACCATCACCCCCAAAAAATCATCAACATTATCACCATAAAATCATCAATCATCAGCCCCAAAAAAATCCTCAACCATAATACCTTAAAAACTGAAACCAAAACCCCCAAAACCCACAATACATACCACCAAAAAACCCTTAACACTCATCGATAAATAACCCTCACCGCAATCCCCCAAAAATACTCACACTTAATCCCCCAAAAATCCTCTACCCTTATCTCCAAAATACCCTAAACCCTTATACATGGAATAGGGAAAACCATCATCCCCAAAAATCCCCCATCCCTTTTCCAAAATAAACCCTAATTCATATTAAAAAAACTAATCCCAATGCATTAAAAAACCATCATCCATCATCTACCAAAAAACCCAAAACACTCAGCCCAAAATATATTAAACATTAAACAACAATAAACCCTAAACAATCATCCTAAAAAACCATCACCCCTTACAATAATAAAACCATCAACCATTCACCCCAAATAACCATTAACCCATACCGCAAAAAAAAACCTCAACCAAAAACCCTAAAAAACCCTCAACACTATAACCTCCTTAATCTTTACTGAAAAAACCTTCAATTGTCAGCCCCAAAAAAACAACCCCATGAGCCCCAAAAACCCATCAAACTTTTGGTATAAAAAAACCTAAAACCTGATCCCAATAAAACCAAAAACCTTTGGTTGAAAAAAATACAGTCCTCTCCCCTAAAAACCCTAAACCCTATAACAAAAAATCCTTAACCATTTTCCAAAAAAACCTTAGCCCTCAGGCTACATAAACCTCTAACCATACACCCCCAAAAATACTCATCCCCCTTTCTAAAAACCCCTCAACCCTCATCCACCAAATTCCAAAACCCACATCCCCAAAAAACATCAACCCTCATCACCAAAAAACAATATTTTATAAGCCCCATATTCCCTAAACCATTCTCCCCACAATCCCAAAACTCATACGCACAAAGAAACCTAAAGCCTCATCCTCCAAAATCCCTAAACACTCAATCGCAAAAATTCATGAACACACAGTCCAAAAAATCCCTCAATCCATAGAATCAAAAAAATAATGAAATGTATTCCCAAAGGCTTCGAAGCTTCATTTTCCAAAAATAACTAATCCATTTCCCCTAAAACCATTCATGCCTATTCCCCGTAAAAAACCTCAACCCTCAGAAAAAAATTCCTAAATCCTCATCCCCAAACTCCTCATCCCTTTGTCCCAAAAAACCAGTAAACACCATCCCTAAATAATCCTTCACACTAAATCCCAAGAAAAACTAATCCCGCATCCACAAAAAACCCTTGATCCTATTTCCCCGAGATAAACCATCATTCACATCCCCTAATAACCCTAATACCATATGCCCCAAAAATCCTCAATCGTCATCCCCCCAAAAACATAAAACTTATCATAAAAACCCACTAAACCCTCATCAACAATAAATGATAAACCTCCATACCTAAAAAACCTCAACTCTCAACCGCAAAAAACCCCCATCCCTCAACCCTAAAAAACCCAAAACCCTCTGAACCAATACCCCTCAATCCTCAACCCCAATCCCCAAAAACGACATCTGAAAAAACTACATCCCTTATCCCTAAAAAATTATAAACACTATGACCCAAAAAACACCACTCACTAATCACCATAATCCCTAAATACTCAACACAAAGAACCCTAAATCCCCAGATTCCAAAATACATAAAATATCAACCAGAAAAATTACTAAATAATCAGTTAAAAACCCTAAAACCTCCAACCTAATCTCTAAAAAACCTAAACACTTGACCCAAAATACACCCATGCCTTATCCCTAGAAAATAGTAAGCCCCTTCCCCTAAAAACTATTGACCCTCCACCCCCCAAAAAAATAAAGCCTAAACCCAAAAAAACATTAAACACTCATCCCAAATAATTCCTCAACCCTCATCCCCACAATCTTCAACCATCATCCCCCAAAAATACTCATCCATCATCAAAAAACCCCCATCCCCCGAAAACCCCAAACACTCATCCACAACAAAACCCTAAACCCTATTGCCTAAAAAAACCCTCAACCCTCAGCATTTAGGAACCCAAACCCCTTATCCCTATAAAACCCTCATCCCCCATCCTTGAAAAACAGAAACCCTTTTCCGCAAAAAACCCTCAACCCACAGCCCGAAAAATCCTCAACCCTCACCCCAAATAAAATTAAACATCATCTATAATAAAAACTAAACCATTAGCCATAGAAACACCTAAACTATTAAACCTATAAAACCCTCAACCCTCAACCACTAAAAACCCTAAACCCTTTGCCAAAAAATTACCTAATACCTTATCCCTAAGAACCCTCAACCCTCAACCCCCAAAAAACCCTCTACCCACATCCCCAAAGATCCCTAAAACATCATCCCCAAAAGACTATAAACTCTTAGTCCCCCAAAACCCCCAACCATCAGCCCCAAAAATCCATCAACTCTCATCCCACAAAAACTCAACACTTATCCAAATAAAACAATAACCCATAACACCAAATAACTCTCAACCCTATGTGCGAAAAAACCCCAAACCCTCAATACTCATAAACTCTCCACACCCAAAAACCAAAAATAATCTACCCAAAAACTTCCTAAACCTTCAACCTTGTAAAAACCAAAAAAAATCATCCCCTAAAAACCTTAAATGCACATACCTAAAAAACCCTAAACCATCTTCCCCCAAAAAAATCACCCATTGGCCAAAACAAAACCAAAACCAAAACCCTCAACCCCCAAAACCCTAGACCCTAATCCCCAAAAAATCTAAACCCACACCCCAGAAAATCCCTCAACCCTCATTCCACCAAAAAACCAAAACAATATGGCCCAAAAAAACCCTCAACCCACTACCACAAAAACACACAATCCTTAGCCACAAAAAACCGTAAAATCTCAAAACCAAAAAACCTAAACCCCCTATCTGAAAAAATCCACAAACCTCATCCCTAAAAAACTCTGAAACCATAGACAAAAAAATATTCTAATATCTCATCCCTAAAGGACACTAACTCCTTTCCACTAAAACACTAAACTCCCATCACCAAAAATGACACAACCCGAAGACCCAAAAACCCTAAACACCCTACACCAAAAAAAAAATTAAATCCAAATCCCAAAAACCATATTCCACACCTAAACCCAAAACCATCTTCCAAAACATCACAGAACCCTAATCCCCAAAAAACCATAAACCCACAGCCCAAAAAATTCCAAAAACCACCTCTAAAACACTACAAACCATCATCATTAGATTAACATATCCCCTTAGGAACAAAATAACATTGACAAGAATGAAAAAAAAACCATAACCCTCATCACAAAAAATTATGAACCTACCATCAAAAAAATCATTGAACCCTCATCCACAAAAAACCCTCATCCCATAGTCCCTAAAAACCCACAACCCTCATTATAAAAAACACTTGAAGCCTCATAAAAAACACTTAACCATGTTCCCCAAAAATACCTTAACCCACATCCCTAAAAAATCGCAACCTAAATCTCTAAAAAAACCAATATTTTCTACCCTAAAAACTCTTTAACCCTCAACCTCAAAAAATAATGTACCCTCATCCACAAACAACCCTAATCCCTGCACTATAAAAAACCCAAAACCCTCAGTCCTAAAAAACCATCATCCCTCTACCACAAAAAACCCTAAAAGCTCATAAAAAATATCATTAATCCAATTCAAAAAAAAAACACTAAACATTCAACCCCCCAAACCCTAATCCCTTAGATAAAAACACAATTAACACTTATCCCAAAATAACTTTAAAACCCATCCCTAAAGACCCCTCAACCCTAATCCCCATAAATAACTAATCCACATCCCACGAAATCCCTCAATACTCAACCCCAAAACCCCAAAACCTTCATCGCCAGAAAATCAACAATGTTATACCCATAAAATCATTGAACAGCATCCCTAAAACAATACTCAACCATAATACCTAAAAAAATGAAACCACAACCCCCCAAAAACCCACAATCCTCAGCCCCAAAAACTCTTAACACTCATCGATAAATAACCCTCACCCCTATCCCCAAAAAATACACATTGTTCATTGCCCAAAAATAATTTACTCTTATCTCCATAATACCATAAACTCTTAAACATGGAAAAGGGTAAACCATTATTCCCAAAAATACATCATCCCTTTTCAAAAATAAACCCTAAGGTATATTCCAAAAAAATAAAATAAACCCAAAGCCTTAAAAAACCATTAGCCATCATCCCCCAAAAAACCATAAGCCCTCATCCCAAAATATATTAATCGTTAAACAAAAATAAACCCTAAACAATCATACAAAAAAATAATTACCCCTCAGAAAAAAACCATCAACAATTCAGCCCAAAGAACCATGAAACCATTCCCCAAAAAACCATCATCCAACAGTCCTAAAAACCCACAACACTTTAGCCCATATAACCCTAATCATTACTGAAACAGCCTTTAAATCCTCATCCCCAAAAAACCAACCCCTCAGCCCCAAACTATTCTTGACCCTCATTTCCAGGAAAACATAAAACCTAATCCCTATGAAACACTAAACCATCAGGCCCAAAAAACTATCAACCTTTTGGTATAAAAAAACCTAAACCCTCATCCCAAAAAAACCAAAAACTATTGGTTGAAAAAAAATCCACAATCATCTTCCCTAAAAACCCTAATCCCACTAATAAAAAAACCTAAACCCTTTTCCCCAAAAAAAATCCTTAACCCTCAGCTTACATAAAACATTAACAATTAGCCCCCAAAAATACTCATCCCTCATCCTAAAAAACCCTCAAACCTCATCCCGCAAATTCCAAAAACCACATCCCATAAAACATCAACCCTAATCCCCAAAAAACAATAATTGATAAGCCCACAAAAATAAACTAAATCATTCTCCCCAAAATCCCAAAATTCTTAAGCACAAAGAAACCTAAATCCACTGCCCCCAAAATGCCGAAACCCTCAAACCAAAAAATTCACGAACACACAGTCCAAAAAATCTCTCAAACCAAAGAATCAAAAATAATAATAATAAACTGTTTGCCCAAAACCTCCCCAAGTTTCATTTTCCATAAATCACTAATCCCTTTTCCATAAAACCTATCAGGCATGTTCCCTGTAAAAAACCTCAAGCCTAAGAAACAAAAATTCCTCAACCCTCATCCCCAAACTCCTCAACCCTTAGCCCCGAAAAATCAATAAACATCGTCCCTAAAGAATATGTCACCCTTCATAAAAAAAATAAACCCAATTCCATTAAAAAACCCTTGACCATATTTCCCCAATAAACCATCATTCTCATCCCCTAATAACCCTAAAACCATATCCCAAAAAAATCATCAATCATCATCCCCCAAAACCCTCAAAACATATCCTAAAAACCCACTAAACCCTCATCACCAATAAATGTAACACCCCAAGATTTCATAGTGTGTTATTTCTTCAAAATAATTCAATAACTTGCACTACACGCAACACCGAGTTCAATTGCAACATGACTTACCAAAAAAAAATCCATTCAAAAGAGGTTATGAATAGTATTAACCGAATTTTAAACTTTATATAATCCTTATAATTTTAGAATCCATATTATGAGTTTCTTAGATATAATGCAAGAACAAATTCATTTTCAGTATTGCACTTTTATCAACGTTTAATAGTGAACCCTTTTTAAATACAATATTTTAAACTTTTTGACTAAATGGGGACATCAAAAATTTAAAATGAAACATCCCAAGCTTCCACGGTACACTTTCTTTGAATAATACAGTAGCGTGTGTTGTACGCAACCTTGAGTTTTAACACACACCACAACCAATCAAACTAGCCGTTATGAATAATAATACCTACTTTTTGAAATTATATATATTTTATATTTTAAAATGGACTTCATTTTTGGATTCGGAATATCGAATTTAGCCTAATGTGAAATTTTGGTACATTTCGGATAACTTTCATATTTTGATGAATAGTGAAAATTACTAAATTTAATTAAAAACAACTTTTTTAATCAAAATAATTAATAGTGATAAATTATGAATTTGAGTGGTTTTAGAGTATATTTGGAATATATTTTTACCATTTAATATAATTTTGGTCATTGGACATAATTTTACAATTAAACCGAACATAAACAAGTGTCAATCTTTTGATAGTTATTATCTCTTAAAAACACGCTTTTTGTTTTGACAGCGGGAATTAATTTTAAATTAATTTCTGCCACTTCTGTGTTTTAAATTTAGGAAAATGGATTCCATATTTGGAATCAGGATGTTCAAATTGTGTAAATGGGTAACTTTTATTTTTAGACATTTTGAATAATTACTGCGGTAAATATTTTATTTACCATGGTTAAGGGTAAATCCGGTAAATAAGGGTTAAAAAAATAATATTATAATAATACTAAATTACCCTAAAACGTGTCTTAACCCTATTGGTTGATACATGGTCGACCATGGGAATCTTTGGGTCTATTTTGGGACCCCATGGATCCACTTGTAAGTGATAATGACACTTTATTTTAATTAAGTCAAAATGAATACAAAAATGACACAAGCATATATCTTTTAGCAAAACAATTGTTACATAGGGTTATATAAGTTGGAGTTTAGATTATAAATATTCATTAGAAAGATAAAAATATTTCCTACATAATGATATTTTATTTATAATTTTTAGACATTAAATAATTTATTTTATTTATGACACAATGATGATGCAGTAATTACTATAATAATGAAAAATTAAAACAATTGATATTATAAATACCCAAATAAATATAATATGAAACTTTTAATGAATTAAACTAATTTTATAGGATAATATGATATATTAGGATTGATTTAATTGACTTTTTTCGAAGTAATCAATCTGTTATGAGTTTCACAAAAATCAACTATTGAATAGTGTCAAAATTGACATAAAAGAGTTCTTAAAACAAATATTATATTATTAATTGATATTAAATTCCTAAAAATCTAAGGTTCGGCCAAGAGACTTATATCATGATAGGTTCATCATTAATGGACCACTTGGGGGTCGTTTGGATGTATATAGTAAGTTTATTAACCATATTATATAAAAATACAAAGAGACATTGTAAAAGTGAAACTAATTAACTTAGAGTTAATACTTAAAGATAAGGTTAATATAAGTACCCAAACCTGTCTAAATTCTATTGGTTGAGTGGTTTGCGACCTATCCCCACCTTAACCTTTGAATAGTCAACTTTGGATCCATTAGAAACCGAATATGAATTTATTATAAATTAATATTTCTAGCTTTTCCAAAGGTGCCCCTCACCCCTCTTATAAAAGGGCACTCCTCCTTCTCATTTCTTCACACCTCTAAAGCCTTTTGGTTCGGTCAAACTCTGCCCAAATACTCTCCCAACATCCCTCACTACAACCTAGGAGCCTTAGTTTGATCAGAAAGCCAACCTAAGGAGCCCTTTTGATCAAATCAAAAGGAAGAACCCGAAGAAGAGGTAATGTTTTCACCACCCCTTTTCCAAGTTCATTTCTTCTTCCACTTCTTCTTCCTTTGTTGTTACCATTCTAAAATAATGACTCCAGTATCATTTATATACTGTGATGTTATTATAAATATGGTACAACCATATTCAGTATTCTATCCACCCTTTGAATAACATGTCACCATACGTGCGTACGTACGGCTTACCGTCTCCACGTCGTGGTGTAATTGTTATTCAATATATTATTATTTGGATGGGTATAATAATGATGTGTAACTCATGTAAATAATAAATATAACATATTAATGATTCTGTATATATGATATAACATCCATTTATATATTATTTTAATATCAAAAGAATGATATTGTCGCTCGTGCGTACGTACGGACTACCGTCTCCACGAACGCGATGAGATTCATTCTCCATCGTAACCATTAAAGTATAATTATCATTTTATGATTTAAAAATGATGTTTAAGGACTTGATATCATTCTGTATATGAATAATATACAACCTATCCTTTACAAACATGTCTTACGTAACAAAACATATGAAAAAAAAACAAGTAAGTTAACACCCGAAACAACGATAATACTAAGATATTATTATCAAATCAACATTAAAAGATCATATATGATATCATATTAATGTATATGATTCTTGTATAATTTAATAACAATTATTTCACCATTATACAGGAGGTTAACCTACCACAACCAAGGAAAAGTACAAGGTAAGGGTTATTTCACAATCTCTTCTTTATCCGAGGTTGTTTATACGTAATAATCTACTGGGATCTCGTTATCATCCACATCCATGTTTCTTCAAAATGTATTTCAAAACATTTTTACTATTTACACGAATATGGGTTAAAGTCATTTATACCCTTGTTTGACTTTTTATAAGAGGTTTATAAAGGAATCTTTCCGTCGTTTTCAAAACAAGGTCCTTTTTAACCTTTTCGACAGAATTGAGGTAAGAATGTTTTTTTTAACTTATACGGCGGGTGCGGTTATTTTCCGCCGTTATAAAATCGTCGAAGCTTTCCATAAAAGCTCATAAGAATATTTTCAAAGAAAATGTTTTATTTTATATGGATCTTAAATGATTTCAAAATAAAAGGAGATACTTCTTTAAAAAGAATTTTGATTTCATCTATGTCAACATCCTTTGATGGATTTTAAGATTATTTGAAGTTGATTTATTATGATACAAAACTTCTATATTGTATGGAAGGTTTTGTGATATGTTTGACTGTGGATGTGCTATTTTTATACCATTCATAGTTTATGGTGAAATTATTGACATTTCGTATGCTAGTTTTAATACGAATGTTTATGTTATGTTTAAACCTTTTCATATGGGAATGCATTGGACTTAATAAGTGACGGGTGGAGCCCACTATAGCTCCTCGATGCATCGGTAGGTCTCATGAGACAAACTAGTGTCTTGGCACAAGGCCTTGACAAAATCTTATTTGTAGTCTTGGCACGAGGCCTTGACTATGTGGTTATGATAGTCTGGCATTATGCATTCCAACATTATGAAAGTGGTTATTGATTTTTGCATGTGATTATTCGATTAGTAGAATATCCATGTGAATAAGTAAATGGCATTATTTCATTTTATTTATGCCATACCATGTTAAAAGTTCATATTTAAAAGGCTTTTGTTTTAGTTATACATTGCCTTAAATGTTTATTCTTATTTATGAAAGTTTCCGCTATATTGTTATCCTTACTGGTCATTTGAGCTCACCCCTTTTCTATGTTTTATTTTTCCCAGGAAGTGAAGAAGTAAATTATGAATGACCTGCAGGGATTTTATGAGGGGATAATAGTGTGGTCTATTGAGACATTATGTTGTTGTAGTAGTTTTTCATTTTATAATGTAATGTAAAACTTATGAATATATCTGGCATTTTCCAAGGCTACTAAACCAATCGGTCTTTCGAGATTTGATCTTTCTTATGATCATGCCAATGTTACGAAGTAATGCACCGACTCTGGGTAGCTGGGGTCGGGGCGTTACAATAAATGTTGAAACCTTATACCTAAAAACCCTCAACTATCAACTGAAAAAAACCCCAAACCCTCAACCCTAAAATACCCTAAAACCTCTACACCAATACCCCTCAACCCTCAACCACAAACCCCAAAAACGTCATTTGAAAAAAATACAACCATTATCCCTAAAAAATCCTAAACCCTACGACCCAAAAAACCCTCCACACATATCCCCATAATCCCAAAATAATCAATAGAAAAGAACCCTAAATCCTAGACTACCAAAATACCTAAAATAGAATACCAAAAAATTAATAAATAATCAATTCAAAAAACCCTCAAACCTTGAACCTAATCCCTAAAAAACCCAAAACCCTTGGCCCAAAATACACCCATGCCTTATCCCTAGAAAATATTACGCCCTTTCCCCTAAAAACTATTAACCCTCTACCCCAAAAAAACCTCAACCCTCAACCCCAAGAAACTATAAACCTTCATCCCCAAAAATTCCTCAAGCCTCATCCCAACAATCCTCAACCATCATCCCCAAAAAATCCTCATCCATCAGCCCTAAACTCCCCATCCCCCAAAATCCCAATACTCTCATCCACAATAAAATCCCAAAGCCTATTTCTCCAAAAAAACCTCAACCCTCATCCTCTAATAACCCAAAATCTATATACATATAAAACCCTCATCCCTCTTCCCCTAACAACACAAACCCTTATCCCGAAAAAACCCACAACCCACAGCCTAAAAAATCCTAAACCCTCATCCAAGAAAAAAATAATACCTCATCCCTAATAAAAACTAAACCATTAGACATAGAAACCCCTATAAAATAAACCCCATAAAACCTCAGTAATAAACCACTAAAAACCCTTAAGCCACTACCCCAGAATTACCAAATCCCTTATCCCTAAAAAACCCGCAACCCTCATCCACAAAAAAACCCCTCTACCAACAGCCCCAAAGATGCCTAAACCATCGGCTCCAAATTACTATAACCCCTTATTCCACCCAAAACCTCATCCATTAGCCCCAAAAATCCCACAACTCTCATCCCCACAAAAAACTCATCCCTTATCCCAATAAAACCCTAACCATAACCCCAAATAAATCTCAACCATATGTCAAAAAAACCCCACAACCCCAAAACTCATCAAATCTCCACACCCAAAAAACATAAATCAACTATTGAAAAAATTCCTAAACACTAAACCAAGTAAAATGAAAAATATTCATCACCTAAAAAACATACACCCACGCACCTAAAAACCCTAAACCATCTTCCCCCCAAAAAATAAACCCTCAGCCCCAACAAAACCATAACCCTTATCCCCAAAAACCCTAGACCCTCATCCCCAAAAACTCTAAACAAACACCCCTAAAAAACCCTCAACCCTCATTACACAAAAAAAACAAAAACACTGTGGCCATAAAAACCCTCCACCCACTACTGAAAAAACACACAACCCTTAGACTAAAAACCCCTAAATCCTCCAAACCAAAAAAACCTAAACCCCCTCTACCAAAAAACCAACAATCCTCATCCCCAAATAACCCTGTACTCTTAGAGAAGAAAATATTCTAATACCTCATCCCAAAAGGACACTAAAAACTTATCTATAAAGCACTAAATTCTCATCACCAAAAATGACGCAACCCATAGCCCCAAAAACCCTAAAAAACCTACCCCAAAAAATCTTAAATACAAATCCCAAAAACCCTATTCCCGCTAAACCCAAAACTATCTTCCAAAAAAACTCCAAACCCTCATCCCCCAAAAACCATTAACCCACAACCCAGCATGTTCCTAAAACATACTCTAATGCACTACAAATCATCATCCTATGATAAACATAATCCATTGGGAACAAAATAACTTGGAAACTTAAGACAAAAAAACCTTAACCTTTATCACAAAAAATCTTGAAACCTCCATCATAAAAAGCATTGATCACTCATCCCAAAAAACCCTCATTTCATAGTCCTTAAAAACCCACAACCCTCATTCTAAAAAACCCATAAACCCTCATCCCAAAAATACGCTAAACCATCTTCCCCCAAAATCCCTTAACCCACATCCCTAAAAAACTCAACCTAAATCTATAAAAAACCAAAAAATTCTTCCCTAAAAACCCTTTAACCCTCACCAACAAAAAATTATGAACCGTCATCCACAAACAACCCTAAACCCTGATCTCTAAAAAACCTAGAACCCTCAGTCCTAAAAATCCATCATCCCTCTACCACAACAAGCCCTAAAACGTCATCTATTAATATCATGACTCCTATACCTTAAAAACACTTTACAATTTTTGACAATAGACCCTAATTCCTCATACTAAAAAAACACTATCACCCTCATCCCTAAAACACACTCAAACAACTTACCCAAAAAACTATGAACCCTCACACCCAAAAAAAACTAAACCCTCATCCCCAAACAACTTTGACTCCTTAGCCCTAATCATCGATCCCACATCCATATTTAATCCCGAACCATCAATCCCAAATAAAAATTAACCAATAACCCAAAAAACAATTAAACCTTATACCCAAAAAAACCCTTGACCATTAATATCAAAAAACCTTAAACCCTCATTCCCAAGAGACCTTGAACCCTTTTACCTAAAAAACCCTAAACCATCATCCCCCAAAAAACCTTGAACCATCCTCCCCAATCAACCCTTAAACACTAGCCTCAAATATCCATGGACCCTCATACCCAAAAATCCATGAACCCTCAATAATAAACACCCCTCAACCCTCAGCCACCAAAAAACCTAGAACCCTCAACCCACAAAAAATCTAAACCCTCAGCCACGAAAAACCCAAAACCATCAAACCTAAAATAACCATGAACCCACATCCTAGAAAACCCTTAATTATCAACCAAAGAAATCACTAAACCCTTATCCCAAGAAAACCAAATACACTCTTCCATAGAAAACACTAAACCCTCAACTTGACAAAACCCAAAATACTCAACTCTAAAAAACACTAAATCCTCAGCAAAAAAAAACCATGAACCCTCATCCAATGAAAACACAGAACACTCATTCCCAAAATACTACAATCATAAACTCTAATAAAACTGACACCCTCATTCCAAAAAACATGTGTTCCACAAACAGAAAAAAACTTAACACTCAGTAATAAAAATTATTTAAATCCTCAACCCCAAAATAACCTAAATCCATAGCCCCAAAACACCCTATATCATCATCCCTAAAAACCCTAACCCCTTAGCACAAAAATAACCCTTAACTCTTAGACCCTAAAAACCCAAAACCCTAAAAAAAAAAAATCTCTCCCCTCAATCCCTAAAAATCCTAAGCCTACATACCTAAAAAATTGATAATTCATTAGTTTCAAAAAATAATCAACTATCTAGCACAAAACAATCAAAACCCTCACGCTAAAAAAAATAAACACCCTTCCCCTATAAAAACCTAAAACCTCTTCCACAAAAACGCTAAACCCTATTCCCCTCAAGAAAAAATCCCTTGACCCAGAAAAACCCTATACCATCATCCTGAAATAATCTAAAATTGTCAATCCCAACACACCCTACACCATCAACCATAAAAAATCGTAGCCCCTCATTCCATGAAAACCCAAAACCCTCGTTCCCAAAAAACCAAAAAGTGTGAACCAAAATACACCCTACACCCTCAAACACAATGAATCCTCACCGCTAAGTCTTAGAAAACCCAAAAACCTCATCACCAAAAACCTCATTTCCTTCACTATAAATAACCCAAAACCCACTTCCCCATAAAATTAATAAACCATACCCCCCTAAAATATTATACCTCTTCCAAAAAAAACCCTAACCTCCCATCCCCAATATACTCTAGAGCCTCAACCCCCAAAACCCATATTCCTATAGCCCAAAAAAATCAAAACTATCATCCCAAAAAATATATGAACACCCATCCACAAACACCCAATCCCTCATCCCAAAAAAAACCAATAAATTTTCACCAAAAATTTCCAATCCCTCATCCCCAAATAAACCCCACACCACAAGATCCAGAAATACCATTAATCCTCTTCAGCAACAAACCCTAAATGCTAATCCCCAACAAACCCTGAACTGTCATCTCCTAAAAACCCAGAACATGGTCCCCAAAAACACTTGAAGCCTTTTTCCCTAAAACCCTGAACAATTGACCCAAAAATAATTTAACAATCATCAACAAAAAAACCTGAACCTTTAGTAAAAAAATCTTATAAACCCTCATCCCAGAAATAACCAGAACCTTGAGTGCCAAAAAATCTTGAATCCAAAAACAAGAACCATAATCCCTCATCCCTGTAAACCATTGTGCCCTCATCCACAAAAAATCCATGAACCCTTATCCCCAAAAAACCATGAACCCTTATCACAAAAAAACTCCTTTAACCTCATACCCAAAAAAAATAAACCCTGCTCCGCCAAAACCCATAAACCCTTAGCCAAAAAAACCCTAAAACATAAACAAAAAAACCTCAACAGAAATCCCAAATAACCTTCAATCCTTATCCCCAAAATACCCTCAACCCTCAGACCCAAAAAAACCTAAACCCACCTCCCAAAAATACGATAAACCCTCATCATGAAAATAACATAAAAACAAAACTTGCCAAAATCCATATACACATAAACGTAGAAAACCATAAGCCTTCAACCCCAAAAACCCCTAAACCCAAAGGCAAAAAAACCATAACAATCAACCATTAAAAACCCAAAAAACTCTACCATAAAACTCCAAAAATTGTCATCCCTAATAAAAAAAATTCATCATCCCTGAAATCATATACCTTCTATCCCAAGAGAAATTAAACCCTCATTCCAAAAATAAAAATAAAAACTCATCCCCAAAAAACCCTAAACCCTAATCCCCAAAGACCCCTTAACAATTTATAAAAAAACCCTACACCATCAACCCCAAAAAAACCTACAACCTCAAACCATACAAAACCCTATTCTCTCTAAGGCATAAACACAAAACCCTATACCCCTAAAAACCTAAAACCTCATTCGATAAAAATCCTCAACCCCCAGCCTCGGAAAACCTTCAACCCTCATAAAAAACCTACAATCACCATCCCCAAAAGACCCTTATCTCACAGTAGGATGAATTTGAAACCATCATCCCAAAAAAAACATTGATCCCTTGAGCCAAAATAACTACATAGCATTTTCCCAAAATACCACAAAACTACATCCCTAAAAACCTCTTATGGCGTACCCTAAAGACCACTAAACTCAAAACCCAAAAAACCAACAACCCTATACCCCCAGAAACACTCAACCATCACCCAAAAAAATCCATAAACCATCATTAAAAAAAACACTAATCCATCAACCCCAAAAAACCCTTAATGCATTAGTCCCTACAAAATTTTAACCATAAACATTAAATAACCCTACAGTGTAAGACAAAAAACCCTAAAATATCATACCCCCAAACCCAAAACCCCCATCCCCCAAAATAAACCTAAACCCCCATGCCCCAAAATCCATCATCCCTCATCCCAAAAAACTTCAAGACTCCTCCCAAAAAATCCATCATCCCTCAACAGTAGACAGACCGTAAACCATCATCCACCAAAACCCAAAACCCTTAACCAAGAAAAACCTCAACCCAGAACAGAAAAAAATATAATACCTTATGAAAAAGGAAAAATCATTGATCCTAAAAAAACCACAAACCCTGATCGCCAAAAATACACTAAATCATATGTTCCAAAATACCCTAAAAAAATCAGACCACAAAACCCTATACAATTGTGCCCAAAAAAATAAACCCAATGCCCCCAATAACACTAAACTATAAACCCCAATAAACACTAAACCATTAGCTAGAAAAAAAAACAAAACCCCCAACCTGAAAAATACCATAAACCCACATCCCAAAAATCACCTAAACTATCAGCCCCAGAAAACCTAAACCAACATACCTAAAAATCCCCAATCCTTCAACCCAAAAAAATTCTAAGACCATAGATAAAAAAACCCGTATTCCCAAAAAATCGTAAATCCTCAAATTTAAGAAACCATAAACCCACATCCCCAGAAAACCCTAGAGCTTCCACCAAAAACCCCTTAAACCCTAATACCATAGAAAACCAGAAAACATGGTGCTAAAACCCCTAAACCTTCATCACATAAAAATCATAAATCCTCATCACCAAATGACCCTAAACCAATATCCTCCCCCTCCAACCCAAAAACCTTTGCACAAAAAAACAAGACCCTCATCCCCCAAAAAACCCTTAACCCTCATCCCAAAAAACCCAAAATCTATCACTCCAAATAATCATCAAACCTACATCCCCAGAAACACTAAACCATCATCCTAAAAAAACCCATCCTAAAAAAAATAAACAATCAACCCATAAAACTCTAAATGCTCATAAAAACACTAAACCCTCAATCACCAAAAAAACTCTAAAACCTATGCCCCAAAATACCCAAAACACCCCACCCCAAAAACCATATACCCTCATAAAAAAAATAACTCAACACAAAATATCCCAAAACCATCAGAAAAAACACTAAACCCACATAAAAAACCCTAATCCATAATACCCCCAAAAAATAAACCCTCTATCCAAAAACACCAATAGCCTCAACTGTTGATACTCTATAACTTTTGGCCCTAACCCTCAACCCTTATCAACAAAAAACTACCAAACCTCATCACCATGAAACCCTCCACCCTCTACCCCGAAAAAATATAAAACCCTCAATGCCAAAATAGCCTACACACTCATCCATAAAATACCATAAACCATCATCCGCAAATAAAAATCACCCCTTAGTCCCAAAAAACCATAAAACCCTTTCCCAAAAAACCTGTAAAACCTCAGCATCAAAAAACATTAAAATCTCCATATCAAAAATCCTAAACCCTATGCCCCGAAAGAACATAAACCCTTACCTCCAATAACACATAACCCTCATCCAAAAGAACACTGATCCCTAAGCACTATAAAATCCTAAAACCCATGCTAAAAAAACAACAACCATATCAATAAAAACCCCTTAAAACATAATCCTAAAAGACCATCAACGGTAATCCCTAGAAAACCCTAAACTCATACCCCTAGAAAACCCTAAAGCCATAGCCCCAGAAAACACTAACCCCAAATCCCCCAAAATCCCTAAACCTGCAGCACTAAAAAATCCAAACCCTCATCTACAAAAAAATCTTATACCTCATACCCAAAAAACAAAAAACACTCAAACCAAAAAAACCCTCATCCCTCAGACCCTAAACCACAAAAACCTGTATCCCAAAAAAACCCTCAAAACTGATCCACAAAAACAAATGACACTCAACCCTAGAAAAAAACTCAACCATCATCCCCAAAAACCCAAAAACCCTTATTGTGAAAAAACTAAAATCACAATACCCAAAAAACACTCCACCCCATCCCCAAAAATCCCAAAAATCATGGCCCCAATAAAACCCTAAACATTCCAATCTTAAAAAACCCCTACACCTCTACCCGAAAAAACCCTAAACCCTTATCCCCCATAAAACCATAAATCATCCTCCCAAAAAAACTTCAAACATTTGGCCAGAAAAACACTTAACCCTAATCCCCCCAAAACCTAAAACCATCATCCCCAAAAAACCCTACACCCTATTCACCAAGAAACATTTAACCATCAGCCCCAAAAAACCCTATAACATTTTCCCTAAAAATGAAACCCTCATCCAAAAAAACCTGAACCAATAACCCAAAAAAACATAATCCCCATCCCCCAAAAAGAAAAAATCCCTTCCCCAAACATCCATTATCCAAAAATAAATAAATCCTTGACCCAAAATTTTCTCTAGTCCCTTAGTCCCAAAAAACCAAAATCAATCGGCCCCAAAATCCAAAACCCTTGGCCATAAAAATTCTAATTCCTCATCGCCCCAAAACCATAAAACCTCATCCCCATAAACACTAAACCCATAGTAAAAAATAACAATAAACCCTCAACCACAAAAATTAATAAAACCTTAGCGTCAAAAACCCCCAATCCATCAGCCTGAAAAAACAAAAAACACTCAGTCCCAAAAAGTCCTAAAAATAAATAACCTAAAACTCATAAATTGTCAAAAACTAAAAAACCTAAATCCATAGTCTATATAAACCCTAAAAATTCAGCCCTAAAAAATCCAAATCCCTATTAAAAAAAAATAAACACTCAGCCCAAAAATTCCCAAAACCCCTAACCCCCTAACCCCCAAAAACATTAAAACTCATACTCAAAATACCCCAAAACCTCATTCCCAGAAAAACCTAAAACCACATCCTGAAAATCCCAATACATAGAGCACAATAAAACCCTAAAAACTAGATCCTAAAAACCCTATTCCCTAATGCCAAACAAACATAAAACCCACATCCCCAGAAAATCTAAAACCTCATTATGAATAATCCCTAAACCCTAATCCCCCCAAAACCGTAAACCCTTATCCACAAAAAATACTAATCCATCATCTTTACTAAACCCTAAACCCCATACCCAAAATACCTAAACCATAAACCTCCTAAAACCATAAACCCTGATCTAAAAAAATCCCTATTCCATCAACTCCAAAAAAACCAACATCCCTCAGCATTAATAACCCATAACCCTCATCCCAAAAAAACTCTAAATCCTCATACCCTAAAATCCTAAAACCTTAGGGCCAAAAAAACCTAATTTATCAGCCAAAAAATACTCTAAACCGTTATTAAAAAACCTAATCCCTCATCTAATATGAACCCAAAAAAACTCAACCCAAAAAAACCAGAAACCCTAAGTCCCAAAAAATAATAAACCATGAGTGAAATGAATACATAAACCCTTAGTCCCAAAAAACCCTAAACCCAGGCCCTAAAAAACATTAAACCCTCCCCACAAAAAAATCCACAAGCCTTATCCCTAAAATCTCGTCACCCCTCTAACCTAAAAGACTCCAATCCCTCTGCCCCAAAAAAACATAAACCCTTATACACCAAAAGATATAAACCATCATCCCAAAATAAACCTAATCCCTCATCACAAAATACCCTAAACCCTCATCCCAAAAAACTATAAATATTCAACCCCAAAAAACCTAAAAACTCTACCAGAAAAAACAATAATCCCTTAACCCCCCAAAAAAATCAAACCTGTAAGGGCATAAAACCCTATACACTAATCCCAAAAAACCCTAAACCGTCATCAACGAAAACCAAAAATCCTCAAACCCAGAAAATACTAATCCCTCTCCATAAAAAAAACCCCAAACCATCATTTCACAAAAATCTTTTACCCTTTAGTGAAAAAACCTAATCCATTTGCCTTAAAAACCCATAAAGATTCGTCCCCCCAAAACACTAAACCCTAATTTCCAAGAAACCCTCACACATAACACCCAAATATCCTAAAACATTTCTGCATATTTCCCTCATCCCTAAAAACCCTAATCCATCAGCCACAAAAATATCTAAATCTTCACTCCCCAAAACCCTAAAACATCATTCCCAAAAAATCATCAACCGTCAACCCTTATTAACTCTAAAACCAAACCGAAACAAACTAAACTCCAACCCCAAAAAACAATTCCATCACCCCCAAAAACAACCTATACCCCATGACCTAATAAAAACATAAACCCTCATCCATAACAAACAATAAACCGTTATCCCTTTTAAAACATAAACACATATCCCCCATAAATCCCTAAAACCTTTTCCCTAAATAACCATAAACACTCATACCCAAAAAAACATAAACCCCCACCCCAAATAAAACATAAATCCTTAGGACAAAAAATTTTAAAAACCACAATCCCAAAAAACACTACACCATCATAAAAAATAACTATACCCTCATCCCCAAAAAACCATTAATCTGTAGCCACATGAAACCTTAGAACCTCATCCCTAAAAACCCCAAAACTATTAGCCCAAAAAAACTGAATAATATTCCCCAAAAAACCCTAAACCACCAACAGGGAAAATCCCTAAACATTTTTCCAAAAAAACCATAAACCCTCATTAAAAAACCTTAACCCTACTCCCATAGAAAATAACAAACCATGAACAAAAAAAAATCTAGATACCCTCAACCTAAAAAAACATAAAACATCATTAAAAAACCAAAATCCTCTCCCAAAAAACCCTAAAACCTCATTCCCAAAAAAGTTTAAACACTTAGCCTCCGAAACAACTGAACCCTCATCCACAATCCCCCTAAATTGTCAGCCCTAGAAAACCCTAAACACTAATCCCGGAAATACCCTAGACTCTTATCCATAAAAACCACAAACCAAATGCCCAATAAACCATAAATATAATAAAAAAGAAACCCCAAACCATGTTCCCAAAACCAAAATCCGAAACACCAAAAAACCCTTAAACCCACATCCCCCAAAAAGAAAAACCCTCAAACCCAAATAAACCATAATCCCTATACCCATGAAAACAAAAAAACTGTCATACCAAAAATACCCAAAACCCCAAATGCCAAAAAACCATAAACCCTAAGCCCTAAATATAAATAAACCCCCATCCCAAATTAACACCAAATCCTCAGTCCCAAAAAACACTAAAACATTATCCATAAAAAACACTGATCCTTCAACCCCCAAAACCCTAAACACTCAACCAAAAAAAAACCATAAAACATAATCCCAAAAATCCCCCAATCATTCATCAAAAAATACAAATCCCCATTTCCCCATGAGACTCTAAATTAACTACCTACAAACCCCAAAAACATCATCATTGTAAAACCCTAAACCCTCATCCCCAAATAACCCTAATCCCTTGTACCCATGAAACACTATACCCATACCCCCCAAAACTCTATCACATCATATGCAATAAAAAATCATCATTCCCAAAAAACCCAAAATGCTCAGGACCTTCAAACCCTAAACTACAACCCAAAAAATGAAGACTCCACAACCCCAAAAATACATACACCATATTCCCTAAAAACCTAAAGCCCTCATACCTAGAACATTCTAATTCCTAAACCACAGAAAACATAAACCCTTAGACCCAATAATCCCAATGCCCACAGTCCTAACTTAACCTAAACCATCATAAAAAAATAGTAATCCCTAACACCCGCAAAACTCCAAAACCCATATCCCCAAAAAACCTCAGACTCATCCCAAAAATATCTAATCTTGGAGTCCCCAAAAGCCTAAATACTTCACCCAAACCCCCCCCCACCGACACCCTTGGACCTGGAAAATCCTTAAACCCTCTTCCCCAAAAAACCAAAACCATCAACCCCAAAAAACAATGCACTCGTAGTCCCAAAAAGAGAAAATAATTCAACCATAAAACCCCTAAGCCATCATCTCCAAAAACCCTAAGCAATTACCCCCCCAAACCCTAAACTCCCCTCCCAAAAAACCCTAATATATCATTCCCGTAAAAACCCCAATCACATAGCCTAAATAAATTAAACACTTAACACCAATAAAATTTAAACATTCACACCAAAAAAATCATAACACATATCCCAAAAAATCCCTAAACCCCCTTCCTAGAAAAAACTAAAACCCTATCCCCCAAAAACCCTCAACCCTAAGCCCAAATTAACCCAGAACCCTCAGCCCTAAAAAAACATAATCCCAATGTCCCAAAAATTTGTAAACCCTTAACCCCCCAAAACCCTTGACACATAACCCCAAAACCCCTAAACTGACAGACCCAAAATCCTAAATCCTCATCCCCCAAAAAACATATTCCCATATCCCAGATAACCCTATACCCTTAGCTAAAAACATTCAAACCTATTTCACAAATAACCCCCAATCCAAATCCCATTGCACCAAATAACCCCAAACCCTCATAAAAAACCTAATCTTTCAGACCAAAAAAACAACAAAGAAAAATTTTAATATAATATTAAACCCTTTCCCTAAAAAACCATAAACCCTACACCCCCAAAAATCCCTAAACCCTTAGCCACAAAAAGCCAAAAACCATAGACTAAAAAAATCCTAAATCCTCATCCAAAAAAATCCAATAACCCTTATCACCAAAAAACAATAATTCCTCATCCCAAAAATACACTAAAACCCTTAACCCTATTAAAAAATACACACTCATCCCAAAAAACCCTAAATTCACATCCTGAAAAAATTCTAACCCCATCTCCAAATAACCAAAAACCCTCATCCCCAAAAAACCCCAATACATTCACCCCAGAATACCCTAATCCATCAACACCAAAGAACCATAAACCTTATTCCCAAAAAACCCAAAACCCTCCAACCGGAAAAACCCAAATCCATCAGCCTAAAAAACCATATTCCCAAAATCACAAATAACCTCAACCCTCATCTCTAAAAAACAATGAATCCTAGCCCAAAACCCCATCTAGATAGTACCATAATCCCTATTCTAGAAAACACTAATTTACTAGCCCCCAAATAACTCTAAAATCTCTACAATAAAATTCACTAAACCACAAAATTAAAAAAATAAATATCCCTAAATAATAATAAAAATGAATTCCCAAAAAAACCCTAAACCCTCATCTCTAAAAAAACGCTAACCCTAATCTCCAAAAATACCATAAACACTCATCCCTAAAAATCCCAAAGCCTTCTTCCCAAAAAAACCCTAAACCCTTTGACAAAAGAAACCATCAACACTAAGCACCAAAATACCTAGAACCTATTCCACAAAAAACCATAACCCCATAACCCCCTAACCCAAAAACCCTCAACCCTCATACAAAAAAAACCATCATCCTTAAGCACTGAAAAACCCATTACCCTCATCCCTAAAAAACCATAAAACCACATCCCTATAACACCTAAAACACAGACCCCCAAGAAACCATAAACCCAATTCTAAATAAAACCATAAACTCCCAGTGCTAAAAACCCTAAAACAACATCTCCCATAAAACCCGTCATCCCAAAACACACTAAACCCAAATAATGAAAAACCCATAAAACATTCCACAAAAAAACAAAAACCATATTTCTCAAAAACCCAAAACCCACATGCTAAAAAATACCTAAAATCATATCCCAAAAAAACCTAAAGCATCATTCCTAAAAACAATAAAAAAATAATTCCCCAAAAAAACCTTAACCCACAACCCTAGAATATTTAGAAATCCTTATCCCCCAAAAATCCTAAACACTTAGCACCCAAAAACCCAAAACCATCAGCTCCAAAAAAACGTAAACACTTTTCCCCAAAAGACCCGAAACACTTATCCCCCAAAACTGTTAACTATTACCCCCCAAATAACCCTAATCATGCATTCCTTAAAAACCATAAACCGTAATCCCCAAAAAACCAAAAAACCACATCCCAAAAGACCAAAAACTCTCAACACAAAAAAACCATAAATCCTCATCCAGAAAAACCTGAAACCCTTATCCCAAAAAAACCATAAAACCTCATCCAAAAAACCTAAACCTCGTGGCCTAAAAGACCATAAACCATCAGAACCTAAAAATGATAAACCCACTAAAAAACCTCAAACCACCATCCCAAAAAGCCACCATCCCAAAAAAACCATAAACCATTGGTCGCAAAAAAACCCTCAACCCTCACCCCCAATTCTATATAATCCATCATCCCCAAGAAAATATAAACCCTCATCCTCTAAAATAACCTATTCCATCATCCCCAAATAACTCTAAATCATATGTTCTAAAACCAGTAAACCCTGAGCCCTATAAAAACTAAACCCCCATCCCAAAAAACCATAAACCCTTAGCCCCCCACAACCTCAACCATAATCCCAAAATATACCTCATCCTTCATCCCCAAATATTGATTAACCCTCATCCCACAAAGACCCTAATCACACATCCCAATAAATCCCCCTCCCTTAGTCCCACAAAATGCTCCACCTTATTCCAAAACCCCATAATAACTGATCCAAAACTCCTCAACTGTCAACCCCATAAAACCCTAAATCCTATGTCTTTAAAAACCCAAAATCTACAACCCCAAAAAACTATAAATCATTAGCCACAAAAAACTACTTCAATGGCCTTAAAAAACCATAAACCCTCATCCTCGAGAAAAAAATGAAGCCAAATTCCCCCAAAACCCAAAAAACCATAGTCCCTAAAAAACCCTCAACCCGCAGCACTAGAAAAACAAAAATACTCATCCCTAGAAAACACTTATCTCTTATCCCTAGAAAAAATAAATCTATTAGCCACGGAAAACCCTAAATAGTATGCTTGAAGAAACTATCAACAGTAATCCCCAGAAAACAATTAATCCTCATTCTAAAAAAACCAAATCTATAAAGCACAAAAACCCTAAGACATCAACACTAACAACAATAAACCCATGGCCCCAAAAAACCCCTGACCTATAGCCCCAAAAAACCATCATCCCTAAACCTTAGAAAACCCTAAACCCTAAAATGTAAAAAAACCTTCACCATATTCCCTAAAATACATTAAACACTCATCCCAAAAAACTGTCTACCCGAATCCCCAATAAACCCTAAACACTCATCATGAAAAAACAAAAACATCATCCCCAAAAAAACCTAAACGATCAAGACCAAAAAACCATTAACCATAAGACCCAAAATAACATCTCCCCCAACACCAAAAAATCATTCACACTTATCCCCCAAAAATAATATATCCTCATCCCCAATAAAACCTAAGCCCTCTGTCCCATAAAACACTAAACCTTAGCCCAAAAAAATCTAAAACCATAACAAAAAATTATACAATAACCCTAGTCCTCATAAAAACCTAATCTCTCTTCCCCAAAAAACCTTTATCACAAAAAACCCCTAAACAGTCAGCCCAAAAATTACCTAAACATGTAGACCCAAAAACCCAATAATATTAGCACCATGATACCCCAAACCCACATAAAAAAATATACCCTCAGCCCAAAAAACGAACAAACTCTACCCCCAAATACCCTTAACACTCAACCAACAAACATATAAAACCCTCAACCCCAAACATTCAACTCTATCAGCCCCAATAACCCAATAACCCTCGGTCCCAATAACAACAGAAATCATCAACTCCTAAAAAACATAAATCCTCATATCCAAAATCCCTAAACCTTAATCAAAAAAATATCCTATGACCTCATCCCCAAAATAAACTAAAACCCACCTCTAAAAAACACTAAACCATCGTCTTCAAAAAATAATATATCCCCATCCATAAAATCTCTAATACACCCATACAAAAAAAATTCTTAAACCCCCATCCCTTGAAAATGATATAACCTCTTCCACAAAAAACCCTAAATCCATATCCCTAAAAAACCATAAACCCTATGACAAAAAACACCACAACACCTCATCCCAAAAAATACCTAATCCGTTATCCCAAAAGAACATAATCCCTTATCCCTGAAAAAAATTCTAAAATTAAAACCCCAAAACACCATAAACCCTCTGCTTCAAAAAATACTAAACACTGAACCCCAAAAAACCTCACCCACTATACGAAAATATGATAAACTCCCATCCCCCAAAATTCCTAAACCATCATCCCCAAAACAAAAATAAACCCTAATCCCTAAATAATCCTAAACCCCCCATCCACAAAACCCTAAACCCCACCACCCTAATAAATCTTCAAATGATATCTCGAAAAAAACCATCAACCCTTATCCTGAGAAGAAACTCAACCCCCAGCCCAAAAAAACACTCAACAGTAAGAAAAAAATCATAAAACCTATTCCCAAGAAAAATATTGATCCCATATTAGCAAAAAAACATATAAAATTAGACCCAAAAATTACTAAACCCAAATCCCCCAAATCTCTAAAACCTCTACACCCAAAAAACACTCAACCCTTATAACCTAAAAACCCTAGACCATAAAACAAAAAAAATCATCAACCCTCAACCATAAAAACCTGAAACCTCATCTTGAAAAAACCATCAATCCTTATCCACATAACCATAAAAACCATTATCCATAAAAAACCATCAACCATCAAAATTAAAGAAAACCTTGTCCCTCTATCTAAAACACTCTCACCCCTCGTCACAAGAAATACTATTCCACCAGTCATAAAAATCCCAAAAACCTAATCCCCAAAAAACACTAAACCGTAAACCAAAAACCCAAAAACCATCATTCCTAAAAATTATTATACAATCATAAATATGAAATCATAAATCCCATCCCCAAAAATAAAAAACCCACATAAAAACTATAAAATCTCTTCCCCCAAAACTCTCAACCCTCAGCATAGAAAACCCTCAACCATAAAACCCAAATAAACCTTAATAATCACACACAAAATTCTCTCATCCCCCAAACCCAAAATAGAATAAAACCTATTCCTAAAAAAAACTCATCCTTAAACCTTGAAAAAAATTAAAACATTATCCCCAAAAAAAACTAAAGCCTCAATCCCTAAAAATAATAACCACTAAACCCCAAATGTCCCGTATCCCTTTTCCCTAAAATTCCATAATACCTCATTCCCAAAAAAACCACAACACCAAATAACTACTGACCTCTGCAGTAAAATCCCTCAAAAATCATCCTGAAAATACCCTAATCCTTCTATCAAAAAAAACCTAAAACCCAGAAAGCCAAAAAAAGGTCAACCCTCATCCCTAAAATCCATAAACAGTCATGACAAAAAACTAAAATTTCAGCACAAAAAAATCATAAACACACATCCCCAAAATAACACATACCCTCAACCCATTAATATTTATATTTCATTCCAAAAAACCAAAATCCATGATCCTCAAAAACACTAAACCCTCATCCCATAAAAACCCAAAACCCATATCCCATAAAACCATAAACCCTTATCACATAAAAAATATATACACTCTACCCCACAAAAACCAAACCCACATCCAAAATGAAATCCTAAATATTGTTCCCCAAAAAACAATAATCCCTCAACACAAAAAAAACCAAAAGCCTCATCCCCAAAAAACAATCATCACTCATGCTATTAAAATCCTAACCCACATCCTTAAAAAATCCAAAAACCTCTCCCAAAAAAACATTAATCATTCGAACACTAAAAATCCTAATCCCTAATCCCCAAAAAACCATAATCCCTCAACCCCAGAAAACCCAAAACCCCAAAACCCAAAAAAATAAAATGTCAGCCCCAAAATTCGCTAAATACATATTCCCCAATGACTCTAAAACCATAGCCCAAAAAACACTAAACAATCTACCCCCCCGAAATCTTATACCATCACCCCTAAAAAACCTTAAAACCTCATCGCATAAAACCCTAATCCCTAATCTAAAAAAAACCTGATCCCTTATCACCGAAATACCCAAAACACTAAACACTAAATAACCCTAATCCCTCAACCCCAAAAAATAGTAAACCATCTACCCAAAAAAACTAAATCTCTTAGCCCCAAAAAAACATAAACTCTGATCACTAAAAAAACTCACAAATGTCAACACCGTGAAAACCCTGAACCATAATCCCCAAAACACATTTAATTTTAATAAAAAAAACCATAATCCCCAAAATACTCTCTTCCATCAGCCCAAAAAAACCAAAAACAGTCATACCCAATGACCTGCAACCATCAGCCGAAAAAATCCATAATCCTCCAGCACCAAAAAAAGATCATCCCTTATACCAAAGAAACATTCAACCCTCAGCCCCAAAAACCCCTTAACTATCATCCCTATAAAATAGTAAACCCTATGTCCCAAAAAATGATAAACGCTCCACATTAAAAAAATTGAACTATCATAAAAAAAATTAAAATTCATCTTCCAAAAAACCATAAATCCTCAACCCAAAAACCTAAAACCTAAACACTAAAATACCCTAAATCCTCATCCCCAAAAAACCCTAAACCCTCATCCCCCAAAAACTATATACCCTAATTTCCAAAATACTCTAAACCCTTAGCCACAAATATCCCTAAAACCTTAGACCTACATAACACTAAACTTCCAGGCCCCAAAAAATCCAAAAAACTCTTCCCCAAAATACACTAAATCATTATCCCAAAAACCCATAAATAATAATCCCCAAAAAAACACTAAAACCAAATTACCAGAAATTACAAAACCCTTAACCAAAAAAACCCAAAACCCTCATCCCCCAAAAAACCTAAACCCTAAGTACTGAAATACCATAAAACCTAACCCCTAAAAACCCTAAACACTAATCCATTAATAAAAATGAACCATTTTCCCACTAAACCCCTAAACCGTCAATCCCAAAAATGCTAAACCCACACACCCAAATAACCCAAAACCATATTCCCAAAAAATGATTAAACCCCCGACCCTACAAATACAAAATCATTTATCCCCTAAAAACAATAAAACATCATTCCCAAAAAACCATAAACCCTCACCCACTAAAAAACATAAACCTTTAGAACCAAAATAACCTTAAACTTACATAAAAAACCCCAAACCATCAACCCAAAATCTCCTTAAATAGTAATCCTCTGAGAATAATAAAACATCAGTGCCAAATAACCATAAACCATCATCCCCAAAATACTCAAAACCCACAACCCAAAAATTCCTAAACCCTCATCACCCAATTAAACCTAAACCCTCTTCCCCAAAAAAACACAAACCCACGGGCCAAAAAACTCTTCAACCCTCATCACCAAAAAACATTAAATATTCTACCAAAGAAACCATATCCCCCATCCCCAAGGAACCCTAATTTCATAGCCACCAAAAAGAAAAAACCTCAGTTCCATAAACACTCTACCCCAAAAACCCCTCAACCCTCAACCAGAAAGATCATCAAAAAATCATCACCAAGAACCCAGAAACCCTAATTCATGTAATACCCAATACCCTCTCATAAAAAACCCTAAACCCTCCTGCCTGAAAACCATATACCCTCATCCTAAAAACCACTAAACCATCATTCCGAAAAACCCTAAACCCATAAAAAAAATAATCTTACAAATAAATACTATACCCTTAACACCAAAAAACCAAAAGTATATACCTCAAAAATCCTAGAACCATATGCCTAAAAACCCATATAAATCCATCCCAATAATCTCTAAATCCACTCCCAATAGAATTCTAGAACCTCTTCCCAAAAAACCACAAACCCTCATCCCAAAAAACCATATTCTCCTTGCCCCCACAAACCCTAAACCCACAGCTGCTAAAAACTCTCAACACTAATTTCCAAAAACCATAAACATGCATCCCAAAAAACCGCAATCCATCATCCCCCAAAAAAACCAAAATCCTTTTACCTCAAAAACACTAATCCTTCATCCTTAAAAAACACTAAAACCTCTGCCCAAAATAACTATAGAGACTCATACCAAATAAACCTAAACCCTTATACCTAAAAAACCATAAACCATTACCCATGAATATCCCTAAACCCTCAAAAACCAAAAAAAACCCTCATCACCAAAAAACTCTATACCAATAACCCCAAAAAACCATAACACCTCATAAACAAGGAACCCAAAAACTAAATCCCCAAAAAACCCTAAAATCGCATCTTCAAAAAAAATATATCCTCAACCTCAAACAATCCTAAATACTAAATCCATTTAAACATAAAATACTCATCCCCAAAGTACAAAAAAACTTTATAAAAAACCATAAATCCTTATCCCCAAAAAACCATATTCCCTCATCCCAAAAAAACAACTAATCCCTCAACCACAAAAATGATAATCCCTATGCCATGAAAACCCTAAATCCTTGTTAAATAAATAACTTTAAACCCTCAATCCAAAAACCCTAAAACACCATCCTTTAAAAAAACACAAAAAATATATCCTAATGAAACCCTAAACCCTCTTCCCCAAAAATACATAAAACCTAAACTCTGAAATACCCTAAACCCTCATTATTAAAACTCATAAAAAATCATTTCAAAAAAAAACACTAAACATTCATCCATTAAAAACCCCAAACACTCATCAACAAAAGAACCCTAAAACCTATAGCCCAAAAAACCCTAAACCCTTTAAAATTGAAAAAAATGAAAAACCTTAGAAAACCATAATCTCATTCACCTAAAAAACCAAAATCTATCATCCCTAAAAAAATATAAAACCTCATCCAAAAAAAACCTAAACACCCATCTCCCAAAACCCGTAAACCCTCAACCTCAAAAACATCTAAACCCGAATTCCAAAAAAAACCCATGATGCTCTACCCCAAAAAACCCTTAACCCCCAACCCCCAAAATCCCTAGACCCTCCGCCCCAAAAAACCCAAGCCCCTCAATCCCATGAAACCATTTACCTTTAGACCCAAAACAACCTACACTGTTAGACCCAACAGACTATTGACCCATATTCCCCAAACCAAGACCCTCTTCCCCAAAAAACTATAGAACCATGGTCCCAAAACACCCATGACCCTCAAACCCAAGAAACACTAGTCCCTTAACCCCCAGAATACCCTTGACTCTCATCAACAAAATATCCAATATTTTTTTACCCAAAACACCATAGGGACTGAGCTATAAAAAACAACAGACCTTGAGTAAAAATACCTTATACCATCATTCAAAATAAATATTAGAGCCCCATCCAGAAAATTTCCTAGTCCCTTATCTCCAAAAACCAATAGCCCATAACCCTAAAATATTATCTATCTTCAACACAAAAAATCCATAGAATCATAGCCCCAAATATTCTCTATGCCATTATCCTAAAATTAATCTAATTCCTCAGTCCCAATAAATACTAGGCCCTATGTATTGAAAACAACTAGATGTACTACCCTAAAAACCCTAAAGCTACAAAAAATACCTTGACCATTTGCCAAAATAATTCAAGACCCTCATCCCCAAAAATCATTGGACACTTAGCCTAGAGAGAACCTTGAATCTCCAGCCCAAAAAATCCAAGTCCCTTAACCCCAAAATACCATATACCCTAATCATGAATAAAACCTAGATCCCCATACCCAAAAAACCCTAGGCCGTTATCCCATAAAATCCTCATCCCTCAGCCCATAAGCACTATAGACCCTAAGACCCATATAACCTTAGAACCTCAGCACCATGAAAACCCATTACCCACAACCCAAAAAACATTGATCCTCATCCCCAAAAAACCCTAGTCCATTATTCTCAAAAAATACTAGACCCTCATCCCAATGAAAACCTAGATACTCAAATTCCGAAAACCCTAACCCTTATTCCCAAAAAACAGTATACCCTCAACCCCACGAAGACTACACACTGAGACCCAAAAAACACTAGACCCTCACTCCCAAAAAACCATAGACATACAACACCAAGGAAATCTATACAAAAAATAACTAAAACACCCTCAACCCTCATCCATATAAAACACTAATCCCAATACCTCAGTCCCAATGAAAACAAAATTATTACCCCCAAAAATCCCAAAACCCTCATCCACAAAAACTCCAATCCCATATCCCCAAAAAATCCAAAACACTCATCCCAAAAATACCACAAAACATCATCCCCCTGAAACACCAAAACCTCATACCAAGAAACCCTAAACCCTCTTTCCCAAAAAATACAAAACCCTCAACACCAAAACCCCAAAACCATATGCCCCAAAAAATCCTTACCCACAACAAAAAAACCCAATCAATGTATACAAAACACCTCCCAACCCTCAAATCCAAAAACCACTAAACTATCATCCCCCATAATATGAAACCATAAACCCCTAAAACGATAATCCATACACCCTAAAAAACTATATACCCTCATCCCTAGAAAACCCCTATACTCCTAGCCCCAACATGCCCATAAATATTTAACTCTAAAAAACTAAACCCTCATCCCAAAAATAACATAAGACCTCATCCATAAAAACTCCTAAAAACATAACCCCCCACAACTCAAAACCATCATCCCTAAAAATCCTAAACCATTATCCAAAAAAAAACACAATACCCTCAGAAAAAAAGGCCATAAACCCTCATCCCCAAACCTCTAAAACCTCTTCCCCAAAATCCATAAACATTCAGCCTCAAATAATTCTCATCCCTTAGTGTAAAAAAAAAATCTAATCCTCAATAAACTAGAAACCTCAACCAAAAAAACCCTATATGATCATCCCTAAAAAAAAGAAACCTTTTTCCAGAAATAACCCCACACCCTTAGACCAAAATACCTCAAACCCATAGCATTAACCACTCAACCACAATCCTCATCCCAAAAAAACTCTAGACCCTCATACCTATAAAACCAAAAATACAAAACCCCCAAAACCATACACCCTCATCCCCAATAATCTATAGACACTCATCCCCTAAAATCCCTAAACCATATGAACCAAAAACCAACATGGCCAAGAATCCCTAAAAACTCAACCCTATGAGAAAATAAACCCTTTTCAACAAAAATAACCCAAAAAATTTATCCTCAATTAACCCTAAACTCTCAATCCCAATAATTTTTAAACCCATAGCCCAAATAACCCTAAATACTATGCCCTAAAAACACTCAATAATGAACCCGAAAAACATTGAAACCTATTCCCATTAATACCCTAACCCTTCGTCCCAAATAAACCCAAAACCCTCATATCCCAAAAACCCTAAACCCTCATCCAAAATAACCCTAAAACCTCAGCCCTTAAAAATCAATAAACCCTATGATGATTCATTGAAAGTATGAAATGAGTTTTTGTATATCTGAATAGAGAAATTTATTCCATGGACCAAGGATTACAGGAAACACCACCTACTAAGGTTTATCCATTGTTAAAGACTAACTCACTAATAGTGGAGATGCACAAACAATTTCGAGAAAAGAAAATAGGATAAAGCATGAATTATGAAAAGAGAAAAAATTATAGGATTCTAGTGTATCCAATATTATGTAGTGAAAATAAATTTTAATGGAGATATAATTTGAGGATAAGGTCCTTCATCAAATTAAAAAGTATTGGGGAACTAAATGATCACATAAAAAGCCCAAAACCCACATTAACATTCTAATTAATGACCCCACTATCTAATTTATAACGATTTATTCTTATTGATTCTTTTATCCATTTCCCCACTCCAAATTGTTTTCATTTAAATAATTTCATTCATTTTATATCTTTATATGTCATTTTAGGACCTAAATATGTTTATTTGTACCAAAATTATGTCATATGCCAAAATATTTTTTCTAGTCCAATTCAGATAACAAGTACGCTGAAAATTAATCCCTATACAAAGAATATTTTCCTTATGTTTTATATTCTTCGTATCATTCCATATAGGATTTAGTTGATTTTACCTCAAATCTATGGCATCCTTTTCATCCATGTATAGAGATAAATCTCTATTGTTTAATGTTATTTAAAATACACCAAAATAATTGGGTTTGAAGATCTTGTAGGAACTATTACACACTCATTCAAATGCCTTTATTAAACATTCATATTGTGGTTAAATATTTATATACCTTTTGGAAGGTAATACCTTTTTGAAAAGGTGAATCAACTCTTTGTCTCAATGATTGAAAATGGTCTACTACTGATTATTATAATATCACCTCTTATATACATCATTGGAAATCAATATTGGAGCTTGAATATATTCATGAAGCTTCATCTTATACTCTTAATTTTTATTAGAATCATCATTTACATTAAAATCCATAGGCAAATAATAAAATATAAATGGAGTGATTGGATTGATTTTATAAACCACATAAAATTGGGAATGTCAAGTGGTAGCACATGAAGATTTATAGTATTAAAAACCACATTCTTCTTTTTGAAATTTATGATCTCTCATATCCTTTAATAGAAATGATCATGATATATTTACCAAAGTATGATTGATAAATTATGTTTTCCTATCAGTTTTATTGTGATGGAATGTGTTGAAAGGAATATCCATATTGAATTTCCCCCACAATGAACTCCAGAAATTGGTGAAAAATTCAACCATGTCTCTAAAAAACTAATTTTAAAAATTAAATAATGATGAACAATATCATTGAAAATTAGTTCTCATTGAGACTTTTGAAAAAACATAATGATTTCCATGATGAGATGTTCCCTTGGATTCTCTAGAATATATACTATAGTGTACAAACCTGCCTTGAAATGAAACATTACCCTATGACATATACTGTATTTTAAATAAATTTCATGAAATTTTATTTTATATTTTTATATTATAAATTCTATTTTAGTATATATAAGGTTACGTGGACTGAGAAATGATCATTATGTCCTCATTAATGATTCTCCTAGATGATAATGTCCCTATAATTAAGCTTTGTAAGACAAAACCTGTATCCCTTGAAAAGAAACTTATCATTCAAAAAAATAATCATCCAAAAGTACATTCCAGCATTGGACTAAAATACCATATAACCACATATCATTATAATAATACAATATCATAAATTTAAATCCATCAATTTGGGTCTATGACTAGGTTATCTTTCCACTTTTGATTTTTAAAAAAAATGAGATTTATTAAAATAATTTCACCCACATTAAAACCCTCGAACACAGATTTTGTTAACTATTGATAAATATCAATGACAGAGGGTAAAAATTAAGAACAAACTTTTTTTCTATTAAATAATTAGACAAATGATCTAGGGATATCAAAAACACATTAAATTCATTGTTATAGGTGATGTAATTCCCCATTAAATCATTATAATTCTCAATATAGCCGCTTCAGCGGTTGTGTAGTGGTGAATGAGAGGGGTACAACAATGTCGTTCTTTGGGAGGTACAGGGTTCGAATCCTGGGAGTCCGCTTTCGGGGCGAACTTCTCCCCCGGGATCCACTCGCCTTGCCGGGTCACCCAGTTTCTGACTGGGTGGGAAAAATGAGGCGCAACCCACCCGTGCTGACGGATTGCTTGACGAACCATCGCCGCCCGGGTTGTCACCCTCCGGGATGCACTTCCATCTCGGCTGGCAACGGATCCTTCCTGGCTGGGGCTCTCTCTGGTGTGACCTCTTCGTGGGGAGGGGGGTTTCCTTGTGTGGAGGGTTCGAAAAGGCCACACAAGGGATTTCCCTTAAAAAAAGAATAATAATTGTCAATATAATAAGAAATGGCACTCATTCATTGTATGAGAACATCATTGATCCCAACCCCACAAACATCATAGTCCACATCAAAGACATGATCAAACTATGTAATTTCAAAGAAAATTCTTCCAAAAAATATATCATAATGATTTTAAATGCTTCATTTATTGCATTTGAACACTAAAATTTCCAATTTTTGAATAATTCATTGATTGGTACCTTGATCGGGTAAAAATTAATAATAAGAATACAATAAAATGATTCCAAATAATTAAAATTCATTACTTTTGTAATAGATTGTGATTTTTTTTCAGGACATGATTTCTTCCACCCTTGATTGATCCACCATGAGGACCTCTATTGGTACAACATACCCCAAAAACACCACATATATTGAAATGAACTATATCGTTCCCATCTTTCCATATAGAATTTGTTCCCATATAATAATAATACCTACAAAATAAGATCGACACGGCCCTCCAAATCCGTCTTATAATTCAGAAAATAATATAGATAAATAATAAATGTTTTACCAGTAAAGGAATTCAGAACTTCATTCTTGAGTCAAATGAATTTACTAGGATCATTTGAAAGGCCGAATGGCTTGAAAAAAATTAAAAAATTCCTAGTTAGGATTATAATTTCATTTCCCACTTATCCACTTAATTTCCATATAGTGTTATCTACTCTCAAGATCAACATTAAGAATGATTTATAACCCATGAGATTCATCATGCATATCATTGAGTAATGGAATGAGAGTCCTATATTTTGGGGTAATTTTATTGATATATCTTCTATCAATACACATTTTATTTGTACCATATTTAATTTTCACAAATAATCTAGGAACATAACATGGGATCATGTGTAGACTTATAAAACCTCATTCCATCAATTCATCATCTTGCTTTTCCAATTCAATTTATTCCTTAGGATAAAAATGATATGATGGTTAATTAGGATTTATCACACTTTGTTTAGTACCAATATGGTGTTGAATTCATTTTAGTTTTATAAATCACCCTATATAATCATTACTAAATTCAACAAGGTATTTCTCAAAAAATGACATAACATATTGTGATGAATATTCTCCTCATCGCTTGACTTATCAATATCAATAAAAAATAATTTTTGTTTTTATTTCATTCTATAGTTGATATTTTTTTATAAATAGGATACCATTGGGATAAAATATAAAATAAATTTGTTGAATAATCAGTGATTACTTCAAAGGAAGATGTTTAACATTAATTTACCCATATCGAATAGAATACTTGTTCTTCCCCCCATCATTTTTCACATGGATATCAATCTACCCAGGGCTTCCCAATTACATGTGACAATAATTACTAGGAATAAAATATCACAATAAATCATAATCATTGTTTTTACCATTGAACAATTAAATCATAACTTATTTTTTGACTTGAGGTTTTCTCCCTTGGTAGAACAATTTCAGATTGTATGATTGAGGATGATTATGAATTGGAAGTTCCAATTTCTCAACTACTGTCTTTGAAGAAACATTATTGAAACCCCCACTCTCAATAATCACTATTAATACTCATTTATTAATTGTGTATTGAGTTTGGAACATGTTTTCTCATATATATTCTTGAGGGATTCTTTGACCTTGAAAATATCTTCATAAAACATGCATGTTACCCACATCATCTTCTTCCACAATGTGATCTTAATTTTTTTATTATTGACCACCATGATCATCCCAATGGATCTATATTCCAATCACATCAATATACTTAATAGTACAATTTTTTTATTTTAATTGACAAAAAAATTAATAAACCCAAGTCATTTAAATCACTTTTCATTCCGATATTGATTAGAGATTGATTTTAATTTAAGTTGTTCTATAAACTTATATTTCCCTTTATATATCATGTTGTTAATTCCAAATTATTTAAAACTAAAACCATATCTATTATAATAATTATCTATATAAATAGGCATACCTCAACTACAGTTCAAGTGCACCAATTCCTTTGAGGACAACATTTAGTTTTCTTCCTTGATTTCTCTCTTGCAAACATCAGAAATTGAGTAGAATGGTTATAACTCCCGTAATATTTCAAATTTTTCATTTAATACACTTCACAAAATTTAATAATTTTCTCCTTCAATTATATTACACAACTTCACATCCATAAACAATCAATCTCTCAAATTTACTCTTCAACAGATTTATCGACTATTGGTGAGCAATGCATTCGAAAATAAAACTCATGATTACAATTCTAGAGAAGAAATCATCTTCTCAAAAAAAATTCCAACATCCATCATTATTGTATATTATATTTCACATGATGGTCCTATATTTTCATAAATAATTCATAGAGAATAAATTCTTAATATTTATTTTTAATAATCATTATTTTTAACCTCCTGTTTTTGGTATAATTTTTAAATTCAAATAACCATTAAATTTCCCACAACCAATCTAAAAAATAATTTGGATTTATACATCTAATAAAATATATATAAACAATCATAAATCCCCTGTAAATATATTCCTGACCACCACTTCTTCTCATATCCACCAATGAAAAATTATAATCATATACATTTGTATTATATTTTAAAAATGTGGTTGCCCTAAAATTATATATAGAGATAGATATCAGGGATGAGGTAGTGGTGGAGGTGAATCACGTCATCATGGTATAAAAATTTGAGAAATTTTCCAACTAATTTTTGTTATTTGTGATCGATGCTACGATTTAGTCATTCCCCATGATAATGGAGGATTATAGGATCCTATTTTGTTATACATGGGTTAGAATTAGTTTTTTATATTAATGTAAGGAATGTAGTAGAACATACTCATACAAACCAATACACATATACCAAACTGATGTGTCGCTAGATGCATGAATCATGTAAGTGAATACGGAATAGAAAAATATTTCCAAATGGCAAAGAGTTAATTTAAATGCCTTTTGTAAATGGTTCTACATGATTATATTCTATATCACTAGTAATGATGATGATCCACGGATTCTAGCCTAACATAACAAGATAAAGAAGGTATGTTTTAGAAAATTCTTCAAAATTAATAGGATTGAAATGTAACAATTAAAAAAGAGTGTAAATCATTTAAAATAATAAATGATGGGAGGTAAATGACCCAAATAAAATTTCATGGAATTAAGGTTATCAATGGTCACACGAAAAGCACAAAACCAACATTTCCATGTTAATCAATGGCCCCACCTAATGATGTATTGAAATTCCTTATTAAGGAATATATTATACATAATTTTTCTCCACATTATGTGTATATATAAAATTCTCATCCTTTCCAAGTGGATATCTCATTTTGGGCACCAAATATACGTCTTGTGGAGAAACATTTTTTGGAGTTAAAAAAGTGTCGGTTAGACTAATTTGAATAAAAATTGGTCTTCCAATTCATATGAAGAAAAAATTTAATTTTCATGTGTTGAATTTGGTCCATATCACCCTCATCCACAAATTAACTAAAACCAAATCCCAATAAAACTCTTATCCTTTATCTTCCCAAACCCCAAAAATACCTAAACTCTCATCCACTAAAAACAAAAAAAAACAACAACCGTTCCATAAAACCCAAAACTCTTATCCCAAAAAAACCCCAGACCCTAAAAAACCAATATACTTATCACAAAACACACAAGGCCATATTCCATGAAAATCCGTAAACACCATTCCCTAAAAAACATTATCACCCATTGCCAAAAAACTCTAATCAATCAGCCCCGAAAAACCCAAAACCAATAGTCCAGAAAAAACTAAACCCTCTACCCCAAAAAGACCCCGAAACCCTAATCCTCAATGAACCCTAATACCTCAGACACAAAAGGCCATAAACCCTCATCCCAAATAAACTCTAAACAATTTCCCCCAAACAACCGTAAAATACCAAACAAAATTACCTTAATCCCAAGGTCATAAGAAACCCTAAACTCGTAGACCCTAAAACACTAAATCCAAAACCCCAAAATCCATAAAACCATAAACCAAAAGATCCAAAACCATAATCCCCAAAATACAAAAAACTCTCATCAGAGAAAACCCCTAAACCCATGGCCCCAAGAAACTCTAAACCGTCAACCAGTAAAAACCCAAAACACTCAGCACCACAATATACAAAACCCTCAGCCCTAAAAAATTCCAAAATTCGCATCCCTAAAAAATATAAACACTCAAACACAATAAAAAATAATACCATTGCCAAAAAAAAGTTATTTTACCCTCATCCCACAAATCTCGTATCTCATAAACCAAAAAAATGAACCCTCAACCCCAATACCAAAAATCCCTCAGCCCCTGAAAACCATAAACACAATGCCCTACAAAAACCGAAACCCTAATCCACCATAACCATAACCCCTCAACCTCAAAATCCCATAAACCCACGCATTAAAAAACTCTAAACCGTAATCCCAAACAACCCAAAATTGTTATTCTCCCATATCCCATAACCTTTATCTCTCAAAAAACATTAAACTCTCTATCCCAATACACCTACACCCATATCTTGAAAAACTCTAACCCCTCAAAACTGCAAAACCCAAAACCTTTTATCCTCAAAATTAGCTATGAACTCATCCTCCAAAACCACTAAACCCCCGTCCCAAAAAATCTAAAATCCATAATCCCGAAAAACCCAATACCCTTAGAACTAATAAAACATAAACACTTATTACCAAAATACCCTAAATGCTCATACCCAAAAAACCCTAAACCCTCATCCATAATAAATCACAAGACCGTATCCCCAACAAAGCCTAATCCCATTATCCCAAAAAATCCAAACTAACTAAACCAAAAAAACCCACTAAACCCTCATCCCCAAAAATCCCTAAACATTAATCCCAAAATAACCCCGTACCCTCAGTGCAAAAAATACCCAAACCCTCAGCCTAAACAATTGATAACCATCACACACAAAAACCCTAAACCCTCAGCCAGAAAAACCATTAATCGTCCTCCCCAAAAATCCTCTATTTTCTGCCACATAAACCCTAAACAATCATCCCCATAAACCCAAAACCCTCATGCATGAAAAACCTATTACTCTAAGCCCAAAAAACCCAAAAACCATCTGCCCTAAAACTCCCAAAACATACATCCCCAAAAATCCATAATCCCCACGCCCAAAAAAATAATTTCTCAGACCTACATAAACCTAAATCCACATCTTAATGACACCCTAAACCCCTAGGATCAACACCCATAATCTCTCATCCCCCAAAAACTATAAACCCTCATTCCAAAAAACAACAAAACACTTAAAGGAAAATCCCTTGACCTTTATCCAAAAAAACCATTTACCCTATTCCCAAAAAACCCCTAAAATCTAATCCTTGGAAACCCCAACACCTATACCCCAACAATTACATATAACCTTATCATAAAAAATCCCTAAAACCTAATTCGAAAAAATTCATAAACAACGAGGCCAAAAATTAACTAAACCCTTATTTGTAAAAAACCGCAATCCCACATCAAAAAAACACCTAAAACATCATTCCCCAAAACCCCAAAACCTTAATCTCGAAAACTCCAAAAAAATTTACCCAAATGACCCAAAACCTAATTCCCAATTAAACTATAAACCCTCATCCCAAAACCGCAAATCCCTCTAACCCAAAAAACCTTCAACCCTCATCCCCCCAAACCATAAACCCTCAACTCAAAAAAACTCATTAAACGACATCCCAAAAAAATATGAAACCCTCATCCTCCAAAAAATTATAAACCCTCAGTGCCTAAAACCCTACAACCACATTCCCTAAACCCAAAAAACCCCTAGTTCCAAAAAAAATCTACACCCACTGCCCTAAAAAATCATAAACCCTTTTCACCCCAAACATAGAAACACACATCACCAAACCCACAAAGATATCCATCCTAAAAAACATATAACCTCAACCTAACAAAATAATCATTCAACCCCAAAAAACCATAAATCATCAACTCTAAAAAAACTAAAAGATCATTTTAAAATCCTTAAATCCTCATCCCCCAAAAAACCTAAACCCATTGACCAAAAAATGCTAAACACTCATCCCCAAAACTCCAAATCCATCATCCCCAAATATCGTAAACCCATATCCCCCAAAAATCCTAATCCCTATTCCCCAAAAAACATTAGTCGTCAAACAGAAAACCCCCATCCACAAAGAAACCCAAACCCCTAGCCCCCAAAAAAACAAAACCCCCATCCCCAAAAAAAAAACCACCATCCCCAAAAAACATAAATGATCCACCCCAAAAAACCCTCAACTTTCATCCTTAAAAACTGTTGAAACTCAACCAGTAAAAAAATCTATACCCCAACCCGAAATCCACATATATTTACATCCCCCGAATAAAAAGACCCTCATCTCGAGAAACAAAAAACCCTAAAACCCTCATCCCCAAATCCCTAAACCCTCATCCACCAATACCCTTAAACCCTCATCCAAATAAACCATAAAAACCTCTAGCCCAAAATAATCCAACACCCTCATCCCCCAAAAAACCACTAAACCCTAATCCGAAAAAACCATAACCCCTCAGCCCAAAACACCAAACCCTCCTCCCCAAAACACCCTAAAACCACATACCAAAAAAAGAAAAATTAATCCCTGAAAACCAAAAAACACTAATCCCCCCAAAACCCAATAGACTCATCCCCAAAAAACCCTAAACCCTAAACCCCCAAATAACCTAAAACCTCAACCTGAAAAAACCAAAAAATATCACTCTCAGATTCCATAAACCCTTAATCTAAAAAATCTCTATGCCCTCATACATAAATACCCCAAAAAAAAATCCCCAAAACCACTAAGCACTTTTAAAAAAAAAACCTAAAGCCTCATCCCCAAATCCTTTACACCTTCAGCCCCCAAAACCAATAATACCCTCATACGTAATACCCCTATACACTCATCCCCAAATAAACCCTAAACCCACATCACCAAAAAACACTAAACTATGAATCCTATAAACTTCAAAACCCTCTTCCCCAAAACCCCCTTAACTCACAGACCTAATACCCAAATAACTCACCTTTAAAACCCCATAATGCCTCCTCCCAAAAGACCAAAAAACTTCATCGACGAAAGACCATAGACCCTCGTCCCTAAAATTAATAAAACCAGCCTTAAGAAACCCTAATCAGTCATACTCAACAAACTAGATCAACACCCCCAAAACCCCAAAGCCATTAGCAACATTCCCCATAACACCTTATCTTTAAAACACAGAAATACACAACCCCACAACCGAAAAAACCCTCATCCCCAAAAAATATAAAAACCTCATGCCCAAGAAAACATTATCCCTCATCCCTAGAAAAATCACAAACCTTTGTACCTATAAAACCCTAAACCATCTACTCCATAACACCTTCACATTCGGCTAAAAAAACCCTAAACCCTCACCCACATCCCCCCCAAATACTCACCCTAAAACACCTAAACCCTCATCTCCCAAATCTCCAAATCCATAATCCCCAAAAAAACTAAACCCTCATCCCAATAAAATTCGAAACCTCATTGCCAAAAAACTATCATCCCAAACCATAAAAAATCCTAGACCGTATTCACCCAATCCTCTAAAACCTGAAACCCAAAAACACTTAAACGATCAACCAAATAAACCCTAAATAGTCCACCCCCAAAACCCCTAAACCAAAACCACCAAAAAACATAAAACTTCACACCAAAAAAACACTAAACCAAAATCCCCAAAAATGTATATAAATTAAACCCCCAGAACCCTATACCATTTAACTCAAAACATTTAAACAACCATCCCCAAAAAAATCATTTAATCTTATACCAAAAACCCATAAACCCTTTTCCAAAAAACCCATATACACTCAGTAGAATATAACCCTAAAACATCATACATATAGATCACTAAACCCTCTTCCCAAAAAATAGTTAACAGTTAGCCATAAAAATCCATAAACACTCAACATAAAAACCCCTAAAACCTCATCCAAAAAACAACCTTGAACCCCAAACCATAAGATATTATTATCCCTCCCCCCCCCAAACATGAAAACCATCCACCGTAAGAAACCCTAAACCATCAGCCCAAAAAAACTCTAAACCATTATCCCTAGAAAACCTTAATACCTTCGCACAAAAAACCGATAAACCCTTAGAAAAAACAATCCCCAAAACCCCATCACTATATACATTAAACCACCATTCCAAAAACACGAAACCCTCACCCCCAAAATCCCAAAAACCCTAAGACCCAGAAAACCCTAAACCCAAATCCCAAAAAAACCAAAAACGTCAACATAAAGACCCCTAAACTCCCATCCCCAAGAACACTAAACCCTAATCATGAAAATAATCTAAACCCCACACCAATAAAACATCTTCCTTCAGCCCCAAAAAACCAAAATAACCTTATCACTAAAAAACCTAAACCCTTTACCCCCCAACCCCTAAATCCCGATCGCCTAAAACGTTGTACCCCATCCTCAAAAATAGTAATCCCTCACCCCCAAAACCATAAAACCCTGGCCCCAAAATCCCCTAAAACCTCGCTTGAAAAAACCATATATGGTCATCCTCAAAAAACCCAAAACCTTCATCCCTAAAAAAACCCAAACCCTTCTACCCCAAAACCACTAGACCATCGACTAAAAAATCTCTAAACACTTTTCCCAAAAATTACTTTACCCTCATCCCAAAAGAACCATAATGCCTCTAACCTAGAAACCCTAAACCCATATACACCAAATAAAACCCAAATTTTCTACCCCAAAACCCTAAAACCACTACCCAAAAACACCTAAATCATTTCCCCACCAAAAAATCATAAATAATTAGACCCAACAAAAAACTAAAAATTTATCCCCAATAAAACTAAAACCCTTAGCATAAAAACCCAATACCCTCATCTTCAAAGAACCCTAAAACCTCAGCTCATAAAACAATGAGCCTTCAGGCATAAAAACCGTGAACTGTTATATTTAAAAAACCTAATCCCTCAGCACCCAAAAAAATAAACACATCATCCCTACAAATTCCCCAAACCCACATCATTAAAAAAGTTGAAACCATCAATTCCAAACAAACCCCTTCAACCATAATACCCCAATGCCTTTATCCCCCAGCCAATAAAAACGATAAACTATTATCCCCAAAAAAACATTAAACCCGACATCCCAAAATATACTAATCTATCAGCACCATAAAATGTATACCCTACTCCCAATAAAACCCTAATCCCTTAGAACAAAAAAACCCTAACGCCTCATACCAAAAATAACTAACCCCTCACACCGAAAAAAATCTAAATTATCATAACCATAAAACCCTAAACCCTCAGACCAAAAAATAACTTTTACCCCTTAGTACAAAAAAACATAAACAGTCATCCACAAAAATCCCTAAACCCTCAGCACAAAAATAACTAAAACCATCATCCCTAAAAAACACTAAAACCACAATCTGAAAACACTAAACCCAAATCCCTAAATTATTCTAAACCCTCACCCCCCGTAACCAAAAATAATAATACCGCCAAAAACATGAACCCTTACTCACCGAAAATCTTAAACCCTCGGCCCTATAAAACCCAAAACACATAGCCCCTAAAACCCGAATCCCACATCCACAAAAAACAGTAATCCCAAATACCCAAAAAAATCTAAAACACCTTCCCCAAAAGACCCTAAAACCTTATTCCCCAGGACAGTAATCCCTTAACCCCAAAATAACCTTTACATTTATGCACAGAAATCATAAATCCCTCACCCTGAAAAAAAATATCCTCATCCCCAAAAAACATTAATCCTTCATCCATAAAAAACCATAAACACACATCCCTAATAATCCATAAACCCACTACTCCAATGAACCCGAAAACCTCATCCCCCAAAACCCTAATCCATTAGCCCAAAATAACCATAAACACATATCTCTAAAAATCTGAAACCCTTAGGCCCAGAAACATTGAAACACTCATCCCGTAAAAAATCACAATCCTTACCTCTAACAAACGACAATACCTCAACAATAAAATACCTAAACACTCATCCCCAAAAAACACTAAACCAAAATCCAAAAAAAAAACATAAATCCACAAATCCAAAAAACCCTAAAATCCTTATTCTCAAAAAAATCATAAACCCTATGCACAAAACACCCCTAAAACCACATGCATAAAAATACTAAATATTTACTACTAAAACCACTAAACCTAAATCCCTAAAAAACTCTAAATTGTCAGCCTCAAAAATCTTAAATGATCATCCATAATGCCCCAAACAATAAATTCCAAAAAACCATCAACCCTCATCCCCAAAACCCAAAACTCTAATAACCAAAAAATATAAATTAACATCCCCAAAAAATCATAAACTATCATCCCAAAAAACCCTTAATCCTCTTTCACCCAAAAAAACCCAAAACACTCCCACAAAAAATACCAGAACCCTCATCCTGAAAAACCCACAAACACTCTTCCCAAAAACCAAAGAACATCAACCCACAAAACACGTAAACACTAATTCCCAAAAGCACAAAATCCCTCAGTCCCAAAAAAACCTAGTCCTTAAACCCCAAAAACCCCTATACCCTCTTCCCTAAAAACCATTACCCATCTACCTCAAATAACCCAAAAACCTTATCCAAAAAACAGTAAATACTCATCCAGTAAAAACCATAACCCCTATTACCCAAAAAACCATAATCCATCATCCCTATGGACCTTAAACCATCATCCCAAAAACCTATAAACCCTCAGTCTAAAATAACCCTAAATCCTTTGTCTCAAACACTCTAAACCTCCATCACCCAATAACCCAAAACCCTCTGCTCCAAAAAAACCCTATACACTCTACCTCACAAATCCATAATCCCTCGTCTATAATAAAATCTAAACTATTATCCCCAAAACACCCAAAAAGAAGTAGCACCAAAAACCAAAAATTCTCAGGCTAAAAAAATGCCATCCCTTTTCCCAAAAAATAACATGAACTCCACAAAAATACCATAAACTGTCATACTTAAAAACCGAAGACCCTAAAAAATATAAAACATTATCCACAAAAACACATGAACCCGTATCCCGAAAGATGCCTAAAACCTCAGACCTAAAAACACCTAAACCCTCAGAACATAAAAAACGTAACCCCCCATCTCTATGAAACCCTAAATCATAGTACCAACATTAATCCAACCCCTCACCCCTATTACCCAAAAAATTCATCCCCAAAAAACCCACAACCCTATGCCCAAAAAACCCCTAATCACTCATCCACAAAAAAACATAGACCCTGACAACTAAAATAACCTAAACCATTATCCCCAAAGAATAATAAATGTTCAGCCCCAAAAAATTCTAACCCCTTTCAAAAAAACATCGAACACTTTTCTATAAGAACCGCAAAATTCCCATGACAAAAACCCCTAAAAATTAATCCCCCAACCCCCTAAAGAATCAACACAAAAAAACTATAATCCATCAGCCCCCAAAATCATAAACCATCAACCCCAAATCCCAAAAACATTAAGACCAAAATAACCCAAAAACCTCTTCCCTAAATAACATGACCCTTAGTCCTAGTACATCCTAAATCCTCAAAAATCAAAACACATAAACCATTATCCAAAAACCCCTAAACATTTAGACACAAAAAAATTCTAAACCCTCATCCTCCAAAACCATTAAACACTAAATCCGAAAACCCTAGATCCATAGCCCCAAAACCCATAAACACTCCTCTAAAAAAACCATAAACCCCCATTCCCCAAAAACACTAGACCTTATCCCACAAAACACTAAACTCCATACCTAAGAAACCATATACCCTCTACCCGAATAGCCCAAAAAGGTATCCCAAAAAAACTATATACACATCTTAAAAACCCTACGAACTCATCCCCAAAGAACTGTAAGCCGTCATTCCCAAAAAACCATAATCCCTCATCTCAGAAATCAATAAACAATCATCCCCAAAAAACACTAAATCCTCAGTCCCAAACATCCAATACTCTCATCCCCAAGTAATAATAAACACTAAACCCCCAATAAACCTAATCCATTAACCAAACAGTTCCCTAAATCCTTGTCCACAAAAAACAAAAACTATCATCCCAAAGAAACCATAAAACCCTCAGCACCAGAACACCAAAACCCTCATCCCCAAAAAACCCATAACCCCAAAAAATGATAATCATCCAGGATATGAAAACCGTAAAATATCAACAACAAAAACCCAAAACCCTCAGTAACAAAAAATCCCTAAACACTCATCCTAAAAAATAGTAAATTGTCAACCCTAAAAATCACGAAAACCTCATCCCCAAATATTTCTAATCCCTCAACCCAAAATCCCGAAAACCCTATTCAAATAACACCCCTAAACCCCCATCTCCAAATAACCCTAAAGATCTATACCAAAACTACTCAACCTTATTTCAAAAAAATGCAATACCATCCTCTAAAAGAAACATATATCATCATCCCTATCAACCCATAAAACCCCAGACACAAAAAACCCATACCCCTCATCCCCAAAAATCCTTAAACTATTACCCCCAAAACCACTACACACCCATACTCAAACAAGTATAAACCCACAACGCAAAAAAAAAACCCAAATCTTCCAGCCCCAAAAAACATTAAACCATATTCCCCCAAAACCCCAAAATTCTCTCCACCAAAACCATAAACCCCCCAACTCCAAAAAACTAAAAACACCCCCCCCCCCAAAACCTAATACCCTCAACCCCAAAACCTCTAAACCACTATCTTGAAAATATCCTAAATCCATTTCCACAAATGTAACAAAAATCCTTCTCCCCCAAAAACCAAAAATCCTCAAGCCAATAAATCATTAAGTCCTTACCCCAAAAAACTATGTATATTTTTCACGAAAAACCCAAAACACTCATCACTGAAAAACCCAAATCTATCTACCCCAAAAAACCATAAACCCATAGCTCCAGGAGACTCTATACTTCCTCCCCATAACCCCAAAACCCCAAAATCCTCAGCATAAAAAACCCTAAAATCGTTCCACCCAAAAAAACCTAAATACCAATCCCATATAAAACCCAAAACCCTTATCCCACAAACCCCTAAATCCCCTAATCCCTCCCCCTCAAAAGAACCATGAATCCTTATCCTCAAAAAACCATTAATGTCTTTCCAAAAAAAACCATAACCCTTAGCCCCAAGAAACACTAAACCCTCATCCCCAAAAAATCATAATCCCACTACCCACAAAAACCATATAATGTCATCGCCAAAAAACCATAATGGGTCATTCGCAAAACAAAAATTAACCCATAGCCCAATAACATACCAAAGCCCTCATCTATGAAAATTCATGGACCCTCATCCCTATAAAACCCTAACCCCTCATCCTAAAAAATCCTTAAACCCTAAACCCCAAAAAATCATACACCCTCAACCTCAAAAAATCCTAGTACTGTCAGCCTCGCAATACCCCATACACTTAGCACCCAAACACCCTAAAATATCAATAAAAAATAATTATAATCCCCATGCAATAATGAAACCAAAATCATCAACCCCAAAAACTCTAAACCCCGACGGACAAAAACCATATATCCTCAACACCAAAAACCCTACAACCTCTACAAAAAAACGGCCATAGAAACTATCTTTGAAAAACTCTAAACACATATACCCAAATACCCTAAACCCTCAGCCGTAGAAAAACCTAATCCATCATCCCCAAATACCCCTACATTCTGGTCAAAAAAACACTCTACCATTTTCACCAAAAACCCCAAAAACCATTATCCCTAAAAACCCAAAACTCCCTATCACAAAAAATAATAAACCCTCAACCTTATAAAAACCAAAACCATTATCCACAATAAACCATAAACTCACATCCCCAAAAAAACCTTATACCCTCATCCCTAAATAAACCTATACTCTCATCCCTCATCACCCAAAAACCCTGAGCCACAATCCTAATTTATTATCCCTGGAAAATCATAAACCCTCATCTGCAAAAAACAATAACACCATAGCCCCAAAACATTAAACCCCAATCCAAAAAAAATCCTGAAACCATCAACTCCAAAAGGCATAAGTTGTTATCCACTAAAAAAACAAAACCAAAAACCACCCCCAAAACCCAAAACCCTCAAAACCAAATATACATAAATGACACAACTAAAAAATCCATAACATTATTCTCTAAAACTAACCTAACCCCCCCCCCCCAAAATCCTAAAACCCTTATTCCAAAAAAATTCCAAACACTTATCCCAAAAAACCCTAAATACTCATACCAAAAAATACCATAAACAATCAGCCCCAAAAAAACATTAAACACTTAGCCCCAAAAAAAATAATAAAACCATCATCCCAAATAAACCCTAAACATTGATCCCCAAAACCAAAACCCCTCAGCACTATAAAACACTAAACTCTCATTAATAAATATTTCTAAACATTCAGCCACCAAAAAACCTAATCCATGTCCACTAAAAATCATAAACCCATAGCCCACAAAAAATATATAACTTCTAGCCGAAAAAAATGATAAACCCTCCACCCAAAAAAACTAAATCCCTAATCCCAAATAAATATAAAAACATAGCCTAAAAGGACCTTGATCCCTCAGCCCGAAAAACCTATAAACCCTCAACCCCTAAAACCCCAAACCGTCAACAACAAAAAACCATAATCACTAATCCCAACGAAACCCTAAACACTTAGCCCAGAAATAGCTAAAACTCTCACACACAAAAAAACATAATTCCAAAACCCTAGAAAACACTAAACAATCATCCCCCAAAAAACTAAACCATTATCCACGAAAAACCCTAAACCCTCATCAAAAATAACCTAATACCTCACCCCAAATATAACTTAAACCCAAATCACCAATAAATATAAAACCCTCAGCCCCAGAAATCCAAAATACACATAATTAAAGTACCCTTAAGCCTCTATACCAGAAATATGTAAACCCTCAACCCAAAAAAACCTTAAAACATCAGAAAAAAACACTAAACCCACATCCCCAGAAAAAATAAATCCTGAACACCAAAAAATCCTGAACCATCATCCCTAGAAAATCATACAAACATTGCCAAAAAACACTGAGACCTAATCCCCAAAAACCCTAAATCCCTCATCCCCATAATACCCTATTTCCATAGTTATAAAAATTTCTAAACACTATACCCCAAAAATTCACAAACGATCATCCCAAAAACCCATACACACTGACTCCCAAAAATCACTAAACCCTCATTCCCAAAACCACTAAACCCTCATCCTTAAAAAACCCAAAAACTCATTTATAAAAAAAATTAAACCGTCATCCAAAAAACCATATAATACAATGCTCCAACTAACCCTAAACTATCATCCCCAAAAAACAGTAATCCCAAGGCCCGAAAAATCCAAAACCCTCTTCCCTAAAAATCTATAAACCCATATCCCTGAAATAAGTAGACCCTCATCCCCAAACCCCAAAAATAGTCATCCCCAAGTTCTCAAAAAACTTTATCTGTAAAATACCATAAACCAAAAACCCCAAGAAACCATAAACCCTCAATCCTAAAACATCATAAAACCTCATCCCCCAAAATCACCATATCCTCAGCCCCCAGAACCCCAAAACCCTATCCCCAAAACCACTGAACACATTATCCCTAAAACCCATAATCCCTCAACCCCACACACACCAATAACCTCGCCCATAAAATATATAAACCTGAGGCCCTAAGAAACCCTAAATCCTATTCCCAAATTACCCATAAACCATCATCCATGAAATATTTTAAACCCACATCCCAGAAATAAATAAATCATAATCCCTAAAAACCCCTAACCCCAAACCCCCAATAACCCTAAACTATAAACCTAAAAACCCATAGACACCCATCCCCTAATTCCACAACACCCTCTATCCCAAAAAACAATACATTCTTAGCCCCAAAAAATAGACCTCCATCACCAAAAATTCATAAATGACGTGACTCAAAAAAACCTAAAACCTCTCCCAGAAAAAAATAGTAAACCCTCAAACATAAAGAATGAAAAACCCATAGCCCTAAAAACACCTTATCCTCATCCTAAAAAAATATAAATCCTTAGCACTATAATCATATAAACCCTCATACACAAATAACATTAAAAACTCATACCTATAAAAACCAAAACCCATATCCCTAAAAAACCCTAAATCTAAATTCCAAATTACCATAAACCATCATCCCCAAAAAAACCTAAAACCTAAGCCCCAAGAAAACCGCAATGTTTTCCCCCTAATATATATTGAACCATCAACCCCAAAACAACTCCAAAATATATGGGATAAATATAATTTAAACCCTCGTCTAAAAAAAACCCTAAACACTCAGCCCCTAAAAACCATAAACCCTCAGCACCAAAAAACTATATAGCCTCAAACCTAAAACCCCTAAAACCACAGCACTAAAAAACCCTAAACACTCATCATAAAAAAACATAAACCCTCAATCCAAAAAATGCTAAACCCTCTTCCCTACAAAATTCTATACCCTCAAAACCCAAAACCCCTGAAACCATCATCACATAAAATCCTAAATCATCATTAACAAAAGCCCCAAAACCATAAACCCCAAAAAACCCTAAACCCTAATCTAAAAAAACAAAAAAACTCAACTCAAAAAACCCTAAACCATAATTCCAAAATCCCTAAACCCTCATCTAAAAAAAGAAATCCCTAAAACCAAATAATCCAAAACCATCATCCGAATACACCTAAACACTCAGCCTCAAATACCTGAAAACTATCAGTCCCAAAAAAACCAACCACTCAACACCCAAAATCATGAATCCCTCTTCTCCAAAAAATTCTAATGATTATCCAATAAACCCCTAATCACTATCCCTTGGAAACATGAAACCCTCACACTAAACCCCCTAAACACTCATGCCCAATGAAACCAAAACCCTTTTCCCCAAATAGTAATAAGAACACAACACCAAAATATCCTAAAACCTCATCACCAATACCACTGTTCCCTTAGCCAAAAAAACCCCAAATCCCCCATTCTAAAAAGAATAAAATGTTAGCCCCAAAAAGCCAAAAATTATAAAAAAAACCCTAAACCCATATTCCCAACAAACCAAAAACCATCACCCCCAAAATACTCTAACCCCTCATCACCAAGAAAACATAAACCTTCAATATAAGGAACCCTAATCCCAAAACCATAGAAAAACCTAAACCCTCATCCCCAAAAAACAATAAACCCTCACCCCATAAAATCGATAAACCCTTCCCCCAAAACAACCCTAAAACATCTGCTGAAAACACATTAAAAAGTCCACCCCAAAAAATAGTAAACTCTATTCTCCAATAAAATATAATCCTTTAGTGCCAAAATACCATGTTTCCTTAGGCCCATAAAACAATAAACCCCTATCCAAAAAAATAGTGAACCCTCAGCCCCACACAAATTATAATGACCAAGAATTTTATCAATGATATTTCCCTTGTAATGTCCTAAAAATCATAAATTACATTTAGAACCTAATTAAAAAATTATTCTTATAATTGAATAATGATACATTAGATAGAAAATAAACCAATAAGAATGCTAAATATTAATGAGGGATAATTCTTAGAAATTAATTTAGAAAATGGGAAATTTTGGATCTACTTGATCCACTAGATTTACTACAACAATGAAAAAATATGTAAAAATAAAACATAATGTTAATAATTATATATTAATTTTGAATAAAAATTTATTTATATAGATTTTATAGAAAAATGAAGTGAATGTAAAAATTGGTATTTATAAAAATTAAGGGAACTTATATGACTATTATATATGATAGTTGGAATAGTAATCATACCATTAAAAATAGTAATATGAACATTAGACTAGTAACCTCACCTATGAATCTATAAAAAATTTATAGTGTCATATAATTTAATAAATATCATATATATATCACTATATAAGTAAATAAATGATTTACAAATGATAAATTCGGTGTCAATTTTTTTCTATAGAATAGATGTTTGTTTATAATTTTTTAAATAAAATTAATTTTCATTGAATAGTTTTATAAATTAAAAATGTGTTTTATTATAATTATAACAATATTTTATCTGACCTTGAATAATTTTAAAATGGGTTATAAAATACATTATAATATTAATATCAGAATTATATGATTAGTTTATTATTATATTTGAAAAATAAATTTATAATATTTAGAATTTTTTTTTCATAAAATGGATTCAATTTTTAATATATATATATATATATAGAAAAATTAAATGGGTGTATTTTTTTTATTTTTCTAAAGAGTTGATTTTTGGGTGAATAGTGAAACATAATAATTTAAGATATTTAACATTATATGATATATACATGAATTTTTGAAGCATCAAAGATGTAAGCATGCACTAGTTCAGACTCTCTAAACCATATGTGTTATTTATTTATTGGGATCAATGCTATTGATATTCTGGAGATAAAATTATAGACAAATGAATATAATAATAAAAAACACCCTCTCACCCTTTACATACAGCCCCTCATGACACCTTCACCTCACACCTTTTAATCCTTTCATTTGGTCAATATTCTACCCATTTCCCTTGCCTAAATTTTTCCCTGCATCATTGATCTTTTAGTCTCAACAAAAATACCAAACCCAATTTCCATAAGTATGTTCTCAATGAGACAAAACTAAAGAGGTAAAATCCTCAATCCTTATCCTTTTTAGATTCTTTTCATATCCCCTATTCACCTCACCAATCCAACAAGAAATGATAAATCCAATATTGAATATATATTCTGTAATTTTATTTTGTTAATAGTATACTCATCATCAATTCTATTATCTTCTCATTTTATTCTAAAAATGAAATCATCAGTTTTAATATGTAGATTCACTACCTTGGTGAATGAAGATTTTTTATTGTCCATTACCACCTTCATGTATGATCATCAAACCATTATTTTGGTTAATATAGAATTTAATACTTATATTATAACTTGTTTTATGTTTTGAAACAAATATATTTACATAATATTAAATTGAATGAAACTAGTTTGTGATAAACATAATACCTCCAAAATTAATTAATAAAGTCATAAACATTTTATCAAATGAATCGTATTAATACTAGAAAAAATTATACACGAGAGAGCCAACCATAATAACATATACACGAATATCTGGATAAGAATTTAAACGTATAGAAGTTCATTAAACATAAAGATGTTCATTAATAATGTATTATTTAACATCTAGACAAGAATTTCAATTTAAAAAGAACATCCATAATTATACACAAGAGAGCCAACCATTAAACCATGAAACAATAGCTTTTGAAAAAAAATTGAACTTTATATCTCATTAAAATTTCCGTAAAATAAATTAAAAGTTTTATAAGAAATAAAATACAGGTAGAATATGTTATAAATTGAGTAATTATTTTATAAAAATTGATTATCCTAGACATTATGTGAAACGAAATAGTGTGTTCTGTCATAAGGTAAGGGATCTCTTTCAACCTCCATTTTTTCCATTGGGTTACATTCTCTCTCTCTCTTAACAAATTATTTATTTATTATTATTAAATATCTATTCTAAATTATATATATATGTATTCTAATCTTAATTTTGTTGAACAATTAATCATTAATTAAAGGGGAAATACATATTTCAAAATGTTCCCTTCTCTATTACTCCAGATATGCAAGCCCGATTAAAGGTAACTTATCATTTTCATACCCATTATCATGTAATATACTTAAAATTTTTTAATCCACATTTATTTTTCTAAAATAAATAATATTATCATGAAAATATTTTTTTTCATGTTTAGTTGTATAAAAACAATACTTCTTTTCTCTTTTTTAAAGAATTTTTTTCATTTTTCCTTAAACTATACTCAATTGACTCATTTATAATATTTCTTAATTAATTTTTTTAATTTATTATCTTTTTTTGGAAATATTTATTCATATTATAATTTTTTTAAATATGTTTCTGAAAATAGATAATCCATTATTTTGTGGATACTATTATGATACAGCATTTGGTTATTCCTTATGAAATGATTACAATTCCCATTTCATTCCTTGGGTAACCCTTATATTTACACCTTATGTTTTGTTCCTCATGTAACACACATATGGGGGACCATGTTTTGTTGGGTTCACTGAGATAGTAATCCAATTAATTTCTTATTGTTTTGTTTCAAGAGACACAATCTATTGGATCCTGGAGTAAACCTAATCTATTAGGGGAATTTTTCCACCATCTGATATAGTCCTAACAACTAGCTTTAAATCATGATTAGGTAATGTTATATATTTCTTAAACATACCTCTATTTACATGATCATATGATTACAAGTTCTATATGTTATTCTTCCATATTATTATACATTACCAATTCCTTCTATGTTATCATGTTATAACTTATAACTCATGTTCTATGATTTATTCCCATGCTTTTTCCCTTAATAGGATTTTTAGATCATACCATATTTCCTATGTATTCGCCATGTTATCCTATGAATATGTATGAATTTAAGGGATGTTTTGGGCTCATTATAGATTATTACTATAATTTTGTCTAAATCTAGTTTCATGTTTTATAACTAGATACCATATCTTCTAAAGACAATATATGTTTTGATCATTTTTATGTATTTCAGGGATAATTATTTTTAAAATAATGTAAATTTTCTTGTAAATGGCTTGGGTCACTATAGGTGGTATCATAGAATGATCTAGTCATTTTTACAGATTAGGACTAGAAAAGATTAGTAATAAACATGGGGATAATTCAGTCACCATATATAATATAGATTGAAAATTGTCGAATCATATATTGGGATATAATTTTAATTTTTATGATATTCATTTTATTCTCATAGTTTCATTTTTATATTCTCATTAGAGTTGTATTAAAGATTTATAATTGTATTTTAATTCCTTTTCTTAGCTAATGGTGGGAAATTTCATTACATATCCGAACAAGTAATGATATATGCAATGTGGAAATTTCCGTAAAGCGATTCCAAACCTGTTAAGAATAAAAAAACATAACTTCATGAATATAGTTTCTCATTATATGAATAATAATATAAATCTAGATTAACACCATCCTTCTCTTATTAAAGGAAATGTTTTGGTTGAATCTTATTTGAGAAAAATTATTTTCATATTTAGTGGATCTTCCGATCCCCTCATCTTGGAACAAAATATTAACTCTATTATGAATATATTTTATATCCAAAAATGCCCAGAAGATGAGAAATGTGTACTTGGGGTATATCATTTTATGTGGAAGCTAATCATTTCTGGACAATAATGAAAAATAAAAATTCTATGGAGAAAGATTATTCCAGAGATGGGAATAATTCAATAAAATATTTTTCAGTAAATATTTACCCTGAACTCTTCATCTTGTTATGGTGAGGGAGATCCACATAATAGAGGAAATGGAATATGAATCTATTATGGTGTATGAGGAAAAAATTACATGGTCTTCAAGATATGCCTTTACTATTTTAATGAAAATTTAAATAATGAAATTTCACTTTTTATGTGGATTAAGGATGAGTATATGAAAATAAATAGAGATTTGATACATTTAGGGGAAAAGAAGACTTTCTGTTGTACCATTAAGGTTGAAATGGAGATCAAATACTCTCAATTTTCTCATGAGACTAAATATAAAAAGAGTAAAATGAATTTTAATATCATACGATCATATATAAAAATCATTACAGAATAAAAATGTAACATCCCACAAGTATGTATTGTGGAATGAAACTTCTTAGGAAAATTCTAAAGAAAATTAGGAGATACTTAAAATGTGGAAGAGAGGGGTGTCATAAAAATAATTGTCAAAGGTATTTTAATAATCCCACTAATATTGAAGAAGAATGCAAGGATCTGCTCAAAACATAGTATGTAGTTCATTTTTTAACTAAAAAGAACATATTCATTATGAGAGACAATTCCTTGAGCCATTGTTTGATAGTTGAAATCAGTAAAAAACAACATCTATTGTAACAAGCAAAGGAATATGTGATCACTACTGATGAGGATGAGCTTTAAAATTATTTCTTAATAAGTAAAATGGTTATTAATTCAATAATAGAGAACATACTATTTCATTATGGTTCTATACATTCATTCATATTGTGGATGTTTATTTTAACTATTCAAACACCACCTAAAATATGAATGTTGAGTTACCTGTGAGAACAAAGAATGGGGAAATTATTGAATCTAAAGTATTTACCTCCTCCCATGAAATATTTTATGGATGGAACCTATCATTAAATATTGTTCAGATTAATTTTATGTAATTTTATGAAATATTGGGCATGGATTGTCTATCTTTATATATATGAAAAACATCATCTGTTAGGAGAGGGAGATCACTCTTTACATCTAATGTATCCACCAATTCTGTAAAAGTGTAAGGTGGTGGATGAATATTCATTAGAATTGTCATCTCAATTATAGATATATTTTCCTAATTATAAAGAATACCTTGATCTAATGTTTGAGATAATGGATATAATCATTCTTGATGATGTTCCCATTGTGAGGGAATATACTGATGCGTTCTCTACAAAATTTTCTAGTCTTTATCCTGATTGAGATGTTGAGTTATCAATTGATATAATACCGAGATAACATCCAATATAAAATAATCCTTAAAATATAGACACCATTTGGTTGGAATAACTAATGAAGAAGTTACAAATGAATATTGAAAAGCGTTTTATATGATTGGGTTCTTCATCGTGGGAAGCAGTTGTACTCTTATTCAGGAATAAGGATGGATCAATTCGATTCGTAATTTAATATTGTGATCTAAAAAATGATGATAAAGAACAATAATCCCCTACCATGGATAGATTACTTGTTTGATCTACTATATGGGGCCATGTATTTCTCTACGGTCGCCTTCGATCGAGATATCACCAAGAAAATGAGAAGAGAGAACATATTCATAAGACTTCCATTCGAATGAGGTTAGTACACTATGATTTCATTGTGATTCCATTTGGACTCAATAATTATTGAGAATTATTCATGGACTTAGTGAATAGTGTATTTAGGGATTAACTCACCAAATATTTGGTAGTCTTTAAAGATTATATTCTTATATACTCCATGGGAATGGATGAACATGAAGACAATTTTAATATAATGATAAAATAACTTCAAAAGGAGAAACTATATGAAAGGTACTATAAATGTGAATTTAGGATGGATGAAATATCACTCGTAGGGAATGATGTCACCAAAAAATGGATATATATTGACACTTCTAGGAAAAAGTAAATTCAGGAATGTTTCAGACCACCATCTATAAGAGAGATCGATAGTTCATTGTCCTATAAATTTAATAACGATTATTTTTTAGGATCTTTTCACAATTATCAAACACACTAACCAAGATGTATTGGAAAGGAGTAATGTTTGTTTGGAACACTGAATTTGAAGATGACTTCTAATAGTTGAAAAAAGAGTTTTATCACCAACCTATTACTTACATAATTACCCATAACAGGGGAATTATTTGGGGTATACAATGATGCTTCAAAAAATATATGAGTATTTGTACTAATGAATAATCAAAATGTTATTTCCTACGCCTCAAGGAAGCTATATGTTCATGAGAAAAACCTTCCCACAGGTGATCTAGAGTAGATATTTGTGATCTTCAAATTGAAAATTTGGTGGAATTATCTCTATGTGAATAGTGTGAGACAAAAAAAAATTATAAGAATAAGAAATATATATTCACACATAAGAATAATAATATTTTCAAACAAATATGGTTAGTCCTCATCAAGGATTATGTATGATCATTCCACCATCATCATGGTATGAAAAAAACAATGTTAACCCTCTAAGTATATTTGATCCTACAACTTTATAACTGATGAGAATTGAGAATAATACAATCTTCTTATACATGAAAAGGATAAAAATGGGAATCACAAGGTAAGGAAAATCATATTTCTTTTCTCAAATGATTTTTCAACCATCGCTTATAGAGAAGAAAAATGGCGTTCAAACTAATGATGTGGTATTTTTTATGAAGGTGTAATCTACTAAAAATTGAAATTCATTGGATTTCAAAATTAATGAAGAAGGAGTTGTAATATTTGGGACATGAAAATGTTTATCATTCAATCCAAATGTAAATAGAAAGCATATGAATGATTAAAATATCTCCAACTTATCTATTCACCCATGGAGTACAAATATGTACTATGATCTTTGAGAGACATAGAGGTTGGACAATATGAAAATGGAGATCACTAAATATACATCAATGTGTCTGGAATTTCAACAATGGATGGCTGAAAGGAAAAACTTCCAAGGGTATGATGTAACCATTACCCATTCCTACATGGAAATGGGAACACATAACTATATACTTTTTCACTAAACATGACATGAAATCTGGAGGAAATAATTCTATAAACTTTATCATGGATCATGATACAATGAACACTCAATATATATCAATACACAATGACTCCCCTCGAAAAACAATTAATGGATATACATCAAAGTAGTGGTGATACTATATAGAGTAAAATTATCTAATATATATTATCGTGATCATAGAATTACTTCAATGTTATTAAAAAGTATCAAACATTCTCTAACTAAAGAATTGAACTTCGTTATAGATTATCACCCCCAATATGATAACCAATAAGGGAAGACAATCTAGACATTGGATTTCATGTTGATACCATTATAAATGGACTTTAAATGAGGATGGGATCAATATCATCCATTGGGTGAGTTTTCTTAAAAAAAATAGTTTCCACTCAAGCATCAAAATGTCTCTATATGAATCCATTTTTGGGAACATATGTAGAACACATTCATTCTGGGATGAAATTGGTGGACAGAAGCTACAGGGCCTTGAAATGGTCAGGGAAATAATAGAAAAGGTGAAGACCATCCAACAGCATATCCAGGCTTACCAAAGGCAATGGAAGAAAAATGCTAATAATCATGGATTATAGATAGAGCATGAGTATGGAGAAATTTTATTCCTCATAATATCTCCATGGAATAGGGTTATTATATTTTTGAAGAAAGGAAAGCTATGTCCCAGGAACATCATCACCTTCGAGATACATGATCATGTAGGAGTTATATCCTATCTACTAGATATTAACCCAACCATTTCTCAAGTACATGATCTAATCCATGTATCCCTATTAAATATGTACATACATAATCCATCACATATTCTAAACTCAATGGGGGTATAGTTGAAAAATGATATCTCTTATAAGGAGAAGCCAGTGAAGATTTTTGATAGTATAAACTAGGTAATACATAATAATACTACTCGACTATTCAATGTAATATGAAGAAACCATATGTCTGAAGAGACATGATGAGACCTAGTTGAAATTACAAAGGATAAATACCTCATCTATTTTGAACATATTAATTAAAATGAAACATTGATGGTGAAATCTCATAAGGGGGATAAATGTAATGTCTAAGAATTTTATAAAGGGAATTTACATTATTATGTCATAAAACACATACATGAGAAATATATCCTAATCGAAAAATCTTATAAATGAATAATGATACATTAGGCATCAAATAAACCAATTAGAATTCAAAATATTATAGCGGGATAATAAATAAAAAATTAAATACCAAGAATGGGAAAATTTGGATTAACTAGTTCAACTAGAATAACCCCACCAACTAATAAATCTATAGAAATAAAACATTATGTTAAAAAAATATTCATTTTGAAGATGAATGTATATATATAACCATTATAGAAAATAGATGTAAATGAAATAAAAAGCATTTATGGGAATTAAGGAACTTATATGAGCATTATAAATCTAATAATTAGAATAGTAATCATATGTCATAGAATAGTAATCTGGTCATTAGAATAGAAAAATCACATATGAAAGTAAAAAATAAATTTTATATATCTTATAAATAAGAAAATGATTTAATTATATCATGGAATATGTAAATAAATTTTTAACAATGAAAAGTTAAGTGTTTGAGTTTTTGTAAAATGAAATTTTTTTTACGTTTCTTTAAAAAAATTACTTAAATATAATATATATAAAAATTGAAATTAAACTTTATTATAATTGACATAAAATAATATTTGACATTACAAAAAATTTCAAATGGTTTTAAATTATATTATAAAAATAAAAGTAGTATTATTTGCAAAAATGATGATTTTATTTTGAAATTAAATTTATCATATATAGAAAATTATATGTATAAAATATATTTTATATTTTGAATCCACATTCCAAAAATTTTTAAGATGAGTGTTTGTAATTTTTTTGAAAAGTTAAAATTTTGGTGAATAGTGAAATATATTGATTTAATGTATTTCAGTATAAGATAAATTAATGAATTTTTTAGTTATGGATGACATAGGAACCCATTTTTTGAACAATGCCAAACAATTTACTTTATTTATTTATATGAATCATGATTATTGATATTCATGAGACAAAATATCAAACTAATGAATATAATAATAAAAATCATCCCTCTCCTACCATATAAATACCCACCCCTCTCCCCAAACCATCAAATACTTGTATATTGTCAATATTATACCCAATTAACATCCCAATAATATTACCTATATCCATGATCTATTGGTCTCAACAAATGTACAAACCCATGTTTCTTAAAGAGGTTCTCATGGAGACAACATTCAAGAGGTAAAATCCTCAATCATTCTCTTTTAATTTATTTTCAATTCATGTCCTCTCCCCAAACCCCTATAAAAATAAACATGATAATTTTAGTAAGCTATATATTGTATAATTATAATTTTTTAATGTAATAACTATTATAAAATCTATTTTCATATCATTTTATTCTAAAACTTAAAACACCAACCTGGATATGTCGATTCACTCCCTTCTTGGATGACATGTTTTCAATTTTCATTTCTACCATCATGGAAGAAAATAAGTCAAATATTATTGTTAATTAGGATTTATATATGTTTAGTATAACAATTTTCATGTTCTTTGAAAAATATATATAAATAATATTAAATAAATTGAAACTTTTTTGTGTAGGACATAAAAAACACAAAAATAAACCAATCAAATTTTCATTAACAATTTATTAAATGAATCAACATCATACCCGAACAAAGTTGTATATGGTCCCATTTAAAATTATAAATGATAATTAAGATCATATAATCACACATATGTAGAATTATTCACATTCAACATAAAATTCTATAATTCTGCACAAACGAATCTACCACTATACCACAAAATGAACACTTTCGGAATGATGTAGTTGAACTTTATAACTCATAAAAATAAAAATAAATTACCTCAATAGAAAACCAATTAAAAAAAATAAATTATAATAAGTTATCAGTTAAGTAATTAATGAATCTAATTTAATTATATAGGATATTTAGTGTTAGTGTATATTGAATTAAAGCATAATTTAAGGGATCACTCTGATCCTCCATTTGTTCCTTTGGGTTAAGAATTGCCTCACTCTACCAAAATGCATTTATTCATTATTATTATATACATATTATAAAATATTTTAATATATTATAAACTTAATTATCCTTATATACTATTCCTTATTTTATGTGTAAATACATATTTTAAAAGGTACCCTTCTCAATTCCCCTCGATAAGCAAACCTAATTAAAGGGAACTTCTCCATTTCAATCCCATTTTCAGGGGTACTACATAAACTATTTTATGACACCAATATTTTTATAAAATTTCTAATTATATCATGATAAAATATAATAGTTATTTATGATTTTATTGAAAAATATATTCATTTTCTTCTTTAAATATTGTTTAATATTTTCCCTGAACTGCACTAAACATGCTCATTTCTAAAGATTCATAGATAATTTTTTCATCTATTCACTTTAGTTGGACATAATTATTCATGTAATATTATTATTCTTATTTTATAATTTTATATAAATTATGTAATCCCTTCTATCATGGATTCTATTATGATATGATCTTTGGTTTTTTCCTTATGAAAATATTATGATACTAGTTTCATTCCATGGGAAACCCTTATCCTTATTCCATATTTTGGAGTCTTCATGTAGAACGAATTTTCCTGAACATGTTAAGAAAGGTGTACCAAGACATCACTCAAATACATTGGGTAATTATTTGTCTCAATATATGGCATTTATGGGATTATGGAGTTAACTTAATACATTATGGGACTTTTCCACCATGTGATATTGCCATATCAGTTAGCATGTACTCATGTTTATGTCATGTTATATGTTGGTTAAAAAGCCCTCTATTAAAATGATAATATGATTATATATTCTATATATTAATATAACATATGTTTATTCATGACTAATGACTTTTATGTCATCATTTTATTCCTTCTAACTAGTGTTATAGTATTTATTCCCATGTTTATTCCCTTACTAGATTTTTAGGTCATCACTTTTTCCCATGTATTCCCCAGGTTATCCTATGAAGATGTTGGTGCTAAACACTCACCCCTAATTCTCAAAAGCCACTAAACCCTCACCCCCTCCCAAATTTAAATCATCAACCCACAAAAACACTGAACCCTCAGACCCATAAACCATAAACCCTCAGCCTCTAATGAAACCCTACACCCTTAGCCCCAAAATACCCAAAAACTTCACCTCCAAAACCATTAAACCCTAAGCACCAAAAAACACATAACCCTCATCTTATAAAACCTATTATCCTTGGTGATAGAAACCAATAAAACCTCACCCCAAAATAACCCAAAAACATCATCTCTAAAAACCCTAAACACTCATCTAAAAAAAGAATAAACCCTCCTTAAAAAAACCTAGACAATATTCCCTATAAATATTTAAACATGTAACCTTTAAAAACCAGAAACCCTCATCCCACAAAACTGCTAAACCCTCAAGACCAAATATCCCTACACCCGTTACCCCAAAACCCAAAAACATGTATCCCCTAAACCCCTTCAACAAATCCACGAAAATACCTAAAACATCATCCTTAAAAAACCCAAAAAAACATCTCACACAAAAATACATAAAACCTCAACCCAAAATTTCCGAAATCCTCATCTCCCAAAACCCCAAAACCCTCATCCCTAATAAGATTAAAAATCACAGCACCAAGTACACCACAACCCTCATCCCCAAATTTCCGTAAAACCATATCCTTGATAAACTCTAACCCCTCATTCTTAATAAAACCCTAAAGCCTCACCCCCAAAAATCCCTATACCCACATCCCAAAAAATCCTAATCCCATAGCCTCAAAAACTGCTAAGCCCAGTACCATAAAACCCTAAACCTCATCCCCATAAAACCTAAACTATTATCAATAAAACCCTAAACCATAATACATAGGAATCAAAAAAACCTAATCCAAAAAAAAAACTACCATAAGACCCAAAAAACCAAAAACTATCATGAAAAAAAAATAAACCCCACGCCCATAAACCCATATACCGTTCTCTAAAGAAACCCTAAACCCTTCACCCCAAAAAAACGTAAAACATCAACCTCCAATCCCCTAAAACATCTCCATAAAATCCCTAAACAATTTGACCCACTAATATCATAACCCTCATCCTAATTACCCATTAACACGTCATCTCCATAACCTTAAAAATCCTCATCTCAAAAAACTGAACACCGACATCCACAAACCCCCTAAACCCTCACCCTAAAAACCAAATCCATGAGCCCAAAAAACCATTAAACCCTCACCAAAAACTAAAATCTACCTCATCCCAAATAACCCATAAATCATCAACCCCAAAATATTCTAATAACTTATCACCATGAAACCATAAAACCAAAGCCCCAAAAACTCTAAACACTCAGCACTATAAAACCCTAAACCCTCATCCCCCAAAAAACACTATACCCTCAGCCCCAAAAACCCTATATCCTTATACTCACAAAAATGTAAACAAAAAACCCTAAGAAACCCTATACCCTCAACCCCATGAAAACCTAAACCCTTAGCCAGAGAAAAACCTAAAAAAATCTCCAAAAAAACTGAAATTACAGTAGCCTAGAAATAGCTAATCATTCGTCCGTACAAAGCCCTAAACCCTCATCACCTGAAAAAACTGAAAACTCATCCCTATAAAAACATAATCAACTATCCCTAGAACACAATGAATCCTCATCCATGATACATCGTACCCATCAGTACAAGAAAACCAAAAACCCACATCCCCAAAAATCCCTAAACCATCATTCCTAGAAGTAGCAACACCATTAGCCCCATAAAAACCAAATCACTCATCCAAACAATACCCTAAATCCTCAAATGTAGATAACCCTAAATACAAATCCCCATAAATCCTGAAACCCTAATCCATAGAAAACCCTAATCCCACAACCCCAGAATATCCAAAACCTTCACCCTAGAAAACCCAAAACCCAGATACCTAGAAAACATTATACCCTCATCCAATAGAAATCTGAACCCTCATACCCAACAATCCTAATCCCTCTCCCCAAGAATTCCATAAACCATAAGCCCTAGAAAACCCCATAACCTAATCCCCATAAAACCCTAATCCTAATAACAAGAAAATCCCAAACACACTTCCCCATAGAACCATAAACACACAACCCCCAAAAAACCCCAACCCTTATCCCATGAAAAAACTATAACTTCATCCCATGAAATCTGAAAACGATATCCCCCTAAAAAATTTCATACACTCATCACAAAAAAACCATGAACAATAATCCAAAAAACAATGAAACCCCATTCCCTAGAAATCCTAAATCATCATCCCCAAAATACCCTAAACTCATAGCCCCATGAAAACCTAATACCTCAACCCCATGAAACCATAGACTCCCTAAACCAAAAAATACATAAAACCGTTTCACAAATTAACCCTAAACCTTCCATCCCAAAAATCCTAAAACATCAACCCAAAAAAACACTAAATACTCAGACCTAAATAAATAAGAAACCTTAATCCCCACAAACACAATAAACATGTAGTTCTGAAAAACCATAAACCCTAATCCCTACGAAGCCCTGATCCCTAATCCTAAAAACCCCTAGACCCTCACAAAAAAATCCCTAATCACAAATCCCCAAAAAACCAAAATCCAATTTCCACATAAACAATAAACCATGCATCCCAAAAAATCCATAAATTATTTTCCCCAAATAACCCTAAAACCAACACCCCCAAAATCCCTAAACACTTTTCTAAAAAAAACCCTTAACCCTATGCCCCAAAACAACCCTTAACATTCAACCCCAAATATCCTAAACCATAATTACCAAAAAAATCCTACAAGCTATAAAAAAAACCCCAAACAAAAAACCACAAAAACCCTAATCCATCACCACCAAAAAACTATCAACCCTCATTCCTATGAAATCATAAAACCAAGTACCCCCTAAACCCAAAACCCTTATTAAAAAACTAAACCCTCAGCCAAAAAAATATTCTAAACCCTTAGTATAGAAAAACTAAATCATTATCCCCCCAAAAAAACATAATCACATATGCTCAAAAACCGTAAAACCTTAGAAAAAATTCCTAAATCTATAGCACTAAAATAACCCCACACCCTCATCCACAAAAAACCCTTCCCCTAGAAAATATAAACCCTTGGACCCAGAAATAATTAATCCCTCATCCATAAAAAACCCTACACCATCACCCCCCCAAAACCCTAAACCCTCATTCCTATGAAACCCTATAAACTCAACCACAAAAAAAACCATGAACCCTCAAATGCAATAGCATCATGAACCTTGTTCCCCAAAGAACCTAATCAATCATCACAAGAAATAATAAACTCAAAGCCCTAAAAAATCCTAAACACTCATCCTCAAAAAATCATAAACCATGGGACCCAAGAAACCATAAACTCTCATTTCAAAAAACCATATTTTTCATCCCCAATGACTCCAATCCCTCAACACCAAAATCCCATTGACCATCTACCCAAAAAAACCAAGAAACTTAGCATTAATAACCCAGAACCTTTAGAAAATAAAACTAAAACATCAACCCCAATAATACCTAAATTATAAGACCCAGAAAACCATAAAACAGAAGCCCAAGAACCCTTAATCCATCACCCCAAAAATTTCTAAAACCTCATACACAATATTATTACCCCTTAGACCCAAGAAAACAGAACACCCTCGTCCCCCATCCCCCAAAACCATAAACCCTCATCCCCCAAACCACTAAACCTTCAGCCACATAAAACTTTAATCCCTCTTCAACAAATACCCTAAACCCTTAGACCCAAAAAACCATAATCTCTCAAACCTAAAAAACCTATACCCATATACAAAAAAACCATAAAACCACATCCCCAAATTACTTAAAGACTCAACCCCCAAAAACCCTAAAACGATCATCCTGAAAATCCCCAAACCACTCTACCCAAAAAAAACCCAACACATACAAAAACAAAAAACATAAACCCTATGCACCAAATTAACCTAAATCTTAAACCCCCCCAAAACCCTTGATTATCAAAACCAAAAAACCATAACTGGTGACCCCTAATGTACCCTAAATCAACATTCCTAGAAAACCCTCAACCAAAAAAACCATAAACCCCTGTCAGTATAACACCTGACACCCTTATCCCCTAAAAACACAAAACCTTCAGCCTCAAAAAACACTCATCCCTCATCCCCAATAAATCCTATGCCCTCATCCACAAAACCCATAAATACTCACCCAAAACACACAAAACCGTCATCCCTAATGAACCCAAATCCCTCAAACCCCAAAAAATTTAATCCTCATTCTCAACCCTCTTCCACAAATAATCATAAACCATCAGTCCTAAAGATCCATAAAAACTCATACCCAAAAAATATATAACCCTCAGAACCAGAATCCATAAAAACCTCAACCCACAAAACACTAAATACTCTACACCAAAGAACCAAAAACCATTATCATAAAAGAAACCCAAACGAACAACCATAGAAATCCCAAATTTCACAGCCCCAAAAAACATGAAACGCCTAGACTCAAAAAACCTAATCCATTAGAATCAAAGGATAAATGATTTTTCATAAAAAAACCTAATGCCTGGCCCCCAAAAACCTAAATCCTCAATACTAATGATCTCTTAACCCTAAACCCCAAATGAACACAAAAACCTCTACCTCAAAAAATCTAAACACTTAACCCCCCTAAAAACATTATCCCTTAGCCATAGAAAACCATAAAAGCTCAGTCCCAAGAAACCCAAAAACCCAAAACCATGAAACACTAAACCCAAAACCAAAAACCTAAAACGAACAACCCAAAAAAAACCCTAACCCTAAAAAAACACTAAACACTCAAAAAAAAATATTAACACCCATCCCCTAAAAATGTGAAACCCAAAACTCTAAATAGTCCCAAAATATATGCCTAAAAATTTCCTAAGCCCCAATGTCCATATGTTCCTATACCATAAACCCCAACAACTATAAACTCTCATTCCCAGAAATTATGAAACTCTTATCCTCAAAAAATTGTAATCCCAAAGCCCCAAAGCCACAAACCCCCCGCCAAAGAAATCATAAACCCACATCCCAAAAAACAATATACCATTAGAACAAAAAACCCATAACCCTCCACTGCAAGAAACACTAAAAATTATACCATAAATAACAAAAAAAACCCTTACCCCAAAACCCCTAAATACACAACCCATAAACCCTAAGCATGCAAACCCAAAAAAAATTAATCCTTCAACCCCCAAAAAATCTGAAATTTCATCACCAAAACGATAAAATGCTTTCCCCAAAAAACCTCAAACCCCCTACCCAGGAAAACCATAAAAGCATAGCCCAAAAATATCCTAGACTCTATGCTCTGAAATAACTAAACCTTCTTCAAAAAAAAACACCAAACCATCATTCCCAAAAAAACCCTAAAACAACATCCCCGAATAAAACCCAAAATTCGCTTCCCTAAAAATCAAGAAACACTCAGTCACATAAAACCCTAAACTATTAGCCCCAAATAACCCCAAACCCTCATGACAAAAAAAACCCTCACCACCAAAAACCCCATAAAATTTCATCCCCATGAAAACTCTAAACCATCATCCCCAAAACACTAAACCCCATCCCTAAAAAAACACTAAAACATTATCATTAAAAACACTTAACACTCAACCCAATGACACCCTAAAACCTCAACCACAAAAATACAATAACTTCCTCCCAAAGAAACCAAAATGGTTAGTCTTGTAAAACCCTAAACCCATAGCCTAAAAAACCCCAATGCCAAAGCTAATAAACACCTTAATTCGTTAGCCTAAACAAATCTAATTCTATGGCCCCAAAAACCCTAAACCCACACCAACAAAAAAACTAATCCCACATCCCCAAAATCCATAAACTCACATCCCTAAAATTCATTAAACCCACAACCCCAAAAATATAAAACCCACATCCCATGAAAACTCTAAACTCTTTTTCATAAAAAACCTAACATTAAACCCCAAAATACCCTAAAATATCATTCATAAAAACCCAAAACCCATCCACCATAAATACTATAAACTCTAATATAAAAATTACCCTAAATCCTTAGCAAAAAAAACTCTAAAACGTCATCCCCATGAAATTATACACCATTAGACCCCAAAAAAACATAAAATGCAAGCCCTAAAAAATCCTAATCCCTCAGAACCAAAAAACCATAAATACTCATCCACATGAAAACTCATACACATGAAATCATAAATCATCATCAACAAAAAACCCAAAATGGATATCCCCGATAAACCCTACACACACAGCCCCAAAAAATCCTAAACCCATATTCCTAGATAACCCACAACCATCATCCCTAAAAAAACCTATACTATTAGTACTAAAAACCTGTTAACCCATCCCCAAGAAAACCCTAACCCATTAGCCCAAAAAAAATCCAAACCACTCTACCCCAAAATATCATAATCCCATAGCCCCAGGTAACCAAAAACACTAATCCCAAAAAATCATAAAACCTAATACCAAAAAAACCCTGAAACCCTCATCTCCCATAAACCCAGAACCCTCAGACCCATGAAAACATAAACAAATAGACCTAACATATCCTAAACCCACATCCCATAAAAAACTTTACCTTAATCTAAAAAAAGATCATAAACCTTAGCTCCAAAAAATCCTAAACCCTCTACTCCAAAAAACACTAAACCCTCCATCCCTAAAACCCCAAAAATTCTCCACCCAAAAAAATTTCATACCCTACAACCAAAAAAAACTATAAAAACTCCATCCAAAAGACCCTAACACTTCCCCCAAAATGACTATAAACCATCATCTCAACAAATCATTTACCATCATCCCCAAAAAACCTAATCTCGTGGTCCTAGAAAACCCTTAAAACATCATCCCCCAAAAGCAGTGAACCCTCATCCACAAAAATAAATTAGACTATCATCCCCAAAAAACAATAAAACCTCATTACTATAAACCCATATACCCTTGTCTTGAAAAAAACTAAACACTCATCACAAAAAAACCAACTAAAGCCATAGCCCAAAAAGCATAAAACCTAATTCCTATAGAATCTGAAACCCTGAACCCCAAAAAACTATTAAATGTCTTCCAAAAAAACAGTAAACCCTATTCCCCTAAAAACAAAAACCCTCTACTACAATAAAAATGAACCCTTCATTCCCAAAAACACTAAACACTAACCCAAGAAAATCAAAAACCCTAAAAAATAGAAACCATATATCCTCTTAACCAAAAAAACATTCTCACCCATTAATGAAATCTATACACATACACCAAAAAACCCTAAACCTGAAGTCACTAAAAAATATAGTCCCTCACCACAAAAAACCCAAAAACCCTCATCCCCAAAAAACCCTAAACCCTAAACCCTAAAAATTACCTATACCCTCATCCAAAAATACACTAAGACAACTACCCCAAGAAACACTAGACCCGCATCTGCAAAAAAACCCCAAACCCACATACCCAAAAACAAATAACAATCAGATCCAAAAAACTGTAAACTCTCAACCCCAAAAAAATGTACCCTCCACCATAAAATAACCTAAACACTCATTCCGAAAAATCACTAACCCACATCCCCCAAAAAAACCTAAACCAACCCCTCCAAAAAAAACCTAAACACTTAGCCCAAAAGAACTAAACCCTCAACCAAAAATAAACACTAAACTGTTATCCCTAAAAAATGCTATACTATCAACCGAAAAAACGAAATCCTATAGCCCCAAAATTCTCAAAACCATCATCCAAAAGAAACCTAAAAACCTCAGCCCCAGAAAACCAAAAACCCTTACCCCCAAAACAGCATGAAACTTCATACCCAAAAAACCTCTGTCCCTCTTCCCAAAAATCCCCAAACCTGTAGTCGTAAAAAATTGTAAACCCTAAACATAAAAATAACATAAAAACTAAGACAAAAAAACTATAAACCCTCAGGTGCAAAAACCTCGATTCCTCGTCCCAAGAAAATAAAAGTCCTCAACCCCAAAAAGCATAGACCACGCTCTCTAAAAACAGTAAACCTCATCCTTAAAAACATGAAACCCTCTGCATGAAAACAAAAAAACTTGAACCCAATAAACCCTAAACCATTAACTCCACAAGACCCTAAAACCTCAACCCAAAAATTAGTAATCCATCATCCCAAAAATCCCTAAACCCATATCCAGAAAATATCATAAACTATCAATTCCAAAATACTGTAAACCATTATCGCCAAAAACCCAAAACCATCATCCCCAAAACCCCATATACTCTCATTCCTAAAAAACCCAAAACAATATTCCAAAAAAATCCAAAAACCTCAGACCCAGAAAAATTCTAGACACAAATCCCCAAAAACCCTAATCCCACATCCCCATAAACCTCTAAATCCTTTTCTTAAAAAATCCCTAAAACCACATTCCCCAAAACCCAAAACCCTTAGTCCCCAAAAACCTTAATACCTCATCTCTAAAAAAACCTTAATCCATTAAACATTAAATCCATAAAATCGCAACACCAAAATCAATAAACACTGAACCCCATAAAACCCAAAAATGGTCATCCGATAAAATACCAAAACACTCAACAATAAAAACCCTAAACCCTACACACCAAAAAAACCTAAAACCATTGATGGAAAATACCCTAAACCCCATTCCCCAAAAAACCCATAACACTCATCCACAAAAAACCATAAACCCTAACCCCAATGGAACCCTAAATCAATAGTCCCCAAAAAAACCTAAACCCCCATCCCTAAAAACCCTAATATTTCATCCACACAGAACCTTATACCCCTATCCCATAAAACACCTAAACACTCACCACCAAAAAATCGTCATCCCTCATCCCAAATAAACCCTAAACCCTCATCCAGAAAACCCTTAATTCCTCACAAAAAGTCATTATACCTCCATCCCCCAATAATCTAAATCCCTTTTCCACCAAACACTAATCCATCATTCCCATAAAATCATAAACACTCTTCCCCCAAAAATTCTAAACCCCAAGTCCTAAAAAACCCAAAAATATCAGCCAAAATATAATGAAACCCCACACACCAAAAAACCCTGAATCCCTCAGCCCCAAAAGACCAAAAATACTTAGCATCATAAAACCAAAAACCCTCAGCCTCAAAAAAACCCAAACCCTTGACCTTAAAATAACAAAATACCACATCTCCCAAAGACATAAACCCCAAATTCCCAAAGCCATAATCCCCTAGCCCCCCCCCCAACCCTAAAATATATATACCTAATAAAACCAAAACCATCACCCCAACAAAACATGAACCCTCAGCACCGAACAACACTAAACCCTCATCCCAAAGTAAACCCTCATCCCCCATCCTCAAAAAATCAAAACCCAAATCTCCAAAAAACATAAGCCCTTATCCACAAGAAAATCCTAAACACTTATCCCCATGTGTCCTGAAATCCCCAACCATAAAAACCCAAAAAACTCATCCCCAAAAAATAGCAAAACCACAACCCCAAAAAAACCCAAAACCGAAGAAAACCTTGCCCTCATTTCAAAAAACCCTAAACACTCAACAAAAAATACAAAACCCTCATCCCCCGAAAATGTGAATCCCACAGATCTAAATAACCCTAAACCTAGTTCCCATAAAACCCTATACACAGACACCCAAAAAACCATAAACCCTCATCCTAAGAAAAACAAATTCCCTCAGCCCCAAAAAACCCAATCCCTCAACCCTAATAAAACCTAAATTCTCATAACCAAATAATAATATACCACAAAACACAAAGAAACATAAAAATATCATACCAAAAATAACTAGAAACCCTCATCCCAAAAAATGTTAAACCCTATGTAAATAAAAACTTATACCCCTAGCTAAAAAAATCATAAACCCTCATCGACAAGATACCCTATATGATTAAAGCAAAAAAACCTATCCCAGCTCCCCAAAAACAATAAAAACCATCCCCCAAAAATGGATAAAATACATAGCACTAAAAAACCAGAATAATAATCCACCAAAACACTAAACCCTCATCACAAATAAATCATAAATCCTTAATAAAAAAATATAAAACCTAACCACCATAAAACCGTAAATAGTCATTCCCAAAATACCCATAATCGTCTTCCATAAAAAACATTAAAAAAATTGTCGCAAAAAACTGTAGAACATAAGTCCTAAGAAATACTAAACCCTATTCCACAGAGAGTCGTAAATTGCCAGCCCCTAGAATCCCTAAAACCTCATCCCCAAAAAACCCATAAACATCAACCCAAAAAAAACCTCCAATGATCAGTCCCAAAAAACCCAAACCATCATCCCCAAAAAAGACCCCAACCATCATTCCCAAAACATTGAAAACCTCTCCCTAATAAAATAAGATCAGCGTCAAACATCCCTAAACCCTCATCCCTCACCAAATGAACTATGAGCCACAAAAATTCTAATCTTCTATTTCAAAAACACCCAAAATACTCGCCACCAAAAAACATAATCCTTCATCCCCAAAAAACCGTAAACACTCAACACAAAAAAAATCATATACTCAAAAAACCTATTCCCTAATAAAAAATAGTAAATGGTTAGACTAAAAAACCATATACCCTCATCCTGGAAACCCCTAAAACCAAATCTAGGAAATACCTTAATTTTTTATCCTAAATAACCTAAACCAACAACCAAAAAAAAATCCAAAAAACGTATCCGAAAGAACACTGAACCCTCATACATAAAAACCCTTATACCCAAATCCACAAAACCCTAAACTCAAAACCCACCAAAACCATAAACCCTCATCACCAAAAACACTAATTCAACAACCCTAAAAATAATAAACACTAATCCCATCAAAAATCTAAACAGTTCCCTATAAAATAAACTAAACACTTAACCTGAAAAATCTCTAAACCCTCATCCCTAGAAACCCTTAAAACTACCAACATAAAAAACCATAAGCATAATTCTCAAAAAATCCTAAACCCTTAGAACCAAGAAACACCAAACCCATATCCCTAAAATACAATTATCCATTGGCCCTGAAAACCACTAAACCCCTATCCCAAAAAAACCCAAAACACTCAGCACCAAAAAACACTAAAAATCCATCCCAAAGAAACCATAATCACTCATACACAATACCCCTAAATCCCCAAACCCAAAAAAACCCTTAACTGATAGCCCCAAAAAACCTAAAGACTCAGCCCCAAAATACCCCAAACACTTTTTTTCAAAAAAAAAAAACCAAAACCCTCAGCCATAAAACCATAAACCATCCGCAATAAAAAAATATATGATTAGTTGTAAAAAAAACTATACCCTCATCCAAAAATATCCAAAAACCCTCCACCCAAAAAACCATTAAAACTTTGCCCCAAAAAAACTAATCCCCCATCCCAAATCAACTATAATCACTCCACCAAAAAAATACAAAACCCCCGTATTAAAAAAACCCTAAACCCTCATCAACAAAACACCAAAACAGCAAAACACTAAAAACTGATAAATCCTAAACCCTAAGACCTATAAAAAGCCTAAAACCTTGTCCCATAAAAATAATACCACTCGCCCACAATGAATTCATACCCCTATACTCCATGAATACTCTAAACCCTCTATTCCTAACACCCTAAAGCCTCAAACAAACAAAAAATACAAAATGATCTTCATTAAAAAAACATAAAACCTCCACCCAAAAAAAATAAAACCACCTCCCAAAATAAAATAAAAAACTTCATGAAAAAATCCTAGATTTTTCACCCTAAATGATTTAAACCCTCATCTAAAAAACCCTATACCGTCATCCCCAAAATACCTAAACAGAGAGAACCAGAAAAACACTAAAAACCATCCCCAATAAACCATAAACCATATGTTACAATTGATAACAAGTTTCTCATCCCAAAAAAACACTAAACAATCATCCTCATACAATATTATACCTCGGCCCAAAATATTCCAAATCCCTCAGCCCAGAAAACCCAAACACCAGAGTGTTTAAAAATCCTAAACCCTAATCCCCCAAAAATCATAAACGCTCAACCTAAAAAATACCTTAACCCTCAGCAACAAAAACCCCAATATCCCTTCCCCCATAGAACGTAAACATTCAACCATAATAAACACTAAACCCTAATCATCCAAAAACAATAAACACTTATCCATAAAAACCCTAAACCCTCATCACTAAAAACCCTAAACCTTAGCACCAAAAAAACAACAATTCCTCATCCTCGAATAACCCTAATCCTTCAGCACCAAAAACCCTAAACCATCAACCAATAATATCCAACACCTTAAAAACTACTAATCTAAACATTATACCACAAAAACATGAAACCAATAGTACAAAAAATCCCTAAACCCTCATCTCAAAAAAACCCATAAACAGTCCTCCCAAAAAACACATAATCACTATGCCCCAAAAATCTACATAACCTCATTCTAAAAATATCTAAAACAACAACCCCAAGTTACCCTAAACCCTCATACACAAAAAACCTAAATCCACTATCCCAAAAATTTCTAAGCACTCAACACAAATGATAAGTAAACCCTAAACTCCAAAACATTAAATCCTTCACCAGACAAAATTGTAAACCCTATTCCCCCCAAAAACCTGAAACATCGTTCCCAAACAACCCTAAACCCTCACCCCTCTCAAAAACCATACAGTCACTACCCCATTATACGTTAAACCCTCACCTCCAAAAATCCAAAACCGATATCCCCATAAAATATTAAACTCCCATCACCAAAAAACACTAAATTGTTATCCCTTAAAATCTCTATATCAACCACAAAAAAACATAAATTCCTCAATCTATAAAATTAAAAAGTTGCATCCCCATAAAACCAAAAAAAAACACAGCACCAAAAAACCCCAAACACTCAACCACTTAAAATGGAAAACTCATATCCCCCAAAACCCCTACACCCTCAACTATATAATATCCTAAAACAATGGTCCCGAAAAATCCATAAAAACTCATACCAAATAAATATGTTCACTCATCCCCAAAAAATCCAAAGTCACCAAACATAAAAATCCTAAAACCTTCTCCCTAAAAAACCATAAAAACGTATTTCCCCAATACCCAAAAACAATATCCCAAAAAATCTCAATTCACATTGCCCAAAAAAACCCTAATTACCAATCCCAAAAAATCACTAAACACTAATCCCCCGAAACCCCTAAAACATAAACATAACCACTTAAAAATTAACACCAAATAACATTAAGCCCTTAGCCATAAAAAATTTATCTACCCTCATAAAAAAAATTAAACCATGTGTCCCAAAAAATCATAAACTCATAGTTCTGAAAATCCTAAACCCTCAACCCAAAAAATCCCAAAACACAATTCCAAAATAAACCAAAAATCCCAGCCCTAAAAAGTCCTTATCCCTATACCTTGAAATACCCAAAACCTCTAGTTCAAATGATCCTAAAGCCTCATCCCCCCAAATCAATAAAACATTGAGCCCACATATCCCAGAACTATTATACCTATACAAACCTAAACCCTAATACCAAAAAACCATAATCTATCATCCCTAAAAAACCATAAACCATCGAAAAATCAAATCATTTCACCCATAAAACCCCCAATATCCATTCCCTTAGAATCCTGAATCCCTTATCCCCCAAAAATTCCCAATAACTCAACACTATATAACCCCCAATACTTCAGCCTTTCAAAATACCAATCCCCCAGCCATAAAAAACCATGACCCAGAACCACATAAAACCCTAATCCCTCATCCCCAAAAAATCATTCATCATCCCCAAATATCCCTAAACCATCATCCCAAAAAACCCAAAACCCCAAAAAATGCCAAACCCTTTTCCCAAAATACCTCTAACTCTCAGTTCCAAATGCCTTCAAAACCCCATACCCCCAAAAAATCAAACACCGGTGACTAAAACACAGTAAACCATCTACCCCAAAAATACCCCAAACGCTTAACACAAAAAATTACAAACCCTTCGGCCAAAAAGAATCCAAATAAATTTCCCTAAAACCCTAAACCCTTAACCCCATAAAACCCAATAATATTGGTATTAAAAAACCCAATACTCTCATCCCAAAAAAATCCACACCCTTCACCCACGATAAACCCAAACCCTCATCCCAATAAAACCAAAAACCATAATCCCAAAAAACCCTAGACCCTCTTTCCCAAAATCCTTGATTTATCATCCCCCCAAAAAAATCCTTTTTTAGAAAAAACAATCACTCCAAGAACCAAAAGAACATAAACCCGCAACCCCCAAATATAATAACCGCTCATAACAAAATCAACTGAAACCCCCCAACTCCAAAAACAATAAACTCACATCATTAACTCCTAAAAAATTCAATCATCCAAAATCCCTTAAATATCCCTAAACCCTTATCCCTCGACCACAATGAAACCCTAAACCCGCATAAACAAAAAAAAACCTAAACCGCTAGCCCCAAAAAACCCCAAACCAAGAGACCCAAAATCTACTCACCCTCATCCCCCAAAATCCTAAAACCTTCATAAAAAACACTATACCCTAATCCCTGGAAAACATATAACCTCATATGAAAAAATCCATTAACCCTTAGTCCCAAAAACACTAAAATTATATCCCTGAAATACCTATACCCTAATCCCAAAAAACACTAAATCCTTAGCCCCAAAAAACATTTAACCCATTTAACAAAACACCCGACACACCCAGCCCCAAAAAAATCCAATATCATTATCCCTAAAACCCCCTAAAACCACATCCCAAAAAATAATAAACCATGAATAAAAAAACCATAAGCCCTAATCTGAAAATTTCCATGAACCCTCATCCAAACAAATTCATAAGACTCTACTCCAAAAATCCCAGAACCCCCATCCATAGAAAACCCTATCCCTATCCCCAAAACAGAGTTAACACCCAGCCCTAAAAATCATTGAATCATCATCCCAAATATAAGAAAAACACATATCCCCAAAAAAACCTAGAACACTTTGACCCAATAAATGAAAAACCCTCAACCCAAAAATCATTGAACCCCTAGACAAAAAAACTCTCATTTTTAGACCCCCAAAAACCATATACCCAAAATGAGAAGAAACCATGAACCTTATCCCTAATGAACATGAACCATCATACACAGAAAACCCTAAATCCTATGCCCCAAAACACCCTGAACCCTTTTCAAAAAAAAGTCCCAAATCCTCAGCAACAAAAAAATCATACCTTATACTCCGAAAACACACAACCCCTAGTGCCAAAATACAATGAACCCCCATCCCACAAAATCCCTGAAACCTCATTCCCAAAAAACCATAAACCTTATTCACAAGAAAAACCTAAACTCTCATCCTATGAAAACACTAAATCATCATCCCTGGAAATCCATAAACCCAAAATCGTAGAAAACCATAAACCCTCATCCCTAGAAAACTAAAAAACCTGAAACCCCAAAATATCAAAATCCTAATCCAAGAAAACTGAAAACACTCTTTAGTAGAAATATATAAACCCTCAGCCCCATAAAAACATAAACCCTCATAAAAAACTTTTAACCTTTACCCAAGAGAATTATAATCCATTGGCCCCACAAAACTTTAAACCCTTATCCCAACAAAACCCTAAAACCACAGTCCCAACAAATTATAATCCATCATCACCAGATAAACAAAAACCCTCATATCCAAAAAAACCAAAACGATTATCCTCGGAAAACATTAAGCTCTCAAACAACTAAAACTAAAAACCATCTATCCCAAAACACCCAACAAAAACTCATACCCAACAAATCATAAAACTTTTGTTCCCAAAAAACCCTACACCCTATCCCCAAAACCCATAAACCCACATCCCCAAAAAATTAACCCTACAGCCCCTAAAATGTCTAATCCCTGACCCACATCACAAATAAACCCTAACCCATAAACCCTAAACTTCCACCACCAATAATCCCCTAAACCATGGGCACCAAGAATCAATAAACTACCGACCCTAGAAAACAATAAACCCCATTCCTATAAAACCCTAATTCCATAGTTCCCAAAAACTATTAACCCTCAGCCCAACTAAATCCCTTAACCAGAAAAAACCTAAACCCTGACACCATAATACCTTTAACCCTCATCCAAATAACCCACATATCCTCGATCCCACGAATCGATAAACACTCATCCCAAAAAACCTCAACCCTAAAAAACACAAAACAATCACCCAAAAAAACATGAACCTTATACCCCAAAAACTCTAAACCCGTATCCTAGAAAACAAAAAACCCTCAACCTCAAAAAACCCAAACCATTATGTAATTAAACCCTAATGACCCATCCCTAGAAAACTATATACCCTTAGCACCAGAAAACCCCTGACTCTAGGCCTTAGAAAACCCTAAACCCTCACTCCCAACAAACACTAAACCCTCTGTTCTGAAATCCCTGAACCCTTAGCCCCAAAAATCCCAAATCCCTTTGCACTAGAACACCTTAAACCCTCATCCCTGAAAACAATAAACCCTTAGTCCTAATAAACCTTAATCCATCAGCCCCAATAAACCTTAAAGCATCAGCCCTAAAAAATTGTAATCCTTATACCATAGAAAACACTAAACCCTGATCCCTAGAAAACACTGAACCCACAATGCATAAAAATTATAAAACCACATCCCCAAAAAAACACTAAAATCTTATCCCCCAAAACCTGATACCCTAATCAACATAAAACATTAAAAACTAAAATTCAAAAACCCCAAACCATCAATCTTAGAGAACCCTCAACCGCCAACCCCGGAAAACCCCAAACCCTCATCCCCAAAAAATCCTAAACCCTTATCCCCAAAAAATCACAAACCCTATTCTACAGATAACCCTAAAACCACAAATTCAGAAATCCCAAAACCATAAATATAAAAAAAACCCCTAAATCATCATCCTTAGAAAACCCTAAAAGTGCATCCAATGATACCCCTAAACCCTTATCCTGAAAAACCCTAACCCATCATCCACTTAAAACCCTATACTATCATCCCCATCAAACCCTTAACACTCTTCCCTAAAAATCCTAAACCCCAGAATAAAAAAAACAGACAACCCCATAAAACAATTTACCCCCATCCCTAAAAAATCCAAAACCCTTAGCTTGATAAAACAATATAACCACACACCTAGGAATTCCTAATCTCTAACCCCCCAAAAATCACAAACCCTCAACCCAAGAAAAACTGAAACCCTCATCACTAGAAAACCCAAAACCATCCACCCCATGAAATACTAAACTCTCTTCCCTGAAAACCCCTAAACCATTAGCCTCATAAAATTCTAGACCCATATCCCCTAAAATCCATCAACCCTCAACCTGGATAAAAACATGAACCCCAATCCATGTAAAAACAAAATCCCTCACCCCCCCAAAAAACTCTAAATAATCAGTCTTATAAAACCATAAAACACCATACCTATAAAATCCTAAACCCTAAAACCCGGAAAAACATAAACCATCAACCATATAAAAAAATAAACCATCACCCCCAACTAAACATAAACCCTTAACCCTAGGAATCCCTAAAGCCTTTTCCCTATATGACCCTAAATCATGAGCCCTAAAAAACCATTATACATCATCCCTAGAAAATCCAAAACTCTCATCCCTATAATACCCTTATGATCCAAACCCAAAAATCCTTAATTCTTTATCCCCATATAAGTATAAAATCATAGCGCCATAAATCTGTAAATCATCAATCCCTGAAAACCGTAAACACTATGTCCCAGAATACCCTAAATCCCTAGCCCTAGAAATCCCTGGACCATCATCCCTAGAAAATAGTAAACCCACATCCCCTAAAACCATAAACCCTCCAACCAAAATTAACCTAAAACCCCCACCTTATAAAACCTTAATGCTTCAACCCTATAAAACACGAAACACTCATTACAAAAACCATAATTCTTAGGCCCTAGAAAACCGTAAACTATCAGACCTTGAAAACAATAATATCATGGAATAAAAAGTCACTAAACCCTTAATAGTAAAATCCTAAAACCATTCCAAATAGACCCCTCAACTCTTTCCCCAAAAAACCTAAACTCTCATCCATATAAAACAAAAAATATATAAAACCCAAAAATCCTAAAACTTTAGGGGTAGAAATACCCTAAACCCTTAGCCCCTGAGAAACCAAAATCCCCATCCCCAAAAAATCCAAACTCTCAGTCAAAAAACCCTTAATCCCTCAACCGGGAAAACCCTAAAACCTCCTCTGAAGAAATTATGAATATTGTATCACCAAAAACCCCTCAAAACATAGCCATAGAAATACCATTACCCATAGCCCATGAAAACCAGCAATCCTTATCCAACAAAAACCCTAACCCATCACCCCTAAAAAATGAAAACCCTCATCCCAAGAGATCCCTACTCCCACATACCCAAAAAACCAAAACACTCAACCATATAAAACCCAAAACTATCAACTATAGAGAACCTAATAGCCTCAAATATAGAAACACCTAAAACCTTAACTAGAAAAATCCTAAACCCACAGACCAACAAAATCCAAAACTCTTAACCCCCAAACCCTAAAAACCCATCCTATGAAAACTCTATACCCCCATCCCTAGAAAAGCCTATTCCCTCAGACCCAAATAACTATAAATCCTAAAACCCTAAAATAACTAAATAATCAGCCCCACAAAACCCTAAACCCTTATCCCAAAAAAATAGTAAACCATCATCCCAAGATAACACAAAACCTTCAATCCCACAAAACCCTAAACTAGCATAAAAAAACATAAACCTAGACCCCAGAATGACTCTAATCCCTTAGCCATAAATCCCCAAAACACTCATACAAAAAACCCTAATCTAACATCCCTAAAAACACCAAAACCCTCATTCAAAGAAATTATATACCTCCATCCCCAAAATACCTTAATCCCAATCCACTAAAAACCCTTTCCCCTCACCCCGAAAAAACTATAACCCCCATCCCTAAAATACCCTTAAAACTTATCCCTGAAACCCATAAACACTCTTCCCCCAAAATTCATAAACCTTCAACCCCAAAATACACTAAACTCTCACCCATAAAAACTTCTAAGCCATCAACGCTATAAAACCCAAAACCACCAAACCACCAAACCTAAATCCATCACTCCGAAAATCCCAAATCATGTACCCAAAAAACCTCTAAACCCGTAGTACTAAAATCCTTTAGAAACTCAACCTCCAAAATCCCTATACACTCATCCTAATAAACAGTAAATTCTCATCCCTAAAAACCCCTAAAACATCTACCAAAAAATTAATAATAACCCCAATCCCAATACAAACTATAACCTCAACCCAAAATTCCCTGTACCATAAAATCAAAATACACATAATTCCTAAATCCTAACAAATTTTAAACCCTATGACCCCAGTTTTTTTTAATGAATTAGCCCAAAAAACACTAAAACATAATCCCCAAAAATCCCTGAACCAAAATCCCTAAAAACAATAAACATTAATCTTTAAAATCCCATAAATCTTTATCACTAAATAACCATAAACCCCTAGCCCCCAAAAACCCTAAACCCTCAACCAAAAAATTAATAACCCCTCATCCCCCAAACCCTTAAACACTCAACCATAAAAACCCAGAATGATTGGTCCTGAAAAACCCTAATGTATGTGTGCCAAAATTCCATAAAATCATGTCAAAAAATCCAAAATCCTTCATGATTGAAAACCCAAAACCCTCTTCCCAAAAAATAATTAAACACAAATCCACAAAAAAACAATAACCCATAGGCCCAAAAAACAATAAACGATTTGTACAAAAAAACACCTAAACATTATACCATAAATAACCCTTATCCTCATCCCAGACATCCCAAAACCCACATCCCTATGAAACCCTAAACCGTTAGACTCCAGAAACCCAAAAACCCTATACCCAAAAATCCCTAGACCATAATACTCAAGAAATACTAAACAATTATTTCCAATATAACCTAAAACCACATCCCTATGAAACTGTGAACATTAACCCCCAAGAATCCCGAAACACTCTTCCACATGAATCCTTAAAACCTAAACCATTAAAAACCATAAACCCTCGGGCCCATGAAACCCTAAACCCTCATCCCTGAGAAACCATAAACATCATTCCCATAGAAAACCCTAAACCTTCAAAACATGAAACCCTAAAACCACATTCCCAAGAAAAAATAATCCTTAATCCCCAAGAAACCATAAACCATCATCCCTTATAAAACATGAAAAATGATCCCCAAGAACCCTAAGCCCCCATGAAATCCAAAACACTTAACCCTTGAAACCATAAACCTCCATCCCCAAAAAGACCAAAAACATTAGCCACAAGAATCATGTACCCTCAAACCCAAAAAAAAATAAACAATTTACCTTGACAAACAATATACCCTTATCTCCAATAAACCAAAAACAATAATCCTAATTAAACCTAAAACACTCAACACAAATAACACCTAAAACCTCAGTCCATGGACATGAAAACCCATATCCCCATGAAACCATAATCCTTAATCCCAATGAAACAGTAAACCCTCATCCCCTAAAAACCCTAAATCCTTATCCTCAACATTCCCTACAGACCCATCCTAATGAAACCCTATGAAGATAGAACAAAGAGAACATAAACATTCATCTATTGGAAACCCAAAACCCTCATCACTAAGAACCCCTAAAACCTTAACCCCAAGAAACCCTAAACCAACAACACCAAAAACACAAAACCCAGCACACTAATAAACCTTGAAACCATATGTTCGTGAAACCAAAAACCCTCATACACAAGAAACCATAGACCCTCTGCCCCATGAAATCCTAAACCCTAAGAACAAAAATGGAAATACTCTCTACACAAAAGAATAATCAAACCCATCATACATAAGTAACCAAAAACACATAGTCTAAGAAACCATAAACACTCATCCGGTATTAACCCTAAAACCTAATCCATAATAAATCCTAAACCCACAGCCCTAAGAATCCCTAAAACCTCAACACCAATAATTCTTAAACCCTCATCATGTAGAATATATATATCCCCAACCATAATAAACACTAAAACGTCATCCTCAATAAAAAATAACCCATAATCCCTATGAAACCCTAAACCCTCGTCCTAATAGACCATAAACATTAATACACATGAACCTCTTAACCCAAATCATTATGAAACCATAATCCCTAAGCCCCAAGAAACCAAAATCCCATATCACTAATTAAAACTAAACCTTAATCCCTATGAAACCCTAAACTATCATCTTCATCACAATCTAAAACATCATCTCTATGAAAAACTAAACTCCCAACCCCATGAAACCCGTAACCCTCAACTGCTAGAAACCATAAACCATCATCCCATAAAAAAACTTAAAACTCAACCCTATGAAACCTTAAACCATCAGCCTGAAGAAACCCTATATCCACATCCCCAAAAAACAAAAATAACTCTTCCCCATTAAACACAGACCCCTTGAGCCTAATAAACCCTTATCCATCAGCCCAAAGAAACAAAGATCACTAATCCCCAAGAATCCCAGAACACTGTTAAACAATAAACACTAAATAATTTACTATAAGATACACATACATACCATCACCATGTATCCATGAACCCTCAGTCCATTGAAACATTGAATCCTTAATCCTAGGAAACACTGAACATGCATCTCCAGGAAAACCTGAAAATCATCACCATGAAACCATGAACCCTAAGCGCCACGAAACATTGAACTCTTAGTCCCAAGAATCAATGTACCCTATAATCCATGAAAAACTGAACTAAAATTCCAAAGAAAACATGAACTATTTGATCCAATAAACACTTACCATCATCCAAATGAAACACCATAATTATAGCTAAATGAATCCATAAACCTTCAACCCCAAGAAATCCTGCACATTTAACCCTAGAAACCATTAACCATCTTCACCAAGAATCCGAAAACAATCTTCCCCAATAGGCACTAAACCCATATCACTATGAAACTAGATCATTGATCTCAAAACAAACCTGACCATATTCCCCAAAAATCAATAAACCCTCAGCCTAAAAAATAAACCATCATTCTATAAAATCCAATAACATCATCCAAACAAATTTTAGAACCTTGAGTTCCAAAAAGAAAAATCTCTGAACCCTAAACCCCAAGAAACATTAATTCCTCATCATAAAAAACATCTTTAAGACTTATCACCAATAAAATCTAATTACACAACCCCAAAAACCCCCTAGAACCCAAAACCTAGAAACCAAGAAACATCAACCCTGAAAAAACATAAACCTTCAGCCCCAAAAAACCCAAAAACATTATCCCCCAAACACACTAAACCCTCATACCTTAAAACCAAAAATTTTAGCCCCAAAATTATTGGAATCATCAATTATGAACTTCCATAAATCCTCATCCCAAAAAAACCATCAACCGTCATACATAAAAATCTTGAACCCTCAGTCCCAAAAAAAACTAAACCATTAGCCCTAAAAAAACATGAACACTCAACCCCCAAACTAAAAGTTATCCCAATCCTCAAAAACAATGAACCCTTAAATCCATAAAACATTTATTCCTTATCCCATAAAAACCATGAACATTCATACACGAAAATCCTAGAACTGTTATCCCAAAAAACACTAAACTCTTATCCCTAAAAAACCATAAAACCATATACCTAATAAACCTTGTAGCCTTAGACTCAAAAAACATCAAACCATTAATACCAATAATCCATGAGACCTTAGATAAAGAAACCCTTAATATCCCATCATTGAAAAACCATGAAACCATAGCCCGAAAAATCCCTGGGCCATATGCCCCAAAAAAACATGATCCCTCAGATCCAAAAAACAGGAATCCCCAAACCTAGAAATCCATTTACCCCCATAAATAAAAATTCCCTAATATCTCAGCCGAGAAAAACCCCAAAACACAATTTTTATAAATTATAAAACCATGAACACAAAAAAGCTGTAACCGTTTGTTCTAAATAAATGTTGAACCCTCAACTGCAAAAAACCCATATCTGTAATGTCAAAAAAAACTTCAACACTCAGCCGCCAAAAACCATGAACCCTATACCCCAACAAACATTTAACATTTTTTCCAATTATCCAAAACCCTCAAATATAAAAAACAATGAATTTCCATCCCCAAATAACCATGAACCATAATCCTTAAAAAACATCGATCTATCATCCTCCAAAAAAATCCTTGAACACTTAGTCCCAAAATAGATGAAACCCTCATCCCCCCAAAACCCAAACTCCCAGCCCTAAAAACATTAAACCCTTATCCCAAAAACCACTAAACCCTGATCCCCAATGAACCCTAAAACATGAGTCCCAAAAAATCATGAACCCTCATCCCCAAAATAACCTAAACCCTTATCCATAGAAAACCCTCAACACTCATCCCCCCAAACCATAATCCCCATATCAAAAAAAAAACCATTATCTAGGAGTCCTTAAAATCCCTCAACCCCTTGCGCCAAAATACCATGAACCCACAACCCCAAAAAATCGTAAACCCTTATCCACAAAAAACAATCATCCCCCAACACACAAAAAACCGGATCACTCATCTCCAAAACCCTCAACCCTTATCCAAAAAACAAACCATTTACTATATCACAAAAAATCATTAAACCATGGGCTATAAGGACCCTAAACCCTCACCCACAAAAACCATCATCCATAAACTAGAAAAAACATCATATTTCATCCCAGAAAAACCATCAAACCTCATCCCTAAAATTACCTCAACCCATATCCTGAAAAAATTCTCATCCCTTGGATAAAAATCACACAAATATCATCCTTCAAAAAACCCTCAATACTTATCCACAAAAACCCATCAACCTAAATCCCCAAAAATCACCCAAAAATCATCCCAAATAACCCTCAACCGCTAAAAACATAAACCCTCATCCCAAAAAAACCCTTAACCCTCATCCCTAATGTAAACAATAATTCACAGACCCATAAAAACATGAGATATATAGGACCCAAAAAACCTCATCCCTCACACCCCAAAAAACTTTGAACCAAGTCTAAAAAAACATCAACCTTGAGGCTCAGAATAAATAAATCCCCCAACAATAGAAAATCATAAACACTCATCCCCAAGAAAACATAAATCCCCAGCACCAAAAAACTCTAAATCTTCATCCCCAAAAATCTAATCCCATTGTAATAGAAAACTCTCAAACATTATGAAAAAGAAACTCTAAACCCACAGCCGCCCAAAAAACATAAATCCTATTACCTGAATACCCTTAAACCCTAATCCCCCAAATAATCTCAACCCTCATCCTAAAACAACATAATCCTGAAACCCTCCACCCTAAAAAACCCTCAACCCTCAGCCAAAAAAATCCCTAAACCATCTAACAAAAAACCAACGATACCTCATCCCAAAAACACCCTAAACCCTAATACCCCAAAAAATAATAAATACTCATCCCAAAAATAGCCTGAACCACATGCACAAAAAACCCTCAACCATAAACCCCCCAAAACCATCATCCCTTATACCCTAAAAATACAATACCCTCAATGACAAAAAAATAATCAACCCTCAACCCCAAAAAACAATTAGCCCTTGGCCCCCAAAAACCCTAAGCCCCTAGTCACAAAAACACCCATCCCTCATTCCAATGAAACATGAAAACAATATCACCAAATTTACAACATAAAAATTCCCCAAAACGCCTCAACCCCTATCCCCGAAGAAAACTATAAATCTTTACCACAAAAAACCCGCAGCCTCAAAAAAGCCTAAAACCTCACCACCAAAAAACTCTCAACCCCATTCCCAAAAAAAATATTGACTTGTCATACCTAAATAAACCCTAAACCCTTATCATCAAAAAAACCTCAGATTTCAGCACCATAAAACCCTAACCCATCATTACCTCTAATTACTAAACCCATTGAAAAAATATTCCTTATCTCTATGCCCCATAAAACCCTCAACTATTGACTACAAAAAACCCTCAACCCTCATCCATAATATAATATCATCCCATTTTCTAAAAATAAACCATCAAACCATAGCCCCCAAAAAACCACAACCCTCAACCTACAAAAAAACCTCAACCCTCACCCCAAAAAACTCCCAACACTCAGCCCCAAAAAAACAAGCAAAATCATCGCCCCAAAAAATTTCAACCCTCTGCCACACAAAACCATGTTCCCCCTATTCCAAAACCCGCAACAATCATACCCAAATAACATAGAACCCTGTTCCAAAAAAAACCAATCCTAATACAAAAATCACAAAACCCATAACCCTAATTAACATAATACACTCATCCTCAAAAAACCATATACCCTGACCCAAAAAAAACCCAAAACCCAGATCCCTAGAGTACCCTAATCCCATGAACATAAAAATAATAAATCATATTCCCCAAAAAAACACTAAACCATTATCCCTATAAATATATAAAAATTAATTTTTAACAAACCCTAGACCATTGAGCCCCAAAAATTGTAAACTCTTACCCACAAAATACAAAATTGTTGTCCCAAAATACTCTAAACCACGTGACCCAAAAAGCCATAAATATGAGCCCCAACAAATCCTAGAAGGTCAGCCCTGGAAAATGTAAATATTCATCCCTAATAAAAAATATACACTCATCTCAAAATACCCTAAAAATTATACGTAGAAAAAAATCATAAACCCTCAGTCGCAAAAAACCCTAAAACCTCTTCCCCAAAACATCTGAAACCATCTTCCAAAAAAAACCTCAATTGCTTAGCCCCAATAAACCCTAAACATAAATTCCCAAAGAAAATAACCTTTGGCCCCACAAAAAAAAACATAGGCCCCAGAATACCATAAAACCCCCATCCCAAAAAATAGTAAACCCTTAAACCCATGCAACCCTAAACCCTCAGCACTGATAAACCCTAAACCCTCATACCAAAAAACCCTAAATCCACATCCCTCGAATAATGAAAAACATGAATCCTAAAATATTATAAACCCTATGTGCCAAAAATTCTAAATCCACATACCCCTAACAAGCAAACCATCGTCATAGAAAACCATAAACCCTCATCCCCAAAACAATCCTAAACATTTGAACCAAAAATCCCCTAAAAAGTTTGCCCAAAAAATCCTAAACCATTGGCACCAAAAAACATGAAACACATGACCAAAATAAAACCCTAAACCCTCTATCATAAATAATTATAAACCCATAGATCTAAAGAAACCATTACACCTAGGAAAAATCAAACAATCACAGCCCCAAATATCCTAAAACCCATCGCCCAAAAAAACAAGAATCCCAAATCTGAAAAAAAACCATAAATTGTCACCCTTAAGAAGCCAAAAAAACATTTCCCCAAAATCCTAAAAGCCATTATCCACTAAAAACCCAAAACCCCCATATCGGAAAACCCAAAACCCTCATCCCTAAGAAATCCAAAACCCTAATCCCCTAAAGACCAAAAATCCATTAGCCCAAAAAAAACCCTAAACCCATGGCCCCCATAATCCAAAATCCTCACCCCCAAAAACCCTTAAATCAAAACACCAAAAAACCCTAAACCCTAGTCCCCAAAAAACCATAAACATTGATCAATAAAAAAACAAATCCCTCAACCCAAAAAAATCATGCACCTTTATCTCGAATAAAACCTATACCATAATCACCAAATCCTTAAACCCTCCACCCTAAGAAATAATAATCACTATTCCAAAAAACCCCCCAAACCCTTGGCTACATGGAACCCTAAACACTTAGCCCCAAAATATCCAAAAATCATTTCCACATAAACCCTATGTCCTCATACAGAAAAACAAAAACCCTCATCCTGAAAAAAATTGGAAACCTTCAACCCAAAAAAACCATATAACTAATCCTAGAAACACACCAAAAGAATGATCCTAAAAACCCCAAATCTAAATCCCACAAAAAAACACGTAGACCCTTAGACCTAAAATCCCTAGACATTTTTTCCAATTAATCTCTAAAACCTGGTCAAAAGAATCACATACCCATAGCCTTGGAAAACCCTAGACCCTCATCCACAAAAAATGTATCATCCTGAATTCAGGTGCCACTAAACTGGTGCCTCGTAACAAGTTGGAAACATAGCCTCAATAGAATTTCCCCAATATCTATAGGCATTAGACTAATAGTGAGGGCTTATTGTGTGATAGTGGATAACATTTTCCTCATTAGTAGAGTGTAACACAGTAGGATAATAACATAAAATATCAAAAGCAGTAACCAACATACAAATGAAATAAATAGTGGAAGACTGATAAGATAAATAACCAACCATCATTCCATAAAAAATGATGTGGCATGTCACATGTTCAAGGAAAGAATCAAAATAATTACACTAAAGTAATATAAAACAGATGTCTCAAAGTCACCAAATCAACAAAAATAGACTAGGAATCATTGTAAGAATTGTCTCGGTCCCATTCTCTCGGAATCTTAAGAAGCATATCATATACTTATAGGTGGGTGATTTCCCTATTCAACAGCTACAATAATATAATCTATTTGGGACCAAAAGCATGACCCCAAAATGGGTTGAGACTAAATCCCAATAGAAAACCACCCAAGGTCTTTTCCAATCTGTCAATGAATATATATAACAGGAAATTTATAGTAGTGAATGTGGTATACAATAGGTACCGAAAAGTAAGCACAACATATGACTTAAAAGAAAATGTAATCATGTATTGGTGAAGACCGAATCCAAGATTGTGCTTCGACTCGGCAGGTGTATAATTTGTTATCAATTTCATTATTCATCTTCCATGGTCTATTTAATGTCTTGAGGTCTGGTCTAGGCCTAAAAGCCCCCTGTAGGAATGAAACCATCAACTCGTGACATAGTAATCATTTAAATCATTTTCCAATAGATCCAAGCATGGGAATACCTCACTGGATCCTAGTTTTTTGCAGATTTTTAACGGAGAATCAAAGATCCCGACCACTGTATTTTTCACATTCTCATGAAATTTAAATAAATAACATCTTGAGCACATCCATTGTATTTTAACTAAGATAATGGTTCACCTAAGGTATATAAGGTGCAATTAGTCACATGAGCATGACCTTGTATTTTAACTGAGAATGTGGTTCTCCCATTTCTAATTAACTCTTTTTAACATTTAATTCATTTGTACATTCCATCTCAAAATAAAATCTTCTGAATTAATCTATAACATGACTTTAACATAATCAACTCATATGGGCTTAGTTTACATAATAACTAGCACATGTAAATTAATCTATTACATGGTCAAATAAGGATAACTCACATGGGAAATCATATAACTATCTTTTTTTCAATTTAGTAAACTTCATGGCATAAAAAACAAGAACCTCACTTGGGAAATTAATATAATCAGCAATACATTTTGAAAAATCCATGAATAGAAATTCAAGTCAATCCTCATAGGTGTTCTCATCCAAACAACCATCCAAGAGAAACACACCCATGGGATGGCTGTAAATCAAGGTTCACAAACCTATACATGCTTTCAAATTATATAATTATTTACATACTCATCAATAGGAAATAACAGGTTCATTATTCAATCATGTGACACCCTAAATGTGGGTCGTGGCACTTTGAAATATATAAACATCATAAAAATTCATGAAAGGAACAAGACCTCCTACATGGTCGTGTATTGGGATTACATGGAATGTATCCTTCAATAAATAGAGTATACCTATATGTTCATGGCATGTTGTTCCAAATCACATCATTTAACAGGCCTACAACTATCCCCTCAACCTCTTTTCCCCATTTTCATAAGTATAAAATTAAATTGAATGATCCATAACTCATGGATGAACTGTATTATTACAAATTTCCCCCCTAAAAAGAATTAATACCAAAATTTCCCTTCAATGGGAGGTAAAGGAACATTAGAGAATCACATTGGCCAATGTGATCATATGTCAGACTCCCTCTCCCATGACTAGTCCTATTCTCAGCCATGCATTCATTGCACCTGTATCAAAGGAACAATCTATCCACATAGAACATTCATGTTATGATCCACAATATGAATAGGATTATCCTAAAAGGATGTATCTCTATAGACTCCACTTCCTCTAGCTGAAATATTTGAGACAGATCTGAAAAATAACGTCACAATTGGGAAATATAGAAGTTGTCATGAATATCCCTATACCTCTTTGGTAACTTCTATCTAAAGGAAACCGGCCTGACCCTCTCCATTATCTCAAACGGACCGATGTTTCTCAATGAAATATTACCCTATCTCCTAATACATTTGTTTCCCAACCTCGGCGTGACATGTATGAAAACTCAATCCCAAAACTCAAACTCTAATTTTTATATATGGAAATCAACAGATGATTTCATACGAGATTGTGCAATAGCCATCCATTTCTAAATCAACTGAACTTTCTCAGTGGTCACATAGACAAGATGAGGTCCTAGTATTACTACATATTCTACCTCTATCCATCATAGGGGTGATCATAATGACCTACTATACAAAGCCTCATATGGATCCATCTAAATAGTATTAAAAAATTCTATTTTTTGTAGGAGAACTCAACAATTGGTATGTGTGTCTCCCTGGAACCCCTAAAATCAAGAATTCATGCACAAGCATGCCTTTCACCATGTAAATCATGCACTCTGACTAGCCATCTATTTGGGGGTGGTAAGTTGTGCATAGGAGCACATGTGTATGTAATTCCCTCTATATCCCTTTCCACAAATGATAAGTAAAATGGGAATCCATTTCAAAAATAATATAATTAGGATGATCATGTACTTGACTAATCTCCCAGATGTACAACCTCCCAATTTAATCAATATTGAATGTTTCCTCAATCGGTATGAAATGTGCAACAATCATAAGCCTGTCAACCACAACCCATACTGGTTCATTACCTAGGGGTGACCTCGATAAACATTTCATGAAATCCATCATGATGTCATTCCATTTACTCTCAAGAATGGCTAGCTGCTACAAATTTTCTTCTATTATTTGGTGTTTTTCCTTCACCCATATGATAGGTGGAACATTTCCTGAAAAAAATCAGTGACATCTCCCTTCATTCCTTGCCACCATTACTGACGATGTAAATCCTGATACATATTGGTGACACCAAGATGCAAAGCCCAAAATGAAGCATGGAAGTCCCACATCATCTCCTTGCATGTGTTTCCTGATGCCCATACGTGACCATGTAATTGCAAAATCTCACCCTAAACAACGGTTGGACTAGGAGGAGGGTCCTTACCAGAAATACACTCCCATAGAACCAGGCCTTCAAAATTTGATAGCTACGACATCATCGGTTTTTGTAGAAATGTAGAGGTGATATCTATATATGTAAGAAAAATCTATCCCTGACTATATTTCACATCCAAGTGCATCTTAGAGAACAATTCCATTAGCTACCTCTCATTATTGGTATGCTGCATTGCATGTATCTAATTCCTCTTGCTTAGGGCATCATCCACTAAATTGCCTTTCCCAGGAGTGTAGGAAAGCTCAAAGTCAAAAGACCAATGGTATTCCACCAGACATCACTGCCTCAAATTCATATCATACTGAGTAAATATATACTTTAGATTTTTGGCCTTTGTACACAAAAAACACTCTAACAAAATGTAATGTCTCCAAAAGTGTAAGGCCTTAAAAACTATGGATAACATGAGATCATGCATTTGTTAGATCCTATAATGTGGCCTTCACTATTGAGACTCGTATTTAATGACTCAATCCCCCTGAATAGGATCTACTCCCAGCCCGATGCTTGATGCATTATATTATATATTATAACTCTCGCCCGTCTCTATAAAACTCATTATCGGTAATGATGTTTATCTCTCTTGCAACTCTTGAAAGGCTATCTCCTAGGAATATTACCTTACGTACTTCACACCCTTCTTTATCAATCCAATCACTGGAACTTCTATGAGTGAGAAGTCCTTTATCAAACAGATGTAGTAACTATCCATCCCTAGAATAATGCCCACCTCAATGACATTCTTTGGATGGTCCTAGGTTTCTGCTACACTCACCTTCTCTAGTTCCACTGATACTTCATTCCTTGAGATGGCGTGACCAAGGAAGTGAATCTTATACATCCAAAAGTGGAACATTTAGGACTCTTCATATAATTGATTCTCCCTCAGTCTACTCAAAATGATATGAAGATGTGTGGTATGTTATTATGGATTATGATAATACACCAAGATGTTATCCATAAAAACCACAATAAAAGAATCATGAAATGAATGGAACAATTAGTTCATTAGTTCCATGAATACCATTGGAGCATTCGTGAGACAGAACGTCATAACCACATAATATGCATACCATATCTTCTTAGAAAAGTTTTGTGACGTATGTATAATGATATAACACACAGTTGATGATAATCAAATCACATATCAATTTTAAGATTACCTGATCCCCTCAGATCTAAACAAAGAGATCATATATCCATGGTAGAGGATACCTGTTCATAACCAGTAAATGGTTCAATTTATGATAATACACATATAGCCTAAGGTACCGTCCTCCTTTTCCACAAAAAGGATCGATGAACCCCAAAAGGTATGTACTAGGATAGAAACCCCATTTACCATCAAATCATCTAGATACCTCTAGATCTCTTGAAACTCTATTTTATCCATTCTATAAGGAGGAATGGATACCAGTGTAGATCTTGGTACTATCTCAGTAGAGAAATCTACCCCTCTTACCAGAGGTAATACTGAAAAGTCTTTTAGAAAGACATCCCTAAAATGATCAACCGCTAGTGGAATGTCCATATAATGTGTACCTTTTTCATCTATATACAAACTAGAAATCTATGTTGTCATCTCACTAGATACATGATTCTCGAGTCCAACTCGGATCGCATGGGCATCCCACTTACCCTTGTGCAGAAACGATGTTCCCTCTAGGGACATTAAATTCTCCCTACGGTGAGAATAATTTGTAATGGCTTTAAAGGAGACTAACCAATCCATTCTGAGTATCACATCAAATCATATCATTTCAATGAAATATGGATCCCAAATGAAGTGACCCACACCAATTTCAAATGGGCACTCCATGCATTATCGGCACTTGCCATTTTAATCCCTAATGTTGTATCTAGTTTCCTATCATCATGAGATTTAAAAACATGAAGCCCTAGAATCACTAAAAAAGAAAATAATTTGAATCTATGTGAAGCCCCTATATCAAAGAGTACACAAGATAAAATAGAGGCGACTAGAAAAATAACTGTGACAGTAAAAGTTATGGGATCCTACTCTTTCCAAGACTGTTTCACCACATAAGTTTGGCCTATACAGTGATGCAATGAACCTACCTGGCTAATGGGAGCTAACCCACCTAACTATCGCTAATATATTGGGGTCTAGCTACCACAACCATGACCACAATAATGACCTGAAAGACATGACGCATTCCACTTCCCTACCTAGTGAGACGCTGCTGACCCTTCTCCTAAATGTGGAGTTCTTGCAGACCCACTCTCAGTAAATTCTGGTGGAAACATCCTGCATAAATGATGTATGTGGCCCATCATTCCACAAGCTTGAAACATGAATGGGGATATTAGGCATTGATTTCTATTATGCCCAATTATTCTACACTGGAATAACCTCACGTATCTTTCATATGATATGTTCTGAGTACTAGATTCACTGTGTGTACGCTCTAGAAGACAGTTCTTACTACCGGTCAAAACAATATTGGATCCCAATGCCAAACCATCCAAGCTCGCACCTCCGTATTTCTATTAATTAAACATAGTAACCAGTTCTAGGTTGACTATAGAAGATATAATAGTATGCCGAAATATATTCACCAGTGAGTGATTTCACACCTAAAACCACCCTCGAATCGGATAGACCTTGATAGATTTTCACCCATCAGAATTGGTTCGAAGTGCTAGATCTCAATAAAGAAAGTAGACTAATCCATAACTAATAGATCACCCTACTCCAGATGCTTTATATATCATGTTTTGTTGGCCTTCAATGTCTTGGGATAAAAGTATTCCTAGAAGACTGTCTGAAAAATATTCCCATGCCATGTCTTGCTGACACTCTCCCTATGTTGTAACATCCCACCATCTCTTGATGGAATCATGCGACATATATGTCATGAGCAAGTCCTTTATTTTATAAGGAATACCAATATTCTCAAGTATTGAAAACATGGACTCTTACCATGTCTCTACAACCTATGGATTTCCATCGCCAGAAAACGTGGGAGGTTGATGCTTCTAGAACACTCATTGCAGTTCATCTATAGATATTGTAGCCTGAGGTGCTCCCAGAAAAGAATTGTGTGATAGTCATAGAACCTTCATGGAAAATTTCATTAGTACCCGTGTCTGGTATAACAACATGTAATACAGGAGGATCCACTAATAGCCCATGGCCTACCACATCTATGGTTTGGTCATCACCATCCTCCAGGCATACTAGTGGACTTCGTAATGAAGGAATTTCATAGTAAAGTTCAGCACACACACCCCATTACAAGATTATTCATTAAGGTACATAGTTCAAGAGTGCAAGAATTAAATAGGTGAAAATAGCCTCAAAATTTAACAAAATATTATTACACAACATTTAGGGACAATAGGCGACATTTAAACTTAATCCCTAACATAGTCGTGTACACCAGCTGGCCTAGGCGTGTAGACACAACATTTATATGGTGTGTAAGGACCATAAAAACATGTATACATAAGCATGAACATGGTCAGGTAACTCCACCTACCTTGGTCTTGTAAACTTCTTAGGTACATGGCTTGTTATGCTGACAAGCAGTGTTTAAATTGGTCATACCTCCTAGCCATGTACTTTTACATGGCCATATCTACATGGGTCAACCTATGAAAAACTACATGGGGTGTACATTGGGTACACGATGCGTTCTGATCAATACTCAACTACCCATGCTCTCTCTCCCTCACACGGCTCGATACACAGTAAAAAACCTCATTGCATATACTCAGAGTACACGACATGTACATAAAAGGATTATTTTATTCCCAAATAGAACATATGGTGTGTGTTCATGTGACCACACGCTGTGTGGTCTGGATTTCTAGATAGTAAGCCTCAGAAACGTCCCAGGAACCCCTATTTTTGCAAAATTGAGGAATGATTTTCAAAATTATGATCTGTGGGGGGGGGCATAATATAGAAAAATCAATGCTCAGAATCCACATATAGCAAATAGAAACACAATATATATATCATGGTTGAAACATCATCCCCCAAATTTCGATCCAAGAGTCCCATAGTCCACAAGGACCATTTTTTTCATCCATCCAATTCAACCATTACATGCACAAACACACTTATCACAATAGCCTAAAAATCAATCATAATACCTATCATAACAACATTCTTATCTAGAGTGAAATCTATCAAAATAACAAGTAATTGGTAATGCTCTCTAAATGTCATAGAAAGAATTCATGGAATGGGATTACTAACAAGTTACTATATTATGCATGAGATGGAATACCCTCATCTCATTAGGTTGCAACAAAATAGAGCTGAAATTATATCAATAACAACAACAACAAAAGGAGTGTCTCCCAATAGTGAAATCGAATCAACTACAATAGCTAAAAATCCATATATTATGATTTCATTCGAGGTAATTTGGAAATTACATATACATAGGGTTGCTACTCCTAGGCATAGCTAATTACCAAATTCAATTTTCTTTATATCATCAGAAGAAAATAAATAAAAATAGAAAATAAATCATTTGTTACCACTTTCTAACATCTTGCATATGTGTTCCACTCAACCGGTGCCCCATACCTGATTGGCCACATGACCTCAAGCACATTTCCCAAAATGCCAAAGGCAGCTGACTAGTAGTGAGGGTCAAGGTGTGATAGTGGGGATAATATTCCATCATTAGAAGAGTGTAACATATTGGAATAATAATATATAATATGTAAATCATTAAATAAAATAATACTGATATAAATAGTGGAAGAATGATAAGATAAATAACCAAGCATCATTCCATACAAAATATGATATCCCATGTCACATGTTGTAGGAAAGATGAAAAACGTAGACTAGAATAATACACCATATACGTCTCAAAAGAACAAATGAAACAATAGGATACTAGGAAGAATCACATATCTCAACTCAGTCCTATGCTCTATGATTCCTATGCAGCACATCATGTACCTCAAGGAGGGAACTCACCCTAATCAACACATGCAATCATATAATCTGTTTGGATCCAAAAGCATGACCCAAACTGGGTGTGAGACTATATCCTACTTGGAAACCACCCATGGACTATTCCAATCTATAAGTGAATATATATAATAGGTATTGTACAATAGTGAATGCAGTAAACAATAGGTACAAAAAAGTAATCATAATATATGTCTTAGAAGACAACATAATCATGTATCAATGAGGACTGAATCCATCCTTCTTCTCTAGCTTTGAATTTTTTTCAATAGAAAACCATATAATTACTCGATTCATATGAATAGTATACAGTCGTAAGGTCCCCCCAAGTCCTGATGACCCCTGGTATAAAAGAAACTATCAACTCGTGACATAATAATCATTTAAATCATTTTCTAATAGATCATGGCATGGGTATACCACAATGGATTCTAGGTTCTCTCGGCATTTTAAGGAAGTATCTATGAGCCCGGTAAACATATATGTGGCTTGCTCATAAAAATTTCATAATTAACCTCTTGTTCGCATCCATTATCTTTTAACTGAGACAATGTTTCACCCAATGTATATATGGTGCAATTAGTCACATGAGCTCAACCTTGTCTTTTAACAGAGATTGTGCCTCGCCCATTTATAATTACCTCTTCTGATCATTTAATTCTATTAAAAGTTTTATCTCAAAAGAAACACTTGTGAATTAAACTATCACATGGATTTAACAAAATAAACTCATGTCGGCTCAATTTACATAATAACTAGATCATGTAAATTAAACTATAACACTGTCAGACAAGGATAACTCACTTGTGGAAAACATATAACCATCCTATTATTCAATTTAAAAAATTCTAAATCTTAAAAAAAGTATCTTTTCTGGGAAATTCATAAAATGAGATATAAATTTTTTACAATGTAAGGAAATTAATGTCAAGCCTTATATGAATTCTCAGCCAAGCGACCATCCAATGGAAATGTACCCATGGGGTGGTCCTAAATCAAGGTTCACATCCCTAATCCTGATTTTAAAATGTCCAATTAATCACCAAATCATCAATAGGAAATAACATGATTCATTATTGAATCACGTGAAATCCTAAAATTGGGCACACGGAACTCGAGAATATATTAACATCATGAAAATTCGTGAAAGACACAAGACCACCTAACTCATGCTAGTATGTCTCTCTTCATCTACTATCAATATTCAATTAAACCTTAAATGGTGTATGTCTAAAAAATGGAATGGAATCTCAACTATAAATAAATAGATTGAGAAGAAAAATTTGGAGGAAATGCTAATGTGGAATCTAGAGCTCGCTGAGGGGAATCAAATTCATCCAATAATTTCCAAAATAGAGGTCAAACGATAAAATGGGAGTAAAAATCCCATTCGGGTTTTCCAGGGTTCGTTTCTCATTGAAGGGGGCTCATTTCCTTCCATATGAAATAATAATTATTATAACTAATATAATGGAATTATATGGAATGTATCCTTACATACAGGGTGTGTACCTAAAAGTGCAAGACATGTAGTTCCCAATCTCATTGTGTAACAGGCTTTCATCCATCCCCTCGACCTATTTTCAACCATTTTCACAACTATAGACTGAAAGGAAAGATCCATACATCAAGGAATAATAAATTTCATTCAAAAAAACCTTAACCCTCACTAACTAAAAACAAAAAATCCACATCCCCAAAAGAATATATAGGCTTATCCTAAATAAAACCGAAAAATTCATCCCAAAAAACCGAAAACCCTCTTATACAAAAAACCCTAAACCACCTTCCCGCAAAAACTATATATCATAGTTCCCATGGATCCTAAAACCCTCATCCCAACAAAAATAACCCTCAAATCCAATATCCCCAAAACACTCATCACCCAAAATCCCTAAAACCTCATCCCCAAAAAATCATAAACCCTCATCCCCAAAAAAACATAAACCTTCTACAAAAAAAAAATGAAAAACTCTATCCCCCCAAAACCCTAAAACCATTTCCCCAAAAATCCCCAAACCCGCTACCCAAAAAACCCAAAACCCTCTTCCCTAAAATACCCTAAACCATTACCCCATAAAACCCTAAACCCTGATCCCTAAAAAATCCCAAACATTTTCCCCAATAAATTTTATAACCCATTTTGAAGAAATACTAAACCCTCCACCCAAAACCCCTTAAACCACAACCTAAAAAACCGCTACATTCTAGGCCCCAGAAATATCCCTAGACACTATTCCCTAAAAACACTAAACCATTACCCCAAAAATAATATTAATGTCCAAACCCACAAAAAACATAAATCCTCCTCACCTAAAACATGAATCATAACCAAAAAACCCTAAACCCAAATTTGAAAGAAACCATAAACCCACAACCCTAAAAAATCACATACCCTCAACCTTGAAAATCACAAAACCCATATCCAAGAAAACCCAACCATCATCCCAAAAAATCACTAAATCCTCATACCCAAAAAAAACACGAACCCTCAACCCCAAAAAACCCAGAACCATGAGCATCAAAAAAACCCAATCCCAAGCCCCAAAAAATCGCAAACCCTCAACACTAAAAAACAACAACACCTCATCCCTAGAAAAACTGAAACCACCATTCCCAAAAAACGAAAAAAACGCATTCCCCTGAAATACCCTAACCCTCAAACCCAAAAAACTCCATACCCTCTTCACAAATAACCCCATACCATAATCCAAAAAAATTCCCAAAACCTCATCTGAAACAAAGAAATCCCTTAAACTAAAAAATCAACAACCCCAAAAATCCCAACCCTCAACCCCAAAAAATCCTAAAACCCAATTGAATCATACATGATTGTAAAATATACCAGTGGGGGTGAATATTTGTATAATATTTTATAAAAAAATCTACCATATTTTATTAATTAAGGAATATATAGTGAGTTTTTTTATGATATGAGGTGCACCCGAAATAAAAATTGTGAACACAATATTTTTATTCTGGTTCATTGCACTGGGAAAATAGTCCAATCATCAACCTTCTCTACTTCGTGAGAATATTTATACCCACTATGAACTCATATTTATAGGTGTGATAACTTATTACAATCTCTTCCTTTTTCAATACAAATTAAAACATCACAAAATTTTACATGATTCTTATACATGTTCTGACTTGACTTTTGATCAAGATTCAAAACCCAAATCATCCTTTTGGGTGGAATAAGGACCATTAGGCATGACTTATTTTAACTGGGAAACTCATAACCACAAAATAAATATTAAAAACATACAATGGAAAGATGAAATGTACAATATTAAAGTACAAGGGAAATTAAAGATTATTAATAGATATAGAAGATGGTTATGATCGATGATAATTGATCACATCAATGGAAGAAGGATAAACAAAAAATATCCTCTATTATCACAACATATAAATTAATTTTTGGTGTTATTTATTATAAATGCAGCAGAATAGTGTAACACATGTTTTTCATAGAATAAATAGTATAAGGTTTATTTAATCCCTTGATCACAATCAAAGTACTAGTCCCATGTCATTAAAAAATCCAATATATTCAAGTCATGTATAAATATCCAATCACGTCATTCCATGAGTTAGTGATTATGAAAATTAAAAATAAGGGTGTTACATATAATTTTAAATAACAGGCTGAATATCAATGAATTTTCACACAGTTTAATTCTACAGGAGATAACAACACAAATATTATAGAATAAACTTTAGAGAGAATTTTTATATTAAACATTAATAATACAATTATAAATATATGATTAAACATTAGTTTTAATAAACCATTAAATGTTATTGTATGTTTCTTGTGTATAATATAATTCAGGTTTCTAATATAATTAAAATATACTTGAATAATCATTACACCACATGTAATTAAATTTTTTAATCAAAAAATATAAAATCACCAATTACAGAAAATATAATTCAAATAAATAAAATATAATAATCATAATCATATTTTTAAAAGAATATTTCAACTGATGATACATAAAAATAATATTCCTGGAAATATTAAGGTGTTTCTACCTCTAACATGATAAAGTCATGTAAAATCCGGGGTACTTCCATTTCTGTTTGATAACTACCATGTAAAGTGGTTCTATTAGTTCTACATGCTTTAAAATAGAGACCCAATAGTGGTTAGATGTTAACACTGATGTTATCGAGATAGATCATGGAAACAACCATCAATTTGACCTACTACCGTTATGAATGGTAGAAGATTATACTACTACTACAGATGATGCTACAACTATTTGCGAATATTGAAGCTTCTTCCTTAATGAATGGTAGGTAATATTACTACTGATGTCATGGAACTAGAATGGTTGTGCTACCATGAAGGAGGATACAATTTTTCATCACTGATATTATTGAAGGAGAGGTGGCGAGTGATTTTTGCGGGTTGGGTAGTGCTACCACTAGTGTTGAAGGATTCATATCATCGATTCTTGAAAATTTTATAGTAATGTTGAACAATATGTGTTTCTACCATCGTATCACACATTCAAAGGTAGTATATACCTTTGATGATGGTAGATAAAACTATAGTATAATTATAGAATGTTATATTATGGTTGGATGAGGTGAGATACTATCATCGATGGTAGATTCTTTAACCATCATTAAAGAAGGTGTTGTCACAGTGGTGGATGTCACTGGAAGGCAATGAAGCTCTATGATGAATTGGATGAGCCTGAAGTAGTTCTTTGGTCAATATGAGGTGTTTTTTGAATTGATGTCACTAACGTTGGTGGCCCTCCATGTTAAGCTACCAGATGACCATTCACAGAAACTCATGTGCATGGTAGTGATGTTGGTGTCCCACTAAACTACAACACCCAAGGAGAGATGTAAAACCAGATGGGTGAGTCCAATGATAATTAAATAAACAAAGGGGGAGATAAAATTTTCAAACATGTGATAAATCTTGTATGAATGTTGGGACACTATCAAGAATGGGGAAACGCAGGCATTCTCTGATTCAAGTAAGTAGGATCCAATGAATCTAATCATCATAGAAGGTGAGGTATTCACATTATTATTAGAGGATGATCCCAGTGTTTCATTGATGAAGACAGTCCATGGTGTGTTATACAAATATTATATATATCTAATCAAAACATTTAATAATTATATATATATATATATTGAAAATTTGCAAACAATGAATTTAAAAAGATGCACCATTAATAAAAAATATAAATTAATTTTAAGATATTAATTCAAATGGATAACAAATATATTTTTTAAAACTATAATATTGAAAACACATTAAAAAACAAAAACCATAATATAAGATATATAATATTATAAATTATATATGTTTATAATATTTCATGATTATGAATAAAAAAATTAAAATAATGTAAAATTATATGAAATAATTTTTTGAACATTTCTGAAATTAATACAGGAAATATAATAAAATATTTCATTATGTATGTCAATTAACATATTTTAATTAAAAAATAATAAATAATAAAATTTAAACAATTTCAATTTAATGAAATTATAGAGTAACTCCCAAAAATAATATTCTAAAACAAAAAAAACATTATTAAACAATAGAATTTAAATAAATGATTTTAAATAATTGGAACCAAAAAGAATATTTAACTGATTGGTTTTGAATGAAGGGTTTTCCAATTACTCACATAAAATAAAATTCTAATAATATATCCAAGACTGAAAATCACCCTCTTTTTGTAAAATATAAAACAAAATAATAATTTAAAATCACAAAATTTCTCTCCCACTTCTTTTTTTTTAATTTATGAAAAAGTGAAGTGAATCAAGATTTTTATGATATTATTTATCAAAATTAATATTAAATTCCCGGTATTGAAAATTTAGTACATTTTTATAGAAAATACCATTTAATTAAATTTCACATGTAAATAAAAATATAACCCATTTCTAGTTTTAACAAGACATTTATTATGATTAAATAAATGATAAAACAAATTTCCATGACAATAAATAACGAATGATATGTTTCTTTCAAACAATATAAGGCCCCACTCTATTAGGTTTTATAAACAAAAAGACACCCCTTCAGGTTATTCATATAAAATATATGAAGAATGAAAATTAATTAATAAAATAACTATCAATATTATTTGAAAAACATTAAATAAACATATTAAAATATTTTAAAAATTTATCTATGATATGAAATATATCAAAATATCTGACACATGACATATGTTCACATTAACCAACAATGAGACCATGATGTTCAATTTCAAAAAATAAATTCATAAATAATATAATTTTGAATTCATAAAAAGTTTAATAATTATGAGAAATCAACCATAGATCAGCAGTGTTCACAACTATATTCAAACAACTATAAGAATCAAAAATTTTGTAGAAATAGTAGGATAACTAATTGAACAATAATAACATATAAATATAAAAAGGAAACCATACATTAATGTTATTTGAGGAAACCAAATTTAATATAATTTAATTCCTATAACATTAAAAGGGTAATTAGGATTATTTAAAAATGAATAATCAAATTTTAATTTTTCATAGTGTAAATATTTAAACACTATTTTAAAACCTAAAAACAAGTATAATAATTAATTTTAAAAAAATTAGAAATATCCTTAAAATTCATTCATATTTAATGATATAAAAAAACAAGACCATTTAAAAAAATCATGCAATCATCATATATGAAAATAAAAATATTAATTTAATAGGATACAACTCTTATACATTACATAAATAATAGAAGATATTGTATGGATGGATACACATATAGAAATATTAATTACATGAAAGAGAGTTTAGATAAATTTCATGCCAACATACCAGTTTATATAAGATTAGCTGGTATACATGTCTGATGAAATAGAGTACATACATGGGAATGGTTACTAGATTATATATATTTGGTTTTGAGCAACATAATTTTGGTACCAATGATATCTTTTATTCACCAAGATTCATAGATAGTCATTTCCACCCAAAAAAATTTCAAACATCTATTTTTGGGTAACTCTGAAAATAAATTCTTATGTATAAAATTTTTACAATGACCAATAGATTATGTAAATCTCAGTGAGTATTCATTTGCATCATTAACTTGATTTCTATATTCAAAATATGTAGTGGTAAAAAAACTCTATTTTGAACATAGAAAAACTATACATAACTATGTTTAGTGATAATATTTTATAACCATAACTATTTTTTCCATTTTTTCATCATAGATTTAATTTTATAATATTTATATTTACATTCAACAAATGTATGTATGATTTACTGGATATTGAAAACATCCTTTTTCAAATTAGTAGTATATTTTTGGATAGTTTATAAATTTGTATATAATTTTTAGTTACAACTAGACTTTTTTTCATTGTTTATTTTATTCATACATAGGTTTCTTACATTCATTTTCAACAATTATTAGGTCTTAAAAAACATAATTATAACTCCTTTCCTATTTTATAGAAATAAACCCCCTTAATAAAAAAAGTAAAGTAATTTCACGATACTAATTCAACAAGACATATAATATATGTTTGAAAACTATAATTTTAAAACACATAAAAAAATAAAGAACATAATATAAGTGATATATATTATATATTATATATTTTTATTAAATTTCATGCTTCTGCATAAAAAATTAAAATCATACAAAATTATAAAAAAGTATTTTTAAAACATTTCAGAAATTAATACATGAAATTGAATAAATGATTTCATTATGTATGTTAATAAAAATATTTCAATTATAAATTATGAAATTTTAATAGTTTAGACAATTTTTATTAAATAAAATTATATATTAACTCCAAAAAACTAATTTTCTAATAAAAACTAAAATTATCATAAAATGTATTTTAAATAAAAAAATTTAAATAATGGGAATAAATATGAATATTTATAAAATTATTTTTTGATGAAGATATTTTTCAGTTTATGAAATCAAATAAAATACAGATAAAATTTCCTACACTAACAAACATCCACTTTTTGTAAGTTGTAAAACAAAACAATTACTTAAAATAAAAAAAACTTTCCCCAACCACCTTTTTAAATTTATGAAAAAATTGCAAAGAAAGTAGATTTATATTATATTTTTCATCAAATGAAATATAAAAGTCATAGTATTAAAAATGGTGAATTGTTTTATAAAAATTAACATTTAATGATAGTAAAAATGTATATACATATTTAAGCAATTTTTAGTTTTAACAAATCAATTATTATGATTTGATACATGATAAAACAAATTTCTATGATCATAATAATGGAATAATATGTTTCTTACAAAAAATATAAGTTACTACTCGTTAATTATTTATAAAAAAACTAACTCCCAATCAGTTTATTCATATAACATATCTGAAGAAGGAAGATAATTAAAAAATGTTTATCAATATTATTTGAAAATAATAAAAGAAAAAATATATATAATATTTTAAAAAATTGATCTAATATATAGAAATTATCATAATTTCAAGCAAATGAAAGAATTTCACATAATTCAACAATGTGACCATGATGTTGAAGTTAAAAAAAATAAATTCTTAAATAAAATAAATTGTAATTCATAATACTTTTAATAGTTTAAAGAAATCATCCAGGAATCATAAGTGTTCACATATATATTTCAACCACTATAACAATCAAATAGTTAATAGAAATAGGATGATATCTAATTGAACAATAATAACATAAGATAGTAAATACTAAAGAATAAAATAATGATATTAGAGGATATCAAATCGAATGTAACTTCATTCCTAATAAATTAAATGGTTAATGAAGATTATTTCAAAATGACTAATAAAATTTTATATTTTATTATACTAAATAATTAAATTGTAATTTGAAAAATAAATATCAGTATTATAATGAATTTTACAAACTATGGGAGAGATCCTGAAATTTCATTCATATTTAAATATATACAATTAAAAAGAAAATTTTTAGTCAAAATTAATCTTGTAATAATCATATATGAAAATAAACAACTTAATTAAATAGGATACATCATTATCAATTTATACAACAAAAGAAAAGATAATGCTTGGATTCCTAAACATATAGAAAATAGAATAACATGAATGTGCTTTTATATGATTTTCATGCTGACATACCAGTTTATATAAGAGTGGCCAGTATTCGCGTCATCTAAAAGAGATTACATACATGGGCACGATTACTAGCTTGTGTATATTAGGTTTTGAGTAAAATCTTTTAGGTTCCCATGATGTCATACAGTTACCTGTATTAATAGAATGTCTATTTTCACACAAAACAAATCAAACATCTATTTCTGGGTAAGTCAGTAAATAAATTCTTATATATATAATTTTTATAATTACCAATTGATTAAGAAAATATAAGTGAGAATTCATTAGTATAATTAACATTAATTATACATTTAAAACTTGTTATAGTGAAAACACTCCCATTAAAACTTATAGAAAAACTATAATTACTTAAGTTTAGTGATAAACTGTTATAACTATAATCATTTTTGTTACAATTCCTTTCATCATACATTGAATTTTATCATATTTTACTTTTCCTTGAAAAAATATATGTATGTTTTCTTTTATATTGAAAATATCATTTTTCAAATTTGTATTCTATTTTTGAGTAGCTTATAAATTAGTATATAATTTTTAGTTACAACCAGAGCGTGAATTTATTTGTTTCTTATTTTCAATCATAGGTTTCTCACATTCATTTTCAACAATATTTTGGTCTTACAAAATATAATTATGTCTTATTTCATATTGTATAGAAATAAATTCTAGAAAGACATTAATTTAGTCATTTTCTTCTTCTAATTTTAACATCTAAAAATTAGTATTCCATTTAGATTCATCGTTCTAGGAAAAATCGAATTCATATTATCACATTTTTTTTCTAGTTTTTTAATTTATTTCATAAACTTCGTAATTATATTTTTTATATCATTACATTTATGAATAATATAGTTAATACCACTACTTAATTATTCATTTTATCTATACATCTGTATGAATTTTGTGTTCATTTAATCCTAATAAAAATAAGAATCAATAAAATTTTATTTTTCATATTCAAATATTAAATTGAGATGAATATTAGAATGATAAATTAATAGTGTAATCAATTAATCGGAAACCTCACATTGTCAACCCTTCAAGGAAATGTTATATATTTTATTTTCACATTCTGTGTCACATATTGAATCTAAACTATCATTGATGTCCCATCCATTATTTTCATTTCCACCTTCCATATTATAGAAATGAACATTATTAATTAGTATATTTGTTCTAGGATTATATGATTAGCATAATATTTAAAAATAAAAAATTTATCTATATACATAAGGATTAAAATCAATAATGTTGATAACTAATTAGAGACCATGTACTAATACAATTTGATAGATCATACCTAATGTAAAAATAACTATTGGGTTGGGTGAATATACACATATAAATTGTATCAAAAGTAAATTAGATTGGATTAATTAATGAACCAATTGTGAGTGTTGTGTTAAAGATACAATGTTTAATTGAAATAAAAAATAGTTAATACTGAGTTTTTATAATGGTCTATATCACCAATATTATTTCCAACTAATTCAACCTTCTTTACTCCATGAGAAGACTATTACCCATTATGAACTCATTTTAGAGGTGTTACAACATGTTACAAAAATTTCCATTTATAATACATGGAGGGACAACCTAGATTTTTTACATTAGTCTTAAAATAGTATAGATCTGATTTTTTTAATTCAAAAACCAAAATAGAATTTTGGGTGGTCTAATAAGCAATGAATAAACCTACTTTTGATTTTTAAATTCATAAACCAACTAAAAATTATAGACAAATTATGAAAAGGAAAAAAATGTGGAAATCCGGAATACATAGAAAACTAGCAAGAGATCAAAATATGTGGAATATAATAAATCTCTTCTATCTTTGATCACATAAATGGAAGAAGTTCTAACATTAAAATTCATCGCTGATCGCATTAATGAAACAGATGTCATGAGTGATCATTATTATACATGCAATAAAATTTTGTAACAAACGTTGTGCATATAATAAATTATATGTATTTTATTTAATCCCTTGATCATTGTAAAATTGAATACTCCCACATAATAATTAAATTCATGATCCACAATGTGTTTATAAATATTAAATCACTTCATGTCATGAGTTAATGAAAAATTAAATAAAAAATAATATTGTCACCAGTAATTTCAAAGAACACACAAAATATCATAGAATTTATAAACAGATTAATTCTATATGAAAAAATTTAAATCCTCCAATATGATCATGATTAGAAATGTGTATATTAAAAATTAATAAAAAAATATATGAATAAACATTCATTTTTATAAATACAAATTGTCAAAAAATTGATTTTTGTATACTATATCTGTGTAATATACCTAAGGATTTTAGTATATATTAAATATGAACATGATATTTTATAGACAACATGTTTTTCCATTTTCTTAGAAAAAAATTAAATCTATAATTAATAAAAATTTAATTCAACTGCATCAAATAAAATAAAAATAAATAAATTTATAGAACAATATTTCAACTAACGGTTGATAAGAACAAAGTACCTTACATTAACATGGTTTTTCTACAATATACATGCTACCGATGTGAAAAATCATGGGTGTTACCATTTCTATTAGTTCACTACTGTGAATATCTTGTTTTGGTAGTGCAACCATCACAAAAACAGAGATAATACCACGATGATAAGCTATCATTGATTTTATAATGAGAGATGAGAGAAGGGGAGCTACTATCAATCCTACCAACTATCACACTGGATGGTAGATGATACTACCTCTACTGCACATGAAATTTATACTATTGTATAATTATACAACTACTAAAAATGCGAATGATAGTCAAATTATCTACATCCACCATGGAACTTGTCACATAATAGACATATTTTAAAGGTATTTTTTTCATTTAATTTAAATCCTTGCTTTTTTTGGGGGTTTACCTAGGTTTTAGGGAGGAATAAATGAGTATTCATGAATTGGGCCAAACCGTGAGCCCAATTTCAGATTAAAAAATAAATTTTGTATCTTCTATAACTTTTTCATTTTTAAAAATTTTTCATCCATGAAAATTCTTACTTGACCTCCCCTAACCTATTAACACCACAAAGGTAATTTGGAGCTTTTAGAAATCCATAACCAGGGTTAATTTGGGTTTTTATCTAAGGGGTTGGGCCTACCCGAAAGCCCAATTCCTATTTTAAAAATAAATTTTGATTATGTAATATCTTATTCATTTTTTGGGATTGTTCGGTGATTCCAAGTGGAGCCCAAGCCCACTGAACCCATCCACGCAACCCTTCTCTCTCCCCCCCTCTTTGGAGCTCTGGTTTATCGCGATTTGGGGCTAAACTTCATAGGATTTCTCAAATCGTCCAGATTTGAAGAGGTAAGTTCAATCCTTCATATATCTCTCAATTTTTACTCTTTTTCCCCCATTAAAATTCCTAAATGATCTCCATATCCTTTTTCGAACCTCACTTAAATGTTTGAGTATATTTAAAATCAGATACTGGAATTGTTGAGGGAGATTTCTATAAGATATTTTAAGTAAGTTGTTCTCCTTCTTTCTTCTTTCAATTTGTTTAGGGTTACATCCAATTTACTTAGGTTTTATTCCATTATCATTGAGGTTACTAATTTCCAGGGATTAGGGTTTAAAAATTAGGGTTTTATCTTGTGTTTCATTGTCTGAAATTCTGGTTTTAGGTCTGGTTTACCTTCCTTGGGGTGCGGCGGTGGTGCGTTTGAGTTTTCGCACAAAGGGTTCAAGGGTTTCCTTGGTTTTGGTAGGTGATTCCATTTTGTGTGAAATTTTTGTGAATTAGCTTGCTTTTTTCATGGTACCTTAATGTATATTTCCCCTGAATGTTTCTGTAAAAATTTGTTTTAGTTGCATTTACAATGAAAATGAATTTTAAGATCCAATTTTTGGTGAAATTGGGGGGTTTTTCATTCAAATCATTCATTGGTTAATTTTGGACTGACCTATAATTACTTAGTTGATTTTATTTAACTGTATTATGACTGAAAATCATGTTTTTAATGTTTATTATTTTTTTGTTGTTGTGAATGTTTTCTTAAATGGTGTTTGGGAAGCAAATGGGCTTTAAGTGCCATGTTTGTGTGAAAATGGTAGTTTTTAAAAGATATAGCTTCTTGGTTCACATTGGGCTGCCCCATAACTGAATTTTTGGTTCCATTAAAGGTTATTGAACTGATGTTTTGTTTTAATGACTTACAAGTGTTTACATAGTGTGCAAATTGGATACCTTAAAGAGATTTGGGTGCAAAACAATGTGATGATTTGAGAGGTTGTTTTATTGAAAATAAAATTATTTTATTTTGTGTTTTAAATGGTATAAAATGTGTGTAGCTACTGTAATATTTGTTTGTGACCAGTAGTGTCATTTTATATGAAAAAGGATGTGTGTTGTTTGCTAAAATTGTTTGATCACAAAAGGGGAAGCCCAGGTACCTAGGTGGGGCAGATTTGTACTAGCACGGCTAGTGGATCGGATGGGTTTTGTCCCTGTTCCACTTAGCATTTGGATAACGACAACTCAAACTAAAATATGTGAATTTTGATTTGGGACCACTAGGTTATGGGTATTTTCCCTACTAGTGGATCGTGCACGAGAACGGATTTTTCTATGGTTACTCAACACTGAGGTACGAGGTACATAGGGCCCGAGACAACCTAGTGCTTAGGGGTGTTCCCGATTTGGATGCTCATTGGATTTGTTGTATTTACCCATGTTGTGGGGTGTTTTGGAAGTACTTTATAGTAGCTCACATGTCTATTTAATGTGTTAACAAACTGGAATTCTTGGATTGAAAACTGTTTTCATTTGAAAGTTGCATTTCTTTGAATTTTAACACTGTTTCACCTTGTGTATTAAAATTGCTTGTTTTGTTCACATTGTATTGCATGCTCTTTGGAATAATCTTGTGGTATCCTATTGGGATTAGGCTCACACCCTACTTACACCCCTTGGGTGTAAGTAGACCTGCTTATGCTTGACTCGGGTAAAGGGAAGGCTAAGGGTGATGGCGGTTCAGGGTGTTAGTCCCCATCGTTGGGGCGGAGTTGCGGAGAAGGCTTGTGGGTGATGACCCCCTTGTCATGTGTAGTCCATGGGGATGTCTTTACGTTGTAATTATTTGTTTTTAGACCACTTTTAGTGTCTTTAAAAATATGTATTCAATTCTGGTTTTGGTTCAAACATATTTTGGTTTACATTTTTCAGATTCAGTTTATTGATTGTTTTTAATGTTTTATGCCTTCATATTCGGGTAAATCGTTCCCAAACAAAAATAAATGATACCCGGGCAATTGTGCCAGCCCGTGGGGATAGGTAACGCCCTTCGGGTCATCTCACGGGCTAGGTTTGGTGCCGGTTTTGTCGGCGACCAGATTCGGTTCGTGACAAAATGGTATCAGAGGAGGTTCGCTCCTTGGGTCATGTTATTTGGGGAAGAGTCAGCATAGTCTAGAGATATGATTTTTGGGACTTGAAATTTCAGTCATGGGTAGTGTGCCTGGCCAGCACACCTCATGACGGGATTCAAGTCACCATGGGTAGTATGGATTTATCTGAGTCCTTTGGTTTTCTTGGTTTAATGATGACTATGGGAAATGAAAAGAGAGTTGGGCGAATAATCTCAGTGAGCTCGCAGGGCCTGGCAAGCCATGTGGAGCTGTGGATATTTCCCTAGAATACTCTCTGTGATGGTGAAGTGATTGGAATATGGCTGCCAACTATATGTCCAAGTCACCCACCGAAACTAGTTTCCTCTCACATTGTCTTGTGTCTCTTTGTTTTGGAATCATGGAAACTTGTTTTTTTTAAGAAAAAAATGACTTCACTTTAAGGAGTGTGAATTTTTGTGAAGTTATTTTCTAGTAAATTGAAAATGGTTTTATGTTTTTTTAATGCCTCTAAATAAAATTTCAGAATTATTTCAAAAGGGTAAATTATGTGTTTACACCACTTATGAAAGTATGAACTATGTTAATTGGGGTTTTCAAAATATGTTTCTAATGTAATTTTTTTAAACTATGGAAATGTGTTTTGGATTGAATTAAGTGTTTTAGAATTTTTGTGTGGGGGTTGAAGAAGGATTTTGGGTTTGGTGACTACTGACCAAAAAAATTATGAACGTTTAGATCCTTTTCTTGAGATGAGAAGAGTTGAGTTCTTAATTTAATGGAGATTTATGAAATGGTGTTTTTCATGAAATTAGAAGTGTTTTGAAATGGTTTTAAATGTTTTGAAATAATTGTGAAAGGCATGAATATGTGCTTTTATTGAATTATGCATTCATTCCTAAATTGGTTTGTGAGATGAAAAATTGGGTATTGATATTATGGTTAGTGTTTTTGAGAAAGGAAAATTGTGGTTAAAGTTTTTATTTTAAAAAGAGGAAAGGTTTGAGTTATGGTAATTGGTGCTCTCATGGGTGACCACATGCATAGGTTTATTTGGGAATATGGATGGATATGAGGTGGGTTCCCAGTGTGTCATGTAAACATGCATGTGTGAGGCTCATGAGATACTATTGGTAAATGCGCAACCCACCAACACTGTTTTTTTAAATAATTTTTTTTGAAGGAAAGTGTTGTATTTTGATAATGTATTGTTGGGAGGAATGGATTATGTGTTTTCGGGATTATTATTGTGGGATGTTTCGAGTTCAATAACCCCTCTTTTTTGAACGATGTTTTGGTTAGGTGTTTCATTGATAAGTTGGAATGAAATGTTGGTCAGTGGTCTCTTTTGAAGAAAAGTTTGGGAGGCCAATGTGGTGGCTCCCATCATGTGTTCGGTTCAGGTTTGTGGTATTTTGTGACCAAATGACTAGATTGGTTGTGTCCTTGGGTTTTCCTGTAGGCCAGGGTATGCCCCCATAAAGTGTTAATTTAAGATTCATGTTTGGCCTATGGTGATTCACCGTTGGATTATCCTCCAGTTGATCAACATAATGACTTTATTCTTGAGGTTTGGAGATTGTGTTTACCCCTCTTCTTTTTCAATTATGCGGATCCCCCTATAGTGGGAGAGTGTTTGTGGGAGGTTGAAATATACCTTAGTTTCTTATGTTTCCTATGTTGTCTAAGGTCAATGAAGTTCAGGGTTGTCAGTGTAGAATGATGTCTTAAAGGGCCTCTGGGTATTTCGTTAGTCTCATTGAAGCAAGAGTTCATGTTAGGACACCGGTGTGCAAGATCTGGCCAAGAGTGGCTATTATGGACACTTACTGGAATCATATGCTATTTTGGAATTAGTACAAGGTCCCTCTCTTTGTGTTTTCTTTTATCCACAATGGTTATGTTCGGTGATGCCTTGCGATGTCATGTGTTCATTTGACTATAAGGGTGAAGATTGTGAAATCTTATGAGAGTCACTATTTTTTTGTTGGATGTGTTTCTCCATATAGGAGGTTCTAAATCCTATGTTCTAGAGGAATGTGTTTCTATATGTCCTTTCATTCCGCTATTTATCATCCGAAGAAAAAAAGGGGCGATGTGTGTGCATCCTCTAAGTTCTTGTTTTGGTAAAATGATGGGTTGGGGAAAAGCGGGTTTGAATTGTGTCATGTCTCAATGAGACCATCTGAGATTACAGTATAATTGTTTTTGGAACTGGAAGAAGATTTTTAGTTTAGGGGTTTCCAAATCCTAACTGCGAGGTCGAAGATGCTTCAATCCATAAATCTCCAGCCATAGGCCCCGGAGATAAGTTGGCGCGTAGTTAGGGGAAATCCTAGAGTCGTTAAAACTTTTGGTCAAGGTCATATCGTCAATATGAAAGATAGGAATAGTTTAAACCTCTGGTGCCGTCGTCTTGTTCCAATTTCTCACATTTTTTGGAAAGAGGTGTGAGTACCTTGTTCCCATGTCATACCCTGAGTTGTTTTTTCCCCTTTGGGGTCCCTTGTGTTTTTTGAGAAAAGTTTAAAAATTTGGGTTAGGCAGGTTGAAGTGCATAGTTTTTACATGGTTATAAGTAACCATGTGCCATCCCAGGGGACCATGTGATAAGAGACAGTAGCTACAGCATGGTCTCCGCACGTCCATGATCCTTGGCCAAGGAAACTGTGTGAAGTTTCTTCTTTGGACAGAATGATCCGCAAAATTAACTCGCGGTTTCCCAAACCGTGTGAACCAACTGTGCGGCCATTCCTGCTCCTTAAAATTCTGTTTTTTTTGTTGTTCTTATCCCATATTATTTAGTTAAGATTGTTGGGTTTTGTTTGGGGTATACCCACAATGGGACTCATTTATGTTTCATTGGAATAATTCTGATATTAATCTACCCCTAATGCTGGGAATTCCGTTCGAGGCCCCCTGTTAGTGTCTTGATTTTGTCTTAAGGAAAGTTGTGTTCATTATTATGGTGGGGAGACCCATCATGGGTATCGTGTATGTTCTCTTGGAAAGGTAATAATTTTAGTTTAACCCTTATGATGGGGAGACCGTTCGTTCCTTCCCCAGTTGTTATCCTTATTCTATCTAAGAAAATTGAGTTGTCCCTGGTGGTGGGATGTCCATATTGGGTCACCCTGTACTAGTGACTCAGTTTTATCCTTGGTGTATTATAGGTAGGAGGCAATATTGTTCAAGTCTATCTATCCAAAAATTTGTTACTTGGGTAATTTTGGGGTTGGAGAAAACCCAATGGTTTTGTTTACGTAATGTTGTGGTAGCGTTATTCGAGTTCGTTGTTCGTTTCAAGTGGATTGCTTGAGCGTCGTCTTGTAGTGTTTGAGGTGTTTTTTTTGGGATGTGTTTTTAATGTTTTTCATAATTTTATGTATGTGGGGTACTTTTTGGTTGGTGAGAGTATTATCTTCCTTCGTTTGATCAACTGGAGATGTTCGTCCTTTTTGAAGCGGGTGAAAACGTGGCAAGGAAGTTTGTCTTGGTCTATCGTTTGGGCTTTGATTTTGCATCTGGTCTTGTTGTGGCATTCCGGGGACGGAATGCTTTATGGTAGGGAGAATTGTCACATACAAGACATATTTTAATGGTATTTTTTTCATTTAATTTACATCCTTGTTTTTTTTGGGGGTTTACCTAGGTTTTAGGGAGGAATAAATGAGTATTCATGAATTGGGCCAAATCGTGAGCCCAATTTCAGAGTAAAAAATAAATTTTTTATCTTCCATAACATTTTCATTTTTATATATTTTTCATCCATTCAAATTCCTACTTGACCTCACCTAACCCATTAACACCACCAAGGTAATTTGGAGCTTTTAGAAATCCATAACCAGTGTTAATTTGCGTTTTTATCTAAGGGGTTGGGCCTACCCGAAAGCCCAATTCCTGTTTTAAATATAAATTTTTATTATGTTATAACTTATTCATTTTTTGGGATTTTTTGGTGATTCCAAGTGGATCCCAAGACCACTCAACCCAGCCGCGCGACCGTTCTCTCTCCCCCCTCTTTGGAGCTCTGGTTTATCTCGATTTGGTGCTGAACTGCATAGGATTTCTCAAATCGTCCAGATTTGAAGAGGTAAGTTCATTCCTTCATATCTATCTCAATTTTTACTCTTTTTCCCCCATTCAAATTCCTAAATGATCTCCATATACTTGTTAGAACCTCACTTAATGGTTTGAGTATTTTTAAAATCATATACTAGAATTGTTGAGGGAGATTTCTACAAGATATTTTAAGTAAGTTGTTCTCCTTCTTTCTTCTTTCAATTTGTTTAGGGTTACATCCAATTTACTTAGGGTTTATTCCATTATAATTGAAGTTCCTAATTTCCAGGTATTAGGGTTTAAAAATTAGGGTTTTATCTGGTGTTTCATTGTCTGAAATTCTGGTTTTAGGTCTGGTTTACCATCCTTGGGGTGCGACGGTGGTGCGTTTGAGTTTTTGCACAAAGGGTTCAAGGGTTTCCTTGGTTTTGGAAGGTGATTCCATTTTTTGTGCAATTTTTGTGAATTAGATTGATATTTTCATGGAACCTTAATGTCTATTTCCCTTGAATGTTTCTGTAAAAATTGTTTTTAGTTGTATTTACAATGAAAATGAATTTTAAGTTCCATTTTTTGGTGAAATTGGGGGTTTTTCATTCAAATATTTCATTGGTTAATTTTGGGCTGACCTATAATTACTTAGTTGATATTATTTAACTGTATTATGACTGAAAATCATGTTTTTAATTTTTATTCTTTTTTGTTGTTGCTGTGAAAGTTTGCTTAAATGGTGTTTGGGAAGCAAATGGGCTTTAAGTGCCATGTTTGTGTGAAAATGGTGGTTTTTAAAAGATATAACTTCTTGGTTCACATTGGGCTTCCCCATAACTGAATTTTTGGTTTCATTAAAGGGTATTGAACTGATGTTTTGTTTTAATGACTTACAAGTGTTCAAATAGTGTGAAAATTGGATACCTTAAAGAGCTTTGGGTGCAAAACAATGTGATGTTTTGAGAGGTTGTTTTATTGAAAATAAAATTTTTCTATTGTGTGTTTTAAATGGTATAAAATGTGTGTAGCTACTGTACTATTTGTTTGTGACCAGTAGTGACATTTTATATGCAAAAGGATGTGTGTTGTTTTCTGAAATTGTTTGAGCACAAAAGGGGAAGCCCAGGTACCTAGGTGGGGCGGATTTGTACTAGTACGGCTAGTGGATCGGATGGGTTTTGTCACTGTTCCACTTAGCATTTGGATAATGAAAAATCTAACTAAAATATGTGGATGATGATTGTAGACCACTAGGTTATGGTTATTTTCCCTACTAGTGGCTCGTGCACGAGAACTGATTTTTCTATGGTTACTCTACACTGAGGTACGAGGTACATAGGGCCCGAGACAACCTAGTGCTTAGGGGTGTTCCCGATTTTGATGCTCATTGGATTTGTGGTATTTACCCTTGTTATGGGGTGTATTGGAAGTAATTTATAGTATCTCACTTGTCTATTTAATGTGTTAACAAACTGGAATTCTTGGATTGAAAACTGTTTTCATTTGAAAGTTGCATTTCATTGAATTATAACACTGTTTCACCTTCTGTATTAAAATTGCTTGTTTTGTTCACATTGTATTGCATGCTCTTTGGAATCATCTTGTGGTATCCTAGTGGGATTAGGCTCACACCCTACTTACACCCCTTGGGTGTAAGTAGACCAACTTATGCTTGACTCAGGTAAAGGGAAGGCTAAGGGTGATGGTGGTTCAGGGTGTTAGTCCCCATCGTTGGGGCGGAGTTGCGGAGAAGGCTTGCGGGTGATGACCCCCTTGTCGTGTGGAGTCCATGGGGATGTCTTTATGTTGTCATTATTTGTTTTTAGACCACTTGTAGTGTCTTTAAAAATATGTATTCAGTTCTGGTTTTTGTTCAAACATATTTTGGTTTACATTTTTTAGATTCAGTTTATTGATTGTTTTTAATGTTTTATGCCTTCATATTCGGGTAAATCGTTCCCAAACAAAAATAAATGATACCCGGTCACTTGTTCCAGCCCGTGGGGATAGGGAACGCCATTCGGGTCATGACACGGGCTAGGTTTGGTGCTGGTTTTGGCGGCGACTAGATTCGGTTCGTGACAGAACTAGTATGATGGCGCTACCATTTAGATAGTTACCATCATGATTCATTTCTACAATCAACCACCAGGTGGTGAGAAACCCTTGTGGTTTGGGTAGTCCTTATACTAGCATTGAATAGAAGGGTACTATCGAGGATTGAAAAGAGTGGAGGAAAGTCGAAAAGAAGGTGATACTGCAATAGTTTCACACAAATGAAGACCAGAGCTAGCATTGATTACGTTAGATGAAACTATAGTCGACTAAATGTATGTTCTAAAATGGTTGTATGAATGTGTTGATGTCAATGACGCCTTGTTGGTTTCAATTGGACAAAGAGGTGAAGCGCTATGATGAACAAGGTAATTCTACTGTAGTGCTGGTATTGGGATGATATATGTTTTACACAGGTTTCATTGAATTAGGTTCTATAGTAGGATGATTTTTTGGTTCACGTGTCATTGAAAAAGAATTTCATGGGCGTGACCCCAGTTTTCTACTCAACTGGAGCACCGAAGAAGTACTAAAAAACCAATCCAGTGGGTCAAGAAGGTGTGTACTAGATGATGGAAATATAGCATTGTGAGTCATGCGAGGAAGCTCGTATAAATTATGGGGTGGTATCGAGTTAGGAGAAATTCTAGATTGCTTTGATTCATTCATGGAGGAGCCCAAGAAGCTCATCTATGAAGGATATTTCATCTCTTGTAAGCTGAAGATCATTCTCGATGTTGCATGGATGAAGATAATGCACATTGTATTATATACCTAATATATATATATGTGTATAAAAATTCAATTCCTTAAAAATCCATATAAGCATATTAATTTCAATAAATATAAATTTAAAAACTATGAATTTTTGAAAAATATACCATTATGAAAAAATGATAAGTATGAATCTTTAAAATATTATTTTAACAATAATTATAATGTATAAATTAAACCTATAATATTAAAAAAATAAAAAAACTAAAAACATAAGATAATAGATAAAATAATATATATTATATATGTATTGAAATTTTATTCCTACGAAAAACAATATTATAAGTATAAAATAATTGGGAGAAGTTATTTATTAATCACTTCAAAAATTAATGCATGCACTAGAATTAATGATTTCACAATGTATAAAAATTCACAAATTTTAGTTATAGAATACAAATGTATGAAATTTTATAAAATTTTATTTTAATACCTATTAAAATTATCTCTCAAAATGTCAATATAATAAAAATAGCTAGTATCTAATAAATTATCCCAAATAATGGTATTTAAATAGAGAAAATTAATAAGAATATTGAATTTATGGATTTTTAATGAAATGGATTTTCCAGTTTATCAAAAGAAATAAAATATAGATAAAAGTACCACCACTAAAAACCCACATCCCCAAAATACCTAAAAACCTACTCCCCAAAAAACCCTAACCCTCAGCCATAAAAACCCCAAACCCTCACCCCTAAAAAACCTCAAACCCTCAGCCATAAAAAACTTCAACCCCTAATCCTTAAATAACCCCATACCCTAAGTCCCAATAAACACTATACCCTCATTAAAAAAAATCCTAAAACCCTTAGGGAAAAAAACTATACCAAAGGCCCCAAAAAACCCAATACTTTTAGACCCAAACAACGCTAAACTCTCAACCCCAGAGAAACAAAAACCCTCGTCCTTAAAAAACCCTATACCCTCAACCAAAAAGGAACCTTATCCCTAAATGAACCAATACACTCACCCCCCAAAAAACATGTACCCACATCAATAAAAATCCATAAATCCTCATCCATAATAAACACGAAATCCACATTCCCAAACAACCCTAAACCCTTACCCCCATAAAACCCAAAACCCCAAGACCTATAAAACCCTATACCATCATCATAAAAAAACTATACCCTAAGGGTAAATAAACCATATACCCTAATCACAAAAAAATCATATACCCTCAAGACTAAAAAATGATGTACCCTTCGGCCCAAATAACAATATAATGTGAACCCCTTAAAACCCTAAACAATTATCCCCAAAAAACCCTATACTATAAACCACCAAACACCATAAACAAACATAAAAAACCCTAATCCACAATCCAAAAATGACCAAAAAACATCGTCCCCCAAAACACTAAACCATCATCCCTAAAAAACCCTAACACCTCAATCCAAAAAAAATAGTAAACCCACACAACAAAAATACCCTTAAACCTTATAAAAATCATTAAACCATATAATCCAAAAATATATAACCCCAACCCCAAAAAATCATAAACCTTTAACCCAAAAAACCGTTTATCATCATCCCAACATACTATATCCTCTCATCACCAATAAAACGATAACCCACATCCCACTAAATCCCTAAACCCTCATCCCCAAAAAAATCCAATTGCCTCATCCCCAAAAAACCATAAACCCTCTTCCCAAAAAACACTAAACCAACAACCCCAAAAAACCTCAAACCATTATCCCTTAAAACCGTAAACCTTCCTCTTAAAAAACACTCAACTAACAAAACCCAAAAGCAATTATCCCCAAAAATCCATAAACCATAAGTGTCGATATAAACTAATCCATCAGCAACTAAAAACACTAAACCATCAGCAATAAAAATACATATACCCTCATCTCTAAAAAAACATGAAACACTACACCAAAAATAACCCAAATCCAATTGTCAACAAAAAACCATATACACTCATTCCCAAGAACCCTAAACACATTGACTAAAAAAACATAAAAAATCATCCCCAAATAACTCTAATCACTTATCCCCCAAAATCCATAACCCTCAGACTCCAGGAAACCATAGCCATCAACCAAAAAAAGCTTAATCCCTTATCCCCATGTAACCCTAAATATACATCCCCTAATAAATCTAAACCCTTATTCCCGAAAAACCCTAATCCGTCATCCTAAAAAAACAATAAATATCTTTCTAAAAAATACCATAAACCCTCATCCTAAAAAACCCTAAACACTAATCCCCAAGGAACCCTAAACATGTAGCCCCATAAAACGCCTAAACCCTCATCCATAAATTACCATAAAAACTCAGCATTATAAAAACCAAAATTTGTGGCCCAAAAACACCAAATTCTCAGCCACTAAAAATAGTCTACTGACACCCCCAAAATCCCAATATCGATTTCCCCAAATAACCCTAAAACCCCACCCCCCAAAACCATAAACCAACAACTCCAAAAAATTTGAAAACCTCATTGAAAAAAATCATGAAACCCACTTCTCCAAAAAACCATACACCGTAATTCCTAAAAAACCCAAACCCTAAACTCCCAAAAACAATAAACATTATTCAATAAAAAAACGAAAACCCTTAGAAAAAAAATCACCCAAACCCTCAGCACCAAAAATCTCAAAACCCTCATCACCAAGAATCCCTAAATCCTTTGCTCAAAAATACCAAAAAACCTCAATCCCAAAAACCAAAAACCCCCAACTACAAAAAATCATAATCCCTCTTCCAAAAGAAAACAAAAACACTCATCCATGATAAAACATGATCCCTCAAACCCAGAAAACCTAAACTCTATTCACCAAAAAAACCAAATCCTTATCCACAAAATACCCAATTCCCTCAACCCCCAAAAAGCCCTATACCCATATCCCTAAATAACAATAACCCCTCAAACTAAAAACCCCCTAAACACACCTCTACAAAAAACATGTAGCACCAAAAAACTCAAAATACTCATCCCAAAAAAACCAAAACCTTTATCCCAACAAAACCCTAACCCAAAAAAACTAAACAGTCATCCTCAGTAAACTTATGAACCCCCTTCCTTGAAAAAGAATAACCACTCAACCCTAGAAAACACTAAACACTCAACCTAAAAAAATTCACCCTTGTCCACAAAAAACACTAATCCCTTGACCACAAAAAACCCTAAAACCTCATCCTAAAAAAACATGGACTCTCATCCCCCGAATCAATGAACAAAATAATCCAAAAACCCATTAAATTTATAACATAAAAACCCTAAATTCACAACCCCAAAAAACCAAAAAACCATAACCCCAAAACAACCTAAAAACTTATCCCCAAAAAATTCTAAACCATCATCCACAAAAAAACTAGAATCCTAATCACCAAAAAAACAAAAAAAAAATCACCCCCCAAAACCCTAACTCTAATAGAAAAAAATCATAATATATTGCCCATAAAATACCCCTAAACACATATCCAAAAAACCCAAAAGACCAAGACCCAATAAACCCAAAACCCTCATCCCAATAAAACATAAAACCCTTAGCCAAAGATACCCATAACCCAGAGATCATGAAAACCCTAAACTCATGGACCAAAAACCGAAAACCCACTTCCATAAAAAGCATTAAACCATTCACCCTAGAAACACCAAACCCCCTTACCAAATAATCCCTAAACCATCATCCCCCCAAAAAACCCTACACTCTCAGCCCAAAAAAATTGTAAACCCTTAACCCTAAAAAATCATAAACCATTAGCACCAAAAAACCCATATCCCTCAACAGAAAATATCCCTAAACTCTCGTCCCCATAAAATCCTAAACCCTAAGCCATATAAAACCATATACCCTCATTCACAATATTCCTTAACCATCATCACCAATAAATCCTAAACACATTGGCCTGAAAAAACTGTAAACTGTTATCATAAAAAAACCTAAACCACTTGTTCAAAAACCCATAAATCCTCAGCTCCAAAAAACATGAAACCATTATCCCTAAAAAAATCCACATCGCCAATGAAACTCTAAAAACATAATCCCTAAAACCCATTTACCCTCATCCACAAAAAAACCTTATTCCTCATCTAAAAAAACCATAAACCCTTATTCCGATGAAACCCAAATCCCCCATCCCCCAAAAGACCCACAATCACAAAAAAACATGAAGCCACTCACAAAGAAACCTCTGAACCCTTCCCCCTAAAATATTATAAACCTATAGCCCCAAAAAAAATGCTAAACACTCTACCCCCAAAAAATAGTAAACCCTTGGCATACTAAAAACCCAGAACCCTCATCCTAGAAAATCCTAAAACCAATTTCACCCTAAAATCCCTAAAACCTAAATCCCAAAATACCCAAACCCCTAATACAAATGAAAAAACTAAAAATCCCTAAAACCTTTAATCACATACCCCAAAAACCGTAAACTCATATCCGTCAAAAAATTTAAAAAACTCATCCATATGAATCACCAAATTGTAGCCCAAAAATCCTCTAAAACCACAACCCCAAAAAGCCTTAAAAACCCATCCCTAAAAACCCTAAACCCTCTAACCCAAAAGCCCCTCTACCCACTGCCACTAAAAACCCTAAATCATCTACCCCAAAAAACCATAAACCCTTAGCCCCAAAATACCAGAACACTGCATGTAAAAAAACCGTAAGCCCTCATCCCCAAAATTCCCAAACCCCTCAACCCCCAAAAACTAAACCCTCTCCAAACAAACTGAAATCCTAAAAACCAAAATCTCGTAAACATCCATCTATAAATCCCTGAAACCACTTCCTAAAAAACCTTAATCTATCATCCCAATAAAACCCCAAACTATAATCCACCAAAAATCTTAAACCCTCATCCATAAAAATAATTAAAAACTCATCACCAAAACAACACTAAACCTTTAGCCCCAAAAAACAAAAAAAAATGCATCCCCTAAAAACCCTAAACCCTCATAAAAAAACAAAACCATTTTCCCCAAAAAACCATAATCCATCGTGCAAAAAATTCTGTACTCTATTACCCAAAAACACCTAAACCCTTAGCCCCCCAAAAACCTTAAACCTCATACCTAAAAAATCCTTCAAACTCATCCCCCCAAAAGCCAAAACCCAAACCCAAAAAAACAATAAAAAAATTTCCCCAAAAATTCCAAAACCCTTATACAATAAATACCCAAAACCATCAGTAATAAAAAACACAAAATTCTCAGCCCAAAAAACCAAAAACCCTTAGTCCCGAAAATCTTATACCCCAGAACCCCCCAAACCCCTAAAAATACATCTCCAAATAACCCAAAACCTCCTCCGCATTAATCCGTAGTTTTTTTACCCAAATAATCCCTCATCCATAAAAACCTGGAAAACCCTCACCAACAAAAACCCGCAATGAATATGGACAAAAAAACCAAACATACACCACGAAAAAATCCCCATATCATTAGCCCGAAGAAACCCTAAACCTTAAATATAATAAACCTCAAATCTTCATCTCAAAAATCGCTAAACCCTTAGACCAAATTAATCATAGGCCATTGTTGAAAAAAACCCTAACATGTATCCCAAAAAAAAAATACTCAGCCCCAAAAAATAAAAAAACAAACTTCCACAAAATACCCTAATCCCACATCCACCCAAAAACCCTAATCCATCATGCGCAAAAAAACCCTAAACTGAAGACCCCAAAAAACAATAAATACAAATCAAAATAACCTTAATCACTATTTCGCAAAAAACACTAAGGCACCATCCCTAAAAAACCCAAAACCCCTAGTCACAAAAAACCCTAATCACTCAACACAAAAAAAGATACACGCTCATCCCTAAAAAACCAAAAACCCTTATCCCCTAGATAAACTAAACCCCCACCCCAAAAATCATATACCCTCGATAAGAAAAAACCCAAAACAATTATCCCTAAAAAATACTAGACCCCCAGAAACAAAAAAAATATAATCCCACATCTCAAAAAAACCCTAATCCCCCATAACTAAAAAATAGAAATACATCATTCAAATAAATCCCTAAACCCTAGGAACCAAATAATTATTTAAAATTAGTTGCAAATAAATTTAGTCCCTCATCACCACCATATCCTAAATCCTCAAACCCAAAAAACTATTAAACCCTCGACCTTGAAAACCCTCAAATATTTTCCCCATAAACATGAAGCCTTTAGACACAAAAAACCATAAACCATAATACCCATCCCTAAAAATCATGAAACCCTCTAACCCAATTTTTTTTGGGGGCTTCCAGGAATAGCCTGGACCTGAGCCTTCCTTGCCCTCTACCCAAAAGAACCCTATACCCTTATCCCAAATAAACATAAACCATCATCCCAAAAAACCCACGACCACATCCTGAAAAAACCCAAAACACCATGAAACTCAAAACCCTCAGCCCCAAAATAACACCAAAACCTCACCACCGAATATCCCAAAACCCTCAGCCACGAAAAAACTAAAACTATCAACCTAAAAAATAAAAAACTCTCATTCCCAAAAACTAGAAACCCACATCCATAGAAAACCCAAAATACATGGCACAAATAAACTAGAACACTATACCCTAAATACCCTAAACCCTCAGCCCTAAAAATCCTAAATAGTCAACCACAAAACCGACAAACACTCAACCCCATGAATCCATAAACATTCATCCCCAAATAACCATAAACCAACATTCCCAAAAAACACTAATCCCTCATACCCAATAAAAAGTGAACCCTTTTTCCCAAGAAACCCGAAACTGTAGGCACAAAAATACCGGAAAAACTCATTATAAAAAAAATCCTAAAACCTTAGCACCAAAAACACCAAACCCCAATTCCAAAAAACCCAAAACCTCAATGGAAAGTTCTATAAACCCTTATCCCCCAAACCTCTAAACCTCATTGATAAAAAAAACCCCAAAATGCTCCCACCAAAAAACCCAGAAACTGTTTCCTAAAAACCCTAAGCCCTCAGCCCGAAAACCAAAATACCCTCATCCCAAAAAAAATTAACACTATACCACAAAAAACCTATACCCTCATCCCTAAAACATGAAACACTAATCCAAAAAAAAATACCAAACCCCCAACCCGAAAGAACATAAACTCTTATTCCAAAATACAAAAGTTCATAAACCTGAACAAACACCAAACCCTCGCACCCCCAAAATACATAAACCCTCATTCCCAAAAAAAATCCATACCCTTTTCCCTTAAAAACGCAAACCAACATCCCCAAAAAACTCCAAATCCTCATCCCAAAAAACCGCAAAACCCTCCATTCTAAAAAAACAAAACTCTTAAACTCGAAAGCCCCTAATAACTCATCCACTAAAGACTCTAAACACACATCACCAAAAATAAATAAACAATCATACCAAAATTAAATTATCCCTCATCAAAAGGAAACCATAAACACTCATCCTTAGAAAACCCTAATTCCAAAGCCCCAAGAAACCCTAAACCCTCACCCCCAATATATAATAAGAATTTATCCCCAAAAAATTCCATTAACCAAATCCCCTAAAAAACCCAATATCATATCTCCAATAACCCCCATACCCTTATCCCACATACCATTGAACCCCCATCCCCAAAAAACCCTAAACCCTAAACCCTCATAAAAAAACCCTAAACCCCCAACACTAAAACTATAAAACACTCAACCCAAAAAAGTATAAACTCTCCTCATAAAAATACAAAACCCATAGAAAGAAAAACATTGAAACCTAATCCCTAAAAATCCTTAATCTGTTATTCCTAAAAACTCTACAACCATACCCCAAAAACCCTAGTACCTCATACAAAGAAAAAATAGAAACGCTTAACATCTGAATACCTAAAATGATCAACAAAAACCACCAAAACCATCTTCTTCAAAAAACCCTAAATACTCATCCCAAAAAAATTCTTGGAAATTTGGAACCAAAATACCCTACAACTTCTGTAATAAAAATTGAAAACCTCATCCATGAAAAACACTTTACCCTTGACCCCAAAAAACCGTAATCCCTCACAAAAAAACTAATACTAAACCCTCATCCATAAAAAACCCAAAACCCACAGTCTAAAAAACCCCAACACCCTATGCCCCTGAAAACCCCAAACACTCATCCCCCCAAATTGTTAAACCCTCAACAACAATTAAATTCACCCTCAACACCAAAAACCCCCAAACTCTCAGACCTAAAAAACCCCCAAACTATCAGCAGCAGAAAACCACAAACCCCCTTACATAAAAATCCAAAATATCTCTACTCCTAAAAAAACCTAAACACTAAATCCCAAAATTTATAAACCCTCAACAAAAAAATAATTAAAAACTCATCCCAAAAACCACACAAACCGTAATCCCCATAAAATTATTAAACATTCATCCCCCAAAAAGCCTAAACTATTAAGCCTAGACAACTCTAAAACCACTGACCCATTAACTAGAGATCCACAAACAGAGAAAACCCAAATAGATCAACAACTGTAAACCATTAAATCTCAGTCAAGAAAAACATAAACCCTTATCCCTAGAATATCTTAAACACTCAATCGTATATATCCCTCAACCCTGAGCCCCATAAAACCCCAATCCTCAATCCAAATAAACCCCCAAACCCCCATCCCCAAATAACCTTAAACCCTCATCAATAGAGAACCCAAACCACTCATTCCTAGAAAACCTAAAACCTCATACTCAAAAAACCATGAACCCTCATCCCATGAAAACCCAAAACCCAAAACCTAAAACACCAGAAAACCAAAAACCCTCACCCTTAGAAATCCCTAAACCCTTATCCCCAAAACGCACTAGACCCACTGCCCCAGAAAACACTAAACCCTCATACCTAGAAAATCATAAAACCTCATCCCTAGAAGTACCTACACCATTAGCCCAATGATTCCCTTAACCCATTCCCTAATAATTACCAAAAAACTCAACCCCAACAAAACATAAACCCTTATCCCTAAAAAACCCTAAAGATTGTTCCCATGAAAAATCTAAATCCTCATCCCTATAAAACTCCAAAACATCATCCTGAGAATTCCCTAAACACTATGCATTATACAAAAATAAACCCTCATACCTAGAAAACCCAAAACCTTCATCCCATGAAATCCCTAAACATTGAGCCCTAGGGAACCACAAACCCTCATTCTAAAAAAAACCCTAAACACCAATCCCTAAAAAACCTAACCAATACCTCCAAAAACCCAAAAACAAAATACCTTGAAAACCCCAAAACTGAATCCCCAGAAAAACCTTAATCCTCATCCATTAAGTTGCCTAAACCCTCACCCCCAAAATCCCCAAACCCTCATCCCATGAAAATCCAAAACCATGATCACAGGAAAATTGTCAACCCCTACAACAAGAAAACCCTAAAACCTTATCTCCAAAAATAATTAATCCCACTACCTAGAATCACAACAACCCTCGTCCCTAGAAAACTATAATCCCATAGACATATAAAACCCTAAACCCACAACCGCATAAATCCAGAGACCCTCAACCATCAAAAAAACTAAACCCTCAACCCCAGAAAACATTTAACACTTTTTCCCAGATCATTATAAACACTCAGACATAAAAAACCATAAACCCTCATACCCAGAAGAACTAAAACCCACAGACCTAGAAAAACCAAAACCCTCACCCCATAAAATAGAAATACATGGTCCCCAAAAAACCCTATATCAACATACACATAAAAACATTAATCATCATCCACATAAAACCCTAAAAACACAAACCCATAAAATACTAAACCATCATTTCCAGAGAACATTAAATCCTCATCCCAAGAAAAACAACAATCCCCATCCCTATAAAACCCTAAACCCTCATCCAAAGAAAACCCTAAAACCTCATTCCCCAACACCCCTAAATCCCCATCCCAAAAAAACATTAAATCCTCATCTCTTTACAAGCCTAAATGATCGACCTTATAATACCCTACACCCTAAATATTAAAATACCTTAATCCCTCATCCCAAGAAGACCTTAAACCCACAGTACATGAAAAACCTAAACCCTCGTCCCATGAAAACCCTAAACCCCATTTCCTAGAAAACCTAAATACCACAACCAATGAAAACAAAAACCCTTATCCCCAAAAAACCATAAACCCTCATCCCTGAAAAACCATAAAACCTTAGCCCCAAAACCCTAAATCCTATACCCCTAAAAACCCAAAAGCCATATTCCCAAAAAAAACCCATAACCCTCTTACCCTAAAAAAACTCAACCAATTGCCCCAAAAAAAACCTAAATCCTCATCCCCAAAAAACCCTAAACACTCAGCACCAAAACACCATAAACCCTCTACCCAAAAAAACTATAAACACACATCTTCCCAAAACACTAAATCCTCAAACCATAAACCCAAAATTATAAGCCCGAAAAAAAACATATTCACTTTCGCCCGTAAACCTACCACCCTTAGCTAAAAAAACCCTAATCCATAAATACAAACAATCCATAATCCCACATCCCAAAAAATATAAATGATAATCCCAAAAAAAAATTTAAACCATAAAACCCCCCAATACCCCATCATTCTCCCAAAAAAACGCCCAATCCTCTACCCAAAAAAACATGAACCCTATTTCCGAAAAACCCCGCCAACCCTCCACCCTAAAAAAACCACCATCCATCAACCCCAATAAATTAGAAACCCTTTTCCTCGAAACACCCTATGAACACATCGCAAAAAACCATAGACCCTCAATACTAACAAAATCTAAAACCAGAGTCCCAAAAAACCTTAAACCATCATCCATAAAAAAAGTAAATCCATAGCTTCAATACCCCTAATCACCCATTCCCCAAAAAAACCCAAAATAATCAGACCCAAGAAACCCTAAACCCTTAGGCTGAAAAACGCTAAACCCAAATCCCTAAAAACCCAACAACCCTAAGTCCTAAAAAACTAAAAACTGTCAACAAAAAATAATACAAACCCCAAATCACACAAAAACACTAATCCCAAAAAACTATAACCCTCAGTCCACAAAAACCCTAAATACTCGGCCCCCAAAACCTAAATCATTATCCACAAAAATCATTAAATCCTCAGTCCTAATAAACCCAAACTCCCCAACACAACAAATCCAGAAACCCTAGACTCAAAAAATCAAAATTCATAAACCCCAAAAAACATTACACCATTCGCCTAGAAAATCTATAATCCCTCATAAAAAACCTTTAAGATCATCCCAAAAAACCAATATACCTATTGACAAAAAACACCCTAATGCATTAACCCCAAAAAATATTAATCCCTCATCCACAAATAATCCCGAACCCACAACTCCAAAATACTAAACTCTTATACAAAAAAACCCGTAACACTTAGCCGTATAAAAGTAAAAACCCTTATCCCAAAAAACCCCCAAAATATTCATCCCCCAAAAAACCATAAACTAGAAGGCTTAAAAAATATAAACAAAACCATCATCCAAAAAAAACCCAAACCCTCAATAAAATTCCTAAACCCATATCCCCAAATTACCAAAAACCTGTAGCCCAAAAAAACTAAACACTCATCCCTAACTAAACATAAACCATCATCACCAAAAATAGATAATACCAATCCCCAATAAAACATAATAATCATCCCCAAAAGTACATAAATAATCAACCCTAAATAACAGTAAACCCTCATCCTAGAAAAACTATAAACCCTCTTCCAAAAAACCAGAAACCCTTAGCACCAAAAAAATCCAATAACATCATCCCCAAAACACTGTAAACGTTATTCCCTAGAAATCCTATCTCCATAATCATGAAAAAACCTAACACTATACCCCAAAACTCCTAAACCATAATAACTAAAAAACCCCTCAACAATAATCCCTAAAAATCCATATAAACTCATCCAAAAAACCCGTAATCTCTTGTCCAAAAAAACACTAAATCCTCAACTAAAGAAACCACAAACACTAGGCCCAAAAAATCCCTAAACAATTACCCTGAAAGCCATAAACTGTAATCCCCAAAAAAGATAATCCATCATCCCCTAATAATCACTAATCCCTAATCCCCCAAAATATCTAATATCACATCAACAAAAAACAGTAAAACCTCAGTCTCCAAAATCATAGTCATCCCCAATAAACCCACAACCCACAACTCTAAAAATCCCTAAGCACTTATCCCCAAAAAGCCAAAACCCCTAGCCCAAAAAACTCTAAACCCCCAAACCCAATAAAACCTAAACTGACATACCTAAAAAAATACAAAATTCTCATCCCCCAAAAAATGTAATCTCACAGCCCTGAAGATCCCTAAAAACCCTACCACCAAAAGACCATAAACACCCATTCTATAAAACAACCATAAACCCTTGGCCATAGAAAATCCAAAACCCTCACCCCCAAAAAACCATAAACCAGCATCCTCCAAAACCCTAAAACCATAGATCTTGAAAAAACAATACACTAATCCCCCAAATACCCTAAACTCTTAGCCCCAATAAAACCATAAGACCTCATCCCCAAATACTATACATCCTCTTATGCTTTTCCGGATGAACAAAATGAGTAAGTGATGATTGAAATGTTTAAAGAAGTAGAATGGAAAAGGCATAAAGGCAATTCCAACTTCCAAGGTTTCTCCATGCTTAAATAATATTCCACCAATAATGGGCATGAACCACCATTTACGAGCAAGGGGAACATTCAAACGAATGAAATTTGCACTATAAGAATAAAAATTAATAGGATTCATGTGTAACAATTACAAATTTGTGAAAATATATTATAATATCTACATAGAGTGAGAGAAATTACCAAATAAAATTTCAAGGAATTGGGGAACTAAAATGTCACATAAAAATCACAAAAACAAATTTTACAAGCTAATTAATGATTCCAATAACTGAATTATGGAGATTCCATTCAATGGTGTTTTTTCTCCATGTCCTCTCTCATATTTATTGTTTTTCTATATATTTATTTCTTTTTAAATGTGGATATTTAATTTTGGACCCGAAATTATTTTTTTGTGGCCCACCATTTTTTGGATGTGAAAAAATGATTCCTAGTACAATTCGAATAACATATGGGCTTAAACATATTGTTAATCACAAATGTATTTTCCATTGGTTGAATATGGTTCATATCACTTCCTCAAAATATTATAGGGCTTTCCTCAAATATATGGTAACAATTTTTTCAATGTATGGAGATAAATCTATCATTTTAATCATTGCATAAATTCCTCCAAAATCATCAGGTAAATAAATCATATAGGCATTGTTTCCGAATCATTCATTTTTCTAAATGGACCTTCTAGTCATGGTTCAAGATTTCTCTTCATTATGGATGGAAATATCTCATTGTAATGATAAATCCAGATGTTTTATATTTTTTGGAAAGTGTATTTATTTAGATTCTTGTTTACATGCCTCTTATATGCTTCATTAGACTTCCATATTTGAGCTTTAATAGAATCATCAAGCTTATTCGTCTTTATTTCCATCTGCATCACATCAATAATCACCTAAAAAATTAAGAGACAAAGAACACAAATCCATATGTGTTGCTGGATTAATTAAATAACCCCTTTCCAATATATAATGTCGATTGGTATACCTTGGTCATATTTGGTATACAAATTTAGTTTGTGAATTCTCCTAATCCCAATATCTACTATTTTTTATCCCAAATGTTCTCTGAACATTTCCCAATATTCGATTAGAAACTTCTATTTATTCGAATAGTTTTAGGGTTATGGTATGTGATGAAATAAAATTTTTATGAATTTCCCTCAAAATTTCCACAAAAAATGTATGAGACATTTAGTTTCTATATCTGATGCAATGCTTCGTGGAATTTTATAAAGGTGAAAAATATCTTTGAAAAACAATTTTTATTGAGTATTTGATATATCTGTAATGAAATACACACTGATATCATCCCATGGAAATTCATAAATAGGTAATGGAGTGTTTAAAAAATAATGAAATCTACCTTTTCTATTTGACATGTCCCGCATCTATAAATCATTTCATTTAAATCTGATTACAAAATTTTCTAAAATAAATTCTACATTAGTATCTCCATGGTTTTTTGGATTCCAAAATGCCTAATATGTCCTTATTTATGATTCTACTTGATGTTAAAGTCCCTATAATTACACTTTTGAATGATGAATATTTTTCTCAAGAAGATAAACTCATCATGCACAGTATAAGCCTCTAAAAATCAATTTTAAAATTTGATTACAATAGAATTTATTGAAATATACTGTTTAAAATACACATTCATTAGACAAAATCCAACATGTTTAGATTCATGAATGGTAATTAACACATTCCTACAACATAATGAATTTTCTACAAGGTTATATTTTTTATTCATGTACTTTGACACAAATGGGAATGATTACATTAATTCCACCCACATTCATGCAACAATCATAGATTGTGTTTAACATTGAAAATTTAAAATATGATGGTCCGAATGAAGAAGAAATTGGGTTTGTATAAAATATTGAGACCAATGATCTAGTGACCTCAAAATTTATTAAAATTCCTTGTTCTAGGATCTGTATTTCTACATGAAAAAATGATACTTCTTATTATGATATTAAATGGTATGCTTTCTTTGGTTGAGAACAACTTCGATCCTAACTCCACATGAATCACTCCTCACTTAAAATACATCATCAAAATAATTTAATTCCAAAAATATTTATTCACCTAACCATTTATTAGTGATTTTGAATTATTTGTTTGTTTCATTGGAAAACTCAAATTTACCATTTTTCACGAATTTGGTGATGGGTTCCACAATAGTGACGAAATTAGAAACATAGCGACAAAAAAATACCAAACATTGAATGAACCTTTATATTTAATATATTCCATTTGTGGATATAACATGATTGTTTCATCCAATGATAGATCCACCATGATTCTTTCATTATATAGCAGTTGTCCCAAAACATCACATGTGTTTAAAAGAAATCAAACTTTTCAAGGCATCCAAATAGCTCATGATTCCATAAAATTCCAAATATCTCCCATATATGATCCACACATCCCTCCACTTATTACTATAAATAAAAATATCATCCAGATAAAAAAATATATTTACCCCTAAATTATTTTAGAATATATGTCATGAGTATATGATTATGGATAGATAATTTGACAGGTCAAATTGATTTACCAACCACCCAAACATTCCAATTTTGTTTTTGAATTACATTTTATAGTCATCCCATTATTTTATTAGAATCTTTTGGTATCCACTCAAAAGGTGAGCATTTAAAAATATTAATTAACCATTTAATATTTTTAGTATATCATTGAGTCATAGAATGGTATACCTATATATTTAGGGATATATTATTGATATGTCAACTATCAATAAACATGTGATACATACCATCATTATTCAAATCCAATAATTTTGGAATAGAATGCAGTCTCATTCATGGACTCATAATGAATTGATCACTCAATTCATCCCCTTATTATAAATTATTTTCCTTCCTCAGAACTTCACAAATATACTGGTTTCTTACAAAATTTCACCCCTAGTACTAGATCAATCTGGATTCCAATACCTCCAATGTGTGGTAATCCTCATGGAATATAATTTGGGAAAACAATTCTTAAATTAATCAATCATATACAAGATAATGGATTGTGACAACTCTTCTACTCATGGAATGACTTCTCCTTTATAAATTAATAAATAAAGGGATTTTGATTATTGATTTATTTCTCAACATGAGTTTTATTGATAATGATTCTACATTAGGGATCTTATAGAAATATACTAGCATGAACAATATGATATGGCTTCAATGTTGATATGTTAATATTCTATTTTGTAGATTCGAAAAATATTTGTTCTTCCTCCAATCATATTTATTTTCCCTATATAACTACTAGGTCCTTGCCAAATACATGTATAATGAATCCATAGGAATTAAATATCTCAATAAAATACCAACATATATCTTACCATTGTAAAAATGAAAATATTACCTATTTATTAGTGAGAAGTGTTCTTCCATTATCCAAACATTATAATTTTTTTTACAAAGGATGATTCTGAGATGGAATATTCAATTTAACAACTATTTTATTAAGAAAAAACTTTGTAGGATCAAAATGATACTGATTGTAGTAACTAAATAATGACGTAGATGCTCAATATTCAAAAGGGTAGATAAATGTATACTTTAAAAATTTTCTTTGAGACTTTTAATGATGGTTGTGTTTAAGAACGTTAAAAAAGGTAAATTCACAAGACCACGTAGTTCTACAGACATTCTTGATTCCAAAAATGTTATTCTGAGAATGTAATTTAAGAAAAGTTCAGAAAGATAATGATTTTACCTTAAAGAGTAGAAAATCTCACTAATCAGGGTACAAGTATAAGAAAGTATAAAATATTTATACTTTCTTCAACATCTAAAAAGTAGTGGAAAACATGAAACAAAACAAGTAACAAGTAGTAAATATATTAACCCAGAGAGAAGGGTATCCAGAAACCTTGGATAAAGGTCCCTTGATTTATACTTTCAAGAATGTATGTCTTACCCATACCAGTGTAAGCCCTTGATATGAATATCAGAGTCTGTCTTTCTGTCCCCTAAAACCCTCAAACTTCAAGGTGGTTGGCACCTCTGTCTTCTTATCCTTGGAAGCCCTAGAATGTAATCAGAAACATTTAGAGTCGCACGAAGCAATTCTAAACAAGATGTTCAGTACACACAAAGAAATAAATTATATCTCTCTAGAAAACATTTCAGTAGCATGTAATCTCTAGATTGATCAAATTCAGTTTTCAACTTGTGAGCTCATTCAAATGAGCTCCTATTTATAGGCACATTTTCAATGGTTGGGTCCCTCCTCCAACAATTATATTTTTCTTTGAATTTCGTAGGGACCTATACATGTGTCACTCGAAACAACGGTTGGTTAGAAACTGATTGCAAGACATCGTTTCATAAAACAAACAAGAGTAGTAAAAATATGTTTTCTTGACAAAAAACAGTTTTTTAGAGTCTAAGGAAAAATAAAAGTTTGGAGTCTAAACAAAAACCATTTGGTGTCTATAATACATGAATATTCGGATTCTGTCTTCAAATGGTTTCAGAACCTGAATTCCATAGAATTTTGGAGTTTTAATTTAAAGGAAATTCGGATTCTGAATTAATTAGAATTCAGAGTCTGATTTCTTAAGAGTTGGGAGTCTGAATTCATAGAATTACAGAGTCTGAATTTCAATGAAATTTGGAATCTGAATTCATACGAATTTGACGTCTGATCTCAAAATGTTCGAAGTCTAAATTAAGATGAATTCAGAGTCTAAACTCAAAATGTGTGGAGTATGAATTCAAAATAAATCGGAGTCTTAACTCATAATGTTCGGAGTCTGAATTCAGAGAATTTGAACCTGAACATAGAATGATCGGAGTCTAAATTTAGAAGTATTCGGATTTTGAACATTGGAAGTTCGGAACCTGAAAACATAATGCTCTATGTCTATGTATTTATAGGATTTCGTGGTTTTAGAAACAGAACCGAATTTTATACATAGAAGAAAAATAAGTTAGACTAAAATTTGAACAATAAAAAATATGGTAAGGATAAATTTCCATGGGGAAGAAATTTTTTCCTTATTTAGATAAAACATAGATGAAAAGAAATTTCCCTTATGATAGAGTGTTTATGATTTTCAAAACATGAAGTAATGGAAAAGTAATAGGGAAACCATATTGACTCAATAATCATTACAACTCTAATTATAAATAATCAACATTTATACTCACTGATTTCTTGTGTAATGAGTTTGAGAAGATTTTAGCTTTCAAAAGTCCTTATAGCCCGAGAATGATAAACTAATCAATTTTATCCACATCCTGATCTTCATTTTCAGATTCACTACCACCATTTCCATTGAAATTATATTCTCTCTTTGATCTACATGATTTACATTATAGTAATAATTCAATTATTTGGGAAATAATCTTGAAAATTACAATACCTATGATATTTGAATAATATTTGATTCCCATGTTTACAAGGAGTTGGATTTTCTATTTGGTTGTTCCATACACTTCTATATCCCTTTATCCTATATCCTATTCCATAAAAATTCCTTGTCACCTACAATAAAATTTTTATAAGAAATACCATTATAAAAATATGTGCCTCTATTTTTTCATGAGTAATAGTTCTTTTGAGATCATATTTTTCTTTTCCACCATGATTTCCAGCTTTCAAACATCATTAAGTAAGAATAATTATTGTAACTATAGTAAATGTAAAATTTAAACATTTAATTAACAAAAAAAAAGTGTAGTTGTTTTATTTAAATATTTTGAAACATAACTTAACATTATTATGAAATTAATTTCTAGAATCGAGCATTTAAAATATTTATATCCTTATTAGAAGCCATGGATTCAGAAATAATTCTCTTGATTGTAATTATTGTGTAAAAATCATCTTCTCCAAATCATTGAAAATTCTTTTATGGGCCTATATAATTTTTTTAATCAGATTCAAAAAGATTCATTAGATTTTACGTCCAAAGGGATTAAAAATATTTAAATATCATAATTTATTCCATTCACTTCTTCTCATGGATCAATTAATAAATTCAATGAACCAATTGATTTCCTATCGAAAATCATTGAAATCAATTTTATTTATACTCTCATAAAAATGTAGAATGTAAAAATTCGATCAACATTCAATTCATTCATAATATCTTATTCTTGTTTTGACCTCATATTTAATAAATTCAATTAAGTTTTATGCAAAATTCAGTTTTTAACCTACCACTTAGTGGTTTCACTATTCATCAAAAATTGAAAGTTTTCAGAAAAATACCAAAATCTCACCCTAGGCTAATTTCGATATTCTGAGTCCAAAAATGAAGTCCAATTTGAAAAATAAAATTTATAAAATTTCAAAAAGTGGTTATTACTATTCATAACGGCTAGTTTTAATAGCATATTGTTGTTTAGTGAAACTCGGTATTGCGTACGACGCAAGCTATCGAGGAAGGTCGCGATTGCGTGTAAAGCAAGCCAAGCAAGTGTTGTGTAGAAAAAGATTCCTTTGATGATTTATATAACATAAAAGTCTCGGGTGTTACAGAGTTTGCTATGATTTTTTAAAATAATCCCACAACAGGTTACGCAACAAACCAAAAAATCAATTAAAAAACAATTAAATCATAATAGAAGGAAAATATATTCAATTTACATTAACATTAATTATATCATGTTTAGAAAATTAATAAATTCAATTTTTGTTAAAAAAATTGAAATGATATTTCAATTTCAAATAGGGGTTTGTTTCCAAGAGGGGGTTTTTTTCCATGTCACATGGTATGAATGTCTCCCAGAAAATGTGTCCACCAATATGGGGGGAGATAGTATGAATGAGTGTAATCCATTATTCCTCGACAGTGGGTTCTATCATGTATTACATGCCATGTTCTTGATTTTATTTATCATTTTAATTAAGAATTGTTGAAATGTATCAAGGTAATATAAGATATATGCATTGGGATGTTTCAAAAAAATCCCCAAATGATTGCGATTCAAAAATGATTTGATCCTGGTGTTTGGAGGAGATGATGAACTTGTAGTGTGAGGATACACTAAATTTATTTTCTGGATAGATCATGATTATTTCAAATTGTATTCAAGCTATATATTTTTCAAAACATGGTTGTTCAGTGAGATGGAGAAGCTTGAAGCAATCTATGGTCGCTAATTCTATAGTATAATCTGAGTATATAACGGCTTCTGATGCAGCAAAGTAGTCTGGTCGCAAAGTGTTGTCTCTGAAATTGGTGATGTTCATACAATTGTAGAGCCAAATATAGTTTTTGATAGTACTATAGAACTGGTGCTTTCCAAGGATCCCTGGACACAATAGATGAAAAATCATATACATTAGAAGTTTCGTCTACTAAGGGATTTTAATCAAAGAGATGAAGTTGCAGATAGCAAGTAGCCGTAGATTAAAACATGGTAGACCCCCTATCTAAATATATATTTTGGTATTATCATGATACTCATGTGAGAGATATCAGATTTTGAATTGATTGCAATTTATATAGATAATGTTGGAATTTTGAAAGTGAGTTTCCTAGACAAAACATGTGGTGTACATTTAATAAGACTACATGTATACCATTTTTTATATATACATGTATTATTATTACCATTATAGTGTCAATAATTCTACATACACTAGATTTTTGGTAATTTCATTACATTTCCTTTTCTATAAAAGTGTAATATCATGTCCTAAACAAAAATGAGAACATTGAGAAACTATAAAATTAATCTGAATGTAATTTCCTAAGGTCCACATATATCCCACTAACAAGATATAGATGATGCGTGACTATCAGGTTTTGGGGAATATAAGAATTTAGATTTATTCTCATGTAGTTCATTCATGGAGTTATCTGGTTGTTGATACCATGAGGATAGAATCTCTAATAGGAATGACCCATCATTCTTGTGTGATTGATTATTCCTATCCCTGAACTTGTGTATTGGTCTCATAAATTGAGATCGTTAACAATGTGTGACATTTGATAGAATACTTTGATTAAAGCCGAAACTCATGAATATGATGTTGTGGTGAGGTATTTTGTGTTGGGTGCATCATTGGTTGTATGATATTGGTTGAATGGTCAAGATAATATTTTTATCTTCTAAGTTGAGGAAGAGATCTACCAGGGTTGATTGGTTAATATATAATTACCTCCAACAATCCATGTCCAATGTTGTTGAAGATTAATTTTTCCATATTGATCAATAAATAATAAAGAATGAAAAAATGATAACGTAAGTGTGCATTCTTCATTATGATATATCATATGGTAATGATATTATATTTCATATTGGGTCATCATAGGATTGTTTTCATTTATATGAATTTTATTTATATGTTTAGGGGATTTGATAGGTTTCTAGACTCTACACTTGGTCAATGAATATTATTCCCTACTATAGAGATAATGTCATAGAGGTCGAAACATAAAAACATGTTATACTATCTACCCCATTCCATGGATTAGGAATATAGGACATGATGATCCCCACCACAAGGCATGGCTATTGTCCATGTTTGATTGATCAATAATAAATACATAAATTCACTATTATTCAAGTAAAGAATAATTTTTTTTTGAATTTATTTATTATATATATTTACATGTGATTAAGTAAATACAAGTATTAATATTATATGATTGAATATTATTGTAATATTCCTTTTTCATTTATAGTTTTCATGAGTTATGAGTCGAGTTATTGACTCGGGATTATCTAGAAATTTATTTCAATATATTACAGGTGTGTGATAAAATATAAATTGTCTTATGGCACAATTGGTTGGTCATAATTAATTATTTATATCACTTATTTAGAGTAAAATTATTGCACATGGGCCCGAGAACCGAAAAATTGAATTTTAAAATCAACTATACATATGAAGAGAAGCTCATCCCAATGTTGAATTCAAATTGTTGGAATTGAGATCCAATTTCTCATCCTGATTCCAATAGTGTTAATTTTTCAATCTGATTATACGATCAATGTTCATTTTCTCACAATAACTGCAAAGGATCATAATGATCATCACTACATCAAAGTGATCATCAAATATTTGCACGAGCACATGGAATCTAATAAATAGTGTAAGTGTGAATTTGAGAAGTATGTGTGGATGATCTAGATCGGTTTGATGTAGGATCATTAGAGTGAAGAACACCATCAACTTGAGATGGATATTCATGCATCAAATTGGAATGAGGTAATCATTTAATTTTTTAATTGTACTCTCATTGAAACATGTAGGACCCTCAAACCATACAAAGGCTGGATCACAGTAGATGATTATGTTTTTTTCACTCATATAACAAAAAATATATAAATCCAGAGCCTATCAGATTCTAAGGCTTTCCCTTATTCCCAAAAAAACCATAAATCCTAAACCCCAAAAGTCAATAAACTCCCATCCCTTAAAAACCATAAACCCTTTGCCGAAAAATAATCCCAATCTGTTAGCCCCTAGAAACCATAAACCCTCACCAAATAAAATCTTGTACCCTAAGACACAAAAAACCGTCAACCAGCATCCATAAAAAATCCTTGTCCCGCACAAAAAAATAATCCACAACACTAAGCCCCAATTTTTTTAAAACATCAACACATAAACCCCAAATTCTTAGCACGAAGAAACATAAACAGTTATCCCCAAAAACCATCATATATTAGGGACAACAAACCCAAAAACCAAAATTGAAAAAACCCTTAACCCAAATACATCAAAAACTCTATAACCTCACCCCTGAAAAAACATCAAACCTCAACACATACAACCCTTAAATTGCATGCCCTAAAAACCATAAAACATCACCCACATAGAAACTCTCAACCCTGAGTCCAAAAACACCCTCTACCCACGTACACAAAAAAACATCATTACCTAGTACAAAAAAACATATGTTGTTGGTCCCAAGAATCCATATACCTTCGTCCCCAAAAACACTAATCCCATAGCCCTAACAAAACCGAGAATCATATCCCCACAAAACCTCAACCCCTTATCGTGAAAAAACATTAAACAAATCCCACAATAAAATCTAAACACTTATCCCCAAAAAAACCCTAAACCCTCATCCTAGAAAAAACCATGAACCCTATGCCCCCCAAAACCATGAACTCAAATCCCCACAAAACAATGCACCCTTAGTCCCAAAAAAGCCTGAATACATAGAAAAAATAAACCCTAAATCCTTTTCTCCAAATAAACATCAACCCTTAGCACCAAAAAAACATGAACCATCTTCCCCATAATACCCTAAATCCTCTTCCCAAAAAAACCACAACCTGTATCCCTAAAAAATCAATAAACACTCACCCCTATAAAACCTTAAACAAATAACTAAAAAACCCTTCATCATCATACCAAAAAAAACTTGAAATTTCATCCACCAAAAATCATAAACCCTCATCTCAAAAAACCCTAAACACTTATACCTATAAATTTATATATTCTAATCCCACTAATGACCTACAAATGTATCCCAAAAAAACCATAAACACTCAGAAAACACCATAAACCATCATCCCTAACAAAATATGAACCCTCAACCCCAAAAACCCTGAACTCCATGTCCCCAATATCATTGAATCCACATCACCCGAAGACCCTAAACCCACTCCCCTCCCAAAAAACATATCCCACATACCCAAAAAAACCCTCAACCATCAACTTGTAAAATCCCACAATACTCTTCATAAAAAAAATAAACCCTCAAACTAAAAAAACCCAAACCCTTAGCCTAAAAAATTATTATTCCCTCAACCCTAAAAAGAACCTATTCCATTAGCACCAAAAAATTCTTATCCCTCTACCCCCAAAATCAATGAAACCTCATCCCAAAAAAATCCTAAATCCTCAACAATAAAAAACTATCAATCATCAGAAAAAAACCTAAATCAATATCCCAAAAAAAACCTTAAACATGTAGCCCCATCAAAACCAAAAGCTCTATCAACACTCTCCCAAACAATCCTCAACCCTCAGCCCCAAAAAACCTTACAAAACACCCTCATAAAACCCAACATCCTAAACCTCAAAGAAACAAATCCCCTCATCCCCCAAAAAACTATAAACCATCAATATTAATTATTTATTTACCCTATGACCCATAAACCAATAAACACATATCCCAAAATTACATTGATCAATCAACCCAAAAACCATGATTCCCTCTCCACAGAAAACAAGGACAACTTATCCAAAAAAACCCTGATACCTCATCCACAAAACACCCTATTCCCTCACCATAAAAAACATTAAAAACTCACCCCCAAAACCCCAAACACTCATCCAATAAAAACCTAGATCCATCATCCCCAAAAAAACTCAACCCTAGGTCCCAAAAATATCTAATACCTCATCCCAAGGAAACCCATCAACCCTCAACCATAATAAATCCTCAAACCACATCCCCAAAAAGCCTCAACCCTCAAACCCAGAAATAAATAAACCCTTATAAAAAAGAACGATCAACATTCATCCCAAAAAATCATAAACCCTTAGACATAAAAAATGCCTCTTCCCTCAGACAAAAAAAAACCCTCAAACCCATACGCAAAAAAACTCTAAGCCCTCAATTCTAGAAAACCCTCAAACCTAAATTTAAAATAACCTGTAATTATTATCACAAAAAATACTACAACCAAATACCTTAATATCCCCCAAACCTTAACACAAAAAAATTCAACCATCGTCCCCAAAAAGCCCCACCCCCTCATTCCCAAAAAAATCCTCATCTTTTAGTCCAAAAACACACAATCCTTATACCAAAAGACCTTTAACCCCAAAAACACCTAAATGTACAAGTCCAAAAAACCATGAATAATTATTCAATGAAATTAAACCCTCAACCCAAAAAATAATCAACCCTCTTTCCCAAAGGAACCAAAATCCCGGAGCCCCACCAATCCCTAAACCTTATGCCTTAAAAACCATCATCAACCATCTCCAAAAAACACTCAACCATAGCCCCAAAATACTCTCAACACTCATCCCCAAAATACCCCAAATCCTCCCCCCCCAAATAAACCTAAACCTTGAACCCCAAAAAATCACATCCTCATCCATAAAAAACCCCTAACCCTCATTCACAAAAAATCATAAAAACTCAATTCTAATAAAAATTATGCCCTCATAAAATACCCTCAAGCATAACACCAAATAATACTCAACCATCTGCCCCAAAAATCAATAAATTATCATCCAAAAAAACACTCAACCCAAAGATCCCAAAAACCATAAAACATTAATCTCTAAAACCCATAATCCATGAGCCCCAAAAAACACAAAACCCACATCCCTAAAAAACCCTAAACCATTAACCATAGAAAACCATAAACACTCATCCCCAAAAAAACCATAATCCCCAAAAAAACCAAGAAATCTATAATAAAGAAAATAAAACCCTTATCAAAAAATAACCCTAAACCCTCATCACAAAAATATATTAAACCCTCATCCCCAAAAACTGTAATCCCATATCTCAAAAAATCCATAAATTCATAGCCCCCATAATAAAAACAACAATCAGCACCAATAAATGAGAAATCACCATCCCATAATATCCATAAACCCTTACACCCCTAAGAACCAACAAAAATAGTAACACACGCCCCCATAAAACCCTGAACCCTCAGCCCCTCAAAACCATTAACCCACAGCCCTATACAATCATCTACCCTCAACCCCAAAAAACCCCAAACCCCAACCCTATAAAACACATAAGCAATTTCCATAAAAAACCCCAAACACTTAGCCCCAACCACTATACAACCATGGAAAAAAAATCTTCATAACATAGAACCAAAAAACCATAAAAACTTATCCCTAAAAAACCCTCTACCCTCAGCAATAAAAAACCCTAAAATCTTGACTAGAAAAATCACTAAATGATTAACTTCAAAAAACCCTAAACCCATAGAAATAAAAAAATTAGTCCACAGACCCATAAAACCCTAAACCCTAAACCCCACAATCCACAAACCCTTATCCATAAAATACCTTAAACTAAAAGGTCCAAAAAATTATAAATGATAATCCCTAGAAATCTATAAATTCTCAATACTAAAAAACTCTTAAATTGTCATCTATAAAAAAACATAAACCCTAAAACCCAAAAAAACACAAATGTAAAGCCTAAAAGTCCATAAATAATCATCCCCAAATGTACATAAAACGTCAGCTAAAAAATCCTTAAACCTAGAGCCTGAAAAATCATTACACACAGAAATCCAAGAACTATATAAACCTGACCCCAAAAAACTGATAAATATCATCCATCCAAAAAACCAAACTCGTATCTCCATAATAACCTAAACAATTATCTCCAAGAAAACCGAAATATATCATCCAAACTAAAACTTAATCCCTTAGTCCCAAAATCCCTAAATCCACAGGCCAATAAAACACAAAATACTCATCCTTATACACTCCTAAACCATCAGACTCAATAATACGTAAACTTTCATCCCCCCAAACCCAAAAACCGTAGACCCAAAACACCATAAACCCATAGCACAAAAACCCTAAATCATGAATGCCAAAAAAACATATAACATCATCTTAATGAAAAATTGTAAAATAGAAACCCAATAAATATCATAAACCATCATCCCTAAAAAACCATAAACCCATATAGCCTATAATGTGTATTCCCTCATCCATCAAAATACATAAACCCATATTGTAATAAAACCTCAATTCCTCATTCATATAAAACTGTAAATAATCATCGTCAAAAAACCTTAAACCATCATCCGCAGAAAACATTAAACCGACAATACAAGAAAACACAAAAACCTTAACCCTAGAAAATCCTAAACCCATAGCCACATAAAACACTAAATTGTCAACCCCTAAAAATTATAAACCCCAACCCTAGAAAACCCTAACCCATTGTCCCATAAAAACATAATCCATCAACCCTATAATAATTTAATCCCTCATCCCTAGAAAAACATAAACTCCAAATCCCATAAAACCCTAAACAACGAAGAATATAAGAACATAAAATTCCAGCCATAGAAAACCCCAAACCCACATCCATTGAAAACCCTATAACCATTACACCAAAAAACCAAAACTCCTCATCTCCAGAAAACCCTAAACCCTGAGCCCTAGAAAGCTAAAACCCTCCACCCCAAAAAAATCATACACATTTTTCCCCATAAAACCATAATGCCTCAACGAAAGAAAACAATAAAACCACTACCCCATAAAACAATGAAACATCATCCCCAAAAAACCCCAAACCCTCATCCCAAAAAATTAATAAACCCTCGACCCTAGAAGACCAAATACCTCATCCCATTAAAACCCAAAATCGTCATCCCCAAAAAATATTAAACCCTCATCCCATACAAACACTATAACCTCATAACCAAAAAAACTCTTATCCCCAAAAACCCTAATCCCCCAGCCATAAGGAACCCTATACCCTTAGCACAAGAAAAGTCTAAATGTTTATCCTAAAAACCCTAATCCCCCATCTCTAGAAAACCATAAACACTCATCACCTAGAAACCCAAAACCCTCATCCCTAGAAAGCCCAAAACCCAAATCCTTGGAAAACCCTACACCCCCATCGGCATAAAACTCTAAACACACATCCCCATAAAATCATGGACCATCAGCCTAAGAATGAACTAAACACTAAGCCTACGTGAACCCAAATCCTTAATCCCTAGAAAACCCTAAGCCCTCAGCCAGAGAAAAAAATGCCTCATCCTAGGAAAACCAACCATATCATCCCCAGAATTCTATAAACCCTCAGCCCTAGAAAACACTATATCCTAAGTCCCTAAAAATAATAATCTCCTTGATACAAAATACTATAATCCCTCAGTGCCAGAAAATCATAAACCCATTTTCCCAAAAAACCATATAATACTGAACCCAAGAAAATTGATAACCCCATTCCCAAAAACAAATAAACTCCCATATCAATAAATCATAAACCATCGACCCAAGAAACCCCTAAACTATGAGCCCCAAAACCCACTAAACCCTCAGCCCCAGAAAACCATAAACCCTAAGTCCATGAAGACCCTAATCACACATCCCTAGAATACACTAAACACTCATCCACATAAATCCATAAACCATTATCCTTAGAAAATCCTACGCTCTCCTCCCAATAAAATGATAGACCCCCATCACCATAAATTATTAACAAGACATAGAAAATATAATCCCATTTCCCATGAAAAATATCAATACCTAGCCCCAGAAGACCCAAAACCCATGACCCAATGAAAATCTAGACCCAGAACCAAAGAAATCCCTTAACCCCAGCCATAGAAGACTTAAAATCCCCATATACTAAAAACCCAAAACACATAACCACATAAAACTCTAAACCCTCTTATGTATAAAACATAAAACCTTTGTGCTTAAAATACCTAATCTCTCATCCCTTGATATCCATAAACCCTCATTCCATGAAAACCCAAAACCCAAAACCTGAGTAAATCATAGATGCTCGACCATAGAATACCCTAAACCCTATCCCTATAATTCCCTATACCCTCAACCTCATAAAACCATAAAATGTTAACCCCTGATTTCCCCAGATCCTTGTCCTTGGAAAACCCTAATTCCTCATCCCAAGAAAACCTTAAACCCACTACCACAAAAAACACAAATAATCTCATCCTAAAAAAACCAAAACCCCTAACCCTAGAACAATCCCAAAACCTCATTACTAGAAAACTGTAAACCATCATCCCAAAAAACCCTAAACCCCCTTCCCATGAAACCCCTTAACCCTCAAACCTAAATAACCCTAATCCCCTAGCCAAACAAAACAAAAATTCCTCATCCTCAAAAACTATAAACACTCGGCCCTAGAAAAAGCGGAACAATTATCCCCAAATAACGCTAAACAATTAGACGTAGAAAATTCAAAACCCTCATCCCTTGAAAACCATAATCCATAAATCCAAGAAACACCTAAATAGTCATCCCCATAAAAACCAAATCCATCAGCATAGAAATACCCTAAACCCTTAGTCTTTGAAATACCTAAACCATTATCCATAAAAACCCTAAACCCTAATCCCTAGAAAACCCTAATACCTAATCACCAAAAAATAGTGAACCCGTAACCCAAGAAAAACAAAACCCTCATCCATAAATATCCAAAATTAAGTTACCATTATTATAATAAATACTTATTTCCAAAAACCCTCAACACATTGCCCTAATAAATAATAAACCCTCAGTCCCAGAAATCATTAAATACTCACCCTCAAGACACCCTAAACCCCCAACCCCAGAAAAATAGAGGCACTAATCTCAAGAATAACATATACCCTAAACCCTAAAAACTATAAACCCTAATCCCTAGGAAACTAATATCTTTCATCCCCATAAAAACCTAAAACCTAAAACCATGAAAACCATAAACTTTCAATTCTAGAAAAACATAAACCCTCAACCCTATAAAACAATACAAACTCATCACAAGAAAACAATAAACCATCATCCATGTAAAACCCTAAATCGTTATCCATCGAAAACCATAAACCCACTTTTCAAAAAAATAATTAACCACGCAACCCCAAAAAAATCAAACACTATGGTTTGAAAAAGAAAAAACCCTTATTCCCAGAAAAACCAAAAACACTAATCCCCATAAAACCCTAAACCCTTAGAATCACAAAACACTAAAAACTTATCCTTCAAAACCCCTAATCCCTCATAACCTGAAAACACATGAAATTCATCCCTAGAAGAAAAACCTTAGCTGAAAAAATTATAAAAACATATCCCTTGAAAACCTGAATCCCCATATGAGGAAAACCCAAAACCCTCTCCCTAGAAAACAAAAATCACACAGCCACACAAAATACTAAATTGTCAACCCCACAAACGCTAAACCCTCATTCCCAGAAAAACCCAAAACCATAATCCCCATAAAATTCTAACCCCTTAGCTTCACAAAACACTAAAACCTCATCCCTAAAAAACCCTAATCCCTCATACCTTGAAAACACCATACACTCATCCCTAGAAGAAAACCCTTAGCAGAAAAAATCATAAAATCTTTTCCCTTGAAAACCCGAACCCCCATTAGAGGAAAACCCAAAAACCACTCCCTAGAAAACCAAAAACACAAAACCACATAAAATACTAAATTTTAAGCCCCAAAAATATATAAAACCTCTTACTAAAATAATCCAATACCCATATCACTAGAAAAAACAAATACCACAGCACAAGAAAACCCTAAATCATCATCCAAATAAAGACATAATCCCCCAACCCTAGAAAACCCATAGCTCTAGAAAAACCAGAACCAACATCCTATGAAAACCGTAGTCACTCCTCACTAGAAAACCAATAACCTTACATAAACAAATATCTAAAATTGTGGCCCTAAATAATCCCTAACCATTCATCCCAAAAATCATTAAACAATCTACCCCAAAACACATAAACCCACTTCCTCAGAAAAGACTAAAACCAAAACCCCAAAAAATCATAAACCTTTCCCGTAAAAAACCCAAATACACATCCCTATAAGAACCTAAACCTATAGCCCAAAAAAATAATAAACAATAATACTCATAAAATTTAAAACCCTAGCCCCCAGAAACAATAAACCACCATTCCCAAAAAAACCGTAATCCCTTAGCCCCAAAAGTCAGTAAAAAATTAGAAAAAACTCTAAAAAATATTCCCCAAATAAACCTTATTACCTCATCTAGAAAACACCATACACCCTCAGTCAAATAAAATTCTATACACTAAACCCAAAAAATTCAAAAACCCTCAACCCCTCAACCTAAAAATATTAATCTAAAAACAACCCAACACCATAATACCCTAAAATAGTAAACACTCAACCCAAAAAAAACTAATATCTAAAACCTAAAAAATTTCTATCTTATGCCCCAATTAATAAAAACCCTCAGCCCCAATAAAATATAAACCCCAAGCCCCAAAATTCTCATCCCTGAAATAATCAAAACCCTCATCATAAAATTCCATAAATCCTTATCTCCAAAAAACTATACCTTTGTCCCTAAAAACTCATAAACCCATAGTCCCAAAAAATAATAATCCCTTACATCAAATAACACTTAAACTTAATCCCCCAAACCCAAAACCCAGATTCACACCAAACCCTAAACTCCCAACCTTAAAAAACCCTAAACCATTGGCCTCTAAAAACACTAAAATCTCATTCACCCCATACCCTAAACCACCAACCTAAAAAAATCCTAAACCATCAACCCCTAAAAACCCTAAACCCACATCATAAAAAAACATTAATGCAAAATAACCATAAACCTTAAACTCTCAAACACAGAAAACCACTTAACCCATTGCCTCCGAAACCCTTACACCCATAGCAAAAAATAAAATAAAAAAATTAGTCCCAAAGAAGCATAAAACCATTTCCATAAAAATAGTAAACCCAATACCCAAAAAACTGTTAACACTTATCTAAAAAAGACACTGACACCTCGGACTAAAAAAACCCTAAACCCTCAGCCCCCAAAAAACCAAAATCCTCTACCACAAAAAATGTAACACCCAAGAATTTTATGAGAAATATTTTGTTTTTATGTTATATAAATCATCAAAGTAATCTTTTACTACACACAACACTAGCTTGGCTTTCTTTACACGCAAACGTGGCCTTCCTCGATAGCTTGCGTCGTACACAATACTGAGTTTCACTAAACAACGATATGCTATTAAAATGTTATTAAAACTAGCCATTATGAATAATAATAAACACTTTTTGAAATTTTATGAATTTTATTATTCAAAATGGACTTCATTTTTGGATTCGGAATATCGAAATTAACATATGGTGAAATTTGGGTATTTTTCTGAAATCTTTCAATTTTTGAAGAATAGTGAAACCACTAAGTGGTAGTTTAAAAAACTGAATTTTTCATAAAACTTAATTTTACCGCTTCTATGAGTGGAATTTCAAAAATCCGAGAGACGCTGTTGATTTCAGTAAGTAAAATGTGGTCCAATGAGATAAAAATAATTTTTGGTGAATACTAACTTTTTTACTTTTATTTACCATGGTTAAAAGTAAATAAGGTAATTAAGGGTAAAAATGATATTATTATTACCCTAACACATGTCCTAATTCTATTAGATAAGTGTAATTCGACCAAAAACAACCTTAGAAATAAAATATGACCATTTAGGACCACTTGGATTAGATTAGGACATTTATTATGAATTTATTTAAAGAAGGGTTAAAATAGTTAAAATCAAAGTTTAATAAGTAAATAATTTTTAATATATGGTCATACATAAGATAAATTCTACTATAAATATTTATTAGAAAGATAAAAATATTTCATACATAATGAAATTTTATTTGTAATTTTTATACTTTAAATATGTTAATTTATTTACAACAAAAAGATGATGCAGTAATTATCTTATTAATGAAATATTGACATAATTGATGTTATAAATACCCAAATAAATGTAATTTGAGACTTTTTATGAATTAAACTAATTTTAAAGGATAATATGACATGTTAGTGTTGATTAAATTAACCTTTTTAGAAATAAAAATTCTGTTATGATTTTCACAAAAATCAATTACTAAATAGTGTCAAAATTGACATAAAATACTTTTTAAAACAAATATTATATTATTAATTGTTATTTTATTCCTAAAAATCTAAGGTTCAGCCAAATGACATATATAAGGTTATATATATTAATAATAAAGAACTTGGTGTTATTATGGTTTTTTATAGTAGGTTTATTAACCTTATAGTATAAGAACACAAGAAGACACGGTAAAAGTAAAATTATTTAACTTAATGTTAAATCTAAATGATAAGGTTAAAATAGGAACCTAAACTTGTCTAAATTCTATAGGATGAGATTATTTGGACCCATTCCCACCTTAGCTTCGAAATAAATCAATTCGGAGATAGTTAAAACCTAATTTGACTTTATAATAAAATAATTGTTTTTGTAATTCCAAAGGTGCCCCTCTCCTCCCTTATAAAAGGGCACCTCCTCCCTCTCTTCCTCACACCAAATTGAGCCTTCATGCTCGGAAAAACCCTACCAATTTCTCCTCTCCACTTCCATAGAAACATCCTAGAGGTTCTGGTCTTATTAAAAGACCAATCATAGTGCCCTAAGAGGAGGTTTCAAAAAGCATGTCGAAAGAAGAGGTCATATCCGTTACCGATTCTTTAAACTTTATTACTTCTTCTACTTATTCTTATTTAGTTGTTTCATTATGAAGTAATAACATCAGTATCACCCATATAATTATATGTTATTATATATATGAAACAACCATATTTCACCATCTATCCATCCTACAGAAAATGAAATCACCGCGCGTGCGTACGTACGGAATACTGACTCCACGCCGTGTTGTATTCTATTTTACACCACCACCTTACATGGATGGGTATAATGGTGCAATTAATAACTATATATGATTATTGTAAAGTTATATTGATTCTTAAATAGTATACATACACTCCAATACAATTCCACTATCATTAGAATGATATCATCACTCGTGCGTACGTACGGACTACCATCTCCACGATGTGATGAGATTCATTCTCCATGTTAACCATTCATGAATGATTATAAAGTATATATAATAAGTAATAATGAAATATATTTCATAATAATGATACTTTATTTATGTGTATATATATGTATGTCATCTACTTAATTCCATTCAACTCAATAAGGAAACAAAAACAACATTCATGCGTACGTACGGCCTACCGTCTCCATGAACGGTGTATTTCGTTCCATTAACTGATCTATTATATATATATAAATTATGAATATATATTATATATAAATAATGTTTTATATTCAGGAATTAATTAATCACGACCTAAGTAATCATAGGAATAATTACAAGTCAAAACACAGACGACAAATGAAACAATTTTACAAAAAACGCTATTTAACATGAATTTACAAAAGAACGTGTAATATAAAGTCATAAGTGAACCATATATGATATAATAACAATGAGTATGATTCTTGAATAAATCAATTAAATTATTTAAATCATTATACAGGAGGTTCAGACACTTACGAAGAAAATCAGACCTAAGGTAAGGGAAAATATCACAATCTCATTTTTATCTGAGATTGTTTATACATTGGTATTTACTGGGGTGTATTTTATCATCCACAACCATGTTTCCTCAATATGTAATATTTATATCCTTATACAATAATTTATATCCAATTTTACCCTTCGGTGGGTTTTCAGTAAAAGATATGAAAGGAATCTTTTTTCATTTCTCGTACGAGGTACTTTTTGACATTCCCGACAAAAGTACGAGAAGAATGTATTTTTAACTTATACGGCATGAATGGATTTTTGAAACATTATTTCCAAGAAGCTTAATTTACATGTTTCAAGTTTATTTTTAATCAACTTCTTTTATTTTAAAATTGTATGACATGTTAAGAAAGGAAAAATGTTTTTGAAGTATAAAGGATATTTTCCTCAAGAATGGAGTTCAAGTGTTTTATCAAAATTATTTTCCATATAAGATAATATTTGGTTTTGTTTCTATCCCTATTATTACATTTATTTGACTATGTTGTGATGGAAATATTTTTATGAATTCTTTTATCTTTTATGAATAGATTTATGATGTCACGATGTTTAAGATTCCCATTTTTTATTACATGGGTTATGCTATGATGTATGGTTTATGATTTTGTGGAACACATAAGAATGGTATCATTATGAGATGGGTGGGACATATATATCCCTCCAATGCATTGGGTAAAGATTTATTATCTCATGATAAAGAAATGGCTGGAACGGCAGGTTAAACCAGTTCAGTGAAACAAGACTGAAACGAGGAATGAACTCGGTTTAGAAATGGACTTTTTCCACTAATATAGTCTTGGAAATGAGTCTTGACTAATAAGAAATTATTATCTAGGATTATGTGTGTATGCCACAAAGATTCATGTTTTATGTTATGATTATTGTGATTACATTTCACTACCACGATTTATCCCATGTTATGAAATTATGATCTATTTTGCAGGGTAAGATTTCCAAAATGTTATGTTATTATGAATATGATGTGATTGATATTTATTTTGTTTACCGTTACTGAGAATTTGAGATCACCCTTTTTTTGTATTATTTTACACCATGATTAAAAGAATGGTATTGGGTAAGGAAACAAAAAGTGGAAGATCTTTATTGGAGATGTTGAAGATCTTTCACCACGATTAGAAGATTTCATTACATGTTTCCAAAGACACTAAACTATTACTGCCCTTGTGTGTCTGTTTTTGTTATGTATAATTTATTCCATAAAAGTAATGTAATATCTATGTACGTCAAGCTTTGGGTCTCTACAGTTGGTATCAGAGTAAAGGTATAGTCAACCTTTGGAAACTAGGATGTGAATGCCTTAGTAAGGAACCTAAGGATAAGTATAACAATAGAACACAATCTTAGTGGTTTAGAAATGTCCATGAACAACCTATGATAAGACCTTAACTGTGAAATTTTATTCTTGATTATTTTGTTTTCCTATTATAATTAGTGTTTCTGACACTATTCTTCTTGGTTTTATTCAATGGATGGAACCCGAAGAAACCGTGTTAATACGGAATGCGACGAGCAATGCAATGATTGTCCCCCTGAGGAACCAAACGTTATGGGAGCTGGAATGAAAAATCTTGTCGCCATTCTCACGCAAAATTCTTAAGCTATGAATCATGCAGGATTCCCAAATGAGCAATGAAAGGAGCAAAATTCTGTTGAAACCTTCATGATTCAGCTTCCACCTTCATTCAGCGGGTCTTCTGATCCATTAGTGGCTGATCAATGTATTAGTACCACTGAAAAGATATTTTCAGTTCTTCAATTTTCTGAACATGATAAAGTCATCTTAGCAGTGTATCGTTTGGAAGGTGTTGCTGATCAATGGTGGAATCTTATTAAGAATACAAGGCAAAGGGATGAAATTGAGTCCATGGAATGGGACGAGTTCAAGAACTTATTTTTCAATAAGTACTTCCCTCGTATTCTCCGAAAAAAGATGGAGAAAGAGTTTCTTGAACTGAAGCAAAAGGATGATGAATCTATTGGTACCTATGAAGCAGATTTTACAAGACTTGCAAGGTACACTTCTGGTATTATTATCCAACCTGAGAGTAAGATCGATCGATTCGTTAGTGGCTTAAAACCAAGTCTTCGAAGGGCGTTAACTATAAGGGACTTCAATGGCTACGAGGAAATAGTTCGATGTGCTCTCAATGTTGCGATGGAGATTGGAGTAACCAATCAGTCATATGTTTTTTATATGAAGAGTAAAATGGAATTCAAAGGAAAATCTAAATAGCGCACTGAAAAGAAGATGAGATTTCCCTTATGCTCAAAGTGTGGAAAGAAACGTGGAGGGAGTTGACGTAAAGGGACATGTAAATGTTACAAATGTGTAAAGGAAGGTCATCGAGCATTTGAATGCCGCAATGATGGGAAGAAGATGTCTAATGATGCAAAAAAAGAAAGGGATACACAGAATGAACCTACTACACTTCAATGATTCAAGTGCAAGGAGATGGGGCATTATGCCAATCAATGCCTAAATCCAAGGGATGATGATGATGGTCGACGTCAACAAACTCTTAAGGCTAAAGACAAAGGAAAGTCACATGAAATTTCTATTAGCGATGTGGAGTACGATAACGATGTGGTGAAAGGTACACTTATTATCCACTCTAATGTAGAAAATGTTTTATTTGATTCTGGATCCACCCACTCTATTATTTCTGAATAATTTTCTAAGTTTATCACCGTATTACATCAACAATTAGATGTTGAGTTGGGTGTGACAACTCGTAATGGCACAACATAGCATCAAAAGATTATAATTCTTCTCTGATTGAAGCTTTTGGGAAAATTCTTCTTGCAAATCTTGTGAACCTACATTTAGTGGAATTTGATGTGATTCTTGGAATGGATTGGCTTTCTTTATATGGAGCTCATATCAATTTCCAAAGAAAAGAAGTCACATTTCATATCCCAGATCAATCTATGATTGTCTATCGACGCAAGGATGAACATAACCTTCCAGTGGAAATTTGTTCCATCTTATGGGTCATTATTCCACTAAATGAACGTTATTTTTCTCAAATGGTTGGTGAGAAACTCACGATTAAGAATATTCCCATTGTACGGGAGTTTGATGATGTTTTTCCAGAGGAATTTCCAAGTCTTCCACCAAATCATGAAGTAGAGTTTTCAATAGAACTCATACCGGGTGCTTTGCCTATTTCAAAGACACCTTATAGAATGGACCCAATTGAGTTGCAGGAATTGAAGAAGAAACACCAAGAGAATCTTGATAAGCGATTCATACGCCCTAGTGTGTCACCTTGGGGAGCACCTGTTCTTTTTGTTAAGAAGAAAGATGGATCAGTGAGACTATGAATTGATTATCGAGAACTTAACAAGATCAATATCATGAACAAATATCCTCTCCCGCACATTGATGACTTATTTGACCAACTACGCGGAGCTCAATACTTTTCCAAGATTGATCTTCGTTTAGGGTATCATCAATTACCGGTCAAAAGGGAGGATATACCAAAGACGGCTTTCCATAGAATGTATGGACACTATGAATTTATAGTGATGCCATTTGTTCTTACTAATGCCCCCGTTATCTTCATGGATCTGATGAATAGAGTCTTTAGAGACTATCTTGATCAGTTTGTGGTTGTCTTTATAGACGATATTCTTGTCTATTCAAAGAGCAATGAAGAACATGAAGATCAATTGAGAATTATATTGAAGATCCTGAGAAAAGAGAAGCTTTATGCCAAATTTACCAAGTGTGAATTTTGGCTTCATAAAGTTTCATTTTTGGGTCACATAATCTCAAAAGAGGGGATATATGTCGTTCCTGCAAAAACAGAGGTTATCGAATGATGGTCGAGACCAACAACAGTAACTGAGATCCGATGTTTTCTTGGTTTTCCTGGATATTATCGACTTTTTGTGAAAGATTTTTCACGATTATCTAATCCACTCACCAAGTTGACTCACAAAGGAGTTAAGTTTGTTTGGATAGAGGAATGTGAAGATAATTTCAAGGAGTTGAAAAGAAGGTTATCCAGTGCACCTATGCTCACACTGCCTTGTAGTGGAGAAAGGTTTGTGATCTACAGTGACGCATCCAAGAAGGGATTGGGGTGTGTTCTTATGCAATATGATATGGTGATAGCTTATGCCTCACGACAGTTGAATATACATGGTCAAAATTACCCTACTCATGATTTGGAATTAGCTGCGGTAATCTTTGCATTAATGATTTGGAGGAATTATCTTTATGGAGAAAGGTGTGACATTTATACTGATCATAAAGGTTTAAAGTATATTTTCACACAAAAGGAGCTGAATATGCGCCAATGAAGACGGTTGGAGCTGATTAAGGATTATGACTGCTCAATTCATTACCACCCTGGGAAAGCAAACAAGGTGGCAGATGCATTATGTCGACAAGACCATGCTAGATTATCCATGATGAGGATCACAAAAGATCCAATATTTATGGATTTACAAAGGATGGATCTTGGAATTATAATGGAAGGGGGAAAATCTTATCTTTCGCAAATGAATGTTCAACCATCTATACATGTGAAGATTAAAGAGGCATAGAAATAACATGTCGAGTTACAAAATAAGGTGAGAAATGTTCCTGAATTCAACCTTGATTGTGATGGGATAATAAAGTTCAGGAATCGGGTTTGTGTTCCTCCCATCCCGGAATTAAAGAAGGATCAGCTGGATGAGGCTCATAGTTCTTCATTCTCTATTCATTCCAGAAGCACAAAGATGTATAGGGACCTGAAAGAGTACTTTTGGTGGGATGGCATGAAGAGAGATGTTGTTGAATATGTCTCTCGATGCTTGGTTTGTCAGCAAGTTAATGGTGAGAGACAAAAGTCTAAGGGGATGTTACAACCATTACCCATACCCGAATGGAAATGGGAAAACATCATTATGGACTTGGTCACAGGACTTCCTAAAACATCCAAAGGTAATAATTCTATCTGGGTCATAGTTGATCATCTTACGAAGTCTGCACACTTCATTGCTATTAGAGAGGACTTCTCTATGGATCAGCTTTCCAGGATATATGTAAACGAAGTGGTAAGATTGCATGGAGTACCGCTTTCTATTATATTTGATCAGGATCCGAGGTTTACCTCAATGTTCTGGCGAAGTCTTCAGCATAATCTGGATACAGAGTTGAGTTTCAGCACTGCTATCATCCTCAGACGGACGGTCAGTCTGAGAGGACAATTCAAACTCTAGAAGATATGTTGAGAGCTTTATTTATAGATTTTAAAGGTGGTTGGGATCAACAGCTAACTTTTGTGGAATTTTATTATAATAATAGCTTTCACTCCAGTATTCAGATGGCTCCTTATGAAGCTCTCTATGGAAAGAAATGCAAGACTCCAACTTGATGGGATGAAGTTGGGGAAAGAATACTATTAAGACCTGATCTTGTTGATGAGATGGAAGAAAAGGTCATATCTATTCAACAAAACATAAGATCATCTCAGAGTCAATAGAAAAGTTATGCCGACAAACGAAGAAAAGACTTAGAGTTTGAAGTGGGTGATAAAGTGTTGTTACGAATATCTCCCTGGAAGAGGGTCATAAGATTTGGAAAGAAGGGAAAGCTGAGCCCTAGGTATATCGGTCCTTTCAAAATACTGGATCGTGTTGGGAATTTAGCATACCGATTGGTGCTTCCACCGAATCTCTCTGAAGTTCACGATGTGTTCCATGTATCTCTCCTGAGAAAGTACATACCTGATCCTTCACATGTACTCAACTCAGATGTTGTACTGCTGGAGCAAGATCTTTCTTATGAAGAACAACCGATAGAGATTCTGGTTCGTAGAAAAAAAGTCATACGAAACAAGACCACTCGATTGGTGAATGTTTTATGGAGGAACCACCAATTAGAAGAAGCTACATGGGAGCTTTAGGATATGATGAGGGAGAGGTATCCTTATCTGTTTGTTACAAAGTGACGAATTTCGAGGGAGAAATTCATTTTAAGGGGGTAGAATGTAACACCCGAGAATTTTATGAGAAATATTTTGTTTTTATGTTATATAAATCATCAAAGGAATCTTTTAATACACACAACACTATCTTGGCTTTCTTTACACGCAAACACGGCCTTCCATGATAGCTTGCGTCGTACGCAATACCGAGTTTCACTAAACAACAATATGCTATTAAAATATTATTAAAACTAGCTGTTATGAATAGTAATAACCACTTTTTAAAATTTTATGAATTTTTTTTTCAAAATGGACTTCTTTTTTGGATTCAGAATATTGAAATTATCCTAGGGTTAATTATTGGTATTTTTCTAAAAACATTCAATTTTTGATGAATATTGAAACCACTAAGTGGTAGTTTAAAAAACTGAATTTTTTATAAAACTTAAATTTACCGCTTCTATGAGTGGAATTTCAAAAATCCGAGAAACACGGTTGATTTCAGTAAGTAAAATTTGGTTCAATGAGATAAAAATTTTTTGGTGAATAGTAACTTTTTTCTTTTATTAACCACGGTTAAAATTTAATAGTGTAATTAAGGGTAAAAATGATATTATTATTACCATAACACATGTCCTAATTCTATTGGATAAGTGTAATTAGATCAAAAACAACCTTAGGAATAAAATATGACCATTTAGTCCCACTTGGATTAGATTAGGACATTTATTATTAATTTATTTAAAGAAGGGTTAAAATAGTTAAAATCAATGTTTAATAAGTAAATAATTTTTAATATAGGGTTATACATAAGATAAATTCGACTATAAAAATTAATTAAAAAGATAAAAATATTTCCTACATAATTATATTTTATTTTTAATTTTTAGACATTATATAAGTTAATTTATTTATGACACAAATATGATGTAGTAATTATCTTATTAATGAAATATTGACATAATTGATCTTATAAATAACCAAAATAAATTTAATTTTAGACTTTTTATGAATTCCACTAATTTTCTAGGTTAATATGACATGTTAGTGTTGATTTAATTTTCTTTGTTCGAACTAATCATTCTATTATGATTTTCACAAAAATCAATTACTAAATAGTGTCAAAATTGACATAAAATAGTTTTTAAAACAAATATTATATTATTAATTGTTATTTTATTCCTATATATCTATGGTTCGGCCAAATGACTTAGATAAGGTTATATATATTACTAGTAAACAACTTGGGGTTCATTTGGCTTGTTATAGTAAGATTATTAACCGTATAGTATAAGAACACAAGAAGACACAGTAAAAGTAAAATTATTTAACTTAATGTTATATCTAAATGATAAGGTTAAAATAGGAACCTAAACATGTCTAAATTCTATTGGATGTGAGTATATCGACCCATTCCCACCTTATATTCTAAATAAATCAATTTGGAGCTATTTAAAACCGAATTTGACTTTATAATAAAATAATATTTTTCATTATTCCAAAGGTGCCCCTCTCCTCCCTTATAAAAGGGCACCTCCTCCCTCTCTTCCTCACACCACTTTGAGCCTTCATGCTCAGAAAACCCCTGAAAATTTATCCTCTTCTCTTACCTAGAAACATCTTAGAGGTTCTGGTCTTCTTCAAAGACCAATCTTAGTGCCCTAAGAGGAGGTTTCAAAAGGCATGTCGAAAGAAGAGGTAATATCTGTTACTGATTCTTTCATCTTTATTTCTTCTTCTACATCTTCTTCTAGAGTTGTTTCATTATGAAGTAATAACATCAGTATCACCCATATACTGATATGTTATTATAAGTATGAAACAACCCTATTTCACCATCTATCCATCCTACGGAAAGCGAAATCATTGCGCGTGCATACGTACGAAATACCGTCTCCACGCCGTGGTGTAATCTATTTTCCACCACCACCTTACATGGATGGGTATAATGGTGTACATAATAACTAAATATGATTATTGTAAATTGATATTGATTTTTAAATAGTATACATACACTCCAATACAATTCCACGATCATGAGAATGATATCATTGCTCGTGCGTACGTACGGACTACCGTCTCCTCGACGCGATGACATTCATTCTCCATGATAACCATTCATGAATGATTATAAAGTATATATAATAAGTAATCCTGAAATATATGACATAATAATGATACTGGATTTTTGTGTATATATATGTAAGTCATCTACTTAATTCCATTCAACTCAATAAGGAAACGAAAACAACATTTATGCGTACATACGGCCTACCGTCTCCATGAACGGTGTATTTCGTTCCATTTACCGATCTATTATATATATGTAAATTCTGAATATATATTATATATAAATCATGTTTTATATTCTGTAATTTAATAATCATGACCTAAGTAATCATATGAATAATTACAAGTCCAAACACGGATGACAAATGAAATGATTTTACCCAAAACACTCTTTAACATGGAATTTACAAAAGAACGTGTAATATAAAGTCATAAGTGAGCCATCTATGATATCATAACAATGATAATATTCTGTAATAAGTCAATGACATTATTTAAATCATTATACAGGAGGTTCGGACACTTACGAAGCAAATCAGACCTATGGTAAGAGAAAATATCACAATCTCATTTTTATCCGAGATTGTTTATACGTTGGAATTTACTGGGGTGTATTTTATCATCCACAACCATGTTTCCTCAATATGTAATATTTATATCCTTATACAATAGTTTATATCCAATTGAACCCTTCAGTGAGTATTTAGTAAAAGATATGAAAGGAATATTTTGTCGTTTTTCTAACGAGGTACTTTTTGGCTTTTCTGACAAAAGTATGAGAACAATGTTTTTTTAACTTATACGGCATGAATGGAATTTTAAAACATTATTTCCAAGAATCTTCCTTTACATGTTCCAAGTTTATTTTTAATCAACTTATTTTAGTTTTAAATTGAATGACATGTTAAAAAAGGAAAAATGTCTTTGAGGTAGAAAGGATATTTTCCTCAAGAATGGAGTTCAAGTGTTTTATCAAAATTATTTTCCATCTATGATAATATATGGTTCTGTTTCTATCCCTATTATTATATTTATTTGACTATGTTGTGATGGAAATATTTTTATGAATTCATTTATCTTATATGAATTGTTTTATGATGTCATGATGTTTAAGATTCCCATTTTTTATTACATGGGTTATGCTATGATTTATGGTTTATGATTTTGTGGCACACATAATAATGGTATCATTATGAGATGGGTGGCACCTATATCTCCCTCCAATGCATTTGGTAAAGATTTTATATCTCATTAGATAAACATTTCTAGAATGGAAGGTTAGTCCGGTTCAGTGAAACAGGACTGAAACGAGGAATGAACTGTGTTCAGAAATGGAATTTGTCCACTAAGATAGTCTTGGCAATGAGTTTTGACTAATAAGAAATGATTCTATATGATTATGTGTGTATGACACAAAGCTTCATGTTTTATGTTCTGATTATTGTGATTACATTTCACTACGATGATTTATCCCACATTATGAAATTATGATCTATTTTGCAGGGTAAGATTTCCAAAATGTTATGTTATTATGAATATGATGTGATTGATATTTCTTTTTTTTACCCTTACTGAGCATTTGAGCTCACCCTTTTTATGTTATATTTTCCCCCAAGATTAAAATAAAGGTTTTAGGTAAGGAAACAAAAAGTGGAAGATCTTTATGGGAGATGTTGAAGATCTTTCACCACGATTAGAAGATTTCATTCAAAGTTTCCAAAGACACTAAACTATTACGATCCTTCTGTGTCTGTTTTTGTTATGTATTATTTATTTTGAAAACGTAATGTAATATCTATGTAAATCAAGCTTCGGGTCTCTACAAAAAATAGTCAACCATTCTCCACAAATAGACCTTAAACCCAATAAATAACCAAACCCCTGGCCCCAAAACTCTTAATCCCTCATACCCAAGAATATTACACACTAAACCCCCAAAACCCTAATCCCTTAGTACTAAAACCCCTAAAACCTAGGCCCCAAAATAACTAATACATTCCACCAAAAAAACCCTATTCCCTTTATCATAGAAAATCATAATCCTTTAACCCTAAAAAACACTAATACATTATCCCCAAAACCAGTTATCCCCCAGTGTGAATAAAGCCTTACCAATCAACCCCAAAAATAACTATAACTGCATATCCAAAAAAACATAATCCATCAGCCCCCCCCCAAACACTAAATCACCATCCTTAAAAAAACTGAAACTATCATCCCTATAAAATTATAAACCCTCTGACATAATAATTCCTTAACCCCCAATCATAAAAAACCCTAAACCCATAGCCCCCAAAAACGAAAAAAACTCATCCCTAAAATAGGCAAACCCATCACCAAAAACAAACACCCTCCATCCCATGAAACCCTTAACCCTCAGCCCAAAAAAATCCAAAACCCATTTTCCTTGAAAACTCAGAACCCTTATCCCCCAAAAAACATAAACCCACTTCACCGCCAATCCAAATCATTAGCCTTTGAAAAATAAAAACCTTAAACCCCAAAATATCAAAATCCCACAACTCAAAAGAACCCTAAAACCTCATCCACAATTACCCCAAAAGCCCCAAAACCAAAAAACCCTAAAAAATGAACTCTCTAAATAGTAGTCCCTCTATCCTGGTAAACCAAAACCCACAACCCCAAAAAACCCTTAACACATAGACCACAAAAAAACAATACTCTCATCCTCTGAAAACACGAATCACTCAACTCCTCTAACCCTAAATCCTAATCCCCAAAAACCCAAAACCCTCACACATAAAAACACATAACCCTATGACACAAAAATCCCTATACCCACATCCCCAAACCCTAAACAATCATCCCCAAACCCCCCTAAAACCTCTTCCACAAAAAATATAAAACCCTTATCCCCAAATACATCCACAACAAACCATAATCCATGATCCCCAAAAAAATATAAACTATAAGCCCCAAAATCCCAAAAACCTCCACCCTGAAATCCATAAAACCTCATCCCCCCAAAAACACTGAAACCTAGTCACCAACAACACCCCAACCCATTTTAATAAAAAACCTAAAACTCACCCCCAAAAGCCATAAAACATCATAAAAAAATCATAAACCCCTAACCACAGAAAACCATATACCCTCACCCCAAAAAAACCATGAATCCACCATAACAAAAATACCTACATGTATAGTGCCAAAAAAACACTAAATCCAAAACCCCTAAAAAACTATTCCCCTAACCACAAAAAACCCTAAACCCTCAGCATCAGAAAACCCGGATCCCATGTCACAAATTAACCCACAACACTCTTCCACAAAAAACATTGAACCCTTATCCCCAAACACCCTCAACCCTCGGCTCTAAAAAAACCTCAATCCACATCCCTAGATTACCCTAAATCCCCATCCCAAAATAAATTACTCAACTATGAGACCAAAATAAATATGAACCATCATCCCAAAAATATCGTCAACCCTCATTACCAAAAAACACTAAACCCTCTGCAGAAAATATACATAAACACTCCTATCCAAAAAGAAATGGACCCTTATCCTCTATAACCATCAACCATTTACCTAAAACCAATAATCCCTCATAAAAACAATTCCCTTTGCCTGAAATTACCATAAACAATCATCCCCAAAAATCCAATACCCTCATACCCCAAGAAAACATAATTCCATAGCCCCCAAAACCCCTAAACACCTAGTACCAAAAAACACTAAAACATCATTCCACAATTTGTTACACCCACATCCCCAATGATCTCTAAACCCTCAATCCAAAGTAACCTAAAACCACAGCACCAAAATACCCTAAAATCTCTTTCTAATAAAATTAGAACTCTTGACCTCAAAAAACCCTAAACATGAATACCTAAAATATGTAAACTATCAACCTAGAAAACCCTGAACCGTGAACCCTCAACCCCTAAAAATACTAAACCCATTGACCCAAAATACCACAAACCCTCTAACCTAAATACTCTAAAAACTAATCCCTAAAAACCCATAAAACTACTCCCCTAAAAACACTAATCCCCTTTCCCAAAACCCCATAATCATCATATTTAATGAACCCTAAATCATTTTCCCTAAAAAAACCCAAATTCTTAGCACCAAAAATCCATAAAATCATAACCCAAAATGTAATATAAACCCTAATCCCTAAAGACCCTAATATTCTATAAGAAATACAAAATATCCAACCCTAAAAAACCAAAAAACATCATACCGAAAAAATCATATATCATATTACACAAAAATTCATAAACCTGCATCCCTAAATAACTCTATACCATCAGTCATAAAACCCCAAACACCTTACCCTAAAAAAAACCCTAAACCCCCAACACCATATTACCCTTAACCCTCCACCCCAAGAATCCCTATACCATCTTCCCCAAAAAAAACTAAACCCACATCCCCAAAAAACACTAAAACCTCAGCCCTTGAAAACCTTAAAGCCTCTTCCCTATAAAAATCCTAAATCCAAATACCCAGAAAACCCTAAACTCTAATCAATAGAAAACCCTGAATCCTCTTCCCATTAATGATCTAGACCCATTGCATTATTAAAACATACTCCCTACACCCTAAAAAACCATAAACCCCCATCACTAGAAAACCCTAAATCATCAACCCTAGAAAACAATAAACCCTTTTACACATAAAACCATAAAACCACATCCCCACAAACCCAGAAACCCACAGTCACCGAAAACAATAAAACACAATTCTCAAAAAACCATATAGCCTCACCTCTAAAAATACATAAACTCTTAGCCCTATAAAACAGTAAACCCTAATCCCTACAAAACCCTAAAACCTAAGCCCCAAAAACCTCTAATCCATCTACCCCAAAAAACACTTAACCTTCATCACCAGAAAACTCTAAATCCTCCTCCCCAGAAAGTCCAAAACCCTAGAACCTGAAAAACCGAAACAATTATCCCCAAAAAACAAAAAACAATCATCCAACGAGATCTATATAACCGCGACCACATAAAACCCTATTCCATTATCCCCAGTTAACCCTAAACACATATTCCTTAAATCCACTAATAACATCTCCATGCATAAACCTAAACCCCGATGAAAAGAAAAACCTAATCCCCCTGCCCCATAAAAACCAAAATCCTCATCACCACAAAATAATAAAACCCCATCCATTGATATAATGATATAGTAAGGCCAATAAATCACTAAACCCCCATCCCCCAAAAACCCTACTCCATCATTAATAGAAAACCCTAAACCCCAAGTCCCATAAAAACTTATAGAATTTTTCCCCAAAACCCTAACCCTCATCCTTAAAAAACACTAAAACCTCATACCTATAGAACCCTAAACCTCATCCCCAAAAATTCTGAAACCCTCAACCATATAAAAACCTAATCCTTCACCCCGATAATTGCTATACCCTAAACCACAGAAAAACTAACCCCACTCAAAAATAAAACCTAAAAACCTCATCCCTAGAAAACCCAAATCCATGAGCCCTAGAAAACCATAAAACCACTTCCCTATAAAACACTAATCCCTCTTTCCTAACAAACCATAAACACCCATCCCCCAACAATCCCTAAACAATCATACCAAGAAAAACCTATTCGCATATCTATAGAAAACCCAAAAACTGTTACCCTAGTAAATCAAAAACCCCACCAAATAAATAACTTAAACCCTCAACCCTTTAAAACCATAAACCTCCTACCTATGAAATCCTTAAATCCTGGGCCGTAAAATACACTAAACCCTTAGCTCCAAGAAAACCAATACCCTCATTCTTAATAAACAGTAAGAACCTAGCCTAAGAAAACCCTAAACTATTAAACCCATTAAAACAGAAACCATCGGTCCATGAAAGGCCACAATCGCCTTCCCACAAAAATACTCAAACCTCTACCCCACAAAAACCCTAAACCCTTTTCCAAATAAAACTGGAATACTCCACCCAAAAAATCCTTGATCCCTCATTTCAAAAATACCCTGAACCCGCATCCCCAAGAAATCCTCAACCGTCAACCCCCAAAAAATTGTAAACCTTCATCCATAGAAAACCCAGAAACCTCATCCCAAGAAAAACCCTTAAACCTTTGCCCCAGAAAACAATAAAACCTCATCAGTTGAAAATCCTAAACCCTAGTCCCATGAAATCCCTAAACCCTCATCCCATGAAAACCGTAAATTGTCATCACTGGAAAACCATAAAACCTTATCCCCAAAAACATTATACACTCATCCATAGAAAACTCGAAACACTGATCCCTAGAAATCCCTAAAACTCAATACCGTTAATACTTAATCCCTCAACCACAATAAAACCAAATCTCTCAGCCGTATAAAACCATAAAACCTCATCCCTAAAATCTGTAAACCATCATCCCCCTGAAACCCTAAACCATCACTCTCAAAAATGTGAAACCCTCAACACTAAAAATCATAAACACTCAACCATAGAAAACCAAAAAGCTCATTCCAGAAAATAATAAAACCGCATCCCCAGAAAACCATATACTCTTTTACAAAAAAACCTTAATCGCATATAGACATATAATACAAAATCATTAGACCTATATTCCACAATACCCTCAGCCCCTAAAAATATATACACTTAGCCCAAAAAATTCCTAAACCCTCCCCCTGAGGAACCCTAATCCATTTTCCTTTTAAAACCATAAACTCTATTCCCTATGAAACATTAACTCCTTTACTCTAGAAACCCTAAACCCAAATCCCAATTTCTAGAAAACCCTAAACCCTTAGTTCTAGAAAACCCAATGTCCACATACCCTGAAAATCCTAAACCCTCATCCCTAAAATCCCCTTAACCATCATCCATAAAATGTCATAAACAATAGTCTGCAAAAAAACCTCACCACTCTGCCTTTGAAAATAATGAACCCTTATCCTTAGAAAACACTAAACTCTCAGCCATAAAAAACCAAAAACCCATATCCTCTAAAACCCCTTTACTCTCATCCAATGAAAACACTATACACTTATACCCAAAAAACACTAATCCCACATCCATAGAATACCCTAAACATTACACCCTAGAAAACCCTAAACACCCTCCCCTAGAAAACTCTAAACCATCATCTTCACTAATACCAAAACCCTCATCCCCACAAAACCCAAAACTCTTATAACCATAAAACTATAAATCCACATCCTAAAAAAAACTAACCCCTCATCCCCAAAAACTGAAACCCTTATCCATTAAAAACCCTAAGGTAATTCGAAAAAAACTCTAAACCATAAATCCTTGAAAACTAAAAAACACATCCCTGGAGAACTCTAAAACATAATCCCATAAAAACACTATACCAGCATTTCCAGAAGACTCCAAACATATAGACATTGTTAACACTAAACTATAAGACTCAAAAACCGTAAACCTTCTCCCCATAATCCACAATAACCAAAGCCGAATAATACCCTAAACTCTCTAGCTAAGAATACTCTAAACTGTCATCCCTAAAAAACCCTAAACACACATCCCGCAAAAAGCAGCATCCCACATCCCTAGAAAACCCAGATCCCTTGTCTCCCTAAATCCCAAAACACTCAATCCTTGGAAACAATAAATCCTTAGCCCCAAAAAAAATTTAACACTTAATTCCATAACATAATAATCCCTTATCCCTTGAAAACCATAAACCCAATTCCCCAAAAAACCTTAAACCATCATCCCATGAAAACCCTAATACTCATCCCCATAAAACCCCAAAATAATAACCCCAAGAAATATATAAACTCTCTTTCTTAGAAAATCCTAAATCCATAACCCATTAAACCCCAAAACACTTATCCGTAGAAATCCATAAACCCTCATCCCCGTAAAACTAAAAACCCTTATCCCAGAAAAACCCAAAATCCTTATCCTTAGAAAACCCTAAAGCCTCATACCATGAAAACCATAAAGACTTAGAAATTTAAAACCACAAACCCTCATCCCAAAAAAATAACACCTCATCCATTGAAAATAAAAAACCCTATGCACTAGAAAAAAATATAACATTAAACCCAGAAAAACATAAATACCTAGCCCCAAAAAACCCTAAACCCTCTTCCCCCAAAAACCCTAAACCTTAAACCTAAGAGAAAACCTAAACCATTATCCTCAGAAAACCCTAATCCCTAATTCCTCGAAATCCAAAAACCCTAAACCCGATAAAACCTTAAACCCTTATCCATAGATCACTATAAATTCATACCCTCAAAATACACTATTCCATCCTCCTAATAAAACCCTAAACATGTGGGCCCAGAAAACCCTAAACCACCACCCATTGAAATTCCAAGAACCTTATCCCCAATAAATATTAATCACTGAATCCTAGATAACCCAAAACCGTCATCCCTTGGAATCCAAAAACCCTTATCCCCAGAATACACTGAACCCTCAAGAATATAAATTATTAAATGTTCATACACAAAAAATCATAAATCCTCAACCTTAGAAATATATAAACCCTCATCTATATAATGTCATAAATGCTCGTCGCTAGAAAACACTTCACCACCATTCCCATAAACCCTTAAAACCTCAACCCCAAAAAACTATAAATCCCAAACCCTAGATAATAATAAATCATAGGCCCTAGACATACCAAATTTCTTAGATCCAGAAAACCATAAAACCTCAACACTAGAAATAATAAACACTCAACCAAGGGGAACCTAAATCCCCAAACCTAGAAAAACCTAAAACATCAACCCTAGAGAACCTAGAACCCTCAACCATAGAAAACTAACATCATCACCCTAGAAAACCCTAATGAGTTATCCCCATAAAACCATAAAACAATATCCTGAGAGAATAGAAAAATCTTTCCCCCCAAAAAAACCAAACCACAACCCTCGAAAATCATATGCCCTCAGAACCATATATTCATTAACCAATAAACCTAAAAATGTAATCCCCTATCCAAAAAATTTCTTAATACCTCTTCCCCTGAAACATCTATATCCTTATCCCACAATCACAATTAAGCGACATCCCCATAAAACTCTAAAACCTTACTGTAAGGAAAACATAAACCACCAATCATGAAAAAGCATAAACCCTCACGCCCAAAACTATAAATCATAATTAAAAAAACCATAAATACTCATAAAAAGAAAACACTAAACCCTCATCCCTAAAAACCCTATAACATAATCCATGGAAAACCCTAAACTCGCATACATACAAATAACAATCCCTCTATCTCCAAAAAAATGAACCCTCAGACCAAGAAACATAATATAACATGGTCCCTAGAAAAAACATAACTCTCATCCCTGGAAAACACTAAACCCCCCTCTCTAGATCATCCTAAACAATCATCCCTAGAGAACACAAAAAACCTCATCCCTATAAAATTAAAAACAATCAACCCCAGAAAACCCTATACCATCAAACCCATAAGACCCTAAACACTTGCCCCTAGAAAAACCTAATCCTCCATCCCAAGAATAACCAAAATACACAACCTATGAAAACACTAAACCCACGCCCCAAAAATTCCTAATCCCTCAAACCAATAAATACCAATACCCTCATCCCTAGAAAACACAAAAGCCTCATCCCAAAAAACCCTAAACCCACTACTAAATAAAACAATAAATCATCTTCCAAAATAACCAACACCCTCATCTCTAGAAAATTATAAACCCTCAAACAAAAATAAACTTAAACCCTCATCCTAAAAACACTAAAAACTCGAGCCCAGAAAACCCAAATCCCTTATCCCAATAAATCGCTACACCCACTTATCTATAAATCCCTAGAACCTCTACAACAAGAACATAAACCCACATCCATAGAAAACACAAAACCCTCATCCCCAAAACACAAAAAACCCTAAACCTAAGGAAACACCTCATCCATAGATAACGATCACAATTATACCCTTGAAAACCCCATACCCAATTCTTTAAAACCCCTTAAATCTCATCGCGAAAAAACCATAGATGCTTGGCCCCAAAAAAACATAAACCGTCAACCCCAAAAAACCAAAATTTTATGTTCCAGAAAACAGAAACCCACAAAAAATAAAAAAAATAACACCTCAATTACTGAAAATCCGAAACCCAAAGATCCAAACAATACTAAACCCTCATACCCAAAAAATCATAAACAATCACTCCAAAAAACAATACTCGTAAACATAGATAACCTAAACCCTCACCCCCATGAACCCTAAACCCTCATCCTCAAAGAAACCCATACCATCATCCATACAAATCTCTAAAAACCCAACAACAAATCATCATAACCTTCATCCCCAATAAACAATAAATAGGGAACCCCAAAAAACCATAAATCCTCATCTACAAAAAAACATAAACACTCATTCCCAAAAAACACTATGCTCTCATCCTGAAAAAACTAAATCCTCACCCCCAAAAAACCATAACCCACGTCCCACAAAAATCATAATGCCTCTACCCCATCAACCCCTTAAAACTCAACTACAAAAATACCCCAAACCCTAAAAACCCCAAAAAACATTAAACCCTCAGCATAAAAACCATTATCCATCAACCAAAATAACCCAAAAACCATAACCGCAAAATTCATAAACCTAATAATCAAATTACCCTAAATGCACAACCTAGAAAATCCACAACCCCTCAAACCATAAAAATGATAAATCCTAAAACCCAAAAAATCTAACTCTATGACCCCAAAAAATCTAAAACCCAAAGGCCAAAAAAACAACAAACATTTAGCCTCAAAATCCCTTTAACCATTAATCCCAAAACTATAAACCCTCATCCCAAAACACATAAATCAATATGGTTTAAAAAAATCTATAAACCATTATATGCAAAAACCCAAAAACCCTCATCCACCCACACTATATAACCACATCCCAAAAAATGCATAAACCCTCGTCCCCAAAATAAGGAAAAATAATTATTCCAAAAACACACTAAACCCTCATGGCGTGAAACTGATAATCTCCCAGTCCAAAAAAAAATGATAAACACTCTATAAAAAATTCCCTTAACCCAAAAACCCAAAACCCCTAAACTCCCTTCCCAAAGATCCCCTAAATATTCATCCCTATAATCCCAAAAACCTCATCCTCAATAACCCATAATCCATCAGAAAAAAAAACCATAACACTTTGCCCCAAAAAACACCAAAAATCTTCGCCTATAAAAACACTAAACCCTCATCAAACAATAAATTATAGACATATAGCCCTCAATATCTATAAACCATCATCCCCAATTAAATCCCACTACCTCAAACTCAAAAAACCATAAACCCACATCTCTAAAAAAACCTAAACCTTCATCCCCAAAAAACCCTATAACCTCACCCCAAAACCATAAATCCTCTTCCCCCGAAAATTCTAAACCCTCATCCACAAATACAGAAAAAACCTCAATCCCAAAAAACACTAATCCCTCAACCCCCAAAAAATATTAATCCCCTCCCTCAAAAACTCTAAATCCTAGGTGAAGAAAATAAGTAAACACACATCCTTAATAAATCCTAAACACATAGCAACAAAAAACAAAAAACCCATTGCCCCAAAAGACCCTGAAATCATAGATCGAAAAACCCAAACCCTCGTCCCAAAAAACCCAAAATCCTCAGTAACAAATTTACCTATACCCTCAGCCCCCAAAAAAGTTAAACCCTCATTCCCAAAAACCCCCAACCTACTTCCCCAAATAATCCTCATCCTATTCCCAAACCACTCTAAACCCACACAAATGATATCATAAACCATTAGCCACAAAACATTATAAATCATTATACCCTAATAACCCTATACACTTCCCCCCAAAAACCGTTATACAATCATCACAAAAAAACCATTAACCCCAAAAAGCCTAGATCCTCAGCTCAAAAAGAACTCTAAATACTGAGCCACGAAAAACCCAAAACCCTCATCCAACAAAAAACTCAAACCCTTATCCCAAATAAACCCTAAACCCTTATCTAGAAACAAATTTATCTGACTTCCCTAAAAACTCTAGTCCCTTAACCCCAATAAACCATTAATCCTCATCCTCAAAAAACACTAAACCCTTGGAAAAAATAAAACCGGAACCCTCATATCAAAAAATGTTTAAACCTTAGCCACAAAATAAACTAAGACATCATCAACCAAAAACAATAAATACCATCATCCCCAAAAAACTACAAATAGTAAACCCAAAACAAATCCATGAACCCTCAGCCCTAAGAAACCCTAAATAATCAACCACAAATGACCAAAACCAAAATCCCAAAAAATAGTAAACTCATATTCCTTAAAAAAACCAAAACCATCATCACCAATAAAACCCTAAATACTTATCCCTAAACATTCAAAAACTCTCATGCCCAAAAAAAACTCTAATAACACACACCCAAAATTCCATAAACCTTAATACCTCACCCACAGAATACCCTATACCATAATCCACAAAAAACACAAAACCCTCAGATGCAAAATAATGTAAACCCTGAGACCCAAAAAAATTCATAAACCCTTATCCTTAATCAATCATAAACCATAATCCCCAAGAAACCTAAAACCCTCACCCCCAAAAACCCAAAATCCCTCAACCCAAAATAACCATGAAACATTAGTACAAAATACGAACAACATATCAACCCAACCCACCCCCAAATACCCAAACCATCATCCCCAAAAAACAATAAACCCAAATCCATAAATAACCACAAACCATTAATCCAAAAAAAACAAAAAACCCTTAGTCCCAAAAAAACCCAAAACACTCATATCCAAAAACCGTAAAACCTTTACCCCCAAAATATAATACTCTTAGCGAAAAAAACATTAAACCATGAGCCCTAAAAAACAAATTACCCTCAAGCCCAAGAAACAGCAATCCCACTTCCACTTAAACCATAAACACTAAGCCATAAAATTCAATAAATAATCATCCCCCACAAAACCACAAACCCTCATCCACAATTAACGATATCCCCTAATCTCAAAAAAGCACTAAACCTATGGCCCCAAATAATCCCAATAAACACGGCATAAAGTGAACCTAAACCCTAGGCCTAAAATAACAATGAAACATTATCCCCAAAAATACAAAACCCTAGTCCTCGAAAATAATAAACATTCGACCCAATAAAATCTTAATCCCTCAACCCAAAAAAACCATAATCTCTAGACCCCAAAAATGGTAAACCCTCATCCCCATAAAACCAGAAACCCCAAACCCCAAAAAAACCATATTCAAATAGAAATATAATAACCTCAAACTTCATCTCAAAAATCCCTAAACCCTTAGTTGAAAACACACTATTCAATTATCCCCAAAACTCAATAAACCCACAACCCCATAATAATCTAAACCCAAAATTAATAAAAAAACCTAAACCATCATCCATAAAACCCCTAAACCCTCATTACCCAAGAAAAACCTAAATCCTTAGCCCCAAAATCCATAACCCATCTTCCCAGTAAAACCTAAATCCTTTCCCCAAAAAAACTTAAACCCCCATCCCCAAAAAAACCAAACACACAGCTCCAAAAAACATAAATCCTCATCCTAAAAAACATTAACCCATATAAAATAAAATCCATAAAATATCATCCGTAGAAATCAAAAAATCATCATCCCCCAAAACCCTAAACCCTCATACCCAAGAAACTGTAAACCCTCATTACTAGAAAACACCCAACCCTCATACCCATGAAACCATAATCCCTCAATTCCAGAAAACCAAAAACCCTCATTATTGAAAATCAAATATTATTGTTCCTAATAAACCAACAACCATATCTATGAAAAAATATTTTTCCCAAAAAACATAATCTCTCAACAAAAACACCCTCAACCTTCAACCCCAAAAATCCATCAACCCTAATCCCACCAAAACCCTCATCTCTCATTCCCAAAAATACAATTAACCATTTTCCTTAAATAACCCTTAACCATTATCCCCAAAATATCTTCCATACTAAACCAAAAAATACCCACAACCACCATAAAACATCTTAGTTTTAATGTCCATATACATTACATCATTTTTTGGAAATACATAAAACATTACACAAACAGAAGACCGAAGGCCATGTAAGTTTTGTGCATTTAGAAAAATGGAAACCCAAACACTAATACATGAGTGGGATACATTATCCCCCACAAGGTAATTAATGACTAGATCCCCTCTTAGAACTATCAAAAATGAAATATATTTTAATAACCTTGGGAAGGGCACATAAATTTCTTTGAGATGAAATGCATAGAGAGGGTAAAAAAGGGAGATATATAGGCATAATCTTGAGTGTAAGGGTTTGAGAACGTGATCGTGAAATTCAGCTATCATACCTAGAATATTGAAGATCATAAACATGAATCAATGGAGAAATTTAGCTAGTAAATAAAACCTTAATAATAATGGAATCATGAGCATAAGACAAGAAAGAATAACTGAGGAATAAGACATAGAATTTGTGTCATAGACATAAGCCTATAAAATAATATGTAATGGATACTTTACAAGACCTTTATTACACGTTGGGATTGGGCTATGAACTATGTACGCACATTGGGCTTAGGATAACAACATGTGTAACCTATTTTTTGGGATTGTGCTACAACCTGTGTACACACTTATTTTCATGATTGGGAAACAACCCGTGTACCTTCTTATTTTAAGGCTTGGTATAAGATCATGTGTACCATATTTAAAGGGATGGGACAACAACCCGGGTGCCAATTTTTTGGGATTGGGATACAACCCATGTACCTTTTGAACTCATATACCTTTTATAATTACCCAATTAATTAGAGGGAGATATAGATCCTACCCATATCATAATCAAATCATACATACATGTTCCACACGATAATAAACATTTCATTATATGTTGACCCCTAAAAAGAGATGTGAATCCTAAATATCATATCATAATCCAAGAAATAAAATTGGTATCGCAAAATCTTCTTCATATCATTACCTATGTATATATATATATTGGTCTCATAAACATTTTATCAATTGATAACCTATTAAATCAAGTGGGTTTCAAATGCATATAACTAGTGGAAGTGAAATGGGTGTCATTAAATTCATTCTATTAAAACATAACCCATTATAGAAAGAATATGAATGACATTATTTTTTCATGTCCCAAATATGTATTTAACAATAACAAAGAATTATATCTTAGACGGAGAATTATTTTTAATGTTTACATGAATCATTTCTTATGTAAAATATCTATTCATTTAAAATCCATTTAAAAAATCATTTCATAAATACTTTTCATATAAATAAATGATTATAATTTCATTTAAAACATTTCTTGAGGAAAATTTATTTTCCACATTGAAGAATAATTTATAAAACATATAGCTTTTATAATCCCTTTTTATATTAAAATATAATTAAAACATATAATTGAATTTTGAAAATATTTCACAATTATTTTCCTTTGAAAGAAACATGAAACATTATCATGAAGTAGTGAAAACAATTTAAAATTTTTTGTAGAAAATAAATTGAAACCATAATAAAAAGGTATGGAATCAATTTGAAAAAAAATTCCAAGAAAACATTTAAAGAATCATGAAAACATTTTTAACACCATTTTCCATTAAAACATGTAAAAAATAATTACAAAATATTCAAACCACTATCCTTCAAAACTTATTAAATAAGCTTGAAAATAATTTTAAATACATTTTCCATGAGTACATATTAATGAATCCAGAAACAAATTTCAATATTTAAAAAAAACATAAGTTTGAAAACCATTTTAGGAAACATGATTTCAGTGAACACAAATTTTTGACTAAATAGAGATATAATGTCAGGTATTCTGATAAAAATAATTGATTATCTTATGTTTCAAAGAGTGGAAAATTGTACCATTACAAGAAGATATCATGATTATATAAGGAGAATAAAATTCATGGTGTTCTTGAGAGAAGGATCGTATTTTTTCTTCAATGTTACTCGAATCATAAATAATCATAACAGACGATGAGATTATTTCAATATACTCTCACCACATAGTAACATTGAATCAAACTCCCCATGAAAGAAAATGAAATTACATGAAAATTATCATTTCATTAAAATAATTAGATTCCGGATATAATATATCAAAAGGATGTATATAAACCTCTTATAATAATAGAGGTTTGTACAAAAACTTGTGTCTTGATGAAGGAAAATTCTAACAAAACTATCCTAATGATTTGGTAACTCTTGGACTGTAAAACCCCATGAATTAATAGTCATAAAATGGAAATGTATATACCTATAAATACAAGTATAATAATCATAAAATACATTCATGTGAATTATATACACCATAGAATATAATTCAAAGGCGAATGATGCATAAGCCTTACACAAATAAATGTGATATGAGAAAACCCTTAATAAATGAAAAATATGTGATTCATGAACCATGTGAAAGGATAAATTCAATTTAAAATTTTAATATCAATAAATTAATTTAATAAATGAAATATCATGTCATAATGTAGTATATACACCACTCAAAAAAAGAGAGTGGTAAATATTTCAAGAATCTCATGAAAATAAAATGTGAGATGAAACTTCCTTTAAATGAGTACTGTATTTATATGTACAACATAAATCCACTTATATAATACATATATATTAAAATAAAAGTAACATATATCCATATTATTATTTAAAATACTAATCATGACTTAATTATGACTTTATATTACTCTTTTATTATCAATTCCATGTTAATGTAACATTTCCGTTAATAATCAACTTGTTTATCGTACATGATTTGACATTATATTATTGGGTATTTTACATAGATATCGATTTACTTATTTTAATAATGTAAAAAATTAATTTAATAAATGATATATTACTCTTGCACGTATGCAAGAACATTGTTTCCACAATCATTTTGTATTGAGAGAAAAAATGTAAAGGAAATATTAAATATATAAATATATTACTCTTATAGAAAAATTATTATTTCATATATATCATATAGGTTTTCTAAACCCATCCATAATACATTATATGTTTAGTGTGATCAAATCAAATCACTTTGAGGAGGTAGTTTCCAACATGTCGACAAACGAAGTTATCATATTTACAAAAATGGATATTATGATGTTATGTGTTATATAATAGTTCAATAAGCATAAAATAATTATCAATATAGAATATATATTATTATTATATAAAATCAGACATTAATATGTTCTATTAACAGTCTGAACGAATCACATCGCTTTGGTGAATAGGTAGTCCACATGTCCACAAATGAATTTATCAATTTTATACACAAGGGAATGAATGAAGATATGTTTTATATAGAATAATTCATAATAATAATCACATAATATATATCATATACTTATATATATATATTATAATAAAATATTGTTTATCATACTTTCCAACCATGATAGGTCTACAGGAAAAATGAACAACATCATTTCGTGAGGTGGTACATTGCCATACACAAGAAGGATATGTTCACTACTCATTTGATTGATGTTTGGGTGTATATAGGTGTAAACAATATTATATCAATATATTAGTATATTAAGGATAATTCTGATTATATTTAATTATGTAATAAGAATAATTGAGGTGGTGGAGATGGAAAATAATGGAAAAGAGCTTGAGGATGTATGTTACCTCTTCTTTGGCCAACACCTTTTGGTTTGCACCAAAGGGCTTCCATGGTTGTATTTATGAAAAATGGATGGATTCAAGGGGGAATATAGAGATCTTGGTTTGGGAATTGGGAATATATTTTCTGATTAAATGTGGATTTAGAGGTGTGAGAAATGGTGAGAGGTGGTGGCCTTTTATAAGGGAGGGAGGGAAAACACATGGTATTTTTGAATACAAGTCTAGTGTACCCACTTTTTTACTTAACAAAAGTAATAAATAACTAACCCAAAATAAAAAAAATAAAGATTAGGGATAATATATGGACCTAAAATTGGTTTTGGACATCTGGATAGGTAAATTTTGTTCTTATTTTTATGGTTTAGTCCTTTGTGAAACCTAATTTAACATTATTCACTATAATTAATTTAAATCACATTTACTAATCTTTTCGATCAAAAATTAATTTGAACATATTAGACTACAAATATTATACTTATTATGACCATGTATTCAATTATTTTTAATTCAATTCAATGAAGTGGAAAAATTAAGTATAATGACAATCGTGTAGGCATTGTTAGAATACAGGTTGTTATGTGTGAATGATCAAAAGTTCATTAATTTTCATATATAAATTATATATAAAAATGATTTCAAAGACCAAAATTGGATTAATATATGAATAATTTATCTATTGTGACTTTAAAACCAACATAAAATATAATTTTACTATATAAATAAAATAGATGAAAACACAGCTTTGAATTAAAATTCAGTATATTTCTTTATTCCCCCAGAAATGAAGTTTCATAGAAATTTTTGAAATAAATTCAACCAAATATAATTTTGACATTATAAATTAAAAATTTATGTTTATTTTATCATAAAAAATTTCTAAATTATTCTAAAATTAATTTTATTATTGTTCCTAAAATGTCATCAAAAGTATTTCTTTTAAGAAAATTTTATCTTTAAACATATAATGAATTTACTAATAATTATATGTCTTATTATCAATATGATTTATCTACATAAAAATATTATAAATTATTTTTTAAAATTACTTATTAATACTGATATTACTATTTTTAAACACTGTGTTATACCTATCATTTTTAATTAATTATTATAATAAAATGTTGATTCTTTGAAATCGGGTATCGTGTGTAATGCAGGAAAAGTCGGTATTGGGTATAGTGAAAGAAAAACTTGGAATAGAATATAAATTGATACACAGTTTGTGATTTAATATATGTATATATATATATATATTCTGTGTTTTTTGAAATAAAAACCATCAAATGTTAAATTATGTTAAAAAATAATTCACAAAAATTCACGGTGTTACATTCTACCCCCATAAAATGTTTTTCTCCCTTGAAATTCATCTAGGTTATCAAATTTTTAATAATTGAATGATCCAATCCTAGAATCCCACATCATAAAAATTAATATGAAAACATCCTTTAAAATAATAATGGTGTAACTATAACGGTTACCCATAGAAACTCATATCTAGATTTCATCATAGGAGAACCTTATTGGAATGTGAAAACCTGGAAATATAAGAGAAATCTAACCATCAAGTTATAATGTATAGAGATAGACAACATGGTCAGTAGAATTTTAACAATCAAAAATACTTAAATCAGTAACAACCTAAAGGAATATTTGATTTATCAGGAAATGAAGGTACTAGGATAACCTTTTTGGTTTTAATATCCTTCACCCTATAGTGGAAGAATTATCTTGAGGAGATATACATACATGAATCAGAAAAATCTCAACATTTTTTATTCCTTGATCAATTTACAATTCATCTCTTTTATTAAAAAATAAAGGTGATTTATCATTTCTGAAACATTATCATATTATAAGGGTCATAAATCGATTGATAGGTCACTCAATCCATCCTTATCATAAAAAATGGTTAGAAAAAGTTATCTACTATGAATAAAACTTGTTATGGTGAATTAACTCTTCTATCTCACAAAATTAATTCAATGTATAACATAAAAATTCCATAAATAGTTAACTCTATTACCCTTTAGATGGATGAAAATCCAAAACCATATTAATAATTTCATGAAACCAGCTTATCATTGATCCCCCATATATCTCAGTGTAGCTCTTCATTTTCACATTCCAACCATGTGAATACCCTCATCTTATATTATCTTAAAATAGGTTAATATCATGAATTAACCTAAAATGTTTTGGAAAATGTACATGATTCCATATTCTAATGATTACAATACATTTTACATAAATCCAATAAGTCGTAATCCTCATCCATGATGAAATTAGAAACATTTTCCACAACTCAATAATCAGCTCTATGTTAATCAGTAATATCCTGTTTACTTTATCCATATCAATAATCTCATTATCAAGGATAGTCCCAATTTTCAAAACATCAGGCTCACATTAAGGGTTACCTTATATTAATTAAAATATCAACATTATATTAAATACATTTTCTATTTCACCAGAACCATTCAATAAAATTCTTGTAAATACTTAGAAAAAATCTTCAACAAAACAATCATTATATAATTCACCATTAAAAATTATTGAATCCAAATACATAAATACATCAATATATCCACTTCATTCATTAGAATATAAAAGTCCTAACTTTTACTTGAATTAATTTCATATTATGGGGCGTTGAGTTGGGAAATAACAATGGTATCAAGAGATAAATCATTGAACTATACCAAAAATACATCATCTCTTAGTCCCTGAAACCATAAACCCATAGCCCCAAATTTCCCTCAATCCGCAGCCTATAAAAAACCACTACCCTCAGCTCCAAATAACCAGAATCCCTGAGAAAAAAAATCCCTCGACCCTCTACCCCAAAAAAACCATAAACACTAATACCCATAAAACACTAAAAACTTATCATAAAAAACTGCAAGCACACAACAAAAAAATACCCTAAAACCTAAACCCCAAGAAAACTAAAAACTTCAACCAAAAAACAAAAAAACCAACATCCTCATAAAAATCATAAACCCACAACCCAAAAAACCATAAACTCTCTGTCTAAAAATAACTATAAACCATTATCCCCAAAAAACATTATCCTTACAAAATACTAAATCATATGAATAAAAAAAATCCTCATACCTAAAAAACCTTAAAACCATATCCCAAAAAACCTTAAAACTTATTACACAAAAAATCCTCAACCCTCCACCCCGAGAAACCCCAAACACTCAATAGAAAAAATTATCAAAACCCTCATCCCAAAAAATCCTAAATCCCCTATCCCAAAAAACCCTAAACCCTCTTCCCCAACAAAACCTAAACCCATTGACACCAAAAAACACAATCCCCTACCCTCCAAACACAAAACTCGTAACCCAAAAAAACACAATAACCTTGGACCGAAGAAATCCTCAATCCTCATACCCAAAAAACAATAAACACTTAACCCCAATGAATCCAAAACCTTCTGATGCATCACTAGATGAAGGAAACATCTATGTGAAGAAGGAAAAGAAAAATTTTCCAATTTTCCAAGGCCTAATGGAAATTTCTTCTACCTAGTGTTCTCCATGCATAAAGACTATGTCACCAGCAATGGAGATGAACAATTAGTTTCATGAAAAGGGAAGAGGAAAAAGGAAAAAATCACAACAAGATTTAAAATTAAAAATATTCAACTCAAAGAATTAAAAACGATTGAAAATACATTATAAAGGAAAAATAAAGTGAGAGTAACGAACCAAATAAATGTACAAGGAATGATGGTGCACAAATGTCATTTAAGTGGGAAAAAATACCATTCCCATGATGATTAATGACCCTAGAAAAAAGTATAAATGTTCCTAATAAATATTTAATTTATCCATGATATATATCATCTTTAAAATATTGCAACTATTTTTCATTCTTTTCATTGTGGATATGAAATTATGGGCCGCATAATTGTTCGGTTGTGGTCCACAGTTGTATTAGATTAAAAAAATTGTTAGTTGGTCTATTTCGAATAATAATTGGGATAGAAATTAATTTCAATCCCTTATTTATTCCCCTTCTTTTCACAATTATCCATATCATTCCCTATATTATAGAGAATATTTGTCCTCAATTACAAGGCATCAACCTTTTCTATTTATAGTCATAAATCATCATGGTTTAATTTATAGAAATTCTACTGAAATCAATAGGTAAATCAATCATATCAGTATTAAATTACACACATTCATGAACCTTGAATGAACCTTCGTCTTGTGGTGCCATCATGTTCATACTTTAGGATGGAAATGGATCCTTGAGAAGGTGAATCCACACTTTTTCTATAGATTGGATAACGTAGTTTTTAAAATATTTGTTACTTATCCTCTTATATTGTTGATTAGACTTCTCGAGTTCATCTTGAATGGAATCATGAAGATTATTCATCTTCTTTTATGTCACCTATAAATAAATATGCACATAAAAATAAAGAGGTAAATAACACAATTCTACATGAGGGATTAGATTAATTCTATAAAAAAACATCAAATGAATAATATAGAGTTGTAGAACTTGTTGATCTATTGAATGAAGATTCATTTTAAAAACATTGTAAATCCCAATATTTGATATTCTAATCCACCAATGTTCTCAATATAGTATCCAAATTATGATTGGTAACTTCATTGGACCATCATATTGATGGTTAATGGATATGATGAAATGAATATTGGTTCTGAATTTCTCCAATAATGTGATCCAAAATAGATGATAAATTTAATGTCTTTATCTAAAACAAAGATGTGAGGAATTTCATGTAGATGAATAGACTATTTGAAACAATATTCACACTATTTATTTTGTAAATGCATAATGAGATCCATGTTGATATCTTCCCATGGATGCTCCGAAATAGGAAATAGAGTATATAAACATGGATTGAAATGTATCATTTCCATTTTCGATGTACTGCATCCTGAGAGAATTTCATAGACATATAATTTGATCTTTATATCATAGAAATGACAATTTAGTATCTATATGGTTCTTGGGATGTGGATGTGAAAAGAATGTCCTCCTTCATGTGTCCCCAAAATAAGAAATGTATTGTAATTTCCCTTCAGAACACACAACAAGTTTCTCCTAAAGGGAATTCATGAATAGAATAATACTAAAAAATCCATTTTTAAAGTAGATTAAAATAGAATTTAATGCGATATAATTCGTATAATACTCTTTCATAATCTAAAATCCATGAATTGGGACATCTAGAATGGTATGTATTGTATACCTTCATGATAAATCATTTTCCACCAGGTTATCTTTCATCTAATTATATTTCCAACTAATGAGATTGATTACAATAATTTCACCCAATTTTCATGCCTTGAAATCTACTTGAGTTAACCATTGATAAATCTCAATTCCTGAGGGTTATAATGATGAAAAAACTAGTTCGGTCTCAAATTATGTGACCAATGTTTTATGGCTCTAATAATCTCACAAAATTGTTTGACAATGGTACTAAAATTCCTCCTCGATTCATTCAATATTTCACTCAAATATGCAATGTGATTATTTCTAGGGATGATGACAGGGCTAATTGAAGATGTAATGGAATCACACTAAAAATATATTATATGATTAAAAATAATTGATTCCAAAATTGTTTCTTACAATAACAATTTTTTAATTTTTTTAATGTTTTTAATTCCTTTTACCACTCAAATGTCTCATTTTTTTGGATTCAGTGATGTGTTCCACATTGGTGCTGAAATTGGATATGGTGAGATGATAATATATATAAAAAACAAGAAAACACTTTAATTATGTAATGGATTCCTATGGTGGTCAAGATATGATTAAATCTCCTTTGATTGATCCACCATGATTCCTTCACTTTATACTACATATCCCTAAAACACCAGTTTCATTGAAATAATTAAAACTTTTCAAGGATCCCATATATCTTTTTTTATTTTATAATTCCAAATTACAAGTTAATATGATCCCCTTTCTTCATCCCCAAAACACCCTAATCCCCCATCAACAAAAAAGCAGTTAAAATATAGCCCCAAAAAAACCTAAACCCACATCCCCAAAGATCTCTAAACTGTCAGTGCTTGGAAACCATAAACCCCCAATCCCCAAATCAATAAACCATATTCCCCAAAAACCATATACCATCATCCATAAAAAAACTATACCCTAACCCCCAAAAAACACTTTCCCTTCTCCCACAAAATACAATACACCCAAATCCCTAGATAACCCTAAACCCACAACCCAAAATATCCTAAAACATCATCCTAGAAATATCCTAAACCCTGAACCACAAAAAACCCTAATCACTAATCTAGAAAAAAATCCTAAACTCCCATCCCTATAAAACCCTAATCCCACATCTCCAAAAAACCCTAAACATGCACCCTAAAAATCCTGAAACCCAAAACACCAAAAAACTATAAACCCTCATCCAAAAAAATCTAAAATGTCATCCCCCAAAACTATAAACCCTAAACCCCAAAAATCCATAATCCCACATCCCAAAATAAATCAAAACCTCCTTCTTAAATAACCCTTAACCATCATACCCATAAAAACCTAATAACTCATCACCATTAAACTCTAAAACCTAAATCCTTGGCCCAAAAAAACCATAAAACCTCAGATTAAACAGTCTAAAACCTCAACCTCCAAAAACCATGTATCCTTGAACAAAAAAACCCCTAATACATTATCCAAAAAATCCAAAACCCTTAGACAAAAAAATTCATTGACCCCAAAAAATTCTAAACCATTAGCCATTAAAAACCCTAAACTATCATCCCTAAAAAACCCTAAACTCTTAATGAGAAAAAACCATAATCCCTCTATGCACAAAATCCCTAAACCCAAATCCCCAAAACCCTAAACCCCCATCCTCAAAAAACATTAATCCATATTCCCCAAAAAACCCAAATCCATATTCCCCATAAAACCCAAACCCCACATCCCTAAAGAAATCCTAAAGACCGAGCCCCAAAAAATCAGAAATCCCTCTGACCTCTAAAATGAAAAATCCCCTCCATGAAATATATTTAAACCCTTGGTCCCAAAAAATCATATATGATCTGTACTAAAAACCATGAACACTCAGGACAAAAAAACCATAAACCATCGGCCTAGAAAAAACCGTAAATCCCTAACCCCAAAAAACCCAAAACCCACGGACCAAAAAAACTAATACCTAAGCCATAGAAAACCCTAAACACTTCATCCAAATAACTCTAAACCATCTCCTTTGAAAAAAGACAATAATTCAGTCCGAAAAAACTCTAAACCCATAGACCCTAAAAACACAAAAACCTCCACCCTAAAAAACTGTAACCCCTTGGAAACAAGAAAAACCCCATAAAATTAATAAACCACAACTCATGAATCCCAAAAGACCCTAAACTTGTTGCTCAAAAAAATCATAAACCCTGGCCAGAAAACACTCTAAAACCTCTGCCCCCCAAAACCCAAATCCCTCACCCCAAAAAAGCCTAATCCATTACCACCAAAAAAACCCACAACCCCAAATCACATAAACCTTCATAAGAGCCATAAATCCCCAGCATCAAAAACCAAAAATCATGGCCCCGAAACCCCTAAAAGAACTACCTTAAAAATATAAACCCTTAGAACAAAAAAAACCTAATCCCTTTTGTTCAAAAATACATTATACTCTATACCCTAAAAACCCAAAACCTTGTGCCCCAAACAACCCTAAACACATGTCGCCACAGAACAATAAACCATCTAACACAATGAACCCATGACACTTGGACCATAAAAAACCCTAATCCCTTAGTCCCATAAATTGCAAACCCTCATCCCTATATAAACCTAAACCCACAAAACCATAATAAATTTCAAACCCTCTGAACCAAAAAAATATTAAACCCTTAGCCCAAAAAATCACATAGTACAAAAAAACACTTAAAAATCAACCATAAGAAACCCAAAAACATCATCCAAAAAAAATAAACCATAAATCCAAACAGATCCTAAAACTTGACCCCATGGAGGAAAGTAAACCTTACATCTTAAAAAACTAGAAAAATTTGTACTAAAAAAACCCTAACCCCTGTACCCAAAAAAACACTAGACCATGAACCCTAAAAAACCCAACTCCCTCAGTCCTAGAGAAACCTAACCCCATAATCCCAAAAAATAATATGTCCTAAGCCTAATAAAACCCTAAACCTTCGTCCAAGAAAATAACCCTAAAACCACTTCCCAAAAAAGCCAAAACCCTCCTCGTAAAATATCCAAATCCATCCTCACCACAAAACCCAACCCAATAGACACTTGAAAACCCTAAACCCTAAGAAAAAAAAATTATTAAATCCTAAATAATGAAAACCCCTCAGCACCGAAATTCTAAAAACAATATCATTAAATATAGCTAAACCCTAGGACCCAAAAAACCTGGGACCCTCTACCCTAACAAACATGAATACCTAAGCTTGAAATAACCCTAAACACTCTTCCATAAAAAACCCCAACCCGTAATCCCTAAAAAGAAAAAATCCTCATCCCAAAATAAATACCAAACCCTTCAACATAACAAATCATAAACCCTCATCCCCAAAAAATCTTAAACTGTCATCCCTAAAAAACCATGAACCCTTAGCCCAAAAAATCACCCTAATTCTTAAAACCCACCAAAAAAATAATATATAATCCCTAAAACCCCTAAATTCTTATCCACCAAAACGAATACACTCATGCCCAAAAAAGCCTAAAAACCACATCCCCAAAAACATCAAACCCTCAGCCCTATAGATTGATGAACCATCATTACAAAAAACAAAATACCTTATTCCCAAAAAAAGTTAAACTCAGAGCACAAATCCCCTAAATAATAAATACCAAAAAAACATAAAACCTAATCCATAAAAAATTTGAAACCCTCATTCTCCCCAAAAAACCTAAACATTTATCCAAAAACACTCTAAACCCTCAACCGAAAAAAACCATAAAAAACATTCTAAAAAATCTCGAAACCCACATTCTTGAACAACCCAAAACACTCTAGCTCAAAAAATCCAAATCCCATAGCCCCAAAACAAAAAATACCCTATTACCCCAAATATCAAATTCCCATAGCTAAAAAATCCGTAAAACATTATCTCTTGATAACACTATTGCCTCATCCCCAAAAATACCCTAATCATTAGCCACAAAAAAAACCCTTAACCTAATACCCAAGAAAACCCTAAACCCTTACAACCAAAAAAACATAAACCCTTTCCCAAAATCCCCAAAACATTAAATGAAAATACCCTAAATCCAAATCCCACTAAAAAACCCTAAACCCTAAGACCCAAAATCCACAAACCCTCTGCCCAGCAAAATCCTTAAACCATATTCCCCTAAAATCCCTAAACCCCCATCTACATAAGTTATCAACCTTCATTCAAAAAAAAAACCATTATTCCTATGTCCCAAAAATCCCTATATACTCAGCATAAAAATCCCTAAATCATCATCCCCCAAAACCCTAAACCCCCATTTCCAAAAAAATTGTGAACCTCTACCCCAAAAAAACCCTAACACCCCATCCCCAAAAAACCATAAATAGTAATCCCAAGAAAATATAAAACCTCATCCCCAAAAATTCGTAAACCCTCATATCTTTGAAATTCAATACCATAACACCCAAAAATACCAAAACACTAAGCCCTAGAAACACTAAAACCATAGCCACAAAAATAGTGATCCCACAGTATAAGAAACCTGAATCCCTCATCCCCAATTATATCTGAACCCTCATTCATAATACATTAAACACTCTTCCCCAAAAAACCATAAACCCTCAGCCTGAAAAACCCTAAATCTTTAGCACCATAAAACCCTAATCCCTCAACCCAAAAAATACATAAACCATTAACACTAAAAAAACATATTCCCTCATCCCTAATATACCCTAAACCCTCATCTGAAAAAATTTCGAAGCCCACATCCCAACAAAATTGCTAAACAAGCAACCTAGAAAATTATTAAATCCTCATCCAAAAAAACCCTAAACTATCATCCCATGTAAAACAATACACTAATATCAAAAAAAAACAATCCCTCAATAGAAAAAAAAACATAAACACTTATCCCTAAAAACCCTGAATTCATGACCCAGAAATAAACTATACCTTTAAAACCCGAAACCTTTGACCACAAAAATTATTAAATCCTCATCCCCAAATTGACAGTACCCCATTTTCCCCAAAAACTCATAAATCGATAGACCCAAATTAATCCCTAAACCTCATACCCAAAATACTCTAAACACTCATTTCCCAAAAAAAACTCCACTTTGTTAGGCCCAAAAACTACAAACCCACAGCCCTAAAAAACCCTAATCTCAGTTCCCCCAAAAAACACCAAACCCTTGGAACCAAAAAAAACTAAACCCATGGAAAAAAATCCCTAAACCCCCATCCATAAAAAACACTAACCCCTATGCTACAAAAGACATAAAGACCTTGGCCCTAAAACAACCATAAAACATATCACATGAAAATCCTAACCCCATGGCCACATAAATACATAAATAGTCATCCCAAAAACCCTAAATTCTCACCCCCAAAAAAACATACACCCAAAACCATAAAATACGCGAAAAAATATGTCCCCAAAACCAAAAACCCTCATATCTAAAAAAACATAAATTAATAGCCCAAAAAATCCTCTAAACAAAGTCATAATAAACCTTGAACCATGTGTCCTAAAAATCCCTAAAATTGAATCCCCAAAAAAACCTTGACCCTAATCCCCAAAAATAAATAACCCATCATCTCAAAAATTCCTAAACCCTCAATCCCAAAAATCCATAAACACTTATCCCTAAAAACACCTAAACACTCATTCCCAAAAACAGTCAACCCTAAGCCCTAAAAAATCCTTGGCCCTTAACCCAAATAATCTCTAAACCCTATTCTCAAAAAATCCCTAAAACCTAATCACATGAAAAGACTAAACCCTCATCCCCAAAAAAGCATAAACCATCATCCCCCCAAAACCATAAACCATCATAAAAATTAAACACTAAAACCTATTCTGAAAAGACCATATAACCTCATCCCCCAAAACCCAAAACCCTTAGCCCAGAAAATTAATTTACCATATATGCCCAAAAAATCATAATCCATTACACCCAAAAAACCTAAAACACTCATCCATAAAAATACTAAAACTTTAGCCTTAAAAAACTAGCAACTGTTTGCCCCAAATTTCCCTCAACCCGTTGCACCAAAAAAACCCCTAAACATTTCACCAAAATACCTTAAACACCTACTCCCAAAAATATATAAACCCTCTAAAGAAAAAAACCATATGCCCTCTTTCCCAAAAAAAACCACAAATTATTATCCCTAAAAAACACTAAAACCTCACCCCAAAAAACAATAAACCATCATCCCCAAAAAAATATCGACACTAAACCCTAAAAATCCACAAACCCTCATCCCTGAAAAATACTAAACACTTATCCCATAGAAAAAATATCCCTTTCCCAATGAATCCCATTCCCCTCAAACCCAAGATAGTATAAACCCTATGACCCAAAAATCCTAAACCCACAACCCCAGAAAAACCAAAACCCTCTACCCCATAAAAACAAAAGCAACCAACCCCCCAAATAGTAAACCCTCATCCAAAAAATACCCAAAAACCTCACACCTAGAAAACCCAAAATCCTCACCTTAAAAAACCCTAAACCCCCAAACCATTAAAAACCTAAACCCATGGCCCAAAAAAACCCCAAACCCTAAGTCCTAATAATAACCATTTCTCTCATCCCCATAAATCCCCAAAAATTCAACCACAAAGAAATATAAACCCTCCCCCCCCCCACAATGAGAAAACCACAATCCATTAACTCCAAAAATCATTTAACCCATATGCCTAGAAACCCTAAATAAATGACACAAGAAATCATAAACCATTCACCCCAAAAAAAACCAAAACACTTAGTATTAAAAAACATAATCACTTTCCAACAAAAAACGCTAAACCCTGAGCCCCAAAATCTCTAAAACCTAAGCCCAAGAAAAACTGATTCCACATCTCCTAAAAAACTAAACCCTCCTCCTCCAAAAATACTAAACCCTTAGTCATAAAAACCCTATACACTTACCCCCCCAAATCCTAAACAATATGCCCCAAAAAATACAAAAACCTCATCCCCAAAAAACCCAAAACCCCTCCCCCACCCAAACCCTAAACCCTTAGCTCAAAAATACTTATGTACAAAAAAATCCGAAAACAATAGCCACAAAAAGTTTTAAACACTAATCCTAAGATATTCCTAGACTCTCATCCTCAAAAAACAGTAAATTCTACGCACTAAAAAACAATAAACCCATAGGACAAAAAATCATAAACCCTCATCCCTAAGAAACATTAAACCTTCAGCCTCAACAGCCCTATAACCTCAACCCCAAACAACCATGAAACCATAGACCCATAGAACCTTCAACCATCAACACCAAATAACCCTCAACGATCAGCCCCAAAAAACACCCAACCCTCCACCATAGATTACACTCAACTCTCACACCCAAAAAACTCTCAACCCTGAGCCCCAAAAAATGATCCGCCCTTATCCACAAAAAACCCTAATACCTCAGCCCCAAAAAACCATCAACCTGAAAAAACCCACAAGCCTTATCCCCAAATTCCTAAAACCCTAAAACCAAAAATAACTCATTCCACTACCCAAAAAACCTAAACACTTATTCTCAAAAAACAATGAATGATCACCCATTGAAAACCCATACTCCTCACCCCCATAAAACTGGCTACCCTCAGTCCCAGAAATCCATAAACCATTATCCCTAAAATCCCTCAACACTCAGCCCCAGAAAACCCTCAAAAATCTTCCCATAAAACCCTAAACACTTTCCCTGCAAAAAACACTATACCATATGCCTCAAATAACACAACACCCTTATCCCCAAAAATTATATATACCAACAGACAATAAACAATAATCCCTCATCCCAAAAACACTAAACACATCTAAAAAGCCATAATCACTCATACCCAAATAAACTCCACTCTCATCAACAAAACATGATAATTTCGTATCCCTCAAATATTATAATCCCTCAGCTAAAAAAATCATAAACCTATACCCCAAATAACCCTCAACCTCATCCAAAAAAACAATCAATAACCTGCCACAAAAAACCCTCAAACTGAGCCCCAAATACCCCACAAACCTCGTCCCCAAAAAACCTTAAATTGTCCCCCCCAAAAAACTATTAACCCTCATCCCCAAAAAAACATAAATACTCATCCCTAAAAATCCCTAAACCCTCAGCCACAAAATCCTAAACCCTTAGCCCCCCAAAAACCTAGAACCTAATCCCAAAGAACCATCAACCCTCGTCACCAAAAAACCCAAAACCATTATCCCTAAAATCCTCCAACACTCATCCATAAATAAATATGAACCCTAAGTCCTAGAAAACCCACAAACCATTTCCCCATAAATAATAACGCCCCCAATGAAAAAAATACCGTCAACCCACATCTCAAAAAAACCCTAAAATCTAGACCCAAAAATCAATAAACCCTAAGTCCAAAAATTACCTAAACCTATATTCATAAAAAAATCCTAATCCCTCAACCCCAAAAATGATCAATCCCCTCCCACAAAAACCCATATACCCTAATACCTGAAAAACCCAAAACCCTCATCCCCAAAAAACCCACAGCCTTTATCCCAAAAAAAATCACTATCCCCCATCCATAAGAAACATTAAATCATTATCACTATAAAATCTTAAACCCCTAGTCCTATGAAAACCAAAAATCCATGAACCAAAATACACTAAACCCCCATCCCTATAAAAAACATCAACCCTCAGCCCCAAAAACACAAAAAACTTATCCACAAATATACATTTACCCTTGGCACAAAAAAAATTCAACCCAGAGGCCCAAACAAACCTCAACCCTCATCCCAAAAAACCCAGAACCATAATCATCATAAAAAACCATAACAATTATCCCAATAAACACAAACCCTTGATCCCCCAACAATAATCCACAAAAAACCCTCATCCCAGATTAGTAGTAAACACTCAAACCCTATCTTCCATCCAAAATCAATCCTCAGCCACCAAAATCCCTCAATACTCTTCCCCAAAAAACCCTCAACCATTATCGCCAAAAACCATCAACCACCAGTCTCATTAAAACCACAACTCTCATAAAAAAATCATGACCCTCATCCCTAAAAACCCGAAATGATTATACCAAAAATAAACTCAAAAACTAAAATCTTAGAGAAAACGTAAACCATTCACCCTCAAGAAATCCTATCACTCAGCACCCAAAAACGGCATAACCTTATCCCTAAAAATCCCCAACACTTAGTGCTAAAAAACCATCAACACTCATCACAAAACCCTCTCAAATTGCATCCCCAATAAACCATAAACCCCCATCACTAATAAAACACCCAACCCACCTTCCCAAAAATCCATTAACCATTACCCCAAATTATATAAACACTATGTCCAAAAAATTCCTAAACCCTCAGTACTAAAAAAATATTAAACCCAAATATCCAAAAAATACTAAACCCTCAACCCCACTAAACTATACACTCAGTCCATGAAAACCATAAACCATCAATAAAAAATCATAATCCATTAGACCTAAAAACCCTAAACCCTAATACCCAAAACCTCAAACCCATATCCCAAAAAAACCTAAAATCTATTCCATAAAAAAACCTAAAACCTCATCCCTATAAAACCATAATCTCTCAACCACAAAAAAACCTTCACAATCAACCCCTAAACCCCAAAAAAATTATCCCTAATAAATCATAAACCCTCAAACACAAATTTAAAAAACCCCTGAGCCCAAAAAAATCATAAACCCTCGGTCTAAAAAAACCATAAACATTTTCCCCAAAAATCCATTAACCATCATCCAGAAAAACGTAAATTCTTAGTTCAAAAAACCAATAAACCGAAGTCCCAAGAAAACCAAAACCCATGTCAAAAATAAAACAAAACCATCATCCCTAATGAAAACTAAACTATCTTCCCAAATAAACCCTAAACCATCAGCCCAAATAAACACTTACCTCATTGTAATAAAAGAACAATAAACCCTAATCCCCAAAAAATAATACATCATCCACTAAAATAAGAAAACCCTCATCCCCTAAATATTATAAACTGGAAGCCCCAAAAAATAGTATCCCCATAGTACAAAAAACTCTAAAACTACATCCCTAAAAAATATAAAAACCCTAAGCCCCCCAAAACCCAAAACCATGATCTTACAGAATCCCTATACACTCAACCACAAAAAACCCTAATCCCTCACCCCCAAAAACCAATAAACCCTTTGACCCAAAAAAGCAATAAACATTATACCCTAATAAACCATTAACCATCATCCCCAAAAAACCATAACTCCTCAACAAAAAAAATACAATATAACATCATTCTTGATAACCCCACAACCTTCAACCCCAAAAATCATTAAACCTCATATAAAAAACCAAATCCCCTATCACTAAAATAACAATAAACCCTCATACCTAAAAACACTAAATCTTCATCGACAAAAAACCATATCCTTCATCACCAAACGACCATAAAACCTATCCCTAAAAAACCTTATCCCTCAACCCCAAAACACCAAAAAACCATATCCATAGAAATATTATACCCACAGGCCCAAAATTCCTAAACCCTCAGACCCAACAATCCCTAAACCCTCAACCCCATAATACCCGAAACCCTCATCCATGAAAAACTATATTCACAAAAACAATGAAAAAATTTAAACCTACACCCCTAAAAAACACAAAACCATCATCCCTAAAAATCCATAAACCCTTAATCCAAATAAACCCAAACAATAATCCCTAAAAACCCTATACAATCTGAGTTGTTTTATAATGTATGAAACATTTATATAAATATGGATTAATGGAATTTACCCAAATTAAAAGAGATTAAATATAAAGAAACCCACCCTAGTTTGTCTAAGAATAAAGATCATGTCATAAACAATGGAGGTTCACCAGCAATTTTGGGAAATGAGAAGAGGCTAAAGTATGAATGTTTCAAAAAAAAGCTTCAAAACTAAATGGAATCAAGTGTATCCACAACATATGAGTGAAAATAAATTATAATGGAAAAATAAATATATAGTAATAACCCAAATTTAATTAAAAGGGATTATAGAACTCAAAGGTCACATAAAAACCATAAAATGACTTTTTCTAGCAAATTAATGACCCCACTAAGTAAATTATTGATATTACATCTTAATGATGTTTTTTACAAGGTTATATATACTCATTAATTGAAATATACAAATTTTCATCCCATTACAGGTTCATATGTTCACACTGTCCCTAAATATATGTTTTGTGGCCCACTGTTCTATCAAATTCCCAAGAGTGTGGGTTTGTCCAATTTGAATAATAATTGGGTTTAAAATTAATGTGATCCCAAAATTATTCTCTGTGGGTGGAATATAGTCCCTATTGTAACCTCCTGGTTGTAGATAATTTTTCCTCAAATTCAATAGATTATATTCTTCAATGTGTGGTGATGAATATTGAATGATGAATATTGTAGATAATCAACTAAAATAATTAAGCAAATCGACTTTGTAGGAATTCATTACACACATTTATTTAAAATTTATGCACCATGAGAACATTATTATTTATTTTTATTCCTTTTGAATGGAAATATATCTACATGAAAACTTGAATCCAAAAATTTTCCCCAATTTGGAAAATGATCTGCTTATAGTTCATGTTATCTCTACTCTTATAGGATTCATTTGAGTTCTCTATTTGAGGTCAAATAGATTTGTGGAGCTTCTTGATTAGAATCGACTTATAATGAACATCATTATACACATTAATGTGAAAAGGAAATGAAAAAAATTCATTATGAGTGATCAGATTTATTTCAAAAACAGTGTCAAAGATAGAATATCAAGTGGTATGACATTGAGATATTTTTTATGAGAATTGATCTTGTGCAATATGTGAATCCCAATATTTAGTATTTTTTTCAATAATGTTTTTAATATAATTGTCAAAATGTTATTGGTAACTTCTACATTCCAATAAATTTTAGGGTGATGGGAAGTGATGTATATTAGATTCCTACTGAATTTACCCCATGAAGTCCTATCGAAATGGTTGAGAAAATTAGTGCCACTATCAAAAACAATTATAGAAGAAATGCCATGTATATTAAAAATATCAATGAAAAACAATTCCCAATGAGTCTTTCATAAATCCAAAATCAAATATAGGTTGAGATCATCCCATGGAAACATTGAAATATGTAATGGATTGAATAAATGAGTCATGAAATGAATCATTGTGGGTTTATGTGTCCCAAATCTCAAAATAATATATTGGACAATAGATTACATCGTCAACTTGTTGATGTTTTCCATGAGTATCTCCAAGGTTTTGTTGATGCCAAAAAGACCATAAAGTACTTCTTAAGGAATCTCCTATTTGATAAAATCATTTTAGTTACCCTTTAAATCATTGAATATGATTCCCTGGAAGATAAATCCATCATGCACATAATAATCCTCTATAAATCCATTTTTTAATGGGTTTAAAATATAAATTTATTCCATATATTACTAACAATCTTCCTTAAAAAATATAAATCCATATATTTGAGCATAAAGAATGTGTAGTAATGCAACCCTTCATGATAAATATTCTAAACCATTTTATTTTACCCTCCACATATTTTGACATAATTGAGTACACATGGAAGAATTCATCCAACTTTATTTTCCTTGAACACACCTTGTGTTGACAATTGAAAATTATCAATTCTAAGAGTTCATAATGGAAAAAACAATTTTGGTCTCAAATAATGAGACCAATTATCTAGGGCTCTCAAAATCACATTAAATTCATTGTCATTCATATTGAAATACCTCTATGAATAATTCGACTTCTCACTAAAACATGAAAAGGTAATATCCCTTTGGATGAGAAAAAAGACGATCCCAAACCCACTAGTATCACCCCCACATCAATAACATGATAAAAATCATGTAATTAAAAAATCCTTACTTCACATAACCTTTCTATGATGATATTAAATGATTCATTTTCGGCCCATGACCACTAAAATTTCCCATTTTTTAATATTTCATTGATGAGTGCCATGATAGGGATCAAATTAAAGAATGTCAATTTGAAAATATGCCATCCCATTAAAACCCCTTACATCTATGATGGAACCTATTGGTAAATAGAAAATGATTTCTTCCACAATTGATTACTCCACCATGATTCATTCTTAGGATAAAACATATCCAATAAACAAAAAATGTGTTGAAAAGAACACTCACTTTTCTTACATTTCATATATATTATTTTCCCGCATAATTCCAAATACTTGTCGATGATAATTTGCATGGCTCTCCAAATAATTTTTCTAAATCAAAATATCAGTATAAAAAAAATAATTTTTCAAATAAATGGAATCAGTACATCATTCACGAGTTTCATGAATTTATTATGAGTATTTTAGAAGGTGAATGGCATGAAAAACTAGTCAAACAGACCACCTTTGGTTTTGAATGAAATTTATCCCTCATCTCCTTCCTTCATTGAAATATGGTGGTTTACCATTAATATTAACCTTAAAAAAGATTGGTGACCCATATAATTCATCATGCGTATCATTGATTCATGGAATGTGATACCTGTATTTTAGGGAAATATTATGGATATCTCAACTATCAATACACATTTGATACATACCATATTTATTTTTCAATAATAATGTGGAATAGAACATTGGATCCTGCTGGGATCTATATGTCCTCAATAGATCATGTAGATTTATTTTATAATTTCACACATAGTAGATGATCTATATGGTGTCAAGTTCTGCTAAAAGGTGATTATATTCTTAGAAAAAAATTATGGAAAACCACGAGATATTACTCAATCAATTAATGAGCTAATGGAGGATGCTGAATCTTCTTTTAATGTAATAAATTCTGGATTATCGATAAATAAAAACTGGTTTTTTGATTTATTTCGGCAATTAGGATTAATTGATAATGATGCTCCTTTGGGATATTTTGGAATAAATTATTATGAAAAAAATATGGGATGGATTAAAAGGAGAATGTTTTATATTATTCTCCCCATGTCGAAATGATTTTTTTTATCATTCAACATTCATATTTTACTACCTTGTCTAGCTACAAAGGTCATCCCATCAATTAGTGCGAGGAATCCATAGGAATAACATTTCTCAATACAATATCAGTGTAGTTCTTAACAATTTTAATATAAATTAAAACCTATTTGTTGACTTAATGCGTGATTCAGTTATTTTACCATTTATGTTTTTATGATTGAGGCTGATTTAACATTAGAAACATCAATTTTTCCATAAATGTTTTTAAATAAATAGTTTTATAACTACTAATATAAATAGTAAGATTTCATATTCATTTAGAACCCCGATCCCTCAACTCGTAAAATCACTAAATTATCAAAGCATGAAAACCCTAGATCATCATCCACATAAAACACTAAACCCTCACTACCATAAAACACTAAACCCACTACTCCTGAAAAAACTGAACACTTCAACCTTATAAAACCCAATACAATCATCATCATTAAACCATAGAACATCAGCCCATGAAAACCCAAAAACATAATCCCTAGAGTACATTAAATCATTATCCCCATAATACACAAAACAATCATCCCTAGAGTGTCCTAAACCCTCATCACATGAAAATCGTAGAACTCATCCCTAAAAACCCATAAGCCATCAACCCTAGAAAATCCTAAAGCCTTACCACTAACCAAATATTAATCCTAAAACCCCTTAAACATTAACCCAAAAAACACTAGGCCCCCTTACCTAGGAAACACTAAACGTACTTCTAAAAAAACACTAAACTCTTAGCCTCAAAAAACCCTAAACGCTCATCTTTTGAAAACCCCAAACACTCAACACAATAGAACCCTAAAACCCCATATACATAAATTCCTAAACCCATATCCCTAGAAAATCCTAAACCCTAGACCTTGAAAACCCTAAACCCTTAGCCCTAGAAAACCATGAACCGCCATCCCAAAAACCTCATAAACCCTCAGATCTAAATAAACCTAAACCCTCATCTAAAGTAAACCATAAACTGTCATCCCTATCAAGCCCTAAACCATCATACCTTGAAATCCTTAAACCCTCATCCCAATAAAACTCTAAAAAGTCAAACCCATACAACTCTAAAACATCATCCCTAATAAATACTAAACCATCATCGTAGTAAATGACTAAACACTCATCCTTAATAAATTCTAAACCCTTATCCCTAAAACCCCATAAAACCTCATCCCTAAAAAACTCTTAACACTTAGCCCAAGAAAACCGCAAACCATCATCCCGAATAAACAATAAACCCAAAACATGATAAAACTTATCCCTCAAGACATAGAAAACCAAATTCATCCTCCATAGAAAAACCAAATCCCTTAGTCTTAATAACATACACCATTATCCCTAGAAAATCATGAACCCTTATCCCCTAAAAACCCAAAACTCAAGAAAAACATAAGCCTTAATCCATGAAAAACCATAAACCCTCAGCCATAGAAAACCCTAAACCATCTTCCTGAGAAAATCCTAAACCATATTCCCTAGATAACTTTAAACCCTCATCCCAAAAACCATAATCCCTCATCCCCACAAAAAATCTAATCCCCTAGTCCCAGAGAGCACAAACCCTCATCCATATAAAACAAAAAACCGTCATCCATAGTAAACCAAAAACCCCCATTACTAGAATAACCTAACACCTTATCACTAGAAAACCCATACCCCACATACCTCTAAAATCCAGTACCCTCCTCATTAAAAAATACCTACATCTTCATCACCAGAAAACCATAAACCCTCATCCCTAGAAAACCACAAAACCTTATCCTAAGAAAAACCTAAACCCTCATCCACAAAAAACCCTCAACCCTCATCCATAGTAAAACATAAACCCTATATCCTATAAAACCCAATACCCACAATCCCAAAAACCCTAAACCCTGTTCTTCATAAAACTCTAAACCCTTATCACTATTAAACCCTAAACCCACATCCCCAAATAACGATATACCCTCATACCATGAAATGCATAAACCCTCTACCCTAGAAAACCCTAAAAACATAGCCCAAAAAAACCCAAAACACTCATCACTAGATAACCCTTTACCATCATCCCCAAAAAACCCATACCCTGAAACCCTAGTTAACCTAAAACCATCATCCCTAGAATAATCAAATTTACTTCTACGGATACCTTAAACAATAAGTTCCACAAATCCATAAACCCTTTGACCCATTAAAACCTAGAGCCTCATCCCCCAAAACCGTAAACTATCATCCTAGGAAAACACTAAACCCTAAACCCCAAGAACCCCTACCACTCCACCATAGAAATAACTAAGCCCTCATCACCAAAAATCCTAAACCATAAAACCCAAAAAATCATAAAACCTCATCCCTGGAAAATAGGAAAACATAAAGACAAGAAATCCCTAAATCCTCATCACTAGACAACCCTAAACCCTCAACCCCAGAAAACATTAATCTTGAGAAAAGCCTAAATCATCACATAGTGAAACCCCCAAACAATGGTCCCCAAAAAACCCTAAACCCTCAACTTCAGAAAACCCTAAACCCCCATTCATATAAAAACATTAACCCAAAGCCCCAAAAAACCCAAAACCCATAGCCACAAATAAACCTCAATAATAAGAACTTTAAAATAAAAAAACTCCATCCCAAAAACTACCTAAACTATTATCCATCGAAAACCCAAAACCCGCATCCCATAAAACCCTAAGCACTTATCCCCAAAAAACCCTTTTCCTTTATCCCCACAAACATTAAACCCTAAGACAATGAAAACCATCAAACATCATAACCAGAATACGAGAAAATCAAATACCCTCATCCCTAAAAACCAAAAATCCATATCCCTAGAAAACACTAACCCTCAACCCATGAAATCCATAAACCCTCATTTTAAGAAAACCCTATTTCTACATTAGAGAAAAGTATAAAAATACATCCCAAGAAAACCCCAAAACCACGTCCCTAGAAAACTATAAAACCACATCCATAGAATACCCTGAAACGTCAGATCTAGAAAACCATTCAACCCTAGAAAACCCCAATACCACATCAAGAGAAAAATGTAAAACATCATTCCCTAAAAAACATAATACCATAGCCATTGAAAAAAAAGCTAATTTCTACAAAATCCAAAAACCAAATTCCTTAATATTATTAAACCCTGATCCATGAAAACCCTAAACCCTCATCCCTAGGAAAAATAAATCTATATCCCTAGAAAACAATAAAACAATAATCCAAGAAAATCCTTACCCATAATCCCAGAGATTAATAAAGCATCATCACTAGAATGATCTAACTCATCAGCCCCCCAAAAGATAAAACCCACATCACCAAAAATCCCAAAACCCTCATACCTAGAAAAAACTAATACCTTGTCCCCAGAAGATTTCCATCACTCAAACCCATAAAACTGTGAACCATTAGCATTATAGAACCCTAATACCTCATCCCAAATAACATGAAACCCTCATCACATGAAAACCAAATAAACTCAGAAAAAGAACACCCTAATCCCTCTATCATAGAAAACCATAATCCATCATCCCTTGATAAAAATAAACACACATCCCAGAAATCTCAAATCACAAATACCATGAAAACCCAAAACCATCAACCCTAGATAACCCCAAACTGTCATCACCACAACCACATTTACAAACATCCATAGAAAACCCTAAGTACTAATCCCTTGAAAACCCTAACCCATATTACTAGAAGACAATGAAAAATTATCCCAAGATAATCTATCCCCTCATCCCAAAAAATCCACAAACAAAAATCCCTATAAACCCCTGAATACTCATTCTAGAAAACCCTAAACCCTTATACCCAGAAAACCCAAAACACGCAACACCAAAAATCCCTAAACCTTCGTCCCTAAATACCAAAAAATCACATCCCTAGAAAACCCTAAACCATCATCCCTAGACAACCCTAAACCCCCATCCCTAGAAAACCCTAATCCCTCATATCTAGTAATCCCTAATCTGTTAGCCACATAAACCCCTATAACATCATCCATAGAAAACCCAAAACAATTAAATGTTGAAAACCGAATACCCTCATCCCTAGAAAACTCTAAACCCTCATCTTTTGAAAACCCTAATTTCTTAATACTAGAAAAAACTAAACTCTTGTACCTATAAATCTGTAAACCTTCTCACCAGAAAACCCAAAAACCCCATCTCAAGAAAAATCTAAACTTTCTTCCCAAGAAACCCTAATCCCAAAGCCCCAAAAATCCATTAACCCTCAAAACCAGATCATCCTTAAACCTCTGCTGTAGAAAACCCTAAAACCAAAACCACAAAAAATGATGAACACTCTTCACTAGAAATTTCAAAACCATTTTACACACAATTCACTAAACCCACAACCATAGAAATCCCTAAACCCTAAACCCCAGAAAGCCAGGATCCCTTATCTCAAGACATACCTAAACCATCATCCCCAGAAAACCGTAAACCTCATTCCCCATAAAACCCAAATACTCAGACCAATGAAAACCAAAACCTTTATCCCTATAAAACCATATAATAACAGCCCTAGAAAACCATTAACCCTTATCTCCAAAACCCCCAAAACTATAAACCCTAATAAAATATAAACCCTCATAATCAAAACACCCTTGCCTCATCCCCATGAAACCCTAAATGATCATCTCTACAATTCCTTAAACACATTGCACCAAAAAATAATCCCTAAGCCCAAAAATATACTAAACCCTCATCCCCCAAATCATAGAACATTCATTAACACAAATCCCTAAAAACTCATTCCCAAAAAATCATAAACCCAAAACTACTAAAAAAACAAAACCCTCCTCCCAAAAAATTCATAATCCCTCCTCCAAAAAAATCCATAAATACTCTACACCCAAAAACACTTATCCCCTAAAAAAATAAAACATAGATACCTAAATTAATATAAACCTTCAACCCCCAAACCCTAATTCGATAACCCCAAAAATACAAATCACTCTGCCCTAATAACACTAAATCTTTATACCCAGATCACCCTAAACCCTCTCCCCCAAAAAACACCAAAACACTCAGCCCAAAAAAAACATAAATCCATAGTCCCAATAAATCCTAAACACCCATTTTCCAAAATACCATAAACACCCACCCTAAAAAAACCAAAAACGGTCAGCCAAAAAATATATAAACTTAGCCATTGAAAAACCTAAACCTATAGACCCAAAAAACCTTAAACCCTTATCCACGAAGAAACCTATACCCTCAACCCCCAAAATCACTAAACCCTCATACTAAAATTCTCTAATACCATAACCAAAAAAAATCCTTCATCTTCATCCCCAAAAAACTACACACCTTCATTCTTGAATATCCAAAAACCCTCTACCCAAAAAACCCTAATTTCGTAGCCCTAAGAAACTCCAAAACCCCACCCCCTAAAATTACAAAACTCTCAACACCATAAAAACCTAAACCCCCTTCCCCGAAAAACCATTAAACACCATCCACAAAAATACCTAAACCCTCATACCTGAAAAAACCGTGACACATATCCCAAGGAAATCCATAACCCGAAGCACTAAAAACACTAAACACTCATCCCCCAAAAATCCTAAACCATTATCCCAAAAACCATAATCTATCATCCTGAAAAAACCATATACCTTCATCCACAAAAATACTATATCCTTAATCCATAAAAAGATTAAACCCTAAGCACCAAAAAATATGAAACACTCGCCCCATCAAACTCTTAATGCTCCAAACCAAAAAACCCAAAACCATCAATAGTAAAAATGAAATTAATCTCATCCCCAAAATGTTGTATACCCTGAAACCCCATAAAACCTAATCCCTCATCCCAAAAAACCGGAACCATTAACCCAAAATAACCCTCAACCATGAGAAAACATAAACCCTCTTCCACAAATTATAAAAACCCCCATCCCCCGAAAACCATAAAACCCCCAAATAAAAAATAAAAAAAACCCTCATTACCTAATCTAGTAATCCCTAGTCCCCATATAACCATAAAAAATAATGACCAAAATGCTATCACATAGCCCAAACAATCCCTAAACCCTAAGCACCAAAGAACCCTAAACCATAAGCCCCAAAATCCCATAAACCATCAACTCCAACAAAACCGCAACATCCTATGACCAAAAAAACCTACACACTAATCCCAAAACCCCCAAAACCCTCTACCACAAAAACCATTAACCATCATCCTGAAAACAAATTAAAACCACATATTAAAAAACACTCAACCCTCAACCCCAAAAAATCCTAAACCCTACGCAATAAAAATCCCTAAACCGTTATGCCCAAAATCCATAAACCCTAAACCCAAAACCCTGGAACCCTAACCCCTCATGCACAAAAACCCTAAACCCTCTTCCACAATAACCCTGCAAAGCTGATACCCAAATTTTTATAATCACTATTCCCCAGAAAACCTTAATCCCTATTCCCCAAAATATTTAAAACCTTCAGCCCTAAATATGCCTAAACCATCATTTATATGAAAACCCAAACCCACACCAATAAAACCCCAAAAACAAATACCCCAAACAACTATAAACCCTCATCCCTAGAAAAAAAAACCCCTTATCCAAAAAATTCCTAAAACCACAGCCCAAAAAAATCCAAACCCCTCATCCTCAAAAACACCAAGACAATTATCCCCAAAAACCATTAAACCCTCAACCCAAAATACCATAATCCATCAGCCCTAAAAACCACCAAATCATATGCCCAAAAAATCCCTAAATAATCTTACCCAAATAATCCTAACACCATACCCTAAAAAAATAAACACGCATCCCCAATAATACCCTAAAACCTCATCACTAAAAGACCCTAAATCCTCTTCCCTAAAAACCCCTATGAACTTTTCATAGAAAAACCCCAATCCCATAGCACCAAAAGAGAAACTGCTCAACAGAACTAATCCCTTAGACTCAAAAACCCTTAACCCCAACCACATAAACCTCTAAACCCTCTTCCCCAATCCCTAAAAACCCTCATCAACAAAATCCCAATACCCATAACCATAATTCGCTAAAAGGTTATCCTATAAAATCCCTATCCTTCCATCCCAAAAACCCAAAAAATTTTAACCCCATAAAACCCAAATCCGTCATCCTCAATGTACCTTACCCTAACACATCCACCCAAAATAATTTTATAAACCCTCAGAAATAAAAAACCCTGAACCCCCATCCCCAAAACCCCAAACCCTCCACTCAAAAAAACCAAACCCTACTCACCTAAAAACCCTGAACATTAATCGTCAAAAAAACACTAAATCTATTTTCATAAAAAACATTAAACCCTATTCCCTAAATAACCCTAAAACTACATCTCAAAAAAACCTAAACCGTAATCATCCCAAAACCATTAACAATCCCACCCACTAATCCCAAAACTCTTTTCCCCTAAAAAAACCCATAAAACTCAATCTTGAAAAACTCTAAACCCTTGGCCAAAAATATCCCAAAAAAATCATACCAATAAAAAATTAACCCCCATCCTAAATGACCCTAAACTCTCATCTCCATCAAAACCTAAACACTCAGTCTAGAAGAACAAAAAAACCCATAATCCCTAAAAACAATAAAACCTCAAACATAAAAAACCACAAACCCTCACCTCCAAAAAAAGATAAACACTCTACATAAAAAAACTAAAACCTCCAAACTATAATTCCATAAATCCTTAACCTTAAAAACCCTAAAGAAAAAATCTTCAACCAAAAATAAACTATAAATCCATATCCCATAAAAATATTTACCCATCATCTTCCAAGACACCACAACACACTTCCCTCAATACCTATAAACCCTCGGATCCCAAAACCATTGAACCTTGTTCCACATGAAAACCTAAACCCTCAGACCAGAAAACCACCAAACCTTCTACCACAAAAAAACCCTAACCACATAACCACTAAACCTCGTAAACCCTCATCCCCAAAATATCGCACTACCTCCCCATTGAAAACACTATAAATTCAGCCCTAAAAAAACATCATCCATAAACACAAAAAAAAACCTGAAACCTCTATCTTGAAAATCCAAAATTATTCAATGACAAAAACCCTCATCCCATTACTCCGAAAAATAATTAACCGTTAATCCTCAGCCACAATCATCTCTAAATCCTCTAAACATAAGAATCCACAACCTTTATCCCTAAAAAAACTTCAACCCTCATCCAAAAAATACCCTCAAACATAAGTCCAAAAAAACATAAACCCTCATCCCAAATAATCACTCTACATGCAGCCTCATAAACATTAAACCATCAACAACAAAAAATGCTCATGAGTCATCCCCAAAAAACCATAAACCCTCATCTCCTAAAAACCCTAGACCCTCACACACACAAAACCATGAATCCTAAGCCACAAACAATCATCAACCCTCAGCTACAAAAATCCCAATATTGAAATCCCAAAGAAACCCTCAACTATCAGCCATAAAAAATAATAAACCCTATACCATAAAAAATCCTAAACAATTATCCCAAAAATACCTTCAACTCATATCCCGAAATAATCCTAAACACTAATCCCCATGAAAACCAAAACCATCATCCTCCAAAAAAACACTCTGCCTAAATAAACCCACAACCCTTAGCCCCAATATACCCTGAACAATCAGCACCAAAAAACTCTCAACCCTCGGTATTTAAAACAGTCAACCCTTAGCATTAACAATAACCTAAACACTCAACAAAATAATCCCAACCCGTAGCATCAAAGAACCCTAAATTTTCATCCCTAAAAGACCTCAACACTTAACATCCAAAATCACTAAACCCATAGTCCAAAAAAACCCCAACCCTTAGCCCCCCAAAACCCTAACCATAATCCCGATAATACCCTCAACCCTCAGCTGAAAAAAAACCCTAAACACTCAACCCCAAAATTACCTCAACCATTATCTCCAAAAAAACATCCAACAATCATCCAAAAAAACCACATCCCACTACTGAATAAAACCCCAATCCCTCATAACCTGAAAACCCTAAACCCCATTCACAATATAATCCTCAAACCTTTTCTCCAAAAAGCCCTACACCCTTATACCTATGAAACACATTACACTTAATAATTAAGAACACCACAAATCATCCAAAAAACCCTAAATCCGTATAACTAAAAAACATTGATCCTTATAATCATAAATCCTTCAACCATGCGCTATAAAAAAATATAAACACTCATCCCCAAAAAACCCTCAACCCCACGCCAAAAATAGAATCCTCAACCAAATTTCACAAAAAATTATAAAAACTGATGTCCAAAAAACCCGCAACCTTAATCCCCTAAAAAATACTAAACACACCGAACTAGAAAACCTTCAAACCTAAGCCCCAATAAACCCTCCACACCATCCCCAAATCCCTTAACCATCTACCCTAAAAAACCCTCATCCCCCATCCCATAAAACCCTCAACCCTTTGTGCCAAAAATTCTTCAACCCTTATCCCTAAAAATCCTATACCTTCAGTCCCAATAATCATAATTAATTACCCCTCCCAAAATCATCAACCCTCTCCCATAGAATAACCTAAACCCTCAAAAAAAATCCTTAATTCCTAATCCCACAAAAATCATAAACACACCACCCAAAAATACCCTAAACACTCATCCCCAATCAAACCTGAACCCACATCTCCAAAACAAACCCTGAACCCTCACCCCTATAAAACCCTAAACCATCATTCCCAAAAAAAACCCTCAACCCTCTACCCAAAAAACCCCTAAACCCTCATCATCAAAAAAACTATAATCATTTACCCCCAAAAACCTAAATCATCTTCCCCAAAAGACCCAAAACAATTTGACCCAAAATAAATTTAATCCCTCAGCCCCAAAAAACACTGAAACCTCACCCCCAAAAAACCATAAAGCACAAAAAATTAAAGCCTCACCCCAAAAAACCCAAATCACTAAATGAAAATATACTAAAAACCTTTCCACAAAAAACTCAGAACCCTCACCCCCTGAAAATATTGACACCTCATCCCCAAATAACCCTAAACCCTCATCTCTCCAAAACCCAAAACCCTTACCTTCATAAAATCGTAAACCCCCAACTACAAAAAACCATAAACCATTAGCCCTAGAAATCCCTAAACCCCTATCCCCAAGTAATCCTAAACCCTTAGAATAAAAACCCCAAAACATCATCCCCAAAATAACATTAATCCCTCATCCTAAAAAACCCTCAACCTTCATCTGCAAAAAAACCCTAAAACAACATCCCAAAAAACCATAAGACCCTATATCCAAAAACACCTCAACCCATGACCCCAAAACCCCAAAAACCCTAAACTATCAGCCCTAAAAAACAATAAAGCATACTCTAGAAAAAACCCTAAACCTAGAGTCCCAAAAAATAAAAAAACCCTCATTAAAAAAACTAGTCTCTCAGCTATAAAAAACCTTATACCCACAACCCCAATAATCCCTAAACACACATACCAAAAAATCCATGAACCCCCATCCATTATAACACCTAAAACTTCATCCCCAAAAAATCATGAAACCTCATCCCCCAAAACCCTAAACATTCTGTCCAAAAAAACTATGAATCCTTAGGCTGAAAATATCCTATATCCTCATCCCCAAAAACACTGATCTCTCATCCCTAAAAGACCATGAACCCTCATCCACAAAAAACCAAAATCCTCATACCCATGAAACCCTGAACCCTTAGCCAAAAAATACCATGAACTATTATCCGAAGAAAACCATAAACCTTGAATCTCAAAAAACCTTGATACCTCGGCCAAAAAAAACTATACCCTATGGCCCAAAAACATTAAAACATAATTCCCAATTAAATCATTGAACCTCTTCCAAAAAAAACATTAAACCCTCATCCTAAAACGACCCTGAACCCGTATCCATAAAAAACACAAAACCCTCAGCACTAAAATAACTCTTGACCCATAGCCCTAGAAAACCCTGAATCCTTATCCAGAAAAAAATTCCCTGAACATTCATCCCAAAAAAAGAATCAACACTTATGCTTATAAAATAGTTATCCCTTTTCCACAAAAAAACCGCGACCCTAAGTCCTCACCCTAAAAAAACCATCATACCTCATCTCCAAAATTCCCAAAACCCCCACCCCCAAAATACCATGAACCCTCATCCATAAAAAAGAATAAACCCTTAGCCCGAAAAAACATTAACCCTTAGAACTTAAAATCATAAACTCTTAGCTTTTAAAAACCAAAACCCTCAGACCCAAAAAACTGTGAACCATCAATCCTGTAAAATACCAAAACACCCAACCCTAAAAAATCCTAAAACCTCATCCCCCAATCAACCTAAACACACACCCGCCAAATATAGCAAACACCCATCCCCTAAAAAAACATAGAAAAAAAAGTAAAATCTTAGCCCCAAAAATACTAAAACCAAATTCCAAAAAAAACACTCAACCCCTGCCCCAAAAGGCCCTAAACCCCATGCCCCAAAAAAATTTGAACCCTCTATCCGGAAAAATTTTAAACCATCAACACAAAAAACCATGAACCCACATCACCAAAAAACCATGAATCATAAACACACAAAACGTTGAACCCTCAACCCCAAAAAAACATGAGACCATAACCCTAAAAAACCGTAAACCCCTAGCCCCAAAAAAAATAAACCATTAGCCCAAAAAAATACTCAACCCTAATTACCAAGAAATCCCTCAAACCTCAACACTAATAAACCCCAAACATCCATCTATAAAGAATCCCTGATCTTAAACACCAAGAAAACCCAAAACCCTCAGTCCCAAATAACCATAAATCATCATACCCCAAAAAACCACAACCCCAGTCCTAGAAAATACTAAACCCTCACCACAAAAAACCTTATAAACCAGACAAGAAAACCCCAAACCCTCATCCCCAGAAATCTCCAAAATCCCAACTGAAAAAACCATAAAACCTCATTCCCAAAAAAACATTAACAACTCATACCATACCAAAACACTTAACCATAATCCCCCAAAAAATATAAACCATCATCCCCAAAAATTCCTAAACTATATGACCCCAAAATCATTAAACTAATAACCAAATGAAAACCTAAATCCTCATCCCCAAAAAATCCTAAATCCCGAGCCCCAAAATCCCGAAAACCATCCTACCTAAAAACCCCAAACACTAACCCCAATATACCTGAAAAACTCATCCCAAAAAACCAATAAACTCTCACCACAAAGACACCCATAATCCCTAGTCTGAAAAAAACTCAAAATAAAAAGCACCAAAAAACAAAAATCCCTCATCCCAAAGAAAAACATAAATTCCCCATCCAAAAAACCAATAATCCATTAGACACCCAAAACTCCCTAACACAAAACACAAAAAAAACCCTAAACCTTGTGCCATAAAAATACCTCAGCCCTCATTTGAAAAGAATACACAACCATCATCTCCAAAAAAACCCTTAACCCTTATCCCAAAATACCATACACACTCATCATCTAAAAACTGTAAAACGTCAGCCATAAAAACCCTAAAAATCAACCCCAAAAGTCCCTCAACACTATACCCCAATAACACATAAATATTGACAACACAATTTCTAAACCCACAGACCCAAATAACCCTAATTGGTTTTCCCTAGAAATTCAACATCCCTAATGAAACCCCATCCTTCAGCCCAAAAAAACTATCAACCCTCATCCCTAAAAACCCTAAACCCTAAAACCCAAAAATCCCTCAATAATTTGTCCCAAAAAGCCCTAAACCCACATCCACCAAAAAAATATAAACCCATAGCCGCCAAAAATCCTAATCCCTCATCCCCAAATAAACCCTTAACCCTCATCCCCATAAAAATGCCACCCCTGAAATAAAAAAACATTCAATCCTCATCCCCAATAATCCTTAAATCCTCATCATCAAAAAATCTATAACCATCTTCCTCAAAAAACCCTACCCCCTAATCCATGAAAAACCCTAAATCCCAATACATATATATATATCCTTAAACCCTTTATGCCAAAAATTCCTAATACCTCATCACCAAAAAAAACTGATCCCTCATACACAAACAATTGTACACCCTCATCCCCCAAACGTCCTAAACCCTTACCCTAAATAAACATAAACCCTCAGACACCAAAAAAATAAAAAACCGCTACCCCAAAAAATCCACAACCATTAGTATCCATAAACCCTCAACCCTCATCCATAAGAAATTAAAACCGTAAACCCAAAAAAACATCTACCCTCATCCACAAAACACTCTAAACCCTAATCCCCAAGAATCCATCAACCTTTAACCCCAAAAAACCCTCAAACCGTATCCCTGAAAAAACAACAATTTTACCGAAAATCCCCTAAACCATCATATGCATCATTATAATCACCCATCAAATAGGGAAAACACTCAACCCCCATCACCGAAAAATGGTCGACACGCACTACTAGATATTCAAAAATCTCAATCCCTAAAAATCCTTAAACACTCAACCCCCCAAAACCCTGAATCCCTATCCCCAAAAAATCATAAACTATCCCAATAAAAACCCAAAACCATTATCCCCTGAATAACATTATCACTCAGCCCGATAAAAACCCTAAACCATGGATAATAAAAAACACTAAGCCCCCTTCTCAAAAACATCTTCAACACTCATCCCCTAAAACCCACAACACTCAACCCCTGAAAATCTTCACCCCCATGCCCAAAAACATTTGTCCCTCACCTCAAAAACCCTCACAACATATCACCAAAACACAGATCTGTCAACTCATAAAATTTGTAAACACTAATCCCCAAAAATATAATTACACAACATCAAAGAATCCAATATTCTTATCCCAGTAAAACCAAATATCTTCAACCCCAAAAATCAATTAATCTTCACCGCCAAAAACCCTCAAAAGCCCTCAACCATCATACCTAAAAAACCCACAACCCTCACCTACAAAAAATACTCTTCCCTAAGCATCAAAAAACCCTAAACCCTCATCCCTAAAAAAACCCGCAACCCATATCCTCAAAAAATCTCAAAACCCTAAGTCTCAAAAAAAGTTCAACCCTTATCTTGATAAATCTCTCAACGTTCAACCCCAAAAATATCCTAAATCAACAACCCAACAATAAACCATAACCCTTACCCCCATAATTCCCTAAACACTCATCCCTAAAATCCCTAAACACTCATCCCAAAAAAAACTTCTTGAATTCCCAAAAAAACCTCAACCCTTATCCCGCAAAATATCCCTCAAAACTCAGTCGTCCAAAATCCTCACCCCAACCCCCAATAATCATCTCACAAAACCCTTCAACCCTACATCAAAAAAATCCCACAACCAATAGCCCAAAAAACCTTGAACCTTCACCGCCAAAAAACCCTCAACCCTCATACCCAAAATACAATAAACCCTAACCATCAATAAAATGTAAACCGGTAGTGCTAAAAAATCCTCAACTATTATCCCTAGAAAATTGACAACTGTCAACCCCAAAAAACACCCAACCCTTAGCCCCCAAAATAATTAAACCATCATCCCTCATAAAACCAAAAACCATCAGCACGAAATAACGTCAAACATCATCCCCAAAGAAACCCTAAACCCTAATACTCTAAAAAACCACATCCCTCGGCCCTAAAAAAATTAGAAACCCATAGCTCTGAAAACTCCTAAACCCTTATCCCCCAAAACCCACAAACATCATCCAAAAAATAACCTTAAACATTCATAAAAAAACCCATAAACCTTATACCCAAAAACACCACAACCCTCATCACCACAACACCATTATCACCAAAAATCCCTCAACACCCATCCCCAGGAAACACTATACCATCTGCCCTAAGAACATCAAAACACGAATCTTGAAAAAAACTCAAAACTCATAGACTCAAAACCCCAAACTCGTTATCCCTATGAATACCATTAACCACCAATAGAAAAAAAATGATGCTTTATCCCCCAAAAATACATTATCCCAATGTCCATAAAAACCATTGAACCCACAACCACAAAATCAATAAACCCTTTGCCCCAAAAAACCCAAAACCACCAGCCGCCAAAAACATTGAACCTAAAGTCCAAAACTTCCCTTGGCACTTAGTCCTACAAAATTGAACCCACGACCCACAATAAACTAGAACCCTCATCCGCAATGAAAAAAAGAACCCTCAACAAGGAAAAATCTGGAACCCCCACCCAATGAATCTACACCCTTCAGCCCCAAAGAACCCCAACACCTCATCCCCCAAAAAATTGATCCCTTAGATGAAAAATACTCGAATACATCACATCTAAAACCCCTCTACCCTCATCCACAAAAAACATTGATTCCTAATTCTAAAAAAATCCTAAATCATCAACCAAAATAAAACACTGAACCCTCGGACACAAAAAATCATTAACTGTCATCCCAAAAAACCCTATAACCCCATCCATAAAAAACCCTGAAACGTCATCCCCAAAAAACAAAGAACCCTCACCCACAAAAAACCATAAATACAAAACCCCAATAAACCGCTAACACATAGATCCATAAAACCATAAACTTTCAGTCCTAGAAATTCATGATACTTGAACACTAAAAAAACATGTACCCTTATCCCCAAAAAATCCAAAAACCTTAATCTCAAAATACCATAAACCCTAAGCCCCCACAAATCCCTCCACCATCAACCCCAAAAAGCTCTAAACCTTGATGCCATAAAATCCTAAACCCCTAAACCCAAAAAATTATGAACTATTATCCCCCAAAAACCCTAAATAAACATCCCCAAGAATACATAAACCATTAGTCCCAAATATCCGTAAACACTCATCCCCCAAAAACCTAGAACCATATACTCAAAAAACCCAAAACCCATTGAACGAAATACCCCAAATCCATGAACCCTAAAAAACCTAAACTCTTAAACCCAAAATACCCTAACCCTAATAAAAAAATGGAACCGACAACCATAAAAACACTTACCACTCAGTGCCAAAAAAACACCCTGAATCCTTACCCTAACACACATTGAACCATCATCACCAAAATCCCTTGAAATCTCGGTTCAAAAATACCCCAAACCCATAGACTAAAAAGAACCAAATCCCTCAGGTCCAAAAATCCATAATCCATCAACCACAACATCGACCCTCGTCCTAAAAAAATCTCTAATCCATCATCCCAAAAAAACCTCAACCCACATCTCAATAAAACTATAAATCCACTACCCTAAAAAAACCATAAACATCTATCCTCTAAAACACCAAAATACCTATCCCAAGTAAATAGTATCCCCCATCCCTAAAAATATAGAAAACCAAAGCAAAAGAAATCGCTAAAACCCCTTCCCCAAAACCCCTAAAAACTTATTCCTAGAAAATAGTGAACTCTCATCTCAAGTAAATCATAAGCCCTCAGCCCCAAAAAATTCAAAATACTCAGCCCCTAAAAAACATAAATTCCAGGCCATAGAAATCCATAGACCCATATCCACAAAAAACACAAAACCATATTCTCAAGAAAACCCTAAACCCTCAACACTAAAAATCACACTACCCATAGACCCCAAAAATTCAAAATCAATAGTTCTATAAATCCCTCGCCCACTTAAAACCTTAACCCTCATCTCTATAAAACAAAAATTTGTCAGCCCAAAATAACTCTAAACCCTCATCCAAAAAAAACAATGCCATCCTCCCTTAAAACCCATACCCCTAGTGGTTGAGAACACGAAACCTCAGAAATCACCAAACTGTGAGCATCAGAAACCCCAAATCCAATAACCCCATGATTCCCAAAACCCTCGTACCCATAAAACATATAGCCTCACCACCATAAAACCATAAACCCCCATACCCATAAAACCATAAACCCTCATCCCCATTATACCCTATACCATCTAAACCACAAAACCCTAAACCATCATCGAGAAAAACCCTAAAATCACATCCCTATGAAACACTAAATCCCCATCCTTAAGAAAATCTTGTACCCTCAGTCCCCAAATAATCTAAATCCTTCATCCTAGAAAATCCTAAATCCTCTAACCCCGAATACAGTAAAATATCAACACTAGAAATATGTAAACAGTCATCCTTAAAAAACCCTAATCCCTTATCCATAGAAAACCCGAAACCACTGCCCATAAAAACCGTTAAATCCTCATCCCTAGAAAACTCTATACCCTCATCCCCCACACCCAAAACACTCATCACCCCAAAAAGAGTAAACCCTCAGCTATGTAAAACCTAAATAAAAAGTTCCATAATCCATAAACCCTCATCCCAAAAAGAACCCTAAAACCACATCCAAAAAAACACCAAACCAACCTTCCAAAAAAACCCTAAACCCTCAGCCTTAGAAACCATAAACCCAAATCCCCAGAAGACCATAATCCATCAACTACATGAGACCATAAACCCATATCCTGAGACTCTACTAAACCCTCATCCCAAGAACTCCCTAACCCCTCAGACCCAGAAATCCATAAATCCTCCACCCTTGAAAACCCTAGACCTTTGGACAAAGAATTCCCAAATACCTCATTCATAGAAAACATCTAACCCTTTTACATAAAAAAACCCTCAAACCTTAACTAAAATATGAACTCAACATACGTAAATAGAAAATCCTCAACCCTAATCAATGAAATGAATCAACCCTTTGCCCCCAAAAAACTCTAACCCACATCCCCCAAAACCCCTACGCCATCATCCCCAAAACTCCAAACCCTCTGCCCCAAAACAACCACCCACCCTCTACCCCAAAAATCCTATGACCATCATCCCCTCCCCCACAATTATCCCCAGAAATCCCCCATCCATTTATCCTAAAATCCCTATAAAAATCATCCCAAAAACCACCAACATTCAGCCCCAAAAAAACCCAACTATAATAACTTAAATATCCCCAACTAATTTCCCTAAAACCCCTTAACAAAAATTCCAAAAATATTATAAACCCTCGACCACAAAAATCAATAATTCCACTCCCACAAAAAAATACATGCTACCTAAAAAAACCCTAAACTCTCAGAGCTAAAAAATCCCAAAAAATATCTTCACTAAAAACCCCCTTACACATAGTCCCAAAAACCCCACATTCATTAATCCCAATAACCCCAATCCCTCACCTCCAAAATACTCTACCCTCAACCCAAGGACACATATAACCAGTAGCCCAAAAAACACCCAACCCTCATCCCCCCAAAACCCCCAACCACATCCCCCCAAAATACATTCATCCCAAAAATCACCCAACCCTTAGCCTCAAAACTCCGGCCAAAGAAAACCCCAAACAATCATACCAACAAAACCATACACCCGAATCAATAAAAAAACATTAAATACTCATCTAAAATCCCATAATACCTCAACTCAAAAAACACCAAAACACTTATTCCTAAAAATTGAAAATCCATTAGTCCCAAAAAATCTCCCTTAACCATCAGCACCTAGAAGCCTCAACCCTCAGCATTAAAAGACCAGCATATCTCATCCCCAAAAAATTATAAACCCATTTCCAAAAAAACCATAATCTCTAAACAAAAATAAAACCTAAACACACATCCCCAAAAAAAACATATTCTCCCTGTCCTAAAAAACCATAGACCCATCACCAATAAAATTCTTATACCCCTAGTCTAAAAAAATCCTTGAAACTCATCCTTAAAAACCCACGTCTCTGGGCCTGAAAATAGCCCGGACCCTGACCCCTTAAAAAACCTAGACCCTTAGACCCAAAAAATCCAAGTCCATCTACCCACAAAAAGACATGGACACTTAGCCCCAAAAAACACTTGACCCCTCAATCCCAAAAAACCAAGTCCCTCATCTCTACCAATCCATAGACCCTTAGGCCCAAAAATCATCAGACCCTCCTACCCAAAAACTTCTATACACTCAACACCCCAATACCTGAGACACTTATCCCCAATAATCCCTATACCTTCTACACCAAAAACTCTCTAGACCATTTTCCTCAAAAAACGTGTTGACCCTCATCCCTAAAATAGTCATGACCCTTATCCCTAAAAAATAATAGACCCTCACGAAAAAAAATCCATACACCCTCATTCCTAAAAAACATGAGACCCTCTTCATAATGAAAACCAAGACCCTCATCTCCCAAAAAACCGAAGAAACATAGCCCTAAAAATATCTAGACCGTATTCCCCAAATATTCATAGACCATCATCCCCAAAAAAACACAGACCATCATCCCTAAAATTCCATATTTCTTTATCCCCAACAGCCCTAGACCCTCAGTACCAAAATTCCTTACAATCATAGTCCTGAAAAATGCTGACCCTAATCCAGAAAGACCTATACCCTCATCCAAAAATCCTTATACCCTCATCCATTGAATACCCTATGCCTGCAGAAGTACTAAACCGGAGACTCACATACCAAAAAACGTAGTCCATTTTCCCTAAAAACATATACCATCAAAATTCAATTACATTATACATTTATCAAAAAATAACCCTAAACCCTCTATTCCCAAAAACCATATATCCTCATTCCAAAAAATAAAATAAAAACCATTCCCACTAAAAACAGCTAAACCCATAGCCCCAAAGAACCACAAAACCATAGCCCAAAAAACAATCATAAACCCCCAGTACTAGGAAAACACTAAACCCCCATTCGAAAAAACCCTAATCCATGAGCCCCAAAATAACCCTTAACCATCATCACAAAATGACCCTAAACCCTATGCTTCATCATCTGAATCATGAAATGAGTATGTGATGATGGAATAGTGAAATGTTGTTGAATTAACATGGCATAATGATGATTCCACGCACTATGGAATCTCCACGATTAAAGATAATGCTACTTTCATCGGAGATGGGAAACCAATTCCTTACAAACGGAAGAAGCTAAATCATCAAAAATGAACAAAAAACATAAAAATATGGAGTATTAAAGGGGAATAGTTACAATGGAGAGATAATACATTATTAAAAATTAAGGGATACTGATTGGAAGTATCCATTTTCCCAGTAGTTTGAATGTGATGGGATGCGATGAAAATAATCTTTTTACCAAATTTCCCCAATAATTTGCTATAATAATGGTTGAAAAATTTATTATCTCTAGAAAAAATTCTTTTATGAATTACATGAAGTATAAAGTCACATTGAATAATAATTATCACTAATTCATTAGTAAATACAAAATGAAATAGATAATGATATCTTCCCATGGTATCTCTAAAATAAGAAATTGAGTGAATAAACTGGGATTCAAATGATTATTTTTACATTGAAATGTCACCCATATAGAATGATATTCATGAACATCTTATTTCATATTTGGAAATTAAAAATGATTCATCAGTTCTTGTAATGTCTTTTTTATGATAAAATGGCCAAGATGTCTTCCCTCATGAGTATCTTGAATGAGAAGGTATATATAATTACCCTTTTGAATAGAAAACTAATTTCTTGTTGTAGATATGTTGAATTATCCTCCAATATTACATATTGGAAATGAATTAGACAAGATATCACGATGATGATCCTCTTTATATGTTGAAATCCATGATTTGGAGCATATAGTCAATTATGTAACACATTACATTGAAATAAAGAATCAAAAAATAGGTAATCTCATCTGTTTTTTTTACACAAATGAGAATGACTCTAATGATTCTACACACATTTCATGACATGAACTCATATTGTGATGGCCATTGATAAATCTCAATTATTAATGGTCAGATTAAAGAAGGAACTATTTTTCTCTCTATTAATGAGAAAAATGAACTAGCTCACTATCAATCACTTGAAGTTCCATCTAATAGGTGATGTAATTCCCATTTAATCATTAAAATTATCCATGAAATATGTTTTTTGGTTCCAAATTTGGATTTGAACAGTGCCAACCCCAACTCAACATGCATGACCCACTACGTAATGAAAACTAACAAAATCAGGAAATTACGAAACTTGTGATTCACATAATATTTGTTAATGATTTTGAATTCCTCTTTTTCTTCCCTTTATGAGTAAAATTTCTCGTTTAACAATTATTCATTAATTTATTCTATGATAGAGATAAAATTAGAAAAAAGTAATGATAAAATATTGCAAAAATGAAAAATAATTACTTCCGGGATGGGTTCCTGTATGTTCCAGGAAATGATTACCTCCACCATTTACTGGTCAACCATGATTCACTCTTTAGATACCATATATCACAAAAAGCTACTTGTTTTTAAAATAACTCACACATTTTCAACATACCATATATGTTTTTTTAGAAAAATAATGAAAACATCATCCATAGGTGATCTGAATGGTTGTCAACATCATTTCTATAAATCATAAAATCAATGATATAAATAACTACCAATTTTGAAATAAATGGATCCATAACATCATTAATGAATTGAAAGACTGTTCAAGGTTTCTTTTAGAGGCTGAATGGAATAATCAACTACTCAAAAAATCCATCTTTGGGGTTGAATTTAGTTTTCTATACAACCCCTTCCTTGTTCGAATTTGGTGGTATTAGCACCAAATATCATACTTCAAAAATATTGATGACCTAGGAAATTCCTCAAGCGGGTCATTGAGTAATGGAATGAGAATCCTATCCTTAATGGTAATATATTTTTATATCTCTACTCTGAGTACACATGGGATATATATATATAGTCTCTCTTTATGACCAATAATGCTGGAAGGGAAGATGAGAACACACATGACCATATAAAGCCTATATCCATGAATTTAACCTCTTGATTATATAATTCATATGATTCGTCCTGATTAGGACAATACAAAATTGTATAAGAAAATTTTAAACCTAATATATGATCAATTTACAATATCATGTCACTAATGTTTAGTAATAAACTAGGTAGATCATAGGAAAAATATCATGATATTCATCAAAAAATAATGATCTAATAAATGGGGATAACTCTTCCCCTCATCAAATTAATTCTCTACCAATAGTAGCACAAAAACATAGGTTTTTTTATGGTTGGTTTTCTACAATTGATATTTTTTTATAATGATTCTACATTTTGGCTATTTTTGGAATTTTTTATATTGATGTGTCAGAGGTTTTCTTCATTGGAGAATGTGTAATATTATTTTCCGTACATCGGAATGAATATGTGTTATTCCTCCCATTAAATTAAACTACCCTATCAAACATCCTAGGACATCTGAAAAACTAGTAACAAGAATAAATTGGAATAAAATTGCACATACATAATCAACATAGTTCTTACAAATGGAAAATGAAATAAGTATATTATTTTAACTTGAAGAGTAATCAAGTTGTTCAGCCATTCTAGTTTGTAAAATGGAGGGAGATTATGAGTGGGATTCTTCAATTTCTATACAATTTTTTTAAGAAACATTTTACAACTTCCACAATCAATAATTATGCTGCATACCAAAGATTTAATGTGAAATGAGTTTGCAATAAGTTTTATCATTTATATTATTGAGGGACGAGTTTATCTTGATAAAATCTTTGTGGAATAAGAATATTACCCACATTAGCTTCTTCTACAAAAGATCTTCATTTTCTATTTTTTTGAACTATAACCACCCCCTTTGATATATTTTTTAATATACTCAAACTCTATTATAGTAATAGTTTTCTTTCTCTGAAAATATTCATTAAAATAATCATACACATGACATTTAATTCACTTTTGATTCCCAGGTTTGAAAGAATTGGGTTATCCATTTGGTCATTCCATAGATTTCTCTTTCATATTACCCACCACCTTCTCCTACCAAATTAATTTTTAGAAAAACCGAAATTATTAGAATAAATAACTATATAAAATATTTAAATGTTTTATAGTTCATGAGAACTTGTTACTTGGAGGTCTTCTTTTTCTATTCCCCCAACATTTATAGCTTTTAAGTATCATCATGTAAACATAATGGGTTTCAGTCCACTAAATGAGACATTTCTTCATTTAATCACTGAAAAAACCATTAAATAATTTACTCCTTTTATTTTGGTGCTATAATTCACATTAATAAATTATCTAAACCCATAATTTACTCTTCAAAAAATTTATATCCTTTTCACCAGATATGAACAAGGAAATATAGCACATTCTTATAATTATCAACAATATATCATCTTCTCAGAAACATTTTCTACTTATTGCATTAGTATTTTCTATCATTCCAATCACATTCTAACTATTTCATAATATTTTGCCACCATATAGATGAATAATTAAAAAATATATGAATTTCTACTTTACACTATTTTTTCATCAAAATTTTCTTGAATTCGAACAATCGTTCGGTATTCCATAACCAATCTATAAAATAATCTAGATTCATACTCCCATAAAAATCTGGAATACCATTCTCTAATAATATTCTAATATTTTAATTTTATATTCTTCTTCTTCATATATCCACATCTAATCACAAAAAATCATATCCATTTGTATTGTATTAATAATATTTTTGTAGGATTTCTCCTATTATTTAGAGATGAATGCCATGGGAACCATTGTTGTTGAGGGGAATCATGTCATCACAGTCATAATAGATGAGAATGTTTCTCACAAATTTAAGTGATATGAAATTGGAGAAGTTTGTTAGATTTTTTCCATGGATAAATAATAATTGAACATCATCTTCTGTGAGATATGGTTATGAGTTTTTAATTTGATATTAATAATAATAATTTGTAAAAACATACTTATGGGAAATGTTGTTCTGATACCAAACTGATGCATCAATGGAGTCATGAAATTAGTATGTGATGATGAAATATTAAAATGTATCTAAATGAACAAGGTTAAATGGAAACACCACCCAATATGGTTTCTCTATGCAGAAAGGCCATGTGACCATTAGTGGGGATGAACCACCAATTTTGGGAAAATAGAAGACGCTAAAGCAAGAATGATTCACAACAAGATTCAAAATTTGTAGGATTCATGTGTAATAATTAAAAATGAAAGAAAATAAATTTTAATAAATGTGATCTTAATTAAAAAAATTAAAATAAAATGTAGTCAGTCAAAGGTCAATTAATTAATAAAAAAACCACTTTCACATGATAGTTACATATCCAATAACTAATGATGCGATATTCCTTTTTAATGATGCTATTCTCAAGTTTCCCTCCTTACTTTAATGTGATACTATGAGTTTCCATCATTTCCCAAGAGGATTTTTCATTTTGAGCTCCAAATATGTGTGTTTTATCCAACCACTATATGGTATTCCAAAAATAGTAGATGAGTCCAATTTGGAGAACAAATGAGATTAAAATTCTTATCAAGCCCAAAAGTATTCGTCGTAGGTTGGAACTGATCCATATCTCCCTCATAGAAATTAAACATAAACTCTCATACACATAAAAACACTACACCTTCATCCCTAGAAAATTCTATACCCCTCACACATAAAGCAGCCATAAAACCTTGGCCCAAAAACCCAATTCCCTCTACCAAAAAAACCCTAAACCGTAGCACCAAAAAACACCAAACCCTCATTCACAAAAAAAATAAAGTCCTTAACCCCCAAAAAAACCCAAATCTATCATCCCTAGAAAATCCTACACATTCAACCCCAAAAAATGACTAAACAATCACCCCAAAAAACCATAACCCCTAGTACCTAAATCCCTTAAACCATAATCCCAAAAACCCAAAAAAACATGGACGAAAAATCTCATAAACCACCAACCCCCAAAAACCTAAACCCTCATCCATAAAAACCCTAAACCATCAGCCCCAAAACTCATAAACATTATCCCAAAAAAATAACAAACCCTCAGGCCCGAAGATACCATAATCTCTAATCCCCTAAAAAAATTATCCACCATCCCACAAAACCCAAAAAAAATTTCCAAAATAACATTATACCCTCTTCCCAAAAAAATGAACCCACTATGAAAATAGCCCCCAAAACCACATCCTAAAAACCCATAAACTCTTAGCTAGAAAAATTCTTAAACCATCACACCTAAAATACCCTAAACATATAGCCCAATAAAACACTAAATCATTTTATCCAAAAACCACTAAATTGAAAGCCCCAAAAAAACACTAAACCCTCTCACCAAAAAAACCACAAAACCCTTACACGTAAAAACCCCTAAACCATCCTCCCAAGAAAACACTAAACCATCATACCTAGAAAAATATAATCACCATTCCCACATAATCTATAAGCCCTCTACCGAAAAAAACCCTAAATCCACATACCTATAAAACCATAAATACTCTATCACAAAATAAAATAAACCCTAATCCCCTCAAAACCCAAAGCATATGCCCTATAAATCCCTAAAACCTCATCCTAAATACCCTAAATCTCTCAACTCTATAAAAACATATACCCTCATTCCTAGAAAACCTTAAATCCTAATCCCTAGAAAACCCTTAACACTCATTAAGGGAGAACCCAAATACGCCATCCCGAAAAAACCCTAATCCCACTCTTAGAGAAAAATGTTATCCCTCATACCATGAAAAATATAAACCCTCATCCCAAGAAAACTCTATCCCCTGATCCCCAAAAAACCAAAAATCTCATCCATAAAAAAACCACAATACCTCATCACCGAAAACTCTAAACTCTTAGCCCTCAAAACCCTAAACAATCTGCACCAAAATAACCAAAACCATAATGATCTAGCCCTAGAAAACCCTAAAAGCATATCCTATAAAACCCTAAACCCTCATCCCCCAAAAACCCCAAACCCTCATCAATTGAAATCTTTAATCTCTTAGCCATAGAAAACCCTAAACCCTCAGCTCATTATAACAAAAAAACGTCATCCCTAGAAAATAATAAAACATCATCCCAAAATCCCATAAACCCTCAGAAACAAAAAATCAAAAATCCTAATCCCTAGAAAAAACAAAACCTTCATTCCCAGAAAACACTAAACACACAACCCCATAAAACCCTAAACCATCACCCCCAGAAAACCCTAAATCCTAAGAACTAGAAAACCCTATAACCTCATCCCTATATAACCCTAATACCTCATCCCCAGGAAACCGTAATCCCTCAGCACATGAAATCCCTAAACCAACATACATAGAAAACCCTGATCCCTTATGCTCACAAAACACCAAACACTCATCCCCTCCAATCCACAAGACCACATAATAAAAAATACCTAAACATTTAGTCACAAAAAACCCCAAACCATCATGCCAACAAAAATAAAAATCATCATCCCTACAAAACAACTAATCATAAACCCCAAAAACCCCCAAACCGTTAATACCAGAAACAAAAAACCCTCATCCTAAGAGGAAACAAAACACTTGTTCTTTCAAAAACATAGACCCACATCCCAAGAAAACCCCATGCCCTCATCCCTAGAAAATATCAATACACTATACACAAAAAATATAAAACCATAGCCCCAAAATATAACAAAAAGTAATTCCCAAAATACCGTAAAGGGTCACCCCCATGAAACCCCAAACCCACTTCCTTAAATAAACATTAGTCCCTCAACACAAAAAACACAAAACCCACATCAAAAAAAACAAATCCCTCATATACAAATAACTTAAATGGTTTTCCGCAAAAATCAATAAAAAGGATTTCCCAAAAAATATTAAAGGTTCAGTCCTAGTAAATCCTAAACCCTCATCCCCATAAACAATAAACCACATACCATAAACCCCAAGAAAATCCCAAAACCTCATCCCTAGAAAACCTAAAACCCAAATCCCAAAAATACCTTAAACCCACATCCAAAAAATAAACAAAATCCTTAGTTCCAGAAAAACCTAAATAATATGCCCTAGAAAACCCTAAACCCTTATTCCCAAAAAAACAATAAACACTTAAACCACAAAACCCAAATATCTTAGTACCAGAAAACACTATTACCTCATCCCCATATTCCCTAAACCCTCAATTCTTGTAACTCTTACACCCTTATACCTTGATAACCCTAAAACCTTATCCCCCAAAAAACCCACCCCCATCCCCTCAAATCCCCAAACAGACATCCTCTGAAAAACCTAAACCTTTTTCCCCACAAAACCCTAAACACTAAGACCCAAAAACCTAAAACCCTTAGCTACAAAAACCCATAAACCCTCATCCCCATAAAATCCAAAACCAATAACAACACAAACCAAAATCCCCAAGCCCAAAAATACCATAATCTCACAGCACATTAAAAGCATAGACCCTCGTCACCCCAGAAACCCTAATCTATTAGCCCAAAAAATTCCCAATCCCTCATACTCAAAAAACCCGATATCCTCAGCCCAATAAAATCCAAAAATATCTATCCCGAAAAACCCTTAAGGCTCATCCCCATAAATCCCTAAATTTGTATCCCCAAAAACCTAAAAATATCATCCCCATAAATCCATAATCACTAAACCAATGGAACCCCTAAACCCTCATCCCCAGAAAACCGCAAACAATCATTCCATGAAAACCCTACACCATCAACCCCAAAATAACCTTAGGAAATAGCCCTAGAAAACCCATAAACCACATCCATAGTGAACCCTAATCCCTCTTCCCTAGTAAAACATAAATCTCCATCCCTCGAAAATGTTAAACCCTTAGCCCTTGAAAACCATAAACCCTTAGATATAGAAAACCAGAAACCCCCATCCGTAGAAATCCGTAGACCCTAAAAACTAGAAAACACAAAATATTCATCCCTTGATAACCCCAATCCCATACCCAAGGATGACCCTTACACATATCCCCATAAAAACCCAAACACTCTCCACAAAAAACCCTAAACCCCTAGCCCCATAAAATGCTAAACCCTCATCCCTATAGATATTATTCTATCAGCACCAGTAAAACGAATACTCTCCACACCATAATACCATAATCCCCATGCCTCAGTAAACAAAAAATCACATGTCCTAGAAAATCCTAAACCCACAACCCTAGAAAACATCAATCCCACGACCCCCAAAAACACTAAACCCTCTTCTCCAGAAATCCCTATACAATCATCCCAAAAAATCCTAAACCCTCTAACCCCAAAAAATATCAAAATCCACATCCCTATAAAACAGTAGAACCTAAGCCCAATAAAACCCTAAACACTTATCCCTATGAAACCCCCAACCGTCATCCCCAAAAAAACACAAACACTCAGACCAAGATAACAGTAAACCCTTAGCCCATCAAATCCCTAGACCATTATGCCTTGAAATCCATAAACCCTCATCCCTAGAATACCATAAACCCACATCTCCAGAAAACCCTAACCTCATAGTTCTATTATTCCTGAAACACTGAACCCCATAAATCCCTGAATCTTCAACCCTAGAAAATAATAAATCATTAGTCCTATAAAACCCAACAACCACATCCCTAGAATACTCTAAACCTCTACCCCAAAAAACCCTAAACCCTCAGCCCTAGACATTCTTAAAACCTCATCTAGGGAAATCCCTAAAACCAAATCATATGAAAAACAAAAACCATCATCCCTAAAAACCACTAATCTGTCATCCCATGAAAACCCTAAACCCTCTTCCATAGAAGACCCTTAAACCTCACAACCAGAAAACCCCAAACCCTCAACCCGAGAAAACCCTAAAAATTCATCCCCTAAAAACCATAAAACATCATCCTCGAAAAATGTTAAACCCTCATACTCAAAGACCACAAACCCTCATCCATAGAAAAATCTAAACACTCTACACCAGTAAACCCAAAACCATCATTCCTATAAAACCCAAAACATGAAACCCCATAAAACCATATACAATAATAGCTATAAAACCATAAATCATAATCCCCCATTCACTAATAACTCATTCACAAAATACCCTAAACACTTAGCTCTAGAATACCCCAAGCCCTCATCCCCAAAACATGTCTACCCATATACCTACAGGACCCCAAACACCCATCCATAGAAAACACCAATCCCTCAAAAAAATAAACCCTATGCCTTTTACCTGGATAAAGAAAAACCCTAATCCAAATAAGACCATAATCCCTTAGCCCTAGAAACCCCTAAACCATTAGGACTAGAAAAAACTAATCCTTGATGCCACTAAAGCACAAACCCTTAGCCCCAGAAAACCCTAAACACTCAGTGCCATAAAACCCTAAACACCCAGCCCCAGAAAACATGAAACCCTCATACCAATAAAAATATAAACCTATAGCCCGAGAAAACCCTAATCCCTCATACCCATAAAATGGTAACCCCCCGTCCTGGGAAAAACCTAGACCCTCCAACCTAGAAAACACTAAACCTTAACCCCAGGAAACTCTCAACCCCGATCCATATATAAAACTATACCCTCATTCATAGAATAAAAATAATCTATCAATCCTTGATAACATAAAGCCTCTACCACATAATACCCTAAACCATCATCCCCAAATAACCATAAACCCTCATCACATGAAAACACTAAAAACATATCCTTTCAAAACCATAAAACATTATCCCCAAAAAATCATAAACAATTATCCCTAGATAACCATAAAACATCATGCCTAGAATACTGTAAATACTCATCCTAAAAATTCTCCAAACACTTATCCCTAGAGTACCAAAAACTACATCCCAAGAATCATCAAAACCCAAAACCCCATGCCCCATAAATCCCTAAACCATTAATTCTTATAAAAACTTTTCCAAAACCCCATAAAATCTTATACCCAATCCCTAAGAAAATAATAAATACACAGCAAATGAGTACCCTAAACACACAACCCAACAGAACCCTAAACCCATAGCCCTAGAAATCTCTATACCATCATCCACCAAAAAAATCTAAACACTCAGCCATAGAAAATCATATACCCAAATCCCTAGAGAAACCGAAAATCACCGAAAAATAAAACCCTAGAACCTCATCCTTAAAAAATAGTCAGGTTAAAAAAAACCATATACCCCAAGCATTACAAAACAACAAATTCTCAGTCCCAGAAAAACCCAAACCCTCACCCCTAGAAAAAAAAACATTCAACCCCCAAAACCCTAATAATGCATCCAAAAATTCCTTAATTATTCATCTTGATATGACCTTAAACCCTCACCACTAGAAATCAGTAATTGTGATCCCTAGAAAACCCTAAACCATCAGCCCTAGAAAACGCGACACCTCTATTACTAAGAAACACAAAACCCATATCCCCATATTACTTTGAAAACTAATTTATTGAAAACTATATACCCTCATCCATATAAAAACCTAATCCCCCAGCCGTATTAAACTCTAAACCCCCTCCCTAGAAAACACTAAGCTGTCAGCCCCAGAAAAATACAATCCCTCCCTTCTAGAACTCCATAAACTCTACTCCCAAGTAAACTCTAAACCATTATCCATAGAAAATCATAAAGAATCAATAATAGAAAACACTAAACACTCACCACTAGAAAACCCAAAAAAATCATACCAAAAAAATTGTATGACCACAATCCCAAAATAACAATAACCCTAATCCCTATAAAACCATGAATAGTTTACAAAGAAAATCCCTTAACCTAAATCACTATAAAACACTAGACTCTACACCCAAAACCCCTAAACACTCTTCCCTACAGAACCATAAACCTTCATTCTATGAAAACAAAAAATCCTCAAACCTAGAAAACCCTAAAAATCAATCCCTAAAAATAGTAAACCCTAACATAGAAAACCCACAGCCCCTGAAAGCACTAAACCTTCAATCCAAATGAACAATCCCTCAACCATTGAGAACCAAAAACCATAATCCCAATAAAATACATAACCCTAATCCCCAAGAAACCCTAAACTATCATCCCTAGAATAAAAAACACTTAGTCTTATAAAATCAAGAACCTTTCACCCTGGAAAACCCGAAAACCTAATCTTTAGAAATCCCTAAACTATAATCTCGAGAAATCACTAACCCCTCTACCATTGAAAAACATAGGAACCACATCCCATGAAAACCCTAAACTCTTAACCCCAAGAAAACCTAAACCCTCAGATACAGAACACAGTAAACCCTCTGCCCTAGAAAACCATAAACCCTAAACAACATAAAACCCTAAAATAAAATCCATATGAAACCCTATATCCTCATCCATTGAAATCCTTAAATTATCAATCCAGATATCACTAAAACATAAGACCTATAAGACACTAATCCTTAGAAAATCATAATCCATTAGCCCAAAAAAAATCTAACCCCTCACCCAAAAAAACCCCAATCCTTCATCACAAGATAAAAATAATATATCATCGCTGGAAGGCCCTAAACCCTATGTCTCAAAAACCCCATGACCCTAATCCCTATAAAATGATGACCCTCTAACCTGAAAATCACTAAACCCCCTACCTGAGAAAACTGTAAAACCTATTTCCCAAGACACCCTAAACTCTTTGAACCGAAAAACCTAAATGTACAACCCCAGAAATCCCTAAACCCATAGCCCTAGAAAAATCCTAAAGCCTCATCCCTACAAAATACCAAACCCCCATCCTCACAATACCCATACCCCTTTTTCGTAAAAACACCTAAACATTATACCGCAAAAATCCCAAAACCCTTATCAGAAAAAATTGTAAAATCTCATCCCAACAAAACAATATACCCTATGGCCAAAAAACTGAAAACCATCATACTAAAAAATCCCTAATTCCATATCCCTAAATGTTTTAAAACCCTCATCCCTAAAAAACACTAAACCCTCTCTCCAAAATAACATTAAAACATCAGCCAAAAAAAACTAATCCATCACTAACAAAAAACCCTAAACCCTCATCCCAAAAAACAATAAAACCTCAGCCCCAAAAAACCCTAATAAATTATCACTAAGAAGCTCTAATCCCTTGGCCCCATAAATACATAAAAACTCATCCCCAGGAAACCCTAAATCCCCATCCCCAGAAAACCATAAACATTCATCCACATAGAACCCAAAATATAATCCAAAGAATAACCTAATCCATTAGTACAAACAAAACAAAAACACTCATCCCCATAGAACCATAAACACTAAGACCTAGAAAACTCAAAAATATCGTCCAATGAAAACCATAATCCTTCAAAAATTTAAATCCCATAAATGAATCCTCAAAAAACCCCAATAACATAGCCATAAAAGACCCCAAACCCTCATCCCCCAAAACCCCAAACTCCAATCCACATAAAATGTAATCCCATGTCATTAGAAAAACATAACCAATCATACAATGAAAACCCTAAATGGTTAGGCCCCATTAATACTTAATCCCTCAGCACTAGAATTCCCTAATCCCTATTTACTAGAAAACCATAACTTTTTTTCCTGGTAAAACCCAAAACCCATGTCCCTAAAAACCCAAAACCCATATCCCTAGAAAGAATAAACCCTGAGCCCTGAAAAACGTTAAATCTTATTGCTAGAAAAACCATATATCGTAATCTATAGAAATATCAAAATAATCATCTCTTGAAAACTCTAAACCCTCATCCTAAAAAAACATAAACACTCATCGACATGAAACAATCAATACTTATCCCTAGAAAACCATAAACACTTATCTTGGAAAACCCAAAACCATCATCATTCAAAAAATATAAACCCTCATCCCTATAAAACCCTATACTCTCATCCCCATAAAACCATAATCCCATATATATATAAATCCCAAAATCCTAAACTGCATAATACTATAAAATCACAGATCTAGAATGCCCTAAAACCTCATCCCTAGAAAAACCTTATCCGGATTCCCTAGAATACCCTAAACCCTAAGAAAAAAATCTTAAACCCACAGTACTTAAAATCCATGTACACTCCACCATAGATAACACTAAACCCACTTCCCAAAAATAAATTAATGCATAAACCCCAAAAACCCTAAACCCTTGGTAATAGAAAACCCATATCCCTCAACTGTAGAGGACCCTAACCCTCATACATAGAAAACCTCAAACACAAACTGTTAATAATCTGGAAACAATCATCCCCAAAAAATCCAAGACCATAACCCTCATAAAACCCTAAAACCTAGAGCTAGAACAGACCAAGAAAACCCTAAACCTTTTTCCCCAAAAAATATGAACCCCTATCCCTAGAAAACCCAAACAATCATCCCTAAAAAATGCTAAACCATCTCCCCAAGAAAACCGAAAACCCTCTTCCCAAAGAAATCCCTAATCACTGAACCATAGAAATCCCAAGCACCTCATTCCCAAAAAAAACATAAACCACCTTTCCTAGAAAAATCAAAACCCTCATTCCTATAAAAAAACACAACCCTTGAAAACCAAATACCTTCATTACAAAAAAACCATAAACCGTTAATAACAAAACACCACAAAACCTCATCCACAACAAACCTAATCCTTTGAAAACCCTAAATTACCATCCAATGAAAACACTAAACCCTCAAACATCAAAAACCTAATCCATAACATATATAATACCCTCAACCCTCATCTATATAAAACCCTAACACCTCATCAATATAAAACCAAAAAAAACCATTCCCATTAGACCCAAATCTTTATCCCATAAAACCCTAAACCCTCAACCAAATAAAAAAACCCTTAGACATGTAAAACCCTAAACCATAATACCCATAAAACAATATTCTCTCACCCCAATAAAATCTTTCACCTTAATCCCAAAAAACCTTAATATATAATTTTTTAGAAAAACCATATACACTCAGAACTATGAACCCCTGAATCATTCTCTTATAGAATACGAAATCCCTCATATCGATTAAACCATAAACCATCATGCATAGAAAACACTAAACTCATGCCCCTAAAACCCCCTAAGAAAAAAATCAATGAAAAACTAAACCCTCAACCTCTAAAAACTTGTAATCACTCATTAATAGTAACCCATAATCCCTCATCCCCCAAAAAACCTAAAACCTCATCCCCATAAACACATAAACCCTTAGATTAGAAAAACTTATAACCCACTATCAAAAAAATACATAAACACTTAGCTTAAGAAAACCCTAAACACTTATCCCTAGAAAATCCTAAATCCTCATCCCCAAAATACAATATTTCATAATCCCAAGAAAACCATATTCCTTAATCCCTTGAAAACCCCAATTCCTCATCCCCAAGAAACCCCAAACAATCATCTATATAAAACATAAAATCATTATCGCCCCAAAACCACACACCCTTAAGAAAAAAATCGTAAACTATCTTCCCTAGAAAAACCTAATCCCCCATCCCCATAAAACCCCATACCCATTTCTCCAGAAAACCATACACAATCAGCACTGTAGAACCCAAAATCCTCAACCATTAAAATTCTTAAATCCTCATCCCTAGAAAAACCTATACCCACATCATCAAAAATCCCTAAACACTCATACCAATAAAACTATATGCCATCATCCCCATAAACACCAAAACCATCATCTTGAGAAAAACCAAATCCTATAGCCCCAGAAAACACTTACTATTAACCCAAGAAAACCCAAAACAATACATTCTTGAAAACCCTAAACCCGTAGTCCTAGGAAACCCTAATTCCTCATCCATAGAAAATACTTAACCCTCACCCCCAAAAAACCATAAACCCTCATCCCTAGAAGACCCAAAATTGACATCCATAGAAAATGATAAACCCTCATCCCGAGAAAACCCATAACCCTTATCCCTAGAAAACCCTGATCCTTATGCCCTATAAAACAATTAATCCTCAGTCCTGGTAAACCCTGAACACTCCACCCCATAAAACCCTAAACCCTCTTACCTATAATACTCAAAACCCCACTCCAAGAAAACCCAAATCACTTCATGCATTGAACACTTTAAACATTCATCCCCAAAAAACCCTAAAACCTCATCCCCAAATAACTGTGAAACGACATCTTCAAAAAAATTGTAATACCTCAGCCCGAGAGAATCCCAGAACTTTTTTAATAAGAAACTATAAATCCTATTCTATAGAAAAACTACTCAATTTTCCTTATAAATCCCTAAACCCTAATACCTAGAATAAAATAAACCCCACATCCCAGAAAACTCTTAACCCTTAGCCTAGAAAACCATTAACCCTCATCCTCATAAAAAACCACTCAACCATAGTAATCCCAAAACCATTATCCATAGAAAAACATAAAAGGTCACACCTTATGAATTATTAACCTTCAGACTTAGAAAATCCTAAACTCTCATTCATTGAAAAATCCTAAACCCATAGCACGAGAATACCCTAAACCCTCAGCCCCATAAAACCCTAAACACATATCCATAGAAAACTGGAAAACCTAATCACCATAAAATCACAAATCCCTTATCCATGGGAATCCCTAAATACTAAAAAACCACCAATATATAACCTATATTCCACATAATAACCTATTCCAACATCTCTATAAAATTTCTAAACACTTATCCCCAGAAACACTAAAACTCAAACCCTAGAAAACACAAAACCCTCATCCCTAGAAAACTATAAAACCTCATCACAAGAATACCCAGAAACATCATCCCAAGAAATATTTATACCATATCTCTACTAAAACCTTATTCATCATCCCCATAGAACCTAAAACCCTCATCCCCTGAAAAACCCTAGACCCTCATCCCCAAAAAACACCAAACCCACATTCCTAGAAAGCCCTAAACCCTCAGCCATAGAAAAAACCAAACCCTATTTCTTGAAAACAGCAATCCTAACCCACTAAAAACCCTAGTCCCATATCCCAATAAAATAATAAATACTCTTCCCCAAAAATCTTAAACACTCATGCGAACTAATCCCAAAACAATATGTTACTAAAAAACCCTATAACCTTAGCCCCAAAAAATTCTTAAACCATCTGCCCCAAAAAAACATAAACACTTAGTCCCAGAAATACCTGAACCATCAACCCCAGTGAACACAAATGTCATAGACCTTTAAAACCCGAATACCTCATACCTGAAATGCCTCAAACCATAGACCTGAAAAACATATAACCATTAGTTGTGGACCCTCCTACACATAAAACCCTAAACCCTCATCCCGAGAAAACCCTAATCACTCAGTCTTGAAAATACCTAAATGATTTTCCCATTAAAGGATACACACTATCACCAAAATAACCTAAAACATCTACCCCAATAGACACAAAACTAACATCCTTGGATAACCCTAATCCCATATCACCATTAATCACAAACTATCAACCCTGAAAACCCTAAAAACTCATCCTCATGAAACCTGAAACCATTTTCCTAGAAAAACATATACCCTCATCCATTGAAAACCCTAAACCCTATGCACTAGAAAACCAAAAACCCTAATCCCTAGAAAATCCTAAACCCACAGCCCTTGAAAACCCAATGACCTAATCCACATAAAACAGTAAAACATCTATCTGTATAAAATCTTAAAACCTCATACTCAAAAACCCTAAACCCATGGCTTTAAAACCCAACAACCCTCTTCCCTACAAAACACTAAAACATCATCACATGAAAAACCTATACCCTATACCATAGAAATACCTAATCCCTAATCCTAATTGAAACCTAAAACCCATCCCTAGAAAACCCTAAACCCTCAACCTAGAAAACTATGAACCCCCATAGCCATAAAAAACTATACTCATAGACCCATATTTCCCTGAACCCTCTACCACAATAAGAATTAAACCCTTAGCCCTAATCAAACCAAATACCACATCCTCAAAAAACCATGAACCCTCAACCCTAGTAAAATCTAAATCCTCAATCCAAAATAAGATGTAGACTCTCTGTCCGAAAGAAAACCATACACCATCATCTCCAATAACCGATAAAACCAAATCCACAAAAAATTTTATTACTTCAACAACATAAAACCCTATGCTTTTAGTACTATAAAACACTAAACCCTCAGCCCTAAAAAACACTAAACCATTGATTCCAAAAAACTATAAACCCTAAAATCCATGTAAATCAATTACTGTCATCGCCATGAAAACTAGAACCATCATCCCAAATAAACCATGAAACCATTACCCATGAAACTATAACATTCATCCCCATAAATCCATGTACCCTCCGAACCACAAATCCGAATACACTCAGCCCCATGAATACATAAACCCACATCCAAACTAATCCTAGAATCCCTATCCTTATGAAACCCTAAACTATCAACCCAATGAAATCATAAACCCTCATCTTCATGAATGCCTTGACCCTAATTCAAAAGATACCCTCAACCCCAATCCTAGATAAAACCTTCAAACATCAACCCTATGAAACATGAAAACCTCATCCCCAAGATAGTCTTAACATCATACCGAAGAATCCCTGAACCCTCATCCTTAGGAAACCCTAAATCTTTATCCGTATTGAACCATGACCCTCATCCCAATGAATCTATGAACACTGATCCCAATGAAACCCTAAACCCTATATACCATGAAAACATCAACCCTCATCCCCATGAAACCTTGAGCCCTCAGCACCAAGAAATTATGAACCCTAATACCCAAGAAACATTGAATCCTAATCTCTTGGAAACCCTAAACACTCATCCCCAAGAACACCCATATCATCATCCCTAAGAAACCACAAACCCTCATCCTCATGAAACAATGAATCCCCATACCCATTAATCCTTGAACACTCACCCACATGAATCCCTAAAACCTCACCACAAAAAAACCATGAACCCTAATACACTAGAAACATTGAGCCCTCACCACCCAAAAACCCTAAATCATAAATCAAAGACTCCTTGAACCCTCATCCCTAGAAAACCCTAGGCTGAAATCTCCAAAAAAAACCATGAAGACTCAACCCCAAAAAGCACTAAACCCTCATCCAAAATAAACAATGACCTTACATAACTACGAAACCCTTAAACATGAACCCCAAATAACCCTAAACACCAATCCCCCCAATCCCAAAACACTATTCCACAAAAAAACATGAACACTAAACACAAAATAACCCTGAACCATCAACCAAAAAAACATTGAACATTCATACCAAAAAAACTGGAACCCTCATCCCCCAAAAATCATGAACTCTCACCCCTAAAAAATATTAAACCACTACTACATAAAATGCATGAAAATAACCTCCAACAATCACAGAACACTATGACCCATATAAATGTAAACCCCAATCCATAAAAGAACATGAAACATAAGCCCTATATATCCTTGATCTTTCATCCCCCAAAATCTATAAACCTTTATCCATAAAAATCATTAACACATTTCCCAAATAAAACATATACCAATAACCCCAAAAATCTCGAATTAGTCATCCACAATAAACCTAACTTCCTCCTTCCAAAAAATTTGTGAACCCTCAACCCCATAAAAATTGAACTCCAAGCCAAAATCCCCCTAATCATTGAGCCCCATGAATCCCTAAACCCTAATCCCCAAAAAACCATGAAACCTTAGCCATAAAAATATTTGAAAACATTGTCCCAGAAAACCCTAAACACTTATCGGAAAAAACCATGAACCCTCAGTGCCAAAACGCCAAAAAAGTCATCCCAAACAACCCCTAAAACAATTATCACAAAAAAACCATATAATAACCACTCTTTAAAACCCTATACCTTTATCAACAAAAAACCCTAAACCCTCATCCCTAAATATCATAAATCCTCATCCAAAGAAAACCCTAAACTCTCATCTCTAAAAAACCATGAACCCTTATGCCCAAAAAATTTTCACCCCACATCCCCAATAAACCCTAAACCCTCTTCTGCAAAAAAACATGAACCATGAGTCGAGAAAAACTCCAAACATCACAACCCAAATAACCATGGACACTTAGACCCAACAAACCCTAAACCATAAGTCCCAAAAAACCATGAACATTGTGACCAAGAAAAAAAATCCTTGATCCCAAAATAACCTAATAATGGACTCATTAAACAATGAACCATGAGCCCCAAAACGACTTAAACACTCATCCTTGAAATACCCGAGACAATTAAACTAAAATATCCTTGAACCCTCAGCTCCAAAAAACCAAAAACCATCAGCTCAAAAATTCATTGAACACTCAACCCTGAAAAAATTAAACCCTGAGAACTAAATACATTGATCCTTGATCTGTAAAAACCCCTAAAAACACATCCCCAAAAACATGTGAACTGTTATCCCCAAAAAACCTAAAACCTTATCCCCCAAAAATACATGAATACTCATCCCCAAAAACATTAAAACCTCACCCTAAAAAACATTCATCCCTCACCTCCAAAAAACCCTAAACCCTTTTCCCAAATAAAAATAACCCTCATCCCCAAAAAACACATAACCCACATCCACATGAATCCTTAAACCATCATACGTATAAAACCCTAAAACATCAATGCTAAAAAAACCTATAACATAATCCCAAAAAATATGTGATCCCTCATCCCCAAAATATCTGTGAACCCTATTCTCTAAAAGGCCTGGAATAGTCTACCCCAAAAAACTAAACCCATATCCTCAATAAACCATGAACCCCGAGCCATAAGAAACCGTGATCTCTTTGCCCCAGATGAATCTTGAACCCTGGGTTTAAAAACTGAACTCTCAGCACCAAAAAACATGAATCTAAAGCGCTATTAAACCTTTAACCGTAATCTATAAAAATATTTTAAACCTTAAAACCAAAAAACCTAATACCTCATCCACAATAAACATCAAACCCTCACCCCCAAAATACCTGGAACACCCTGTTCAAAAAAAATTGTACCCTCAGTGCTAAAAAACACTAAATGCTCAGGCCCAAAATCTCACACACCATGCCACAAAAACACAAAACCCTATGCCAGAAAAAACCCTCAATCCTCAACCCAAAATAATAGGCCCCTTATCACCAAAACCATGATCCCTCGGCTGAAAAATTACCCCAACATCTCAACCCTAAATAACCCAATTCCTCAGTCCCAGAATATACTCATACGTTAGTCTAAAAAAATGCCGAAATATTAACCCAAATAACCCAAAAGCCTCAGCCTTGAAAAACCATAATCCTCATCCATATAAAACCCTATGATTCGAGTCTAAAAACCTATAAACCAACCTCTAGAAAAAACCATTACACCCTCATCTAAAAAAATCCTTAAACACTAAGCACCAAAAAACAATAAACTTGCAGGCCAAAGAAATCCAAAACCCGTATCCACAACAAACCTAAACCCTCAACCATATGAAACTCTATTCCATCATGTCCAAAAAGACATAAATACAGAAACCTAAATAACACACAACACTCATCCCTAAGAAACACTCAACCCTTAGCACTAGATAAACCTCAACCCTTATCATCAAAAATCCATAACTGCTCACCCCAAAAAACATTAAACCCTCATTCCAAAAAACCAATAAAACACCAGACCTAAAAAACACTCATCCATCATCCGAAATAAACCCTAAACCCCCATTCCCAATAAATATTGAACCATCATTTCCAAAAAACATTAAACCATCATCCCCAAAAAACTGAATACTCATCCCCAAGAAACCCTAAACCATCAGCCCTATAAAACCCTCAAGATTCATCCCTAGAAAACTATAAATCCTCATATATATAAATCCATAAATCCATAGCTTAATAGAAAACCTCAACCATCATACCCAAAAAAACATAAATCTTGAGTCCCAAAAAATTCCTCATTTCTTAGCACTATAAAATCATCAACCCTCTCCCATAGAAAACTTTATCTATAAACCCCGAAAATACTCTCATCCTTAACCCCACAAAATTGTAACCCCTCACCCAGAAACCTTAAAAATCATCCTCCAAAACCCCGGTTTCCTCAACCCAAAATTCACTCAATCCACATCCCTAGAAAACCCAAAACACTTATACCAATAAAACACTCAACCCTTATCCCAAAAAAAACCCAAAACCCTCTATACTCTTCTATAAAAACTGTTAACGATCATCCCCAAAAAACCATTAACCCATCATCCACAAAAAAAACCTTCAAACCTCATCCATAAAATACAACAACCATTCTCCAAAAAAAACACCTCAATCCCCCATATATCCTAGACCAAAATACCAATAAAACACCACAACAGTCTTCACCAAAAACTTAAATTGTAATCCCAAAAAACCATCAACTATCATCCCAAACAAACCCACAATCCTTTGTCTCAAAATGTCCTCAACCCTAATCCCCCAAAACCCAAAACCATCATCCCCAATAGCTCTGGAACACTCATCCCTAAAAACAATTGAATGATCAGTGACAAAACCATGAACCCTATGACCAAAAAATCGCTAAAACCTTATCCACTAATAATAGTAAACCATAATTCCTTCAATTCCTCGAACCCTCAAAATAACAAATTCCTAGATCTCCAACCCTAAAAATCCTGAACCCTTAGCCCCCAAAAAACCCTTAACTGTTATCTCCAAAAAATCCTCACCCATTAGACCAAAAAATATATGAACATTCATCCTTAGAAAAAAAAAACCCTCAGTTGAAAAAAATGACCCCTCATACAAAAACACCGTAAACAATATACTCTGAAAAACCATGAAACCTTAGTCAAAAAAATATATGATCCCTCACCCCCAAAAATCCTAAATCGTCAATCTAGAAAAATCTTGAAACCACATCTCTAAAAAATCATGATCCATGTGTCCCAAAAAACTATGAACCCATAGCCCCAAAAAAATCATGAATCCTCGGCTGAAAACCCCTAGAACACCAATCCCTAAAAAACCATAAACCCTCAAATCCAAAATATATTTCATCCCCATCACCCAAAAAACATTGAACCTTGGTCCCTAAATATCCCTGAACTATGAGCTCCAAAAAATAACAGACTGTAATGCAAAATAAATGGAACCCTCAGCCCCAAATAATTTCGAATCCTCAGACCGATAAAACCCAAAACACACAACAAATAAACCATGAACCATCAGCCCCAAGAATCTATAAACCCTCAGACCTAAAAATATATTAACCCTCAGCCCCAAAAAATGCAATATCCTTAGTCCCATTAAAACAAAAACCCTCTACCCCAAAAATCCATAAACCTTCGACCCAAAAATATTATAATCCATCATATAAGAGGGAGAAAAAATCCTCAATCTTAAAAGACACTAAATCCACAGACCCAAAAATCACTAAACCCTTCCCAACAAAAATCCCTGAACCCTCATCCTAAAAAAACCACAAAACACGCTTCCTAAAAAACCCAAAAACCATAGAACAAAAAAAATCCTAACTACTCATCATTAAAAAATTATAAACCCTAAACCCCAAAATCCTAAATTCCCATCCCCCCAAAACACTAAATTCAAACCCCATAATAACTACAAACACTCATGCTTAAAAAAACTATACTCTCATCCCCTAGAAAAACATTAACTCTAAACCTCAAAAACCCACGTATCCTTATCCAAAAAAAAACACTAAACCCCCAACCTACAAAAAACATGAACCTTCAACCTAATAATCCCAGAAACCATAGCCCCAAAATAACTTAACCCTCATATCTTCCAGACCCTAGACACTCAACCCTAAAAAACTCTAAACTCTAACCCTAAATAAAACATAAACCCTTATCCCCCAAAAAACTAATACCCCAGCCCCAAAATACCCTCAACCCTCATCCTCAAAAAACCATATACCCTCATCTAAAAAAACCCTAATCCATCATCCCCAAAAAAACCTAAACCCATAGCTACAAAAACTCCACTACCCTTATACAAAAAAAAAACCACAACTCTCCACCCTAAAAATCATGACGAATCTAGTCTAAAAACCCATCAAAACTCAGTCTTAAAAATACCTCAAACACATCCCCCGAACCCAAAACCTCATTCCTACAATCAGTCAAAACCCATCCTAAAAAAACCTCAGCCCTTATCCCCCAAAAAACCTAAAACTGCATCCCCAAAAAACCATATTGCACATCCACCAAACTCCTAAAACCTCAGATCAAAAAATAAATGTATCCTCAGTTAAAAAAACTTCAACCCTCATCCAATAAAACTCTCAACCCTTTGAATTAAAAAAACATAAACCATCTACCCCAAAAACATTAAATCCTCATCTTTAAAAACCCCAACCGATCGACCCCAAAATAATATGAACCATCACCCCAAAATATATTGAAATCTAAAACCAAAAAACCATAATCAAAATGCCACAAAAATATTCTATTACATGAGCCCCAAAAGACCCTGAACCCTCATCCAGAAAAAAACCCTCAACCCTCAGCCCCAAAACACTCTGAACCCTTAGCCCTAAAAAACCCAAAAACCTTATCCCCAAAAAACCATGATCCCACAGCTCCAAAAAATTCTATACCATAAACCCTAAAGAACGCTGAACCATCATCCCCTAAAAAACAAAAACCCTCTATCACAAAAAGAAAATAACCCTCAGTGCCAAAAAACCCTAAACCCCCTCCCCAATAAAACACAAAACCCTCTTCCAAAAATACCTAAACACTCAGCCCCCCAAAATTATGAACCCACGGCCAACAAAACACTTAAAAATTAATCCCCATGAAAATCCGTAATTCCATTGCCTCAAAAACCACCTAAAAATAGGCACAAAAAGGATAATTAGTTTGGCAAAAATATCACATAATCCTAACCACTTAAAAACTCGAAACACTATTCCCTAAAAACTCTTTAACCATTGGCCCCCAAAAACCCAGAACCCCATCCCCAAAAAACCCTAAACACTTGGACCTAAAAAAACTCAACCCCCCAGCCCCAATGTATCCCAAACCCTCTTCCGCATGAAATCGTAAACTATTATTGATCAAAACACCCAAACCCTTAAGCCCAAAATAACCATAAACCATCATTCTAGAAAAATTGAACCACTCATTACTATGGATCCCAAAACCATATCCCCCAAAAACCATAAAACCACTAACCTAATAACATTATACCCTCATCCAGAAAATACATAACCCCTCCTAAAAAAATCCCAATACGTGAGCCCCAAAAATATAAAATCATTTAGCCCCAAAAATGTCCAAAAAATATTCCCAAAAAAACCTAGACCCTCATCCTTAAAAACTCCATAATCTCAACCCTATATATCTCAAAACCATTTACAAGAAAATACCCTAAATCCTAACCACAAAAAAACTCTAAACCCACAGTCCCAAAAAAACTCAAATAATAAATCCCCCAAAACTCAAACCCTTAGTAACTAAAAACCCAAAACCCTCATATCCAATAAAAATCCTTAACCCTCATACACAAAAAAAAATCCCTTGTCACAAAAAATTCATAATCCCATTGCCCATGAATCCACTAAACCCTCATCTTCAAATAGACCAAAACCTGGAGCCATAAAATAATAGAAACTGATATCCTCAACGAAACCTAAAACCCGCATCCCAAAAAAAAATTCTAGTCTTAAGCCCTAGAAAACCCCAAAACATCAATCCCAAATCTTCCAAACCCTCAGCCCCAAAAAAACACAAATCCTCAGACCCAAAAAACTGTAACCCTCAACTCCAAAAATACCTAACCCTATTCCGAAAAGACACCCAATACTTCATCCTCAAAAAACTACCTATCCATACCCCCAAATATCCCAAAAACATCACACCAAAAAACCATAAACTATCAGCCACAATGAAACCTAAAACGTTATCCACCAAAAAATATTAACCCATGTCCTCAAAACCACAATCCCACACCCTATAATAATTGAAACCTCAACCCCAAATAACCCAAAACTCTCATTCCCCTAAATCCCTCAAACATTCAGCCCCAAAAAAACATAAACAATAAACCAAAATAAATCTCTAACATAAACCCCTAAAAAATCCATACACACAACCACAAAAAACTCAAACCCTCAAGACAAAAAAACTCAAAAACCACAAACCAAAAACACCCCAGGATCCTAACTCAAAAAACCCAAACCCTCATCCTAAAAAACACAAAACCCTTATCCCAAAAAAACTTAAACCCTCCACCCCAAAAAATCACAAACCAATGACAACAAAGATACCTAAACTCAGGTAAATAAAAAACACAATTTTTTCAAACTAAATAAACCCTAAATTGTGAACCCAAAAAATAAAAAACCCTCAGTCCAAAAAATACCCAAAATGATTTTCCCTAAAACCCATAAAAATTAATCCCTAAAAAATTATATATCCAAATACCCAAAAAAACATAAATTCTTTAATCCATAAAAAAACGTCCACACCAAAAAAACCCTAAACACATAAACCTATAAAGCCTTAAACTCTCAGCATTAAATAACCTATAACCAACACTAAAAACCCTAATTACTCAGCCCCCTAAAACCCTATGAACACAACCCTAAACAAATATAATATCTTAGACCCAAAAATAACTTATCCATTATCCCAAAATAACATAAGACTTCAGAATGAAAAAAAACGTAATCCCTCAGCCCCAAAAAAACATAATCCTTCTACCCCATAAAACCGTAAATCTAAAGCCAATTAATTTTGTACACTCTTCCAAAAAAATCATACACCCTTAGCTTCAAAATTACCTCTATCCATAGCCACCAAAAAACCTAAAAACTCATCCCCAAGAAACCATAAACCATCATCCCCAATAAACATACAATTTCAACACCAATAAACCATAAACCCTCGTAAAAATAATTATGTACCCTAAAAAACGAAATTTCTCTTCCCTACAAAACACTAAACCCTCTTCTCTAATTATACCCTAATCTCTAAAAACATAAAACCCTAATCCCTCAGCCCCCAAGAACCATAAACCTTCATCCCCAAAAATCCCTAAACCCTTAGTACTAATGAAAAGTAATTCCTCATACCCCAAAATACCATAATACATTAGGCAACAAAAACAATAAAATCTCAGCTGTAAAAAACTCTAAACCCATAGCCCAAAAAAATATAATCCCCCAAGACAAAAAATCCTAACCCAACTACCCAAAAAAACCTTAAATCACATACAAAATAAAAACTAAACCCTCAATCCCCCAAATAACTAAATCCTCACCCCAACAAAAAGTAAATCCTTATCACAAAAAAACATCAAACCTCACCGTAAAAAACACTAAACCCTCATTCCTAAAAAACTTTAATCCCACAATCATAAAAAACCATAATCTCGTGGCCCAAAAACCATAATAAATCATCCCAAAACAAACACTAAACCCTCCACCCCAAAAAAACCCTAAAAAAATCTTCCCAAAAAACCCTAAACCCTTTTCCCCAAAAACCATGAACACTCTTCCCAAAAAAATTAATTATCCATTTATTCCCTAAAAATTATAAACCCTCAACCCCAAAAAAACCAAAATTCTCAACCAAAAATCCTTATATCCTATATCTGGAAAAACCCTAATCCTTCATCCCCCCCAAAAACCATAAACCCTCAATCTCGAAATTTCCTCTACCCACCACCAAAAAATCTTTAATTCCTCAATAATAAAAAATCCGAAAACACAAAGACCCAAAACCCCAAAACCCCACGGATCAAAAAACAATAATTCGTTAGCCAAAAAATACTAGAACCACATCCCCAAAAAAACCACATCCCCAAAAAACCCAAAAACATTAGCCTAAAAACCCCTAAACCTGAAACGTAAAAAACACTAAGACCACTTCACCAAAAAAAAGCATATTCTTCCATCCCCCAAAACCCTAATCTATAAACCCAAAAATACACTAACTCCTATCACTCAAAAACATAATCCCTCTACCCCAAAAAACCCTAATCCCTCATCACAAAAAATTACCAAAACCCTTAATCCCAAAAAATCAATGAACCCTCAAACAAAAAACTGAAAACCCACAGACCAAAAAACCTAAATCACCAGTACCAAAAAACCCTAAACCCTCTTCCTGAAAAGAATGCCAAACCAAAAATCCAATAAATACCTAAACCACAATCTCCAAAAATCACTAACCCTCTGCATCAAAAAACACTAAACCCTCAACCCCAAAAAACCAAAAACCATAATCCCCAAAAAACAATAAAAAACACAGCACAAATAAACCATTAAAACTCATCCCAAAAACCCATAAACCATCCTCCCCCCAAAATACCAATCCCTCTTCCACAAAAATTTATAAACATACCTCCCCAAAAGACACCAACCTCTTATAAAAAACCCTCTGCACATATCACCATAAACCAATAAACCCTCAACCAAAAAAAACCATAAACACTCAACCCGGAAAAAGCCCAAACCCACGACCCCAAAATATCCTAAAACATCAGCTCCAAATAACTCTAACCCATCAGACCAAAATATCTATAAAACATCAACACCAATAATCTGTAATCCCTTAGTACCATGAAAACCCTAAACTATCATCCCCATAAAAATATAGACCCACATCCCCAAAAAATCCTAAATCATCAACAACAAAAACACTAAACCATTAAGAAAAATACCTCTAACCAATGGTAAAAAACAAAAACCTCCATAAAAAAGAACCCTAAACCACCATCCCCAAAAATCCAAGAACCCTCAACCAAATAAAATCCCTCATTTCCCAGAAACACAAAACTATTGGCCCCAAAATACCATTAAGCCTCTTCCCCAACAAACCCTAAAACCAAGAACTTAAAAAACCTATACCCACATCCCCAAAAACCATACACTATCTTCCCTGAAAAACCCTAAACCGTTGGAGCCTAAAATTAATAAACACTCATTAGCAAAAAACAATAATCCCCCAGCTCTAAAAACCACTAAACCCTTAGCCAAAAAACTGTAAAATCTCTTCCCAAAAAACCCTAAACCCATAGCCCGAACAATATCTATACACAAAGATCCAAAGACCCTGAAATACCCACCATAGAAAAACCATAATTCCATATCCCAAGAAAACCCTAATCCTTCCAGCCCAAAAAACTTAAACCCTCCACCCCCAATAACAGAAAACCCAAATTCCAAAAAAAACATTAATCCTAGGCCACCAAAAATCCTAAAATAGCACCCCAAAACCACTAAACAATCAGACCAAATAAATCATAAAAACATCACCACAAAAAATCATAAACCCTCAATCCCAAAAGGCTCTAAACACTAAACCCCAACAAACCATAAAATCTCCACAATAAAAATCCATAATCCCTCGACCCTAAAAAACCCAAAAACTATAATCCTAAAAAATCTGACAAAATCTACACCAAAAAACCCTCAACCATCAGTCACAAAAAATATGGAAACTAACAACCCCAAAGAACCAAATGACCTCATACCCAAAAAAATTTAAAGCATCATACCAAAAATACCTTAAACAGTTAGATTAAAATACCCTTAACCCTCAACCCTATAAATCTTCACCCAATCATCCCACAAAAACACAAAACCATCAACATCATGAAACCCAATACCCTCATCTCTAAAAAACTATAAAATTTAGACCCCATAAATCGTAATTACTCGACCTTAAAATTACTAAAACACTCAATCCTATAGAACCCTAAACCCTCTTCCCCAAAAATACCAAAACCCATATCCAATATTAACACTAATCCCCCTGTCCCAAAAAATCCCTTAAACACTCTATAGTAAAAAACCTAAACCCACATCCAATAAAACTATAATCCCACACCACAAAAAACCCTTAAACTATTGATATAAATAATCCAAATCCCTTATCCCAAGAAAATCATACACCATCATCCTAAAAAATCCTTATTCCTCATGCCCAAAAAACTTATACCGTCTTCCCGAAAAATCACTATTCCCTAGACATGAGAATACCCTAAAACAACAACATCAAATAACCAAAAAACCTCAACCCCAAAAAATAAATCACCCTCATCCCTAGACTACCCAAAACCCTCCTCCCTCAAAACACCCCCACCAACTTCCCAAAAAACTAGAAAACCTCATCCCAAAAAACATGACACCTTCATCACAAAAAACCACTAGACCCTCAGCCCCAAAAACCCAAAACCACTAGCCCCAATAATCACTTAACCCTAAATCCCAAAAAATATAAATCCAATATAACCCAAAAAAACCTAATCCAAAATCTTTAAAAACCAATATAACATTATACAAAAATAATAATAAACCCACATCCTTAAAAATCCCAACACCCGCACCCCCAAAAAACCCAAAATCAATTTCCCCAAAAACTCTAAATACATAATCCCAAATAAACCCAAATCCTCATCCCCAATGAATATAAAACCCACATACACAAAAGCAGAAAACTATTAGACCCAAAAAAACTAAATCACATGACCCAAAAAACTCTAATCACGTAGATTCAAAAAAATGAAAACCCACAGCCCTAAAAAATCCTTAGCCCCCCAAAAAGCCTAACCATGACCCAAAAAATACAAAACACTTTCATCCAAATAAACACAAAACCCTCATCCCAAAAAAAACCCTATACCATCATACCCAAATAACCCTAAACCCTCATCCTTAAAAACCCTAAACATTCATCACCAAAAAACCCTAAACCATATGGATCAAAAAATAGTAAACCCTCAGCAACCAATAACCCAAAAACCTTAGCCCCACTAAAACCCTAAACCCTAATCCAAAAACAAATAAACCATCAGGACAAAAATAACATAAAACTATTGTTAGCTTTCCGAGGCGCGCAGAGGAAGCCGGTGGGCCGGGGATAATAAAATTTTCATTGGCAGAACGATAGTACTTATCGTCGATGACGATCCAATCCCCGGAGAGGTCTGAGGATCTAGATTACATTATTATGAGAACAAAATTAAAATGAAAACTTACCTGTTTCAAATTCGAAGGTGCGGTCGACTGCCACTAGCCTATGGTGATCATCGCTTGAAGGATCCAAAGCAGGATCTGTCTAGATCGTCCACACGCACTTCAAAAATCTGCAGGAATGCTGATCATTGAACTCCAGGTGCTAGCGCGGCGATTCAACGATATCTTCGATGTCCCGACAATCACCATATCGTTGATCTAGCGATATGTGAGGATGAACTTGATCTGAGCTCTTGGATCATCAGCTTATCATAATAGGAAGTGGGAGGAGAGAGAGGCTCTCAATTTTTCATTCCATAAATTAATGAATAGTGATATGCACACACAAGAGAGAGAGCCTCTGCTCTTATTGATAGAGACATTTATAAATACACAGTAGGGTTCCTCGGCCCCCGTTAATATCCACATTTTTTAAATAAATAATTTCAATAGACTAAACTGTGCCAATATTATTTAATATTTTATCACATACTTGTAATATATATATATATATATATATAATGTTACGTGATAATACTGAGCCATTTAACTCGACTCGTTGTCCCACTTAATATTTAAATGATCCTTGAATATGAAATAATGTTCATTCAATTAATATTTTTCTTCTATTTACTAAACATGTAAATACATTAAATAAATTCAATCCCAAATATTCATAATTTTAATATGAATGAATTTATTTAATTCATTTGGTGATCGAAAACTGGGACAATGCTTGGACCCTGTGGTGGGGCCCACTATGTCCATATACATATTCAAATGAACAGGTGCAGATTCTTGAATACGGTGTTGTCTGTGACCATCAAGATCCTTATCTTGATAGCAGTGAATAAAATACACAGACCAAGAACGGAGTCTAGCAACTCATCATGGCCCCTAAAGAGATAAGGATAGTCATAGCAGCGACTACCATTCTAGAAACACTGACCGTGTACTATAATCTCTTTGTCATTAAATATCTCATAAAGCAGGACGCACTCTTGTCTCATTGTGCTTATCTTGCTTTATAATTTTCTTATCTATCTAGATGGATTTTCCTTCCTACTGATTTGGACAGAGATTTATGAAGGTGGCACCATCCTGATCAACCAGGCCTGAGATATACAACTTCTTAAACTTGGAAGCGACAAATCCTTTCTTGACCATTCAACCAACGTCATACCACTAATGATGCACACGACACAAACTACCTCCCCACGACATTACTACCATGGGTTTCACCTTGCATAAAAGTACGTAATTAAATGATATACATTGGTAATGGTCTCATGTCAGGAGACCAATACACAAGTTCGTAGATTGGAATGACCAATGACACCCCAAACATGTGGTGTTCTTATTGGCGGGTCTATTCTCATGATCTCACTGCTATATATCACCATGTGAGAACATCATGAAAAGAAGTATCAATGCTTATAATCCCCCAGCACCTGATAGTCAGATATCTACTTTTTCCAGTCAGTAAGATGTATCTAGACTGTAGAGCAAATAGTTAAGATTAATTTCATTGTATCTCGAGGTTCTCATTATAGCATGGGATCTACTATAACCTCTTAACATGAAAACTAACCTTTGGACATTACCATTATTATAGTGGATGCAGAAATGTCTACACTATAATGGTAAGATATCATCCCACATATCTAACTATACACATGATATAGTAATCAAAAGTAATAAATAGTTGGGTATATGGCACCCACTATTTCAACAACAACAACCCCAAAAAACCCAAAACCCTAATCCTTAAAAAACCCTAATCCCTCAGACCCTAGAAAAAAACATCAACCATATTAACACATAAAACCACATACCCAAAATACCATGGACTCTTATCCCCAAAAAACCCCAAATAACAAATTCCTAAAAAACCATAATCCCTGGGAAACAAAAATCACTAAACCCTATGCCCCCAAAAAACCCTAAACACTCACAAAAAATACTAATCCCCCAGAATAAAAAATCCAAAAACCTCAGCACTAAAAAACCATAAACCCTCATCACCAAAAAACCCCTAAACACACGACCCTAAAAAAACTACAACCTCCACCCCAAAAGAATCTTAAATCCTCTGCAACAAAAAACCCAAATCCCTCCACCAAAAAAACCTAAATCCTCATCTAAAAAATATAATCCTTCAACTCAAACAAAACCCTTAACCTTTAGACCCCAAAAATCCATACCCTATGTCACAAAATACCCTAAACCATCGATCACAAAAAAACACAAAACCCTCTGACCTAAAAAAGCCTAAACCCTTCACCCTAAAACCATTAACTGTCGGCCCCAAACAATCCTTAATCCTAATCCCGATAAAATCCCAAAACCCTCAACAGCAAAAACCATAAACTCATATAACTAAAATATACTAAACTAGAAGCCCCACATATCCCTAAACCATCATCCACAAAAAAACAACACCCTCAAAAAAACCTAAACACTCATCCACAAAAAACCAAAATCCCAAGGCCCAAAAAAAAAACAAAACCCTGGACCCCAATAAACCCAAAATCATCAGTACTTAGAAACCCTCTAAACTCACCCCCAACCCTAAAAACTCATTACCAAAAAAACCTTAATCCCTCGACCCCAAAAAACTCTAAAACCTTATCCCCAAAATACCCTAAACCTGTAACCACTGAAAAATCCTAAACTGTCAGCCCCAAAAAAAAATAAACCCATAGCCCAAAATACACAAAACCCTCATTACAAAAAGAACTAAACCCTCTTCCCCAAACCCCAAAACCCTCATCCACAAAATCCATAAACCATCTACCTATGAATACACTAATACCTAGGGCCAAAAAAATCCATAAATCATCATCCCAAAAACCCCAGAACGACCCCAAAAATCCCTCAACATTCATCCCATAAACCCATAACCCCTTAACATAAAAAACACAGATCTAACTCCCTCAAAAAATCATTTACCCTGATCCCTTGAAAAACATAAACCATCAAACCCAAAAATATAGAAACCTCTGAGAACTCAAAAACCTAAACACCCAACACCCCTAAATTCTTATCCCCCAAAAAACCAAGTCCCGTTTCCCAAAAAATCCATAGAAACTATGCCAAAAAAAAACAAAAACCCACATCCTCCAAAAACAACTATACACTCCATTACTATAAACCCAAAAAAAATTACCCCCAAAAAACCAAAAATAATTATCCCCAAAATGTAATGAACCCTCATCCTAAAAAAACCCCAAACCCTTAGCACCTGAAAACACTAAAAATTACTCTCTAAAAACCCCTGAATCCTAAACCCTGAGAAACTTCTTCCCAGAAATTCCAAAACCCTTATCCGAATAATATCATTAAACCTATTTTCCGAAATAAGACAAGACCATAATCCTCAAACAAACCCAAATCAGAAAACTTCAAAAAAATGTAAAACATCTTCCACAAAAAACACAAAACCCTTAGAACCAAAAAACCCAAAACCCTCATCTCAAAAAACTCTAAACCCATAGACCCAAAAAACTATGAACCAATATTCAAAAAACCATAGAAATTCATCCAATGAAAATCGTAATCCAACATAAAAAAAAACCATAAAACCCATTTCCCAAAAACCCATCATCACTCAATCCCAAAAAACCCTAAACCCTCATCCCCCCATAAACCTGAAACCCTATTCCCCAAAATACACTCATCCCTTTGACATAAGAAACCATTAACCCTTAATTTTATAAAATGTAAACACATAGCCACAAACAACAATAAACCCTAGAACCTAGAAAACCCCAAAAATTGCCTCTATAAAACCCTAAACCCTCATCACCATAAACCCTAAGTCATTATGAACAAGAAAACCATAACCCTCATAAAAAACCAAAACTCTTAACCAGAAACACCCATAAACAATCGGTTGCAAAAACCAAAAACCATTGGCACATAAAAATCCTAAACTCTAAGTCATAAAAAATTAAAAAAATTCATCCACAAAACCATAAACCCATAGCCCAAAAAACCATTAACCGCTGTCCCCAAAAAACCCTAAAACCATTAAGACCAAATAATCACAGACCCTCAGCCCCAAAAAATGGTAGCCCTATTCCCCAAAAAACCAAAAACCATTTTCATTCAAAACCACTAATCCCTCAGGCCTAAAAAACCATAAAACCATGAACCAAAAAAACCCAATCCCATAGAGCCAAAAAATGAAAAATCATTGACCCAAAAAAATCACAAACCCTCATCCAAAAAAAACCCATACCCTCTACACATGAAAACCAAAACCATCATCCAGAGAATCCCTAAAATCTAAACACAAAAAAAAGAACAATTCCCTAATATGCTAAATCCTAAACCATCGATCCCAAATAAACCTAAACCACCTTCCATAAACACCCTAGCCCCTCATCCAAAAAAATCATTAATTCATCAGCCCCAAAAACAAAATACCCTTGGCCATAAAAAACATAAAATTACCATCCACAACAAAAACTAAACCCTCACCCCCAAAAACCTGTAAACCCATAGTCGTGAAAAATAAAAAATACTCAGCCCAAAAATCCCTAAAACCTTCGATCCAAGAAACACTAACCCCTCAGCCCTAGAAAATCTCTAAACCAAAAACCACTGAAAACCCTTAACCTGATACCCCAAAAAACCATAAAACATCCATAATATCAAACTATATACCATAGGGCCACAAATTCCAAAATCCTCATCCCTAAAATCCATAAACCTTTAGCCCTAAAAACCTAAAAACCCCCATCCCAATAAACATAAACCATCAGCCCTAAAAAACTACAACCCCTTATCTCTAATAAACCATAAACCCTCCTCCCCCAAAAATCATAAACCTGTAACCTCAAAAAAACTCAAACCCCCATCGATAAAAATATCAAAACACTCAGCCCCGAAAAAACCAAGACCCTCAATCAAAAAAAAAACCACTAAACCATCACCGAAAAAAAACCAAACCCTCATCCCCAGATAAAAATAAAAATTCATCCCCCAAAACCATAAAATCTCTGGCCCAAAAAATAGTAACCATCAAACCCAAAACTCTCCAAACCCCATAGCCCCAAACAACAGTAAACCCTTAGACCCAAAAACTATAAATCGTCATCCTTAAAAACCAAGAACCGTAAAACCAAAAAACTTATATACCCTTGTCCTCATAAAACTCTAAATCCTTGGACCCAAAAAAACATTCATCTCATGTCCATAAAAACCCAATAACTTTGACCTAAAAAACACTAAACCCTCTTCCCCAAAAAACGTGGATCCCATAGAACCAAAATCTATAAACCCTCTACCAAAAAATAACCCTAAACTATCAACCCCCCAAAACCCAAAGGCCTTGTACATAAAAAATCATAAACCCTAATCCTCCCAAAACCCAAAACCCTTTTCCCTAGGAAACACCAAACCCTCAGCTGCAAAAAAACCTATTCTCTCCACTCTAAAAATCATAAAACCTCAGCCCCAGAAAACTGAATAACTCAACTACAAAAATTCTTTTTCTGTTAGCCCCCCAATATTCTATAACTCGGAGCCCCAAAAAATCCTAATCCCTTGGCCTCAAAAAACCCAGAAACATCACTCAAAAAATGAAATACAGATGACCTAAAAAAAACTAAAAACATAGACCCAAAAATGACTAAACTACCATTCTCATAATACCATAAACTTGCATCCCCAAAGAAACATAATCCCTCCCCCCCTAATAAACTATTAACCCCATGACCCAAAAAACCCTCAACCTTAAAAACACCTCAACACTCATTCCCAAAAAACCCTAATCTCTCATCCCATGAAACCCTAAACCCTCATCACCCAAATACCTAAAACCCAACACCCCAAATAATCATAAATCTCATCCTGAAAAACCACTAAACCATAATTATCAAAACAATTGAAACTATCTACAACGAAAAAACCACAATACCCATCCCTAAAATCCCCAAACCATCAACACCAAAAAAACCTAGTCCATTAGCCCAAATATACCCAAGACCCTTAGCCCCAATATTTCAAACTCTTTTCCTTAAAAATACCCAAAACAGCATCCCCAAATCACCCAAAACCCCAATACCTTAAAATTCCTAAACCCACAGCCCTGAAAAACCCTATCCCTGAGACCCAACACCCAAAAACCTCAATAGAAAAAAAGCATATACACACAATACAAAAAAACCCTAAACCCATATCCCTATAATACCCTAAATCCTCATCCCAAAAAAACACCCATCCCCCCAAAAAATAGAAACCCTCATCCAAAAATAAAAATAAACCCATATCCCAATAAAATCCCTAACCGTAAAACCCAAAAAACATAATACCCTCATCATCATAAAATACAAAACTTTCTATTCCAAAACCACATATCATATACTAAAAAACTAAAAACCCTAGATGCCAAAAAACCAAAAACCCACATTCCTAAGAAATCCCATACTCTGAACCCCAGTAAACCCTAAAATATATTCTTTAGAAATCCAAAAACTCCAATCCATAAAAAACCCCAAACACTCATCCATATAAAATCCCAAACCCCCATCCCCAAAAAAATCCCAAAACCTCAACCCCAAATAACACCAACCACTAAGACCCAATAAACCAAGACAGTAAGCCCCAAAAAACACCATACCATCATTCTCAAAAATCGATGGACCTCCAATCCAAAATGGAGCATAATCCCTCAACCAAAAATAACCCAAAATTACATCGCACCAAACCCAAAAATATAAATCACAGAAAAAACCCACAACCTTATCCCCCCCAAACCCCAAACCCTGAGCCCCAAATATCCCAATACACACAACCTCAAAAAAACCAAAACACTCATAAAAAAATTCCCAATCCCTAATATAATAAAAACCCCCAAAACCCATCCCAGGAAAACCACAAACCCTAAGCCCCCCAAAACCTCATTCCATCATCCCCAAAAAACCCAAAACATTGAGTGATAGAAAACAAAGAACCCTCATCTCCAATAAAACCTACACCAACAGAGCCAAAAATATCCAAACCCTTAACCCAAAAAACCCCAATGCATCAATATAAAAAATATGAATACCCTCAAACCCAAAGAAACCACAAACACAAGGCCCAAAAAAATCCAAAACCCTCAACCCCACAAAACCACAAACCATCATTTATAAAAAAACCACAAACCTTATCATCCAATTACCTCAAATGATCAGCCAAAAAATACCCCAAGCTCCCAAACCCAAAAAATACAAAATCAACTACCATATAAAACCCCAATCCCTTAGTCCCCCAAAACCCAAAACCCTCATCCCCACAAATATTCCAACCCACATCCATAAAAAAACTTAATCCCTAAGCCCAAAAAACACTAATCCCACATCCACAAACATCCCTAAACACTCATCCCTGAAATACCAAATCCTTCATCCCCAAAAAACAATAAATAATCCTCATAAGGAAATCTTAACCTTCCACCCCACAAAACCCAATACTCCCATCCCTAAAAAATTTTAAGCCCTCTACCCCAAAAAACCATGAACTATACCCCCTCCCAAATACACCAAAACCACATGCTAAAATTTCCCTAAACGTTGTGCCCAAATAAAGCCCAAACCACCATCCCTAAAAAACCCTAAACCCTCAGCCCTAAAAAATCCCAATGCTCAGCTCCATAAATATATAATCCATTGGCCACAAAAAACCCCAATCCTTATCCTAAAAATCAATAACCCTATACCCCAAAAAACCCTAAACAGCCAGCCACCAAAAACCCTAAATTCACATCCACATTACATCAAAAACCTCATCCTTAAAAAACTATAAAGCCAAATCTGTATAATACCCTAAACATTCTACCTAAAAAACCCTTAACCCTCATCCTTAATAAATACTAAACCCTTATCCAAGAAATATAAACTCATAGACCTAAGAAATATTATTACATCTCTATAGAAACACTAAACCATTATCCATATGAATCCCTAAACCCTCACCACCATGAAATCATTAACCCTCCTCCCTTGGAAACCCTAAACCCTCATCCCAAAAAAACCCTAAACCCTCTACCCCAAAATACCGTAAACCCACAACCCATAAAACAATAATACATTTTCCCTAAAAATGAATCATCCCTCTTCCCCAAGAAACCCCAAACCCTCATTTCCAAAAAACCATAACCCTCATCCCATAAAACCCTAAACACTATTCTTAAAAAACACTAAAAACCCAATACGAAAATCCCCAAACCCTATGCCCCCAAATCCACTAAGCACTTATCCTCAAAAAATCCCAAACCCTCATAACTATAAATTAATAAACCCACAGACTAAATAAACCAAGACCCTCATCCCCTAAAACTCCTAAGCCCATAGACCCATGGAACCCTAAACCCACAAACCCAAAACCCTGATAGCCTCAGCCAAAGACACCACTCAATACGAAGCCCCAAAAACACCTCAAACCCTCATCCACAATAAACCTTATTCCATCATCACAAAAACCTCTAAATAATCATCCTCAAAAACATCTAAATCCATATCCATATTAACACTAAAACCTTATCCCCAAAAAACTATAAACCCTAAAATCCAATAATCCTAACCCAATAAACCTAAAAACCCCGATAACCTCATCCCTAAAAAACACAAAAACCTCTACCCAAAAAAGAACTCATAAACCTTCATTCCTAAAGAAATATACCCTCTACTAGAAACAATATTAAACCCTTATCCCAAAAATATCATAGACCCTTGTCCATAAGATAAATGTCAACCCAGAAAAATCACAAAACATCATTCACAAAAAATACTAAATTCTAAGCCTCTAGAAACCCTAATCCCTCTACCCTAAAAAATCCTAAACCCTCAACCCTAATAACATGAATCTATTATCTCCAAAAAAACCCTATTCCCTAATCCTCCAAAATCATAAACCCACAGCCCCAAAAAACCCTAAACCATGAACCCTACGAATCCTTAAACCTTCAGCCCCTAAAAATCCTAAACCCTAATCTGAAAAAAACCATAAACACTAAACCCCACAAAACTCTAAACCATCACCCTAATGATACCCTTAAACGAAATACCAAAAAACCCTTAACACTAGTCCCCAACAAATCCAATACCCGCAAACCCAAGAAAAAACTAAACCATCAAGAAATGAAAACCAAAATCAACCACCAAAAAAAATCCATCATCCCTAAAAACCACTAAACCCAAGACCCAAAAAACAATAATCCCAAAATCATCAACAAAAAATCAAAAAATATCATCCCTGACAAACTGGAAACCCTCATCCACAAAAATAATTAAAGCTTTAGTCCCCTAGAAAACATACACCCTTAATCCAAATGAACCACAAACCCTTATACCCAAAAAACACTAAGCCATATGCCCTAAAAAAACCCTGAATCCTCACACACATAGAACCCCAAACCCTTAAACTGCCAATACCTTAATCGATCATCCCAAAAAAAATCTGAACATAACCCTAGATGACCACAAACCCTTATCCCCAAGAATCCCTAAACCATTAGGCCTAAAAACCATATACATTCATCCAAAAAAAACACAAAGGAAAAAAACCAAATAACCTCATCCAAAAAATAACCCTAAACTCTCATCTATAAAATATATGAAACCCTCATCCCCAAACCCACAAAAATTTTAGTCCAAAAAATCTTTAATCCTATTGACACAATATCCTCAAAACACCATGCCCCAAAAAACATAGACCCTCATTACCGAAGGACCATAAACTATCATCCCACAAAACTCTAAATCCATAGTTATAGAAAATCCTAAAAAATCTATCCCCAAAAACAATAACCTCATGTTAAAAATACCCCAAACCTGCATCCCTAACATAACCGTAAAACATCACCCCCCCCCCAAATTAACTCCAGACCCCAAAAACCGCCAATCCCACAACCATAATGATGTCAAAAATTTTATCCCCCAAAACCGTGAAACCTCAGCATTAAAAACTCTAAACCATCAGCCCAAAAAACCATAAAACCATATCAATAGAAAAATAGTAATCCTTATTTCCAGAAAACTCAAACCCTCCTCCCCAAAAAAATTCAACCCATCAGCCCTAAAAACCGTAAATACTCATCCAATAAAACTGCAAACACCTAGCCCCCCAAAAAACCAAACCACTCATCCCTAACAATGTGAATCCATTAGCACCAAAAAAAAATTAAACCCTTATCCCCCCCCGCAAAGAGTAAATATATGCACCAAACAATGCCAAACCATCAGAACTATGAAGCCAAAAACTATTATCCCCAAAAAACCATGACCCCTAATTCCTAAATAATCCAAATCCCTCATTCCCAAAAAACCCTAAACCCATAACACCAAAAATTCCTAATCCCTCATACCCAAAAATTACTACACCTTCATCCCCAAATAACCCAAACAGACATCCCCAAATAACCCAAAACACCCATTCAATAAAAAACTAAACAATCAGCCCCAAAATACATAAACACGCAACTCCAAAAAATACTAGGCCCCTAGGACCAAAATACACTAGAACATTATCCCCAAATAAGACTAGAAACTCATCCCCAAAAAACCATTGACCCTTATCCCCAACAAAACAATAAACCCTAATCCTAGTAATCAGTAATCACTCAATCCCAAAACAGCATAAACCCTTAACCCCAATGAACCCGAAGCCCTCATCCACAAAAAATCAAAATCACTAAATCACAATAACCCTAAATCATTATCCCCCAAAACCCTAATCCTTCAATCCCAAATTCCCAAAACCCATATCTCCAAAAAAACCTATCACCTTAGACCTAATAACCCTTAACCTAAACCCCCAAAACCCCCCAATCCATCATCCCCAAGAAACCATAAACCATCATCCCCAAAAACACTAATCCCTCAATCGCAAAAAATCTAAACCCTCAGCACCATAACATCCTAAACCTCATCCCATAAAACCCTAAAATATCCACCCTAAAAAACCGTAAACCCTCATCCACAAGAAACCTAAAACCCAAGGGACCAAAAAACATAATAGCTCATCCCCCACAAACCAAATCACTTATCTATGAAATCATGTAATCCCTTATCCAGAAAACACCACAAGCCCTCAGAACCAAAAAAATCTATAACCACTCATACCCCAAATAACCCCAAACCCTCATCCTAAAAAAATCATAAAAACATGTCCCTAAAATACCCTAACTCCTCATCCTAAAAAAACCAAAAAAACTCATCCAAAAAAAATTATCAAACCTCAGAAAATGAAACACTAAATCCCCATCCCTAAACAATCTAAACCTTCATTGCCCAAAAAATATAAACTATCTTCCACAAAAGACCCAAATCCCCAAGCCCCCAAAAAAATCAAATTATGCTCCAAAAAACACCAAACCCTCATTCCCAAAAATATAAATCCCATAAAGCAAAAAAATAACACAACCACATTCAAAAGATACCCAAAAAAATAGTCCAAAAAATCCACAAAATAATAGCTCATAGAACCCCTAAACCCCCAATATTAAAAAACACCAACCCCTCATCACTAAAAATCCCTAATCACTTTTTTCAAAAAAATAATAAAACCTCATCGCTAAAAAACACATAACCCACATCTGCCACAAAACAACGTAACTGAAACTCCAAAGAAACCTAAACACTCACTCCTAAAAAATAATAAACCCTCACCAACAAAAAAACCCTAAAAATTGAACCCCTAGAAATCCAAAATGCTATTCCCAATGAGACCCAAAACCATCATCCCCCCAAATCACTATCTCTATGCTCTGAAAACCCCAAAAACTCATCCCCAAAAAACCCTAATCTCTCTTCCCCAATGCACTAAAACCTATGGACCATAAAAAACCTAAAACATTGGAAAAAAATATTTAACCCTCAGTACAAAAATACCCTACACCCTATAACCTAATAAACCTTAACTCATTGGCCCCTAAAAAACCCAGATCCCTTGGCCCAAAAATTTCTACTCCCTTATCCCAAAAAAACCCTAAAACCCTTGCCCCCTTTCCCCCCTAAACCCTTTCCCCTAAAAAACCTAATATATATGCCAAAAAACCCTAAAACCTCATTCCACAAAAACCAAAAACCCTCTTTCCTAAAAACCATAAAGCCCTAAAATACTATGAACACTAGGACCCAAAAAACCATAAGCATGTGACCATAACTATTCATAAACCCTCATCTCATACAAAATAAAACTGATAGCCACAAAATTCTCATGACCCTCATCCAGAAGAAATCGTAAACCATCATCCCAAAGGTACCTTAATCCCTTAACCTCAAAAACCTAAACCAATAGCACCATAAATCACCAAAGCCTCATTACCAAAAAATACCTAGGCTCTAAGACGAAAAACACCCTATACAATAGTTCCTATAAATCCTAAATCATTAGTCCCAGAAACATTAAACCTTATGCCCCAATAAAACCCTAAAACATCATCCCCAAGAAACCCTAATTTCTCACATGTAAAAACCGTAAACTCAAAACCCCCCAAAACCCCAAACCCTCACCCCAAAAAATACTTATCCCTTGGCCAACGAAACTGCCATACCCTTACCCCCAAAAATCCTAAACATTCAGACACAAAAAACCCCAATACCCTTGTCACCTAAAAGCATAAACCCTCATCCACCAAAAAAAAAACAAAAATCTATACACACAAAAAATATAAACCCCTGACCCCAGAAAACCCTAGTCCTAGAGCCCCAAATACAAAAAATCGTCATACATAAAAAACCCCACACCCTCAATCACCAAAAACAATAAACCCTTAGCCCACCAAACCATAAAACACTCAACCCTAAACAACTGTCACCCTTGAAACCAAATTCCCAGAACCCTCATCCAAAGAAAATCCTAAAACATCCACACCAAAAAAAGTCAATACCTCGGCCACAAAAAACCCTAAAACCCCAACACAAAAAACCTGAAACCATCGAATGAAAAATATACAATAAACCCTCATCCTCAAATAACCATAAACCATGGGTCCCAAATAACCCTAAACCCTTAGTTCTAATATATTATAATCCCTCAACACCAAAAATCCAAAAACACTTAGCCACAAAAAATATATCACCATCATCCCTAATAAACCATAACCGATGATAAAAAAATTCAATCCCCCACACTGAAAGCCCATAAACATTCCTCACCAGACAAACCTAACACATGGAACCAAAAAATCTTAAACCATCGTCACCAAGAAACCCTAAACTCTCATCCGCCAAAAAACCTAACTAATTTTCAATAGAAAAAACCCTAAACTCTTATCCAGGAAAACCTAAATTCTTAATTACCAAAATTCAGTAAACTCCTTGCACAAAAAAACCCTAAACCTGAGACCCCAAAAAATCCTAAACACTAGTCTCCAAAAACTCCTAAAAACTAGTTCCCCGAAATACTCTATATCCTCACCCACTAAAAACATATACCCACCGCCCCAACAAAAAAGAAACCCTCATCTAAAAAAACATAACCCCTCAGTCCTAGATAATTCTAACCCCTCAACCCATAGAAACACACAAAAAACCAAAAAATCCTAAACCCTTAGTCTCAAGAAACCCCAAACCCTTATCAATAATAATTTCTGAATCCACATCCCAAAAAACAAAAAAAATCATCACCCAAAAATGTAAAAACCACAGCCCCAAATTATCGTAAACACTAAGCTTCAAAGATCCAAAAACCATCTACTTGAAAGGATCATAAGCCTTCACCCCTAATAAACTTGAAACCCTTTCCACTAAAAAACCCGAATCTCTACACCCTAAAAAACCATAAAACTTCATCCCCATAAAATCATAAACCCTTATCCCAAAATTCATATATGCTTATCCGTAAAAAACGTAATCCCATTTCCCTAAATATAATAAAACCTCATCCCAAAAATCCAATAACCTCAACCCAAATAAACACTAAACCCTTAGCCTAAAACCCCTATACCCTCATCTACAAAAAACAATACTTTCTCAGAACCAAAAAAAACCCAGTCCCTCAACCTAAAACAAAAAAAACATGAAACATTTTCTCCAGAAAACCCTATAAAATTATCCCTAGAAATCTATAAAACCTTAGTCCCTGAAAAACATAATCCTATAGCCTGAGAAAACCCTAAACACTCAGCCTCAAAAATCACTAAGCACCCATCTGGAGAAAACACTAAACCCTCAACCCTCAAAAATAGTAAAACCTCAGTATGAGGAAAACATAAACAACATCCAAAAAAATCATAAACCCTCAGTTGTAGAAAACAATAAAACCATAATCCGATAATACCCTAACACTCATCACAAAAAACTATAATCCCTCATCCCTAGAAAATCCAAAAAGGGCATCCTTAAAAAACACTAAATCCTCCTCTTCAAAGCACTATAAAACATAAACCCTAGAAAACCATAATCCCTCAGCAACAAAAAACTCAGAACACTCAAACCAAAAAAACAAAAAACAAATATTCCCTATAAAACCCTATACCCGATGTCTAGAATACCCTAAACTCATTGCCCTAGAAAACACTATTCCCACAACCCCTAAAAACCATAAACCCTCATCAATAGAAAACACTAAAAGAATTTCCCCAAAAATCCCTAAAGCCTCATCCTCATAAAATACTAAACTCCGTCCTAATAAAACGCAAATCCATCATGTATAGAAAAAACTATACCCTCCACAACAAAAAAACCCTAAACCCTAAGCCCTAGAAAGCCAAAAACCCCATCAAAATTCTAATGTAAACTGTAAGCCCAAGAAATATAAAAATGATCAGAGCCATAAAAACCCTAAAAACTCCATGCCCAAAACATTAAATCCTCTTCCCAAAAAACCAAAATCCCTCTACCCAAAAAATTCTTGAACCCTCTTCCCCCAAAAAACATAAACCCTTATCCACATAAAAAGGTAAGCCATTATCAATAAATTTCCCTATACAGAAAACCCCAAAAATTACAAAACCCACAACCCCAAATAACCAAAAATCCATGGACCTGAAAAAACATAGAACCCTCATCCCAAGAATATTAAATCCCCTCACGCTCATAAAACACTAAATGTACAACCATAAGAAAGCCAAAACCTCTATCCAAAGGGAAACCAAAACCCTCATCCCCAAAAAAACAAAAAGCAACTGCCCATAAAACATACACCATTATCCTTAATGATGGTTAAACCCTCATCCCTAGACAACCCTATACCCACATCTCTAGATAACCAGCTATGATAATCAAAAAATAACACTAAACTCTCGGCCCCAATAAAAATTAAACCCTGATCCCCCCAAAATAATCAACCCTCCGACAAAAAAAACACTCAACCCTTAGGTTTAAAAAACCAGCAACTATTTTATCCAAAAAACACACTACTCTAGACACTAAAAAACACTCAACCCTGACACCCCAAAAAACTCATTCATCAAGCCCAAAATATGCTAAATCCTCACCCCCGATATACCCAATACCCACAACATAAAAATACCCAATACCCTCATCCTTAAAATACAGAAAACCTTATTCCCAAAAAGAACCAAAAAACCTCAACCACAAAAAACCATAAACCCTAATCACATAAAAACCTAGAGACACATAACCTGAAACCACTAATCCCTCAGCCCTAGGATTTCCTAAACCCTCATCCCTTTAAAGTCATAAATCATCTACACTAGAAAACTCTAAACCATCATCCCCAGAAAATCCTAAAACCTCATCCTTAAAAATACATAAACACCCATCCATAGAAATCCCTAAACCCTCAGAAGATGAAAATCCTAAACACGCTGCCCTAGAAAACCCAAAACCCTTAGCTGAGAAAACCCAAAACCTTTAGCCCCAAAAAACCCTAAACACTCGCCCACTGAAATCCCTAAACCCTATGTTATAGAAAAATCTAAATTGGCATTCTAAAAAACCCTCAACCATCATCCCATGAAAACCCTAAACGCTCTTCCCTAGACACCACCACACCCTCATCTCCCCAAGCCCTAACCCCATAGTGATTGAAAACCCTAAAACCTTATCTTTTGAAATATCCATAAACTCATCCCTAAAAAACCCTAAACGGTCATCACTAGAAAACCTTATACTCTCATCCATAGAAGGCCCTAAAAACTTTTACCCATAAAAACCTAAACCCTTACCCTATAAAACCTTAAACCCTCATCCCCCAGATATTGAATTCACTCATCCCAAGAAAACCATAAAGACAAACCCTCAAATAATCCTAAACTCCTAGATATAAAATACCCTAAACCTATAACAATAAAACCCCCAAAACACTCATCCCCATAAATCTAAAATACTATCTTCCATAGAATGTACTGAACACTTAGTCCAAAAATATCAAAAATAGTCTGCCATTAAAATCATAAATTCTCAGACTAAAAAAATGTTATACCGCCAAACCTAGAAACTCCAAAACCCAGATCACCAGAAATCCAAAATCATAAGCCTTAGAAAACCATAAATCATCATCCCTCGAAAAAATAAACCCTCATCCCCATATATTAAAAAACTCATAGCCCTAGAAAATCGTAAAACATTAGATCTGATAGCCCTAAACCCTAAGACTATGAAAATCGTATCCCACAACCACATAAACCCCTATAACATTATCCCTTGAAAACAAAAAACCCACAGCCTCAGAAAACCCTAAACCATCTTCCAAATAAAACCATAAACCCCAATCCTTGGAAAACACTAAATAAAAATCCCGTCTTTCCCCAATAACCCCAAAACCTCTACCCATGAAAACCATAAACCAACATCCCATGAAAACACTAAACTTATAGATCTAAAAAAACACTATATCCTCATCCCTAAAAACCCTTCATCCTTAGCCCTAGAATACTCGAAACCAAGAAACTAAAAAAATCCCTAAATCCCCATCTAGAGAAAATTTCTGAACCACATTCCTAGAATACTATATACCCCCTACCAAAATAAAACCCAAAATACACAACCTTAGAAAACCATAAAACCATAAAACTACAGCACCATAAAACCAAAAACCCTATCCCCCAGAAAATCAAAACCCATATCTCCTTAAAAAACCAATATCCCCATAAAACCTTAATCATGAAACCCCAAAAAAACCCAAACCATCATCCCCATAAAACCCCAATGCATAGACCCTAGATAACCCTAAACCCTCATCCCAAGATAACATCAAACCCTTAGCTCCTGATAACTCAAAACCATCAACAGCCAATGTCCCTAACCCTTAGCCCAAAATCCATAAATGGTCATCAATTAAAAACACTAAAACCTCATCAACCAAAATCCTAAAACCTCATCCCAATAAAATCCTAAACCCTCAACCCTAGAAAACAAGAAAACTCACTTACAAAAAATACATAAAAATATGCCTAGAAAACACCAAAAATACATCCTTCAAAATTTCTATACCCATAGATCTAGCAAAAGATAAAATCTCTCACCATAAATTTAACACCTGGAGGTTTTTATGAAATATTTTCTTTTTTTCGTTATTCAGTAACATTCGTTGCACACAATAATGAGTTTAAAAGAACTGTTAGAAATCCTTATTATAAAAATATCATTATATCCTAGCCATTAGGTTTGTTGTAATAATTATATCTAACTTATGAAAATTCATTGTGAATTCATTGTTTGTAAATTATTTATGAAAAATAAAAATCAATTAGATATTTGTATTTTTGAGTGAATTGCTTTTTGTAATGAATTTAATAATATAAATATTATTTATATACTAAATCATATATTTTTAATATTCATACAATTAAAATTTTACTCATATGGTATGAGTTATGCTCTATTTGTTTTATAAAAACCTATATTTTAAAAGGTTAATTTTACAACTTTGAATGACAAACCCCTTTTAAATTAAGATTTTGACATAGTAATAATTTTTATAATACTAAATACAAATCTCATTTTGAATAAGGATATAAAAATTTACTTCAGATTAATTTATAATATTTTTCTAACAACTTTCATGTTTTGATGAATAGTAAAAATATGCTTAATTTTAATTGAAAATAACTTTTTTCATTGAAATAATTTGTATGGTTAAATTATAAATTTTAATGGTTTAAATGTTTAAATATAATATATTTTTTCAATTTAATATAATTTATTTCAATGGAATTAATTTGACAATAAATTCATATTTAAAAGCATTTCAATCTTGTGCAACATTTTAACTTTCAAAACCTATTTTCTCATTTCAACAACGTGACTACTTATTTAATTAATTACTACAACTTATGTGTTTTAAATTTTGAAAAATGGATTCTATATCTGGAATCATTAAGTCCCAATTATGTAAATACCATTATTTTATTTTTGGGAAATATGAATAGTTACATCGGAAAATTTTATTAACATGGTAAGATGGAAAATTAGGTATTAAGGGTAAAAATAATATTATAAAATTAACATAATAATTGTCTCAACTTAATTGGTTGATCATAATTTTCCCTAAAACAAACATGGTAAGAAAATGTATCTATTGGAACCCACTTGGATGGTATTAGGAAATTTAATATATTTTATTTAATGAAAAGTGAAATTTTTCTCACTCAAACATTACTAAATAAAATTATTTTTAATATAAGGTTATATTAAATAAAGATTAAATTATAAATAAAAATTTGAAATCTAAAATGTTTTTATTTACCATGAAAATTTATTTTAAAAATTTAGGAAATAATTAATTACATTAATGACTAATACATTGATGATGAGATAAATAATTAATTGATGAGAAATAAATAAAAAAATTATTAAAATATTAATAACCATAAAAAGGCACAAAAAATTCACCAAACATTATTGGGTATGAGGGCTATGGATTTTTGTGAGATGAGGGTTTAGGGTTTTTTAAAGATAATAGTTTATGTTTCTTGTGGGATGAGTGTTGAGGTTTATTTGTGGTTAGGGTGTAGTGTTTCTCAAGGAAGAGGGATGCGGTTTTTATGGAGATGAGTGTTTGTTGGTTTTTATCTGATGAGAATTTACGTTTTTATGACAAGAAATCCTTAATACTCAACCCCAAAAAACCATAAACCCTCATCCCCATAAAAACCTCTTCCCTCTTCCAAAATACTACACCCTAAATAAAGATAATCCTCAACACTCATCCCAGAAGAATCCTAAACTATTATAATTAAATAACCCTAAACCATCATTTCACAAAAATCCCTAGCCCTCCCAACCAAGAAAACCTAAAAAAACACCCACATGACTCCCTAATCCATCATCCTCAAAAAAACTCTAAACTCTCACCACCAAACAACCTTCAAAGATCATATTTAAAAATAACACAAAACATAGGACCAGAATTCCTCAACCGTCATTCATAAAAATCAATCAACCCTTAGAACCAATAAAATATAAATACTTAATAACAAAAACACTCTACCCTCATCCCAAAAATATCTAAATCCCTCATCACCAAAAAATCCAAAATCCTCCACACCATAAAACCATAAACCCTAATCCCCAAATAACATCAATCATTTGTCCAAGAAAAACCAATTCCCTCATCCCTAAAGGAAACTGGACCATCTTCCTAAAAAAACCCTCAACACTAATCCCAAAAAAACCATAAACCTACATCCCCAAAAAATCCTAACCCCCCAGCCCTCATAAAGCCATCAACCGTCTTCAAACAAAAACCCCTCAACCCTCTCCCAAAAAAACCCAAACCCTTGTCCCCAAAAATAGATAAACCTATATCTTTAAAAAATCTTCTACCCTTAACATCAACAAAACTGAAACATTAAATCCCCCAAAACAATTATGCTTCTGCTCCAAAAAAACTATAACACATAGCCCAAAAACCCAAACCCCTCAGCCCAATAAACTATTAGTTTCCATCCCCAAAAAAACAAAACTGTTTTCCAAAATAAAACCCTAAACTCCCATTCCCATGAAACTCTACACCGTCAGCCCCAAAATCCCCACACACATAGGCCTGATTAAAACCAAAAACATCATCCCCAAAAATACACATCCCTAAAAAACCCTCTACCCTGATCCCAAAAAACCTCAATCCCTCTACCCCAAAACAATAATCAATCATCCCAAAAAACAATTCAACCTTCAACACAAAATCACCTTAAACCCTCATTCCCAAAAAACCCTAAACCCCCACTCGAAAAAATAGTCAACACTCCACCAAAAAAGTGTAACACCGTAGACTCATTAAACCCGAAACCCTTAGTAAAAAAACCACAATTCCTCATCCCTAATAAATTGTAAACATTAATATTCAAAAAAATATAACCCCACATCCCCAAAAAACCATAAACTCTTATCCTCCAAAAAATTCTAAACCTAGAACCCCAAAAATCCATAAAACCTTATCCCAAAAAGAACCCTAACACCACATGTATAAAAAATTCTAAACCCTCATCCTTGAAAAACCAAACCCTCATCATTAAAAAAACATTCAACCCTCATCCATCAAAAAACCTAAACCCTAAAGCCGAAAATACCATAAAACCCCCAACGTAAGAAATTATCCACAACCCTCAGCCCCAAAAAACCCCCAACCCTCAGCCTAAAGAACACTATAACCCCTAAACTCATAAAAACCCTTAGCACACATCCCCAAAAAACCCTCAGAACTTAGCCCCCAAATATCCAAAAGCCCTCATTATAATAAAAAGTATACAGTTATGCCAAAAAAACACTCAACCCCTAGCCCCTGAAAACTCTAAACCCTCAACCTAAAAAACCCATAATCAAACCATAACTTAAAATCCCCTAAACAATCATAACAATAAAAATACTCAACCATCTACCCCAAAAAGTACTCCAAACTCACCATAAAAACCCTAAACCCTCATCCCTCCACACCCAAAAAACTCACCTCTAAAAAATATTAACCTTAAGATCCAAACAAACATAATCCCTTAGTTCCAAAAAACCAACAATCATCCCAGAAAAACTCTAAACCCTCATCCAATGAAAAATATAAAACCTCGTCCCAAAAAAACCATCAACCCTCATCCATAAGAAACAATAATCCCACACCCCCAAAACCCCTCAACATTTAGTCCAAAAAAATACTAAACCCATATCTCAAAAAAACCACCAACCCTTATCCACCCAAAAACCTAATCTCTAATCACCAAAAACCCCTCAAACCTTATCTCCAAAAAAACAATCAACTATTATCCCAAAAAAAATCATATACCTTTATCCCCTAAGAAAATTTGAATTCTCATCTGAATAAACCCTAATCCCCAAAACCTAAAAACCCTTCACCTGTAATTCCCAAAAAACCTAAACCCCTATCCCCAAAAATCCCTCAACCCTCAGCCACAAAAAACCACATCACCCATCCTCAAATAACCCTAAAATTTTTTACCCAAACAACTGTAATCTACAATTCCAAAAAACCATCAACCCAATGCCCATTAAAATACCAATCCTTTATCCAAAAATAACATTCTACCCTCAACCCAATAAACCCTCAACGATTGGACCTTAAATCCCGAATTCCACATCCTAAAATAGCCTCTCTCCTCAGTCTGAATAATCTGTAAACACTCATCCCCAAAAAAATAGTCAACACCAACATAAAAATACATAAACATTCATCCCCCCAAAAAAACTCACCTCTTTTCTACAGAAAACCGTAACCCCACCCCCCAATGACCATCAACCCTTAGCCTGAAAAAATCCCACAACCCTCAGCCCCAAAAAATCCTCAACCCTTAGTTCCATAAATCTATGAAACATCATCCCAAAAAACCATTGACCAATATCACTAAAAATTACTAAACCCTTGACCAAAAAAATCATAAACCCTCATACCTAAAAACCAAAAACCCTCAACCCCCAAAAACTATTTTCTTCTAACCAAAAAACCCTAATCCTTAATCGCTATAAAAATTGATATCCAACATCCACATAAAAGATTTAACCCTTTTCCCCAAAACCCCCAAACACTATCCCTAAAAAAACACTAAGCATAAAATCCAAAAAACCATTAAAAATCAGCATTAAAATTCCCTCAATCATCAACCACAAAAACCCTAAAGCCTACCCTGAAAAAACAGTAAACTCCTTACCCAAAAACCTGAAACCATCATCCCCCTAAAACCCCAAACCCTCAGCCTCAATAAACCATCATCCATGAATCCCCAAAAAAACTAAACCATCATCACTAAATATAAAAAAATCCATCTTACCAATTAATCCCTCAACCCTTATTCCAAAAAACCACAAACCCTCAGCCGAAAAAACCCTTAAACCTCATCCTGCCAAAACCCACAACCATTATCCCCAAAAATCATCAATCCTCATCCCCACGAAACTGTAAACCCTCAATCCTAGAAAATTGAACCCTCATCCCAAAAAATCCCTCAAACCCCATCACAAGAAACCCCCAACACATAGCCCCCAAAAAACCATCGACGTTCATCCCCAAAATACCTCACCCCGAAAAAAACCTTCTACGCTCATTCACAAAATACCATAACCCTCATCCCCAAAAAAATTCCTCACCCAAAAAACATTAAACCCTCATCCCAGGAAAATCATATATCCTCATCCCAAAAATCCACACAATCCCATCCCCCCCATGGACCCTTATTTTAAACCCTAAAAAAACCCTACACCATTACCGTTAGAAAAACCTCAACCTTATTTCTAAAAAACATTGACATTTATCCCAAAATAGAATAAACTCTCATCCCAAAAAAATTGAACTCTCATGCCCAAAGAAACCTCAATCCTCAACCCCCCAAAACCCACATCCTATTTCCCCCAAAAAACGGTCACACCATAGCCTAAAATCAATCAACCCTAACCCCTAATGAATTATAAAAAATCATCCCTAAAATACATCATCCCTCACACCCAAAATGTCTAATTACTTAGTCATAATAAACCCTAAACCTCCAACCCAAAATCCTCATCCCTCAACCCCAAAACACTCAACCATTAATCTATGAAACCCTAATACCTCTTCCAAAAAACCATAAACCATCATAAACAAAAAACCTTGAAACCTCAGCTGAAAAAAACACTCAAACCTATATAAATAAAATTTTAAACTCTCATCTCCCCAAAAACAATATCCTTTGCACACAAATTACATAATCTGTTATCCCCCCAAAACCTAATCCTTTAGTCTCAAAAAACCTCTAACCCCTCAACCACAAAAATACCATAAACAATCAGTTCCAAATAATCCCTCTACCCTTTTCCCCCTAATCCCACAACCCTTATCCCCTCAAAACCCTTAACCCTCATCACTAAAATAACCCAAAACCCTTCATCCAAAAATAATCATATACCCTCAGCCCCAAAAGAATATAAAACATCATTCTAAAATACCCCTAAATTTTCATCCACAAACCCCCCAGACCACCATCCCTAAAGAACAAAAATCCCTCAGAAAAAAATACCTCAACCATCATCTGAAAAAAATAGTAAACCTCATTACAAAAAACCCATAAATCCCAATAACAAAAAAATCCTAAACATTCATCCACAAAAAATGCAATCCCAGTCCATAATAAATCTAAAACCCTTATCTCTAAACATCCGTAAAACATCAACCCCATGAAACCTCAGCCATTGGACCCAAAAAAACCCTAAACCCTCATCCCAAATAAACCCCAAATCTCACCCCCAAAAACACAGTCAACCCTCTTCCCCAAAAAAACAAAACCTTCATACCCCAAAAACCATTACCCTTATCCCAAAATCCGAAACTCTAATCCCCCCCAAAACCTCAAACATCATCAATAAAAAACCCTAAACTCTTGTCCCCATTTAACCATCAAATATCACACAAAAAACCCCTAAATCCTCACCATAAAAAAACCATTTCCCCACATCCACAAAAATCTCTAGACCACCTACACCAAAAAACCCCTCAGTCCTCAATACCAAAAACCATCAAGCCATATCCACAAAAAAACCCACAAACCTCATCCCCAAAAAAACCATCAATCTTTAGCCACAAACCACCATTAACCATTTTCCCCATGAAACACTAAAATCATCACACTAATAAACCCTTAACCCTTACACCAAAAAACACTCAAAACTCATCACCAAAAAAAATTATACCCTATAGGCCGAAGAACCCTGATGTATCATCCTAAAAAATTGTAATACCTTATCCCTCATTAACACACCACCCTCATCACCAAAAAATACTGAACCCTTGGTCCTAAAATTTAAAAATTGTAAATCATAAAAAAACCTAAACCCACACGCACAGAACACTAAATGATCATCACTAAAAAACACTAAACCCTCATAAAAATATACAAAACCCTAAAACCTAGAAAAACATAATCCTTAGACCCATAAAATAATAATCCGTCATAAAAAAAATTGTGAACCCTCATCCAAAAAAACCCTACAACCTCATCCCCACAAAACCCTATAACCTCAGACCAAAAAACCCTAAAGCCACATCCCCCATAACACTCAACCCCCATACATAAAAAACTATACACATAAACCTCAATTAATTGTAACCCATTACCCCAAAAACAATAATCCCATATCACAAAAAAAATTGAACCCATAGTCCCAAAAAAACCCATCCCTCAGGCCAAGGAAAACCTAAACACTTATCCCACAAAAACTAAACCCTAATCCCAAAAAATCTGAAATGACTTCTAAAAAAAACATAAATCCTCTTCCCCCCAAAACCCTATCCACTTATCCCCCAAATCCTTAAATACTCATTCCCAAAATTCCATAAAAACATTGACCCAAAAAACCCAAAACTCGCATCCCCAAAAAACCCACAACCCCCATTTTCAAAATCCACATACCCATAGACAAAAGAAACAAACTCTTTTCCCCCCAAACATAGAAAAAATATTCCCAAATGAACCTCAATCCTATAACACAAAAAACCTTCAAAATATCATAATTATTTAGGATTAAATTCCCAAAACTATCATCCATAAAAAAACCTAAGAGTCAGCAACAAAAAAATTAGCACACACCCCAAAATTACCCAAAACCATCAACACCAAAAAACCTAAAACATTTACCACTTGAAAAAACAAATCCCTAACCCCTAATAAACCCTACACCAACTAATATAAACACCCTAAACCCAAATCTCTGAAAGACACAAATTTCTTAACCCCAAAAACCCGTGATCCAGCAGTCATTAAAAAAATATGATGCCTCAGATGCAAAAAACTCTTGACCATCATCCCCAAAAACCTTGAACACCCATCCCCAAAAATCCATGAACACTAATCCCTAAAAAACACCTAAACCAGCATCCCAAAAATTCCTTCAACAATAAACCCCAAAAATAAATTTAATCCTCATCCCTACAAATCCATAAACACTCTCACAAAAAATACTTAACCATAATCCCCAATGATTTTTCAACCCTCTGCCCCAAAAACAGCCATAAAACTCTACCCAAAAAACCCTAAACAATCATCTCAAAAAATTTATCAAACCTATGCCACAATAATCCTCAACCCTAACCCCCTAATAAACTAGAAAATTAAACCCTAAAAAACCCTAAATCCTTATGCGCCCAAAACCTGGAACCCTCTACACAAAAAATCTCTAAACACATATCCCTATGAAACCATATCCCCAAGCCCACAAAACCCCTTAAACCATCACCCCCCATAAAAAACAAGAAAACGTATCAGAAAAACACTTAACTAGTATCCCCATAAAATACTGAACCTTGAACCCTCATCCCCCATTAACCATAATCCTCGATACCCAAAAAAACCCATCAGAGCCGCATGTCCTAAAATAATCATCCCCTCACAAGAAAACCCTTATACCAAAATAAATCCACACTATACCATAAAATATGATTAAACCTCAACAATGAAAAACCATGAACCCTAATCCCTAAAAAATCCAAATAACATAACCCCAAAAAACCCTGAACCCACAGTCCCAAAAATCGATGAAGCCTCATCCATAAAAAAACATAAACACACATCCATAAATAACCATGAACCCTCAAAACCAAAAAACTACAAAACCACACCAATAAATAACATAATCCATTATACCTAAAAAACACTCAACCCTCATCCCAAAAAAACCCTCATCCCTCAACCCTAAAAAAATCTTATCACTCATCAAAAAAAATTCTCTCAATAATCATCGCCCAAACTGCCTGAATTATCATCCCCAAAATCCCTACACCCTCATCCCACAAAATACCCAAACCTCAGAAAAAAAACCAAAAACCCCCATCCCCCAAAAAACCGTAACCATCGTCCCCAAAAATCCCCAAACCCATAGACCATGAAAACACTAAAACCACATTCCAAAAAACCCTAAACCCTTGGCCCCAAAAAAATCTAATCACTCATCCCCAGAAAATATTAAACCCTTTCCACCCAAAAAACCTATTTCCATAGCCATAGAAAAAAACATACCACCAAACCAAATAACTCGAAACCCTAATCTACAAAAAACAATATACTCATAGACAAAAAAAATCCTTAAACCTCATCCAGAAAAAATAATAAACAATCATTCCAAAAAACTACTAAACAATCATCCTAAAAATCGTTAAACCAAAAAAAAACCTAATCCCTCATCCCCAAAACACCCTAAACCATCATTCCCAAAAAAATATAAACCCCGATACCCAAAAATCCGCAAACCATCATCACCATAAAACTCAAAAAAAAATATCCCCCAAAATAACTAATCCCTTACCAGGAAAAACCCCTAAACCCTACCCCCCAAAAAACCCTAAACCCCTAACCCCAAAATAAACTCAACTCTCAGTCAAAAAAAATATCAACAATCATGCCCAAAAATCCTTAAACACTTATCCCAAAAAAACCAAATATCCCCATAACAAAAAAAACTCTAAACCCCCAGCCCAAAATATACCTTAACCCTCATCCACAAAAAAGCCTCAACCGTCATTCCCAATAATCCCTAACATGTCTTTCCCTGATATCTGAAAACCCTATACTTAAAAAACCCTACACCCTTATCCCAAAAAAGTACTCATCCCCTAGCCAAAAAAACCTTCAACACTAAGCCCCATCAAAAACATCAACCATTATCCCCAAAAAAACACAGAACCATCAACACTAAATAACAATCAACCATCATCCCCCAAAAATCCTTAACTGTCTTCCCCAAAATACCCTATACCCTCATCCCTATAAAAACCTCACCCCTCAACCCCAAAAAAACCACAACCCTCACCACCTAAAACCCTCAACCCTCATCCCCAAAAAAACAATAATTCCATAGCCCCATAAAAATCAACACCTTGATATCCAAAAATAATAAACCCCCTACCCCTAAAATCTATAAACACATAGCACCAAAAAAAATAAACCCCCATACCAAAATATACATAAACTTTATCCCCCAAATAACCATAATCCCTAATCCCCATGAGACCCTAAACACTATGACATAGAAAAAATTAAACCATAGGACTCAAAAAAACACTAAAACCTCACATTAAATACCCTAAACCCTACTCCATAACAACTGTATACTGTACACTCCAAAGAAAACCCAAAACACATTTCCTAAAAAACCATCCAATCCACAACAGAAAAACCATTAACCATATTCCTAAAGAAATAGTCAATCTTTAGTAAAAAAAACCCATATCCCTAAACCCCAAGAATACCTCAAAACGCTTCCCCAAAACACCTCCACACTCATCCCCGTTAAACTCTCATCCTTGCACGCAAAAACCCTAAACCCTCACCCCCAAAAGACCCTCACCCTTCAGACCCAAAAGACATCTCAACCCTCAGTCACAAAAGACCTTCAACCCGCACCCCTGGAAAACCTTAAACACTCCTCCATAAAAAAACCCAATACCCTTGGCCATAAGAAAAACCTAAAACATCAGCACTAAAAACACTAAACCATCATCCCCAAAACCTCTAAACTATTATCCCCAGAAAACCATAAAACCTCTAACCAAAAATATCATAAACTCTTAACACCTGAAAGACCCTAAATCAACGATCATAGGAATTAGTCAACCCTTAGCCATTAAACACCATGAATCCCAATCACCTAAACCCATTTAACCTTAACACCAAAACCCTCATTCATCATCCCAAAATAACTATCATCCTTATCCATGAAAATAATACCAAACCTCAGTGAAAAAAACTAATCCCTCATCCCTAATAAAATATAAGCACTCATCCCCAAAAACCACAGAATAGTAAGCCCTAAAAAACCAATAATACATAGAAATAGAAAACTATAAACCCTTATCCCTAGAAAACCATAAACCCTCATCCCCAATAGACTATAATCCCCCATCCCAAGAAGAACTTTAAACCACATCCCTAGAAAACACTAAAATTACACTAAAAAAATAAACCCTAATCCCCCAAAACCCCTAAACCTTAGTCCCATATTACTCTAAATATTCATCAATTGAAAACCATAAACCCGCAACCCTAGAAAACCATAAACCCCCATCCTCAGTAAAACCAAAACCCTCAGACCCTAAAAACCAAATTCCACTGACCTATAAAACCCTATACACTGATCCCATGAATGAACTAAACCCATAGCCCCAAAAAAATTTAAACCCTAATCCCCATAATACTCTAAACCCTCATCCCAAGGGAAACCAACATATTTATGCTTATAATACCCAAGTCCCATAGGCCCAGAAAACTGAAACCCTCATCCACAGATTCCCATCAATCCTCACCCCAAAAAACAATACTAAGCCCTTATCCCTAGAAAACTCAAAACACTTGTACCTGGAGAAACCTAAAAACACTAACCCCGAAAATCGTTAACCCACATCCAAAAAACCATAAATATTCATCACTAGAAATCCCCAAAATCATAATCCCAAAAAACCCAAAATAGACATCCCTAGAAATTCTTAAACCATAATTCCAAGAATAACATATACCCCAAACCCCAAAAACCCATCACCCTGACGCCCACACACCCTAAACTATAATACATTGGAAATCCTAAATCCACTTCCCAAAAAAGAAAATAATCTATCATTCCAAGAAAACATCGAAACCTCGGCCCTAGTAAAAGATGAATCCAACAACCCATGAATAACCATAAACCTTTATCCCTAAAAATATAACCTTAATCCCATAACCCACAAACCTCCACACCAAAAAACCATCAAACTCCTCCCCAAATATCCCGAAATCATCAACCAGAAAAAACCCAAAACCATTTTCACTAAAAAAAACCTCGAACCATTAGCCCCTAAAAACCCCCAAGCCATAATCCCCAAAAAATCCTAAACCCATATCCCTAAAAAAATATAAATTCTCAATCCCAAAAAACCTTAAACTCTTAGCCTTTAAAAACTCTCAATGATCTCCCAAAAAAACCCAAATCCATCATCCCAAAAAAACACTCAACTCTCATCCCCCCAAAATCCAAAACGCTCATCCCCAAAAAAAAACTCAAACCACAACCAAAATAAATAGTAAACCCTCAAGCCTAAAAACCCACAACCCTCATACCAAAAATCCTAACCCAAACCCCAAAAACAATAACCCACAACCACCAAAACCGTCTAACCTCATCTCCAAAAAACCCTCTATAGTATACCTCAAACAACCCTCTACACTCTGCATAAAATAAATATATCCCCTCTTCTAATAAACCCTCTAAATCCTTATCCCTAAAAATTCCTAAATCCTAAAATATATTAAAACATGTACCCTCACCCCAAAAAAACCAAAAAACCCTCAACTAAAAAAAACATATCCCTAAGACCTAAAAAACCTAAACCCTCAACCCAAAAAATAAAAAAAACTCCTAGCCCCAAAAAACCATAATCCATCAGACCCTGAAAACTATAAACCTGTTTCCCTAAAATACCAAAAATTCTCATATAAAAAATTTCATAAACAATAAACCCCAAAACTTTTAATCAATCAACCACAAAAAAACTAATCCTTTAGTTCCAAAAAACCTAAACCCCCATTCAAAAAAATCCCAAAACCCTCATCCCAAAAAAATACCAAACCCTACAGCACATAAAACCAAAAACTCTTTTCCCAATAAACCCATAATCCATTAGACCCAAAAAAACCCAAATCCGCATCCCCAAAACACTCATACCAAAGAATCCCTAAACCCACATCCCTGGAATCAATAAACCAAAAAACACAGCAAAACCATAAACCATCATCCCCAACATTCCCTTGTCCCCAAAAAGCATTCGACAATAAAAATTAAAAACCATGAACAATCATACCCAAATACACTAAACCTGGATCCCAATAAATACCCTGAACCGTCAGCCGCAAAAATCCCTCAATCAACCGCCACAAAAAAACCCTCAACCCTTAGCCCCTACCCCAAAGCCTACTTCCCCAAAAAATCCTTGAAATCCCATTGAAAATACCATAAATCCTTAGCACCATGAAACCCTTATCCCACATCCCAAAAACCCAAAAACCTTAGCCCCCAAAATCATAGACCTTCATCCCCAAAAAACCCTAAACCCTAAACCCAAATCCATAATCATATTAAATCCCAATAACCTCATCCTAAAAAACCCAAAACCCTCATCCTCAAAATCCCTAAAAATCAACCCCAAATAAACCTCAACCCCATAAATCCCTCAACCCACATCCCCTAAAAACCATAAACCTTATCTAAAAAAAGCCCTCAACACTCAGTATAAAAAACAAAACAAATTATTACAAAAAATCCCTATATACATATTCCCATAAAACCCTAAAACCACACACCCCTAAAATACTAATCCTTTACCACTAAAAACATTAACTATCTCACCCTAATAAACAAAACCATGATGCATATAAAAACTCAACCCAAAGACCCCAATGAAACTCATACCTCGTACCCAAAAAACCCTCAACCCTCATCACTAATAACCCCTCAACCCTCAATGCATAAATAAACTCAACACTCACCCCAAAATTCCCTCAATAGTCATCTCAAAAACACCCAAATACCCCAACCCTCCAAAACCAAAATTCACCAGCCCTAAATATCCTAAACACATTGTCCTAAAACTATAAATCCTCATCCTCAATAAATCATCAACTTTAATCTCCCCCACCCTAACCCTAAACTTTCACCCAAAAAACCCTTAATCTCTTATATTCACAAAGAAAAATCCCTTAACCCCAAAAAACCTAAACCCTCAACTCCCTAAAACATAGAATCACTGTCCCCTAAAAATAATGAACCCTCAACAAGAATAGAACAGAAACCCCAAACCCAAAAACCCCCAACCCCAAAAAAGCATTAACACTCTGCCACAATAAGAAAATAATCTTTGGACCCAAAACAACAAAACCCAAAGCCCCAAATAACTAGCAAACCTTAACCCCATAAAACAATAATCCCTCAGCCCAGAAAAACCCCTCAACCCACAGTCCTAAAAATTCATCAACCCTCATCCCCAGAAAAATGACCCACTCTCATCCCCAAAAAACCAACCACCATTTGACCAAAAACCCCACAACCCAAACCCCCCAAAACCCATAAACCCCGCAATTTTATGCCACAAAGAACCCTAAACCATTAGTCCAAAAAACATCTATCCTTTTCCCAAAAAAAAACCATCATCCCACAGCCCGAAAAATAGCTAACCCTTCATCATTGAAATAATATAAAGCATTATTCCCAAAAAAACCCCTTAACCGCCAAACATAAAAACCACTAAACCCTCATAAAAAAGAAAACAAATAAATTCCTAAAAACCCTGGTAAACACTGCCCCTAAACTACATAATCCACATCATGAAAAATAACCTAAACCCTAATCCAATAAAAAACCCAAATCCCAAGCCTAAAAAAGTACAAATCACTCCTCCCAATCAACCCTAATCCCTCATCCCAAAAAACCCTAAACCAATAGCCCTAAAAATGTAAAATCACATATCCCTAGAAAACCCTAATCCATCATCCATAGAAAACTGTAATCCCATCTCTCCAAAAAAACCATAAACCCTTAGCCACAAAAAACCATAACCCATAGCACCAAAAAACCCAATAAAAATTCCCCAAAAATCCAAAAATACACGACACCAAAAATCACTAAACCATAAACCCTAATGAACCATAACTTCTAAGACCCAAAAAACATAAAAACTCATCCATAAAAAACATAAAACTCTCATCCCCGAAAAACTCAAAACACTCATTCCCAAAATTATCTAATCCCATAACCCCAAAACCCTCACCCCATAGCCACCAAAACCCAAAACCCCTAGCCATAGATAAATTCAACCTTAATCCACCCAAAACCCCTCAACCCTCATCTCCAAAACACCCTAATCCCATAACCCCCCAAAACCCTATATCCTTAAATCTAAAAAAACAAAAAACATATACTAAAAAAACCATAAACCCTTAGCCTCAAAAAAACCCTATACCCTCATCCCCAAAACAACCTGAGACCCTCATGAACAATGTATTGTAACCCCTATCCCACAAAAAAACCATAATACATTTGCACAAAAAAACCCTAAAGCCTAATCCTTTAGAAAACCTAAATCCTCACCCCAAAAATCACAAATATAGTTTCTCCATTAACCCTAAACACACATCCCCCATTTACACTCAACCTCTGCCTCAACAAAATACTAAATCCTCATACATAAAAAACCTAAACCATAAGTCTGAAAAACCCCTTAACAATATTTATAATAAATCCATAAACCCAGAGTCAAATAATCAAAAACCTTCAATCCTATAAAATCTTTAACCCTCTTCCAAAAATAAATTAAACCCTCTCCCCCCGAAACCCTAAACCCTCATCCCTAAATAACCTTGACCCATCATCACCAAAAAAACCATAACCCCTCATCCCCAAAAAACCCCTAAACTGTCAACCTCAAAAAAATCATTATCACTCATTACTATAATTCCCAATTCCAACATCCACAAACACAACAAAACCCCCAAACACAAAATCCCCAAATCAAACTCACCAAAAATCCTAAACCATCATCCCAAATAACACTAAACCCTCTGACAAAATAAACACTAAAATCTTGTCCCCACAAAACATGAAACCCTCAGCCCGAAAAACCCGTAATACTAATCTCATAAAAACTATAAATCCTCATCCCCAAAATTTCCGAACCCATCATCCCAGAAAACTCTAAACCCTTATCCCTAGAAAACTAATATCCTCAACCCAAAATAACCCTAACTTCATATCCCCAAAAATACCTAAACCCTCTACCCCAATGAATCCTAATCCCTCATCCCAAAAAATCATTATCCACAAAAACGAAAACCCATATTCATAAACCCCCTGAACCCTCCACCACGAATTAAATATAAACCTTCATACCCAAAAACCCCAAAACCTCAGCCCAAATAATCTGTATATAGTCAACCCCAAAAAACGGTGGTTTGCTAGCCCCAAAAAACTCTAAACCCTCATCCCTATGAATTCACAAACCTTCATCCCATAAAAACCAAAACCAAAAACCGCATAAACCCATAATAACTTATCCCTATGAAACCCTAAATGCTAAATGCCATATAATCCAAAATCATTATCCCCATGAAACAATAATCTTTATATCTAGGAGATTCAAACATCATCAAAAAAAATCATAAAACTAACAAGCCTAAAATACCCTAAACCTCATCCCTAAAAGCCATAAACCCAAATCTCCAAAAAGCCCAAACCATCATCCCCAACAAACCCCTAACACCCATCACTGAAAACCATATACACCCATCCCCTAGAAACCCTAAAACCTCATCCCAATGAATCCCTTAATTCTCATGAGCATAAAACCCTGAACCCACAGTCCCAATAAAACCTAGACACTCAATCCCAAAAAAAACTAAACCCATGGACCCAAAAGAAAATCGCAACCCCCCAAAACCCTGTACTCATATAAAAACCGCCAAAACCACAGCCCCAAAAAACACTAAACCCTTAGAGCTCCAAAAAACCTAAACCCTCAGCCCCTAAAAACCCCAATCCATCTACCCAAGAAAATATTAATCCCCTCATCCCCCAAAAATAAAAAGTAAACAAGGAGTCCAAAAAACAGAAACCCTTAATCGAAAAATCCATAAACCTATAGGCTCGAAAATAACTTAAGGCCTTAGCCCAAAAAACCCTAAGACACAAAACCCTAAACACATATCCCTAAAAACAATAGACCATTAGGCACAAAAAACCCTAAAACCATGGCCCAAAAATAGAATTAACCCTCATTCCCATAAAACCCTAAACCCTCATCCCAAAAGGCCATAATCCCTCATCCGATAAAACCCTAAACCCTCACCCAAAAAATCTCATAAACCCTAAACCCTCATCCCAAATAAACCCCAAACCTTCAGTCCTAAAAAATTATATATTGTCATAAAAAACACCTAAACACTCAATCCCCAAAACCCCAAAACACAAAAAACTCAAAAAAAACATATAATACTAAAAAAACACTAAAAACTTAGCACAAAAAATTCCTTAACCCTCTCTCCAAAAAAACCCACAACCCTTATCCCCCAAGAATCATAAACCATCATCCCTAGAAAACTGTAAACCCACAAACCTAATAAATAGTGAAACCTCAACCCCCAAAACCCAAAACCCTCATCCCCAAATAAACCTAAACCCTTGGTCCAAAGAAAAAAACCTCATTCCCAAATTACACTAAACACATATCCTCATTAAACCCTAAACAACTAGATTATAAAATAACCTAAACCCTCTCCCCTGAAAACCCTAAACAGTCATCCCAATTAGACCCATAGACCCTCTGCCCTATGAAAACATACATTGTCACCCCCATGATACCCTAAACCCTAAACCAAAATAAACCCCAAACCATAAATTCTGAAAAAACCATAATCCTTGATCTCCAAAAACCCCTAAACCCTTAGTTCCAAAAAAACCCTAAACCCTCATCCCAAAAAACACCCAAAAATACATCACCAAAAAAAATCCATAAACCACCATCCCCAAAAAATCTAATACCTCATTCTCTAAAAACTGTAAACCCTCAGGTCAATGAATCCATAAAACCTATTCACACCAATCCCATATACCCTTATCCTTAAAAAAACCAAACAATATGTCCCAAAAACCAATATCCCTCATCCTCCAAAAACCCTTATCACTCACCATAAAAAAAAGTTAACCCTCACCCCCAAAAAACCATAAAATCTCATCCCAATAAACCCAAATTACATTGCATTAATAAGACCCTAAAATATCATCCCATAAAAACCTCAAATCCCTATCTCCAGAAAACCGTAAACCCCCAAACCCCAAAAAACACTAAATACTCATCCACAAAAATGTATAAATGTTATCCCAAAAAATCCTTAATAACCACAAAAAAAAAACATAAACCATCACCCCCTAAAAACCATAAAACCTCTGCAATGAGAAACCCAAAACAATCTTCCCAAAATAACATACACCCACCACCATAATAATCCATAAAACCTCAACCCAAATAAACAATATACCCTAATAACAAAAAACATTTAACCCTTATCCCGAAAATATCAATATCCTAAACCATCAACCCTCAAAATATCCAAAACACAAATCCCAAAAACCCATAAACACTCATTCCTCAAAAAATCTAAACCCTCATCCGAAAAAACTGTAAACCCTCAAACCCAAAATACCATAAACCCTCAGTTCCAGAAATCCATAAACCCTTAGAACCAAAACAATCTAAACCCAAAAACCCCATAAAAAACAAAACCCTCAACCCCAACCCCAAAAAACCACAATCCATTTTCCCAAAAACACATAAATCTTCATCCACAAAAAACCTTAAAACCTAATAGTTGAGCCCCCAAAACCCAAAAACACACTCCCCAATAAACCCTAAACCATTGGAAACAAAAAGACACCAGACCCAATACCCAAAAAACCCCTCAACCATAATCCTTAAAAACCATTAAAAACAAGTCTAAAATAACCCTAGACCATCATCCTAACATAACCATAAACCCTCAAAAACCCTAAACCATCATCCCAAATTAACCCTATATCCTTATCCAAAAAAACACCCTAAACACTAAACCCCAAAAATACATAAAAAATTATCCAGAAAATACCATAAACCTCCTCACAAAAAATGCTAATTCCCCCGTCTTTAAAACCACTAAAACTCATCCCCATGTTACCCTAAAAGCTCATCCTAAAATTCTTGTACAATTATCGCATAGATCTAATAAACCCACATTCCCAAAATTATATAAACCCTTATTCATAAGAAAACACTACACCCCAAACCCATAACATCTATTAGCAAAATTTCCTAAACCCTTATCCCAAAAACTAGTAAACTATCAGCCACAAAAACTAATAAACAATCAGACCCAAAAAAACATAGAAAACTCAATCCTAAGAAAAACCCATAAAACCTCATCCCTAAAAACCATAAAAATACACCTAAAATAAACACCAAAACATCATTCCAAAAAAACCCTAAACTGTCAGCCCTAAAAACCCTGAAATCCTAATCCCAAAAAAACACAAAAACCCCCACCCAAAAATCACCTAAACACCCAAAACTGAAAACCCAAAATATAATCCCCATGAAACCCTATACTATCATAAAAACAATCCCTATTCCACCATCTCCAAAAAAACACAAATGTTCAACACCAAAAAGCACTAAACCCTCAACCACCAAAAACCCTAGACCCCCATCCAGAGAAAATCATAAATTGTTATCCACAAAATACCCTAAACACTCAGTCTGAAAAAACTCAAAACACTCATCATAAAAAAACACAAAATAGTTAGAATTTGAAAACCTAAACCATCCAACCAAACCCATAAACCCCCATTCAAAAAAATTTCTAAACATTCTTATGTAAATATCCCTAAATCATTAACAAAAAATATGTACAAAGTCAACACGAAAAAACACTATGACCTCTAACCCATAAAAATCTAAACCATCACCCCAATAAATACAAAATAATCCACCTAAAAATAACATAAACCATGATCACCACGAAACCCAATATCATCATCCCTAGAAAAACCATAAACCCTCAGTTCTGAAATACCCAAAACCCTCCAGCAAAACAATCCCAAAACACCCATCCCCAAAATCACACTAAACTCACATCCACAAAAAAAATCGATATTGTCATCCCAAAAAAACAGTACCGACATCCACTATAAACTTTAACCCCATATCCCCAAAAATCAATAACCCAAAGGCACAAAAAACCTATACCCTCAACAACAAAGAAAATTTTAACCCTCATCCCCCAAAAAACTCTAAACTATGATCCCTAAAAAAACCCTAATCCCGAATCCCAAAAAACCAAACCCCCCTTCCCTAAAAAACATAAATACTCTTACCAATGGACTCCTAAAACCTATTCCCCAAGAGACCCTAAAGCCTCGTCCATTGGAAAATATAATCGCCGATCGCCAAAAAACCGTATAACCAATCACTAAATAGAATTCTCTCAAAATAAATAATCCCTCACCCCCCCAAAAAAACCTAAACCCTCTGGAAATAGAAATCCTATACCCGCAGCCTCACAAGTCCTTGAAAAATCAGCCATAAATTACCCTAAACCAACTATCCCAAAAAATTCCTATAACTCCAAAACCCTCTGCAACAATTGACCCTAAACCCCAACTCCCAGTAAACACGAAACCCTTAACCCTATGAGACCCTAAACCCTAAATCCCAACAAAAAACAAAAAAATCATCCCTAAAAATCCTTTTACCCACAACTCAAAAAATTTAAAAACCCTAATCCACAAAAAAACACTAAACCTCATGACAAAAAAAAATACAAAAAAAACTCCCCCAAAAAACCACAAACTGTCATCCCCCAAAATCACTTATCACACATACCAAAAAAAATTGATTATCCCACATCAACAAAAATCTCTAACCCATCAGCCCCAAATATCCCTAAACCCACATCCACCAAAAACCTAAAGCCTCAACCTAAAAACATTCTAAACCATTATCCACAAGAAACCCTAAACCATCAACCCCAAAATTCCCTAAACTGTCACCCCCAAAAGAACATAAATGCTCAGCACCAATGAACCCTAAACCCTCATCCCCAAAATATCCAAAATTTCCTTCCCTAAATAACCCTAAAAACGCACCCGTAAAAACCCCTAAACCCTTATCTCAAAAAAATCATAAACCCTCATCCCATAAAATCCCTTAAAACCCATAAATAATCATCACCAAAATACCCTAAACCAGCAGCCAAAAAACATCCTAGAACCCATATACCCAGAAAACACGAAACCCTTATCCAAAAAACCTAAAACAATGATCCCCCAAAACCCTATACACTAATCCACAAAACCCTAAACTCTCATCACCAAAAAAACCCTAAAACATCATCCCTAAAAAATCCTAAAACGTCTGACCAAAATTATATACCCTCTTCCACCCAAAACCCTAAATCATCAGCCTTAAAAATCCTAAAACCTCATCCCTAGAAAACCCTAAACCCTCTACCTCAAAAAATCATAAACCCTCATTCCTAGAAAACACTAAACACACCGCTTCTAAAAACCCTAAACCCTCAACCCTAGAAGCCTTAAAAACTAATCCTGAGAAAACCATGAATCATCAGTCTCAAAAAACCCTAAACCCTCTTCCCGAAAAAACCATATCTCCCCATACATAGACAAAATTAATCCCCCAACCCGAAAAATATCTAAAACCTCTGCCCTTCAAAAACCTAAACAATCATACCCAAAACAACAAGACCCCTTTAACATAAAAAACAATGTCCTATCAACTATATAAAAATAATAAACACTCATCCCCGAAAAACCCTAAACATTAACCCCTAGAAGAACTCAAACCCTATACGACTGAAAAATATAAACCCTCAATCATTGAAAAAAATTAAACCTTAACCCCATAAATAATTGAACCCTTATCCACTGAAAAAACAAAACCCTCAGCTCCAGAAAACCCTATCCCCTCATCCATAGATAACCCCAAACCCCCATGCACAGAAAACCATAGACCCTCAACCCCAAAAAACCATAAAAAAAATCCCATAAAAATACTAATCCCCCAGTCACAAAAAACCATAGACCATAAGTCCATGAAAGTATTGAACTTAAAATACCAGAAAATCTTAAACCCTCAGACCGATAAATCCTATCCCACAATCCAAATAACCCAAATCCTTTATCTTAAGAAAACCATAAACCAACATCCCTAGAAAAACCTAAACACCTAGCCCAAAAAATACCTAAAACTGCTATAATGGAAAAAACCAATCCCTTGGCCCAGAAATCTGCAAACCATCATCCCCAAAAACATTATATCTTCATCCCATAACTAAAAAACAATTATCTCTTGAAAACCATAAAACATCTATTCCTAAAAAAACTAGACCCACAATCCAACGAATACCTTGACCCTCATCCCCAGAAAACCATACACTCTTTTCCTAGAAAACCCTAAACCTACATCCCCCAAAACCCTAAAGCCTAAACATTAACCCCTAGAAGAACTCAAACACTATACCATTGAAAAACATAAACCCTCAATCATTGAAAAAAATTAAACCTTAACCCCATAAATAATTGAACCCTTATCCACTGAAAAAACCAAAACCCTTAGCTCTAGAAAACCCTATCCCCTTATCAATAGATAACCCCAAACCCCCATGCACAGAAAACCATAGACCCTCAGCCCCAAAAAACAATAAAAACAAATCCCATAAAAATCCTCATCCCCCAGTCACAAAAAACCATAGACCATCAGTCCATGAAAATATTGAACTTAAAATACCAGAAAATCCTTAACCCTCAGACCGATAAATCCTATCCCATAATCTAGATAACCCCAATCCTTTATCTTAAGAAAACCCTAAACCAACATCCCTAGAAAAACATAAACACCTAGCCCAATAAATACCTAAAACTTCTATAATGGAAAAAACCAATCCCTTGGCCCAAAAATCTGCAAACCATCATCCCCAAAAACACTATATCCTCATCCCATAACTAAAAAACAACAATCTCTTGAAAACCATAAAACATCTATTCCTAAAAACCCTAGACCCACAATCCAAGGAATACCTTGACCCTCATCCACAAAAAACCATACACTCTTTTCCTAGAAAACCCTAAACCTACATCCCCCAATACCCTAAACCCTCATCCCAAGAAATTACCAAACCCCATGTAGTCAAAAACCCCAATCCATATACCCTATAAAAACCTAAACAATTCATCCATAGAAAAACCATAACTCCTGATTCTCAAAAAACCCTAAACACCCATCTATAGATAAATTGAAACCCTCAGCCCTTGAAATACTCAAACATATATACAATGAAATACATAAATACTAATACCAAGAAAAACCAAAACCATTATCCTTATAAAACCATTAACCTTAATCCCCATGAAACCTTAAACCATTCTCCATAGAAATCCCTAAACCCTCATCCCCCCAAAACCCTAAATTCCTAGCCCCAAAAACCTTGAACCATCAACACCATAAAAAAAACCCTCTTACGTATAAAACCCAGAATACTCAACATCAGATAAATATTAATCAACTAACCTAGAAAACCCATAACCCTCATCCCCAAAAATCCCGGAACCCTTACACATTAATAACCCTAAACCCTCAGACCATGAACACGATAAACCAAAATCACCAAAAAACACTATACCCTCATCTCCGAAACCCCTAAGCCCTTATCCCAAATATATATATACCCACAAGACATAGAAAACCCATTACCATCATCCCTATATGACTGCAATCCCATTGACCAAAAATTGTAATACCTTTTCCTTAAAAAACTAGAATACCTAAAGCACAAAAATCCCAAAAACCTATCCTTAAAAAAACAAATCACTCATCCCCAAAATACCCAACACCCTTATAAAATTAACCACCAAAACCTTGATCCCAAAATACCATATCCTCAAATCCCCCAAACCATAAAACATTCATCTCCCATACACTATAATCCATCATCCCCAAAACCCTAAACACTTTTCCCTAAAAAACAAATATACTCAGAACCAAAAAACCATAAACACTAATTCCCAAAAAACCCAAATTTGTCTTCCCCAAAACACCAAAAACCTAATCCTAAAAAACCCCAGAATACTCAATCCCAAAAAAGACATAAAACCTTTTCCAAATAAACTAATAAACCCTAAATCAAAAAAAACACAAAACCCTCATCCCAAAAAAACCATAAACACTTAGAACCAAGAAACCCTAAAACCTCTACCTGAAAACTCTTAACACTTAACCAAAAAACCCCTAATCAACTATCTCTAATAAATATGGACCCCTCAGCCCCAAAAAAGACTATACCCTCATCCCCAACAAACATTGAACCACCAACCAAAAAAAACCCAGAGCCCTCAACAACAATACACCATGAACCCTCATCCCCAATAAACATTGAACACTCATACCCAGGAAAACCTGAACCCTTATTCCAAAATATTGTAAACAATTATACCCATTAATACCTAAATCCCTTAACCCCATTAAAACCTACCCCTCAATCCAATGAAACTCTTAATGCTTAGGCAACATAAACACTGAACCCCTATCCCTAAGAACACATTAACCCTAGACCCATGATACCATTGACCCTCATCACTTTGATACCCTGAACATTGATCCCAAAGAAACCCTGCACCCTCTCCCCTAAGAAACAATGAGCCCACATCCCCATAAATCCCTAAACCATTATCCCTAAGAAACACTAAAAATTCATCCCAAGGATATCCTCAATGTTTATCCCCATGAACCCTTGAACTCTCATCCCCAAGAAACCCATAACCCTTATCCCCAAGAATCCATGAACCCCAAACCCCACGATATCCAGAACCCCCATCACTAAGAAATTCATAACTCTCATCCTCTAGAAACAATGAATCCTAATCCTTCGGAAAACCTCAAGCCTTAACCTGATGAAATCATGAACCCTTATCCCCATGAAACCTATGACCCTGATAAAGAAACCAGATTCTGAAACACCAAGAAAACCTAATCCCCATCCTCAATAATATCTATAATCTAAACCAAAAATCATTGAAACCTCATCCCCATAATTAATGAAACTATAACCTCAAAAAACCCTAAACTAACATCCCTAAAATACCCTAAACCCTATCCCTCATCAAAACCTTTACCCTCATTCCCACAAAACCACTAACAATTAGTATAAGAAACCATGAAACCTTAGCAACATGATTCTCATAACCATAAGACCCACGAAACCCAAAACCCTAAAATCCATGAATCTCTGAACCCTAAGTCCCCAAAACCCTATACACTTTGCTACACAAAATGATGAACCCTCATCCATAAGAAACCCTATACCCTCATCCCAATGAATCCCTCAACCATCATACCTAGGAAACCCTAAACACTCCACCCCATGAATTCCTAAACCCAAGTATATAAGAAACCATATACCCTCAACCCCATAAATCATTAAATATTCAGACCAATGAAGCCTTTAACCCTCATCCCCAATAAACACTACCCACTCACACACATGAATCCCAGAACCCCCAACATCAAAAAATAATTATTCCTCATCCATATGAAACCCTAAACCATTATCCCAAATAATCCCTCAAACCACAACCCCCAAAAACTCAAAAACCACAGTCCCATAAAAGTTGGTCCCTCACAAAAATATCCTTGAACCCTCAGACCCAAAATTCACTAATCCCTCATCTGAATAAAACCCTAGAACTATTCCACAATAAAACCTCATCAATCAAACCCAGAAAAACTTATACATTCATCCCCAACAATCCAAAACCCAAATCCCAATTTTTTTCTAAATCCATATCCCCAAAAAACAGTAAACCCTCATCTTGAAGAAAATCTTAATCCCTCATCCTCTAAAACCCTGAACCATCAACACCAAGAAACCATAAACCTTCATCCCCCAAAAACCCTAAAAACTCATCATTAAAAACATTCAAAATTCATATCGAAAATAACATAAACCCTTAGTCTGAAAACCCACACACTCTTATACCTAAAAAACTCAAAACCATCATCCACAAATAACAATGAACCCTCATACACAAATAACACTGATCCCTTAGTCCCAAAATTCCCTAAAAAACCAAAGCTATCCACCCTGAAAAACCCTCCACCGACATCTCAAAATAAACCCCACAACCCTCATCCCCAAAAAACTCTGCACCCACATCCCTAGATAACCATAACCACTTCACCAAAATAAAACCCTAAACAGTCATCCATATAAAACCCAAAATCTGTATCCCATGAAACCCCAAAAAATTATCCTCAAATATCCATAACCCCTCATCTCCCAAACCCACTATACCCTCAGCCTCAGAAAAACCAAACCCTTAATCCCATAAAGACCCTAAAACCTCTGACCCTGAAAAGCCAAAATGTTAGACTTATAATTCTATTAGCCCTCAACCTTATAGAACCATAATTCCTATACCCAAATAAACCACAACACCTCAACCATAGAAAACCCTAAATCTTCATCCCTGAATAATTCTAAACCCTTATACATAAATATCCCTAAGCCCTCATCCATTGAAAACATTTATTTTTATCCCTAAAAAACCTAAAACCTTATTCCTAGATACTCTTAAACCCTCATCCCTAGAAAACTCAAATCCCACACCCCCAGAGAACCCAAAACCTTAATTCCCAAATGACCCAAACCCCTCATCCCCAAAAACCATAAACTCACGGCCCCATAATAGCTTAAACACTCATCCCCAACAAACCTAAACCATCATTCCCAAAAATCCATACACCATCGTCACCTATTAAACATGAAACCTCAGTATAAGAAAACCATAAATACTAATCCACCTAAATACATCATCCCTTAGCCCATGAAAACACTAAAAAATATACCCTAGAAAACCAAAAACCCTCATCCCCATAAAAAAATACACCATACCAATAAAAACCTAGGCCTTCATCAATATAAATTCCTAAACACTCAACCTCAGAAACTCTAAATTCCTCAACAATAAAAAACTATAAACACTTTGCTGAAAAAACCCAAAAAAACACAACCACAAAAAACCATCAACCCTCAACCGTAGAAAACACTAAACCATTGGCCCAAAAACCACATTAAACCCTAATACCTAGAAAAACATAAACCCATAGCCCCAATAAATCCAAATCTATCATCCCTAGAAAATATTAAACCATCATCCATAGAATATAGTAACCCTCAGCCTAAAAACCCACTAAACCCGTATTCCTAGAAAACCATAAATCCTAATATCTTGAAAACAACAAATCCACTGGCTGAGAAAATAATAAACCCTTATCTCATGAAAACCATATATCCTCATCACCATAATACCATAAACACACCCCAAAAAAAGAGTAAATCCTAACTCCAAGAAAGCCATATACCCTCATCCTTAGTAAACAATAAAACCTCATTCCAAGAAAACCATAAACCATCATCCCATGAAAAGCCTAGACCCACCCCTAGAAAACCCTAAAACTTCATCCATAGATAACCCTAACACATGATCCCTTTATAACCTGAAACCATCAACCCCAAAAACCCATAAACCCAAAGAAGTAAAAAACATAAAATTATCAGTCATAAAAAAAATAAACCCTTAGTCATAGAAAAATAAAAACATTGAGCCCCAAAAAATTGCAAACCCTCTACCCCATAAAACAGTGAAACCCCATCCCCATAATACCCTAATCCCTCAACCCAAGAAATCCCTAAACCCTAGGCCCCAAAAATCCCTAAACATTCATCCTTAAAAAATCCTAAAACCTTAGCCAAAGAAAACCAAGAACCCATATCTAATGAAACACATAAACCCACATCCCAAGAATACACTATACCCTCAGTCATATAAAACCTTAAATACTCACCCGTATAAAAGATTAACCCTCAACCCTAGAAATATATAAACCCTAAGTTCTATAAATCCATATCCCCTCAACATGAGAAAACCCTAAATCTTCAACCAGTGAAAACCAGAACCCTTAGCCATATAAAATATTAAACCCTGAACCCTTAAAAATCATAAACCTTAAGAAAATATTAAACTATCATCCCTATAAAACCCTAAAACCAAATACCCAAATAAATAATCCCTCATTCCCCAAAAAACCGAAACCCATACCCTAGAAAAAACTAAATCCCTAGTCCCAGAAAAACCTAAACACTCATTCCTATAAAACACTAAACACTAGTACACATAACACCCTAAACAAGGAGCCCCATAAAACCATAAACCCACATCCTCAAAACCCCAAAACCATTATCTCTTGAAAATTATAAACCATCATCCCTGGAAAACCCTAAACACTCAACCTGAGAAAAAACTAAACCCGCAGAAAAACCTAAACCCACATCTCTAGAAAACCCTAAACCCTCATACCATGATAAAATAAAAAATTTTCCCCAAAAAACCCTAAACTCTCATCCATAGAAAACCCTAAAACCCCATACCCAAAAAAAAACATAAACTCTCATCCATAGATAACTCAAAACCCTTCACCATAGAAAACCCAAAAAAAATACCTTTGAAACCCCATATACACGAATCCGCAAAAAATATATAAAGCCCATAGCCATAAAAACCATAAACCCTCATCTCTATAACGAAACTATACACTCAACCCAAGAAAACACTAATACCTCAACCAAAAAAATCTATAAATCCATATCCACACAAAACCCAAATCCCACAGCTGCAGAAAACCCCAAACACTTAGCTCCCAAAAAACCTATAACCTCATCACCAAAAACCCTAATCTCTAAACACCCACTAAATCATAAACCCTACAAAAAAACCTAAACCCTCATCCCCAATAAACCCTAATATCTATTATTCGAAACACCCAAAATACCCATCCTCAAAAACCAAAATCCCTCATCAATAAAAAATAAATAAACCATAATTAAAAAAATCCATAAACACTTAGGCCCAAAAAATTTTAAACCCTTAGAACCAAAAAAACCCTTAACCCTCATCAACAGAAATCCGTAAACCCTATACCTTAGAGAATACTAAACCCCGCCGAAAAAAATATTCTACTCCAAGATAACCCTAGAACCCCATCCCCCAAAAACAAAACCCTAATTCCAAAAACACCTGAAACCATCATCCCAAAAAAACACTAATCCCCATGCCCCAACACCCCAAAAACCTCATCACAAAGGCCCTTAAACACTCATCCCTGAAAATCCCTATTCCTTATGACAGAAAAAATACCTAAACCGATATTTAAGAATCCAAATACTCTTAGCCCAAAAAAATTATAATCCTACCTCATAAAGAACAATAAACCGTCATTTCCCAAACCCAAAACCATCATCCCCAAAAATCCATAAACCCTCATCCTAGAAACCCCAAAACTATTACCCCCCAAAAACCCTAAACCAGCTCCCCCAAAACCCTAAATCCCTAATAACACAATATCAAAAAATCATCATCCAAAAAGATTTAAAACATCAAAAAAACTAAATCCTCCTCTCTGAAAAACCAAAAACCCTCAAACCCAAATAACCGTATACTCTCAGCCCCAAGACCGCAAAAAACTCAACCCAAAAAACTCCAAATTATCACCCCAAAAAACCAAAAACCCTATAACACCAAAAAACCCCTAATCCATCCACCCCAATAAAACCTGTAACCATCATCCCCATAATACGATAAACCCTCAGTCCCAAAAACGGGAAACCATCATCCCAAAAAACCCAAAACACATATCCCAAAAAAACCCTAAACCCATTTCCAATAAAAACATTAAACCCTTAGCCAAAAAAACCCATAGATGCTCAACACCGTGAAACTCTAAACCCTCATCCCCAAGAAACCCTAATCCCTTATCCCAAATAAATAGTAAATCCCTTATCCTCAAGAAACACAAAACCGCCATCGCCCAAAACCCTAAAACATTATCATGAAGAAACACCAATCCTTCAGACCAAATAAATCCTATATCCTATTCCCCATGAAACCATAAACCCAAATCCCTATGTTTAAAATTCATTTTCCCCAAGACAACCTGAAACCATAGCCCCACTCTACTTTAGACCCATAGATATAAGAAAAACAAAACGTGCATGACTAATAAACCTGAAAACCCCAGTCTAAAGATACCCTAAAACCTCAGCCATAAGAAAAAAATAAACCCCATTACCCATGAATCCCCAAACCCTAATCCCTAAGAAACATTGATACCTCATCCCCAAGAAACCCAAAATCCATAACCCCAAGAAACCCAAAACACTAAACCCCCAAGTACCTTGATGCCTCTTCCTGGAGGAACCTAGCATCATATGCCCCATGTAACCATGAAATCTCAATCCCAAAAAAACAAAAAACATTATCCCAGAAAAAACCATGAACCCTCATCCCTGAAATACCATAAATACACAATCTAAGAAAACTATGAACCCTCATCACAAAAAAATACCTAAACATCATCCCCAAAAATCCCTAATCTCTCAAACCTATGAAACTTTGAATCCTCATCCCTAAAAAATCATGAACAATCATTCATAAGAAAACATGAACCCTCATTACCATGTAGCCCTCAAACCTCTTCCTAAAGAAACATTGACCCTAATCCCAAAGAAATCATAACCCAATGACCCAATGAATCCCTAAACAAAAAGCCACAAAATACATGAAACCACTTCCCCATGAAAATCTAAACCCTCATCCCAAATATAGGCTATACCCTCAGACCCAAGAAACCATAAACCTTCAGCCCCAGAAAACCTAATTTCCTTACCATAAGAAACCCTAAAACCTCAATCCCAAGGATTCCTAAATCCTCATCCCCAAGGAACCAAAAATCCACATCCCTAAAGAACCATGAATCCTCATCCATAAAATACCCTACAACATCCGGCCAAAAAACCCCTAGAAGCATTATCCCAAAAAAAAACCCGATTCCACAGTCACAAAACAACCTTAACACTCAGCCACAAATAACACTAAACCCTCAGTTTCCAATAAACCAAAAAAATATTCCCTTAAAATCACTCATCCCAAAATACCCACGAACACTTATCCCCCCAAAACCCTAAATCCTCATCCTCACAGATCCCAGAACCCTCATCAAGAAAAACACTAGACCATCATCCCCCAAAAAACCATGAACCCTCGTCTCTATGAAACCTTATATCTTAATCCCAAATATACCTCACACAATCACCCCCAAAAAAACATTAATACTCAACCCCTAAAAAACCAAAACACACAACCATAAAAAACCAATAACCCCATCCCCCAAAAATTCTGGAATCATTGTCCTACAAAATCCCTATACCCCTAGCCTCAAAAAACCTAATCCCTCATCCCCAAAAAACACCTTAGCCCTCATCCCCAAAAAACTAATCACCATAAAAACAGTGAAAAATTACAATCCCAACACGTAAAACCCCTAAAACCTTATCCCCAAACACCCCTAAACCCTCAACCCCATAAAATAATTAAAACTTTCAACAAAAATCCTGCAATACTCAACCCCAAAAAATATAACCCTAAGAACCAAAAAACACTCAACCATAACCCTCATGAAACCCTCAGCCCTTATACATAAATACCCATCATCCAAAAACCCCATGAAACCCTAAACACACACCCCCAAAAATCCTCAATTATCAGCCCCAAAAAACCCTTAACCTCATCCCAAAATTAACAAAAATTATCTGACATAAAAAACCCCATACCATTATCTCTAACAGACGCTAAACCCTCTGCCAAAAAAAATACCATCATCACAAATTAACACTAGACCTTCATCCCTGAAAAAATCTCAACCCATAGCCCCAAAATACCCAAAACGAATAGTCCTAAACAAACAAAATCCTCATGCCAAAAAACCATAAAACCTCAACACAAAAAAAACTAATACCCTGAGGCCCAAAATATTCTAATTCCTTACCCATAAAACCCTAAACCCTCATCCCCCAGAAAAATGAAACTATAATCCCAAAAAACCCCTATATCATTAGCCCCCTAAAATATGAAACCCTCAATCCCTATAATTCATAAACCCCAATCCCCAAAAATTTATAAACCCTCAGACCCAAGAAATCATTAAACCCTCATCCTCCCAAAACGTGAAACCCTCAGTGCTAAAACCCCTAAACCCCCCCCCCCAAAACCATAAACCACTATCCCCAAACCATAATCCCTCATCCCTATATAATGTTATACCCTCAATCCTAAAAAACCTTAAAACTAAAGACCCAATATATCCTAACCCATCAGCCACAAAAAATATTAAACACTCATACAAAGAAAACTCTAAACTTTCTACCCCAAAAATACCTAGAATTTCAACCCAAAGAAACAAATAATCCCCATCACTAAAAAAACTCGAAACCATAAACACCAAAACCAAAAACCACCATCCCCTAAAAAATGAGATGATCAGCCCTAAAAAACCATAAACCCTTTTACAAAAAACAATCCTAAAACAACATCACTAAGCACCCTAATCCCATTATCCCAAATAAACATAAACCCCTAGTCCCATAAAACCGTAAAAATTTACTTCCAAAATGCTAAAAATCCATCCCAAAAAACCAATACCATTACAACCTAAAACACTAAACCCTAAACCGCAAAACCCTCAGATGAAAAAAATCAAAAAACCATCACAAAATATGTATTAAACATGCTCCAAAAAAACCTAAAACCACAACCCCAATAAACCATAATCCCCTAGTCCTAAAAACCCTAAAACAGTAACATCAAAATACCCAATACCATTATACTAAAAACCATCATACATTATCCCCAAAAAACCCAAAACCATTATCCCCAATATACCATAGACTGTTATCCAAAGAAAAAACTAATCCCTGATAATAAAAAACCAGAAATACTCAACCCTAAAAATCTCCGAAATAGTCAACTCCAAATTATTGGAAACACTCAGAATGAAACTCAACCCTTAGCACCCAAAAAAACCTCATCCCCAAATAATAATAAATCCATAACACAAATAAAACCATTCCATGAGCCAAAAAATAAAAATATAACCTAGTTACCTAAAAACCATATACCCTCAAACCCAAAAAACAGAAAAACTAGGTCCCAAAAAACCCTAATCCCTTATCATCCAATAACCCTAAACCCGCAACCCAAAAAAACCATATCCAATTTTACCCTAAAACCCTATATCATTGTCCTCAAAAAACCCAAAACCATCATTCAAAAAACTGATAATTCTCATAAAAAAACCCCAAACCCTTAGTCATAATGATCCTAAAACCCTCAGCCCCAAAAATTCTAAAACCCTCATCCCCAAAACAAGTAAAACCCACAGACCCAAAAAATACTATTCCTTCAGAACCAAAATCCCATAATTCCTAATACCTAAAAAGCCTAAAAAAATCATCCCCAAAAAACCCGAAACCTCTACTATAATGAAACCTAAACCCTGAACCCCAAAAAACTCAGAAAAACATCACCATAAAATTCTAAACCCTCATTCCCCAATGAACTAAACCATCAGTTCCAATAAATTCTTAATGATCGGTCCCAAAAGAACCTAAACACTCATCCCCAAGAACTCATGAACCCATAGCATATAAAAAACTACAAACCCTCGCCCCTAAAAAATCCTACACCCACATCCCCAAAAAACACGAAATAGTTATCCCAAAAAAACGTAGAAAACCCCCCACAAAAAAATATCTAGCACATGAAAATCCTAAAACCTCGTCCTCTTAAAACACTAATCCCCTATCTCATAAAAATACTAAACACTATACCCTAGTAAACCTTAAACATTATCCCAAAAAAACCCTAAACCATTTACCAAAAAAATCACTAAACCCTTTGCGGAAAAACCCCTAAACCCTCGTCCCCATAAAAACATATAACCTCATCCCAAAAAACCCTGAAACTTGTTCCCCAAAAAACCCAAAAATCATAGACCCATAAATACCTAAATTACTAGCCCCCAAAAAACCTAAACCCTCAAAAAATAAATCCATAATCCCACAGCCCTAGAAAATCCCAAACACATATCCAAAAAAACATGACTGTTAGCCGAAGAAAACACTAAACCATTAGTCTATGAATACCCTAAATACTCATCACCAAAAAACCATAATCATGGAGCATAATAAAACAATACCCTTAATACCATAAATCCTTAAACCTCATTCTAAAAAATCCAAAAACCCTTAGACATAGATAAGAATTAACCCTCATCAGCAAAAAAATTGTAGACCCATAGCACCAATATCCTTAAACGCGCATCACCCCAAAACACTAAACCCTTAGTCTCAGAAAATCAAATACCCCCTTCCACAGAAAACCATATACCATCAACCCTAGAAAATACTAAACCCATAGTCCCTAAAATTTGTAAACCCTCATCACTAAAAGGCTAATAGCTCAACCAAAAATCCCTAAAAACCCAAATCCCTTATCCATAGAAAATTCTAAAACCATAGTATTTGAAAACCCCTAACTAGAACCCTCATAAACCCTAAACCCTCAGTCACTGAAACGAATAAATATCTAGGCTCATGAAACCCTAAACAACCATCCCCATTTAAACTGAAACCCTCATCCTTAAAAAACCATAATCACTAGGCCAAAAAATAGAATAAACCCTCATCACAAAAAAAACTATTAAACCTCATTCCAATATTACCATAAACCCCAAGACCCGTAAAATCCTTACCCCTCATCCCATGAAAACCTCAAACACTCTTCCAAATATGAACAAGGAATGGAATCCATATAAAATGCTTAACACTCATATACAAAAAAACCATGAACCCTCGACCATAAAAAATCATCAACCCTCATGTCTAGAAAATCTGGACCCCTCAGTACCATGAACCCCTAATACCCATCCCCAAAACACCTAAACCCTAATACCCAGAAAACAAGTAACAATTACTCCCAATAAAACCCTCAACCCTCATCTCTAAATAACCCCAAAAAATATCCTAGAAAACCCTATACCATTTCCCCCCAAAAAACACAAAACCCTCCTCCCTAGATAACCCTAAACCCTTGGGCCCAGAAAAACTAGACCCTTATCCCCTGAAAAACATGAAGCATTATCCCCAAAAAACCCTCACCCCCTAAAACCCCAAAATACTCATACCGAGAAAATGATGAACCCTCAACAACGTTAAACCATGAAGCATTAACACCAAAAAACCATCAACACCCATCCCACAAAAAAAATTCACCCTCAGCACTAGAAAACCATGAATCCTCATCCCTAGAAAAAAATGAATCCTCACCCCAAATAAATACTAAATCATCCCTTGAAAATAATAAACCCATAGTCCTAGAACACCACAAACCCTATAACACATAAAACCCTAACACCTCAGCTTCAAAAAACCATAATCCCAAAACATGAATAAACCCCAAAACATCATCCCTAAAAACCCTAAACGGTTTCCCTAAAAAACCTCATCCATAATCCCACAAAAACCCTAATCCATCACCCAAAAAACCCAAAATCATATGCCTAAATACCTAAAACCAATAATGAAATAAAACCTAAATGTTCCTCCCCAAAATCCATAAACCCTCACCCCCAATAATCATATACCCTAAACCCCAGAAAATACTAAACCCTGATCCCAATAAATCTCTAAAGCCTCATCCTGACAAATCCTATACCCTCATCACCAATAAATATAATCCCTAAATCCCCCAAAAAACCCAAACCATCCACCTAATAATACCCTAACTGCTCATCCCAAATATTCACATAACCCTTATCCCCTGAAAACATAAAATAGTCAACTCTAGAATACCCAAAACCCCCATCCCAAAAAATGCCCAAAATAGTCATCCACAAAAAATCCCTAAACCCTCATCCCATAAAACCCAATACCATCTTCAAAAAACTATATTCATATCCCGTAAATACCCAAAATTATATAACACAAAACCACTAAACACTCATCTCTAAAAAACCCTAAATCCTCACCCTAAAAACCCTAAAATCTCAAATCTAAATAACAGAATGTCGTAATACCAAAGAACATCAAATCCCTCATCACCAAAACCCCATAACCTAGAGCCCCCACAAGCTCTAAATTTTCATCCCAAATAACAATGGACCCTCATCCCCAAAACACGAAAACTGAAAACACTAAAACCCACTAAATGCTCATCCCCCATAAAAATTCAAACCTCAATCCCAAATGATATCTAAAATATCAAACCTAAAACACCCTAAACCATCATCCACTAAAATCGTAAATCCTCATCCATAAAAAAACAAAACCCTGTAACCAAAAAAACCATAAAATGGAGACCCAAAAACTCCTAAACCTCCATCCCCAAAAACCCAAAACTGTCATTGCAAAAAATCATAAACCCACAGTCCCAAATTAAACAAAACTCTACTTCTAAAAAAACATTGATCCACATAACTCAAAAACCCTAAAACCTCAATACAAAAAATTACCTAAACCCTCTACACATAAAAATAACAAAAAATTAAAAAAAAAATATACACTAAACCCTTATTAAACAAAAAACAAAGATCATGTGTCCCAAGAAACCATAATCCGTTATCCCCAAAAATAGTAATGTCTCTTCCCTATAAAACCCAACATCCTCATCCACAAAAAAACCACGAACCCTCATCCATAAAAAACTCTACACCCTCATCCCTAAATAATACAAAACCTTATATCCAAATAACCATAAACCCATTGCCTCAAGAATAACTATACTCTCATCCCCAAAAAACTAAAAACCATTACCACCAACCCCACTAAACCATCAGCCCCCAAAACCCCAAAAATTTAACAACTAAAATTTCGAACACTCAGTCCCCACCAAACCTGAATCCTCTACCCCAAAACACCCTTAAAAATATAACATCTCCAAAACAAAAACCATGAAATATGTGTCCCAAAAATCCTGCAATGATATTCCCTAAAAAACATAAACACTCAATTATAAAAAACTTTATACCATCATCCCATAAAAGTCAATTTTCAGATCCAAAATAATCAAAACATGTAACACAAAAAAACCATGAACCCACATACCCGAAAAAACCCAAAAACCCCTACCAAATAAAAACCGATAACACTCACACCCAAATACCAAACCATTGATCCATAAAAACAAAAACCCTCAGCACCAAAAAACCCTAAAACATCTGTTTAAAAAAAACCCTAAACAGTCATAAAAATCCACAACCCCCAATAATCTAAATACTCATCCAAAAAAACTCTAAAACTTCATCCCTCCAATACCCCAAACCTTTATCCTCAAAAAATCATAATCCTTCATCAGTAGAAAACAGTATTCCAACGCCTATTGAAAGGATAAACCCTCTTCCCTAGATACCCAAATCATTAAAACCTAGAAAAACCTAAAAAATCTACCACAAAAATATCTAAGCCTTATACCCCATAAAACCCTATATCTCCAATTATTGAAATACAATACCCTTAACCCCAAAAAACAAACAAATATGGGACCTAAAAATTCTAAACCCTAATATCTTAAAAACTCAAATCCGTTTTCCCAAGAAAACCCTAGGCTTCAAAATATTTAAAAAACTAAACCCTCATCCTCAAATACCATAAAACATCACTCCCATAAAAACTAAAATAGTATACCCTTTGGGAAAACTAAACCCTTAGACATAGAAAACTATAAACACTTAGCCCCATAAATCACTAAACCATCATCCACTAGAAATCTTAAACCCTCAACCCCAATAATTATTTAGTCATCATCTTTAAAAAACCCCAAACCCTCTTCCGAAAAAACCCCTAAATACTCTGTCCCAAAAACCCATAAAAACATATCCCATGAAAATACTAAACCCTATGTCCTGAAAAAACCATAAACCCTCAATCCATGAAAATAATGAACAAACAATACCAGAAAATCATAAACCCTCAGTCAAAAGAACTCCAATCATTCTTCCCCATAGAACCCAACACCCACTGACCCATAATACCCTAAAATATTATCCCTATAAATCCTTAAAATCACATAAAAGGAAAAATCAAAAACATTATCCCCAAATATCCATAAACCCTCATCCCCCAAAAAAACTGTAAATCATCATCCCTAGAAATCACTAAACACTAAGACATAAAAAAAATCATAAAACATGAATTCTAAAAAACACTTGACCCTCAATCCTAGTAAACCATGTACCCTCCTAAAAATAAAACCATACACTCTTATTCCAAAAAAAACCTAAACATTTATCCCTTGAAAACCCTAAACTCTCATCCCCAAAAATCCCCAAACCCTCTACATTAGAAAATCACAAAACCCCTAACCACATAGAAATCTAAACAGCCATCCCTATAGAAACCATAACCCCACATCCCAGAAACATTATCCCCTTCATCCCAAGAAAAATGTAAATCCCTCACCCTAGAAATTGCTAAATAATGATCCCAATAAATTCCTAAAATTCCACATATAGAAAACCCTAAACAATTATCCGCAAAAAAACATTAAAACATCATCCCCATGAAAACCTTAACCATCATCCCTAAAAATCCTGAACACTCATCACCAAAAAACACTAAACCACCAGCCCAAAAATAACGTTAACCATCTACACAAGAAACCCCTAAACCATCAGTCCTATAAAACTCAGAACACTCAACCTTAAAAAACCCTGAATTTTCATCCCTAGAAAACCCAGAACTATCATCCCCAAAAAACCCTAAACCCTTACCCCCAACTTCAGACCTTAAAAACTATAAACCCTCATGCCCAAAAAAATATTAAACCCCCATCCCCATATAAACTAAAACCACCACCCTAGAAAAAACTCAACGATCATCCACAAACAAACAATAAGTGCACAACCACATAAATACCTAACCCAATTCCAATGAAATACATAATCCCTCATCAATATAAATCGATAAAAACTCATCCCTAAAACCATAGGCACTTAGCCCCATAAAATACGTAAATTCATCGAGATATAATCACATAGACCCTCAATTCCAAAAATCCCAAAATCTATAAACCATCATCTGTAGCAAATAATAAATTTCATCCCAAAACAATCTAAATCCCTCATATATTGAAACCCTCAAATCCTAATTGCAAGAAAAATATTAAAAATATTTCCAAGAAGACCATAATCCCTCATGAATAGATAACAATAAACATTCATCCTTAGAAAAATTTAAACCCCCTCCCCCTAAATCCCCAATACATTCCATCATAGAAAACTCTAAAATCTATGCTCTAAAAAACCCAAAACCATCATCCCCTGAAAACCATAAACCCTATAAACTAGAAAATTTGACACTCTCATCCACATAAAATCCCAGACCTGCATATCCAAAAAAACTCAGTCCATCAATATCGTATATAATTATCCCTAAAAATCCCATCCCAATATTGCCACAAAATACTAAACCCTCTACCTTAATAATCTTAAAACTTCAACTACCAAAGAACCTAAACCATCATCCACCAAAACCCTATATCCTTATCCACAAATATTATAATACCCCTTCCCCAAAAAGACCCTAATACATCATACCCATGGAATCCTAAACCATCATTCCCATAAATAATTAAAACCCCTCCCAAATAAAATATAATACCACATCCCTATAACCCCTAAACCCTCTTCCCCCAAAAACATAAAAATTATTTATTAAAAATCCTAGAAACTCATTTCATTAACCCCCAATCCCTCATCTTCATAATAACCTTTCCACATAGCCAAAGAAAACCTAGTACCCTCATCCCCATAGAATTTTAATCCCATAGCCAATAAAATAGTAAACCCTCTACTCTAAAAAACTATAATAAATCAGTCCCAAAAAACACAAAAACCTCATCTCTGAAAAACAATAATCCCTCATCCAAAAAATAACCAAAATCCACATCATATAAAACCCCAATCCTTGAATACCAAAATTATCTAGAACCTAATCCCAAAATTCCCTAAACCCTCATCACTGAAACCCCTTAATCCCTTAGCCTCGAAATGCCTGAATCCTTAGTCCCCATAATATCTAGAACCTAATCCACAAAAACCACAAACCCTCATCCCCAAAAAACCCTAAATTATTTTTACAAAATAACATAATCCCTAATCCCCCAAACCCAAAAACCATCCGACCCAAAAAACTATAAATCCACTGCCGAAAAAACCCCAAAACCCAAAAATTGAAAAACCATAGAACCACTTCCTAAGAAAACCCTAAACCATTATCACAAAGAAATCCTAAACACATTTCCCAAAAACCCACAATAATATACCACCAAAAAAATCCATCCACTTTCTATAATAAATTATAAAACAATATCCCAAAAAACACCTAGACCATTACCCTCAAATCCCTTAAGCCATCGTCTCAACAATCCCTTAGACTGTAGCCCTAAAAAACACTAATCACTAAGCTGCATATATATCGAAACATAGATCACAAAAAAAAACTATAAACCCTTATATTCTAAAAACACTAAATCCTAAACCCCAAATACTCATCCATAAAAGTCCCTAAACCCCCATCCCCAAAGCCCTAAAACCTCTACCCTAATTAAATAATAATCCCTCATCCCCAAGAAACCCTATACCCTCAGGCCTAAGATAGTATAAAAACTAATACCTATAAAACAATATTACATAATCCCTAAGAAACACTATACCATCATCCCCATGAAATCATTAACCGAAAATCCAAGGAAAACCTAAAAACCCAGACATAAGGAACCATATACTCTTGTACACAAGAACCCGTAAAACCTAAACCCCCCAAAACACTAAAAACTCTTCTCAAAAAACCCTAAACCCTCTTACCCAATAAAACCAAATCACTCATCCCCATGAAATAAAAGGAAAATACCCCCCTGAAACCCTAAACCATTTTCCCTAAGAAACCCTAAACACTAATCCACAATAAACCCTAGACCATCATCACCATGATAACCTATTCTTATAGTTCCATGAAAACGTAAACCATCTTCCCTAGAAAACCTAGATTGTTTTCTTCAAGAATCAAAATACCATCATCTCTTGGAAACACTAATCCCTCACCCTCAAGATATTATAAACCCTCCTCACCATGAAACCCTAAATCCTTATCCCAATGAGATCCTAAACAATTATTGCCAATTCACCCTAATCCATATTCCATTAGAAACACTAAATATTCAGTCTCAAGAGACCCCAAATAGATATCCCCAATACACCATAATCCAATATACCTAAGAAACACTAACCATAAAAAATGATTCATAAACAACAGGAAACCATAAAACCACATCCACAATAATCCCTAATCCCTCATCCCAAATATACCCTAAACCCTGAGCCCGAAGAATCACTGAACCCACATCACTAAGAAATCCTAAACCCCGATTACGATGAAATACTAAACCCTCATCCCATATAAAACCAGTACCCATAGTACTATGAAGCCCTAGACACTTGTCTGCATAATTCCCAAATCCCTCAACCCCAATAAACCAGTAACCATCACCACTAGGAAACAATGAAGATGTATCCCCATGAAACCCTGAACGTTTTGCCCCATAAAACCATAAACCCTTTTCCTAATGATTTACACAACCCTCATCTCCAATAATCCATAGTCCCACATCCCATGTAAACTTTAATCCTTCATCCCCACAAATCCTTGAACCCTCATCCCCATGAAGCCATCATCCTTTATCCCCAAGAAACCATCAAACCTAAATCTTATGAAACCCTATTCTCTCTCTAGAAGAAACTCTGAACTGTTATCCAAAAGATGATCTAAACTCTTCTCCCAAAGAAAAAATATACCCTCAACAGAAATAAACCCTAAAACCTCATCCCCAAAAGACCCTAAACCCTAACACATATGAATTTGTAAACCCAAATCACAAGGAAACATGGACCCTCACCCTGATGAAACCATGAAACTTCATCCCAAAAAAAAACCTTAAAACATTATCCAGAAGAAACCCAAAACCCTCATCCCTATGACATTCTAAACACTCATCCTCATGAAAACCTAAACCATTATATCCAATAAACCCATAACCCTCATGGATTCATGAATTTGGCGGATGACGGTTCAAGATTTTGGGGGACGAGGGTTGTGGTTTTAATAGGGTTGGGGGGTATTTGGGGTTGAGTGATAAAGGTTTTTTGGGGATATGGGTTAATGGTTTTTTGGGATGAGGGTTTATTATTTTGGGGGACGAGGATTGAGAATTATTTGGGGATATGGGAAAACTTTTTTTGGACTATGGGTTAATGGTTTTTTGGGGAATAATTTTATGGTGTTTTGAATTATTGGGGGATAAGGGAAGACATGAGGGCTTAGGGTTATGTAGGGTTACATGTTTATGAGTTCTTTGGGGCTAAGGTATTAGGGTAATCTCAGGATGAGGGTTACTATTTTGTGGGATTTTTGGATTTTGGTTTTTTGGGGAGGAGCGAATTGTGATTTTTTGGGACTTGTGTTTTTCTCTTATCTAGGTAATTGATTTTATGGTTTTTTGGGTTAGATGGTTTAATTTATACTGGGTTGAGGGTTTTGGGGTTTCAATGGAATAGTTTTTATTATTTTCTTGGAATTTTTATTTAGTGTTTTTTGGGGATGTGGGTGTTGGAGATGAAAGCCTAGGGATTTTTGGGATTGAGGGATTAGGATTTCAATGGATGGTAGTTTAGGTTATTCTTGGGATGAGTGTTTGAGAGTTTTTGGGGCTGGGGGTTTAGGGTTTTTTGTCCATAGGGTTTAGGGATTTTTGGGATTGATGTTTTATAGTTTTATAGGGTATCGGGTTTTAGGATCTATGAGGTTGAAGGGTTTTTGTCCCCTTGAAATTATGGTTTATGATTTTTCATGTATAAGGGTATAGTGTTTTCTAGGGTTGAGTGTTCAGGGTATTCTATGGATGTAAGTTTAGGGTATTCTAGTGTGTGGTGTTTAAGGATTTCTTGGGATGAGGTTTTAGGTTTTTGTGGCTGTGGTAGGTTAGGTTTTTATGGGGTGGAGAGCTTACAATATTTGTTTTTTAGGGTTTAATTTTTTGGGGGGCTCAAAGATTACAGGATATTTGGGCCGAGGGATTAGTTTTTTTGGGGTTTCTGGATTAGTGTATTTTAGGCCACACAGTTTGGGTTTTATTTTGGGATGATGGTTTATGATCATATGGGGTGATGTATTTTGGGTTTTGGGGGTGATGGTTTAGAGTTTTCTAAGGATGATAGTTTCTTTTTTTGTCTAATGGTTTCGGGTTTTTGGGGATGAGGGTTTTGAGATTTTTTGGGATAAGGGTTTTGAGATTTTTTTAGGATTAGTGTTTAGGTTTTTATGAGGATAATGGTTTAGGTTTTGTTTTGGGATGATGGTTAAGTGAATTTTCATGCTTAGGGTTTATGATTTTTTTGGCTGACGGTATGTAGTTTATTGATGATTATGTATTTGAGATTTTTAGGGATGGGGGTTTAGGGTTTTTTTGTGCCGAGGGTTTAGGGATTTATTTTTTGAGGGATTAAGAATTTTTGGGGTTGAGTGATTAGGGTTATTTTTTGACTAAGGGTTTTGGTTTTATTGGGGATAATGGTTTGGATATTTTTTGTGGAAAATGGTTTAGTTCTTTTTTTAGCTGTGGATTTAGGATTTTATAGGACTGAGAGTTTAGGATTTTTGTGGTGTAATGGGTTTAGAGTTTTTTAAGGACGAGTGTTTAGGGATTTTGTGGTATTTGAAGTTATGATTTTTTTGGGACTAGACCATAGAGTTTTTTGGGGAAGATAGTTTTGGTATTTTTATGGATATTTATTTATTGGTTTTTGGGAAGAGGGTTTTTGGTTTTGGGGGGCTAAGGGATTATGGTATTTAATGAAGTGGGTTTATGTTTTGTGGGGATGAGGGTACAAGATTTTGCGGATGAGGTTTTATTGTTTTATATGGATGAATGTATATATTTTTGCGGTATGGTGGTATATGGATTTTTGTAGTTGAGGTTTTAGGGTTTTAAGGGGATCTGGATTTATGGTTTTATGGGATGGAGGTTTTATAAATTTTGGGGATGTGTTTTTTTTGTTTTTGGTGAAAACGGTTTAGGGTGCTTCCATGCTATGTGTTTAGTGTTATTCGGGATGAGGGTTCATTGTTTTTTTCTCTTCCGTGTGTTTAGAGTTTTTTGGGGAGGAGTGTTTAGGGTTTTTTGGGGATGTGGTTTTTATATTTTTAGTGATGGGTGTTTAGGGTTTTCAAGGATGGAGAATAAGGGATTTTTGCAGCTAATAGTTTAGGGATTTTTGTGGCTAAGGGTTTAGAGTGATCTGGGGATGATGGGTTAGGGGTTTTGGGTGTTTGGGTTTTACAATTTAAAGACTGATGGTTTATGATGGTGTTGGTCTGGGGTTTAGGGTTTTTTTGCGGATTAGGGCTTGTGGTTCTTTGGAAACTGGGGTTTGGTGTTTTTTAGTGTAGAGGATTTAGGGTTTGTTGGGGGGTGAGGTTTTAGGTATTTTGGGCCTGAGAGTTTGTGGTTTTTTTCCTTAATAAGGGTTTAGGTTTTTCATTTCCTATGGGTTTAGAGTTTTTCTAGGCCAAGGGCATATGATTTTTTTGGGTTTGAGGTTTTTTCATATCTTGGGACTAAGGTTTTTGTGTGTTTTTTTTGTTTTGAGAGTATAGGTTTTTTGGGTCAGGGAATTTATGTTTTTTTAGGCTTGGCATCTAGGGATCATGTGGATGTGGGATTTGGAATTATTTACGGGATGGGGTTTAGATTTTTGGGGGTTGAAGGCATAAGGAGTTTGGGAATAGTGTTTTGGGGTTTTTTGGGCATAGAGTTTAGGGTTTTTTGGGGTAAGGGATATGTTATTTTGGGGGATGATGAATTTGGGTTTCTATGGGATTTGAAATTTTTTTGGATGAGTTTTAAGGAATTTTTCAGGATGAGGGTTTAGGGTTTTTATGTTAAAGGGTTCATGGTTTTTGGGGAATGAAGGTTGTTTTGGGATTGAGAGTTCAGGGTTTTTTTGGGGATGTGGGTTTTCTGTTATGGGGATGAGGGTTTAGAATTATGTTGTGATAAAAAAATTATGAATTTTTGGGCTAATGTTTTATTGTTATTAGGGGAAAGAGGAAGAGTGTTTTGTGAGGAAAATGGTTGAGGTTTGATGGTTTTTTGGGATTGAGTTTAAGGGATTTTTATGGATGGGGTTGAGGTTTGTGGGAGTTTTGGTTCGAGGTATGAGATGTTATTAGTTTGAGGGTAGAGGGGTTTTTTGGGCGGAGGATGATGATTCATGGTTTATTTGGAGAATAGGGTTTAGTGATTTTTCAGGATGAAGGATTATGTGGTTTTTTTCATGGTAGATAACAGTTTTTTGAGGATGATGGTTAATAAGTTTATGGGGCTATGGTTTTACAGTCTTTGGGGATTAGTGTTTAGAGTCTGATGGGAATAAGTTTTAGGGGTTTTTTGGGAAGATGGTTTACGGTTTTTTGGGGCTAAGGGTTTATGGTTTTTTGGGTATGAGTGTGTATTGTAATGGGGTTTAAGGTTAAGGGTTTTCTGGAAATAATGGGTTTGGTGTTTTTTTCTATGTGTTAAGTGTTTTAGGGTATGAGGGTTTAGTGTTTTCGGTGATGAGGGTTCAGAGTTTTTTAGGCCTGATGTTTGATTGTTTTTTGGGACTGTTGGTTGAGTTTTTTAGGGATGGGGGTTTATGGTTTTTGATATTGAGGGTTTCGGGTTTTTTGGGGTTGTTTATTTAGGAATTTTGGGGAAAACGTTTTATGTTTATTAGGTCTGAGCGTATTGGGATTTTGGGGACTATAGGTTTAGGGGTTTTTGGGATAAGTGTTTAGGATTTTTTGGCTATGGGATTTTGATTTTTTAGGCTGGTGGGATTAGGTTTTATTAGGTTTGGGTGTTTTATGTTTTTTGGGTATATGGAATATGGTTGTTTGGGATGAATGATTTTTGATAGGGGGGGGGTTAGGTAATAGGGGTTTTTAGTGACGAGTTATTCTTGTATTTATGGGGTTAAGGGTTTTGGGGTTTTGTGGGATGATGGTTAATGATTGTTGGGGATAACTGTTTTTGGTTTTTCAGTGGATGAGGGTTTAGGGGTATTGGGGAAAAATGATATAGATTTTTTGGGGTATTTGGTTTCAGGGTTTTTGGGCTGAGTGTTTAATGTTTTATGGTGACGATGGTTTTTTGTTTTACGGTGTTGTGGTTTTAATGTTTTATAGGGATAAGGGTTTCGTGTATTTTTGTGCTATTGGTTTTTTGATTTATAGAGATGTGTTTTTAGATATTTTCAGGGATATGAGTTTTTGGTTTTTGGGTGAGGGATTAGGGTCTTCTTTGGAAGATTATTTAAGGTTTTCTTGAGTTGAGGTTTTAATTTTGTATGTTTCTAAGAATTTATGGTTTTATGGGAATGAGGGAACATATTTTTCATTGTCTGAGGGTCAAGGTTTTTCTCGGAATGAGTCTTAAGGTTTTTCTGGGGTGAGTTTTTAGGGTTTTCATGGGCTGATGGTCGAGGATTTTCTAGGGATGCAGGTTTAGGGATTTTAGGGATGAGGTTTTATTGTTTATTAGGGAATTGTACATTATGATTTCTAGGGATGAGGGTTTATAGTTTTATAAGAATAATTTATTTTGGTTTTTAAGGACAATTTTTCATTTCTTTATTGGTAATTGGATTTTCGTATTTCAATGGCTCAAAATATAGGTTTTTATAGAGTAGAGGGATCATGGTTTTTTTTGGTTGAAGGTAAATGGTTTTAATGGGTAAGGGTGTAAGATATTTCTATGGTTGAGGGTTAAGGGTTTTCTAGGTATGAGTTATTAGGGATATCTGGGGATGAGGGTTTATGGTCTTCTGGGGTTTAGGATTTATGTTATCTTGGTGATTAGGGGTTATGGTTTTCTAGGGACCCGCGTTTAGTGTATTCAGGGGCTCAGGGTGTAGTGTGTATGGGGGCTCAGTCTTTAGGGTTTTTCAGGGATCATGGTTTGGGGTTTTGTGTGGTTGAGTGATAAACATTTTGTGAGATGGAGGATTTTTGATTTTCTTGGGATGCGGGATATGGGTATTCTGGTACAGAGGATTTATGGTTTTATATGGCTGAGGGTTTAGGGTTTTCTAGGTATAATGTTTTAGTGGTTTTTTTAGAAGTATGGTTTAGGAACCTCTGTGGTAAATGGTTTATGGTTTTGTAGGGGTGACAATTTATGGTTTTATGTGAATGATTGTTTAGGATTTTTTAGGGATGAGGGTTTAGTTTTTTCTATGTATGAGGGTTTAGGTTTTTCTCTAAATGAGGGTTTAGGGATTTCAAAATATGAGTGATTAAGGTTTTCTGCGGCTCATGGTTTATATTTCTTTCAGATAATAGATTTTAGTGTTTTCTAGGTATCATGGTTTAGGGTTTTTTAGTTCCCAGGTTTTAGGGATTGTTAGGGAGGTCATTTTATTGTTTTCTGGGAAAAAATGTTTTTTTGCCAATGGTGTAGGGTTATTGAGGGATGATGGTTCACATTTTTATGTGTAAGATGATTTGGGGTTTCAAAGTATGGATGTATAGGGTGTAATAGGGGTGAGGGTTAATGGCCTATGTAATTTAATTGTTTTCTAGTAGATTAGGTTTTTCTGGTGTTGAGGGTTTAATAATTTCTTGGGAACGGGTTTTTGGGTTTCCAACGGTTTCGGGTTTATTGTTTTTCGGGGATCGGGTTTTATGATTTTCTAGGGATGTGGGTTTATGGTTCTCTAAAGATGTGAGTTTATGGTATTATGGGGATGATGTTTGAGGATTTTCTTAGTCTAGGGGATTAGGTTTATTTTTGGATGAGGGTTTAGGGTTTTCTATGGCTGATGTTTTAGGGGTTTATGGTGTTTGTGGTTACGGTGTGTTTGGGGATGTGTGTGTAACGTTTTTCTATGGGTGGGCGCTCATGGTTTTATGGCTCTTAGGGTTTATGTGTTTCTAGGAATGAGCCTATAGGGTTTTTTTGGTGATGTTGTGTGAGGGGTTTCCAGGGATGAGGGTTTACGATTTTCAGGGTCTTATGGTGCAGTTTTTTTTGGTTGATGGATTTGGATTTTTTGGGATGTGGTTTCTAGGTTTTCATGAACAGAATATTGGGGGTTTTCTAGGGATGAGGTTTTAGGTATTTCATGTATTAATATTTTAGGTTTTTCTTATGGTGTGGGTTTATGTTTTTTTAGTTCTGGGTTTTTTGGTTTTTTGGTGATTAGAATTTATTCGTTCTTAGGGATGAGGGTTTACTTTTTTCTATGACTGAGGGTTTTGGGTTTATTGGGAATGTGGATTTAAGTATTTCTCTTGGTGTGTATTTTATTGTTTTTTGGGGTTGATTGTCTATGGTTTTCTATGGATGAGGGTTTATTTTTTTATTGGGCCTATGGTTTTATGGGGCTGAGGATTAACTGTTTTCTTGGCATGATGGTTTAGGGTTTTCTATTTCTATGGATTTTTGGTCTTCTATGGCTGAGTGTATTATATATTCTAGGCCTTTGGTTTTTATTTTTTGGGGAAAGACAATATAGGGTATATTATAGTTTTGAAATGAGGGTTTATTGTTGTCTATGTATGAGTTTTTATGGTTTTCTATGGATGATGAAATTATATTTTCTATTTCATAGATTTTAGATTATTTATGGGGATGAAGTTTTTTGGGGTTATGAGTTTAGTATTTTTGTTGTTGTGGGTTATGGAAATTATTATGTATAATTTATTGGATTTTATTAGGATGATATTTTAGTTTTTTCTATGGTTGAGGGTTTTAGGTTTTTTTGGGGCTAAGAGTTTAGAGATTTTGATGGATGAGGTTTTATGGTTTTCTAGGGTTGAGGGTTTTGGATTTGGGGGGATGTGTTCTGAAGGATTTTTGGTGATAATGTTTTATTCATTCTTGGGGATGATAGTTTATGGTCTTCTTTGGAAGTGGGTTTATAATTTTTTAGTGCAGAAGGTTTAGGTTTTTTTATGGATTATGGTTTAGGTTTATTGAGTGTCGAGGGTTTAGGGTGTTATAGAGCTCGAGGTTTGGGGATTTCCTGGAGCATGGGTTTAAGGGTTTTTGATGTGGATGTGGATTTTTAGTTTTCTAGGGATCCAAATGTATTGTTTCCTATGGATTGGAATTTATGGATATTAAAGGATTAATGTTCAGGTTTTCCTAGGGATGATGGTTTAGGGGTTTCATTAATTGAAGGTTTAGAGTCTTATGGTGATGAGGGTTTGGGTTCTTCTTGGGACTAAGGGATTAGGGTCTACTAGGGATAAGGTTTATGTTGATATGGGGATGATTGTTTATACAATTTTTGGTCTAAGGGTTATGTTTTTTATGGGGATAAGGTTTTCAGGTCTTCTTGAGATGAGGGTTTTGGGTCTTATAGGGATGATGTTTTGGAGTATTTCAGGGCTGAGTGTTAATGGTTTTTTGGGGTTGTGGTTTTATTGTTTTCTGTGGATGAGTGTTTAGGTTTTTCCATGGATGAGTTATTAGTGTTTTTTGTGGTGGATGGTTTAGAGTTTTTTGGGGATAAGGGTTTATGTTTTTTCAAGGCTAAATGATTATGGATTTATGGGGATGGTGTTTTATGTTTTTCAATAGTTGTGGGTTTAGCGGTTTCAAGGGATAATGATATATAATTATTTGGTGGTTAGGGATTAGGGATTTCTAGGGATAAGGGTTTTTTTTAGGATGAGGGTTTCAGGTTTTAGGGGGATAAGTGTTTATGGTTTTCTCATGATTATGGTTTATGGTTTTCTAGGGCTGTGAGTTTATGGTTTACTAGAAGATGAGGGTTAGGATATTTTGGTGTTTATGGTTTATGGTTTTCTACGGTTGAGTATTTGGGGTTATCCGGGGCTATGGTTTTAGGTTTTAAAATGGATGGGGGTTGAGGGCTTTATGGAAATGAGGGTTTAGGGTTTTCCAGGGATAAGGGTTTCGTAGTTTATGGAGATGGGAGTTTTGTGTTTTGGAGGGTTGTGTTTATGATTTTATAGTGATGTGATAACCCTAAACCCTATGCCCCAAAAAACATTTAATTTTTAGAACCAATAAACCTCAATCTCTCATCCCCAAAAAACACTAACACTTTGGCCCTATAAAATACTAAATCCTTAACTCTGAAAAATCATTAACCATATAGCCAAAAAAATACCTAACCCTCATCCTTAAAAAATCATAACCCTTAGCCTCAATATACCCTAATTCATACGTCTCAAAAAACCATAAACCCTATACCCCAATAAACTCTAAACCCTCAGCCCCAAAATACTCCAAAACCATAACCCCAAAATACCCTAAACCCTCATCCCTAAAAAAAATATAGACACTCATCCCAAAAATCATACACCCTCGACCCTAGAAAACCCTTATCCCTCAATCTAAAAAACCCTAAACCCTTTTCCATTGAAAACTCAAAATCCATATCCCAAAAACCCCAAAATAGTCAGTCCCAAAAAATCAAAATACTATCGCATCAGAAAACCCCAAACCCTTAGTCTTATAAAACCCCATCCATAATCCCCAAAAAACCCAAACCACTGATACCCCAAAAATATATAAAGCCTCATCCCCCAAAAAATATTATATACTATGCATGAAAAAAATCCCTAAACACTGAGAACTAAACAATCTTGATCCTTCACCCCAAAAAACCATAAACCACCATCCAAAAAGACTCATAAACCCATCAAGACAAATAACCCTAAACCCCAAGAAAAAAAACCCAATACACTCATCCACTTAATACCCCAAACCATCATCCCAAAATAACCTTGAACTGTTATCCCAAGAATATATTAAACTATGTGCCCTAAAATATCCAAAACCCTCATCCCTAAAATACCGTGAACCGTCAACCAAAATAAATCCTAAATCATCATCCCCAAAAAACTCTAAACCCTAATCCCCCAAAAACCAAAAACCTCAGACCCCAAAAACACAGACCCACATCCCAAAAGAACCATAACCCTCTGCCCCAAAACCCCCAAAACCCATCACCCTAGAAAACATTAACCCTCATCATGATATAACTCTAAATCCTAGGGCCCTAATTACAAAAAACCATGAAATCCAACAAATCATAAAATATCATCTAAAAAAACCATAAACCCTCATCCCCCCAAAATCTGAAACCCTCACCCCCAAAAAACATAAATGTTAAACCCCAAATGACCATAAACTAACATCTCCAAAAAAAAAATTACCCAAAATCTAAAAAAACCCCAAACATTCATCCCTAAATACCCTAAATCCTCATCACTAAAAATGTGGAACTCTCATCCCCAAAAATCCCTAATCCCTCATCCCCCAAAAATCCAAAACCCTATTCTCAAAAAAAATCCTAATCCCACAGCCCTAGAAAACATTAACCCAGCATCCCTAATAAACCCTAAACCCTCAGCCCCAAAAATCCCTCAACCCCAATTCCCAAAAAAACCATAAACTCATTGCCCCAAAAAACACTAATACCTCTACTACAAAAAACCAAAACCCTTATACCGAAAAAAACCTATGCACTCACTACAATAAAAACCCTAAATGCTTAGTACAAAATACCCTAAACCCTCAACCCTTAAAAAATAGTAAATCCCCAACCCAAACAAAGCCTAAAATTCCTAGCCAAAAAAATGATAATCCCTTATCCCTAAAAAAACAATTCCCTCTCCCTAAAAAACACTATACCCTAAACCACAAAATACTGTAACCCCTCATCCCCCAAAAAAACCTAAAACCATAATCCCAAAACCCTATACCCTTAGCCTCAAAAAACCCTAAACCCTCATACAAAATTCTATAGACCCTCATCCCCAAAAGACCCTCAACCCTCAACCCTGAACAACCATGAACCCCCAGCCCCAAAAAACCATTAATATTATACACAAAATAACCCTAAACCATCAACCCGAAAAACACCGAACACTCAATCCAAAAAATAAATTTTCACTTAACCCCAAATAACCCAACACCCATAGCCAAAAAAACTGTAATCCCCCATCGTCATATCCCAAACCCGTCATCCCCGAAATTCTCTATACCCCCAGCCCCACCAAACCCATCCCAATAAGGACTAATACCATATTCCCCTACAAATTACTAAACCCTCATCCCCAAAATAACCATAAACCCTCCACCCCAAAAATATTTAAACCCTTAGTCAAATAACACCTCAAACCATCATTCCCAGAAAACCCCAAGCCCTCAATCCCAGAAAACCCTAACCCATGAGCCCCAGAAAACCCTAAAACATTATACTATAAAAAACCTAAAACCTCATCCCCTGGAAAACATTATCTCTCATCAGAGAAATCCATAAACTCTACTCTATGATAACACAAAACCCATATCCCAAGAAAACCATAAACCCCCAGCCCTTGAAAACTATAAATCCTCATCCCCATAAAACCCGAAACTACCACACCCAGAATAAAATAAAACCTTATTCCTATAAAAACATAGACCATCATCCCTAGAAATCCCAAAAACCCACAACCCCCAATATATTTAAACCCTCGTTTGTTGAACATCCTAAACCCTCATCCCTAGAAAAAAATAAAACCTCATTCAATAAAAATCACAAAATACTCATCCACAAAAATCCTAAAATATCTTCCCCAAAAAACTATAGACCATAACCACCAAAAAAACACTAAACCCATAACCCACAAAAACCCTAAGACCTCATCCCAAAAAAACCCAAAACATTAGCCCATGAAAACCCTAAATTCTCTACACATAAAACCCCAAATATTTAGTCAGAAAAAACCATAAACACACTGCCCTAGAAATACCTAAACCCTCATCCCCAAAAAACCATATACCCTCATCTGTAGAAATCATTAAACAATATTCCCCATAAAAATCCATCATCCAATAAAAAACCTAAAAATTTCTTCCCATTAAACCTTAAACCCTAAGACCTAATGAACCCTTAACCATCATTCCTAGAATACCATAAACCCTTAGCCTCGTAAAACCATAAACCCTAATTACCAGAAAACCCTAAACACCCTTAAATACTATATATCCATAGCCTAAGAAAATCAAAAATCCACTGCCCCAAAAAATCTAAAACCCTCATCCCTCGAAAGCCCTCAACCCTAGAAAACTATAAACACTCATCGCCAAAAAATCCAAAAACCATAATCCCCAAAAATCCCTAAAATAGTCACACCATAAAACTCTAAACCCACATCCCTAGTAAACCGAAATCCTCTTCCTCCCAAAACCCAAAACCCTCATCCCCAAAAAACAAGAAAACCCTCATAAAAACCCCAATACTTCAATGCTAAAAAACCAAAAACCTAGACCCCAGAAAATCCTAAACCCTCAATGATTTGAAACCATTAGTCCTATAAAACTCTAAAACATCATCCCCATAGAACACTAAAACCTATGACATATAAAATCATAAACCCTCATGCCTAGAAAATGGTACAAACCCATCCCTCGAAAACCATAATCCCTCATGCGCAGAAATCCATAAACCCTCACCCCTAGGAATCATAACCACTAATCCCTTGAAAAAGATAATCCCTCACCACTTGAAAAACCAAAAATATCAACACCCCAAATCCCTAAACCCTCATCCCATAAATTCCTTAAACCCTCATCCCCCAAAAACCCAAATCACTCACCCCTAGAAAACAATAAACCCTCATCCCTAGAAAACCTGACAAAATCAAGCCCAAAATACCCAAAACCATAAACCCCAAAAAACAAGAAAACCTCATCCCTAGAAAACAGAAAACCCTCAAACCATTGAACCCAATCCCCCAACCCTAGAAAAACAGAAACAGACATCCCCCAAAAACATTAGAAACATATCCCTAAAATACCCTAAAAACAATTACTAAAAAACCATAAACTCTTAGCACAAAAACCCCTAAATTGTTAGTGTCGAAATTTCCAAAAGCCTCATTACCAAAAAAACCCTAAACCCTGAACTCCAAAAACACTAAACCCTCCTATAAATAAATTTCAGAACTATATTCCTAAAAATACCCAAAACACCCATCCCCAAAAAAACCTAAACCCTCAACCCCGAAAAAACCACAAAACTTTGCTCAAAATAGTAATAAAACCACATCCATAAAAACTATCAATACATATCTAATGAGAACCCAAAAACACTCTACCCTATAAAACTAAACAATGAACCTTTAAAAAATACAAAATCCTCCTCCATAGAAAACCCAAAACGCTCAGTCCCGTAACACATTAAACCATTTAATCCTAAAAACCATTTCTCGAGGCCTTGGAAATCACTAATCCCTCATCCAAAAAAACCCTAAAACCGCAAGAATTGATATAACTAAACCATATCTCCTCCAAAACCATAAAAATATATCCCAATAAACCCATAAACCCTCATCCACAAAAATCCCTAAAACCACATCCTATGAAAACCTAAAACCTTAGCCCTCGAATCCCCAAAAACATCATCCCCGAAAAGCCATAAAACCAAAGGCTGAAAAAATCAATACATTTAACCTGTGGAAACCATAAACCCTTAGTCCTACATAACCAGAAATTAATATCCCTATAAATCCATAAACCCTAAATCCAATGTCCATGAATCCCCTAAAACCTCTACCCCAGAGAACCCAAAAGACATATCCAATGAAAACCCTAATCCCTAAACATTAGAAAACTATAAACCCACATCCATAGAAAACATTGAACTCTAATCCCTTGAAATACTTAATTGCTCAGCCCCATAAAACCATAAAATGTTAACCCATGAGATCCCTATACCCTTATCACCAAAAAACCATATTCCCATAGAAATAGAAAATCGTAAACCTTTATTCCATTAAATCCATAAACCCTAATACCCAAAAAAATAAACCCTATGTTGAAGAAATTCATAAACCATTATCCCCTGAAAAACCTATTGAATCATCCCCAGATAACCAAAAACACTCATCACTAGAAAACCCACGACCTTCCTCCCCGGAAAATCCTAAACCATTGTCCCTAGATATCGTTAAATCCTCGAAACCAAAATACCCAAAACCCCAAAATATCCTAAACATTCAATCCAAAAATCCCAAAACACATACCCAAAAAACTATAACCCTCATCCCTTGTAAATGTTAATCCCTTGTCCCAAAAAAAAACCTTAAAACCTTAAACCCAAAAAACCCTTAAACTTTATCCCCATAAAACCCTAATCCCATACCATTGAAGAATATTGTCCCTGAAAACATTAAAACCATAGCCCATAAAACCTTAATCATCATAACTAAAAAACCTATACCATAAACCATATAAAAAACTAAACCTTTATTCCAAGATAACCCTAAATCCTCTACCCTTAAAAACCCTAAACCACCATACCTTGAAAATATTAATCCATCAACACTAGAAAACTCTAAACCCACTGCACAATAAAATACTTTCCACTCAACCACAAAAAATCATAAATCATGTTCCACAAAATCCCTAAACCCTTATCCCTCGAAAACCCTAAATCCTCATCCCAAGAAATCACTAAACCATCAACCCCATAAAACCATAAACACTTGGTCCTAAAAACTCTAAACCCTTAGACACAACAAACTCAAAACCCATAGACCCAAAAAAACACTAAACACTATTCCCTTGAAAACCCTAAACTATTATCCCTATAAAACCCTAAACACTCAATCTCTAAAATCCCTAAACCCTCTTCCCCTAAAATACCAAATTCCAAATTCCCAGAATACAATAGTCACTCATCCACAGAAATCCATAAACACTCATCCTTAAAATACACATTACACTTATCTCTAGAAAACCTAAAACCACATATCCTATGAAAACAATAAACCATAATCCCTAAAAAATCCAAAACCCTTATCCCTAAAACACAATAATCACTTCTCTTTAGAAAACAATAAATCCGTATCCATAGATAACACTAAAACCTCAACCCAACAAAATTTAAATCCCTCATCAAAAAAACCCTAAACACTCATCCCCAAAACCCCAAACCCGTAGTGCCCAAAAAAACTAAAATATAAACCCCCAAAAAACCAAAAGAACCATCCATCTAAACAATAAAGCCTAAAACCCAAAAAACCTAAACCCTCATCCCCAAAAAACCAAAATCCAGTTTTCCCTAAAAAATTTAAACCTCCACAAAAGAACTCTAAACCCACTACCCCAAAAAAAATAGAAAACATTTAACCCAAAAAAACCCCTAAAACTTCATCCAAAAAAATACCAAACCCTCACCCCAATAAAAACCATAAAACCATAGTCCTTGAAGAAAATAAACCCTAAGCCCTAGAAACCCTTAAATCCTCATCCATAGAAAAGCCTTAAACATAATCCCTAGAAAAACATAAACCCTTAACAATAGAAACCCAAAAAAATCATCCCATAAAAACCATAATCCATAATCCCCATAAAAACCCTAAACCCTCCTGCCACAAAAAACCCTTAACCCTCTTTCCCATAATACCCTAAACTATCAGGCCTAGAAATCCCTAAACCCTAATGCCTATAAAACCTCAATACCTCATCACTAGAATAAACTATTCCCTCATCTTGAGAATGACATAAACCTTTATCACTAAAAAAACTATGTCCTGAGCCCAAAAAACCCAAAACCCATAGCACTAGTTAACCCGAAACCCTTATACCCATAAAAGCATAAAACCCCAGCCTAATAAACACCTTTAACCTTATCCACAAAACACCCTAAACCCTCATCCTTAGAAAACCCAATTCCTTTATCCATAGGAAACCATATACCCTTAGCTCTAGAGAACACTAAACCCTATGTAAAAGAATAAACTAACCCATTATCCCTAGAAAATCCTAATCCCTCAGCCTAGTGATCCATAAATCATCTGCCCTAGAAATCAGTAAACTGTCATCCCAAAAAAACCCTAAACCCATAGAACCAAAAACCATAAATCATCAACTGCAAATAACCTATAAACCTCATCCTGAGAAACAAATAACTCTCAGCCCCAATCAACCTGGAAACATCATCCCAAAAAACATGAAACCATCACCCCTAAAAACCGAAAACCATGATCCCCAAAATATTCAAAAAATAAATAAATAAAAAATTCCCCAAAATACCCATGAGCCTCATCTCCAAACAATAATAGACCCAAAACAATTAAAAAACTTAAACCTTAAAAACTCAAAACCCTCAGATCTGAAGAAACATATATTATTGTACATAGAAATGACAATTCTTCATAAAAAAAATCAAAAAACATTATCCCCAAAAAAACACAATATCTGTGACTCCAAAAACCCTAAACCCTTATCCCCAGAAAAACCCAATCCTTGATACCCAAAAAACCCCAATCCTTAATCACCCAAAAAACCAAAACACTCACCCCCAAATAACGCAAAACACTAATCCCCATGAAACCCCCAATCCCTCAGCTAATGAAAAACCAAAACCCTCAGCCCTAGAAAAATCCAAACACTCAATCCCCCAAACCCCAACCCATAGCGGAAAAACCCAAATACTCAGTATAAGAAAGATACCAAAACCTCATCCCCATGCAACACCAAAACTGCAACACTAATAAACCACAGACCCTCATCCCCAAAACAAAAAAAACCGTCATCTTCAAAGAACCCCCAAACCCTTAGCCCCAATAAATAGAAACGTGTGACTCCAAAAAACCCGATACCCGAAGCACCAAAAAAATCCCAATCCATCAACACATTAAAAATCATAAACCATCTACCCAAAAAAATCGCAAACACTAATCCCCTTAGAACCCCAAAACATGAGACCCAAAAATCCCAAAACCATAATCACTAAGAAAAAATGTAACCCTTAACCACCAAAATTCTAAATCCCTCAATAATAAACAACACTAAACCCTCATCCCAAAAATACCCCAAAGCATTAGACCAAAAAACCTCATTTTCTAGGCCCCAAACCCCCACACTCTCAGCCCCAAAAAACACCAATCACTTAGCCCCACCCCCCCCCCCAAAAAAACATAAACCTAGAAAGCCCTATACCCTCTTCCCCAATATACCCCAGAACCTCATGCCCAAATTTCCCCAAAAACCCATCCCCAAAAAACCCCCTCACCCTTAGCCACAAATTCCATAAACCCACATCCTCATAGCATGAAACCCTCATCCTCAATAATCCACAAACCCTAACCCCAAAAAACTGAAATGATCATCCCCAAAAAAGCTAAATCCCTCACCCAAGAAACCACAAACCCACACCCCCCAAAAACCTCGAACCCCAATAAATAAAAAATCCCCAACCCTTAGCCAAAAAAACCATTAATATGTTAGCCCTAAAATACCAAAAACTGTTTTCCCCAAAATATGAAAAATCCTAAGCTCCCAAAACCCAAAACCCTCAACCACATTGATCCCCATGCCCACAACCATAGAAAAACTGCAAACCCTTATCCCTGGAAAACCCCAAACCCTCATCCCCATGAAACCCTTAACCCGCATCCACCAAAAACGCTAAACCCTCAACTAAAAAAATAATATACCAACAATCCTGAAATAAAAATCCTCCGGCACAACAAACACTAAACCCTATTCCCCAAAACACAAAACACTAATCCTTAAAAAACCCTAAACCCTAAACCCCCCAGAAAACTTATTCCAATAAAACCCTATTCCATCACTCCAATAAATACTAAACATAAAACCCCAAAAATCCCTTATTCCTCACTCCTAGAAAACCCTAAACACCATGCCCCAAAAACCCTAAATCATCATTCTCAAAAAATACTAAACTCTTAGCCAATAAAACCCTAATACCTAAACCCACAAGAATATGAATCCATTCTCCAAAAAAACCCTTAACCATTTTCCCAATAGAACATTATTCCCTATCCCACAAAATCCCAAAACCGTCATCCCCATTAAACCCAAAACCCTAATCCCAAAAATCCCTACACACTCAACTCCAAAATCCATGAACCATCATCCTAAAAAACCCTATGCCCAAAAAGTCTTAAACCCAAATCCCCCAAAAAATATAAACCCTCAACCCAAAAAATAAATAATCCCTCGACCACAGAAATCCCAAAACCCTCAACCCCCAAAACCCTAAAATCTCATCCCAAAAAACAATTAAACCACAACCCAATAAACTTGAAACCCACATCCCCAATAAATAAGATAACCTCATCCCAAAAGAGCATGATACCCTCTACACCATAAAACATGAAACCCTCATCCCCTTAAACAATAAACCCTAAATCTCATAAAACAAGTATCCATTTTTAGTATAATAGAAAATTTCCTAAAAAAACAAAAACCCTCTTCCCAAAATAACTAAAATAATATATCACTAAAATACATGAAACCATAATTTCAAAAAACCCTAATACCCTAGGCAATAAAATAAGAATTCTTCAGCACAAAAAAACCCAAACCCTCTTCCATAAAAAATCCATTACCCTATACCATAAAAATATAATCCCTAAACCTCCAAAAATCCAAACCATCAAAATCAAAAAACCCGAGACCCTCGTCCCCAAAAAACCCCAAACCTTCATAAAAAAATCACCAATCATGCAGCCCAACGAAACCAAAAATGCTCATCCCAAAGAATTATAAAACACCCAACACCATAAAAACCTTACTCCTTAACCCCAAAAAGTAACAAAACCCCATCCCTAAAAACCCCAATCCTTCAACCCAAAATAATCCTAATACCATCATCCCCCCCCCAAAAAAATCCCCCAATAGAAAAAACCTCAAACACTCATCCCTAAAAACAAAATATGGCCATCCCCAAAAAACATTATCCACTATACTATAAAAAACCCAAAAATTTATCAAAAAAAACATAAATCTCTCTTCCCAAAATATCATTAATCCCACATCCTTGTACACCCTAAACCCTCATCCCCAAAAATATCTAGACCTTCATCCACAAAAACTATAATCCATTTTCCCCCAAAACGAATAACCATAGACCCCTAAAGAACACCAAACTCTCAGCCCCCCAAAAGCCAAAACCATCACCCAAAACAACCCAAACCCCCATCCCCAAAAAGCATTTATCCATTTACACCAAAAAACGTAAAAACCTTATCTATAAAAAACATTTAGTAAAAAAACAAAAAACCATTAGAACTAAATTTCATATAACATTTAGCCCAAAAAACCTTTAAAATATCTGAAAAAACCTCTGAGAACCTCAATCCACTAAAACACCATACCCTCAACCAAAAAAAACCAAAATCCATAATCCCCCAAAAAAACCACGAACACTCACCATCAAAAAATAGAAAACCTCATCGATAATAAACTTGAAACCCTCACCCCCAAAATCATGAAACAATCAGCCCTAAAAAAATATGAAAACCACATCCCCATAAAACCCTGAATCCTTCATCATGAAAAAACCAGAAACCCTTAGACAAAAAAACCAAAAACTGTAGCCCAAATAAACATGAAACACCCATCTATAAAAAACTCTAAACTAAAATCCCCAATATGAATGAAACCCACAACACCAAAAAACCTCCACACCTCATCGAATAAACCCAAATAATCAACACCAAAAAAACCAAATCAAGTCCCCAAAAAACCCAACCCCCCCTCCCAGACACCAAAACCACAACTTCAATAAACTATAATCCCTAAACCCAAAAAAAAAACCTGAAACCATATTCTAAAAAACCCATATATTATTCACCAAAAACCTAACATCCATAAAAACCCCCAAACCCCCACCATAAAAAATTCATTTCCCTCGTCATGAAAAAACGACAATCCTTTTTCCTCAAATACCCAAACCCTCAGCCACAAAAAACCCTAAACTATCAGATCAAAAAAACCTAAAATCTCAAACCTATGAAACCCTAAACCCTCATCAAGAGGAATACCTAATACCACCTACCCCAGAACCATAAAATATTTTCCCCAAGCAACCATAGACACTCAGCAACTAAAAACCTAAACACTATTTCTAGGAAAACCATAATCCCTCAACCCCAAAAAACAATAAACCCTTATCCCAATAAAATCCTAAAACCTCTCCCCCTGAAAACACTCAACCCATAGCCCCTAAAAAACCTAAACACTCATCCCCGTAAAAACATAAACACTCCACCCTATAAAACCCAAAAACCTCATCATAAAAAAACCATTGATTTTCATCACTAGAAACCCCTAACCCATCACCCCTATGAAACCCTAATCACTCAACACTAAAAAAACACTAAACCCTAGAAAAACACAAACCATCATCCATGTAAAATCCTAAAACCTCATCCCAAAAAATCCCTAAACACTCACTCCACAAAAATCCGTAAATAAAAATCCTCAAAAAATCATCAAAACAGCAGCCCAAAAAAACTCATATCCCATTGCCCCAAAAAATCCCAATACACATAGACTACATGAAACACTAAACCCACATCCCCAAAAAGAACTAAAGATTCTTCCCCAAAAAATCATAAACGCTCATCCCCCCAAAAAATATAAATAGTCATCCCAAATAAAAACCATATAGCCCAAAAAAACCCTATTCCCTCATTTTCTGAAAACCGTAAACACTTGACCCCAAAAAATAAAAAACCCTCATCCCCAGAATACCATAAACCATCATACCCAAATGACCAGAAAATGGCTAACCCAAGAAACCCTTATCCCCGAGCACCAAAAAACTCTAAATCTTCTACCCCAAAGTAACCCTAACAATTAGCGATAACAAATAATATACACTCATCCATAAAAAACCCTAAAATACAATCCCAAAAAACCCTAATAAATTGTACCAAAAAAACAACCCTAAACCCAAATCCATAAAAATCCTAGAACCCCTATCCCCAAAACCCAAGAACCTTCTTTCCCAAAAACAGTAAATCGTAAACACCAAAAAAACCTAGTCATTCTGCCCAAAAAAATCATCAGCCCACATCCCCTAAAAAATGTAAACTAGATACCCCAAAAAAAACTCATCCTTCATACCGAAAAAAACATTCAATCCATTGACTCAAAAATATTATCCCTCATCCCTAATGAACCAAAAAACATTGCTCCAAAAAACTAAATACATTCATCCCTAAAAACCATTACTCCCATCCCCAAAAATCCATAGCCATCATTCCAAAAAATCCCATACACTCAAACCCAAAAGAAAATGAACAATCTTCCCCGAAAAATCATAACCATCTGCCCCCCAAAACCCTAAACCCTCATCCCCAAAAAATCTCAACCCTCTACGCCATGAAACTCGAAACCCTCATCCCAAAACATCCTCAACTGATGACTTAAAAATACTCTAAACCCTTAGCCTGAAAAACCATAAACCCTCGTCCATTAAAAACTCTAAACATTGAGACAAAAAATACTCAAAAAATCAATAAAACAAAAAACGTTTTCCCTAAAACCCCAAAACACACAATCTGAAAAACCCCAAACCCTATGTTCTAAAAAACCCAAAACCCATAGCCCCAAAAATCAAAAACACTTCGACCCAAGAAAATCCCCAAATCCTGATTACCAAATAACCCCAAACCATCAACCAAAAAAAAACTAAAAACACTCATAAAAAAAACCTAAAACCTCGCCTCTAAAAAACCCAAAACCTTCATTCTCCAAAAACCCCAAATCCTTGGGGTGAAAAAACCCCAAAGCCACATCTACAAAAAAAACACTAATCCTGATTTCCCAATAAACCCTAAAACCTTAGTCCCAAAAACCCTAAACCCCCAACCATAATATACAATAAACCCTTAGACCCATATAACCGCAAAACATCATCCTAAAATAACCCCAAACCTCATCCCCTAAAAAAACCCAAAACCTTATCCCCATAAAACAATAAACACTCACCAGAAAAAGACTATAGATCCTAATACTAATACTTCTCATACCCATAGAACCAATAAACCCCAAACTATCATCCACAAAAAAAATCGTAAACCATCATCCCTAAAAAACACTAAATCCATATCCCAGAAAACTCAAAACCCTAGCCCAAAAAAACCTAAACCCTCAACCTAAAAAATTTCCTAAACCCTCAGTCCCATAAAATATTAAAAAATTTGCCCCATATTTCTCCAAACCTAAAGGTCAAAATAATCTGAAAACATCAACCTTAATAAACCATAAAACCATGGCCCTACAAAACCCTAATCCCTAGGCACGATAAAACCCAAAACCATTATACCAAAAAAACCCTATCACCTCGGTCCAAAAAACCCCTTAAAATCTGGCCTAAAACCCCATATCATCTTCCCTAAAAAGACCTAAACCCTCAGTTATGGAAAGCACTAATCCCTAAATCCCAAAATACCCCAAAACCTAATCCCATGAAACCTTGAAACCCCAGCCCTAGAAATCCCTAAACCCATGCCCAAAAAATAATAAACACTCTACCACAAAAAACTGTATGCACTATGACAGAAATAATCAAATACTATAAATCCAATCCCCAAAAAACACCAATCCCTCCACCCAAAAAACCAAAAAAACTCAACCCCAAAAAATTCTAAACCTACAACCCCAAAAAACTACCAACCCTCATAACTAAAAAAATGAAAACCATAATACCAAAAAAACCCTAAACACTCATCCCCAAAAAACCAAAACCCTCTCCCACAAAAACCCTAAAACCTCATCCCCCAAAAGACCTAATCCAACTACCCCCAAATACCCAAAATTCCCATCCCTAATAATCCATATAACCTCATACATGGAAAACACTAAGCCTATAGTTTCGAAAATCACTAAACCCTCAACATCAAAAAAACTCTTTCCTTCTAACCCATGAAACCCTATACCCTCTACATAAAAAATATCTAAACCCTTGACCACAAATAACAAAAATATTTGGCCCTAAAAAACCATAAACATAATACCTAAAAAATCCAAAACCCCCATCCCGAAAAAAAATTCTAAAAGCTCAGCCCCAAGAAAACCCAAACTTTCAGTCCCAAAAAACCATAAACACTTAACCCCAATCCTTCATCACCAAAACCAAAAAATTCTCAAAAAATAATTTTAACCCTCAAACCCAAAAACAGAAAACCATCAACAATTAAAACCCATATTCCTAATGTCCTAAAAACATTAAATACATGAAAAAAACCCAAACACCATCTCCAAAAACATTAAACACTTATCCCCACAAAACCAAATATACAAATCCCTAAAAAACCTGAAACCCTGAACCCTAAATAACTAAACCCTTAGTCCAAAAAACATGAAACCATTAGCCACAAAACCCAAAATCCACCGCCCTAAAAACCGCAAACCACCTTCACCAAAAACTAAATTCACCTAAACCACAAAATAACCCACGCCCATAATAAAAAGAATCCTTAATCTCCTATCCCCCACAAACAATAATCCAACTACCTAAAAAACCATATACTAGGCCCCAAAGAATCACTAAACCCTAACATGCAAAAAACCCAGATCCCATATTGGAAAAAAAGAAAAAAACCCATCCCCAAAAAATCATAACCCCTAAACCTCAAGAAACCCCTAACCAACACCTCAAAAAAAACCTAAACCCATAGCCCAAAAAATAACATTTCCTCTATCCCAAAAAATGAAAACTCTCCAAAAAAACATAAACCATGATCCCTAGAAAAATATAATCATTCATAACCAAAAAAACAAACACCCTAATCCCCAAAAACATGAAACCATCAACACTAAAAATATCTAAACCCTAATCACAAAATAAAATCCCAAAACCCTCAACCCCCAAAACCACAGTACCTCATCCCAAAATATTTCAATACCCTCATCCTTGAAAACCCCTATGCCATATACCCCAAAAAAAACCCTAACCCTCACCACCAAAAAAACATGAAACCTTCATAAATAAACAAAAACTACCAACCCCAAAAATCCTAAAGCACCATCCCCCCAAAACCCTATACACTTTTCCCAAAAACAATCACATCCCCAAAAACCCCTAAACATTGAACACAAAAAAAACCAAACCAATTCCCCAAAATAATAAAGCGACATCCCCATAAAATCATAAACCCCCAACCCCATAAAACCCTAATTCATTGTCCCCAATAAACCCAAACCCATGGTCCCAAAAATACATGAGACCCTCATACCATTAAAAACCCCAAACCATCTATAAAAAACCCTATACCGTCAAACCCCCAAAAACATATGACCTTAGCCTAAAAAAACCCCAAACCCTTGACCTTAAAAAACCCTAAAAACTCAACCCAAAAAACCTATAATTGAGACACAAAAAATACCCCAAACACTAAACCCCAAAACCCACAAATCATCAGCTCTAGAAATCCTAAATATACATCCCCAAAAAACAACAATTCCTAAGCAGAAATATACCTCAAACCCTCACCATAAAAAACAATAAAACTTTAGCACCAAAAAAAGCCCATACCAACATCTATAAAAAAACCCTAATCACGAATCCATAAAAGCCCCTAAATCTGCAACCACTAAAAACATGAATCCATCTTCCCCAAAAAAGAACAAACCCTTATCCCCACAAATCATCAAACCCACATCCCTAAAAAATTGTCAACCCTAAAACATAAAAAACCATTAACCCTTAGCCCCACCAATCCATAAATACTTATCCATAAAAAATCCCAAACCTATAAACCCCAAAAGAAACCTAATGTCTCATCCTTAAAAACCCCTAAACCATATGAACCAAAAAACCCATGAGAAATGGCAACAAAATTACCCATAACCCCTACCCCAAAATACTCTAACCCCCACCCACATAAAAAACCTATACCCTTAGCATGATAAATACTAGAACCCTCATCCACAAAACACCTTAAACCCTCAACCACCAAAAATAAGACACCACCAACACTAAATGTCCCAAAACCATCAGCCATTAGAAAACCTTAAACCCTCACCACAAAAAAACCATATTCCTTATGTCCCCAAAACATACAACCCTATCACCAAAAAACCCTAAACCCTTACCCCAAAAATTCCATATTCTCTCATCCCCAAAACCCCTAAACAATCATCCACAAAAAAACCCTAAAAATCTAGGCTTAAAGATCCAGAATTGCTCATCCACAAAAAATCTGAAACCCTCACTCTCAAAAAACACCAAACCATTGTCCCCAAATACCATAAACCCTCATTTCCCAAAACCGTAAACCCATAGCCACCCAATAACCTCAACTTGTATCCCCCAAAATCACCATACCAATACCCTAAAAACCATAAGACCACTTTCCAAAAAAATCCTAAACCCTTGGTCGCAAAAAAATAGCAAACACTCAGCCCTAAAAAACACAAAAAAATATACCACAAAAAACCATGAGGCTTAAAAACCCAAATCACCCATCCCCAAAAAACACTACACTTAGTAAAAATAATCTAAAAAACTTTTCCCCCGAAACCACAAACCATAAACCACAGAAAAACGTTACCCTATGTCCCAAAAACTGTAAACACTAAACCCCAAGAAACCACAAACCCTAATCCCCAAAATACTATATACTCTCAGCCATAAAAAAACATAACACTCATCCCTAAAAACAATAAATCCCTCATAACTAAAAAACCACAAACCCTAATCCCCATAAAACCTCAAACCGTCTCCCTTAAACCCCCAAAATAGTCTACATTAAAGATCCCTAAATCCCCATCCCCAAAAAATCATAAACCCTCAGCACCAAAATAAACTCTAAACCCTCATCCATAAAAATACAAAAACCCTCATCCCCATAATAACCTAAAACCTCATCCCAATTAAAAATTATTCCCATGACCCAAATGAACCATAAACAGTATCTCAAAAAAATAAATGTCGAACACCTAAAACAAAAAACCCTTATACAAAAACATAAAATCATTAATCCATTGAAACCCTAAACACATAGACACAAAATCCCTAAAACCCTCATCCACAATTAACCCTAAACCTCTGCCCCAAAATTTACTAAACCCTCATCCAAAAAAACCCTTGACCCTCAACACCAAAAAAACCACAAAACATGATCCCCAAAAAACAATGAACTCACATTCTTAAAATACCATAAACCATCATCCCCCAAAAAATCTAAACAACCATCCCAAAAAATATTCTATAACCATTCCCCCCCAAAAAATAGTAAACCCTCATCCATAAAAAACCCTAAATCGAGAGCCCTAAAAAACCCCAAACCCTCATCCAAAAAAACTCTAAACCCTCGTCCCCCCCCCCAAATCCTAAACCCTCGGTCCCCCAAAACCCAGAACATTCATCCCCAATAAACCCCAAACCTTAAACACCAAAAAACACTAACCATTGGCCCAAAAAACACAAAACCCTTAAACAAAAAAACCCTAACCCCTTAGCCAAAAAATACCAAATCGTCATACCCAAAAAATAAGAACCCATGCCCAAAAAAAACCCTAAACCATTAGTCCCAAAAGAACCTTAAACCCTCAACCCCAAAAATCCCTAATCCCTCAACCCCAAAATACCCCAAATCCTTAGACCCGAAATACCCTAAAACCTAAACCCTAAAAAACTCTAATCACATAACCCCAAATGAGATACACCCTCATCCCCAGAAATCCTTAATCTATCTGCCCCAACCCACAACCAATCACCAAAACCTAAACCCCATAAAAAAAACTACAGTTCTTCAACCAAAAAAAACCTTATTTCTAAAAAAACCCATACACCTAACCCTTACCCCCAAAAATTCTCAACAATTATCCTAAAAGAAAAATCAAAACATGACAAAATAAAATCTCAACCCTTAGCACCAAAAAATGACCATCCAGTATTACAGAAAATCACTACACCCTTAGGTCCAAAAAAAAACTAAACACTCATCCCCAAAAAACCCTAACCCTCATCCCTGAGTACCCAAAACCCTCATCCCCAAAATATCATCATCCCTCATCCCATAAACCCTCATTCCTAATACAAGAAAAAACATCATCCTTCATCCCCAAAAAATATCAATCATCAACCCCAGAAACCCTCAACCCTCAACCCAAATGAAAACTCTCAGTTTTCAGCCCTAAAATACACACAAAACTCATGACCAAAAAACACTAAAACGTCATCCATAAAAAAAAAACTGTTAGCCTAAATTTTTCCAAAACCACTGCCCTAGAAAACCCTAAACCTTCAGGCCCAAAACACCCTAAAATCTCTAGCCTAAAGACTTACAACCTTTAGTCTAAAAAACTATAAACAATATTCACCAAAAAACCCAACACCATTAGACTAAAAAACAATCAACAATCATTCAAAAAATATATTAAACCCTTAACCATAAAAATCATAAACCCTAAACTAAAAAAAACCCAAAACCCTCAATCCCAAAAAAAAACCATTAACTCACTATTCCATAAAAGCCCCTGATCCCTCATCCCCCAAAAACCGTCAACTATCAACCTGAAAAACAACAAACCTACTTCCCCAAAAAAATCCAAAACACTACCTAATGAAAACCTTGAACCCTAGAAACAAAAAAAATCTCAAACCACATCCCTAAAAATTCTTTCATCATTCGGTCCAAAGAAAACCTATATCCTACATCCAAAAATAACATCAACCCTCATCCCTAAAAAACACTAAAACCTCAACACCAAAAAACCCTAAAACATAATAACAAAGAACAATAATCCCTCAGACCCAAAAAACCATGTACCATTAACCCAATAAAACCTAAAACCTCACTCTACAAAACTCTAAATTTTGATCCCCCAAAAACCATAATCCATCACCCTAAAAACCATCAACACACATCACTAAATAACACTAAAACTTCATCTGGAAAAAATACTGAACCCTCATACCACAGAAAACTAAACTGTCATCCCCCAAAACCCTAAACCCAATAAACCCTAATCCCTCACTCTAAAAAACATTAATTCATCATCCCCCAAATACCTAAAACACAATCCTAAAACACCCTCAACCCCCATCCTGAAATCCCTAAACACAAATGGCATAGACATCCCTCAACACTCAGACACATAAAAAACCTACATCAACAACCCCAACAAACCTCACCACTCAGCCCCATAAAACCTTCATCCCTAAACTCAAAAAAAATTAAAACCATGTTCCCAAAAAATCTTAAACCTCCCACTAGAAAAAATCCCGAACCAACAGACCTAAAAAAACCAAAAATTTCATCCCCAAAAAATACTGAACCATCAATGCCAAAAAAAACCGTCAACCCTCCTCAGCAAAAAACCATGAACCCTATTCCCCAAAAAACCATCAAGCCCCATCCCAAAAAAATCATCAACCGTCATATAGAAAAAAACTTTATAACCTAACCCCAAAATGATAAACAAAAATCCTGAAAATAGTAAACCCTAAGCCCCAAAAACCATATGCCCTCAGCCTCAAAAAACACTCCAATCCCAGCCCCAAAATTCAATAAACTATCATATCTAAAATATATCAACCCATATCCCGAATAAAACTAAACCCTACATACCAAAAAAACCACAGACCTCAGCCAAAAAAAACAACCCCAAAGCTTTATACCCAAAATAGCCTAAAATTTCATCCCCAAAAAGAACTAAACCATTATCCCCAAAAAACCTCTCAACCATGAGCCCCAAAGAACCATATTCCCTTATCAAAAAATCCTTAAACCCTCATTCCCAAATAATATTAAACCATAATCCCAAAAAAATCTCAAAACTGTAGCCCTAAAAAACAATATCCGTCAACCACAAAAATCACTCAACCCTCAGCCCCTAAAACCCATAAATGCATAGTCACAAAAAACCCCTTAACCCTTATCCCCCAAAAAACCTAAAATCATTGCACCTAAAATCCCTAAACTAGGTATCAAAAAAATCACAAACCGTTAGAACCATAAATACCATCAATCATCAACACTTAGAATAATAAAAACACAAAACATAATTATATGATATTGTATGGGCGTTCAGTATTCATGGGAATAAATTGGGAAGCACAAGGGGTGAAGTTGGAGAAATACAATAAGAAAATGTGAAGGGAAATAAACGGGGAAGGGGGATGATAAATTAGGACCCCAAAGCGACTTTCCCATTAAAACCCAAATTATAAAAAGTGCCACAATGGCAGATCACTCCTTTGACGAGCCTTACTTTTATTCATCTGAGAACACAAGAAAAATTGGCATAATATGCTATAAAAAACTCAAATTCGTAATTAAGCCTCAAATGGTAAAAATAGGTGGCTATTTATTGCCAAATGAGAGTGATAAAAGTCAAACACCTAGTACCCAAAAATCTAAAGCCGAAAAAATGATTCTGGAATAGTTTACACATGTTCATGGATTTAAGGGACATGAAATCCACCAAGAAGACTTTTTAGAACCACCCCAATAATTTGAATATTTCCACCTTGAATTTAGAGACAAAAGGGCAACAAATTTATGAATTTTAGTATTTCATTAATGCAAGTGGATGAAAATTCGTCGGATCAATTGGGAGGGCCATATAGGATCAGTATTGGGATTTAAAAAGTGTGATTAAAGCCTCATTTTCTCCTCAATACATGCATGTTGGACCTCCTCCTATAATTGAAAAATGAATCCATGTAAAACCTCTTTTATCCTCTTTCTTCCTCTTTTCATTGGGCCACCAATCCCATGCAATGTGTCTGGTCCATTAATGCTCATTCCACCATCCATGCCATGATTTCTATTAACTCCTTGATGCATGTGTGCACCATGATTTTCAACATCCTATCGCTCTTCAAAAGGATTAATCCTCAAATATACATGATAAAAGGAGGGAGATCAGTAATAATAAAGGTAGCACTCACATTTCCATACCTGCTGGGTAAGTTAATTTTGTAGGTGTTATCATTGATTCTCTATAAAACATGTAATAATCCCTCTCCTCACAATTGATGTTTTGATTTTCTATATTCTTGGAACCATTCCATCCTCAAATTCACTCACACTCAATCTTCAGGATCTAGAACAACCATATGCCAACCCTTTTTTTAATTTCATCGCATATTTTTCATTTCTTCATTCAATGCTGGATTTCATCTTCGCATGTAAATCCTTATGAAACTTGTCCATCTCATCACATGCACGATCAAAAACCACATTTTTAGGAAATGAATGTATATATAATGGAGTAATTGGGTCAAACCCATATACAGTCCCAAAAGGTGAGAATTTTTTGGTGGAATTCTCTTCTCAGTTGTATGGAAACTCTATGTGAAGAAAACACTTTTCCCAATTAATTATATTTTTTTAATTATTTCATGAAAGAGGGTAGAAAGTGTCATATTTACCACTTTTGTTTTTCCATTAGTTTTAGGATGTGAAGAAATCGAGAAAAAGTATTTAGTTCTTTATTTATTCCACAAATTATTCCAAAAGTGGATATATAATTTCAGATACCTATCACTTTCAATGGTTTTTGGAATTATATGTAATCTCATTATTTCTTTGAAACAAAAAAACCTTCAATATGAATTTCATCATTAGTCTTAGATTAGAAAATGAAATGGGACATTTTTCTAAATCTATCGACAATAAAAAAAGAAATCTTTTCCAAATTGGGATCGAGGCAGTCCGATCACAAAATCCATAGTGATGTAGGTCCAAGGATGGGATGGAAGAGGAACGAGGGAATACAATACATTTGATTGATCCTTGTAATTTGCCTTCTTATAAGTGACAAACTTAAAACAAATTGTAATAACATCTTTTCTCGTCCTTGGATAATAAAAATGTTCACAAAAAGTAGCTAGTGTTTTATCAACCCCAAAATGCCCCATCAAACCACCCACATGATTGTATTTTACACAAAATTATCGAGTTGAACAATTTTTAATGAACAATTTATCCCTTTTGAAATGAAACCTTTCATTATTTTAATACACATTAAATTTATTTTTTCAAAAGATATCCAAATTTGAGAAAAATCTCCATCATTATTATACATTGCCTTTAGTACTCATGTCCAAGTAATCAAGAATGGTGTGAAGTAAGAAGTATATACCTTCGTGAAAGAGCATCAGCAACGACATTTTCCATACCTATTTTTTCTTGATCACATAGGTGAATATCTCGATGAATTCCTTCCAAGATGCGTGCCACTAATTCATCTTACCTTGGGAATTCAAATGCTTAAGGAATTAATGGTCAGAATGAATAATGAACTCATTAATCCATAGGTAATGTTGCCATGTATCTATGGTTTGTTTAAAAGAATAATGTTCATTATCGTAAGTTAAATAATTTGATGCTACCAGATTCAATTTTTCAGTAAAGTAAGTAATTGGATGCGACTCTTGACACAAAATACCACCAATACCAACTCCTGATACATCAAAATAAATTTCAAAGACATTGGGGAAATCATGTAGCCTTAAAAGGGGACCATTTAACAATTTCCTTTGAGTGTGTTAAAGGGTTGTTCTTGATTTTCACCCCATTTTAATAACAAATGTTTCTTTACATGTTCATTAAGAGGTGTAGTGGTGGATGGAAAATCCTTAACAAACCTCATACAAAATCATGCCAATCTATGAAAACTCCTAACCTCTTTTGTTCTATTCAATGTGGTCCACTCTTGAATTGCTTTGATCTTTTCATCATCCACACGAATCCCTTACTCCCCTACAACATACCCAAGAAAAATAACAAGATCCATGAAAAAGGAAATTTTTTGATGATTAGCATATTGTTGGTTTTCATTAAGGGTCTCACAAACCAAACACAATTGTTAATCCTGGTTGTCTATGGATTTTTTTTGTACAGAAATATATCATCAAAATAGAAAACCAAGAAATATCCAATGAATTAATGAAGGAAGTGGTTCATTATGATCATGCTTGTACTTGGTGAATTAGTTAAAAGAAATGGAATAACTAAACACTCATATATACTGAACATATTTTTTAAATCAGTTTCCACTCATCTCTTTCTTTCATTCGAATTTGGTGCTATCCACTTTTAAGATATATTGTTTAAAACAAAGATACCACAAGTAATTCATGATGAATTTCATCTAGTCGATGGATCGGATAAAAGTACATAACATTTATTTTCTTGAAGGTGAGAAAATCCACACAAATAAACCATGTTCCATATTTCATGGGTACTAGGATCACTAGAAAGATGCATGGACTCATGATTTCCCTTATTAATCCTTTATTCATGAGTTCTTCAACTTGACAATATATATCTCTCGTCACATCCAAATTAGCAATATATGATAGCCAATTGGGAATTGTATAACTGGTTATGAAGTCATTCCTTTGCTCAATGCCTCTCTAAGAGGGTAATCCTTTAGGTGTTTATTTGGGAAACAAATCACTGAATTCCAGTAGTAAAGACAAAAAAAAGAAGGAAAAAAATATGAAGTTCATTAGTTTCAAGGTAATATTCCTTACCAATGAGTAAGAACAAATTACTAATCAATAAAACACCATTTACCTCACTTTCTCTAGAAAATAAACTCACCCTTTTCTCAACACTATTGTTTTCATCCATTTTATTTCCATCATTTATTTTAATGTCATTCAGCTATCCGCTTTCACACTTAATTTTCCAACTCATTTCATTTTTTTATCTCATTACTTTTTTCCTTAACTCATCACTCTCTTTTTTATTGCTCAAAATTTTATTTTCCCCACATTCATTTTCACTCATTTATTTTTTCTTTTTGTATTCTTTATATATCCTCACATGATATTCATAAGCTTGTATAGGACTTAGAAGAGTCAACATAATATTTATCCCGCTGAAATGAAATGAGAATAGGTTAGCCTAACCACCATACATCACCCTCCTATCAAATTTACACTGTCTCCCTAGTAGAAAATGTTCTGCATGCATCAGAGAAACATTAAAAAGTACCTCCTCATGATATTTTCTAGTGGAAAAAGAAACTATAGCTTGTTTTCTGAATCTCACATATCCACTGTATTTCAACCAATTCTATATATATGGTGTACTATTCCTTTGAATAGACTAACTCAAATTCTTCACCAAACCAGATACTAGACACATTTTTATAACATCCTTTATCAATAATCATACTACATACCTTCTCCTTAATGTGACATATCGTATGAAAAACATGCTCATGCTACTCCTCATCATGATCATCATTTGGATGAATGTTTAAATCTCTTAATTCCACCAAATCATCTCCATGAACTGGTTCTTCAATATATATATCCAAACTCTCCTCTAAATTTGGCATATCATCATCACTAGAGTGATCACTAATGATGTCTCCATTATCCAAAACAATCAAATCCCATTTTGGGCATTGAGATTCCATATGACCATGTCCATGACACTTAATAAACATTATATCGTGAGATATAAAAGGGAAATTTTTTTCCAAATTTCCTTTTGAATCAGTGGAGAAAACGTTATTTTTTGCCTCTTCTATTTGTTTTGGAACAAATTTGGAATCCCTTAATTTTGTTTCATTCCACTTAGAAGTTGGTTTTGAATCCTTTTGGTCATCCTACAAAAAATGTGGGAGCTTACATGACTATAAATGTAGATTTTGTGCATTACTATCTTCATCTATTCCCATGTTCAAATTGACCTTTTTCCATTTCGTTTTCAACATACTTTTAACTGGTCCCACCAAATACTTACATAGTCATAGAACTCAAGTGCTGCCAATTTTACCTTCTTCTCTGCTAAGTAGTTGTGAAGTCCAAACACATAGTAAACCTTCCTCTCCCACTCCAAATAATGTTATAGGTCACTCATACATTGAAAAGTTGGAAGCATCATTTTGATGCTTCCCATGTAAAATTCTTTCCAAGCAGCGTGTTCCCCTCACCTAGGAATTGATTATTTGAAATTGGAGGATTCATCATCAAATTCATCAATTTAATTCCTTCCCATGGGGATTTTTATGTTCCAAAACATTTCAAATCATCCAACCAATCATTCAATCTTATATGAAATTCATCGACACCTTTTATGAATAATTTTATGTTGATATTACTAAATTATCCCCCACATTCCATTTTTTTCAATTACTCAGACACACTTTCTCTATTTTCTTTAATCTCTCAGATGGTTCTTCATAATTTCTAGCACAAAAACATGGTTTCTACATGTTATCATAAATAGAATCAAGAATAAAAATAGTAAGAAGCAATAAATTCATGGAAATTTATAAAAATCCGAATATTAAAAAGTGTTCGTATCAATGGAGTCCAAGAAATATGTGAAGTAAATTGTAGAAATGGTTATAGTATATTGTGGGATATGGATGAAAAATATAATATAGTGAATAAGAAAATTCAATCAAGTTTATAAATTATGAACTAAGAAAATGTTCCAACTGAGCAGTTTTTTTGATTTTTTTGATTGATTTTTGTATGATTTGATTGGCTTCTTTTTCTGTTACTCAATAAACAAGAATTGAGTTACAAATAGTGCGCTTTTGGTGCACAAAGTAAAAACAAAAGAAAAATTTACTACTCTGAATTCAATGATGTAAATGGTTGTGATAAAAAAAACTTAAAACTAAAATGGAAATCCACCATGGAGATTGTTATATTTCACAAGTGGAAACCTATAGCCCACATTGATTCTGCTATATCTCCAAATATAGAAGTCAAAATTTAGTGTTTACAAATATAGAAGTAAGATGAGATTTAGAAATATTATAATTAAATACTATACTTTAATAAACATAATGAAAAAAAAGAAAAAAAAGGTAAGAATGTTGCATCCATAATTGGTGATGTCTGAAAATGGAATATGGGGAAGAAAAAAGATTGGAGAAATATAAATATGAAAGAACACGACTTCCATTTCCTACCTCTGATACAAAATGATATGATACCATATGGGAATGCAGTATACATTGGAAAAAAATTCAGAATCAGAAGCGGTGAAGAAGGATAAATAAAATATGAAAATGTGTAGGGAAATAAATGGGGTTGGGGGATGATCAATTTGGACCCCAAGGAGACTTTCCCCTCAAAACCCTAATTATAAAAAGTTCCAAAAATATTGATCACTACATTGATAAGACATACATTCATTCATTAATGAACAAAGAAAACACAAGCACAGTATGCTAAAAAACACTCAAATTTGTAATTAATCCTCAAAGGGAACAAAAAGGTGGATATTTTTTGCCAAATGAGAGAGATATATGTCAAACACCTAGTCCCCAAAAGTCTAAATCCTAAAAACGATTTTTGAAATTGTTTATCAATTTACATGGAATTAGATGACAATATATCCACCAAGAATACTTTTAGAACCATGCCAAATATGTTGAGGATCCCCCCCATGACATTAGACACAAAGGCCCCACCACTTTATGACTATAGAGATTTCATTCATGAAAGTGGCTTAACATTCATGGGATCAATCGGGTGGGCGATTTATGTTAACTTTTTGGCTTTAATAAGTGTGATTAAAGGATCATTTTATCCTCCCATTCATGCATGTTGGACCACCTATTGTTATTTCAAAATGAGGCCATGTAAATCTTCTTTCATCCTCATCATTATTCCTCTTGTCATTAGGCCTCAAATCCTAGGCAATGGATCTTTTATAATAATACACCTTCCACTATCCATGCCATGATTGCCCTAAACTCCTCGCTATATGTGTACACCATGATTAAAATCACCTAATCCCCATAAAAGTCTAAACCCTCATCCCCAAAAAATCCTCATCCCCATCCCAAAACAATCGTAAACCCAAATCCCATGAAATCGTAAAACCCTCATCCTAAAAAAACCATATAACTTAGCCCCAAAAAGGTACAAAAAATCAGTGCCAAAATACCCTCAACACTAATCATAAAAAAACACTCAACCCTCATAGAAAAAATTCTAAACCTATATCCCAAAAAAAAAATCAACCCCAACTCTAAAAAAACCACAAACCATTCCCAAATGTCCCTAAACCCTCATCCCTAAAAAACACTATTCCAAAATCCCCAAAAAAACCCTCAACCCATAGCCCCCAAAAACCTCAACCATCATCCTCAGTAATATCTCTACCCTCTTCCGAAATGAACCCTAAACCCTCATCCCCAAAAACTCAAAACACTCAAAATCAAAATACCCTTAACCCTATCCCATAAATAACCTAAACCCTAAACCCTAAATCCCATAAAAAATCAAAACTCAGTCCCAAAAAATGACAACCCCCATCGAAAAAATTTCTCAATCCTCCATAAAAAAATCCCACAACCCTATGCACCAAAAACCCTCAAAATTCATCCCAAAAACCTTAAACCCTCAACACCAAAAAATACCTATTCCATCTCCCCCAATAAAACGAAACCCTCACACCTAAAAAATTCTTAGACCCTCAACACCAAATAATCCTTAAACCTTTAGCCAGAAAACCGTAATGACCTATCCAAAAAACCATAAAACCACAATGAAAAAAATAATACCCTAAAATCTCTTCACAAAAACCCTAAACCCTCAGGACTAAAAAAACTCTAACCTCGTCATTAAAAACCACAAACTTTCACCCTTTAAAACCAATCAACCCTTAGCTCTAAAAAAACTGAAACCATCATTCCCCAAACTACCTCAACATTATACTAAAAAACACTAAACCATCATCCCCAAATACAATAAACTTTCAACCCTAAATAACTCTAAACCTTTATCCTCAAAAACCATCACCCCTTAGTCCCAAAAAATCCATCAACCATCATCTCTAAAATTCCATCAACCCTTGTTCAAAAATAACCCCGAACTCTAATCCTCCAAACACCCTAAACACTAATCCCAAAAAACCATGAACCTATTGTCCCAAAAAAACCCAAATAGTTAGTAAAAAGCCCTATTATCTTATCCTGAAAAAACCATAATCACTCTTCCAAAAAAAAACCTAAAACCATTCCCCAAAAAAACATGATTCTTGTACCGAAATAACACTGAACCATTTTCTCCCAATAACCATAAACCCATGGCCCTAAAAAACCATCAACAATCTGATCAAAAACAAAAATACCCTTAACTCTTAAAAAAACAATTTTACCATCTCCAAAAGAACCTTAACCCTCACCCCCAATCAAACCTGATCCCCAATTCCCAAAAACAGTTTTCCCCCAACCCCAAAAAAAACCCATAATCGTTAGCACCAAAAAACTCATAACACTCATCCCCAAAATAAACCTATTACATGATCCCAATAAAAATTTGAAAACACTTCCTCAAAAAACCTTGAACCATCCAACCCAAAAAAAATTCAATTTTCCTGAAAACCCCTAGACCCTCATCCCAAAAGAAAACTGAACCCTCAGCCCCAAAAAACATTGACCTCTCATCACTAATAAACATGAAACCCTCATTCCCAAAAAAACCCCACCCCTCAGCCCTAAAAATCCTAATCACTCAGACTAAAAAACCTTCAACACTCAACCATAAAAAAGAAACAAAAACCCTCAACGCCAATGATCCCAAAACCAACATCCCTATAAAACCATAAATAGTCATCCCCAAAAAACCAAAAACCATCGCCCTAAAAAAAATATAGAATCCCCATCACCAAAAAACCGTAAACCCTCATCCACAAAAAACCCAAAACCCTAATCCCAATAAAATCATAAATCCATAGCCCAAATGACCTTGAACCCATAACGCCAAAAAATCATGAATACTCAGTCGCAAAAAACCCTGAACCATTATCCTAAAATAATATGATCTCTGATCCCAAAAAAACCCTGAACCCTCAGCCCCAAAAAATCAAGAACTGTAATCCACAATAACCATTAACCATCATCCCACAGAACCCTCAAACCTCATTCCCAAAATCTTAAACCCTCGTCACTAAAAAACCCTAAACAATCATCACAAAAATCATCAACCCACATCCCTAAAAATCCTCAACCCATAACACCAAAAAAACCTAAACCCACATCCTAAAAAGGATCAACCATCTTCCCCACAAAATCCTCAACCCTCATCCCTAGAAAACCCTCAACCCTCATATTAAAATATCCCTAAACCCTCCTCTACAATAAAATCCTAAACCCTTATCCCCATAAATCCCCAAAAACTCACCCCTAAAAAAATTTTAAACCCTCACCCCTAAAAATCCTATAATCCCCACCCCTAAAAATCAGTAAACCCTTTTCACTAAAAAAGATAATCCGTCATCTCCAAAAAAGAAATAAACCATCATCCCTAAAATACCCTAAAACTGTATTCCTAAAAAAACCACAACCACAACCACTAAAAACCCTAAACCACTACAAAATAAAATTAATAATTTGTGTTTTAATTCATTAGCGATGTTTATAAATGTCACTAATTAATTTACCAATGATTCTAAAAAACACCACTAAATGAGGTTGCTCTAAATTAGAGAAATTTATAAACATCATTAATTTATAAATGATTGTAAATGTCTCCCAAATAGGGTCGTTTATAATTTTCAATAACTAAATGATGTTTCTAAATTTCTCTATTTAGCGACTTAACATTTCCCGACATTTTATAGAAATGTCTGTAAATAAATTTCGTTGCATTAGTGACATTTATAAACATTTATATTTCATTACACAACAATTACGAAGGTTTTCTTTTAAAAGTTAGTAAATAAATATCAGCAAATGAAACCTCCTTTATCAATGATTTTAGAAAATGTCGATAATTATTTTTGAAAGACTTCATTTTTTTAATTTATTATTAATTTTAAAAACTATTTTTTAAAAAATTCACCACGCACCCCCACTCAAATACCCTTACTATTTCTCTACCCTAGTAGAACCCTCTCCTCTCTAGTACATATAGAGCATACAACAAGTTAAAACCATGCATCGTTCATCCATCAAGACCTATATTACATAATCATGTCTTGTTCCACTACCCTTCCCCAAACCCATCTAGTACATCCCATCCAATTCACCCCTCACACGTCATCAAGTACGTCTAGACTTTCTATTCATCCCTTAAGTGGACACGTAACACAAACCAACCATGACTAGAAATATAACCACAACATGGATTTATACGCGAGATGGTTGAATGTAGGAAATGATAACAAACCATCTCCTCCACATGGAATTTTGTTATTCTATTGTGTTGGAATATATATATATATATATATATCATTATTTAAAAATAACCAATATATATATATTAATATATATATATATATCTATATTTTATTATATATATATTTATTATATATGTATACTGATTATATTGTATGATATATATATGTTTATGCGTCATATTATATTATATATATATTATGATTATTTATATGTTTATATTTTATTTGTATTCATATGTTTATAATATATATATATGACTATATTATATATGTATATTAATATTTATGTTTTTGTGTATATAAATATATATATATATATGAATGTATATATGTAAAATCAACCATGTTTTAAAACACTTATAAACGTCTCACTATAAAAGCCATGTTTTCCTAAAAACAATAGTAAATTTAATATATATATATATATATATATATATATATTAAAAGTAAACATATGTGTATACATATCTGTGTTTGTGTGTGTTGGTACATATAAATTTATATATTTTTATATAAACGTGTCTGTGTTTGAAAATATGTGTATATATATTTGTGTGTGTGTGTCTATGTCTGTGTTTATATATGATTATATATGTGTCATTATATAAAAAATTAATAATATATATATAATATTATATTAGAATATAAATATTATAATATATATCTATATGTTAATATATTATAATATATATTTATATGTGTTTAAAATGTTTATATACCATTATATTTTATATAATATATATATGCATGTTTATATATTATGTTTATATATATGTTAATATTTTATATATATCATATTTTTTTTGTTAATATATATATGTGTGTTTTTATATTATATATATATATATATCCTTATATATATGTTTGTGTTTACTCACACACACTAATATATATATATATATGTGTGTGTGTGTGTGTGTGCGCGTGTGTATAAATATATATGTGTATGTAGATATGTATATAATTATAATTATAATGATATATATATATATATATATAATAATTCATGATTAAAAACATTGATAAAAATCGAACTAGAATAGCCATGTTTTCTTAAAAACGTGACTAAATTAATTAAATAAATAAATATATTTTACAATATATATAAATATACATATATAGATGTGTGTGTATATATATATATTTTTGTGGGTGTGTCTATTTATATATATAAACATACATATTTCAATATATATGTGTGTGAGGGATTATATATATGTGTTGTGTGCGCACGCGCATGTCTATGTCTGTCTGTCTCTATTTATATTTATTTATATATATACGTCAGTATTTTAATATTAATAATATATATATATATATATATATATATAATTTTATAATTTAATATACATACATATATTATAAATATATTTTTTATTTTACATATATATCTATAATATATATATATGATTATATTATATATATGTTTATATATGTTTATATATGTTTATATTCTATTTCTTATATATGTTTATATTTTATGTTTATATATATGTATATATTTTATATTATCTATTTCATATGTTTATATTAATATATATGTCTTTGTGTGTGTGTTTATATTATATTATATGTGTATATATATGTTTATATATATATAAATAACATTATATATGTGTGTCTATGTATAAATATTTATATGTATGTATACATATATATAGTTATAAATATAATTATAATTATAATTATCTATATAATTATTTGTTTTTTAAACACTGTTAAAAATGTCACGAAAATAGGAAAGGTTTGTTAAAAACATGGGGAAATTAAATATATATGTTTCTTTACATATATATATATCTGTGTGTGTGTGTGTGTTAGTGTTTATATATATTAATATATATATATATATATATATATATCTCTACAAAACGTCACTAATTTAGTGACATTTCTTGAAAAACATCATGAATTTATTGATGATTCATTATAAATAAACCTAAATTAATGACCTTTCATTAAACATGATGCTAATTTTACAATTTTCTTTTGAAAACACCCCTAATATAGTATTGTTTTTTCAAAAACATTCCTAATTTACTGAAATTTTGAAGAAATTTCTATAATTTAGTGATATTTTTTTAAAACATTACTAAGTTACCAAATATTATATGGAACATTTCTTTTTTACCGATGTTTATAGGGAATGTTGCTAAACTATGGATGTTTATAGGAAGAGATGCTAATTTAGAGACATTTTCTGCAAATGTTTCCTATTAGGGATGCATATAACAAAACATCACTAAATTAGCAACATTTTCTGAAAATAATCACTAAAAATAAAATTTATTAATGTTTTCAACAATTATCACTAGAAAATGTCACTAAATTATAGTTTTTCTTTATTAAACCCCTTACCTGAAAAAACATTATACACTCCACCCCAAAACCCAAAAACCCTTAGCTAAAAAAGACCCTCTTCCCCAAAGAAACCTCAATCCCTCATATAGAAGAAACATAAAACCCTAATCCCCAAAACACCTACAAACATCAGCCCCAAATAACACAAAACCCTCATCCACAAAAAACCCTCAACCCTCATGTCAAAAAATCTATCAACTCTCATCCCAATAGAATCCATAAACCCTTATCCTCCAAATTCTAAAATCTCACCCTGAAATGGTCTCAACACATTGGTGTAAAAAATCCTCAACAATAATCCATAAAACCTATTACTACCCATCCCTGAAAACCCTAATCCAACAGTGTAAAGAAAACCCTCAACCATTATCCAAAAAAAAACTGATCCATAATCCCCAAAAACCATGAATCCTGAGCCCAAAAACACTCTAAATGCATAACCCTAACAACCTTGAACTCGCATCGTCAAATATCCCAAATCCATCGTCCAGGAAAACACCCCAACCCCTCATCCCCCAAAAAAACTAGCACCCTCAACACCAAAAAACTCTAAACCCTCATCCCCGAAAACCAAGATATCTTATCCCAAAAAAATCCAAGAAAAAATTTCCCCAAAATATCATGAAACCTTATCCCCAAAAAATTCTAAACCCGTAATCCCAATAAACCTTGAACCGTCAGCCCAAAAAAAAACCAAGAAACTTTTCCCCAAATAACACGGAAACCTCAATACCCGAAAAACCATAAACCCTCAACTCAAAAAATCCTTGAAACCTATTCGCCAAGAAACTGTAATAAATCAACTAAAAAACCATAATCCCACATCCCCAAAAATTAAAGACACCTCTACCAAAAAAAATTCAGATACCACTGTCCCAAAAACACTATACCATAAACCATAAAAAACCTCAAATCCTCCCCACAAAAAATCTCATACCCTCATCCCAAAAAATCAATGAAAACACAAACCAAATAACCCCTAAATCTAAAACTACAAAAACCATAAAACGTCATCGCTAAATGACCCTAAACACCCATCCCCAAACACTCTATATGCTCAGCATTAGAAGACCCTAAATACCCATCTCCAAAAAACCCCTAAACCTTCATCCCCAAAAATACCACACCCTCATCCGCAAAAATCCAAAAATTGTGAAAAACTAGAAATACCTACACACTCAATCCATGATAACACTAAAACCTCAGTACAAGAAAACTCTAAACACTCAACCCCAGAGAATCAGAAACCCTTATCCTGAGAAACCACTAAAGGAAGATCCAAAAAAAACCCAAAACTCTTATCCCCAGAAAAATATAAGGCCTCATCCCCATATAACCATAAACCCCCATCCCTAAAATACAGTAAACGCTTAGTCCCAAAAAACATAATTTGCTAACACAATATGACCAAAATTACATAGCCCCATGAATCCCCTGACCATTATCCACATGAAATCTCCAACTCTAAAACCAATAAAACTGAAACCCCTATCCCATAAATCCCGAAAACCCACTTCCAAAAAACCCAAAACCCATATATAAAACCAAATCCTAAAACCCACTAAATCCCCAACCATATTAAACCCCAAATCCTCATCCCAATAAGACAATAAATCCTTAGACTGAGAAAACAATAAAACCATTTCCAAGAAAACCATGAACCAAAAACCCCAAAAACCCTAATTTCTAATCCCCCAATAAAATAAAACAATATTAACCACAAAACCCCAAACCCTTAGTCCCCAAAAACCTAAATTCATAGACCAAGAAAACTAATCCCTCATCCCATAAATATATAAACATTCATCCCCATAAAAACCCTAAACCCCCTTTCCCAAAAAACACTAAACCCCCATCCCATAAAAACTATAAACCCTTTACCCCAAAAATACATATACCACGAGCCCCAAAAAACTGAATCCCACATCCTCAAAAATCCCTAAAACCTTATCCCCAAAATTCAATAAACCCCCATCCCTCGAAAACCCTCATCCCTCAACCGTATAAAAACATCAACCATAATCCCAATAACACCCTCAATTATAGAAAACCCATAACACTTAGCCATAGAAAACCAAGAAACCACATTCCCAAAAAATGCTAAACCCTTATCCATAAAAAAATAATACCTCACAGCCATGAAACCATAAAACCTCAAAACCAAAATACATTAAAACCCTCATCCATAAAAAACAACCCCTCATCATCCAATGAAACTAAACCCTCCACCACAAAAAAATTACTTAATATCCCCAAAAAACTCTAAGCACCTAGCCATAAAAATCCCTAAATCTGGATAAAAAAACATAATCCCTCATCCATCATAAAACATGAATCCACAAACAAAAATGACCCTAAACCCACTGAAATATAAACTGGCAACACTCCAAAATAAGGATACATCATCCTTGTTCCCCAAACAACACTCAACCTTTATATCAATAAAAACCAACAACCCCTAGCCCCAAAAAACACTCCACCATCATCCCAAAATTTCCATTAACCCCCATCTCTAGAAACCCCTAATCACTAATCCCCAAAAAACACACAACTCTCAGTCCTAGAATACCAAACAACCTGATCCCCAAAAAAAACTCAACCCTAATTCTCAAAAAAACCGCATCCCTCATCCCAAAAAACACTCAATGATAATTACCAAAAAACATTAAAACCACAGCCACAAAAAATTATAAATCATTAGCCCCCCAAAAATCTAAACCCATATAACCCAAAACCATAAAATCTCATCCCCAATCAAACATCAACCCTCCTCCCCCCAAAACCATGAACCCTCCTCCCAAAAAAACCCTAACCCTCGATCCCAAAAAACAATGAACTGTCAACCCCTAAAAACAAAAAATCCACTTAAAAAAACCATAAAACTTATCACCTAAAAAACTAATCCCTGATCCCAAAAATACCCAACAATCTCCTCCAAAAACCCTAAACCCAGTCCTATAAAAAATACTAAACCCTAATTCCAAAAAAAACCATTCAACAACCCAAAACCCTTATACCCCAAAAAACCTAAATCCTCTTCCATAGAAAACTATAATCCACTATCCCTCAAAACCATAAAACAACAACCCCATAAAACCCTAAACCATTTTCCTTCAAAAAACCTCAACCCTCAACCCTATAAACCCTAAAACCCTTATCCCCAAAAACACCTAAATCAACATTCCCAAAAACCCAAATCCCTCATCCCCATGAATCACTGAATCCTCATCACCAACAAACCATGAAACCTCATACCAAACCAAACACTGTACCCTCATCCACAGAAAACCGAAACCCTATTCCCTAAAAAAGAATAAAAACTCTATTAAACTAACATCCCCCCAAAAAACCAAAACCCTCACCCCAAAAAAGGCAAAACCCACAGCATTAAGAAAAATATACTTCTTAAGAAACATAAAAAAATAAACCACCAATCCATAGAATACCCTAATCACATAGCCTTAGAAAACCCTAAACCCCCATCCAAAGAAAAAACAAAATCCTCGACCCCAAAAATCCTAAACACTTTTCGGAAAAAACTCAATACCCACTAACCCAAAAAACCCTAAACCCTTAGACCAAAAAAACCATTAACCCTCATCCAGAAAACCAAAAAACCTCATCAAAAACCCTTAATAAGTCATCCCCAAAAGTCCCTAAACCCTCATCAACAGAAAACCCTCAACCCTCAAACAAAAAACCATCCACACCCATCCCTATGAAACCCTCGGCCTTAGCCCTAGAAAACACACAACACTCAACCATTGTCACCAAAAGACCCTAAACCCTCAGCAGAAAAATATCCTAACCCATAAACCCAAATAAATCCTAAACCCCCATCCTCAAAAATCACAAAAATACTTACCCCTAAAAATCCTAGTCACTCATCCAAAAAAACACTAAAACCTCATCCCCAAAAAGAATAAAAATTATAACCCCCAAAACCCTAAACACTTATCCATAGAAACCCTAATCCCTCAACCCTAAAAATCCCAAAACAACCATTCCAAGAAAAATCACATGTCATACTCCCAGAAAACTAGATATTTCTGTTCCCCAAAAACCCTCAAAACTCATCCATAGAAATCCCTAAATTACCATTAAAAAAAACACACAACCCTCATCCCTACAAGACACTCAACCCTCAACCAAAAAATCACTTCATCCCCATCCTCAAAAAACCATCACCAATCATTCCTAAAAAACCATTAACCATCAGACCCAAAATAATTCTTGTCCCTAAATATGAAATAACTCTCAACCAAACAGCCCAAAAATCCTCAACCCTTAGCCACAAAAAATCCAAAACCTTTAGACACAAAACAAAACCAAACATCACCCCAAAATAAAACTCAACAATAATCATGAAACCCCCGAACTATCATTCCAATTAAAATCCCGCCCTCATCTAACACTTATCCAAAAAAATCTTAATTCTCATACCATGATGCAAGCAACCCTCAACCCTACAAAACCCCCAACACGCTGCCCCAATGGCCCCAACCCTTAGCCCAAAAACCTAGCTATCATCCCCAACAAATCCAAAACACAGCCCCAAAAAACCCTAATCCATCATCCTAAAAATCACAACAACCTCATCTCTATTAAACCCAAAAAAACAGCCCCTATAAAGAACCATATACTGTAATCCCCAAAAAATAATGAATCCACATCTTTGAAAAGCTCAATATTTTACCCCCCAAAAAATCATTCCACTCTCATCCACAAAAAAACCATCACCCCACCACCTAAATAACCCACAATCCTCAGCCCCCAAAACACCCAAACTGTCATCAGAAAATGATACGTAACACTCATCTCCAAAAAAGACCCATCACATTTCCCTAAATCATCTCCAACCCTCATAAAAAACCCAAAACACTATACCCACAAAACCCTCAAGCCTCATCCCCAAAAAATACATAACCTTCAACACCAAAAAACCTTAAACCCTCATACATAAATAAATCTAAACTACATACCCAAAAAACCCTAAACCCTCAACTTTTAAAAACCAAAACCCACATCCACCAAAAATCATAAACCCTCATCCCCAATGAACCCTACACCCATCTCCACAAAAACAACCCAATCCCTGAGCCCCAAAAAATAGTCAACCCTCCATCCAAAAAAATAATCAACCCCCATCCCCCAAATAACAAAAAACAAGAGCCTAAAAAATCATTCACCCTCAATCCCCAAAAAACATCATCCCTTATCCCCATAAACCTTTAACCCTAATACCCAAAAAACTTGTGACCCTCAGTAAAAAAATCAAACCCTTAGCACCAAGAAATCCTCATCCCTCAGCCTCCCAAAAAACCAGATCCAATACAAAAAAGACCCCAACACTCAGACACAAAAAAACATAAACCCTTATCTCTAAAAAACCCTAAACCCTTAGAAACAAAAAACCTAAACCATGATCCTCATGAGACTAAAAAACATTATCCCCAAAAACCTCTAATGCTCATCCCTGAAAATCAATCAACCCTCATTCTCAAAAAATCGTCAACACTCGGCCCCAAAAAAACACTCAACCATTATCCCCAATAAAAATTCAAAACATAGTCTAAAAAAACACTCAACCTTAATCCCCAAAAAACCATAAACACAAAGGCCAAAGAAAACATAAACTCTAAAACCCAAAGATATCTTCATATGTCAACCACAAAACCCCACAACCCAGATCTCTAAAAAATAAAAACACATAGCCCAAAAGAACCCTTAACCCTCATCCCAAAAAGAACATCAACCCTAAGAACCAAAAATTACTAAGGCCTCTTCCCTAAAAAATCCCCAATCATCATCACCATCAAAAAAACATCAATCACCCCCCATAACACCCAACCAATACACCAAAAAATTCCAAATCATCATCCGCATGAAAAACCCAACTTTCAGCCCCCAAAACCCCCAATACGCAGCCCCACAATACACTTAACCCTCATAAAAAACCCCTGACTTTTAGCCCCAAAAAACCCTTTAACCACAACCAAATAAAACATCCAAACCTCAGCACCAAAGACAATAAATAATCATCCCCCAAAAAATTACTCAACCCTCTACCCCAAAAACGATTAACCCTCAACAATTAAAAACCATCAACCCCATTCGTAATAAATAATAAACCCTCATCCCCATAAATCCCTCATACATCAACCCCAAAAGAACCCCAACCCGAAACACCCAAAATCTCCAACCCTCAACACTAAAAAAACACCAACCCTCAACCCTCAACACTAAAAAACCCCAACCTCTCAGCCCCAAAAATCATAACTACTCATCCCACCTACAAAATAATATAACATCTACCAAAAAACCCCTAAAACCTTATCCCTAAAAATCCTCAACACTTATCCCTAATAATTACTAAACCCCCATTCCCAATAATACCCCAACCATAAGTCCCAATACCCCCCAACCTGCATATCCAAAAACCCACCTCCCTCATAATAAACCCCAACCCCAAGCTCAAAAAATCACTATCCTTCATACCCATAAAACCATAAAACCACAACCTGAAAAAACCATGAATCATATTAAAAAAAACCCAAAACAATTATCCCTAAAATACAATAATTCCTCAATCCTAAAAAATCATAACTTCTTATCCCTAAAAACAGTAACCCTCATCCTTCAATACACTATAACCTATCCCCAACCATTTTAAATCCCTCATCCCCCCAAAAAAACTATACCCACAGCCCAAAAAAAACATAATCCCTCCACCTAAAAAACATAAATAGTCACACCCAAAATACATTAACCCTCATCATAAAAAATCTATCAACCACTAGTTATGAATAAACCCTCAACCCTCATCCCCAAACACCCCTCAACCATCTTCCCCAAAAAAAACCTCACCCTAAATAATAAGAAAACCATAAACCCTAATCCCGAAAAAAATCCCCCCCTCATCGCCAAATAATACTCAACACATAGCCCAAAAAAACCCCACCCCTCACCCCAATTAAACCTCGAACCCTCAACCCCCAAATAACCCCAACCCTCATTTACAACCCCCCATCGTTATTCCCAAGAAATTCCCATCAATCATCCCCATAATATCCCAACTCAAAGCCCCTAAAAATCCAATATATTAGCCCCAAAAATCTCATAACCCTCTTCTACAAAAAAATCATAAACATGAAACCACAATAGGCAAGAAACCCTTAACACCAAAAACCCTAAATCCCCATCCCCAATAACCCAAAACTCATAGTGCCAAAAACCCAACCATTTGTTCTAATAATCCCAAAAAAATATAATAAAACACCCAACCCTGAACCTGAATAAATTTCCAAAATACAACCGTAAATACCCCAACCCATAGCCCAAAAAAAATCCTATGAATCAAAAAATATCACTTCTTCCAAAAAATCATGAACACTATACCCCAGAAACCGTAATCATGGTGCCCAAAAAAACTAAAAATTTTCCCCAAAAAAACAAAAAACATTCCATCAAAAAACTCTAAACCCATTACACAAAAAATCTTAAACCCATGGCTCCATAAAACCCAACCATCAGCATCAAAATACCATCAACCGTCATAAAAAGCAAACCCACAACCCTTGGGCACACAAAAACCTGAGCCTCATCCCAAAAAACCCCAAACCACTTCCCCAAAAAATCCCAAATCCTTAGCCCCAAATAATCCCAAATCTCTCAACCCCAAAAGAATCCCCTAATCTCTTCCCCAAAAACCCCCAACCCACACCCCAGAAAAACCAAACTCTCATCCACAAAAAAACGAAAACCCAAAAATGTAAAAAACCCCAGACCCCATTATCAAAAAACCCCAACTCATTGAACCAATAAAACCATATCCAAGCCCCCCAAAACACCCAATATTAAGCACCATGAAAACCCCAACCCTTATCCCCTAAAAAACCCAAACCCTTAGGGAAAAAAATCTCCCTACTCTCATCCGCAAAAATCTGCAACCATCATTCAAAAAAAATAAAATCCCTCAATCCGAAAATACCTAAACCCTAATTCCCAAAAAAACATAAACCCTCATCCATAAAAAAACTAAACCCTCAGCCCAAAATAAACTAATCTCTCAACATAACAATTACATAAACAATCTTCCCCAAAATAACTAAATCCCTCATCCCTAATGAACCATAAATCATAATCCAAAAAAAAACAAAAAAACTCATCCTCAAAAAAACTAAACCCTTATCCTAAAAAACCAATAACCCTCAGCCCCAAAAATCTTAACCTTCATCCATAAAAAACAGTCCCTTGATCCCAAAAAAATATAAACCATCATCCCCAAAAAACCTAAACATTGATCCAAAAAAACCATCAACTATCAACCCTCAACCAAAATACCCTCATCCCTCATCCCCCAAAACCCTAAGCCCTCATCCACAAAAAAAGCAAAACCCTATGCCTTAAAAAAATATAAACCCCCATCCCCTGAAGAAACAAATCCTCATCCCCTAAAAACCATAAACCATCATTGCCAAAAAATACAGATGCACTTATCCCCAAAAACCAAAAACCCTCTTCCCCCAAAAAAACATTATCCAACATCCCCTAAAAATAGTAAACCCTTAGTCCGAAAAACCATAATCCATCATCCACAACAATCTGTAGACCCGAAGACCAAAAAATCATATACCCTCAGCTACAAAAAAACTGTAGCCCCTCTTCCACAAAAATTCCAAGACCCTCAGCCCTAAAAAACCCAACGCTATCATCACCAAACAAATATTAGACCCTAATCACCAAAAAACCCTAGTCCCTTATCCCTGAGAAACCCTAGATCCTCTGTCCAAAAAAAAACCAAGACCATCATCACAAAAAACCCCTAATACCACATCTGAAATATCTGAAGACCCTCATCCAAAAATAAACTAGACCCTCATCGTCAAAAAACCATAAAATCATATCCCGCATAAACTCAAGACACTCATATAAAAAAACAATAAACAAAAATAACGAAAAACTGTAGAACCTCATCCCTGAAGAACCCAAGACCCTTAGACAAAAAACAACATAGACCTTCCAGCCCAATAAACCCTAGATCCTCTACCGGAAAAACCCAATGTCCCTTAAACCCAAAAATCCATAAAACCTCATCCCCAAATTAACATTGACCCTCATTCCCAAAAAAGCAATGATCCATATCCCCAGAAAATCCTAAAACATTAGCCAAAAAAATCAGTACCCACAAATTCTAAACCCAATACAAAAAAACCCTAAAAACTAAAACACAAAAAACCATGAATTATCAACCAACAAAAAACCCTAAAACCTTATCCAAAAAATAATAATCACATAGCCACAAAAAATTGTATCCACTCATCCCAAAATCCATAAACCTCTTAAACTAAAACACTCTAAACATGCATCACCAAAATCTAAAAAATGTCACCCAAAAATGTCCATAAACCCTCAACTAAACATAAATATAAACCCCCATCTGCAAAAAACCCACGATCCCCAACCCTAACTAACTATAGACCCACAACACTAGAAAATCATAGTCCCTCAGTCACAAAAATTTATAGATCCTCATCCCTAAAAATCCCTTGACCCACAACCCCAAACAACCCGAGAACCTAATCCCCCCAAAAATCCATGACCCACACCACCAAATAACCCTAAACCCTTATACCGCAAAACCCATGAACTTATCCCTGAAAAACCCAAGACCCTCCACCCCCCAAAATACCATATACCATTTACCCTAAAAAATCATAGACCGACATCCCCAAAAAACCCTATAATTTTTGGAACAAAAATCCTAAAACCCCCAGTCCTAAAAAACCCTAGACCCTCATTTACCAAAATCTCTAGAACCAACACCCAATATTCCCTAAAAAACCATCCTCAAAAATTCATATACCCTCACATCCCACAAAACCCTACACCTTCATCCCCCCAAAACCCTAGAACCTGACCCCAAAAATCCCCAGACCATCAGACCCAAAAAAATCCTAGATGATCAAACCTAAAAAACCCTAGACCCTCATCCCCCAAAAAAATAGTTGCCCATCCATAAATAAATCCTAAAACATTAGGTTCAAAAAACACTTTAATCTCAACCACAAAAAGCATAGACCCTCATAAAAAATAACTACAACCAGACACCCAAAAAATTGAGACCCTATGCCCCAAAAATCCAAAGAGAATCATGCACACAATACAATTGACTATTTGTCCCAAGGAATCTTAGATTTTCATCCCCCCAAAACCATAGAACTCATTCCAAAAAACCCTTATACCCTCACCCATAAAAAACATCAGGCACTTAGACCAAAAATCCCCTACACTAATAGAAAAAACAACTAATCCCTCAACCCTAAGAAATCAGAGACCCTCAAACCAAGAAAACCCTACTCCATCACCCTCAATAAATCATAGACCCTCAGAACTAAATAAAACTATACCCTTAACAAAAAAAGCTGAATAACCTTAGCTCAAAAACAACCACAGACACATAGTGTCAAAAAACTCTAAACCCCCAGCACCAAAAAACCCTAAACCCTTCAACTAGAAAAATCCCTAAATCCTCAGCCCGAAAATACGATATACCATTAGAACCAATCATCCTTAATCCCCTAGACATAACAATTAATAAACCCTCAACCTTAAAATATCTTAAACTCTCATCCCTAAAAACCTAAACCCTCATCCTCAAAAAACCCCACACCCTTATCCCCTGAAAACCCAAGACCCTCATCCCGAAAAACCATAGACCCTCATCCCCAAAAAACCCTACTACCTCATGTCCAAAAAGACCATAAACCATGTTCCCCACCAAAACCTTGACCCTTGGGCCCATATATCCATTGACACAAAACCACAAAAAATATATGACCCTCATCTACAAAATAACCTAGACCCCGGCACAAAAATACGATCTACCCACAGCCCCAAAAAACCCTATACCCTCGTCCCAAAAAACCCATGACCCTTGACAACAAAAAACCATTGATACTCAATCACAAAAATACAGATAAACATAGCCTCAAGATATCATATAAATACATCCACAAAAAAACCAATCCCTCAAAACTATGAAACACTAAACCCTGACAAAAAATACCCTATATCATCATCCCCAAAAAAATCAAAAACCTACGCCCCAAATAACCCTATCCCATCATTCTGAAAAAACATAGAACACTGTAACCCAAGAACCCAACAACCTCATCCCCATAAAACTCTAAACCCACAACCTGAAATAATATTGAACCCTCATTCCAGAAAACCCTAATCCCATAGCCCCCCAAAACCCTAAAACGTCATCTAAATAACATAAACACTCAACCCCAAAAAACCTTAAATGATCATAAAAAAATACAAAACCCTCATCACCAAAAAACTCCAAACCCTTATACCTGAAAAATACCAAACCCTCATTCCAAAAAATCCTAAACCATCAACCTAAAAATCCCTAAACCTACATCCCCCAAAAACTGTAAAATTTCACCCAAAAAAATCCTAAAATATCAATACCAAAATCCCTAAAACCCAAATTAAAAAAAAAAACATAATCCATCAATCCCAAAAAATAGTAAACTATTGCTGAAAAAACGTTAAACCCTCAGTCCCAAAATATCCTAAACCCTTAGCACTAAAAAACCCTACACCATCAACTCCAAAAAATCATGAACCCTACCCCCTAAAAAACCCTAAACCCTTGGCTTCAAAACTTCTAAATTTGTGAACCCTAAAAAACCCTATGCTCTTAACACTAAAAACCCCAAGCCTTTAGCACCCAAAAATCTATAAATCATAAGTTCGAAAAAACCCTAGATCCTCTGGTGCATTGTAGGAAGCCCAAAATGAGTTCGTGAAGAAGGAATATCAAAATACAACTAAATGGCTATGTATTTTCGGAAATATCACCCTTAATGGTTTCATTAAACATAAATTCTACTTCACATGAAATGGAGATGCACGACCAATTCAATGAAAATGGATTAGTCTAAAGAACAAAGTCATATTTTATTCTTCAAAACCCATATGATTGATACGAAACCATTTAAAATGAGTAAAAATGCATTATAAAGACATTATAAAGTGACTATAATGACCCAAATAATATTAAAAGTCAATGGGTCACTCAAAGGTCATATAAAATTAAAAAAATACCATTCCCATGAAATTTATTTACCCCATTGTCTAATGTAGATAATTTACATCATAATGATTTTTTTATACTAGTAGTCTCTCCTATTTAATTTGTAGGATCAAATTTCCTTCCATTTCCTAGTGGATATGACATTTTGGACCCCAAATTAGTGTGTTGTTGCCAAAAATTATATCGGATTCTAAAAAAGTATGTTCCAGTCCCGATAAAATGAAAATTTGGCTTAATATTATTGTCATGCACAAAATTATTCTCTTGTGTTGATGTTGGTACATATATTTCCCTCCAATAAAGAGATTAATTTCCCTCAAAGTAGTGATTTCATCATGTTCAATGAATAGAAATAAATACCCAATGTTAAATATTATATAAACCACAGAAAAAATCATTGAGTACATCAATCTTGGTGGACTTTTTTCCCACCCGTTCATGTATATTCAATAATTCTTCTACTCATGTTGCTAGTTTTCTCTTCCTTTTGGATGGAAAACTCTCCTTGTGAAGGTGAATCCACACATTTTCTTCATGTTGGAAAAGGTCCATCTTCTGATTCTTGTCTTCCCACAACATATATTCATCATTACACGTCTCTATATGTTCATGAATATATTCACGAAGCATTTTCATTTTATCTTCCTTCTAATGTGCATTAATATTTAAATGAAACTCAATTAGAAATGAACAAAATTCTATAGGAGTGATTGGATTGATTCAATATACCACAACAAATTTTTAATTTAAAGGGGATGGATATGGAGATATGTTGTATGAAAATTTATCTTTTTGAATCTATAAATCCCAACCCTTCATATGATTGTTCACCAATTTTCTCAGAGTAGATCCCAATTTTCAATTTTTAACATCCATATTATAATGAATTTTATTGTGATGGGAATTGTTTAATAAAATCTTCATATCAAATTTCCCCAACAAAGTCCTCCAATGATGGTTCAAATTTTTTTGCATATATCTAAAACATTGTTGTGAAGAATTTCATGATGGATAAAAATCTCTTTGAAAACCTATTCTGAATGATAAATAATTAAATAAATTATATAATCTTTGACGATATTTTCCTATGGCTTCATTGGAATATGTAATGGGGAGTATAATCTAGTTTTGAAATGAATATTTTATATTTTACATGTCCCACATCTAAAAATATTTTTCTGGACATCTGATTGCATCTTTGGCCTATAGAAATAATCCTCTATTATCACCATGATTTTGTAAATGATAAAATGACCATTACATCTTCCCTTATGAGTCTCTCAGATGAGAATGTCCCTATAATTACACTTTTCGACACACAACATTATATTCATTAAGATAAATCTATAATATAAAGAATAACCTGTCAAACCCACATCCCCAGAAAACCATAAATTCTCATTCAAAGAAAACCCTAAACACTCCACAAAAAAAATCCAACCCATACTCCATGATTAAAATTAAACCCCCATCCCCAAAAAAATATATACCAACATTCAAAAAAAATTCTATAAACACAACCCGAAACATCTCAAAACCATCATCCCTAGAAAAACATATACCCTAATACGTAGAAAACCCTAAACCATTGGCCCATGAAAACCCAAAACCTTGATCCTTAGATAACCCTTAACCCTCTTCCCCATAAAACCCTAAACCCTTAGCAAGAGAAAAATCTAAACCCTCACCCTAGGAGAACCTAATACCCCAACCCCATTAAATAGAAAAACCTCAATCCCAGATAACCCCAAACCGTCTTCCTAAAGAACCCTAAAACCTAATTCCCTAAAACACCAAACCATCAGCCCCAAAAAACTATAAAACCTATAGCCCTAGATATCCATGAACCCTTATCTGCAAAAATCCCTAAATTCTCAGCCTTAAAAAAACTTAAACCCACCACCCTATAAAACACAATGCCCTTGGCCTCAAAAAAACCTTCGAACCTCAACCCTAGAAAATCCTAAACCCTTATCCATATAAATACATAAACCCAAATATATAGAAAACGATATTCCCTTGGCCCCATAAAATGCTACTCCCTCCACGTAAGTCAAATCTAGACCCTATTACCTTGAAAATCCTAATGAGTTATCCATACAAAATAGAAAATCATTAGTTCCATAAAAACAGAAACCATCATCCAAATAAAAATATTAATCTTTAGCCCCAAAAACTGTAAACCCATAGACCCATAAAATAGTAATACCTCTTCTATATAAAATAAATAACCCACAAACCCCAAAAATCCAAATAACTCATCTCTAGAAAATTGTAAACCCTGAACACAATAAATCCCAAAAACCTCAACCAAAAATCCCAAAACCCCTAAGACCCAGAAAACAAAAAACCCCCAACCCTAGAAAACCCTAAAACCTCAGCCCAATAAATCTCTAATCCCTCAGTTCAAGAAAATACTAAACCTTGAAACCCCAAAAACTAAAATCACATATCCCAAAAAAACACTAATCCATGTGCCCTAAAAAAACCCAAAACACTCATCAATAGAAAACTCAAAACTCTCTTTCCAAAAAACCCAAAATCCAAAGACCTAGCAAACCCTAGACCGTAAGCCAAAGATATCCCAAAACCCTCATAATTAGAAAATCCTTAACAGAAACCCCAAAAAACCCAAAACAATTAGCCCCATAAATCACTAAACCTCAAACCCAAGAAAACCATTATCCTAAATCCCTATAATATCCAAAACTATCAGCTCTAGAAAACACTAAAAACATAACCCCAAAAAATGTTTGACCCTCTCCCTAGAAAACATGAAACCATTAGAAACCTAAATCCCTAAACCCTTAGTCACGAAAAACCTTTAACATCATCCCTGAAAACCCCCAATTATAAAATAAATCATCATACAACAAAAACCCTAATCCCTTACACCCAAAAAACCTAAATCCCTAAAAACCATAACTTCCTTAACCCTTTTCCCCAAAACACAATATACCATATTTCATGAAAACCCTAATCCTTCATCCCCACAAAACTCTAATCCATCAAATACATAAAATCTTAGAACCTCATCCCTATAAAACTTTAGAACGTTAGGAATGAACGCCCAAACCCTCATCCCCAGCTATCCCAAAAACCCCTACCGTAAAAAACCCCAAACCCTAATAAAAACAACTATAAAACCACATCACAAGAAAACCCCAATACATCATCCAAATATAACACTAAAACATCGTCCATACAAAATTTTAAACCATGAGCCCTATAAATTCATACACTATCAACCATAGAAATTCCTAAATCTATATCAAAAAAAAACAAAACAATCAGTGCTAGAAAATCCATTCACGTAATCCCTAGAAACCCTAACCCCTTAGACTCAGAAAACCCCTACTCTTGAAACACAAAAAAAACAAAAAACAACAAACCTAAGAAAACCCAAAAGGATTAGTCCATAGATGCTATAAACCCCCCATTAATAGAAAATTCTAAACCATTTCCACAAGAACACCCTAAAGACATGACACCAAAATACCCAAAACCCTCACCCATAGGTATCCCAAAACCCCCATCCCTAGAAAACTCAACACGCTCAAACAGATAATCCCATAAACACCTATCCCTTGAAAACCCCAAAACCACATCCCCAGAATGGCCTAAACACTCATCCTTAGAAAACATGAAACCCCCAGCCTATATAATCCTAAACTATTATCCCTAGAAAACCCAAAACCCTCATCCTCGTAAAAAACTAATCTCTCACCCCAGAAAACCCCTAACCATCTGCCCCAAAAATCAAATACCCTGATTCCCATAAAACCCTAAAACCTAAACCCATGAAAATTGTATTACCATAGGCCGATAAATACCTTAACCCTATTCCCTATAAAACCATAAACCTATAGCCCAAGAAAACCTTAAAACCTCATTCGTGGAAAATGCATAACCCTTATCACAGAAAAACCATAAAAAATTGTCCCAATAAAACCAAAAACCCTAATTCCATGAAAATCCTAGACCCCCTCCTAATAAAACAACAAAACACTCGAACCTAGAAAACCCTAATCACATAGGTTAATAAAGAAGAACCCTCAACACTATAAAATCATAAACCATCATCTCTATATAACCTATACAATTATAACCATATAGTCCTTGACAATAGCCATAAAATACCCAAACCCTCAGTCCTATAACACCTTAAACCCTAAATCCCATAAATACCAAAACAGTTATCCTAATAAAATCCTAAACCAAAATCTATAGTAAAACCTAAACCCTAAAACACAGAAAAACCTAAACCCTTAAGCACAATAAAAAATAGATTCCCTCACCAAAATGTAAACCTACACCCTCATCCCCCAAAAAACCTTGAACATTAACCTAGAAAAATCCTAAACCTTCATCCTAAAATTATCCATAACCCTTATCCCCCAAAAAATGTTAATCCTTAACCCAAAATAACCCTAAACCCTCACCCATAATAAACCATAATCCCTATTGAATAAAATATTCTTACCCTCGATAATAGAAAACCCTAAAACCTCATAAAAAACAAGGAACGATCATTCTAAAAAAACTGTTATCCCAAAAAACAAAAACCCTTATGGAAAAAATTTTCATCCCATAGCCTTAAAAACAATACCATTATACTAACAAAAAATAAACCCTTAGCCACAAAAAGACACTAAACCCCCAGTTTAATAAATCTCTAAACCCACACAACAAAAAATCCAAAAACCCCTACATTGAAAAGAACTAAGCCCTAATCCCCAAGAAATACTAAACCATAATAAAAAATATAAACCTATACGATCATCCCAAAATCTAAATAAACACTTACCCCAAAAATAACCTAAACCCTATGCCCCAAAATCAAAAACAAAACCCTCATCACAAAAAAACCTAAATCCTCATCCCAAAAAACACTAAATCATCAGCCTAAAAAAACCTTAAAATTTATTCCTTAAAGAGACCTACACACATAGCCCCCAAAAAACACTAAACCCTCAACAAAAAAAATCATATAACTGTATCCCTAAAAAACCACAATCCATAATCCCAGAAAAACAAAAATCCTATGGATTGAAAAACCCAAAACTGAAAACCATATTCCCCCAAACCCTAATCATTCTTCCCAAAAAAACCCTAATGCGCCTTCCCCAAAAATCCCAATCCTTTAAGACCCAAAATAACAAAAAACCATAGAACAAAAAACCCTATACCCTCAGGCCAAAAAAATATATGGCCTCATCCCCAAAAAAGATAGAAGCATTTTACAGAAAAAAACCGAACTAAACCCAAATAAATCAAAAACCATCACTCCCCAACAACACTAACCCCAAAATCATGAAAACCCTAAACTCACTATCCCTATATACAAAACCATGAGCCCCTAAAATTATAAACTTTCCCCATAAAAATACTCTAAACCCACAACTACAAAAACCCATAGGCACTAATCCCCGATAATTCCAAAAGCATTTGACCCAATAAACCCATAACCCTAAAAAAATCTTATCACCAAAAAACCCAAAATATTCATCCCTAAAACACTCTAAACCCTCATCCATAAAAATTCCAAACCCTCTACAAAAAAATACCCTAGTCCTTCATCACGAAATATCCCTAAACACTCGGTCCCCAAATATTCTACACCATTTTCCACTCCCAACACTAATACCATGGCCCCAAAAAACCATAATCCATCCACCCCAAAAAATACTATACCCATAGTTTAAAATACCCTAATCAATCAACTAAAAAATATCCTAAACCCTTATCACTATACAACCATAAATCATATGCACAACAATACCATAAACACAAAAACCCAAAACCCAAAACCCTCGTCCCCAAAAAAACCGAAACCCTAATACCAAAAAATCCCAAATCTGTCAGCCCCAAAAAATTATAACCCCTCGTCCATAAAAAATACTAAACACTCATCCCCCAAAAAAATCAAAATCCACAGCTCCAAAAAATCTAAAACATAATCCCCAAAAAATCCTATACCATTGGCCCTAAATAACACTAAACCCTTATCACTATATAAATCCCTATACACTTTTCCACAAAAAAATAAACCCCCAATAATATAAAACCTAAACCTTGAAACCCAAACAATCCTAAATCATCATATTCACCAAGGAATAACTAGACCCTCATCCCAAAAAAATATCTTACTAGTCTGGACAAAAAATCCATAAACCTGATGTGCCAAAAATATGCAAACCCACATCCACAAAAAATCCTATATTCTCAAAAAAAAATATACTAAACACTAATCCCCATGAAAACCATAAAACCAAATCCATAAAAAAACCTTATCCCTTATCCCAAAAACACACATAAACCTCATCCAAATAAAATCCACAACACTCACTGTAAAAACCCCTAAACTGTCACCCCCAAAAAACAGTAATAACATATCCTAAATAACTCAAAATCCCCATCACCATAAACATAAATACATCAACCCCAAAAATATAGTAACCCCTTGGCCCCAAAAAACCCTAAACCCTTGGCCCCAATAACTGCCAAACCCTAAAATCCAAAAACCCCCACACCCTTGACCCCAAAGAAAAATAAACACTAACACCCAATAAATAAAAAATAGCCATCCCCAAATTACCGTAAACCCATATCCCCCAAACCCCTAATCCCACATACCCTAAATTACCAAATCTCACATCCCTAAAAAACCAAAATCCCTCTATTGAATAAAATCATAAATCCTTATTTCAAAAAACCCAAAACCATCGGCCCAAAAAATAACTAAACCCCTAGCCCCAAAAAACCATAACCCTTCATCCAAAAACCCATTAATCCTCATTAACAAAAATCCCTAAATACTCATCCATAGAATAGTCATAAACCCAATGCCCTCAAAACGCTAAACCCACATCCCCTAAAACCCTAAAACCTCAAATTCATATAACCCTAAATCCAATCCCAAATAAATCTGTAATCCATAATCCCCAAACAACATTGATCGTTATGCCCCCCTAAACATAAACCCACAAAATCATAAAACCCTAAATCCAATCCCCCAAAATTCCATAAACACTATTCCTCAAAAAACATTGATATTTATTACCAAAAAAACCAATAAATGCTTAACCCTATAAAACTGTAAACCCTATTCACTATCAAATTCAAAACGTTTAGCCCTAAAGCCCTTTAAACCCCCATCCTTAGAAAACACTAATCCCTAAGGCCTAAAAATCCCTAAAGACTCCGCTTGAAAAACCATAAACCCTCAAACCCCCTAAAAACACAAAACCTTCATCCCAACAAACATTAATCCCTTGGACTCAAAATACATTAAAACCTCACCCCCAAATACCGTAACTCCCAAGAACCAAAAAAACCCAAATCCATTATCCAAAAAATAAGTAAACTCTCATCCCTAGAAAACTCTAAACCCTCTATCTCAAATCAACATAAACCCTCTATCATTAAAACAGTAAACCCTATGTCCAAAAAATAATAATCCCCTATCCCCAAAATCATAAACACTCTATCCCAAGAAACACTAAAACCTCCATCTAAAAATACCCTAACCCTAGTCCCCCAAAAAAACCAAAAACCCTCATCCATAGAAAACTATAAACCATCATCCCAAATAAAATGCTAAAACCTCAGCCCAAAAAACCCATAATCCCTCATCCCAAAAATATAATCCCTCACCAACAAAATAAACCAAATCCCCATCCCAAAAAATCCTAAACCCCCTCTCCATTATCCAAATACCTCATCACCAAACATCCAAAAAATCTCTTCCCAAAAAGGCCTAAAACCCTTGGTAAAAACAAAAAAACCCTCACCCCTAAAAAATTGTAAACCCTTTCATCCAAAAATCATCAAACAATTATCCACAAACCCCTAAAACAATCATCCACAAAACACTAAACCACCATCCCCACAAAACCATAGAACCACATCCTAAATAAACTCCAAACCCTAATCCCCATAAAATAAAAAACCCTCATCCCCATAATACCCCAAACCAACATTCCAAAAAAACCCACAAGGTCTCCACCCAAAAAATGATAAACCCTCCTCCCCAAAAAACAATTAACCCTCCGCTAAGAAAATCTCAAAAACATTAGTCCTAAAAAAACTGAAACCAACAGGTCTAACAACCAGTACACATTCTAATCCAAAACAAACTGGCCCCTCATATTCAAATATCCCTAAACAATCAGCCTATAAATACCATAACCCCTCCTCTACAAAAAACCTATGCCCTCATCCTAATATAACCATAAAATTTTGGTAAAAAAACCCAAAACCCAAAACCAAATAAAATAATAAACCTGAAGTCAAAAATTCTAAACACCCTACCCCATCATACCCTAGTCCCTTGGACCCTAGAAATAACAATTCCTTATCACAAAAATAACCAAAACAACCAACCCAAAAAAAAATTCATAAACAAAAACCCAAAAGTACAAAAAACATTGGCACCAAAATTCAATAAACTATAGGCCAAAAATTATCGAATCTCATAGTCATAAAATGATGTTAACCCATCATCCCCCGAAAATGAAAAACTCTTAGGTTCAAAAATTTCTATACCATGAGCCCCAAAACCCCGAAACCCTCATCCCCAAACCCTCTTTCCTAATGAACCCTAAACCCTTATTCCCCAATAAACCCTAAACACTCAGAACCAAAAACCCTTAAATATAAGCACCATAAATCCTAAAACCTCTGCCCGAAAAAACCCTAGACCCCCAGCCTCAATGATCATAAAACAATCATCCCTAAAAATAAAAAAACATAATCCCCCAAGAAACATAAACCCTCATCCACCAAAAAAATCAAACCCTCAACCCATAAAACCCAAAAAAAAACTAGTCCCAAAAAACCAAAAAATCAAAAAGAAAAAACATTGAACCCTTAGCACAAAAACAACCCTAATCCTTCATCCCTAAAATACCCTAATCCCTCAGCCCCAAAATACCATAAACCCCATGAGATAAAAACCTATAGAATTGGCCCCCATAAAAACCTTACTCCTCAACCCCCAAAATCCCGAAGCCCTCAGTTCCAAAAAACTATATTCTATCATCCCTAATAAACCCTAATTCCGTGACAACAAAAATTAGTAAACCCCATCCCCAAAATCCATGACCTCCAACCTTATAAATTTTTAATCCATGTACCCAAATTAACAATAAACTGTCGACCCTAAAAATCCTTAAACCCTCGGCCCAAAAAAAACTAACCCCTCAGCCATAAAAAACTGTAAACCCCTAGTCACATAAAACCCATAAACCATCATCTCCAAAAGACAAAACCCCTCAATGAAAAAATCCTAGATCATTATCCAAAAAACCACAAAACCCTGAACTGTAGAAAATCCCAAAACCTTCACCCCCCCAAAAAAATCCTTAGCCCTAAAATCCCTAAATGATCATCCCCAAAAAACAATTATTTTTATCCCCAAAAACCCCTAACACCTTAACCACTATAATACCTAAACCCTCAAACCCAAAAAACCGTAAACCCTCATTTCAAAAAAAAACCCACTTCTCCAAAAAAATCATAAACTATCTCTCATAGAAAACCCTAACCCCTTAACCCCAAAAATCACTAAACAATCTTCCAAAAAAAAACCTAATCCTTCAACCCCCAAAAAACTAATCCCTCAGCCCCAAAATACCCTAATACTTTTCCCCCTAAAACCCTATACAACCACTCAAAAAAACGCTAAACACATAGCAATATAGAACATAAAACCATCAGCCCCAAAAAACCGTTAACCTTATACCCACAAGACCCTAAACCAACACCACCCAATAAACCTTAATCCCTCCACCAAAAAAACCCTAACCCTCGGCCCCGAATTCTTTTAAACCACCATGCCAGAAATCCAACAGTATTGTCCTCATAAAACTCTATATAAAACTCCCAATAAAACCCTAAACCCTCAACAATAATAACCCCTAAACCCTCGACACCAAAAACCCCTAAACCCTCAGCCCCAAAAAACCTGAACCCTCATTTATAAAAAACATTGAACCCTCACTCACAAAAAAACCATAAACCCTCATTACCAAAAAACACTAAGACCTCAACCCTAAAAACCTAAAACCTGCCACTCCAAAAACCATTAAAATGTCTTCCATAAAAATCCAAAAACACTCAGCCTAAAAAAACCATAATCTCTTAATTCCCAAAACCCCCAAACCCCAAACACCCATCTCCAAAAATCCAAAACCCTCGAACCCAAATTTTTTCCAACCAACAGTCAAAAAAATACATAAAACCACATCATCAAAAAACTGAAAAACCTGGTCCCCAAAAATAATGATCCCACAACACATAAAACCCTAAATCCCCATCCCCAAATAATTATAAACCCTTAGCCCAAAAAAACCATAACACTCAACCAAATCAACCTAAAAACTAAGCCTAAGAAAACATAAACACTCAGCCTCTATAAAAACTAAACCCTCATCCCCAAAAAACCATAGACCTAAATTCAAAATAAAAATCTAAACCCTCCGCCCTAGAAAATCCAATATGGTTGGCCTCAAAAAACCCAATACACACAGTCACAAAAACTCCAAAATAGTTAGCCATAAAAAACCATAATTAATCAACCCAAAAATACATAATCCCTCATCCATAGAAAACACTAAACCCTCTCCCCAAAAAAAATTACAATCCCTCGACTCCAAAAAATCATAAATTCCCATCACCAAAAAACAAAAACACCTAGGATAAAAAATAATTTAACCCTCATCCCTAAAAAACCATAATCTATCAAACCATAAAAATTATTATCCCTCAGCCTAAAATCACCATAAACCCTAAACTCAAAAAAACCATAAACCCTCCTACTCAAAACATCCCTAATCTCTCTTCCCCCCAAAACCCAAAACCCTCTGACCCAAAAAAAAACTATACCGTCAGCACACAAAAAAACCCTAAAACATAAGCCCCAAAAAATATAAACCAGTTAGCCCGAAAACTCAAAACCCTCATCCCCAAAACAACCCAAATCCTAAACCCCAAGAAAACACAAACCTTCAACAAAAAAAATCTGAAACCTTCTACCGCAATGTAATCATAAATCTTCTTCCTCAGAAGATCACAAATGCTAAACTCCAAAAAACATGAAATAAGCATCCCTAAATATCCCAAAACCCTCCTTCTTAAAAAAACTAAACCTTAACCCAAAGAAACATTACGTCCGCTACCATAAAACACCAAAAACACTCATCCGAAATAAACTGTAATGCTTAAGCCACAAAGAACATAAAACCTCATTCCAAACAAACTCTTTACCCTCATCCCAAAAAATTATGAACCCTCAACCCCAAAAAACACAATACCCTAAGCCCCCCAAACACCAAAAATTAATCCCCAACTATCTATAAGTCCTAAGATCTCAAAAATTCTAAACCCTATGTACTAAAAAACAATAAAAACACTTCTCGAAAAATCCTAAAACCCCATCGAAAAAACTACAATACCTCAACAATGGAAATCCCATAACCCATAGTAACAAATCCCTCAAACCCTCTTACACAAAAAACCCAAACTCTCATAACCAAAATCCAAAAATGATCAGCCCCATAAAACACTAATCCCAAATCCCTAGAAAATCCAAAACTGGCATCCCCACATAACCCCAAACCCACATCCAAAATTATCTCTAATCACTAAGCCACAAAAATCCCCCAACAATCATGACCAAAAAAATCCTTCACCTGCATCCCAAAAAATCCCTAATCCATCATCCTGAAAAAACACCTATAACAATAGGTGAAAAAACCCTTTAGCACCAAAATATCCAAAAAAACAGATGCTCAAAAAACCATAACCCCTAGGCCAAAAAATCCCAACCCATCAACCCCAATAATCCCAAAACACTCAGCCCCAAAAAATCCCATACCCTTCAGCCAAAAAAAACATAATCCCACATCCCCAAAATACTCCAAATCCTCAATCCCAAAAATCATGAAACCGTTGGAAACAAAATACGACAAACCCTCATCCACAAATACCGTAAACCCTCATCCCCAGAAAATCATAAACACTCATCCCCATAAACATCAAACAATTGGTCACACAAAACCCCTAACCATTCTTCTGAAAATAACATAGACATAGCCCAAAAAACCATAATCCCTTTCCACGAAAAATATCTAAACCCACATCACCAAATAACTATAATCCATCAGTCCCAAAAAAAACCAAATCCCTCCGCGCAAAAAACAAAGTTAATGATCCCCAAAAATACCCTAAACCCCCAACCCAAAGAAAATAATGAACCCTAAACCCCAAAAATCCTAAACCCATATCCCCTTTCCCACTATCGAAAAAACCCTCAAACCCTCACCCACAAAACATACCTAACCCTTGGGGAACGAGAAACCTGAAATTCTCATACCAAATAACCCTAAGCACTAAAGCCTAAAAAACCCATATTCTCATCCCAGATAAACCCCAAACCCTATTCCCCAAATAATATAAAACACATGGACCCAATGAAAATCAAACCATAATTCCCAAAAAAATCCTAAGTCATTTTCCTAAAAATCCCCCAAATGCTCACCCCCAAAATACACCTACACATTGGCCCTAATAATCATAATCAATATACACATAAACCCCAAAGTGGTGGATCCAAATAAAAATGAACCTCAATCCATAAAAATCCTCAAATCCTTAAACCCAAAAACCACCAAACCTCAACCCTAAAGATCCACCATCCCATTGGCATAAAAACCCTGACACTTAGCCCCCAAAAACACTAAACACTCATCCCAAAAAAACTCGAAAATTTGGCCTTGAAAAACCTAAAACCATTAGTCTAAAAAAATTATAACCCCACATCCCCCAAATACCCTAAAACCCTCAATCACAAAAACTCCCAAACACTGAGGCCAAATAAACCCAAAACCCATTGTTCAAAAAAATGATATCATCAATCCCAAAAGCCACAAACCCTCTGGGAAAAAATGCCGAAAATCATTCTCAACCAAAAACCCCAATCCCTCAGTCCCAAAAAACTCCAAACCCTCTTCCCAAAAAAATGTAAATCCATCATCTTGGAAAATCCCCATTAACTGATCACAAAAATACCCAATACCCACATCCCAAAAAAAACCAAAACCATTTTCCCCAAAGAAAACCCAAAACCATTATCCCTAAATAAAATGAAACCATAATTCATAAAATAACCCAATATATCAGCCCTATAACACCATAATAATTAATCCCCAAATAACTATAACACTCAGACCAAAAAAACCCTCATCCCCAAAAAGCTCCAAACCCTTATCCCCAAAAAACCCAAAACCCTTTGTAGTAAAAAATCCCAATCCATAATTCCTCAAAAACCTCAAACCATCATCTCCAAAACACCCAAAAAAATTATACCGGAATAACCCAGACATCATACCATAAAAAACCTCAAATGATGAGCCTGAAATAACCCCAAAACCTCTCCAAAAATACTATCATCCCCAAAAAAACCCAAGACCCTCAGCCCCAAGAATCACCAAACAATAAGCCCGAAACAACCACATACCCTCAACCCAAAAAAAATTTAAATCATCATCTCCAAAAAACCTAAAATTGATCTAAAAAAATGAATCCCTTATCCTTATAAAAATCCTGAAATATCATCCCCAAAAACACATATACCATAAACCCTACAAAAATGAAATTTCCATCCCCAAAAAATAAAAAACCATCTCCATTAAAAATCACTAAACCCATATCCCCTAAAAACCCTAAACCATTGATTCTAAAAAACCATAAAACCTCTTCCTCAAAAAACCCTAAACACACATCGCCAACAGTCCCCAAAAACTTCTACCCTAAATACCCAAAATTACATCCCCTCAAAATCATAAACCCTCATCTTGAATTGACCCAAAACACTTATCCCTAATAAACCCAAATCCCTCATCCCCAATATTACCAAATCTCCCAACCCAAAAAGACCCTATTCAATCAACCAAAAAAACCATAATCCCATAGCCACAAAAAAACATAATCCCTCATCCCAAAAAAACAATAATCTTTTGTCCTTAAAAATCTATAAACCCTCATACCAAAAAATCCCTAAACCACCAGTCCCAACAAACACTAAATCCTCATCCCTAAAAACACAAACCACTCATCCCAAAGAAATTATAAACCCTAAAACCCCTAAAAACCCTAAACTCTATTCCCCCAAACCATTAACCAACATCCCCAAAAAACCCTAAACCCTCATACCAAAAACAGCATAAACCCTCATCCCCAAAAAACTATTTACCCTCATCTGAACAAAATATATACCCACGTCCCTAAAAATCCCAAAACCCTATGCCTCCAAAAAGTATAATATTATCCCTAAAACCCCTAAAACGACACCCCAAAAAAACCACAAACCCTCATCCTCAGAGAAAAACAAAAACACTCTTCCCAAGAAAACATTAATCACACATCCCAAAATAAATATAAACACTAGCCCATAAAAAACTCAAAACCCTCATACTCAAAACCCCAAAACCTCATCGATAAAAATACCTAAACCCTCATCCCCAAAGAATGCTAAACCCTCAACGAACAAAAAATCCCAAAACCATCGTAATCAAGACTCGTTAGACCCTCATACAAAAAAAATTAAATACCCCCATCACTGAAAAATCCTAAACCCTCATTGCAAAAAAAACCCTAAACCCTCAGCAGAAAAAATCCCTAAACCCTTGACCATAATAAATACCTAAACCCTCATCCCTAAAATGCCTAAACCCTAAACCTCCAAAAATCATTAACCATGTGCCTCAAAAATCCTAAACCCATAGCCCTCAATAAAACATAAAAACCTAGCCTTAAAAATCATTAAAACCTCATCAGAAAATCCATTAATCCATTATCCAAGAAAAACTATAAACCCCCATCGCGAAAATAACCTTAACCCTTAGCCCCCAAAAAATATCAACCCCTTTACCATCAGAAACCCTAAACCCTTATCCCCTAAAAAAATAACACCTCATCGCTAAAAAATTATAAATCCTCCACTCCAAAAATACCAAAACCGTAGATCCATAAAACATGAAACCTTTCGTGTAAAAAAACTAATTACTAATCACAAAAAACACCAAAACTCAGCCCAAAAATAACCCCAACACCCCTTTCCAAAATACTCCAATCCCCTAGCCCAAAAAAACTAAACATTCATTCCAAAAAATAACCCAAATCCCTGATCCACAAAAAACATGAATCCTCAACTCAAAAGATTCAAAAACCCTCAGCCCCAAAAAACCATCATCCAATGTCCTCAAAATACTTGAATAGGTAGCCCATAGAAAAACCCAAAAATCCTATCCCTCATCCCGAGAATGAACTATAATCACATCCCTAAAAAACAAATTGCTTCAGCCTAATAATCCATAATCCCCTACTTCTAAAAATACTGAAAATACTTATCCCAAAAAAACGAAAAACACTTAACCCAAAAAACCCATATTCCGTTAGTCTAAAAAACTGTAAACCCCTAGTCCCAAAAATCTATAAACCCTCAGATCTCAAAAACACCAATACCTTATCCAAAAAAAATATAAACCATAATCCCCCAAAAAATAATGCAATTTTCCCCAAAAAATCCTAAATTCCAACCCCCCAAAAACCACAAAACAGTCATCCCATAAAAAAACTGGAACACTCAGCCGGAGAAAACCAAAATTCCACAGACCCCAAAATCTTCAGATCCCCATATCTAAAAAAACAAAACTTGCATCCCAAAAAATCCAACCCCTCATCAAAAAAAATCCCAAAAACCATGATAAAAAAACCAAAATCTCTCGGAAATGAAAAAACACCTAACCCTCATACCGAAAAAAACCCAAACCCTCTTCCCCAAACCCTAAAACCCTAATCTAAAAAAACCAAAAAACCCAATCCATAAAAATTACCAAAACATCATCACAATAAATTCGTTGAACCCTAGTCCCCAAATATCCCAAATGAATCATCCCTAAAAAACATGATACCTTTTTCCCCAAAAATCGATAAACCAACACCCCTAAAAACCATAATTTGTCAGCCCCTAATAACCAAAAACCCTCATCCCCAAAAAACCTTAAACACTCCAACTCAAATGTACGTTAACAAAGGGCCCAAAAATTCCCAAAAAACTCAAATGAAAAAACCCCGAATCCTCAACCCCGAGAAACACTTAACCCTTAACCCCGAAAAACTGTAAACCATATCCTTTAATAACGATAAAACTTTGGTGATAAAAATAAAAAATCCCACATTCCAAAAAAAACATCGACAAAAAAACCCTAATCCATGATGCCTAAAAATCCATAAAACCTCAACCCAAAATAACTATTTACCCACATCCCCCTAAACCCTAAACACTCAGTCCCAAAAAACACAAAATCGTCAGTTCAAAAAAACAATTACCCCATCAGACCCAAATATCATTAAACCCTCTTCCCCAAATAACACTATACTCTCATTCTTAGAAAACCCTAAACGCACTACCCTAAAAACCCTATATAATTGTCCTCACAAAATCACTAAACGGTTAGCTCTAAAAAACCAAAACCAAAACATTGAAGGAAAAAAACCTATGAACTAGATAATCGTAAACCCAGATCCCAAAATATCCCTAAACCCTCATCCATAGAAAACAATAAATCCTCAACCCCAATTAAACCATATACCATCCCCCATTTAAAATATTATTCCTTCGGCACTCAAAAACCAAAAACCCTCAACCCAAAAGAATGCTAGACCCTCATCCATAGGAATCCTTAAACCATAAACCCTAAAAAATCCTAAACCATAGGTCCCAAAACATCCTAAACCATCCACCATGAAAAACCCTAAATATTTTTCACATGACAACACTAAACACTTAATAAAATAACTAATCATGCATCTGAAATAAACAATAAACCCTATTTCCAAAAAAAAATCATTAACCGTCAACACTAAATATAATAAAACCTCCACCCAATGAAAACGTAAAAACTCTAAACCAAAAAACCGGAAACCCTCATCCAAGAAAAACCCTAAACCCTCATCCCCAAAAGGCCTATACTCTTGAACAGAAAAATTCCTAAACCCTCATCCCTAAAAAAAACCCCTGACTCAAAAAAACTATAAAAATTAATTCAAAATAACCGTAAAAACTCATCCAAATTCATCATACCCAAAAACCATAAACCCTCATCCCAAAAATACACTAATCAATCATCCTTAAAAAATCCTAAAATCCCCATACTAAAAAAAAATAAACCCCCAACCCCCAAAAAACCCTAACCCCTCTTCTACAAAAAATAAAAAACCACCACCCCAAAAAATCCAAAACCCTCAGCCCAAAATCCAAAAAACATTAGTCTGGAAAAGCACAAAACCTGAATCCCCAATATATCCCATAAAAATGAACCCAAAAACCCTAAAACATTGTCCCGAAAAGACCAAGAAACCACAATCCTGAAAACCACATCTCTTTAGACCAAATAAATTCTAAACCCCCAACCCCTTGATAGACGCAAAACCCTAAGCACAAATATCCCTAAATACATATGCTTAAAAAACCTAAACCATTGGTACCAAAGAACCCTACACATTCAGAACCCAAAAATACTATACCATCATCCACAAAAAACCATAATCCCTAATCCCCAAAACCCCCTAATCCCACAGCCGTAAAAAACCCTAAAACCAGCGATAAAGAAAACCGTAAAACATAGGCCATAGAAAACCCTAAACCCTTGACCCCAAAAAACCAAAAACCCTCATCATATATAAACCCAAATCACACATACACAAATAATCCTGAAAAATAAGAACCAAAAAACCATAAAACTATATCCTAAAAACCACTAAAACATAAACCCCAAGGACCCCTAAACATTCAACTCAAAAAACACCAAACCACAGCCCCAAAAACTCTAAACCCTCATCCACAAAAAAACTGTATCCCTAAGCCCCAAAAGTACTTAAAACCCATCCTAAAAAAACAATATACACACAAATTTAAAAAACACTAAACCCTCTTCGTATGAAACATTAAAACCTCATTCCTCGAAATCTATAAACCCTCATCCCCATTAAACCCTAAACCCTCATCCACAAAAAACTGTAAACCCTCATCCCAAAAGACACTAAATCCTCATAACCAAAAATACCTAAATCCATTTCCCCCAAACAAAAACCATTTATCCAAATAGAGCAATAAACAATGATCCCTAAAAACACTAACCCATCATCCCCAAAAAACCTTAAACCTTAAAAACCAATAATCCTCCAAACCTCAGCCCAAAAACCCAAAAACCCCTACAACAAATAACCTGAAATCCTCATCCCCAAATAACATGAAACCCTTATCCCCCCAAAACAAACAAATCAAGACCCAAAAATAACATAAAACATCATCCCCAAAATACACTAAATCCTGATACCAATAATAAACTATGACCACATCTGAAAAAAACAATAATGACACATCCCTATGAAACACCCTATAATATCATTCCCAATAGACATTATATCATCATACCTAATAAACCATTCACCCAAAAAAATATTAACCTCTCAGACCTAAAACCCTAAACCCTTAGCCACAAAAATCTAAACCCTCATTAGAAAAACCCTAAACACTCAGCCCCAAAACCCCCTAAACAAAAATCGAAAATACAACACCCCAAAAAACAAAAAACCTTAATCCCTAAGTTACCCTAACCCTAAAATGAAAAATACACTGAAACCATTACCTAAAAACCCCTAGTCCCTCATCATAGAAAAAAATAAACCCTCATTCCAAAAAATCCATAGAAATTTATCCCCAATATTCTATAAAACCACATCCCAAAAAAACCCTTGAACCCTAAAAACGCTAAAACATATCCCAAAAACACTAATCCCTCGACCCCATAATCCCTAAATCCAAACCCCCAGAAAAACATAAACCCTTGGGCATAATAAATCCAAAACTCTTTTCCCCAAAAACCATAAAACCCTCATCCCTAAAAAACCGTAAACCATCATCCAAAAAAGCCATAAACTCTCATCCAATGAAAATCCTAAACCCTCATCCACAAATAATCCTAAACCCGCATAGAAAAAAACACCCTAAACCCTTTTCCCTAAAAAACCCAAAAACCTCACCCACAAAAAACTCTAAACACCCAACCCAAAAAAAAAAATAGAAAATCGCATCGCCAACAAACCCTCAAAATTTTTCTCTAATAAAACCTAAACCCTTAAACCAATCATGTGGTAAACCGTTATCCCCAAAAGTACAAAACCCTCAATTATAAATAAGACTAAACACTAATCACTAAAAAACCCTATAATCTCAACCCCAAAAAACCCTAAACCATCGTCCCCAAAAACCCATATACTCATCCTTAAAAATCCATAACACCTCACAAGAAAAAACACTTAACCTACAACCCCAAAATAACATTTAAAATTATTCTAAAAAAACCCTAAACCCTAAATCACTAAAAACAATAAACCTCATCACCCCCACAAAAAAAAATTATCACTAGGTCTCAAAATACCATGAACCCTCATCCCTAAAAAACCAAATCCCTTTGTTCTAGAAACCCCAATCCCTTATCCTCATTAAAAATAAAAACACTAAGTTAGAAAAAACACAAACCAATTGTCCAAAAAAAATACCCTAAAACCTCAACCCCTAAAACCTTATCAGTAATATAACATAAACCATCATTCATAAAGAAATATACCCTTGTCCCAAAAAACACCAATGCATCATCCCTTAAAATCCATAAACCATCCCAAAAAAACTAAACCCTTATCACCTGGAAATCCTAATCCCCCAGCCATAAAAATCACTATACCACTGGCCTTGAAAAAACCCAAATCCCTTAACCGAAGTAATCCAAAATCAGCAGCCCTAAAATTTCCTAAAACATTATCCCTAAAAATCCATAAAATCTCATCCCCCAAAAAAAGGAAAAACCACTTGGTCCCAAAAAACCTTACTACCTAAACCAAAAAAAAACATGAATCATTATCACCAAACAACCCACAATCCCTTGGTCATAGAAAAACCAAAACCCCCAATACAAGGAATCCCTAAACCCTCTTCTACCTAAATTTTTAAATCCTCAGCCCCGAAAAACCCTAAAACTTGTACCCAAAAAACCCAAAATGCCCATCCACAAAAAACCCTGTCCCGTCAGCCAAAAAAAAACCATTAACTCGGATCCGCAACAAACACTAAACATCATTCCACAAAAACACTAAACCATATTCCCTATAAAATTCAAAACCCTCATCCCAATAAAACCCTTACTCCTTATTCTTAAGAAAAACGAAACCCTAGACCCCCAAATAATCCTTAATCTTCAGTCACAAAAAAACCCCAAACCATCATCCCCAAAACAACCAAAACTCCCACTCAAAAAAACTAGAAAGAATATTCCTCAAAAAACACTAAAAACTATACCCTAAAAGTCCATAAACCCCCAGCTGCAAAATAGGAAACCCTCATCCCCATAAAACCCAAATTCCTCTGTAAAAAACCATTAAGCACTGATCCCAAAAAAAATTTAAACCCTACACCCAAAAATACCCAAAACCGTCAACCCCAAAAATTCATAAACACAATTCCCAAAAAATACTAAACCATCTTCCCAAGATGACCCTAAACCATAATCCCCACATTAATCCTAAAACCACATCACTAAAAAACTCCAAAACCCATGGCCCCCCAAAACACAAAACCCTCACCAACTAAAAAATCCTAAACCCTCATCCCTAAAAAACCAAAACCATAATCCCCAATAACATAAAACCTGCAACCCTATAAAATACATACCTATGATCCCAAAAAACATAAATCACTCAGTCCAAAAAAACCCCACACCATCCACCCACAAACCCTCATCCCCTAAAACCCAAAACCAAAAACCCAAACAAAAAACCCAAAAAAATATACAAAAACAAATCTACACATTTATTTACAATAAATTATAAAAACTAGAACAAAAAAAACACAAACCAACAACCCAAAAAACTCTAAAATCTCACCCCATGTAACAATAAACAGTCATTCCCTAAAAAACACTTACACTTGGAGAAGAAAACACTAAACTCGTATCCCTAAAAAACCTAAACCCACCTCCTCAAAAAATTATACAACATCATACCCAAAAACCATATCCCTGCATCCCAAAAATACCTAAAATATCCATACACAAGAATATCTAATATGTATACCCCAAAAATCCCTATACTCTTATCCACAAAAAACCCAAAACATTCATCCAAAAAATACAAAAAATCACCCATCGAAAAAGGCAATAAACACTCATCCCCAGAAACCATAAACCCATATCCCCCCAAAACCCAGAAACCAAAAACTGAAATCCATCATCCAAAAAAAATCCTAAACCCCAATCCAAAAAAACTATATTCTCAGCCCCCAAAATACTTTAATCCTTCAACCACATAAAAACCATTACCCTAATCAAGAAAATACCATATACCATCATATTATATAAATTCTAAAACTTAATCCCAAAACCCTAAAAAATTATAAACAATCATTTTAAAAAACTCTAAACCCTCAATCAATGAAAAATTGAATCACTCCTCCACGCAAATATGAATTCCCTTAGAACAAAAATCACCTTGTCTACAAAAAACCCTCAACTCTTAATCATCAAAAAAAGAAATCCCTAAAACCCATGAAATTATAACCCCTATTCCCTAAAAAACTAAAATACCTCAGCCCCAAAAATCAGAAACCATCATCCCTAATAATTCATAAACCCCAATCCCCAAAAAACACTAAACAACCATTATAAATAATTTATCCCTAAAATTCCATAAATCCCTAGACCTAAAAAATTTAAAATCATGTGGCCAAAACAACCAAAAAATATAGTTACTAAAAATCAATAAATCATCAGCAATTGAAAACCATAAACCCTCGGCCCCTAAAATATATACCTATGTCCCAAAAACCCTAAACCCTCAGCCCAACAACTATAAGACATATCCCCAAAACCCTAAACTATCATGACAAAAAAACCCTAAACCCTCCTCCCCAAAAAATCCTAATCTATTTTCACATAAACTACAAAACCCACAGCCCCCATAAACCCCATAACCATAATCCAAAAAACCGCAAACCCTCATCCCCCAAACCCCAAACACTCAGTCCCAAAAAATCCAAATTCTGCAGCCCAAAAAACCCAAACAATCATCCCCACATAACCAGAAACCCTGAACCCAAATAAACCCTAAAACTTCAGCCACAAATAAACCTCAATAAAAATACACCATAAAATCTCCTAACTCTCATCATAATGAATTCATATTCCATAAACCCTAAATACCCAAAAATATTTGATAAAAAACCCCAATAAAACATCCCCAAATAACACTAAACCCTGAGCTCCAAAATCCCTAAAACACTTATCCCCCAAAAAAAATAAACCCTCATACCCAAAAAAACCCAAACGCTAATCTACAATAAACCATAAACCCTTAGCTCCAATAAAAACAAAACCCTCTACCTGAAAAATCCATAAACCAACATCCACAATTAATCATGAACCATCTAGTCCAGAAAACATGAAACCATAACCCCCAAATTAACTGAAACATTCAATATAAAAATCCCTGAAACCCTAATGCCCCAAAAAACCACATCCCTTACCCCAAAAAAACCCAAGATCATTCCCATCAAAACCCTCAAACCCTTGGTCAGAAATATTCCCATGAAACTCAACCCTCAAAAACTATAAATGCTCAATCCAAAAAAATCCTTATCCCAGAACAACAAATAACCCTAAACATTCAACCCAAAAAGTCCTAAACCCTCATCCCCAAAAAAACATAAACCTCGATCCCCAGAAAACCATAAACCCTCCACCCCATGCAGTCTATCAAAAAAAACCCAAAACCCCACCCCCAAAACACACCAAAACCCTTGGGGCAAGTGCAACCCAAAACCCAATCCCCCCAAATACCTAAACACTCTAACCTAAAAACACAAACACAAAACCCCAAAAAATCTAAAACCCACCACACACAATGACACATGAAATCCATAGGCCCCGACAAGCCCATACTCTCAGCCCTAGAAAACCCATTACCCATAGCCACAAAAACCAAACCATAATCCCTTAAAAACCCCAGACCCTCATCCCCAAAAAATACTAAACCCTCAAAACAAAAATCCCCAAAACCTCATCCAATGAAATATAAACCCATCAACCACAAAAATCCCCAAACAATCAACCCTGGGGTCTCCCAAATCACACAGTTGTGAAATTACCAAACAATCAATAGAATGAAATTGAAAACTATCTGTCCTAAAAACAAGAAACCATCAACACCAAATTACCCAAATCCACTATACTAAAATACCCTAAACACTAAACACCACAATACCTCAATCCTTTAGTCCCAAAAAACTGAAACACTTAGACCTAAAAAATGTGAATCCATCATCCCCAAAAAAACAAACAAAAAATCACATCCGTAAATATCCCAAAACCTTTAGATGCAACATTAGCCAAACCCTCATCCCCATAAAACCCCAAATGCATAACCCAAAAAGATCCAAAACCCTGAAACCTAAAATTCCCCAAACCCTCTGCCCCAAAAAAACCATAATTACTTATTCCCCAAAACCTAAGACACAAATCGTCAAAAAACCCTAAACCCTCATCACCAGAATAACCCAAACCCACATATTTAAAATACCATAAACCCATTGTTCTAAAAAAACCACATTCCATCTACCCAAAAAATCCATAGACCCTCATCCCGAAAAAAGTAAACCCACAACACTATTAAACCCAAAACCAATAATCCCAAAAAAACCCCAAATGCTAATCGCCAAATTTCACAAAACCTTATTTCCTAGAAAAAACAAAACCTTAAACTACAAAAAACCCCAAACCATCATCTTTATAAATACCCAGTCACTAAACCCAAAAACATGTTAACCATAATCCACAAAACCCTAATCTTTCATCCCTAAAATACAAAAAATCCCCAACGCCAAAAAACATGAATCCCTCATTCCCAAAAAATTAGTAACCCTCAACCCAAAAGAAATCAAACAAACAATCAGCCATATAAATATGAAACCCTCATACCTAGAAAGAACATAAACCCTCACACCCCAAAAACTGGAATCCCTCATCCCAAAAAACCCCATTAACCCTCATCCCCAAAAAAACCTAAACCCTTGGCCTCAAAAATCCTCATATATAATCTATTAAACACCCTAAAACCTCATCCTGAAAATACCTAAAACCCTCATCCACACAATACCATAATCCCCCATCCCCATGAAACCCAAAAACAATAGCCGCAAAAAACACTTAGACCACATCCCCAAAATAGAATAAGCTCTCAGCCTAGAAACCCTATACATTATACCCTAGAAAACTAAAATCATTCAGCACTAAAAATTTATAATCCCTCATCAATAAATAATTGTAATCACCCATCCCCAAAAAACTAAATACCCTTATCCCAAAATACCCTATACATTGAATCCCCAATAACCATAAAACCCGAGCACCCTAAAAAAGTAAACCCAATGCCCCAAAAATTCTATTCCCATAGCCCCCAAAAACCCTAAACCCTCATCCCCAAAAAACCAGGACCCACATCCCCAATAACCCCTAAACCATAAGCTCCAAAATACCATAAACCCTCTACCCAAGAAAACTATTAATAGTCATCCCCAAAAAACTGTCAACACTCTGCCCTAAAAAAACCTAAACCCGCAGCCCTACAAACCATAAACCTTAAATCCCATAAAATACTGAACCATCTTCCCCCCAAAACACTTTATCCTAATCCCTAAAAAATAGAAAACACCTATCAATACAAAATCTAAACACTCAACCCATAAAACCCTAAACTCTCATCCCCAAAAAACCAAAATCATTCAACCTGAAAAAAATATAAACCCTCATCCCCAACACTCCATAAACCCTCATCCACAAAAAACCCAATAACCACATCCCCCCAAAAACAATAAACCCTCTACATAATAAATTTATAAACCATCAACCTAGAAAAAATCATAAACCCATAGCATCAGAAAACCCTAAACCCATATCCCCAAAAAATACTAAACACTAATCCCCAAACCCCTAAACCTTCTGCACCTAAAAATAAAAATCCCATATCCCTAAAAAACCTAAATCCTCATAAAATACTAAAGAATAAAACCACAAAACCCTAAGCCCCAATCCAAAAAAATATTAAACCAACATCTCTAAAATACCCTAAACCTTCATCCGTACAAAACCCCAAACACTATGTACCCAAATACCCTTAAACAGCTTCCCAAAAACAACAAGATTCCATCATCCCCCGAATAACAAAAACATTTTCCCACCAAAAAAATATATCGTTAGCACTAAAAAATACTAAAATCTCAGTCCAAAACAACCCTAAAACCTCATCCCCAAAAACTCACATACATTCAGCGCCGAAAATACCCACTAAAAATAACCTAATCCCTTAGGCCAAAAACCTAATATCTTGATCCCTAAATTCACCAAATCTTTAGCCCAAAAAACCCGAAACCCTCATCCAAAATAATCTACGAACCCTTAGCCCCAAAAAACCTAGACCCTCAACAATTAAATACACTAAAACGTCAATCAAAAGAATAATCCCAAACATAGTAGGAAAAAAATCTGAACCATCAGCCCAAAAAAATGCCAAACCATAACCCACAAAATATCCAGACCCTTAGAAACGAAAAAACCCAAACTCCAATCCCATTAAACTACCAAACCCAAATCACCCCAAATCCTCAAACCATTAGACTCAAAAAACCCTAAAACCTCATCCTAATGAAAAACCCAAACAATCATAGTCATAAAATACCTAACCCTCCTCCCCAAAAAACCCAAACCCATAGCCCCAAAAAAATAACCTTCATCCAAAATAAAAACCAAAATCTTCGGCACTAAAAAACCCCAGACCCTTAGCCCAAAAAATCTGTAAACCCTCATCTCATTGAAACACTAAACACTCAACACAATAATTCCATAAACTCAAACCACCAAAAAAATCCCAAAACCATCATCTGCAAATAATCCCTAAAACACACATCCCCAAAAAGACCTAATACCACATCCCTAAAAACACTATTCACTTGGCTGAAAAATACCTCAGGCCCTCATCACCAAAAATCTCTAAACTATCAGGTAAAAAATAATTGTATGTCATCATGACCAAAAAAACCGAAACCCTTAGCAAAAGAACCCAAAAAAACTAAACCCTCATCCCCAAAAGACCCTACACCATCTTCCCCAAAAAATATTAAACCGTTATCCCCAAAAAAATCTTAAACCCTCAAACCTTGAAAACCCTATACCTTTATAAAAAAACCCTAATCACATAGCCCCAAAATAACCAAAACCCTCAGTCTCAAAAAACCAGAAGCCCTCAGCCCTAAAATTAATTAAACTATCAGCCCCCAAAAACCTTAATCCACCATAATAATAACAAACCCTAAGCCCTCATCCCAAAAAAAAATCCATAGTATACAGGTGTAAAAAAACATAAATATTCATCCACAGAAATCCCAAACCCCCAGCCCCTAGATGTAATAGACCCTTAGACTCCAAAAACCCTAAAACCCTATCCTAAAAATATAATACACCCTAATCCATTAAACCCCTAATACATCAACCCTCAATACCCTAAACCATTAGCCCAGAAAAAACCTGCAGTCCCAAAAAAACCCTCAACCTACAGTCCCAAATACCCCTAAACCATGAGCCTCGAAAAACCCTAAACCTTTATCCCAAATAAAATATAAACACTTAGTAAAAAAAACTCTGAACCCTCATCCCCACAAATCCATAAACTCTTAAACCCAAAACCTTATTCCCCCATTAAGCCCAAAAACCTTATCCCCCTCATAAGATAAACCATCATTAAAATATCCTAAGAAAACACTTAGAAAATCATAAACCCTCATCCCTAAAAAACTATACACCCTCATTCCCAAAATGCTAAACACTTAGTACCCAAATCATTAAACCTTTATCCCAAAAACCAAATCCCTTATACCCAAAAAACTATAAAATCTCAGCCCCAAAAAATCCAAAACCCTCTTCCCCAAAAACTTGTAATCCATCACACCTATAAAACAAAAATATATCATCCATAAACAAACATAAAACCTAAACCCTAAAAAACATAAAAACCCACCAAAAAGAGACCTAAACCTTCATCCCAAAAAAACCCTACAACCTCATCCCAAATAAAATGAACCCTCTTCCAAAAAAAATGCATCACTATCGTCCTTAAAAAACTCAAATGTGTCATACCAAAAAACCCCCACCAACCCCCCCCCCCCTAAAATAACCGAAAAAACTCACCCCTAAAAATGGAAACCCTTACTTCAAAAAAAAATAAAAAAACACTCATCCCTATAAATGATGATTCCATCATCCCAAAAAACCCTAAAACACTCCACACCCAAATACTAAAAATCGTATTCCCCAAAAAAAAACCTCAAACACCAAGCCCCCAAAAAACCACAAGCACATATCCTCAAAAATCCCAAACACTCATCGCTAAAAACAATATACCCATAGCCCCAAAAAACCCCAAACCCTCCATTATCCAAAAACACCAAAACATCATCCCCATAAAAACCCAAATCGTAAGTAGAAAAAATACATTATCATTATCCACATAAATCAGTAATCCCTCATCCCAAAAAAACCCAAGCCCTAATCCACAAATATACAATAAACCTCATCCCCAAGAAACCCCAAAACCTCATCTCAATAAATCCCTAAAACCTAATCCCCTAATCAACAATAACCGTAATCCCCAAAAAACCCTAAACACTCATCCCTAAAAAACCATAAAATACGTACCCAAAAAAACCCTAAACCCTAAACCACATATAACCCTAAATATTCATCCCCACAAAACCACTAGACCTAGATAGCCTTGTATCCCTATCCCCTAAAAACCCTAAACCCTTAGCTTTAGAAAACAATAAACATTCCTCATTAAAAAACCTTAATCTCTCCTTACCATAGAAAAATAAAACCCCAATCCTAATAAAACCTATACCCTGGCCCCAGAAAATGTTAAAACATCATCCCTATGAAAAAAAAACATTAGTACCCCCATACCATAAACCCTTAGCCCTAAAAAGACCTACACCCACAACCCCAAACATCCTTCAACCAAAAAACCACAAAAAAACCATAATCCTTCTCCCTTGAGTACTAATATAACCATAACACTAAACCCAAAAATAGTAAACTGTCATCCCCAAAATATAGTAAACCCAAAGCCCCATGAAAAACATAAAAACTCGATCACAAAAAACCCTGAAACATCAACACCAGAAAACCCAAAAACACAAACCACAAAACAATGTAAAACCATATTCCCAAAAAAATAAACCCACATACCCTAAAAACACTAATCCCTCACTTCTAAAAACCCAATATTTTTTCCCCAAATAAACAAAACCCTCATCCCCAAAAAACACTATTCTAAGAGCCCCAAGAAAAACAAAATCTGAATCCCCAAAATACTCTAAAACCTCATCCCCTAACCCTAATCCAATATCACTAGAAAACCATAAACACACCCACCCCCAAAAACCCTAAAACCTCATCTCCCAAAACCAAAAAACCCTCCGATACAAAAAAACCAAAAATCATCTGCCCAAAATTCCCCAAAACCTCAAAAAAACCTCATCTCCAAAAAACCCTAAACCATTAGCCACAAAAAACCCAACCCACTACCCTAAAATTACCTAAACACACATAACCAAAAAACCCTTATCTCACTGCTGAAAACACCTAAAACTCATTCCACCAAAACCCAAAAACCACATTACTAGAAAACCCATAACACATACCCCCAAAAACCCTAAATCATTAGACCCAAAATACCATAAAACCTCAATCCCCCCAAAAACTAAATAGTCATCACAAAAAACTGGCAAACAACCAGCCACAAAAACCCTAAACCCACAGCTTTAAAAACACTAATCCCTCATCCCCAAAAAAAATTATACCACCATCCCCAAAATCCCTAAACCATCAGCCCTATAATAAATTAAACCCTCATAAAAGATAAATTAAACCTCATCCCCAAAGAAACCTAAATCCCCAGCCCCATAGAAATCTAAACCCTCATCTGTAGAAAACTGTAACCCCACTACACCAAAAAACACTAAATCTTAACCTATTAAGAAACTAAACCCTAAAAACCAAAAACCCAAAAACCCAAAATCATATTCCCAAAAACAACTTAATACTTTCTGCTCCAAAAAATATAAACTCACAACCCCTAAAAACCTTATACCCTTATCCTGAAAAACACTAACCACATTTCTCCAAATCCCTAAACCCTCAGACCCCAAAAACACTAACCCATAATACAAAAAAGTGTATACCATCATCCCAAAAAAACCCTACACCCCACAAAAACTTATACCATAATCCCCCATAAATCCCAAAACCTCTACCTTAGACAACCCTAAGACTTTATCCCAGGAAAACCCTAAAACCTTCACCTCAAAAAACCATAAACACTCCACCACAATAAACCCTAATCCACCATCCATATAAAACCATATGCTCACATCCACAAAACCCAAAAAATATTATCCCAGTAAAACCCTAAACACTCATCCAAAATAGATTATAAATCATTAGTCCCCAAATAACATAAACCCAAAGCCCCAAAAAACTCTAAAACCATAGCCCCAAAAAACAATACACCCACAACCCCAATAAACTGTGAACCTGAATCCCCCAAAGGCCCTAATCCCTCATCCAAAAAAAACTAAGCACCACATCCAATAAATATAAACCACCATTCCTAAATACACTAAACATTATGCCACAAAAACCCTAAATCATCATCCCTATAAAAACCATAAATTCTCCTCCCCAAAAAACCATAAATAGTCATCCCCTAAAATCCCTATACCCTCATCCCAAAAAATTCATACACTCAAACCCCGCAATTAATATATTATCCCAAAAAATCCCAAAACCCTCAACCCTAACAAACATTAATCTATTTTCCCAAAAAACTCCTGAACCCTCTATCCCAAACAACCCTAAACCCTCAGTCCCAACAACAACCTAATCCCTCATTGCCAAAACTATTAGATCCTATGCACTATAACTCATAAACCTTATTTCTAAAAATACCATAAATCCATATCCCCCCAAAAAATATAAATCATCATCCTAAAAAAACCAAAATCCTCACCATAGAAAACCCTCTGCCCAAATAACCCAAAAATCCATAAACCATCATCCCTAAAATCCACTGAACCCTAGTACCCAGAACCATGAAACAATCATACCAAAAAACACATAACCTTTCATCCCCTAAAAACCACTAAATCATCAGCCCCAAAAACCCCTTAACCCACAACCATAAAGAACCAAAAAAAACCCATCCTAAAAAAGCATAACCCTCAGCCCCCCAGAACACTACAATATTTTCCCCCATAGAACTAAAAATCCTAAACCCTAGAGACCAATAAAAACTAAATACTAGAAAACATATATCCATTAGTCGTAAAAACCCTAGACCATCATCCCTAGAAAACCAGTGACCAGGATACCCAAAAAATCATAGACCATCATCCTTAGAAAACCCTATATCATATGTCCAATCAAAACATAGAACCATAGCAACATAAATCCCTTGAATTTCATCACCAGAAATACCTAGAATTTTAGCCCTAGAAAAACATAAACCCTCAAAACAATAATACCCTATACCCTCAACCCTAGTAAAAATGAACAAACAACCCCTAAATAACATAAACATTCAACCCATGAAAACCTTAATCCTTCAGACCCAAAAAAACTCTCATTCCAAAAAACCTTAAACCCTCATCCCTAGAAAAAAATAAAATATCAACCCTATAAAATGCTGAATCCTCATCCATAGAAAACCCTAATCCCACATCCCTAAAAAACCCTAAACCCCCATCCCAAAAAAACCCTAAATGATCATCCCTAGAAATTCATAGACCACCAATTGAGATAACCTAATCCATCTTCCAAATAATACATTATATGCTCTTCTATAGAAAAGCCTAATCCCACGTTCCTAGAAAACCCTAAACCCTAAACACTAGAAGATAATGAACCCTCATCTCTATAAACACCTAAACCCAAAAAACATCAAATTACTAACCTGTTGACCCCAGAAAACTTTAAACCCTTGTCCCAAAATAAAAATACCCATATCCCCAAAACCCCAATTAATCAACCAAAATAAAATTCATCAACCATTGAAAACTATTAACCTATATCCCCAGAAAACCTGAAACCATCATCCCTTGAAAACTATAATCCCTCTTTCCCAAAAAACACAAAACCATCTACCCTAGAATAATCTCTACCCTCATCCCCAAAAAAATATAAAACCTCATCCTCAGAAACACTAATTCTTTATCCCTGTAAAACTATAAACCCTCAGTAGAGTAAATACCAAAACCCACCTCCCTAGAAATCACAAACCTCGCAGCTCTTGAAAATCCTAAATAATCATCCCCACAAAACATTAATCCCTCCGCTCAAAAAAACTAAACCCTCCCAAAAAAAAATAAAATCTAGACCCTAGAATACCTTAACCCCTAATCCCCAAAAACCATTAAATATCTACCCTAGTAATCCATAAACCATCAGACCTAACCACACCAATCCCCATGCCCTAGAAAACCATAATCCCATAGCCCTAGTGAACCGTAATCCCTCTATCCTAGAAAACCATTAAACCAAAAAACCAAACATCCCAAATCCTGAAACATAATAATCACAAAACCCACATCACAAAAAACCAGAAAAACTCAACCAAAAAACCCTAAAAACTAGCCCAAAATTACCCAAATTCTTTATCCCCTAAAAAATCAAAACTCTTATTCATGAAAAAAAGTATAACCTATTCCACAAACAACCGTAAACCCTCATAAACCAAAAAAACTAATCCCTGAACCTCAAAAATTCTAAACCCTCGTCCCCAAAAAATAGTAACCCCTCTTCCCTAGAATAACCTAAACCCTCATCCACAAAAAACCTAATTCCTCATTCCCAGAAAACCCTAAACCCACATCTCTAGAAAATCATAAACCGTCCTCACTAGAAAATCATTAACCCCATCCCAATAAATCCCTAATCCCATATCACAAGAAAACCCTAAACCCTCATCTCTAGAATAACATAAACTCATTTCCACAAAATATCATAAATACCCTACCCCAAAAAACCTTAAACCATTATCCTCAAAAAACCAAAAAAACCCAGCCTCATAAATCCTATTCCCTATCCCATAGAAAACCCTAAACCCCAATTCATTGAAAATCGTAAACCCTCTGCCCCAAAAAAACTATAAACTCGGTTTAAAAAATAAAACATCACCAAATAAAAACCTAAAAACTCATCCCTAGAAAATCATAAACACTCATCCCCAAAAGACCAAAAACCATCTACCCTAAAAAACTGCAAATACTCAATCACAAAAATTACTAATCCTTCAACCTAAAAAACCATAAAACGACATCACAAAAATCCAAAATTCATAGAAAGAAATTCCAAAAACCTCAACCCTAGAAAAAACTAAACCCTAAAACCCTAAAATTCATAAACCGACAACCCAAAGAAGATATGAAACCCTCATACACGTAAAAACCAAATCACACTTCCCAAAAAACATTAACAGCTAAAACCTCATCCCCATAAACACATGGCCTAAAAACCCAGAAACCATCATTCCCATATCCCCAAAACTCTTAGAACCAAAAAACTAGTAAACAATCAGTCCCAAAAAAAATAAACCATCCCTTAGCCACACAAACAACTGAAACATCATCCATAGAAAATCATAACCCTCAATCCTCAAAAACTAAAATTGGGTATCCCCCAAATACCCCAAACACACAACACCACAAATCCAAAAAATCATTATCCCAAAAAACCCCAAACCATCATAAAAAAACCTAAAACCCCATCCCCATTAAAACCTAATCTCTTATTCACCCAAAACTCTAAACCCTTATCCACAATAATCCATAAACCCCCATCTAATAAAAACCCTAATCCCACCTCCCCATAAACCCTAAACCCTATAACCATAATTTCCCAAAACCCCCAACTCCTGAAAAACCAAAACCCTAATCCCAAAAAAATCGTAAGCAGTAAACCCCAGAAAACCCTAAACCTTAATCCCCTTAAAAAACTAAATCATTAAGCCGTCATCCAAATATTCTTTTTTATTTTCAAAATATCAAATTTATGGATAAGTGGTAACGATTAAAATTTTCTACTTATAGAATTCGAACAATCCTAGAAACCACCTTAAATTTTCAAAATAACCCAACAAACAAATATTCAAAATTAATAATTCAAAGGATTGTAGTAAACCTTAACCACTATGCCTTGTGGGAAATGAGGAAGCACATTTCATAGGCCATCATCATCATTATAGTTGTCGATGTTGACGCCATCATCACTAGAAACGTTGCACCAAACCTGTAACAATAATACAACACTGATGTATTCCCTTGTGCTCCATCATCGCTGTTGAACATCTGTTCCGGAACCAAAACCATGCTAGTCATGGCATCATCACGCCACTAGATTTACAATTCCTTCAACATCAGAATAAAGACATCACCAGGAGGACCATAAGAGACCATCCACTAGAACCCCAATTCCAAAAAAACCACCATGATTTATGTATCCTCTCGAACTCATGACATGAAGCACCATGAAGACCACCATGAATATTCACCACATATCTAGGAAACCCATAAAACATTAGCCCATGAAATCCCTTAAACCCTCAGTACCATAAAAACATAAATATTTCTCCCCAAAAAACCATTAGTCATCATCCTGAAAAACCATAGACCCACAACCCTAGAAAATCATTAAATACGAACCCAAAATACCCTAAACCATCATTCCTGTAAAATCATAAAAATCAACCTCATAAAACCCCAAACCCTCTAACTTAAAATACCTGAAAACCACATCTCTAAAAAACCTAACACCTCATCCCCAAATAACCCAAAACCCTCATCCCTATAGAATCGTAAACCCTATGACCAAAAACCAAAAAAAACCTCATCCCTATAAAACCCAAAGACCTCACCCATGAAAATCCTGATCACTATTCCAAAAATACCCTAATCCATCAATTACAAAAAATCCAAAACCACCATCCCCCCCAAAATACTAAAACCTCATCCCAGGAGACCTCTAAGCCCTCATACCCAAAAAACCATAATATGTTAGTCCTATAAAAACAAAAAACCTCTACAAAATAATATATACTATCATCCCCATAAACACATACAACCTTACTTCCTAAATCCCGTAAACCATAAACCCTTAGAAAGACTAAAAACTCCCCCACAGGTATCCATGTTCCCTAAAACCTTGGAAACCAAAAACCCGTAGCCCTATGAAACCCTAAAATGTCACCCTCAGAAAACCAAAAATAGTCAGCCTCAGGTAACCCCAAACAGTCAACACTAGGGAAACTTAAACACTATACCGAATAAAACCCTAAGCCCTTACCCCTAAAAGGCCCTAAACTATCATCCCCAGTTAACCCAATATCTTCATCACTGTTAAACCAAAAAACACTTTGCACTATGAAACCCGTAAATGTCATCCCCTGAAACCCTAAACCCTCAACCCCATGTAACCGTAAATCCATGACCCTAGTAAATCCTATCTCATCAACTTTAGGACACCCTAAAACCTCATCCCTAGGAAAAACTAACATTTCATCCCCTTGTAACCCTAAACCATCATTCGTTGGTGACCATAAACTCTTAGCCCTTGAAAAACATAAATCCATAGCCCGATAAATCCATAAATAGTAAACCCAACAATACCCTAAACCCTCATCTAAAGAAATCCCTAATCCATCAACCCTAGAAAATACTATTTCTTCTTCCCCAAAATTCGATAAAAATTAATCCCATTAATACCAAAAAAACAATCGACCCTTATCCCCCAAATCCCACAACCCCCATCCCTAGAAAATCCATAAAACCTCACCCCCCAAATCAATCATCCCAAAGCCCCAAAATTCCCACATACCATAACCCCCAAAACTCATCAACCCTCATCCCCAAAAAACCGTCAACACTATGTTGCAAAAAATCCACAACACACCACACTTAAAAACCCTAAACCCAATGCCATGAGAATCCCAAATCCAACATCACCAAGGTAACCTCATTCCCATGCCCAAAAACCCTAAACAATAATCCCCAAAATATGAAAAATCATTAGCTCTAAAATACACTAAATTCTTAGTCACATAAAACCCAACAATATCAAACCAAAATGAATAAACTAAACTCATATCCCTAAAAAACCCAAAACCATCATAGTCAAATAACCCTAAACTGTAAACCCCAAAAAAACCCTAACCCCTCAACCCTAATAAACCCCAATCCATCAGCTCAAATACCCCTAAATACTCACCCCCAAAAATCCATAAACCATCATCTTCAAAAAAATGATAATACCCAGTCCCCAAAAAACACTAAACCCTTCACCCGATGAGTCTCCCAATGCTTACCCCAAAAATAACTAAACCCTCATCCAAAAAACCTACAAAACCTAAACTCTAGAAAAACCAAACCCTTTATCCAAAAAATACACTAAACAATCATGATAAAAAAATCAAAATTATCACTCAAAGAAAAAACTAAACCATCATCCAGAAAAAAAATACTAATCCATCATCTCCAAATAACAGTAAGCCCTCATTTGAAAAAAAACTAAGTCTTTTTCCCCCAAAAAACCAAAACCCTTATCCCTAAAAAAATAATCCCATATCCCTAAAAAATCATAAATCCTCATTAATAGAAAACCGAAAACTAATAGCCCCATTATACAATAAACCCCCATCCCGATAAAATTCTAAACAATTAGTTGATGAAAATCATAAATTCTTAGAGATAGAACGCCCAAAACACTCATCCCCAGAAAACCATATACCCTATCCCCATAAAACTCTAAATCATTAGCCCTAGAAAACCATAAACCATCTATGATAGAAAACCCTAAATTCATATCCCAATAAAACCCTAATCACCCATCCTTAGAAATACCTAAACTATAATTCCAAGTGAAAACCCATAATCTCATCCAAAAAACCCTTAGGCATCATCCCCAGAAAAAAAATATGCCCTCATAACTAATAAAAACTAAACCCTCATCCATAAAACACACAAATCCCTCATCCCTTGAAATTAGTATCCCCTCAACCCTAGAAAAACCTATTCCCCTTGCTCGAGAAAACCCAATTCCCTTATCCTTATAAATGGATAATCACTTAGTCTTGCAAAGAACCTAAAACATCCTCCCCAAAAAACCCACAACCCTCATCCCAAGAAAAACTAAAACCCTCAGCACCAAAAAAATGATAAACCATTAGACATAAAAAACCCGTATCCCTCATCCTTAGAGAACTCTATACCATCATCCCTAAAAAACCCTTAACCCTCCAACCAAGAAATTCATTGACACTCAGTACCATAAAATGGTGATCCCAATAAAACACTAAACTATCAACCGCAAAAAACCATAAACCCTTAGCATAAGAATACCCAAAATCCTTACCTTAAGAAAACCCAAAATCTTTATGCCTCTAAAACCCAAAAAAACTATGCCCCATAAATCCCTAAACGCTCATACCCAGACAAACCTTAACCATCATCCACCCAAATCCCTAAACCCTCATCCAAAAAAACACAAATACCCTATGGTAATAAACCCAAATGGCATAACCCAAAAAAAATTCCAATCCACTTTCCCCCCAAATCCTTCAACACTCAACCTAGAAAAACTCAGACCCTAATACCCAAAAAACTATAATCCCACATCCACATAAATACCTAAACCCTCATCTCCACAAATCCCAATACCAACATCACTAAAAAACTCTACAAACTAAACCCTCATATATAGAAAACCCAAAACACACATCCCTATAAAATTCAATCCCTCCTCCCTAAAAACACAAAAATATTTATAATAAAAAAACATTCATTCCTCCGACCCATAATTCTTCATACCCTCATCCTCGAAGAGCAATAAAACCACATATCCCAAAAAAACCCAAACCTATCATCCCTCGAAAACCTTAAATCCTTAGCTTCTGAAAACCCTAAACAAAGAGAACCAATAATCCCTAAACTCTCATTCCTCGAAAAAAATACCTCATCCACTAAAATACAAAAAATATTTTCCCAAAAAAAATATAATCACTCAACAATAATAACTAGGAAACCTAATACTCAGAAAGCACAAAACCCATATTCCCAAAAAAACCCTATACCCTTAGACCAAAAAACCCTAAACATTGATACATACTAAAAAGTAAACCTTCAACCCTAGAGAAACGAAAACCCTTATCCCATTAAATCCATAATCCCCTTGTGCTAGAACACCCTAAACCGTCCACCATAGAAAACACTAAACCATGTTCCTTAGAGAACTCTAAACCTGTAGTCGTAGAAAACCCTAAAACCATATCTCCAGAAAACCTTAACCCCCATACCCAAAATCCCTACCACTATAGCCCTACGAATCCATAAACCCGCATACCCATAAAACCCTAAACCAACATCCCTAGAAAAAACAATACCCTTAACCCTAGATAACCATAACCCCAATGCCATGTGAACCATAAACATCCACCCTAGAAAAACCTACACCCTCTTCCCAATGATTCCTGAACCCTAAACCCCCCAAAATAAAATTCTCTCTTCCCCATATAACCATAAACACTCAAACCCATAAAATCCAAAATCCAAATTCACTTAAAAACCAAATCTATCCTCCTTATACAACCTGAAACCCTCATCCCCCCTAAAACCCTAAACCATCAACCCTAGAAAACCCTAACACCTCATCCCATGTATACTCTAAAACTTCTTTCCAAACAAAAAATAATCCCAAACCATAGATACACCAAATCACTCCTACATAGAAAAACATTTTACCTAAGTCCCAAAAATACCAAAACCATCTTCCCTTTTTGTCCCATGTCTCTCATCAGAAAAAACCCGATACCCTATCCATAGAAAAATTGAAACCCTCATCACCAGAAAATCCGAAGACATTAGCTCTAGAAAACACAAAACACTCGTCTGTTGAAATCCCATAACCATCTAATCCATCTTTACATAAACCCATAGCCACAAAAAGCCCTAAACTCTTAGCACTAGAAAACCATAAATTCCTCCCTAGAAAACCTTCCACCATCAACCTGATAAAATCCTAAAACCATAGTTCATGAAAACCCTAAACTCTCAGCCAAAAAACCTAATTCCATTATCTAAGAAAACCATAAAACCTTTTCCCCAAAAGTACCTAAACCCTTATCTTGAGAAAATGCTTAACTAACATCCCATAAAGACCATAAATCATATGCCTTAGTAATCCCTAAACCCATGCCCCCATGAAATACTAAACCCTCATCCATAGAAAATAAATAACTATATTCATAATAGAAACCTAAATCCTAAACCCCATAACACCATAAACCCTCCTCCCTAAAAAAACCCACAACCCCAAGAAGCACAAACCCCTAATCCATAAGAAACTCTAAACCCTCATCCTAAGAAAAACCTAAAACATCATTCCCAGAAAACCCAAAAACCTCAGCCTTATAAATCCCTAAACTGTAATCTATAGAATACTATATTCTGTCGTCCCTAGAAAACCCAAAAACCTTATCCCTATAAATCCATACCCTCTATACCAAAAAGGAGAAACCATCAGCATGAAAAAACCCAAAACCCCAATCCATTGAAAACCCCATACCATAAGACACAAAAAACCCCAAAACACTCATCCACCAAACACCCCAAACCCACATCCCCCAAAAAACCCCAAACCTCGTCCCTAAAAACCCCAAACCATGAGAAACAAAATATCTAAACCCTCACCCCAAACACCCAAAATAGTCCCCAAAAAACCCCAAACCCTTCTTCCCAAAGAAACCAAAAAACCCAAAACCAAAAAAAAACCACACCAACAACCCATAAAGATCTAAACCATCAGCCATAATTCAAACCAGCCAGAAAATATTCTAATCGAACTTCTCAAAAAAATCCTAAACCCTCATCCCAATAAAATTAATTACCCTTAGCTACAAAAATTCCTAATACATTGAAAAAAACTTAAACTCCATCCCCTAAAATCCCTAAACCCTCATTGAAAAAAATCATAATCCCACTGGCCTAAAACTACAAGAACCTTTATCCTGGAAAATCAGTAAACCCTCAACATGAAAAACCCTAAACTCTTAGACCCAAAAGCTCCAAACCATTATCCCAAAACCCAAAACCCTCAAACCCAATAAACCCTTAACCCGAAACCCTAAAAAACTAAACCTCCAAAAAACCCTTATTGCACAATCCCAAATATATACATTAGCCTCATTCCCTAAAAAATATTGAACATCATCCCCAAAAATCACTAAACACTCAGCCTAAAAACTCCAAACGCTCAGTCAAAAAAATGTAAACTCTCAACCCCAAAAAAACATATTACCCTCATCCACTAGAAACCCGAATCCATCGCCCCCAAAAAACTAGAAACAATAATCCCCATAATATCCCAAACCCACAACAACGAAAAACTGTAAACATTCATCCCCAGAAATCATTAGACTCTTATCCTCAGAAAACCTTAAAATTTAAACCGAAGAAAAGCCTAAATCCTAAGAACCAAAAAACTCTAACCCCTCAAACCCTATAAATAATATATCATCAATCCTATAAAAAACCAAACCATAATCCCATAAAACCCTAAACCCTCATTCCCCAAAAAACCATAAACCATTATCCCTAAAAAACACAAAACCCTCATTCCCAAATAACCCTAACCCATATCCCAAAAACCCTAATCCCAAGTCCCAAATGACCATAAACCCTCATCACCAAAAAATATTAAACCCTCCTCCCAGAAAAACCGAATTCCCTATCCCCAAAAACCTTGAACACAACGGCCAAAAATAAACCTGAACACTCAGCCCCAATAAAATCATAATCCTTCTTCCCACAAAAATGATAGAACATAAGCACAAAACAATGATGCACACTAAGCCCCAAAAAACATAAAACCCTCATCCCCAAAAAATCCCAAACACTCATCCCTAGATTACCCAAACCCATAGCACCAAAACACCCCGAACCCTATGCCCTAAAAAACCCAAAACCCATGGCACCAAAAAACCCTAATCCCTAAACCCAAAAAACCCCTAAAAATCATCCAAAATAATCCCTAAACCTTGACAACAAAGTAACCTAAATCCCCATTGAAAATAAACAAAATCCTAACCCACAAAGAACATTAAAATTTAATCCTAAAAACCCTGGAACCCTCGGACCAAAAAAATATGATACCCTATTTCCCATGATATCTTAAAACATTATCCCCAAAAAATGATAAAACTTCCACCCCAAAAAACTATAATACCTAGGCCATAAAAAACCTAAACTCACAACTAGAAAATCCCTAAAACCTTAAGGCTAAAAAACCCAAAACCCTCAGCCCCAAAAAATCCTATAGACTTGTCTACAGTCAACCAAAACCCTTAGACCCAAAATACCTAATCCATTATCCCCAAAAAATTCTACATCTTGGCCACAAACACCCCTAAAACCTCATCCATTAAAAAATAAACCCTTATCCTAAAAAATTGTAACATCGCATCCCCCAAAAACCCAAAACACTCAGCCCAAAAATACACTAATCACCCAGTCCTATAAAACTATAATCATCACCCCAATTAACCATAATATCTTAGCCCCATGAACCAAGATTCCTTTTTCCCAAATAACCCTATACCCCTTGCCCCAAAACCCTATAACCACATCCCCAAAAAACTATAATCACTCAAACATAAGAATATTTAACAATAGAATCATAAAACACTAAACCCACTGCCCAAAAATCATTAAATATTGAACCCTAAAAAACCATGAAACCCCATCCCCTAAAAAACTCAAAATCTTCATCCCACCAACACTTAAAACCCTTATCCCAAAAAAACTAAAATCCTAAACCAAGAAGAACCCCAAATCCTAAATCCTATGAAAATCTAAAACCTTATCCTTGGAAAACCATAAAAAGCATCATCAAAAAACAGTCATCCATTGTCCTTGAAAAAAACCTAAATTTTCATCAACAATGAAATCCTAAAATCTTTTCCCCAAAGAACCCCATTCCCTCAAATAAAAAATAACCATAAACCGTAATACCAAAAATAAACTACATCCTTATCAAAAATCCATAAAATCCGCCTCCAAATACACTAATCCCTCTTCCCTAAAAAACAAAAACTCACAGTCCGAAATACCCCTAAAACCTCAGACCAAAATAAAACCTGAACCATCTGCCCCATAAAAGACTAAACCCATAGCCCTAAAAAACACCAAAACATACCACCTCTAAAACCATAAACCATTTTCCCCAAAATTCTCTTAACTATAATCCCTAAAATCCACCAACCATCACCCCTAATTACCCCTAAATCGTTATCCCTGAAAACCATAAGCACTGAACTCCAAAAGTCCACAAAACACGCCCAAAATACCCTATAACCTCATCCCCAAACAAATATCAACCCCTATTCACAAAAACCCAAAACCATCCATCTTCAACCCCAAAAAACCCTAAGCCATAATCCTCAATAAACCCAAAACCAATAATCCAAAAAATCCTAAACCATAATCCACCAAGTTCCCTCAACCACATCCCTAAGAAACTACCAACCCCCATCCAAAAATACTATCTACCCTTAGTCCAAAAAACCCTATACTCATAGTCCAAAAAAATTCTAAACCCTCCACCCTAAAAAACTCTAAAACCTCATAGTATAAAAAACAGTACCCACATCCCCCATAAATAATAAACCCTTCATTCCCAAGAACAATCAACCCTAACCCCCCAAAACATAAACTATTATCCCCAAAACCCTTAAACCACATAACAAGAAAACATTATTACATTGACCTTAAAAACCCTAATCCATCAACCCTGAAAAACCCTAATCTCATCATCGTAAATAATACTAGACCCTCAACCTAATAAAACCATCTACCATTAGACCAAAAAAACTCTAAACCACTAGCCCTTAAAAATCCTCAAACCACATCTCCAAAAAAACCAAAACCTTTACCTAAAAAAACCCTCAATCCCCAGCCTAAAAAAATCCTCAAATCTTAACCCCAATACACCCTAAACCGTTATCCCAAAAAACCCTAAACCATCATCCCCAAAAAATCATAAACCTTCATTCAAAAATCAATCTAGACATTAATCCCCACCAAAACAAGAAACCAGCATCCCAACAATCCGTAAACCATAACACCATTGAAACATAAACCATCCCATCCAAAAACCTATGCCAAAAAATCCATAAACCCTAAACCCCCAAAAACCCCAAACTCCCATCACCAAAAATCCTCAAACCCATAACCCCAAAAAACCTCAACCCTCAACCCCTAGAACGCAAAATACCTCAAATATCATACCCAAAAAATCACAAACCCTCACACGAATAAAACCATCAACACTCAGCACCAAAATATAGTCAACCATATGTCCAAAAAACCCCTAAATACTCATCACAAAAAAACTTGTATCCCATAAAAACACTCAACTCTCAAAAATAAAATACCCTCAACCTTCAACCCTAAAAAACCAAAACCATGCACACAAAAAAAACCTAAAAGCTCGTCCTCAAGAACCATTTACCCATATCCCCAAAAAAGAATCATATCCCAACCCATAGCCAAAAAAACCCTCAAAATCATCCCCCAAAATCCCTTGAACGTCATCCCCCAAAAGCCCTCAATTTACATTATAAAAACCAAAACCAGCAACCAAAATAATCTCTATTCCCTCATCCCCAAAAAACACCCAAAACACATTGTTTTAAAAAACACTTAAACCCATAAGAATAAACCATTATACCTAAATAACATAAACCTTCATCCCAACAAAAAACTTATAAACACACTGCCCTAAAAAACCCAAAACCGTCAGCCCCAATAAAATCGTTAACCCTCATCCCCTAAAAACACTAAGTCCTTATCACCATAAACCATAAACCCTCTTCCCTAATAAAATCATCAATGCTCATGCATAAAAAATCCCATCAATAATCCCCTAATACCCCTAAACCCACATCCTCAAAAATACCTCAACCTTAAGGACAAAAAAACACTCATCCCTTAGCCACGAAACACCCTCAACCATCAGCCCAGTAAACCATCAACCCTCAGTCCATGAAAAACATCAATCATGATCCCAAAAAAACCCTCATCCCCCAGAGCAAAAAATAATCCTCAAACCTCATCTCCCCAGAAACCTCAAACCTCATCACCAAAAAAAATCAACCCTCATCTGCATAAAACCATCTACCCATGTCGAAAAATACTCAACCATTAGCCCCAAAAAACAACTACTATCAATTCCAAGATAACCTCAATCCTCACCCCCCCAAAAAAACAAGGATCCCTCATCCCAAAAAACCTCAATCCATATCCCTAAAAAAACACAACCCTCATCCCCCAAAAATAGTCAAACCTCATAAAAAAAACCATCAACCCCGGAATAAAAAAAACTCAATCGTCAGCCCAAAACAAAACTAAACCATTAGAAAAAAAATTTATCAAACCTCATCTCCAAAAAATCACCATCCATATCCCCAAAAAACAGTCAATCATCATCGACATGAAACCCACATTCCCAAAAAACATTCAATCCTGAACTCCTACAAACCCTCACCCATCAACCACAACATATCATCAACCCAATGAAAACCAATAAAAATTATCCCCCCAAAACACTAAACCAATAGCCCCAAGAACCCCAAAACCCTTATCCCTAAACAACCCTAAAACCTCTTCTCCAAAAGGCACTAAACCCCTTGACCCTAAACCACCTAAACCATTAACCCCAGAAACATTAATAACATCAACCCCAATAAAAAAGAAACCCTAATCACTATATAAATCCAAAACCATCATACATTAAAAATACTAGAACCTTCATCCATAAAAACCCTAAATGCTCGGGCCCACAATAACATATCTACCTACCCTGAAAAATCAGAAATCCCCAACGCCAAAAAACAACTGACCCTCATTACCAGAAACACTTAACCCTCATCACTGAATAACCCTAAAGCATTTACCCCAAAAAATCCATAACCCCCTTCCACAAAAAACTGTTTGTCGTCATCTTAAAAAAACATTAACCATAATCCCTAAAAATATTAAACCGTAGAAAAATCTGAACCAATATAAAAAAACCAAACTCATATCCTAAAAATAACCTAAAACAATATCCATAGAAAACCCAAAACTGTCATAAATAAAACACACAACCATTATCATCATAAGACTCTAAACCCACACCCACAAAAATCCAAAATCCTCAACCCCCCAAAACCCAAAATCTCGACCCTAATAAACCCAAAATACTCAGTCCCCAAAAACCACAAAACCCAAAACCATCTGACCCAAACAATGCTAAACCATTAGAATTAAAAATTATTAAACTCTTAGCCATAAACAACTATAAACTATCAACCCAATGTACATCAAAAACTAATCACCCAAAAAAGAAAAAACTCATGGTCTCAAAAAACAATAAACCCTCAACACCAAATAAATAAAAAACCATGAGTCTCCAAAATCCCCTCCACTCTACCCCAAAATCCAAAACCCTCATCCACAAAAAAACCAATCTTCATCCCTAAAACCCCCCTACCCTCATCCCCTTGCAACCCCAATAATATTTCCATGAAAACTCCAAAGCCTCATCCCCCAAAACCCCCTAACCCTCAACCCCAAAAAAACTATAATCCCTCAGCCCTCGAAATACCTAAAACAACTTCCCTAAAAACCTATACATCCTCATACCCAAAAAACTCTAAACCCGTATTCCCAAATAACCCATAACAATAATCTAGAATAATACCAAGAACAGCATCCTAAAAAACTCTAAACCCCCTTCCCCAAAAAACATTAAATTCTGATCCCCAAATAACCACCAACCACCATCCCAAAATATCCCAACGGTTAGTTCCAATAAAAAACCTGAATCCCTTTTCCTATAACAACACAATATCCTCAACACCAAAACCCCTAAATAGTCATCCACAAAAACCCTAATCCCACAACCCCTAAAATACCTACACTCTCATTTCCAATAAACAAAAATCCATCATCCCCAAAAAAAACACTTAACCCTCAACTCAATAAACAAACAACACTATGTTGCAAAAACCATTTACCTTGAACCCCAAAATCCGTAAACCCTCAGACATAAATTGCTAACCCCTCAGCCCCAAAAAACAAAATACCCTTACCACCACAAAGCAGTAAACCCTAACCCCTAAAAAACCTAAACCTGCATCCCTTTGAAACCTAAAACCCAAATTCAAAAAATACACATGACCCCAAGAAACCATAAACCAGTAGAACCAAAATATCGTAATCCCTTTACCCCAAAATAACCAAAACCCTAAGCCTTAGAATATCCAAATCCATAATCGCTAAACCCAAAAATAGCTACACTCTCAGCTAAAAAACCAGAAACTATCAGCCTGAGAAAATCGAAATATGCCACCCGATGATACCCTAAAACCTCAACACTAAAAAAACATAACCTCATTCCCCAAAAAATCTAACCCCCTTCTCTAATAAATATTAATCCCTCATTCAAAAAAAATCATAAACCATAATCCCCAAATAAACTGAATTCATCATAACTAAAAAAAACCTAATTCATCATCTCTAGAGAACCCCAAACCGTTTACACCATAAAACTGTAGTCCCTTATCCTGAAAAATCCCCAAAACCCTCATCCCAAGAAAAATATACTTCATCCCAAAAGTACCCTAAACATTAAAACCTATGAATACATAAACCCTCATCCTCTAAAAAACCAAAACCCTCATCCCCAAAAAAACCCAAAACCCTAACCACTAAAAAACTCTAAACCATAAGCCCCCCAAAAAAACCAAAAACCTCAACCCCAAAGAACATTAATCCCTCAGTAACCAAATATCCTAAACCCTAATCTCCAAAAAATTCATAACCCACATATAAAAAAAACCCTCAATGTTGAGCCCCAAAAAACCCCTATGCCATTATCCCCCAAAACCCTAAAACCAAAGGCCGAGGATACCATAAATCCTAAACATAAAAAACCACAAAACCATCATCCCAAAAAAACCCCACACCCTCAACCCAAAAAACCCAAAAAACCCAAAAAACCATCAACCCTAAGATCCCATAAACCCTCATCCCAATGAAACCCTAAATACTCAGTACCAAACAACCCTAAAACCACATTCCCAAAAACCCCTAATCCCACAACCCAAAAAACACTTTAACCCTTGGCTAAAAAAACAATAACCCTGACCCTAGAAATCCCTAAACACTCTGCCTCAAAAAACCCTAAACCCAAATCCTCAAAAGAACCTAATCCAACATTCCTAAAAAACCATAAAAGCTCAGCCATTAAAACCAATGAATTCACATCCCCATGAAACCCTATAACCTCAACCCCAAAATATCCTAAACATTCACCACCCAAAAAACTCTTAACATTCATCCTAAAAACATGAAACCCTCAGCCCAAAAATGATTTACTATTATCACAGAATACCATAAAATCGAAGCATAAATACATTTTAAACACTCGGTCCCAAAAAACATAAACCATAATCCATAAATTATAATAAACCTTCATCCCCCAAAAACCTAATCCCACTTCCAAAAAAGTCTTAAAACTCTATCCCCCTAAAACCCTAATCCATCATCCTCATTTTTCCATAAACCCTTATCCCCAAAACCATATTACCCAAAATATCAAATCCCTAATCACCAAAAAACACGAAACCCTATGTTGAAAAATCTATAAACCCTCATAAATAACTATTTACCATCATTTCCAAAAAAACCCGAAACAATTGGCCCCAAAAACCTCAAAACACTCAGTCATAAATAACCATTGACCCCAAAAAACCATAAAGCATCATCCCCCAAAACCACTAAACTATATCCCACAAAATTACCAAAACAGTAATCCCTAAAACACAAAAACCCTCATCCTCAAAACCACTAATCCCTCAACCACAAAAAAATATTCCCTAGGCCCCAAAAAACCAAAACCATTTCCCCGAAAAACCCTAAAACCCAATCCCCAATGAAACCAAAACACTTAGTCCCAAATAACTCTAAACCATCACAAAAAAAAATCATTAAAACCTCAACCCCAAAAAACCAATACCCTGAACTTATGAAAACCATAAACATTAAGTCACAAAGAACCATAAAAATTCATCCAAAAAACCCCAAAACATTCATTCCGAAAAAGCCTAAACCCCCATCTCTAGACTCCCCTAAACCCTCATCCCAAATGTCCCTGCACCCTGATTACAAAAGAAACAAACCCCAATACCTAAAATCCCTAAACCCTCATCCAACAAGAAACACTAAATTCTAATCCTTAAGAAAACATAAACCCACATCCATAAATAAACATAATCCCTTATAACCAAAAAACAACATAAACCCTCCACCATAATAATATCTGAACCCTCATCCCCCCCAAAACCTGAAACCCAATGTCCTAAAACCCCTAAGAACTCATACCTCAATATACCATAAACCCTTTGCCCCAAAAAACCCAAAACAATCAGTCACAAAGAAAACCCAAAACCCATTTCCCTCAAATGCCATAAACCCTTATCCATAAAAACCCTAATCCATTCACCCCAAAAAACACTATTCCATCATCCCTAAAACTTCCAAAACCATCACACCAATAAAATCATTGGTCCCTCAGTCCCAAAAACCCCAAAACCAACAACCCTAAAAAAACCAAAACACTTACTGCCTAAAAACCCTAAACTCTCACCCCCAAAATTCCATAAACATTCACTCCTAGAAAAACATAAACTCTCATCTTAAAAAGACCAAAACCCTCAGAAGAAAAAATCCATTATCCCTAACAATCCCTAGCACTCCTTGGATGAAAACAATATACCCTCTTACAAAAATACATTAAACCATAATCCCAAAAAAATCCAAGAACCTCCATCCATAAAACCCATAAATCCTCCAACAACTAAAGATAAACCCTCAACCCCACAAACAGTAAACCCTCATCCACAAATAACCCAAAACCTCTAAACTTAAATAACCTAAATGCTCAGCCCCATAATACTCTAAACAATCAACTCCAATTTACAATAAACACTAACCCACCAAACTATGGTCCCTTATTCCCAAAAAACAAAAAACCATAAACCCCCAATACCCACAATCCTAAGCCCCCAAAACACATAATATTTCATTTTCCCAAAACACTTATCCCTATAGCCCCAAAATCCATAAACCCACAATCCCAAAATACTATATATCATCATCACAAAAAACCAACAACACACAATACTAAAAAAACATCTACCCGTTTTCCACAAAACCCATAAGCCCTAAAAAACAAAACAATAAAAAATCAACTGAAAACACGAAACTCTGATCCCTAAAAACTCTATTCCCACAAAAAACCAAAACACTCAAACCCAAAAAACCCCAAAACCCATAGCCTCAAAAATCAATACTCCATCAAAAAAACCCTAAATCCTTATCCATAAGAACCCATAAACCCTCCCCTATAAACATCTTTAATACCACAGCCACACAAATACTATAAATTTCCTTCCCAAAAAACCCATAAAAACTCAACCCCCAAAACCCTAATCCCTCATCCAAAAAACCCCATATTCCTAATCCACCAAAAATATAAATCATTAACACTGAAAAACACTAAACCCCCATCCCCAAAAAACCATATACCTTCAGACCTAAAAATAATAATGCCTCATCCCTAAAAAACCCTAGTCCCCAATCCATAAAAAAACTCTAAACACATTGCACTAAAAACCCAAAAACTTCCACCCAAAAATCACTATATCCTTATCCCCAAAAAACCCTAAACGCTAAACTACAAAAAACCATTATTCCACTGCCCAAAAAAATACTCAACCCTCTACCCTAGAAATCCCGTAACGCTCGTTCCAAAATATTCCTAAACCCTGAATCCAAAAAATACATAAGCCTTCAACTAAAAAAACAATAAACACACATCCCCAAAAAACCCAAAACATTCATTACTTAAAACCCATAAACCCGTAGCCCCCCAAAACCCTAACCCCTCAACCCCCAAAAATACAAAACCCCCAATCTTAATATACTCAAATATGAGAACCCAAAATTCCATAATCTCATATCCCTGAAAACCAATACCACTGACTCCAACTGCCAGAAACCATTATCCCCCAAAAAAATGTAAATTCTAAGCCCCAAAAATACTGTAAACCCTAATCCTAAAATTCCTAAAACCCTCACCCCCAAAAAAATGGAAACCCACAATCCCAAAATACCCTTCACCATCATTCCCAAAACAATTAAAACACATACTACCATAAAAACATAAATCCTCAATAATAAATGAAAAATAAGCCCTAAACCCCAAATAAACCTCAACTCTATCCAATAAAAAAACACTAAACTCTCAACCCTAAAAAGCCTCAAACCCCCATCCCCCCAAAACACCCAAAATGATCTTAAAAAAAACAAAAACCCCAAATCCAAAAAACTGTAAGCCCTCACACCAAATAACACTAAAAAATCATCCCCAAAAACTGTAACACCCATCCCAAAATAACCCTAATCACTCATCACCAAAAAACCCTATACCATTAGCACCAAAAATCATTAACCGTTATCAACAAAAAACCATACAACCTCATCCAAAAAAACACAAAATAATTAGACAAAAATAATTGAATCATGGTCCCCAAAAACTCTAAACCCATAGCCAAAAAAATAGTAAACCATCAACCCCAAAAAACCCAAATTCCAAATCAGAAAAAGCTATAAACCCTTAGTCCCAAAAAATCATAAACCCTTGTCTAAAAAACCAAAAACCCGAAGCCCCCAAAATTCTAACCCTCATCCCTAGAAATCCTTAAAATCTCATCCCCAAAATGTACTGAAAAATAATCCCCCAAAACACCAAACCCTCATCCCTAAAAAAACCATAAATCCGCTACTCCAAAAATATCCTAAAACCTCATCCCTAAAAACCCAAAACCGTCACACCCAAAAAACCCTCAACGTTCATCACCAACAAATAATAGATCCTAATTCCAAAAAAACCATAAACCATTCTACCAAAAAAACCCAAAACCCTCAGTCCTAAAAAATCCTAAACACTCATCCCCAAATCCCCTAAACAATTAACACACATAAACAATAAATCCCCAAAACCAGGAACCCCAAAACCCTCATCCCCAAAAAACCTAAGACCTCACCCCCAAAAAACAATAAAACATCACCCCCAAATACCCTAAACCCTCAGTACAAAAATAACCTAAAACTTTAGCCCACCCAAATCCCAAAACCCTCTGTCCCAAAAAAAATAAAATTTCAACCCCCCAAAAACCATATTCATAAATACAAACAAAACCCTAAACCCTCATCACCAACAAACCCTAAACACTCGGCCCCCAATAACCCATAACCTCCTACCTAAAATAACATAATCCCTTTGCTATAAAAAACATAAAACCCTCATACCCAAATAACAATAAAACCTCAACAGAAAATAAACCAAAACGCTTAGTACAGAATAAAACCAAACTCTCATCCTCAAAATACACTAAACCTTAATCCCTCAAAACCCAAAATTCTCCTACAAGGAAACTTAAAATGTTGACATCAGAACCCAAAATTATGCATCCCAACAAAACAAAAAAACTAATCCCCAAAAACAGTAAACCCTTGTCACCAAAAATTCCAAAACACTCATCCCCATAAAACCCAAAAAACACAGTAACAAAAAACATTAAACGCTCATCACCCAAAAAACCTCAACCTTATGATTAAATTACCAAGTCCCCAAAAACAAATATTCCAAAACACTCATCCCCAAAAAAATGCTTAACATTTATCCCCCAAACCCTAAATCCTAATCCCAAAAAGACTTTAAACCCTAATTACCAAAATACCTCATACCCTAACACCCAAAATCTATAAAAAACCATGAACCATTAACCCTAAAAAAACATCAACCCTCAACCGTAAAAAACCCTCAACCCACAGAACCCAGATAAATATTGTACCCTTCACCCAAAAAACATTTAAACCTTATAACTCATCCCGAAAAAGGCTGAACACTAACACCAAAAATAAATTATCCCTTTTCCAATAAAACCCTTGAACCCCCATGCCCAAACAAACACTAAACCCTCATCACCTAAAACCCCCAATCCCATAATCCCAGATGATCTTAAATCCGCAACCCTAAGAAAACTGAAATCATCACACCTCAAAAACATAATCCTTCAATTCCAAAAATCTCAAAAACCTCATCCTAAAAAAATACTAAAATACCAATCCTAAAACACTCATCTGTTATCCCAAAAAAAACCCAAAACTGTCACCCCGAAAAGCATTAAACCCTCATCCCCAGAAAACCCAAAACCGTCATCCCTAAAAACCCTAAACCCCTATCACCCCAAAATCGTCAACCTAAAACCCCAGAAATTCTGAAACTCGTATCCCAAATTCCACCCAAACCCTACAACCCTTAATCCCAAAACCTTCACCCCTAAACAACCCTAGAAACTCAACCTCAAAAAACCCTCAACCCTCAATCCCTATCCCCATAAACCCTCATCCCCTAAAAAACTAATCCCTCATCCCCTCATCCCCAAAATCCTCATCAAAAAAAAATATTAAACACTAAACCCCAAAAAAGTAATAAAATTTTATCCCTAAAAAACACTAAGCAATAATCGTGAAGAACCCTTAAACTGCCATCACCAATAACACTAAATCCTCCGCCATAAATGACCCTAAAACCTTAGTTGAAAAAACAATATAAATACTTCTCAAGAAACTCAAAACCCTCAACCAAAAAATCCTAAAACATTAGCCACAAAAAACACTAAGCCCACAGGCAAAAAAACCCTAAAACCACATCCCCAAAAAACATATAACCAACTTCCCAAAAAATTCCCAAATCCTAAGACCCAAAAAAAATTAAAACATTATCTCTTAAAAATGAAATCCCACATCCCCAAAAAACAAAAGCCATCAAACACCAAATATATTAAATCGTGATCCCCCAAAAGACATTAATCTATCGTCCCCATATAATACTAAACTGTTAGAATGAAAATTCCTAAAACCTCATATCCAAAAAACAATGAAAATATATCAACATTAAACCATGAACCCTCTTCCCCAATAAACCCTACACCCATACCCCCCAAAACACTTAACTCAACGCTCCAAAAAACCCCCCACTCTTTGACCACAAAAAATCTTCAAGCCTCCGCCCCAAAAAACCTAGATTCATCATCCTTCAAAATAAATAAACCCTCATCCCCAAAAATCCATGAATCCTCATCACTAAAAAACATTTAACCCTTATCCTCAAATAACCACGAACCATCATTCGCCCAAAACCATGATCTCTTAGCCCCTATAAACCCCTAAACCCTAGGACTCAAAAAACACTTAACCCTCCTCCCAAACCTACATTGAAACCACTTTCCTCAGACCTAGAAAACCATGGAAACTCAGCCCCAAACAAATCCTTAACCATCTATCTGAAAAACCATGAACTATAAACCTCAAAACACTAAACCCTTATAAACAAACAATTCTAAACGCTCAACCCCTAAAAACCATATCCATGAGCCTCATTCCACCCTAAAAACTCACCCCCAAACAACCTTGAACCCCAAACACCTAATATCATTGAAACCACAGTTGAAAAAAAATCCACAACCCTCTACCAAAAAAATCCAGAACGCTTTTCCACAAAAACAATACCCCCTCTACCCTAAAAATTACACAACCCTATTCACCAAAATAAAAAGAACTGTAAGTTTCAAAAACCATTGAACCCTCATTCCCGATCCCCCTGAATCGTTATCCAAATAATCCCTCAACCCCCAGCCCAAAAAACCCTCATCCCCAAAAAACCTAAAGCCTCATCCCAAGGAAACTATAAACTCTCAGCCCAAAATTACATTACAACTTATTCCTAAAATAAACCCTAAACCCACATCCCCCAAAAAATCCAAAACACATAGCGCCAGAAAAAGCTAAACCCTATGCTGCGAAAACCCCTAAACCCCCAAAACTATCATTCCATGAAATCCAAAAACATTATTCTGTAAAAACACCTAAATCCTCATTTAAAAAACATAAACCGTACCAGCACACCCAAACATGAAAACCCCACCCAAAAATTTCTTAATCCCATAGCCAGAAAAGCACAAACCCTCAACCCAAAAAAACCCATAATCTATCCTCCCTTAACTACGATAAACAATGAGCACTAAAATACATAAAACCTAACCCCGTGAAAAACAAAAATCGATATACCTAAAATAAAATAATCCCTCACACAAAAGAACATAAAAACCCTTATCCCTAAAAACCATTAACCCGCAATGCAAAAAAACTCAATCCCATTATCTAAAATATTCCATAAACCATCATCCTGAAATCTCCTAAAACCTCATCCCCAAAAAAACATGGATTCCCAAAAAACAAAGAACACTCATCCCCAAAAAGCCATTGAATCCTCATCCCCAAAAAAACAAAAAAAATTAGCCCCTAAAACCCATAATAGTCATACCCAAAAACCCTAAATCCTCATCCCCAAAAACATTGAAAACGATGCTAAAAAATCCTAATCCCACAGTCCTAAAAAATTTATAAACCCTCAACCACAAATAACCCCATACTTCTATCTCGAAAAAACCCCTAAACAATCAACCCAAAAAAACTCTAAACCCCCATCCCAAAAAAAAACACTAAACCCTACGCAGCAAAAAACCCTAAACCATCATCTTTTAATCCTTTAAACCATCATCCCCCCAAAACCTTAAACCTTCATTCCCCAAAACATGTAAACCCATATCCTCAAATAACCTAATCCCTCCTCCTAGAAAAATATTTGAACTATCCGTCATAAAAATCCTTGATTTCTCAGCCCCCATAAAACCCAAAAACCATATTATTAAAAACCCTTAACACCTCAGCCCGAAAAAACAACAAAACACATATCCTAAAAAATCAAAATCTTTATCCCTAAATACCATAAACCATAATCCCCAAAAAATCATTAACTCATCCATGATATATCTCTAAACTATTTCCCCATAAAATCCTAAACCACTGCCCCAAAAGACAATAATCCCTCATTCAAAAACCCCACAACTCTTAGCCCCAAAACTAGAAAAACATTAGCACCAAAAAATCTTAAACCCTCATCCCCAAAAAACAACAAACACACTCACCAAATTACCCTAAACCCTCAGGCGTAGAAATTTCTAAACCTGATCACCAAAAATATCATATACCCTATTATGAAAAAACCCTACACCCTTATCCAAGAACCACTATGCCCTTTGACCAAATGTAGCATAATCCATCAACTCCAATACCCAAACCCCATAGCTCGAAAAAACCCTGAACCCGCTATCCCATTGAACACCAATCCCTTAGCACTGAAAACCCTAATCCCTATGCCCCATGAAACCCTAAACACTCATCCATAGGAAACCCCAGACACACGCCCCTATAAAACAATAAACACATAGCCCCATAATTCCATAAACCCACAACCCCAATAAACCCTATACACTCATGAACAAAACCCATAAAACAACACTCTCAAATTACCCTAAACCCTAATCCAAAAAAAAATCTATAACCCCTTAGTCCAAAAAAACCCAAGACCCTTAACCCTATAAAACCCATAAACCATCATCCCCATAAAATCTCAATCCATCATCCCTAGAAAACCATATTCACATAATCCTCAGAAACCCCAAACACTTAGAATGAAGAATCCATAAACAAATATCCCCAAAAATCTCTAAAACCTCATCCCTAGAAAACCCTAAACCATCATCGCACGAAAATCCAAAAACCTCAAAACCTATCATGCTTAAACCTTTAGCCTTTGAAAACCCAAAACACTCAACCCGAATACATCCTAAAATCTAAACCCTAAAAAAACCAAAAACCCTCTACCCAAAAAATGTGCTGAAAATCCATCCCTAGAAAACCCTAAACCCTCATGCCCAACAACCCATAACCATATGCACAAAAAACCCAAAACTCTCATCCAAAAAACACCATAAAACATCATCCCTAAAAAACATAATATTTATTTCCTAAAATACACATATCTTAAACCTGAGAAAACCACAATCTATCAACCCTTGATGAAACTAAACTCTCATCCCCAGAAAACCCTAAACACCCAACCCTAGAAAACCCTAAAACCTCACCCTTATAAAATGATAAACCCTCAACCCCTGAAAACCGTAAACCCTCGGCACCAATAAAACCTAGAACCATAGTAATAGAATATTGTAATCCATCATACCAATAAAACCCTAAATCCTCTATGATAGAAAACCCTAAACCCTAAAACCTTGAAAAACCTCAACCCACTTCCCTAGAAAAATAGAAAACCTCATCACAAGAAATCCCGAATCCCCCATCCATAGAAAATGAAAACCCCCAAATCTAGGAAACCATAAACCCTCATCCCTTGGATATCCAAAACCCTAATCCCCTCCAATCTCAATACACTCATCTCTAAAAACACTAAACCCTCAGGCCTATAATACCTTAAACCCTAAGACCCAAAAAACACTAAACCTATAGAACTAGAATACCCTAATCCCTCCATTCTTGAAAACTCTAAACCCTCTTCCCTAGAATATACTAAAGCACCATCCATAGAAAACCCTAAATCCCCACAAATTGAACACCATAAACCCCCATCCCCATAAAACTCTAAAATTGCTTCCCTAAAAAACACTAAAACCTCATTCACTGAAAATCCAAAACCAGTAAGACTATAAAACCCCTAATCCTATATCCCATGAAAACCATAAACCCATAGCCAACGAAAACCCTAAATCATCAGCCCTAGAATACACTAAACCGACATCACTAGAACATAATAAACAATACACTCCATAAAACCCTTAACCCTCACAAAAAAACCCTAAACCCTTATCCACGGAAAACCATACACCCTGAACCTTGGTAAAAAATGAACCCTGATTCCAAGAAAACCCTAAAACTGTATCCCCATAAAACACTATTACTATGGCCATAGAAAAACAAAACCCCTCATCCTAATAAAATGAACTATTTTTATAATCAAAACCTAAAATAGTATCCCTAGAATACCATAATAACTCAGTATAAGAAAACCATAAACCATCATCTCTAGAAAACCTTAAACAATTTGATCCAAAAAAACCCTAAACACTAAGCCCATTAATCGCTATACCCACGTCCCCATAAAACCCAACACCCTCATCCATAAAAAAACCTAAACCAACAACCCATGAAAAAACAAATCACTCATCCCATGAAAACCCAAATCCCAATCATCAAAAAAACTAACCCCCTCACCCTAAAAACCATAAAACCTTAAAAAATTAAAACCATATTACGTCATACCTAGAAAATAGTAAACCGCCATCCCAAGAAAAACCTAAACTCAATGCCATAGAAAACCCAAATCCTTCATCCAAATAAAATCCAAAACCCTTAACTGTAGAAAACCCTAAACCATCACCCATAGAATTCCCTGGACCCTCATCTTTCGAAAAACTTAAACCCTCAGCATGATAAAACCCTAAACTCTCATTTATAATAATCCTTTTTCCTACAAACATAGAGACCATTATCTGATAGCATGAGCAAACCCTATTCCCATGACCCTAGTAAAACATAAACCAAAATCCCTAGAAAACCCTACACCCTTCACCCATGAAAACCTGAAAGCCTCAGAACTAAAAAATACTAAATCTTCAACATGAAAAATCCAAAAACATTAAATCCAGGAAAATCATAAATCACCATCCCCATGAAACCCTAAACACTCACCCCAGAAAACCAAATACATATTCCTCAAAATACACCAAACCCTCATCCCCATAAAACTGTAAAACCTCACCCACATAAAACCTTATATCCTCAACCGCATAGAACCCTAAACACTCATACCCAAAATACCCAAATCACTAATCTCTAGAAAACACTAAACCCTCATCCATAGATAAATCTAAAACCATATCCCTTAAAACCCATATATCGTAGTCCATATAAAAACCAAAACCCCCACCACAAGAAATCCCAAATCTATAATCCCCAGAAATCCATAAATCTCCATCCTCATAAAACCCAAATCCCATATCAATAGATAACCCTAAAATCTTATCCCATTAACAAAATATACCCTCATCCATAGAATACACTAAACCCCAATAAACGGAAAAAAATAAATCCCATGTTTCAAAAAACCCTAAACCCGCATCCACATATAACCCAACACCCTTCTCACTAAAATACCCTAAACCCTCATCCCTCGAATACCCTAGACTCTCATCCCTAGAAAATCCAAAACCTTCGTCTCAATAAAACCCAAAATCTTCTTCCCTAGAAAACCTTTTTTCACACATCCATAAAAAACCAAAATTCGATAGCCTAAAAAATCCCTAAGACACTGAATCTAGAAAACCCTAATCCCAAAGCCCAAGATATCCCTAAACCATTATCCCCAAAAAATTATCAATCCTCCAACCCAAAAAATTCTATCCTGCCATCACCAAATTCCCAAAGTGCACAACACCAAAAATCCATAAATCATCAACAACATAAAACACTAAACCCATTGCCATTGGAAATCCTAAACCCTACAACCCAGAATACTCTTAACACTCCTCCATAGAAATCACTAAATCCTCATCAATAGAAAACCATTAAACTATCATTTTACGAATACCCTAAACCCTCAACATCATAATATCCATAACCATCATAAGCAGGAAACCCAAACCTCATCCCAAAAAAATGTTAACCTATAGTACTAGATAATTATAATCAATTGGCTCTAGACCAACAATAACCCTCTTCCCCAAAAGTCCCTAAGACCTCTTCCACATAAAACCTAAACCATCACCACTAGAAAACCATATATACCCATCCATAGAAAAATCTAATCCTACATTCACAATAAAAAACAATCCTACAGCACCAAAAAATCATAAACCCCCAGACAAATAAAATCATATGCCCTCACCACTATAAATCCATAATCCTTCAACCCAAATAATCACTAAACCCATAACATGATAAAACCCTAAAACCTAACCCCCAAAAATTCTAAAACTCTAATTCCTATAAAAATAATCAATCCTATAAATCCCTAAACACTCTTCATTTGAAAATTGTAATAACACATCCCTAAGAAAAACCCTAAACCATCAGACCACGAAAACCCTAAACCCTTAGTCATAGGAGACACTAATCCCTCCACCCTATGAAAACCTAAAACCATGGCCCAAGGAAAACCTACACCCTCATCCCTAGAAAACCCTTTAACACTGATCATAAGAAAAACCTAAACCATTATCCAAAAACAACACTAAACCCTTGACCCTAGAAAACCCTGAACCCACAAAACCAGAACTGATTAAACCCACACCCACTGAAAACCATAAACTCACATCCATAGAAAATCATAAACCCGAGAACCAGAATAACCTAAACCATAATCCCAAAATACCCTAATCTCCTAGCACTAGAAAACAATTATTAAACTATCCTAGAATATCCTAAACCCACATCCCTAGAAAATACATAACCATCATCACCAGAAAATCCTAAATAGTCATGAAAACTATACTAAAAATCCCCATCCCTAGAATACCCTAAACCTTATTCCATATATAACATGAGAAAACCTTATATGCTAAGCCCAAAAAATCCAAAAACCCTCATTCTCAAAAAACAAGAAACTGTTATCCCTAGAAAACCCTAAACCCATAGTCTTAGAAAACCATAAACCCTAATCCCTAGAAATCCCTAAACACCCTTCCCCTGAAAATACTAATATCTCAGTCCTAGAAACCCCATAATCATCAACCCTCTATACCACTAAAAACTCATCCATTGAAAACCAAAGACCCTTTGTCCATGAAATTCCAAAACCCCCACCCTATAAAACTAAAAACCCCTAAACAAAAAAATCCCTAAACCCTAACCCCGATAAAACCCTAAACCATCATCCCTAGATTACCCTATTACATCATCTCAAGAAAACCATAAAACAATATCCATAGAAAAACTTATATCCATAGCCCCATAAAACATAAGAACCTCATTCCAAAAAACCCTAAACCTTCAACACCATAAAACTAGAGACCCTCATCCAAAAAAACCCAATACCCTCATAGCCAGAATACTCAAAACCCTCATCCCTATAAAATCATTAATCCCATACCCTTGAAAGCAATAAAACCCATCCCTTAATATCTCTAAATCTCTATACTGAAAAAATCCAAAATCCCAAGCACCATAAATACCTAAACCCTCATCCATAGAAAACCTAAATCCATCAATACCAAAAAAAACCTAAAACCTCATCCCATTAAAATCTTAAACCCTTCTCCCTAGATTTAGAAAATCAAAATCCCTCATCCCTTTAAAAAAAATAAACCCTTTTTCTAGATAACCCTAAACCCTTATCCCTAGAGAAAAAAAAATCCCCAGACCTAGAAAATCTTATACCCAAATGTACAAGAAAACCTGAGGTCCCCAACCCAATAAAACAATAAAAAATTTTGCCCATAAAACAGCAGTACCACAATCCCATAAAATTAAAAACCCTTATCCTCTGAAAACACTATTCACACAGCACTAAAAAACCATTAACCTATTGCCATAGAGAACTCTAAACCCCGATCTCCATAAACATCGTAACCCTCATCCAATAAAACACTAAACCATAGTAATAGAAAAACATAAACACTAATATCTAGAAAACCTCTTACCCTATTACCTAGAAAACCCTAGACCTTAATCCCCAGATAACACTAAACCTTTAACACCTGAAAACCCAAAACACATAGCCCTAAAAAACCCTATACACTCAGCCCAAAAAACAATAAACCATTATTCGAGAGAACAAAAAACTATTCAAACTAGAAATCTCCAACCCCCATCCTCTGAAAAAACCAAAACCCTCACGCTAAAAAACCCTAATCACATTTCCATATAAAAACTAAAACCTTGACGTAGAAAATAATAAACCATTTGTCGATGAAATACCTATCCCTCAACCCAAGATAACCCTAAACCATAATCCCAAAAATAATAAATCTTCAACCACAAAATACCGTAAACAGTTACCAAAAAACAAAACCTCATCCTTAGAAAACATTAATTTATTAGCATTACAAATCCTAAACTCTCATCCCTAGAAAACCCAAAACCCTTATACCTAGAAAAACCTAAACACTGAGCTCTAGAAAACCGAAAAACATCATCCCCATAAACAATAACCCATAACCCTAAACATCCCAAAACCCTCATCCCTATAAATCCCTAATCCCCATTATGTAGATAACCATACACCCTCAACACTAGAAAACCCTAAATAGTCATCCCCTTAAACCCCTAAACCCCCAGCCCTAGAAAACCCAGAACCCTCTACACCAGCAAACCCTAATCCATATATCTTACAAAAACCGTTACCCTCACCCAAAAAATACCTTAAAACCCTTCCTAAATAGAAGTTAAATACTTATATTAAGAAAACACGAAACACTTAGCCCTAGAAATCCCAAATCCCTCAACTAGAAAAATATCTAAACCCTAATCCTCATGACAACATAATCCCTCAACCCCATAAAACTGTTCAAAATCATTCACAAGAAAAACTTAAACTATCATTACCAAAATACCATAAAACCTCAAACCGAAAAACCCCTAACCCCACTTCCCCAAATACCCTTAAACCCTCATCTTGAAACAACCCCTAAACAATCATCTAAATAAAACTGAAACCCCATACCAGCAAAAAACCCAAACCAATAGCCCCCCAAAACCCTGAATCCCCAACCCCATAAAACCCTAAACTTTCTACGAAATAAAATCTAAACCTTCATCACCAAAAGTCTATAATCCCTCATCCCCAATTATCTTTATACCCTAATCCACAAAAAACTCTAAACCATTACCACTAAGAAAACACAAAACAATCAGTCTGGAAAAACCAAATAAACTCAACTAAAAACACTAAACCCCCATAATATAAATTTATAATAAAAAATACCCAAAAAACCCTAGGTCTCCTCCCCCCAAAAAAATGATTTTCCCCTACAACACATAGCCTTTATCCCATGAAATCACTACTCCCACCTCCTAAAAAACCCTAAACCCTCATCTACAAATAACCCAATATTGTTATCCCCAAAAAACCAAAAAACCCCATCCCCTACAAACCCAAAAACCACACCCAAGAAGACCACAAACCCTCATCCCCAGAAACACCATATACCCTAATCTCTAAAAAAATACAAAACCCACAACCCAAAAAACCTTATACTGTTAGCCCATTAAACCCCAAAAATCATTCCCCTATAAAATCCTAAATCCTCATCCCCCCAAAATCCTATATCATTATACAAAAACTACACCAAACCCCATCCAAAAAACCTGATAACCTCATTAGAAAATAATTGAATCCCTCATCCCTAAAACTGCAAAGCCCTCATCCCTAGAAAGTCCGGATCCCTCAGCCGAAAATAATTCTAAACCATTTATCCCTATCCCTGAGCCCCAAAAAACCTAATCCCTCAGCCACATAAAATACTAAACCCTCATCCTTGTAAATACCTATACCCTCATCCCCAGAAAACCAAAATCCATCTTCCCAAAAAACACCAAACACTTATTTTAAAAAACCCTAAAATCACAGCACAAAACATCATAAACCTCATCCCCAAAAACATAAATCATCATCCCCAAGAAAATCTAAACCAAAATCCCCAAACAACTATAAAACCTAATCCCAAAAAAATCTATAAACACTAATCTTAAAAAAAACCATAAAACCAAATACCCAAATAATACTAATCCCATAGCCCTAAATATTATTATCTCTCATCACACAAAAGTGATAAACCATAGCCCCAAGACACCCTAAAACGTTATCCCCAAAAAACTGAAAACACTCTACCTTAAAATACACAAAACCATCAACCCCATAAAAAACCTTATACATTCACCCCATGAAAACCCAAAAACACTCATCCCAAGTAAATCATAAAACATCAACACTAAAAAATAATAATCCTTCAGCCTTAGAAAACCCAAAAACCTCACCACACAAAACCTTAAACCCACACCCATTGAAAACCCTAATCCCTCACCGTTAGAAATCCCTAAATAATACACCCCAGAAAAACTGAAATACATGACCCCAGAAAAACCCTAAATCCTCATCCCTAGAAAAACATTAACCCAAATCCAGAGAAAACTCTAAAGATTCATCCGACAAATGCTAAACCCTTGGCCAAAGGAAACAATAAATGGTCATCTTTAAGAAAAATAAACCCTTTACTCCAACAAAACTATACCCTCAGAAATAGAAAACCATAAACCATCTTCTCCAGAAAACTGTTAATCCCCACCACCATAAAACCATAAATCATTTTCCCCAGAAGACTCGAAACCGCTAGCTCTAAAGAAACATAAACCCTAATCCCTACAAAATACTAAACCCTTAGCCCATGAAAAACCTAATCCTACCTCCTTATATAATTTAAAACCCCCTACAAGAGAAAATTCTAAACCCTCATCCCTAAAAATCATCAACCCCCAACTCCAGAAAACCCTAAATTCTCATATTTAAAAATTCCCTAAACCCTTTATCCCAGAAACCCCTAAACCCTAATCCCCCTAAATCCCTAAACTCACATCTCTAGAAACCCAAAACCTTCATCCAAGGTATACCATACAACATTACCCATAGAAAACCATAAAACCACATACCTATAATAGAAAAAAACCCATAGTCTCAAAAAACCATAAACCCGCACCCCCTAAAAACCATAAACCCACAACACCAGAATTCCCTAAACCCATAGCCCCAAAAAAACCTAAACCCTCATTCCAAAAAAGTTATAAATCATCATACGTGGTAAATCGTAAAAAATATTACCTAGAGAACCCAACACCGTCATTACTAGAGAAACATAAACCCTCATATTGAGAAAACAATAAACTCTCATCGCTATAAAATTATTAACTGGAGAAGAAAAAACCATAAACCCTAAGCTACATAAAACAATAATCCCTCATCCCCAAAAAACACTAAACCATCATCCCCACAAAACTCTAAATCCTCATCCACAAAAAATCCTAATCCCACCCCCCAAAAAAACTCTAAACACTCATCCCCAGAACCCCTTCAACAATGTGCTCCAGAATACACTAAACCATCAGCACCAGGTATCCATAAATACTTATCACCCAAAAACCACAACAAATCTCCCCAGAACACCCCAAAACAGTAATAAAAAAATTCCAAAGTGACAAATAAAACCTAAAACCCTCACCCTAGAATAACCTAAAAATCCATACATAGAATAATTAAACACCCACCCCCCCCCCCAAAACACCCATTCCCATGCCCTAGAAAACCCCAAAAACTCATCCCTGAAAATCATTAAACATTCAGACCCATATTATCAAAAACAGTCATACAGTTAGAAGCCTAATATCCTATCACCTGAAAAACCTAAACACTCCACCATAGATAATTATATTTCCTCCTCACCAAAAAATCCTAAATCCTCATACCCAAAAAATACCATTACTCCTAAGATCCAAAAAACTCAAAACACTCATCCCTAGAAAATGCTAAACCTTCTTCCCCATAAAACTTGACACCCCTAGTACCAATATTATCTAATACCACATAATTAGAAATCCCTAAACCCTCATCCCATGAAAACACTAAACCCATAGCCACATTAATCACAAAACACTAATCCACCAAAAATCCAAACCCCTGGAACCTGGAAAACACATAAACCCTACCCCAAAAAAACACTAAAATCTCATCTGCATAAAAGCCTAAATTCTCAGAGCTAGAAAAAACAAAACCATTAGCACCAAAAACCATAAACCCATATCCCCAAAAGAACCCAAACCATAATCCCCAAATAACCCTATGCCCTGATTCGTACAAAACACTAAACCCTGCTCCATTGAAAATCCTAGACCCCATCCCTAGATAAAACTAACCCCCAATCCCATGAAAACCATAAACCCTCCACTATAGAAAACATAAAATATTCATCCCCATAAAACAACAAAACCATTATCTCCTGAGAATCCTAATGCCTCATCCCCATAAAACACTAAACACACAAGCCCATTAAACCCTAAACCCACATCCCAATACACAAATCATCATACCCTGAAAACCAAAGAACCTCTGCCCAATATTACCCTAAAAACTTATCTCTGAAAAAAACCTAGAATCATAACACCCATGTCCCTTAAAACCTCAGCCCTAGAAAACCATAAATCTCATCATCCTCAGGAAACCCTAAATTACCATCCCCATGAATTCCTAATCCTTCAGCCTGAAAAAACTCGATACCCTCAACCGTAGAAAACCCTAAACCCCAAGACATAGAAAAAATTAATCCATAATCCCTAGAAATACATAAACCCTTATCCCTAGAAAATCCTAGAACCCCTGCCCTGAAAACCCTAAACCCTTAGAACTAAAAAAACCCAAAAAAGACTCATTCATAGAAATACCTTGACCATAATCATCTAAAACAATAATAATAAACCCTAGAAAACACTACACTCCCAACTCTAGAAAACTGTAAACCCGCGTTCCTGTAAAAAACCTAAAAACTCATCCCTAGAAAATTGTAAACCCTCAGACCTAGAAAACATTGAAACACCATTATCGAAAAAACTTATTCCCAAATACCTAGAAAACACTAGAAGCTCTTCCCAAAAACCACTTAATCCTCATCACCAAAAAATACCAAATCTTATATCCTTCGAAAACCCAAAACCCCAAGCCCCAATAAAACATGATTAATCTTCCCTAAAAACCCTAACTCTGTACCCCAAAAATAACCTAACCCCCATCCCTAAAAAAAATTCTCTTCCCCAAAAAACCCTAAACACGTAGCATTAGAAAATCCTAAAACATATTTCCTAGAAAACCCAAAACCCTTAGGATTAGAAACCCCTATACCTTTATCCCTAGAAAACCCTTAACCCTCAACACCAAAAAAACAAAAACTCGTATCCCCATAAAATCATAAACCCTCATTCCCATATAATCCATTTCCTTCAGCCCCATAAAACCCTAAACCCTCTGCCCCATAAAACCATAAACCCATAGCCCATGATAGCTAAAAACCCCCATCCCCAGAAAACCATAAACCCCCAATCATATAGCTACAAAAAACACTACTCCATCACAAATGATAACCTAAATCCTTATCACTAAAAACCAATAAACCCTCCCCTCTAAACATCTTAAATCCCACACCCACACAAATACTATAAATCCTCTTCCCCAAAAACCCATAAACACTCATCCCCCAAAATCCAAATCCCTCATCCTCAAAAATCCTTAATCCACATCCATAAAAATTATAAATCTTTATTACCTAAAAACACTAAACCCTGAACCCCGAAAACTCTATACCCTCAGAACTAAAAAAAATTCTGCCACATCCCTAGAAAACCCTAGTCGCCAAGCCATAAAAAACTATAAAATTACTCCACTAAAACCCCTAAAACATCCACCCAAAAAAAATTATACCCTTATCCCCAAAAATCCCTAAACCCTAAACTGAAAAAAAATCCTTATTCCACATCCCCAAAAAATACTCAACCCTCATCCCTAGAAATCCCTTAATTCACATTCATAAAAATTCCTGAACACTAAGCCAAAAAAATCCATTTTCCTTCAACTAAAAAACACTAAATACATAACCCCCAAAAAACCAAAACATTAATTACCCAAAACCCGTAAAACCCTAGCCCCCCAAAACCCATAACCCCCAAAAATATAAAACCCTCAATCTGAAAATACTCTAATCCCAAAACCTAGTAGGCGATAATCCCATAACATCAAAAACCAATACCACTGGCACCAAAATTCCTAAACCATTATACCATAAAAAACATAAATTCAAAGCCCCAAAAAACTGTAAACCCTCATCCCAAAATTCATAAAACATTCAGCCCTAAAAAATTCTAAACCCACATTCCGAGAATACCCTACACCCTCATTCCCAAAAAAAAGAAAACCCACAGCACTAGAAAACCATAAATCCTCAATAATAAACGAACAATAAACCCCAAATCCCAAAAAACCATCAACTATAATCCAAAAAACACTAAACTCTCAGCCCTAAAAAATCCCAATCCCTCAACCCCCAAAAACACCACAATCCCCCTTCCCCCGAAAACATCCTAAATGCTCTTCTAAAAAAACATAAACCTCAACTCCAAGATACAGTAAACCCACACACCAAATAACACTAAAAAATCATCCCCATAAACTCTAACACCCATCCCAAAATAACCCTAATCCCTCATCCCTGAAACACCCTAATCCCTTATCCCCAAAAATCCTTAATCCTTATCCAGAAACAACCATACAACCTCATCCCAAGAAAACACAAAACAATCTGAGTAAAATAACTGAACCATGCTACCCAAAAACTCTAAACCTATAGCAAAAAAATAGTAAACCATCATCCCCAAAAAACACTAATTCAAATTCAGAAAAAATATAAACGCTCAGTCTCAAAAAATAATAAAACCTGGGCCACAAAACCGAAAACCCTAAGCCCTAAAAATGATAATCCCTCATTCCAAGAAATTCCTAAAATCTCATCCCCAAAATGTACTAAAAAATCATCCCCAAAACACCAAAACCTCATCCCCATAAAAACCTTAAATCCCCTGCTCTAAAAATATCATAAACCCTCATCCCTAAAAACCCTAAATCATCACCCCCAAAAAACCCTAAACATTCATCACTAAAAAATATTAATCTCCCCTTCCTAAAATACCATAAACCATTCTCCCAAAAAAACACAAAACCCTCAGTCCCAAAAATCCGTAAACACTCATCCCGAAATCCCCTAAACAATTAACACCCAAAAATCATAAAACCCCAAAACCAATAACCCTAAATACCTCATCCCTAAAAAACAATATAACTCGCCCCCAAAATACCCTAAAACATAATCCAGAAAATACCATAAACCCTCAGAACCAAAATACCATAAAACCTTAGCCCCCCTAAAACCCAAAACTCTCAGTCCCAAAAACCAATAAACTTTCAACCCACATAAAACAGTATACCTAAATAAAAAAAAACCCTAAACCCTCATCACCAACAAACCCTAAACCCTCGGCCCCGAAAAACATTAAACCAACTACCTAAAAAACCCTAATCCTTCTACAATAAAAAACAACAAACCCTCTTACCCAAATAACAACAAAACCCCAACTCCAAATAAACCAAAACCCTCAGTACTGAAAAAAACACAAACTCTCATCCACAAAAAACACTAAACCATCATCCCTCAAAACCCAAAATTCTCCTCCAAAAAACCCTATAACGTTAACCCCTAAACCCAAAAAATCATCATCCCCTAAAAATCAAAAACCCCATTTCCAAAAACACTAAACCCTCATCACCAAAATTACCAATACTCTCATCCCCATAAAACCCAAAAATCACAGTCACAAAAAATATTAAACCCTCATCCACAAACAAGACCTCAACCTCAAAAAACCCAAATCTCTCATGCTAAAATTCTCTAAAACCCACAACAAATATTCCAAAACCCACGTCCCCAAAAAAATCAAAACATTTATCCCATGAACCCTAAAACCTAATCCCAAAAGGACTCTAAACCCTATTTAATAAAATACCCCATACCCTCACACACAAAATCTCTAAAAAAACTTGAACAATTACCCCAAAAAATACATCAACCCTCAACCATAAAAAACCCTAAACCCTCATACCCCAAAAAAATATTGTAACTTCCACCAAAAAAACCATTAAACCTTATAACTCATCCCAAAAAAGTGTGAACAGTAATCACCAAAAATAAATTATCCCTTTTCCAAAAAAGCCATTGAACCCCCATGCCAAAAACCACTAAACCCTCATCACCTAAAAAACCCCAATTCCATAAATGTCCCTAAACCCCTAGTTGAAAAATACACTAAAAATACATCCTGAAAAACTCAAAACACTAAACCAAAAAATCATAAAACCATAGCGTCAAAAAACACTAAACACTCAACCAAAAAAAACCCTAAACCCTCATCTCCAAAAACCATAAAAACCTCTTCCCTATAAAATCCCAAATCCTAAGACCCAAAAAAACACTAAACCTTTATCTCTTAAAAATGTAATCCCACATCCCCAAAAAACATACACCATCAAACCCTAAATAAATTAAATCTTGATCCCCCAAAACACAATAATCCATCATCCCCATATAATACTAAACTGTTAGATTGAAAATCCTAAAACTTCATATCCAAAAAGCAATGAAAACATATCAATATAAAACCTTTAACCCTCTTCCCCAATAAACCCTAAACCCATAACTACCAAAACTATAAACTCAATGCTCCAATAAAACCTTACCCTTTGACCAAAAAAAATCGTCAACCCTCAGCCACAAAAAAACCTAGAAGAATCATCCATTAAAATATATAAACCATCATCCCCAAAAATACATGAATCCTCATCACTAAAAAAAACATATACCTTATCCTAAAATAACCATGAATCCTCATCCCCCCAAAACCATGATCTCTCGGCCCCTATAAATCCCTAAACACTATGACTCAAAAAAACACATAATCCTCATCAAAAATATACCATGAACCCACCTTCCTCGGACCAAGAAATCCATGGACACTTAGCACCAAACAAATCCTTAACCATCTATCCGAGATAACATGAACCCTCAACCTCAAAAAACACTATAACCTTAGAAACAAAAACATATAAACGCTCAACCCCTAAAAACCATGAACCCTGAGACCCATACGAACCTAAAACCTCATCCACAAACAACCTTGAACCACAAACACCTAAAATCATTGAACCCACAGTTCCAAAAAAAATCACAAACCCTATACCCAAAAAAACCTGGAAAGATTCTCCCCAAAAACAATAAAAGCTCTACCCGAAAAATTACACAACCCTATTCACCAAAATACCCAGAACCCTAAGCTTCAAAAACCTCTATTCCCTCGTCCGCAAACCCGAACAACCGTTATCCCAAAAATCCCTGAACCCCCAGCCCAAAACTCTCATCCACAATGAACCTAAAACCTCTTCCCTAGGAAACTGTAAGCCCTTGGCCAAAAACTACACAAAAACTTATTCCAAAAATAACCCTAAACACACGTCCCCTAAAAATAGAAAACTCATAGCTCCATAAAAGCTAAACCCTTTGCTGAAAAAACACCTAAATCCCCAAAACAATCATTCCTTGAAAACCCATAACATTCTTCAATAAAAACTCTTAAAACCTCATCCAGAAAAACGTAAACTGTACAACCCCACCCAAACACGAAAACCCCGCTAAAAATTCCTTAATCCCATAGCCCGATAAACCCAAACCCTCAACCCCAAATAACCCATAAAATATTATCCCTTAACTACTATAAACGATGACCACTAAAAATCCTAAAACCTCAGCCCCCGAAAAACTAAAACCATCATACCTAAAATAAAATACTCCCTCACAAAAAAGGACCCCTAAACACATATCCCTAAAAACCATTAACCCACACCACAAAAAAAAATAAATCCCATCATCTAAAATATACCATAAACCTTCATCCTAAAAACCCCTGATCTCTCATCCCAAAAAAAACATTGAATCCCAAACAAAACAAAAAACACTCAACCCCAAAAAACCCTTCAATCTTCATCCCCAAAAAACCAGGAAATTCATCCCAAAAACCCATAACAGTCATACCAAAAAACCCTAAATCCTCATCCTAAAAAACCATGAATCTGAAGCTATAGAAAACCCTAATCCCATAGTCAAAACAAATTTCTAAACAATCGACCACAAAAAAACCCCATAATTCTTTCCCCAAACCCCCCCTAAATAATCAACCCAGAAAAAATCTAAGGCCCCATCATAGAAAAACACTAAAGCCTAAGCACCAAAAACCCCTAAACCATCATCTTTTCATCACTTAAACCATCATCCCCCAAAACCATAAACCTTCATCCCACATAACATATAAACCCATATCCTCAAATAACATAATGCGTCATCCTAAAAAAATATCTGATCCATCTACAATAAAAATCCCTGAACTCTCAGCCGCCAAAAAATCTTAACACCATATTCTTAAAATCCCTTGAATCCTCATCCTGAAAAAACATCAAGACACATATCCTTAAAAAAATTTACTTTTTTATCACTAAATCCCATAAACATTTATCCAATAAAAAATCATTAACTCATCCCTGAAAAATCTCTAATATATTTCCCCACAAAATCGTAAGCCCCCAGCCCCAAAAAACACTAAACACTCATTCACAAACCCCATAAATTTTAGATCCAAAACTAGTAAAACTTCAGCAACAAAAACTCCTAAACCCTCTTCCCCAAAAAACCAAAAACAATCTGACCATATTACCCAAATCCTTCAGCAATATATATCACTGAACCTGATCACCAAAAATATCCTAAACCTGAATCCAAAAAATCCCTATACCATTAGCATAGAACCAGTAAGCCCTCTGTCCAAATGTAACCTAATCCATCAACCCCAATACCCTAAAACCATTTCTCTAAACAAACTGAACCCGCAATCCCATGAAACACTATATTATTACCACTGAAAACACTAATCTATATTCCCTAAGAATCCCTAAACACTCAGCCATAAGAAACACTAAACACATGCACCTATAAAACACTAAACCCTAATCCCCATAAATCCTTAAACCCAGAACCCCAATGAACTCTATACACTCATGCCCAAAACACCTAAAACATCTCTCTCAAAATACCCTAAAACCTAAAATAAAAACATCGAGATCCCATCAGACAAAGAAAATCCAAGACCCTCAACCCTATAAAACCCATAATTCATAATCCCCTTAAAATCTCAATCCATCATCCTTTGATTAACATATACCTATAAACCTAGGAATCCCCAAACACTCAGCATGATGAAACCATAATCATTCATCCACAAAAATCCCTAAAACCTCATCCCTAGAAAACCATAAACCCTCATCGCAAGAAAATGCTAAACCCCCAACCACTATAATGATTAAACCCTTAGCATTCGAAAACCCTAAACCCTCAACAAAAATACATCCTAAAACCTATACCAAAAATAAACCGTAAAACCTATACCCAAAATATGTGCAAAACAATCATCCCTAGAAAACCCTAAACCCTCATCCCCAACAACCCATAACCATATGCACTAGAAAACCCTAAACACTCATCCCCAGAACACCCTAAAACCTCATCCCCAAAAAACATAATATTCCGTTCACAAAAACCATATACCATAAACCTGAAAACCCCAATTTATAACCCTATAAGACACTAAACTCCCATCCTCAGCAAACCCTAGACACCAACCTCAGAAAAACCTAAAACTTCACCCTTATATAATGATAAACCCTCACCCAAAAAAACCCTAAACCCTTAGCACCAACAAACCCAAGAACCTTAGAAACATGAATTTGTAGTCTATCATATCCAAAAAACCCTAAATCCTCTGCAATAGAAAAACACTAAACTCTAGAAAATCCTCAAACCACATCCCTAGAAAAACCTAGAACCCCATACCTAGAAATCCCAAAACCACCATCCCTAAAAAATGTAAACCCTAAAATAAAGGAAACCATAAACAATCATCCCTAAGAAATCCAAACCCCTAATACCCACAAATCTCTAGTCACTTATCCCTAAAAACACTAAACCCTAATGCCCAGAATACTGTAAACCCTGAGAACAAAAAAAAACTAAACCTATAGCACCAGAATACCCTAAAACCTATATTCTAGAAAACTCTAAACCCTCTTCCCTAGAAAATACTAATGTTACATCCCTAGATAACCCTAATTCCACAAAACATGAAAACCCTAAACCCCCATCCACATAATACACTAAAAAACATCCCCATAAAACACTAAAACCTCATCCCCTAAAAATCCCAAATGACTATCACTATAAAACCCAAAATCCAATATCCCAAGAAAACCATAAACCCTTAGCCCAAGAAAACCCTAAATCATTAGCCCTAGAAAACACTAAACCAGCAGCCCTAGAAAATAATAAACCATACACTACATAAAACCCATAACCAACAGCCATAGAAAACCCTAAACCCTCATCCCCAGAAAACTATAGACCCTGAACATTAGTAAAACCAGAACCCTGATCCCCAGAAAACAATAAAACCATAGCCCCATCAAACAATATTTCCATAGCCACAGAAAAAAACCACTCATCCCAATAAAAACCCAAAATCATTGCATAAGAAAAACTTAAAACACTATCCTCAGAATACCCTAATCCCTCATTATAAGAAACCCATAAACTCTCATCCCTAGAAAGGAGTAGACAATGGGTTCCAAAAAAACTCATCCCTTGAAAACCCTAACACCCCTCTACAAAAAAACTAACCGTCGAGCCCTAGAAAATCATAATACATCAACATATTAATACCATATCATGTCATACCCAGAAAATAGTAATCCACCATCCCATGATAACACTATACTCCATGCCTTAGAAAACCCTAAACCTTCATCTCCATAAAATCCAAAACCCTTAACTATAGAAGATCCTAAACCATCACTCATAGAATACCTTGCACCCTCATCTCTAGAAAATCTTAAAACCTCAGAATGATAAATCCCTAAACCCTCATATATAATAAGCATCTATCCTGCTACCATAGACACCATTATTCGATAGCCTAAGAAAACCCTATACCCACGACCCCAGTAAAATGTGAACACAAATCCCTAGAAAAACCTAAACCCTTAACCTTAGAAAACATGAATGCCTTCGTCCCGAAAAATACTAAATTGTCAACATCAAAAATCCAAAAAAATTCAATCCAGGATAATCATAAACCCTCAACCCCATGAAACCCCAAACACTCACCCCAGAAAACCAAATACATATTCCTCAAAAACAATAAACACTCGTCCCCTGAAAACCCTAAATCCTCATTCACATAAAACCCTATATCCTCATCCACATAGAACCCTAAACACTTAACCCAAAATACTCAAATCTATAATCTATAGAAAATACTAAACCCCCATACATTGATTCCTCTAAAACCATAGCCCTTATAACCATATACCATCATCCATATAAAAACCTAAACCACCACCATAAGAAATCCCAAATATCTAATCCCTAGAAATCTATAAACCCCCATCCTCATAAAACCCAAATCCCAAATCCATATGGAACCCTAAACCCATAGCCCTATAACAACCCATACCCTCATCCCTAAAAAACACTAAACCCCAATCAACAGAAAACAATAAATACTCTATTTTAAAAAACCATAAACCCTCAACCACATATAACCTGAAACCCTTCTCCATTGAATACCCAAAACCCCCATCCCTAGAATAACCTAGAATCTCATCCCTAGAAAATCCAAAATCATCATCTCAGTAAAACCCAAAATCATCTTCCATAGAAAACCATTATCACACATCAATAGAAAACCAAAATTCGAAAGCCTAAAAAACCCATAAAACACAGACTCGAGAAAACCCTAATCCCAAAGCCTATAATATCCCTAAACCATTTTCCCCATAAAGTTCTCAAGCCTCAATCCCAAAAAAATACAAACCCGTCATCCCCAAAATCCCTGTCTACACAACACCAAGAAACCTTAAATCGTCATCCACATAAAACACAAAACCCATTTCCCTTGAAAATCCTAAACCCTAAAACCCATAAAACTCTTAACACCAATACATAGAAATCACTAAAACCTCATTAACAAAAATCAATTAAAATATCATTGTCATAATACCCTAAACCCCCAGATTCATAAAATCCTAAACCCTCATAAGCAGGAAACCCTAACCTCATCCCAAAAAAACATAATCCTATAGTACTAGAAAATTATAAACCCTTGGCCCTAGACCAACCATAATCATAACCCCCCAAAGACCCTAAACCCTAATCCCCCCAAAACCCTAAACCATCCCCACAAGAAAACCATATATCCTCATCCTTAGAAAAATCAAATCCTATAGCCCCAAAAAATCATAATCCTGTATTACCAGAAAATCATAAGCCCTAGACAAATAAAACCATAAGCCCTCATCTCTATAAATTCATAATCCTTCATCCCCAACTAACACTAAACCAATAACATGGGAAAACACTAAAATGACACCCCCAAAAACCCTAAACTCTAATTCCTATAAAAACCATCTAGCCAAGAAAACCCTAAACACTCTTCATTTAAAAAATGTAATAACTCATCCCAAAAAAACCCAAAACCCTTAGACCAAGTAAACCCTGAAAAATTAGTCTTATGAAACCCTAATCCCTCGGCCCTAAGAAAATATAAAACTTTGGCACTAGAAACCCCTACACCCTCATCCCCAGAAAACCCTCAACTCGGATCACAAGAAAACCATAAACCATTATCTCAAAACAACACTAAAACCTTCACCCTAGACAACCCTAACACCCAAAACCAAAATTGATTAAACCCGCACCCAAAGAAAACCATAAACCCACATTCCTAGAAAATCATAAACCCCAGCACAAGAATAACCAAAAACCTAATCCCAAAATACCCTAATCCCTGAGCCCTAGGAATCAATAATTCCACTATCATAGAATATCATAAACCCTCATTCCTAAATAATAGTTAACCATCATCGCCAAAAAATCCTAAATAGTCATCCCAAGTAAACCAAAAAGCCACATACCTAGAATACCCTAAACCATATTCCATAGAAAAACTGAGAAAACCTTAGATGCAAAGCCCCAAAAATCCCCAAATCCTCATTCTCAAAAAATAAAAAATCATTATTCCTAGAAAACCCTAAACCCATAGTCCTAAAAAACCATAAACCATCATCCCCAAAAATCCCTAAACACTCACCCCCAGAAAATCCTAAACTCTTGGTCCTAGAAACCCCATAATCATCAACCCTACATACCACTAAACACTCAGCTGTGGAAAACCAGAAACCCTCTGTACATTAAAATCCAAAACCCACATCCCTAGAAAACTAAAATCCCCTAGACAAAAAATCCTTAAACTATGACCCCTAGAAAACCCTAAACCATCATCCCTAGATTACCCTATTATCTCATCATGAGAAAACCATAAACCATCATCTATAGAAAAACCTAAACCCTTATCCCCATAAAACACAAGAACGTTATGCCAAAAAACCCTAAACCCTATACCCTAGAAAACTAGAGACCCTCATCCCAAAAAACCTAATACCCTCATATCCAGAATACTCAAAACCCTCATCCCCAGAAAATCAGTAATTCCCTACCCTATGAAACCATAAAACCCATTTAATAATATCCCTAAACCCCTATCCTAAAAAAATAAAAAATCCTCAGGCCCATAAATCCCTAAACCCGTATCCACAGTAAACCTAAATCCATCAATACCAAAAAAACTAAAAAACCTCATCCCATTAAAATCCAAAACTCTAAAGCCCCATCCTTAGAAAATCAAACACCCCTCATCCCAAAAAAATGATAAACCCTTTGTCTAGAAAACCCTAAACCCTCATCCCTAGACAACACTAAATCCTCATTCCTAGAAAAACATATAACCAAATATATAAGAACCCCGGGGTCCCCATCATAATAAAACAATAAAACATTAGGCCCATAAAACACCAATACCTCTATCCCATAAATTTAAAAACCATTATCCTTTGAAAAACATAAACACGCAGCACTAGAAAACCTTTAACCCATAGCCATAGAGAACTCTATACCATGATCCCCATAAACACCATAACCCTCATCCCAGAAAACACTAAACCCTAGTCAAAGAAAACCCTAAACTCTGATATCTAGAAAATCCCATACCCTATTTCCTAGAAAACCCTAGACCCTCATCCCCAGATAACACTAAACCATTCGCACCCGAAAACCCAAAACACATAGCCTCAGAATATACTATACTCTCATACCAAAAAACAATGAACCATAATCTGAGAAAACCAAAAACCATTCAAACTAGAAATATCCAACCCCCATCCCCTGAATAAACCAAAACCTTCACCCTAAAAAACCCTAAATACAATTCCATAGAAAACACTAAAACCTCACTGTAGAAAATAATAAACCATTAGTCCATGAAATACCTATCCTTCATCCCTAGAAAACCCTAAACTATAATACCAATAATACTAAATCCTCAACCACAAAATATTGTAAACCCTTAGCCATAAAAAAATAATCCCACATCCTTAGAAAACTATAATTTATTAGCATTATAAATCCTAATCTCTCATCCCTTGAAAACCCGAAACCCTTATCCCTTGAAAATCCTAATCACTGAGCTCTAGAAACCCAAAAAACATCATCCCCATAAACCATAATCCATAACCCTAAAAATCCCAAATCATTTAGAATTAAAAATATATAAACCACCTTCCCTAGATAACCATACACCCTCAACACTATAAAACCCTAAACGGTCATCCCATAGAACCCCTAAACACTCAGCCCTAGAAAACCCAAAACCCCCTGCACTAGCAATCCCTAATCCATATATCTTAGAAAAATATTTACACACTCCCAAAAAATACCTAAACCACCATACTCAAATGAATTTAAATTATTTTTTTATGAAAACATGAATCCCTTAGCCCTATAAATCCGAAATCCCTTATCCATAAAAATATCAAAACCCCAATTCTCATAACACCCTAATCCCTCAACTGCATAGAACCATTCAAAATCATTCACAGAAAAACCTAAACTCTCATTACCAAAATAACATAAAACCTCATCCCCCAAAACCCCTAAACCAACTTCCCCATATACCGCTATCCCTCTTCATCAAACACCCCTAAACCCTTATCTAAAAACACCCCAATCCTTTACCAACAAAAAACCAAAAACAAATAGCCCCCAAAAACCATAAATCCCCATCCCCATAATACCCTAAACTGTCAGCTAAAGAAAATCTAAACCCTTATCTCCAAAAATATATAAACCCTCGTCCCCAAATATCCTTATACCACTAGCCCCAAAAAACACTAAACCATTCCCACTAAAAAACACTAAACAAAATGTCTAAAAAACTAAATAAACTCAACTAAAAAACACTAAACCCTCATAATATAAAATTATAATCCCAAATATTTAAAAAACCTAAGACACATGACCAAAAATAAAAAAATTTATTTCCCCTAAAATAGATAACCCCTAGCCTAAGAAATAACTAATCCCACATCCCAAGAAACCTTAAACACTCATCTTCAAAAATCCATAACCTCTTATCACCAAAAAACCAAAAAACCACATCCCCTACAATACCAAAAACCTAACCCATGAAAACTGAAACCCTCATCCCCAGAAACACATTATTCAATAATCTCTAAAAAATAAAAAAACCCACATCGCTAAAAAACCTTATACTATCAGCCCTAAAAATCCCAAAACTCACGCCCCAATAAAATCTGAAATCTTCATCCCCCCAAAACCCTAAATCATTATACCTAAAATATCCCAAAACCTCATCCAAAAAACCCTGATAACCTAATTAAAATTCAATCAAATCCTTCATCCCTAAAACCCCTAACCCCCCCCCCCCCCCACCAACCCTAAAAAATCTGGATTCCTCAGCCACAAAAAAATCGTAAACCCTTTATCGTGACCCTCAACCCCAAAAAACCAAATCTGTTAGCCAAATAAAATACTAAACCCTCATCCCCATAAATACCTATAACCTCAACCATAGAAAACCAAAATCCATCATCCCAAAAAACATTAAACACTTATTCTTAGAAAACCCTAAAATCGTAGCCCAAAAAATCCTAAACCTCATCCCCAAAAAATAGAAACCATCATACCAAAATAAACCTAAACTCAAATCCCCAAATAACCAAACAACCTTATCTCAAAAAATCCCTAAACCCTAATCCCAAAAAAACCATAAAAACTTATCCCTAAATAATACTAATCCCATATCCCTAAAAATCATTAACTCTCATCCCCAAAAAATCTTAAACCCAGTTCCTAAGACTCCCTAAACCGTCATCCCCAAAAAACCGAAAACCCTCTACCTTAAAATACACAAAACAATAAACCCCCAAAATACCCTAAACTTTCACCCCATGAAAAACCAAAACCCTCATCACTAGAAAATCATTAATCTTCAACAATAAATGATAATAATATTTCGGCATTAGAAAACCCGAAAACCTCACCACACAAAACCATACACCCACACCACTAGAAAACCCTAAACCCTCACCATTAGAAATCCCTAAATTACCCACCCTAGAAAACCAGAAATACATGACCCTAGAAAACCCTAAACCTTCATCCCTAGAACACTATTAACCCAAATCCATAGAAAACTCTAAAGAGTCATCAAAAAAATGATAAACCCTTGGCCCAAGAAAATAATGAATGATTATCCTTAGATAAAAATTAAACCCTCTACCCCAATAAAACTACATCCTCAGAAATAGAAAACAATAAACCATCTTCCCGATAAAACAGTTAATCCCGAACCCCAAAAAACCATAAACCATTTGCCCTAAAAGACACTAAACTGCTAGCTCTAGAGAAACATAAAACCACTTCCCTAGAAAACATTAAACCCATATCCCCAGAAAAACCTAATCCCACCTCCTTATAAAATCATAAACCCTCTACAAGAGAAAATGCTAAACCCTCATCCCTAAAAATCATCAACCCCCAATCCCAAAAAACCCTAAAATGTTGTCTTTAAAAAATTCTTAAACACTTTATCCTGGGATACCCTAAACCCTATTCTCCCTAAATCCCTAAACCCACATCCCTAGAAACCCTAAACCTTCATCCATGGAATACCATACACCATTACCCGTATAAAACCATAAACTCTAATCCCGATAATAGAAAACACCACTAGCCTCAAAAAACCATAAACCACCAACCCCTAAAATCCTTAAACCCAAAACGCCAAAATTCCCAAAATCCAGGTCCCCAAAAAACCCTAAACCATCATTTCAAAAAAGTTTTAAATCATCATCCCAAGTAAAACCTAAAAAATATGGCCTAGAGAACCCAAAACCCTCATCACTAGAGAAACATAAACAATCATCTTGAGAAAACAATAAATGCTCATCACTATAAAATTATTAACTGGAGCAGAAAAAACCATAATCCATAAGCTACATAAAACACTAAAACATCATCCCCCAAAAAACACTAAACCTTCATCCCCCTACAACTCTAAACCCTCATCCAAAAAATTCCTAAACCCGCTCCCCAAAAAAACTGTAAACACTCATCCCCAAGAAACCCCTCAAACGACATCTCTAGAATACACTAAACCATTATCCCCAAAAAACCATAAATACTTAACACCAAAAATCCTAAAAAAATCACCCTAGAATACACCAAAACCTTAATAAAGAAATCAAAAACCCTTATCAAATAAAACCCAAAACCCTCACCCTAGAAAACCCTAAACATTCATCCCTATAATAATAAACCCCCATCCCCCCAAAACCCCCATTCCCATGCCATAGAAAACCCCAAACAATCATCCCCAAAAATCATCAAACATTCAGACCCATATTATCATAAATCATCATACCATTAAAACCCTAATATCCTATCAACTGAAAAACCTAAACCATCAACCATATAGAATGCTATTTCCAAATCCCCTAAAAATTTTAAACCATCAGTCCGAAAAGATCCAATATTTATCAAACCCAAAAATGTCAAAACACTTAGCCCTAGAAAACACTAGACCTTCTTCCCCCAAAACCCTACACCCCTAGCACCAAATTTCCTTAATCCCTCATAACTAGAAATCCCTAAACCATCATCCCATGAAATCACTAAATCCTTAGCTACCTTAATCACAAATCACTAATCCCCCGAAAACCAAAAACCATGAGACATGGAACACCCATAACCCATACAGGAAAAAAACACTAAAATATCATATTTATAAAATCTTAAAATCTCAGAGCTAGAAAAACCAAAACCATTATCACCAAACACAATAAACCCACATCCCACAAAAGAATCAAAACTAGCATATCCAAATAATCATAAGCCCTCATCCGTACAAAACACTATACCCTACTCCATAGAAAATCCAAGACCCCCTACCCTACATAAACCCAACCCCTCATTCCATGAAAACCATAAACCCTCAACTATAGAAAACATGAAATCCACATCCCTATAAAACCACAAAACCCTTATCCCCCAATAACCCTAAAGCCTCAGCCCCTTAATACCCTAAACACACGACACCATAAAATCATAAACACACATCCCCATAAAAACCTAAACCATCATCCCCAAAAAACCATTAACACTCAGCCATAGATTACCCTAAAGACTTAGCTCCAAAAAAACCCTAAAACCATAGCCCCCATGTCCCTTAAAACCTCATCCCTAGAAAGCCATAATATCTATCATCCCTAGGAAAACATAAATTACCATCCCCAGGAATTTTTAATACTTCCTCCAGAAAAAACTAAAAACCCCCAACCATAGAAAACTCTAAACCCTCAGATATAGAAAACATTAATCCCAAATCAATAGAAAAACATAAACCCTTAGCATTAAAAAACCCATGAACCTCTTCCCTCGAAAACCCTAAACCCTTAGAACTAGAAAACACTAAAATACCTCTTCCCTAGAACTCCCTTGACCATCAGAATCCAAGAACCATAATACTAATCCCCAAAAAACTCTATACTCTCTACTCTGGAAAACCACAAACCCGCATTCTTGGAGAAACCTAAACACTCATCCCTAGAAAACTATAAACCATCAGACCTAGAAAACATTGACACACCATCCTAGAAAAACCTATTCCCATATCCCTAGATAACACTAAACCCTCACCCTAGAAAACCCTTAATCATAATCACCAAAAAATACAAAATCCCACATCCTTAGAAAACCCAAAACCCCAAGCCCCAATAAAACAAGATCCATATTCCCTAAAAACCCTAACTATGTATCCCAAAATAAACCTAACCCCCATACCCTGAAAAACATAAATTATATTCCCCAAAAAACCCTAAACACATAGCATTAGAAAATACTAAAACATAATTCCACGGAAACCCAAAACCCTTAGGATTAGAAAAAACTATACCATTATCCCTAGAAGACCACAAACCCTCAGCACCAAAAAAACAAAAATTCTTATCCCCATTAAATTATACACCCTCATTCCCAGAAAATCATATTCCCTCATCCCCATAAATCCCTAAACCCTCTACCCCAAAAAACCCTAAACCCCTAGCCCATGAAAGGTAAAAACAAATATCCCCAGCAAACCCTAAACCCCCAATCCATGAAAACAAGACAACCTCTTCTTGAGGAAAAACTAAACCCTCAGATCAAGAAAAACCAAGATCCCCAAGTCAAAAAGCAAATCCTTTAGCCTTAAAATAACCCACAACACTCAACCATGAATATTATAAACCTTAATCTCATTAAATCCCTAAACCATAGAAAACACTAATACATCAATACAAGAAAACCTGAAATTCTCAACCAGAAACCACAAAAATCCCCAAACCTAAATTATCTTTAATAATTCTCCCCCAAGAACATTAATCCCTAATCATAAAAACCCTTATGAATTAGTCCCAAAAACCATAAATCATCATCCACAAAAATAATAAATTGTAATCCCTAAAAATGTAAAAAGCCTCATCTCCAATAATCTATAAACCCTCAGCAGCCAAATCCTTAAACTATAAGCCATGAAATTCTGAAAACCCAATGCCCAAAAATCATTAATACTATAGGCCCAAAAATTCATAATTCCTCACCTTAAAATATCCTAAAACCGTAGCTCCAAAAAATCATATACCCTCATCCCTCAGAAACCAAAAAACCCTCTCCCAATTTTTTTAAACCCTCACCCCAGAACCCCAAAACCCTATGCCCAAAAAACGTATTTCCCTAGAAACACCTAAGCCCTGAACCTAATAAACAATTTAACCCTTTAAAAAAGCTAATCCACCAGACCCAAAAACCCAAATCCATTAAACCAAAACATCACTCAACCCACATCCCCAAAAATCTGTAATACCTCATCCAAAGAAAACCAAACCATCACTCCATAATTTAAACTACTCCCCTCTATCTCAAACACCCCAAAAACATTAACCCCCCCCCCCAAATAAACAAAAAAATCCCAAAAATACCATTAATGATCTTCCCCAATAAACCCTAATCCCTGAATACAAAAGCCCAAAAATATTATCAATAGAGGACCCTAAACACCCTAACCCAAAATACTCTAAATAGTTATCATAAAAATATATAATTCCTCATCCCAAAAAATGTAAATAGCCAAAAAAACCTAAAACTTCTTCACTAAAAAACTCATAAACGCTCATCCACAAAATAAACCCATACCACCATCACCACAAAAATAAAAACTCTCATCCCAAAATAATACTAAACCCTCATTCCTAGAAAACCCTAAAACATCGTCCATTGATAACCATTAAGCCATAGCACCAGAAAACCAATATCCCTCATCCATAGAAACCAATAAATCACCACACCTAGAAAACCCTAAACCCTCACCACCAACAAACCCTCAACCCTATCCACCAGAAAACCATAAACCCTTCACCATATAAAACCCTAAAACCTCGACCCTTGAATCCCCTAACCCCTCAACCCCATAAAACCCTAAAAACTTATTTCTAGATAACCCTAAACTCTCAAACCCATAAAATTTTAAACCCTCATTTCTCGAAACCCCTAATCCCTCATCCATAGATAACCCTAAAACCTAACACTAGTAAAACCTAAAAAATCATCCCAAGAAGACACTAACCCCTATTTCCATGAAAACCATAAATCCTTAGCCATTGATTACCGAAAAACATCATCCATTCTAATTCCTAAACACCCAGCCTATGAAAATGCACAAACAATTAACCCCAAAAAATCATAAAACTTCCACCCTAGAAAAATCTAAACACTTATCACCATAAAACCCAACACCCTCATCGATAAAAACCCATAAACCCTCTTCCCTTAAAAAACCCTAAACCCTTTGCCAATTAAAATCCTATAGCCCCAACCCCATAAAATCCTAAACCTTCATCCCCAAAAACCCCTAAACACTCATCCGCAACAAAACCATAAACCTCATGCCGAAAAAAACACTAAAACCTCATCCACCAAAACACAAAACCCTATTCCCTAGAATACCCTAAAACTACAATTGAAAAAAATCACATACCCACATACCTAGAAGAATGAAAATTTATAGACACCTAAAACCCTAAACCCACAAACCCAACAAAACACAAACCATGAAACCCATAAAAACCAAGACCCTAATACCGATAAAACCTTAAACCAAATAACCTAGAAAACCCTAAAAACTCAACCCTATAAAACCCTAAAACCCCAACAAAAAAAATTTGTAAACCATCATCCCTAAAAAACCCTAAACACACCTCCCAATAAAACCCAAAATCCTGAGCAGCAGAAAACCCAAATCCCATATCACTAGAAATCACTAAACCCCTAGATCTAGATAACTCTAAACTCTAAGTCGCAAAAAAACATAAATAATCAACCCCAAAAAATGTCAAACCCTATTCCCATGAAAATCATAAACCCTAGGCCCTTGAAAACACTAAACCCTTTTCCTAAGAAATCTCTAAATACATAGACCCAAAAATCATCAACCCTCATCGTAAGAAAACCATAAACCCTAATCCCTTGATAATTATAATCACTCAGACGAAAAAAAATCACAACCCATAACACCAGAAAATTCAAAACCCTCATACCCTAAAAAAATAACCCGTAAACATCAGAAATAGTGAACACATAGCCCCATAAAACACTAAACCTTCATCCTGAGATATCCTCAAACACTTATCCATAGAGATCCCAAAACCCTTTTCCATATAAAAAAACCCCCCATCCATAAAAATATTATTCCCTAATCCCCATAAAATCCTAACGAAACACCCCCAAAGAAACCCTCATCCCCAACGAACCGTGAACCCCAAGGAAAAAAAGAACCTAAACCCTCATCCACTAAATTTTATAAACCCTCACCTCAAAGAATCCATGATCCCCCAACCCCAAAAAATGATACGACCTGAACCCTATATAATCATAAAACCTAATCCCTAGAAAACCCCAATCCCTTATCCCATGAAAACCATAATGGCTATATCTTGAAAACACTATACCCTCTGCCCTAGATAATCCTAAACCTTCAACCGTATGAATACATAAACCCTAATCCCTAAAAATCCCCAATCACATATCAAAAAAAACCTAAACCCTCATAAAAAACTCTAAACCCTTACCCCAATAAACCCTAAACCCTCATTCCTAGAATGACACAAAAAAATGAATCCCAAAACAAGACGACCCCTCTACCAGAAAAAACATGAAAACTCTACCCCCTAAAATCCAAAACACACAGCCCTAGAAAACCTGAAACACTCATCCACAATAAACCATACAGCTCCATCTCGATAAAAACATAATACCATATCCCCTAAATACCCTAAACACTTTTCCTCAGAGTAATCAATACCCTTATCCACATTAAACCATAAAACTACATCCCTTAAAAACCAAAAATACCATGAAACCCTAATCGATTAGCACTAGAACACCATAAATCATCATACCTATAAAACAATAAACACATTGACACATAAATTTATAATCCCTCATACCCATGAAAACCTAAAACATTGTCCCATAGAAACCCTAAACACTCATCCAAAAGAAATAAAAACCCAATGAACCAGAAAACCCTAAAACCTTATGCAAATAAAACACTATACCCTCAACACATAAAAAAACTAAACCCTTATCCATAGAAATATCTAAACACTCATCATGAGAATACTCTAAATTCCTATCCTCAGGAATCCCTAAACCCTCATCCTTAGATAACCATAAACCCTCAGCCCCCGAAAACCCTAAACCATATTCCCTAGAAAATCCTAAAATTTCATCCCCATAAATTCATACACTCACATATCCAAAAATCCTCAAACCCTTAGCCCATACAACCCTATAACCACCCCACAAAAGAACAATAAAAACTAAAACTCAAAAAAAAAATCCCTCACCCCAAAAAAACTATCCACCCAACACCAAAAAACCCTAATTCACCAATACCAAGAAAACACTAAACCCTCATCCCCCAAAAAAACTTAAACCCTCATCCCCAAAAACCATAAACTCTCACCCCAAAAAACAATAAATCATCATCCCCAAATAAGCTGAATTTATATCCCCACGAAAACCTAAAACATCATCTCTAAAAAACACTATAAATAAGGACCCAAAATCCAAATCCCTCATCCAAAAAATCCCATAAACCCACTTCCCTGATCAAAACCTACACCTATGCCACTAAAAAATATAATCCCAATGCCCAAATAAACCCTGAAACCTCATCCAAAAAACAATAAATCTTCACCACATAATAACTGAATCCCTTAGAATTGACTTCCATAAACCCTCAGCCCCAAAATACCCTAAATATCCGTCCCCAAACAACACTAAACACTCATCCAAAAAAACTACACAGTGAACCACAAAAAAACCTAAAACTGTGGAAGAAAATTCCCTAAACCCTAATACACAAAAAACCAAGACACTTAACCCCAAACAACCCTTATCTCATATCCTAAAAAACCATAAATTTTTATCCCTAGAAAACCCAAGACCCTTAACCCAAAAAATCATTAGCTCATATCCCCAAAAACCCTAGACCCTCAGTGCCAATGAACCCAAAACCCTTAACCCCAAATCCATTAATCCCTAATCCCATAATCTCCTAAATTCTTAGCAATATAAAACCCAAATCCTATGCACTAAAAAACCATAAACCCCATCCTAGAAAAACCCTAATAACATTCCCTAAGAAACCCCTATGCCTCAATCCAATAAAATTGTAAACCCTAACCCCAAAAAACCTACACCACCATCCCTAAATTATCCAAAACCCCCATCCCCCCAAAAAACTAAATTTGTCAACCCCAAAAATTCAATCCCTCAAGCCTAATACCCCCAAACCCTAATCCCCAAAGAACACCCAAACTCTACGCCCCAATATACCAAATACCATCTACCTCATAAAACACCAAACCATCATCCTAATAAATCCCCAACCCCTCATCCCCCAAAACCCCAAACCCTCTACCCATGAAAACACCAAATCCTCATTCCATGGAAACCCTAAAAACATATCCCATGAAATCCAGAGACAATTACTGCGATAGAACGTCAAACACTCAACCCCATAAAACCCAAAAACCTCATCCCTAAAAAACATCAAACCCTAATCACTAGAAATCCCCAAACCCTAATCCCATGGTAAACACAATCTTTCTAACCCTCAGCCCTATAAAATCCATAACCCTATGACATAGAATACCCCAATCCCACATCTACAAAAAACTGAAAACCCTCATCTCTAGAAAAACATAAACACTCAACCCCATAAAACCATAATCCCTCAGCCCAAGGAATACCAAAACACTCAGCCTGGCGAGTAATGAACCACCATCCAAAGAAAAACCTACCCCAATCCCAATAAATCTATAAACCATTAGACCTAGAAAAACATACAACCCTAGTCCCAGAAATCCCAAAACACTCAATAATAAAAATCCCCAAAAACAAAACACTGAAAAATCCAAAACACTCATCCTTAGAAAACTCCATAACCTCATACCTAGTAAACTGTAAACAATAATCCAATGAAACCCCTAAATCATATGCCCCAATTCCTTAAACCCCCATCTAGAAAAAAACCCTAAACCCCAGTCTGAGAAAACCATAATCTCTAAGGCTCATAAAACCCCATACCCTAAACCCCAGAAAACCCTAAACCAATATCCCCATAACACACAAAATCCTCGCCCTAAGAAAACCCCAAACCGTCATGCCTAATGAACACTAAACCCTTTACAACAGAAAACCCTAAAACCTCATCCCCTAAATACCTAAAAAATTCATCATCAAAATACCAAAAACCCTATACCAAATACACGCTATACATCGTGGCCCTCAAAATCCTAAACCCTAATCCCAAATACTCTCTAAACCCTCATCTTCCAAAAAAACTAAACTCGTAGCCAAAAAACCTTAAATCCTGAGCACTATAAAACCCTAATCCCACATATAAAAATACCAAAATCCACAACAAAAAATACCACTAATCCTTCAGCTGCAAAACACCAAAACCCTCCTCCTGAACATTCTATAAACCCCAAGACTAAAAAACACACAAACCCTTAACCCTAGATACTAAAAACCCGAATATTAAAACCCCAATAATCCTTGTCCCAAAAATCATTAAACCAACATACTTACAAAACTCAAAAACCTTAGTCCCAAAAATCGCAAAACCCTTATCCCAAATTAAACCTAAACTCAAATCCACCAAATAACCCAAATCAAAATCCCCAAAAAAATGCCCAGTCCGAAAAAAAATAAACAACCATCCTCAAAAATGAATATCCCATCATCAACAAAGTGAACAAAAAACTCACCTCTATAAAAATATAAACCCTTATACATAAAAATCACAAAACTCCCATCCAAAAAAACCCTAAAAAATCATCCCCAAAAAAACCTGATCCCTCATCCCTAAAAAGTCGTACACCCTCTTACCCAGACACCATAAAACCTCAACCCAAAAAATCAATAAACCTTCATCAACAAAAACTTATAATCCATCTACCCCTAATAATTATAGAACCTCAATCCTAAAAAAACATGAATCCTCACCCCCAAAACAACCTAACCCTCATCCCATAAAAAGCCTAAACCCTCCATACAAAATACACTATAACATTAGACCCCAAAATCCATAATCCCTCGGGACCAAAATATCCTAATCCCTAATGTCCAAAAAACCCTTAAACATTTTTTATCTAAAACCCTAAAACCTCATCACCAAAAACCCTAACCAGTAGTTATAAAACCCCTAAAAATATAATCCACAAAAATTCAAAAAACTTAAATCTCCAAAAAAACCCCAAACCATCAATCCCAAAACCCAAAACCCTATTCCCATAAAAACCTAAACCCTCATCCCCAAAAATTGATAAAAACTTGCTTGAGAAAATCCTAAACAATATAGGTTTGAAAATCCTAAATTCCCAACATGAGAGAAACCAAAAAACTCATCCATTAAAAACCATTTTGCTCCATCCCCACAAACCCTAAACATCTAGCCCCAAAAAAACCATGAACTGTCAACCCAAGAACCCAGAAAACCCTACAAACCAAACCCCAAAAACACTAACACCCTCATCCACAAAAAAACCAAAAATCATAGATCAATAATACCTTTATCCCATATCCCATGAAAATCTTAAAGCCTCGGCCCCATAAAACACTAAACCCTCAGTCCAAAAAATGCTAAACCCACACCCCCACAAATCCCTAAACAAACATCCACAAAATAACCTTATCCTTCATCCCTATGAAACTATTAACCTTCATTCCTAGTAAACCATAAGTCCTGGAAAACCAAAAAACCTCAAACCCAAAAAAACATAAACCATCGACCATAAAAACAATAAAATGATCAGCCCCAGAAAATCCTAAACCCTCACGTCAAAAAACCATAACCCCTTAGCCCCAGGAAACCATATAAACACAATATTAGAAATACCAAAACCATATTATCTAGAAAATCCTAATCTATCATCCCTAGAATATCATAAACCCTCATCCCAATAAACCATGAAACCCAAAGGATCATAAACCCCTAACCATCATCCCCAGAAAACACTAAACCCTCTGCTCTTGAAAAACCTAGACCCTAAACTGAAAAAATAATAAACATAGCAATAGAAAACCCTAAACCATAAACCCTTGAAAATGGTAAAAAAAATTCATAGAAAACCCTAAAATTCTTTATCAATAAACCCCTAAACCCTGAATCACAAAAACTTCTATACTCTCATCCCTATAAGACCTTAAACCCTCTTCCCTAGAATCCACTAAACCGAGATCCCCAGAAAATCCTGAACCCTCATCCCAATAGAAATATAAACCCCATTACCTAGAAAACCCTATACCCTCATCCATTGAAAACCCTAGACCCTTGTCCCCAAAAAACCCTTCAACCTCAACCAAAAATAAACCCATAAAATCTCATCCCTATAAAACACCAAACACTTATCTCCAAAAAACTCTTGACCCTCATCTCTAGAAAACAAATAACACTCAACCCTTGAGAAATATTACCACTATATCCCTAATAATACATTAACAACATCCCAAAAAACACTAAGAAATCAACATCAGAAAACCCTTCATATTTATCCCCCAAATAACTAAAGCCTTATCCTCAAATGTCCAAAAAACCTCTGCACTAGAAACACCTAAACCCTTATCCCTAGAAGACCCGAAACCCTTAACCCTAGAAATACCTAAACCATTAACCCAAGAAAAACCCAATCCCTCATCCCCTAAAAACCCAAACCCTCAGCCTATAAAAATCTATTCCATGAACCCAAAAAAACCATGACCCCTCAATCATATAAAACCCTAAACACTAAGAACCATTAAACCATAACCCCATAACATCATAAAATCATAAACCTACATCCCAAAGAATTCATAAACCATCATACTAAGAAAACCATAAAATCATAGTCCAAAAATACCATAAAAACTATCTCATAGAAAATCCTAAATCCTTATCCCCAGAAAACAATAAACCCTCGGCCTAAAAAAAACCTAAACCCTCTGCCCTAAAAAAAGCTAAACACTAAGCCTTATAAAACCTAAACCCTCTACCCCACAAATTTCTATAAATATTCCCCACAGACCAACAAACCCTCTGCCCTAGAAATCCCATAAAAACTCATCCCTAAAAAACCCTAAACAACTAGCCTAAAAAAACCCTAAACAATCCACCATAAAAAACATCAACCCATTGTCTAGGAAATCCCTAAGCACTAAACACCAGAAAACCCTAAATCATTATTCATTTAAAACTATAATCACCCATCCGTTGAAAACCATAAAACATCAATAAAAACTCATAACCCCTCATCCATAGAAAACCATAAACCCACTTCCTAATAAAACCCATAATCCTAAACCCCAGAAAACCTTAAACCCTTTTCAAATATAAAATAATAAACTTGTATCCTAATATAACATTATACCCACATCACCATAAACCCTAAACCATCATCCCCAAAACCACTAAGCCCCCATCCCCAAAAACCCAAAAACCATCTTCCAAAGACATCTCAAACCCTCAGTCCCAGAATACCTTAATCCTCTATCCCTAAAAAATTACAATCTTGCATCCCAATAACCCATATAACCTCATCCCAAGAGACCCATTAAACCACATCCTCATGAAACCCAAAAACCACATCTATGGGAAACCATAAACCCTCATCACTAGGAAATCCTAAAACCACAAACCAAGATAACCCTAAAAACACAACCCCATAAAATCCTAAATCATCACCCATATGAATCCCAAAACCATCAGTCTCATGAAATAAAAAATCATCAACACCAAGAAATCAAAAATTGTCAGCCCGATGAAAAAAAAACCCACATCCCCCGAAAACCCTAAAACCCCAACTCCAGCAAACCCAAAAACCATAAACTAAGGAAACCATAAAAACATAGTATTTGGAAACAAAAAACCATCATCCCTAGGAAACTATATGTCATCATCCATAGGATACACTAACCCCCCTAGGAATGGAAAATCCATCATCCCAACATAACATAAACTCGCATGTCCAAAAAACCTAAACCCTCAAAACTATAAATCCAAAAACACTAAGTACAAGTAAACCATAAACCCTTATCCCCAAAAATTCATAAACAATTATTCTTAGAAAAGCATAATCCTTCATCCCACAAACCCCCTAAATCCTCACTCCCAAAAACCCTAAATCATCATCCCTGAAAAACCCTAAACCCCCATTATATAATACCCAAAACTCATAGACCCAACAATTCATAAATACCCATCCCCAAAAAACATTAATCTGATAACCCAAAACACATCTAATCCCTCGACTCGAGAATTACCAAAACCTAAAGACCCAAAAAGCTGAAACAATCATCCCCAAAAAATCCAAAATATACAATCCCAAAAACCCCAAATCCATCAGCCCCCCAAACCATATAACTATAGTCCCAAATAAAACTAAACTCTAATCCCTAAAAAAATCTAAACCCTCAGACCCACAACACCATAATCCATCAACACCCCCAAACCCTTATTCCTAAAAACCGTAAATTTTTTGTCCTCACAACACCATAAACCATCACCCCAAAAAATGAAGACCGTCAACCCCAAAAAACAATAAATCCTCATCCCCACAAAACCCAAAACCATCTGTGCAAAAAAAAACCCTTATCACAAAGAAACCCTAAACCCTAAGCCCTGCAAAACCCAAAACCCTCAAGCACAAAAAATCCAAAACCATAATCGCCACAAAACCCTAATACCTCATCACAAAAAAATAAACACTCATAACCAAAAAAAACCTAAAACAAATTAACAAAATAACATAAATCATCATCCCCAAAACACCACAAAAACTTGGTCCCAAAAAACGATAAACCTTCTACCCCCAATACCATAAACCCATAGCCCCAAAAATCCCTAAACCACAAGCTCCATATGACCTAAAACCCCAACCCACAAAAACCTAAAAACATGGCCACATAATACCATAACCCATCAGACCCAAAAACCCCAAATCCCTCAGAAGAAAAACATTAATCCCTTCGCTAAATAAAGAAAACCACTTATCCCTAAAAACAATAAACCCTATACCAAAAAAAACAGTAATACTCATAAAAAAACAAAACCATCATCCCAAAAAAATCCATAAACCATCACCCGCAATAAACCCAAAACCATATGTCCCTAAAAACCCTAAACCATCAGCCCCAAAAATCCATAATCCCTTTGTAACAAAAAACTTGAAATGCTAACCCCCAGAAAACCCTAAACCATAAACCCCAAAGAAACCCTAATCCCTAAACAAAGAAACCCTAAACCCTCGTATGAAAATATCCATAGAACCTCATCCCTAATAGCCACAAAATGTCAAATCCCTCAACACTAGAATACTCTAAACCATCATACCTACAAATCACAAACCCTCCACCAAAAAACCCATTATCCCTTAGCTCTAATGACCCTAAACCCCATGTCCCAGAACCCAAAAAACCTCATCACCCAAAAACATATTCCCTCATCCCTAAAAAAAGATAAAACAAAAACCCAAAAAAATCGTAAACCTTGAGAAAAAAATCTATACCCTAATACCTAAAAACCATTAACCCACATCTAAAAAATACCAAAAACCCTAAACCCAAATAATGATAGACACAATCCCTTAGAAATCCAAATTCATCATCCACCAAAACACTAAACCCTCATCCCCACAAAAATCCCTAATCCAGCATCCATATAAAAATCTTATACCTTTAGCCCCAAGAAAACAGTAATGCCTCATCCCGATGAAACTCTACTTCCTTATCCCATAAGAACTCAAAACTCCTAGCCCCTGAAATACCTAATACTTCATCAAAAAATAACCTAAACCCTTATCCAAAAAAAAACTATAAACCACCAGTAAAAAAACTAACCTTATCCCCCAAAACGTTAATCCCTCATCCCCCAAAAAAACACAAACCATCATTCCTAAAATTCCGTAAATTCTCAGTCTCAAAAAAACCTAAACACATAGCATAATAAATCACTAAACACTCATCCCCAAAAAAACCTAAACACTCACCATCATAATAACCTAAAGGGTCATCCCTAAAAAAAATAAATACTTAGCACCAAAATTCATAATCGCCCTCCCCAAAACACAAAAACCCTCACCCCCAAAACCCCAATCCTCACCCCCAAAACACTAAAACATAACCCCCCAAAAACTGTAATCACATATCCCTAGAAACCCCTAAACCCCTAAACCCTCAGAATAAGAAAAAAAACCAATAACACTATTAAACTCTAACACTATAGCCTCATTAAACAGAAAACCCTCACACCAAAAAAATCCTAAAAACCTAGCCCCAAAAAACTCTAAACCTTTACCCCCAAAAATCCCAAAAACCTCAAGAAATGAAAATCATATACCCTCAGCATTAGAAAAATATTAACCCTCATCCCCATATAACCTAAAACCCACATCCTCATAAAACCTCAAAATCTCATCCCAAAAAAAATCAAACCCACAACACAGGAAAACCCCAAATAGTCAACCCCATTAAACATTAGAATCTCATTACGAAAAAAATCAAAACCTATTGTCCCAAAAAAATTGAAACCCTCTTCCAAAGAAAATCCCACACACTCAATCCAAGAAAACCACAAAACCTTATATCAAGAAAACACAAATCACTCAGCCTCAAGCTACCCTAAACCCTCATCTCTAAAAAAACCTAAATCATCAACAAAAAATAACTTAAAACATTATCCAAAAAAATATTAATTCCCAATCCTCAGAAATCCTAAACCCTCGGCCCAACAGAACAAAAAACCTTATCCCCAGAAACCCAAAACCCTTAATCATAATAAAACATTAAAACCTCAATGCCAAAAAACAATTTACACTCATCCCGCAAAACCATAATCACTTGGCTCTAGAAAAACATAAACCCTATTTCCTATAAATTGCTAAACCCTAAAACCTAGAAATCTAAAACAAATCTCCCTATAAAACCCAAAACTCCCAATCATAGAAAACATAAAACCTGATATCCAGAGAACCCTAAACACTCAGCCCCAAAAAAGAGTATTCCCCTAGCCCTAGAAAACCCCTAACCCCACAAAATCCTAAATCCACATCCCAATAAAACCATAAACACTCAACCCATGGAACCAAAAAACCCTCATTCCTAGAAAACCCTAAACCCTCAGACCTAGAAAACACTGAACCTTCATCCATAGAAAACCAAAATCCTTAGATTTAGAAAACCATTGACCCTTAACTCCAAAAACCATAAACCCAGCTCCCCTAAAAACCCAAAACATATAGGACAAGAAAAAAATAAACCCTAAGACCAATAAAACACTAATCCAACATCCCCTGAAGAAACTAAATCCTCATCCATGTAAAACCAAAAACCAGAACCTATAGAAAAATCCACCCCTTGACCCTAGAAAAACCTAAACACTAATCCCTAGATAACCCAAATCTCTCATCCCTAGAAAACTGTAAACCATCACCCTCAAAAAATCCAAAAATCCTCAACCCCACAAAAACCAAAATACCTCAACACAAAATTCCATATACCCTCATCCCTAAAAAACTCTAAACCTTCATTATGAACAAATTAAAAACCATAAACCATAAAAAACATAAACCTAATCCATATAATACCAAAAATAGCACTTCCCCAACACCCCATAACCTTCAGATTGAAAACCCATATACCTTCTTCCACAAAATCACTAAACCCACTTCCTTGAAATACCATAAACACTTAGCCCCAAAATCTGTAAACCCTCAGCATAAAACACCCGTAATCTAAATCCTAACAACCCATAAACCCTCATCACTAAAATCCTAAGCCATCATCCCCCAAAACTATACACCCTTATCCCAAAAACCCATAAGCATGAATCCTTAAAAAATAGGAAACTCTAATTCCAAAAAAAAACATAAATTAAAGCCCCAAAAGCCCCAAAACCCTAATACCATGAAAATAGTAAATCTGCAACCCCATAAAATGCCTAAATTTCATCCCCCAAATCACTAGAACATCATATCTAAAACCCCTAAAGCCAAATCAACAAAATAAAATACACAGAAATCAAGAAAATAACCTAATCCCTCAGTTCTAAAAACCCACAATCCCTCATCCCCAAAAAACTATAAACACTAATCCCCAAAGAAATATAAACCCTCAGCCCCCAAAAACCCAAAACCATAATCCCCCAAAGCAATAAACCCTCATCCCTAGAAACCACTAAACCCTAATCCCCAAAACACTCTAAAACCTCATTCCCAAAAACTATAAACCAACAGCCCAAAATTCTGTTTTCCATTATTTCATGAATAAACCCTAAACTAATAGCCCTAGAAAAACCCAAAACCTCAGCAAAAATAATCCTAAACCCTCAATACAAAAATAACCAAGAACATCACCCCCATAAAAACTGAACTACAATTCCCAAAAACACTCAAGCCCATGCCTGAGAAAAACCTGAACACTAAACCCCAAAAACCATAATCCCTCAAAAAACAAAAACAAAACCGACCACCCTATAAAGATATAAAAAATCATCCAAATAAAAACTGCATACCTACATACCCATGAAAATCCTAAACCCTTAGGAGAAAAAAATGCTAAACCATTGTCCTTATAAGAACCTAAACCCACAACCCCAAAACACCCTAAACACACAACCCAAAAAATCCTTAAACACACAACCGAAAACACCATCAACCCATAACCATAAAAATATATAATTCCAGTTCACTAGAAATCATAATCCTTCTTCCCCAAACAGACCTAATCCCTTAACAACAAAATCCTCATCACTGATCCCAAAAAAACAGATAAACACTCTCCTAAAAAACTCTTAAAAACCAATCCCTAAAATCCATATATTATCATCCACAAAAACCAAATCCATAATCCCAAAATAACATAAACCCTCATCCCATAAATAACCTGAACATTCAGACCCATGAAAACCCTAAAATCTCATCCTGAAAAATACTACACACTCACTACTCACAGACCCAAAACCCATAGTCATAGAATACCATAAAGCCTCACCAATAGAAAACCTTAATTCTTCAGCCCTAGAAAACACTAAACCCATGACCCCAAAAAATTATAAACCCTCAACCCATAAAACTATAATCAATCATAATAAAATACTCATAAATACTCATCCCCATAAAACCCTAACCCTCATCCTCAGGAATAGAAAAATCTTCATTCCATGAAAACACTAAACTCCCTTCCCCAGAAAACACTTATCCATCATCCCTTTAAAACCAAAAACCATGCACCATATGAAACCATAAACCACCGACCTTAGAAACCCCAAAATCCTCATTCCCATAAAGCCGTAAAACCACCACCCATGAAAACCCAAAACCCTTAGACCTTAAAAATAGTAAATTCCCCACCACAAAAAATCAAAAACCTCCACCCCAGAAAAAAATAAATCTTCATCTATATAGAACCATAAACCATAAAACCTAGACATCCACAAACCCTTGGACCATGAAAACACCAAAACATCATCTTGAGAATAATCTAATACCTTAAATTCAGAAAAAGCTAATTCCTTTTACAAGTAAACCATAATCCGGCAGCACTAGAATAACCTAAACCCTCAACCTAAGAAACCTCTAAACCATATTCTACAGAAAAACAAACTCCAATACCCCTAAAAAAACCATAAAACCTCACCTAAATAATACCCTAAACTACCCCCACTCAAACCCTCAGCACTCATCCCCTAAAAGAATAAACCCTCAACACTAGGAAACCCAAAACATCAATCACTAGAAAACCGAAAAACATCGGCACTAGAAACCACTAAATATCAACCATAGAATATGATAAAACAATATAACCATAGACTCTTAAACCCTCATTCTTATAAAACCAAACACCTTCAAACATATAAATGGCTAGACCCACATCCATAAAAAATTCTAAATTGTATACCATTTAAATCCATAAAACCACATCCCATGAAAACCTTAGACAGTCATCCTAGGAAAACCCTAAACCCTTAGTCCCAATAAACCATATATCCTCATCCATAGAAAAACCTAAACCCTCACCCCGAGAATACCCTAATCCCTAATCCCCATAAAACGATAGCCCCTACCCTGAAATAGCCTAAACCCTCATCCATAGAAAACATTAAATTTTGATCCATATAAAGAAATAAACCCTTAGTGCTAGAACACCCAAACCCCTCATCCCTATGAATCCCTAATCCGAAATCCAAAGAAAACCACTGACCGCATACTAATATAAGCCATTACATTAATCTCTAAAAACCCCAAACTGCAAACCCAAGAAAACCCTAAATCCATATACTCATAAATTACTAAATCCATAGTCCTAGAAAACCCTAAACCCTCTGATTGAGAAATCCCAAAACCCTCAGACTCAGAAAAACTGAACCCCTTAGCCCTCAAAAACCCTAGTCCTTCACCCTCAGAAAAAAATATACTATCATCCCCAAAAAACCACCAACACTCATACAAGAAATACCTAAACCCTCAGGATTATAAAACCCTGAACCCTAAGGATTATAAAACCCTAAACCATAATCCCTAGAAAACATTAACCAATTAGCCATAGACAACCCTATATCTTCAACATTATTAATCCCTGATCCAATAACCCCAAAAAACAATAAATCCATAGGCCTGAAAAACACTAAACCCATAGCCCTACAAAACACTAAACCCCCACCCCCCCCCAAAAAAAACACTAAAACATAAGACCTAGAAACCCAAAACCCATATAGTGAAAAACCCTAATCCGTAATACTATGAATACCAAATCCCCCCTCTTATAGAAAACCATAAACCACCATCCCACGAAATCACTAACCACTCATCCCCAATAATCCATAAACCCTCACACTCACACTAACAAAAACCCTCAAAAACAAAAAACCCATATTCCTTGACCCCAAAATACCCAAAACCCTAATCCCCACATACCCCTAAACACACATCCTTAGAAAAACACAAACCCTCCACCCTATAAAAGAATAAACCCTCAACCAATGAAATCCATAAACCCTTATCCCATGAATACCCTAAACACATAGCCAATGAAAAAAATTCATCTTCATCCCCAAAAAACCCTAAATCATCATCCCTATAAAACCCTTACCCCTCAACCAATGAAAATCCTAAAATATTAACACAAGAAAACACAAAACACTCATCCATTGAAAAACATAAACTCTCATCCTAGAAAACTGAAGACACCTATCCAAAGAAAAACCAAAATATTTATCCCAAAAATCACAAAAAAAACTTTTCTTAGACACCTTGTAAACCCACATCCCAAAATATCTTAAAACCTGAGTCGCACAAACTCTTAAACCCACATTCCTAAAAACTGCTAGTCCATCTGTCTTAAAACCTACATCTATAGAGACCCCTAACCATCAAAAACCAGAATCCCTAATCCATCTTCCCTAACAAACCCTAAACCCGCATCACTAGTAATCCATAAAACCCAATCACCAAAAAATATAGAACCCTCATCCCAAGAAAACTTTATAGTTTTTACCCTAGAAAATCCTAGACCCACATCACCAGGAAAAACTAATATCATAACCCTTGGAAAACCTATTCATGTGCCCCCATTAAACCCTAATAATGTATACAATTGAAATACTAAACATTGTTCCCTAGGAAACCAAAAAACCTCATCTCTATGAAAACCTAATTCCTCTTCGCTTGGAAACCCAAAACCCTCAACCAAAGGGAACATTAACCCTCATCCACATAGAACCCTAAATACTGATCCCCGACAAACCCTAGACACGCATCCCTTGAAATAACTAAACCCTAAACTAATGAAATCCCAAAGTCCATAGCCCCAGAAAAAACTAAACCCTCAACCACATAAAACCAAAAACCTTCATCCACAAAATTCCCAAAACCCTAATCCAGAAAACACCTAAACCCACATCCCCAAAAAACCATAAAAAACCAACCCATAAAAATTATAATCCTTAATTCCCCAAAAACCTAAACAACCTTCCAAAACACCTTAAATCATCATCCCTAAAAATCCATAATCCCTCAGCCCAAAAAAACCATAATCCCTAAACCCCAAAAAACCCTAAACCATTACCCCTAAAAACCCCTAAACCCCCAATGCCATAAAACCAAAAATTAATCAATTCCAAAAAAAAAATATACCCTTTCAACAAATAAATACTCCTTTATCCCTAAAAAACCCCATACCACAAGCCCTAAAAAACTAAACCCTTATCCCCAAAAAACTGCAATAGCTCGACATCAAAAAACCCAAAACACGAATTCCTAGAAAACCATAAACCCTCTATCGTAGAAACACTAAACCCTAATCCCTAAAAAAACCTAGACCATTAACCATAAATAAACAAGACCATTAGTCCCAAAAAAAATTATCCCCAAAAATACTAAACAATTAGCAACAAATACACCATAAATTCTCAAAACTAAAACCTGATATGATACCATATGGGAATGTGATATCCATTGGCGATTATGCATAAACAAAAGGGGTGAAGTGGAAAAAATGAAAATAAGTAAATTGGGAGGAAAATAAAAGGGTAAGGGGGTGTACAATTATGACCCGAAGGAGACTTTCCCCTTGAAAGTCTAATTATAATGTTCCATAATGTTTGACAAGAACTTTTATGAGCCTTACTTGCATTCACCTATGAACATAAGACACACAACCATAATAATTCCAGAAACTCTAAAATTCTAAATTAAGAACCTAGGGGTACAATGCGGCTTCTATTTATAGCCAAACAGGATGTATACATGTCAAAATACCAATTCCACAAAACTCTAAAACCTATCCCACAAATATGACTTTTCATACACATGTCCATTATTTAAAAGGATATGATATCTCCAAAGAAGACTTTTTAGAACCACCCTAATGAATTTAAAGATTACCACCATGACATTGGAGACAAGGGCCCACCAATTTTTGACTTTGGAGACTTCCTTCATGAATGTGGGTTAAAATTCGTCGAAAACATTAGGGTGGACCATTTAGGTTCACTTCTGGGCATTAATAACTGTGATTAAAGGACCATTTCCTCTTCCAATGCAAGAATGTCAGGGCTCATTTTGTAATTTCAATATGAGGCCACGTAAATCCTCTTTCAGCCTCCTCCTTCTTCCTCTTTCCATTGGGCCACCAATCCCATGTAATGAGACTTTTCCATTAATTCTCGTTCCACCATCCATGACATGATCTCCCTCAATTCCTCGCTGCATGTGTGCACCATTATTCACATAATCCCATCCCTCATCAAAATGATTTGTCTTAGAATTTGAATATTCAAAAGGAAAGATATCATTAATGTTAAAGGTAGAATTAATATTTCCATACCTTCTAGAAAAGTAAATATTGTAGGAGTTATCCTTTATTCTTTCTAAAACATGAAATGATCCATCTCCACATGGTTGAAGTTTTGATTTTTTCTGCTCCGAGAACCTTTCCTTCCTCAAATTCACCCACACCCAATCTTCAGGTTCTAGTAAAACCTTATGTCTATCCTTGTTTTCTATCATCACATATTGTTCATTTCTTCTTTCAATGTTTTCTTTCACTTTTTCATGTAAATCCTGAACTTTTTTCCATTATCATCACATTCAAAATCAACAAACTCATTCATATGAAATAAAATAATATCTAATAGAGTCATCGTGTTAAATTCATATACAATCTCAAAATGTGAGAAGTTAGTAGTGGAATTCACTACTAGATTATTTGAAAAATCTATGTGTGGAAAACATTTTTCACAATTCTTTAAGTTTTTTTAAATTATTTCATGAAAATGGGTAGAAAGTGTTATATTAACCACTTCAGCTTTCCCATCAGTTTGTGGATGTGAAACAGTTGAGAACAAAAAATTAGTTCCCAATTTATTCCACAAAGTCCTCCAAATGTGTCTATGGAGTTTTACATCACTATCAATTACAATGGTTTTGGCAGTCTATGTGATCTCACAATTTTTTGAAAAACAAATATATTATTATTGTAGCATCATTAGTTTTTGATCAGGCAATGAAATTGTCCATTTTTCTGAATCGATCCAAAAAAACCAAAAATGAATCATTCCCTGTTTGTGATTGAGGCAATTACTATAAAAAATCCATAGAGATGTCATTATGAGGATGGGATGGAATAGGAAAGGGGGAATAGAGTACATTAGGTTGAACCTAGAAAATTTCATTCTTAAAACCGACACACTTAGTAAAAAATACAATAACATATTTTCTCATTCATGGAAAATAAAAATGTTCATGAAAAGTATCTAGTCTTTTATCAACCTCAATATTCCCCATAAATCCACACCCATGGGTTTATTTTACATGAATGTTTCGAGTTAAACAATTTGGAATGCACACTTTATAACCCAACATTTTTCTAATAGTCTTTAAATCCATGTTTTTCAAAAGATGTCCAAATTTGAAAAAAATCTCCATTATTTTCATACATTCCCTTTAGTAACTGAAGTCCAAGTAATCGATAATGAAGAGATGTAATATGTTTATATCGATGTGAAAGAGCATTAGAAACCACATTTTCCTTACCATTTTTGTCCTAGAACACATTGGGGAATGTCTTAATGAATTCTAGCCAAGAAGAATGCAATCGATTCAACATACATTGGGACATAAAAAACTTATGGATTTCAAGGTCAGAATGAATAATTAACTCTTTAGGCAATATATTATGTTTCCATGTATCCAGAGATTGTTTCAAAGAATAATGATCTTTATCTTAAGTTGAATTATTTAAATCTTATTCATTCAATTTGTAACTAAATTAATAAATTGGTCACAAATATTGAGTCATAATAGTACCAATACCATCTCTTAATGCATCACAATCAATTTAAAAGACATTAGTGAAATTTAGTAGCCTTAAAAGGGGATAATTGATCAATTTTTCTATGAGAGTGTTAAAATATTTTTCTTTTTGTCACCCCATTTAGATACCACATGTTTCATTATAGGTTCATTAAGAGGTTTAGATATTTATGAAAAATCCTTTATAATCCTCCAATGGATGCATTCTGATCATTGGAAACTCTTATCCTCGATTCTGTTCTTTGGTGTGGACCACTCTTGAATTGCTTTGATTGTTTCATTATTAACATGAATACCTTTCATCACAACAAAAAATCAATGAAACACAACATAATCCATGAAAAGTATAATTTTTGAAAATTGACATAAATTTGGTTTTCTATAAGGGTCTCACATACCAAACGCAATTGTTCAACATTTTTGTATAGGTCTATGTTATACACCAATATATCATAAAAATAGTCAACACCAAATTTCCCAATGAATGAACAAAGGACATGGATCATTAAGAACATGAATGTACTTGGTGCATTAGTTAATCCAAATGGCATAACTAGAAAATCATACCAGCCAAACATATTTTTAAAAGCAGTTTTCCTATCATCTCATTATTTCAGTCGAATTTGGTCAAATACACTTTCAAGATCATATTTTTAAAATAATGATGCCCTGTGTAATTCATCAATCATGTCATCCAGTCGAGGGATGCGATAACTGTACATAAATCCTATTTTTTTATGGTGAAACAATCCACACACATTTTCCATGTTCCATATTTCATGGTTACTATGATCACCATAATGGCGCCTAGACTCATGTTTTCTCTAACCCATCCATTCCTCATGATATAATACCATATGGGAATGCATTATCCATTGGCGATTATACGGAAACACAAGGGGTGAAGTTTGATAAATGAAAATAAGAAAATATGGTTGAAAATAAAATGGACAGTTTCTATCCATTTATTGTTTCTTTGGGAAACAAATCACAGAATTACTTTAGTAATGACACAACACAAGAAGGAAAACCATGTTAATGTTCTTTAGTTTCAAGGTATGAATCCTTACTAATAATTAAGTACACCTTCCTACTCAATAAAGAACATTTCACATCACTTTTTTTATAAAATAATTTGCACTTTCACTCAACACTATTGTTTTCATCTCATTGATTTCCCTCATTTTATTTTATGTCACTCGACACTCGTTTTTCACTCTTAATTTTCAAATGTTTTTATTTTTTACTGTCATTTATCTTTTCCTCAACTAATTACTCTCTTTTTTATCAATAACAATTATATTTTTTCAACTTTCTTTTTCACTAATTTCTTTTTTATTTTTTTATTCTTTTTGTATCCTCACATGATCTTTATATTCTTTTATGATACATAGTGGATTGAAAAACATATTTATAGTGCTAAAAAGAATAGTGAATAAATTAATATGGCCATCATACATCACCCTCTTATCTAATTACCATGGTATCCCTAGTATTAAATGTATAGCTTGCATCAGAGAAACATCAAACAACACAAAATAATGATATTTTCCAATGGAAAAAAACTATTTCTTGATTAGTGACATTCACATATCCACTATCATTCAACAACTGCAATCTATAAGGTCTAGTATTCCTTGGATTAGGACAACTCAACTTCTCCACCAATAAGGTACTATCCACCATAGTACACCTTCCACTATTATTAATCATACTACATACCTTCTCCTAGATGTAGAATCTTGTGTGAAAAATATTCTCACTCTACTCCTCATCCTGATCATCATTTGGTTGAATGTTTAAATATCTTCTTTCCACCAATGTGTCTCCATATACATGTTCTTCATCTTCTACATCATAAATTTCCTCGAAAGATGGCATCTAATCATTTCTAGAGTGATCACCAAGGATGTCTATGTTATCCCAAATAATAGTGGCTCATTTGTTTTGGAATTGAGATGAAATATGAAAATGTCCTTGAAACTTAAATCAATATATATCACGAGATTTAGAAGAGAAATTTGAGTACTTTTTTTTTGATTTAATGGGGAAGAACATATATTTGGCTACGAAACATTTTTGGGAATATTTTAGAATCCTATGCTTTTGTTTCATTCCACTTAAAAGTTTATCTTGGATCATTCCTGTTATCCTTCCAAAAATAATGGGAACTTACATGACTCCTTTGAGAATGTAGTGTTTTTTGACCATCATAGCCTTATATTGCATCTCCTCCATGTCAATGGAGGTCTATAGTTCCACCAAATCTATAATTTATGGATTCAATCCATTAAAAAAACCTTCCCTAGTAGCTTCTCAATCCTCCTCCAAATAGGATCGAATCATTGATATCTTCATTTTCTTATATTATTCCTCCACACATAAGGAGCCTTGAACAAGTTTTTGAAAATTTAAAGGAAAATCTTGATATTAATGACTAGAAATGTACCTTTTGGTAATTACTGTTGTAACGCCTCGACCCTAGTTACCCTAATTTTGTTCATTATTACATAACATTGGAATGATCCCAAGGAAATCATGTCTCAAATGACTGACCAGTTTAGTATTATTGGAAACAAGATTCGTACATAAGTTCCACATTACAACTTGAAAATAAATACAACACAAATTTATTCCATTAGAAACATCCAAGATTCCTAGATTATGCCTACAAATCACTCATAACAAACGTCTTCATATCTTGGGAAAATGGAACATAAGAAATGGGTGAGATCAATCACTCAGTAAGGGTAAGCAATACAGCGAAAGATAACATAAATATTAAACATGGTGAATAATTGAAACAACATTCCTTTAGCAATAATAAACATGAATACTTTTATGGTAGGAATATGAGATTAGTAAATAATTGCATAATAAAACATAATCATTGGTATTCTACTAGTTTAATGACCACATGAACCATCAATATTATATTCATAATGAGGGAATGTATAATGCCGAACATTCTGAAACATTTTTTCAAGGCCTCGGCCAAGACATCTAAAAATGTTTAAGGCCTCATCCAAAACCATATATCAAATTGTTAAAGGCCTCATCTAATTCCACGTCTAGTTGTCTCATGAGACCTACCAATGCATTGCGGAGCTATAGTGGGTTCCAACCGTCACATACTATGTCCAATACAATCCTCATATGAAAAGGTTGAAATATAACATAAACATTCGTATTAAATCTAACATATGAATGTCAATACTTTAACCATAAACCATGAAGGGTATAAAAATAACACATTCATGGTCAATATTATCGCAAAACCTTCAATACAATATTTAAGATTTGTATCATATTGAATTGACTTCCAAAAATTATAAAATCCATCAATGGATGTTGACATATATGAAATCAAAACTATTAGAGAGAAATATCTCTTTCTTTTTTTGAAATAATTTAAAAATACATAATTATAAAAAAAAATTATTTCAAAAAAATTATTATAATCTTGTATGGGAATCTTTGATGATGTTATAGTGGTAGAAAATAACCACACCCCCCGTATAAGTTAAAAAAAGACATTCTTACAATAATTTTGTCAAAAAGGTCGTATAGTACCATGTTTGGAAAATGACTAAATGATTCCTTTTAAAACATATAAGTTCAAATAAGGGTATAAATGACATTAAATCATTGTCTAGTAAATAGGAAAAATGTTTTGAAATAAATTTTAAAGAAACATGGATGTGGATGTTAAAGAGTTCCCAGTAGATACTGACCTAAAAACCCTAGGATAATAAAGAGATTATAGAATTAAACCTTACCTTGTACTTTTCCTTGGTCGATGGTATGTTAAAATCCTATATAATGGTAAAATTATAATTATTAAATTATAAATGAATCATATAAATTAACATGATATCATATATGATCTTTTAACATGACTTTGTTAACAATATCTTATTATTATCATTGTTTCGGTTGTTAACATGTTTGTTTTCCTTTATATTCTTTGTTATGTGAGTCATATTTGTTATGGATGGGATGTATCATATTTATATCTAGAATGATATCAAGTCTTTGAACATAATTTTTAATCATAAAATGAAAATTAGTCTTGAATGGATACGATGGGGAATGAATCTCATCGTGTTTGTGTAGATGGTAATCCGTATGTACACATGAGAAACAATATCATTTTTTTGATAATAAAATAACATATAATTGGATGGTATATCATATATATACAGAATAATTATCATGATATTTTTATTATTTACATCAATTACACATCATTATTATACCCATCCAAATAATAATGTATTGAATAACAACTACACCAGGACGTGGAGACAGTAAGTCGTACGTATGCTCATATGGTGACATGTCATTCAACGGATGGATAGAATAATGAATATGGTTTACCCATATTTATAATAACATCATAGTATATAGAATATACTGGAGTTATTATTTTTTAAAGGAAACAAAAATGAATGAAGATGTGGAAGAAGAAAGGAACGTGAAAGAGGTGATGAAATATTTACCTCTTCTTCAGGTTTTCCTTTTTATTTGATCAAAAGGGCCCTTTAGGTTGGATTTATATCTAAAAGAAGGCCTCTAGGATGATTATAGGACATTTTAAATGGTATTTGGGTAGGGGTTTGACGATCCAAATGGTTTTGATGGTGTAAATTATAGAGAACGGGTAGTTCCTTTTTATAACAGGGTTGAGAGGCACCTTAGGAAGAACTAGAAATATTATTTTATAATAAAATCATTTTCGGTTTCTAATGGCTCCAAAATATATTATTTAATGGCCAATGTGGGGATGGGTCAAAAACCACTCAAACAATATGTTTTATAATGGTTTGGGTTACTCTATTAACTTTATCATTTATATTTAACTCTTAGTTAAATAGTTTTACATCTACCATGTCTCTTTGTATTTTTATATTATATGGTTACTAAACATACTATATAATTCCCAGAAAACCACCAATGGTTCATTAATGAATCAAATATCATTATATAAGTCTTTTTGATGAACCATATATTTTAGGAATATAATATCAATTAATAATATATTATTTGTTTTAAAAATTCTTTTATGACAATTTTGACACTATTTGGTATTTTGTTTTTTCTAAAATCGTAACATTATTATTACTTCAAAAAACATTCATCTAACCAACCCTAATATTTCATATTAACCTAAAAAATTAGTTTAATTCATCAAAAGTATAAAATTATATTTATTTGGATTTTTATAATATAATTTATTTTAATATTTCATTAATTAGGTTATTACTACATCTTCATTGTGTCATAAATAAATTAAATTATTTATTGTCTAAAAAATATAAATAAGATACCACTATGTAGGAAATAATTTTTACTTTACAATTAATATTTATAGTCTAATATATGACTTATATAATCTCATGTAAAAATTGATTTACTAAAAGATATTTGTTTATGTCATTTTTTCCATTACTTTGTGTTAATTAAAATAAAGTGTCATTATTATTCATATGTGGATCCATGGGGTCCCAAAATCGACCCAATGATTCCCATGGTTGGTTATGTCTCATCAAATGAGGTTAGGACAAGTTTAATGATAATTTTGTATGATTATACTATTCTTTTTACCATGAATCACCCTATTTACCATTAACCACGGTAAATAAAAGTCAAAAGTTACTATTCACCAAAAAAATTGCTTCTTATAGAAACACATTTTATTTACTGATATCAACCGTGTATCTCTAATTTTTAAAATTCATTTCACAGAAGTGATAAAATTATGTTTTATGCAAATATGTAAATTCTCCTAGGAGGAGGGTAAAAGATGGTAAAATGTTCGATAAAATTTTTATATATCTAAAATTATTATAAACTGAATTCAATGAATTAGATTGAACATATATAAGTATTATGTATCTATTTTGACCTAAAATAATTTTAAATAAAATAAATAATTATATAAATAATATGTCGGTTTTCAATAAAAACTCAGTGTTTTTCACTATTCATCAAAAATTGAAATTTTTCAGAAAAATACCAAAAATTCAACCTAAGATAATTTTTTTATTCCAAATTCCAAAAAAATTTCTATTTTACCAATTTCAAATAATTGATTTTTCATTAATTAATTTAAAATTAAATCCCGTTTACAAAACCAAAAAGTCTATTTTTATAAAAATAATAACTATCAAAAGATTGTCACATGTTTTTGTCCAATTTAAAAGTAAAATAATTTATAATGACCATAATTGGATTAAATGGTAAAAATATAGTTCAATTTTACTTCAAAACCATTAAAATTTATAATTCAACGCTATAATATTTTTTGATTAGACAATTTGTTTTCAGTTAAAATATAGTATTTTTCAACATTCACTAAATAGAAAAGTTGTTATAAAAACAAAAAAAATATATTGAAACTAAATTCTTATGTCCTAATTCTAAAGAAGAAGTTTATTTTTTCAAATTGAATATATAAAGGATTCAAATATTGTATTTAGAAAGGGTTCTCCATTAAAAGGCTCTAAAATTTCATTTTTCGAAAAATATTCCATTTATCTAAAAAAATGAATTAGTTATTAAATTATGTCTATGAAACTAAAAATATTGATTATAAAATTATAAGGATCATATAAAGTGAAAAATTCTATCAATACCATTCATAACTTCTTTTGAATAGCTAGATTGGTAAGTCGTGGTGTACATTAACTCAGCGTTGTGTGTAGTGAAAGTTATTGAATTACTTTAAAGAAATAATGTACAATGAAATATTAGGGTGTTACATTCTACCCTCCTTCAATAAATTGTGTTTTTTCAATTTGAAATTGTTCTTCGGAAATAAATGGTTGAAAATAGAAAATACCATTGTGGGAAAACCCACATCGGAAATTGGGTTAATAAAAATTAGTCTTAATAAGAGGAAAATGGGAATCAAAAGGTCATCACCAAATTATGATCTCGATTATGAGAACATTGGTTGAAATTCGAGACACATAATTGGAGAAAAACCGTAAATATTTATCGGGAGTGATTTTGGTCTTCAGTCACAAACAATTGTAGAATTGAGGCCCTCAAAGCCTTCAATCTATGATGATTTAAAATATCATTGGTTCAGAAAAACATAAGGTTTTAGGATAAAACATTTTTATCATTAAGATCCCTTACCTAATTTTTAATAATTAATTTCTTCAAAGAATAATATAAAATATATATATATATATACGTGACAAGTTGAGTTCCAACATTTAACTAATTTCTACCAAAAACTCATATTTCACTCTAAAAGATAATAGAACATAAAAAATATTCTATTTATCTTATATTAATAGGGTTCCAAAAAATTAATGTATATTTCATCTACCAGAACTTTTAGAAAACTACAGTATTCAATATCGGTCATCACGTGGGCCAGTGGTAGGTGATACACCATTGTCGACATTCGGTTGCAGGTTCAAGTCTCTCAGCTTTGTCGGATATGACAGGTTGCCGCCCAACCTCAGTGTTGTCCTTTTTATGGAAATACAAAAATAATCTCAAACTATAATTATACAAAATACTTCTATATGAACTCAGAGTCCAAAATTTATAATGAAGGTAAACACAATTAAGATCATTTTTTCCATGTAATAGCATGTGATCACATTCTTTGTGTATTCTTTTAAAACACTACAACATCCTGAATTACCATAAAACCTTATTGATTACATTCATTCTCCCTTATTCCTTATAGAATACTGTATATACTCCTTCTATCTACAAATGTTGTAAACTCCAACAATGATGGAATATAAAAACCATTAATCATTTTCAAGGTAGTCAAGAATATCCAATATAATTTATCCAAATAAATCACGTATTATTCCAAAATCACAACCTCAGTATTAGAAACATATTATGTTTTATGATTATCTCAACCATATATTTTCAGAAAAAATAACCTGTAATTGAGTCACTTTTCTTGGTTCCACACAATATAAATTCCTTACTAAAATAGTACTGTAGTACAATCCTTATATACTCTATGTTTCTTATAACATGTACTTCATTAATATAATACTCAAATGACACAATAAATTAAAAACAAAGTAAGAAATCTAATCACTCCTCTTCATTTTCAGTAGTATCATAACATTATTATTATCCAGTACCAGCATTTGGGGTATACTCTGAGGATTTGGACATGGATTCGTGTAGTGTACCAACTCCTTGCTAATGAAGCATTGTACATTTGAAATTTTTTCATACCCATGCAGTCACGTAGTTGGTGTAATTTTTCTCCACACTTATAACAAACATTCATCCCCTTCATGTATTTACCAATGTAATTCTTTCCACAATTATCACATATGGGGAAATCCTTATTTTCCCTCTTACCTTTATCTATCTTTGTATCTTCCATCCTTTTCCTATCTTGATTCCCTTTAAAGCCATCAGACTCAAAAATTCATTACATATCTTATTAACACATGATACTATTTCTTCAAATTTTGAGAATACATGGGAGACTATTTCCCTTCTAAATTTTGGCTTAACACTATGAAAGATATTGTCCTTCTTACTCTTTAGATCATACGTATTGTTGGTGTTCACATTCCATCTACTGGGTAGAATTTCTATAAAATAGAATATAGTAGGACAGTTTATGAATTGCAATGAATAATTCCAAAATTGTTAAATACCTGACGCAAATTGAACATTTTATGGATATAATCCATAATCATAAAAATATATTCATTGAGGAGGTATATACTCGTAAATACTTCATAATAATTTGTAAAGAAAATGACAATTATCCTAATCATATCCCAGAGTAGTGTCGTAACCAAGAGTGCAGCAAGGCCTGTTGTCGTGCACCAGTTTCCATTCAAATCTAGCTCAAAGTGGTGTTTTCGGGTTTTACCCCTAGGTACATTTGTGCCAGAGCTGTCTCTGCAAACTCATATCTAGACAGGGATGTATTTCTTGGAAACTCACAAACTCTCTTCAATAACAAAATTCTTGAAAGTTCTTTTACACTAATTATCAAAGGCTATCTTAGGGCTATGTTCTCTAATCAGGGTATATCTAAATATAGTTTCCATAGACTAAACTAAATTTCCTATAATACCAACTGTAATGCCCCGACCCTCGTAACCTAGAGTCGATGCATTATTACATAACATTGGCATGATCACAAGGAAATCAAGTCTCGGAAGACAGATTATTTTAGTATTATAAGAAAAAATATTCACACATATGTTCAACATTACAACATGAAAAGGAATAAAACACAAAATTATTCCATTATAAATATCCAAGCATCCAAGATTATACCAGCAAGTCACTCATAAATAACTTTTTCATATCATGGGAAAAGGAAACATATGAAAGTGGTGAGCTCAAATGCTCAGTAAGTTTAAGCAATAAAACGGAAGATAACATTTTTATTGCGCATGGTGAATAATTGAAACCACATGCCCTTACCAATAATAAACATGAATACTTTTACAACATGTATACGATCTGAGTAAATAATTCCACAATAAAATATAATCCTCGGTATTCTACATGTCGAATGACCACATGACAAATCAATATTTTTTTCATAATGAGGGAATGTATAATGCCAAACATTCTGAATTATTTTGTTAAGGTCTCACCCAAGATGTCTAAAAATGTTTAAGGACTCGGCAAAAACCATATATCAAATTAGGAAAGGCCTCGTCCAATTCCATGTCTAGTTGTCTCATTAGACTTACCGATGCATCAAGGAGTTGTAGCGGGCTCCACCAATCACTTACTAAGTCCAATACATTCCTCATATGAAAAGGTTGAAATATAATAGAAACATTCGTTTTAAAACTAGAATAATAAATGTTGATACCTTAACCATAAACGAGGAATGGTATAAAAATAACACAGCCATAGACAAAAATTTCACAAAACCTTCAATACAATATGGAATATTTGCATCATAATGAATCGACTTCAAACAAGTATAAAATCCATCAAAGGACGTTCGCATAGATGAAATCAAAACTATTTGAGTGAAATATCTCTTTCTTTTTTTGATATCATTTAAAGTTACATAATTATAAAAGAAAAAATTTATTTTAAAAAAATTATTATAATATTGTAAGGGATGCTTTGACAATGATATAATGGTAGAGAATAATCACACCCGCCGTATAATTTAAAAAAATATATTCTTACATTTATTTTTTTCGAAAAGGTCGTAAAGTACCTTGTTTGAAAAATGACCGAAATATTGCTTTCAAAACATATAAGATAAAATAAGGGTAGAAATGTAATTTACTCATTTTATAGTAAATAGTAAAACTGTTTTGAAATACATTTTTATGAAACATGGACATAGCTGATAAAGAGGTCCCAGTAGATAATTACGTAAAAACAACCTTAGATAATAAAGAAATTGTAAAATTAACCCTTACCTTGTACTTTTCCTTGCTCGAGGGTAGATTAACATCCTGTATAATGGTGAAATAATTTTTATTAAATTATAAAAGAATCATATACATTAATATGATATCATATATGATCTTCTAACATAGATTTGTTAATAATATCATAGTATTATTAATGTTTTGGGTGTTAACAGATTCATTTTATTTTATATTCATTTTTATGTGAGTCATATTTTTATGGATGGGATGTATCTTTTTCATATCCATAATTATATTAAGTCATTAAGTATAAATTTTAATAATAAATTTAAAATTAGTTTTGAATGGATATGATGGGGATTGAATCACAACGCGTACGTGGAGATGGTAATCCGTACATATGCACGAGCGACAATTTCATTCTTTTGATATTAAAAAAAATATAATTAGATGGTATATAATATATTCAGAATAATTATAATGTTATATTTATTATTTACATCAATTACACGTCATTATTATACACATATAAATAATAATTTATTGAATCACAATTACACCACGACTTGGAGACGGTAAGATGTACGTACGCACGTATGGTTATATGTCATTAAATGGATGGATATGATAATTAATATGGTTGTACCAGATTTATAATAACATCACAATATATATAAGATACTGCAGATATTAATTTTTAATGGAAACAACAATGAAAGAGGAAGTGGAAGAAGAAATTAATTTGAAAGAGGTGATGAAATATTTACCTCTTCTTCAGTTTCTTCCTTTTGATTTGATCAAAAGGGATCATTAGATTGGCTTTGTGTATAAAGGAAGGCCTCTAGGATAATGTTAGGAAAGTGGAGAGGGTATTTGGGTAGGGGTTGGCCAACCCAAATGGATTTGACGGTGTGAATTAGAGAGAAGGTGGGCGCCCTATTATAAGAGGGGTGAGGGGCGCCTAGAGAAAGCTAGAAATATTATTTTTTAATAAAATAATTTTTTGGTTTATAAAGGCTTCAGAAGATATTATAAAAATTTTAAGGCGTGGATGAGTCAAAAATAACTCATAGAATAGGTTTTAGAAATGATTGGGTCACTATATTAACCTTATCTTTTAGATTTAACTATTAATTTAATAGTTTGACATTGACCATGTCTCTTTGTATTTTTATATTATATGGTTAATAAACATATTATATACGTCAAAGAGAACCCCAAGTGGTTCATTATGGATATAAATATCATTATATAAGTCTTTTGGTCGATCATTATATTTTTAATAATAGAATATCAATTAATAATATAATATTTTTTTACAAACTCTTTTATGTCAATTTTAACACTGTTTGGTATTTTGTTTTTTGTAATTTCATAACACCATTATTACTTTGAAAAAAATTCTTCTAACCAATAATAATAGGTCATGTTAACCTATAAAATTATTCTAATTCATTAAAATTCTGAAATTATATTTATTTTGATATATATAATACCAATTATTTTAATATTTCATTAATTAGGTAATTACTGCATCATCATTGTGTCATAAATAAATTAAATTTTATAATGTCTAAAAAATTTAAATAAAATTAAATTATTTAGGAAATATTTTTATATTTCCAATGAATATTTATTGTTGAAAATATGACTTATATAACCTCATGTAAAAATTGATTTACTAAAAGATATTCTTTATGTCATTTTTCCATTACTTTTAGTTAATTAAAATAAAGTGTCATTATCATTCATAAGTGGCTCCATGGAGTCCAAAAATCGTCCCAAGGATTCCCATGGTCAGACATGACTCATACAGTATGTTTAGGACATGTTTTAATATAATTCGTATTATTATAATATTTCTTTTACCTTGAATCACCCTATTTATCTTTAACCACGGTAAATAAAAGTCAAAAGTTTCTATTCAGAAAAAATTATATTAAACTTATTAAACCAAATTTTACTTACTCATATATCCCATGTCACTATGTTTTTTAAAATTTAATTCACATAAGCAGAAAAGTTATGTTTTATGCATATTTTCTAATGCTCCTAGGAGGCGGGTAAAAGACGGTAAAAAGATTGAAATTTTTTTATCAATCTAAATTTATTATAAACTGACTCAAATTAATTACATTGAACTTATATAGGTATTATTTGTTTATTTTGACCTAAAATAAATATAAATATAATAAATAATTATTTAAACAAAAATTCGTTTTTAAACAATAACTCAGGGTTTTTCACTATCATCAAAAATTAAATGTTTTTAGAAAATTACCAAAAATTCACACTAAGCTAAGTTTGATATTCTGAATCTTAAATGAATTCTATTATTACAATTTCAAATCATAGATGTTTTTTAATTAATTTAAAATTTATTCCCGTTGTCAAAACCAAAAAGCGTATTTTTAAGAAATAATAACTATAAAAAGCTTGACACTTGTTTATATCAAATTTCAATGTGAAATTACATAAAATGAACATCATTAGATTTAATGGTAAAAATATAATTCAATTATACCTCCAAACCATTAAAATATATTATTCAACATTATAAAATTTTTCGATTAAAAAATTTGTTTTTCGTTAAAATATAGAATTTTTCACTATTTACCAAAATATAGAAGTTATAAGAAAAACACTAAAAATTTATTGAAAATAAATTCTTATGTCCTGATTCTAAATAAGATGTTTATTTTTTCAAATTAAATATATAAAAGCTTCAAATATTGGATTTAAAAAGGGTTCTCCCTTAAATGGCGGTAGAATTGCATTTTTTAAAAAATATTTCATTTATCTGAAAAAATTGAATTTGTTCTTACATTATGTCTAAGAAACACATAATATGGATTCTAAGATTATAAGGATTATATAATGTATAAAATTCAGTTTATACTATTCATAACAGCTTTTGAATGGCTAGTTTGATAAGTCATGTTGTGATTGAACTCAGTGTTGCTTGTAGTGCAAGTTATTGAATTACATTGATTAAAATAACATACTATGAAATCATGGGGTGTCAAAACTATCTTAATTTATTCCCATGTTTATGTTGGCCTTTCTCTATTTCTTCGTCGACTTACTTGATATTGGTCCCACCAAATACTTGCATAATCCATAAACTCAAGTGCCTCCATCATTACATTCTTCTACTACAAGTAGTTTTCAAGTATGAAAAAATGTTAAATCTTCCTCTCCCACTCCAAATAATCATTCGGTTCACTCATACCATTAAAGGATGGAAGTGTCATTTTGATGCTTCCTAAGTCACTTTCTCTCCAAGCATCACGTTTCCCTCGCCTAGGATTTGATTTTTTGAAATTGGATTACTCATAATCACCTTCATGAATTTCTTTCCATCTTGGTGATTTTGATGTTTAAGAACTTTTAAAATTATCCAACCTAGAATTCAATCTTTTAAACTGGTTAGTGATAACATTCAGGAATAATTTTATGTCAATCATTCTTCTTTCTTCCTCATTTTCCCATTTTTTTAAATGCTGACACAATCTTTCTCTCTCTTTTTTTAATCATTCTAAATGGTTTCTCAAACTTTCTACCAAAATAACATGGTTACTAAAATTGTTCATAAAAATAATCAAGAATAAAATAAATAAGAAGTAATCAACTCATGGTAAAATCCAAAAACCGTAAATTTTAAAAGGGTTCGAATTCATAGAGTCGAGGAAAAATAATGAGCGATAAAGAGAAATGAGAGAAATTTTTAGGGTTGAATGTTAAATATGAATTAATAAATGAAGTTTTAATAGAAAATTGGAGTATAAATTCATTGTATTGGTACTAAAGGGCCAACACAATGTGGACTAAATTTCAGCAATTTTTTTTTGATTTATTTATTTATTTTTGTTTTTCTTGTTTTCTTGCTGCTTTTTTTATAAATAATTCATCCATCTAAGAGTAAAAAAATATTATAGGTTAGTGTGTGTCATGAAAAAATATGAATAAAAAATCCAATAAAATAGATTCCAAAATTATGAGGAATTAAATTACTAGAATTTATAGGATTTATATAAGAAAATATATTTCAAATGAAATCTTCAAACTCAATAGGAATTATGTCTTGGAGATTGTTAGATTTCACAAAAGAGAATATATATCACAAATTGATTCGGATATATCACCAAATATATGTGTTGTATTTCATAGTTTCTAGATAGAGAAGAACGATGAGATTCTTGAACTATTAAAATGACATATTATACATCCGGAAACTCAATGAAAAATCAAAATAAAATTTGGAAGAAATTTTGGTCTAGAATTGGTGATGGATGAAAATGGAAGAAGGGGAACAAAAAATGATTAGAGAAATAGATATATGAATGAACATGATTTATGTTTCCTACCTTGGATACAAGATGATATGATACCATATGGGTGTGTGGTATCCAATGGAGATTATGGAAAAACACAAGTGGTAAAGTGGGAGAAATGAAAATAAGAAAATACGAAGGAAAATAAAAGGAGACGGGGTAATAAATTTGGACCCAAAGAAAATTTCCCCCTAAAACACTAATTATAATGCACCAAAAAGAATGATCACTCCTTTGACGAGCCTTGCATGCATTCACATAAGGACATATGAAACACAAGAATAATAATGCTAGAAACTCTCAAAATCGAATTTAAGTTCCAAGGGGTACAATGAGGTGGCTATTTATAGCCAAATGGGGAGAATATATGTCAAAATACCTATCCTAAAAAATTTTAAAGCCGATCCATCGAATTTTTCTATGTTTAAATTTGGCCATGGCTTTATGGGGAAAGATATCTCCAAATAATATTTTTTGAAACAACCTTGAAGATTTGTAGACTCCCAAAATGACTTTGAAGAGCTAGGACCCACCAGTTTTTGAATTGGGAGACTTTCTTCTTGAATGTCGATTTAAATTACTAGAATTATTAGTTGGAACCATTTAGGTTTAGTTTTTGGATTTAATAAAAGCAATTAAAGGCCCATTTCCTCCTTCCATACATGCATGTTGGGCCACCTCTTGTAATTTCAAAATGAGGCCTTATAAAGACTATTTAATCCTCCTCATTATTACTCTTGTATTCCATTAATTCTACTTCAACCATCCATGCCATGATCTCCCTCAACTCCTTGATGCATGTGGGCACCATGATTCACATCAAAACCATTAAACAGTCATCCCCAAAAAACATATATAACAATATACCCCAAATAATTAAAGCATCAACGACAAAAATCCTAAAACATCATCCCCAAAAAAACATAAACCTATATCCCTACAATATGCTAGTCCCGCAACCCCCCCAACCGAAAATAGTAGACACAATATACCATAAATCATTATTCAAAAAAAATCATCCCCAAAAAATCCTAAATCCTTATCCCTAAATAACCCTATACCCACTGTCCAAATAAATATAAACCATCATCCCCATAAAAACCATAAAACATCATCCCCCAAAACAACAAATATTCAACTGAGAAAACCCAAAATTCTCATAAAAAAAACCTAAACCCTCTCTATAAAGAACCATACACCCTCAGGCTGAAAAAAAATCCTAACACTTAATCCCCTAAAAACCATAAAAAATCTTCCCCAAAATTCCCCATAACCACCCGCAAAATTCCATAAACCCTCAGTCCCAGAAATTACTAGACCCTCAGCCCAAAAATACCCTAAACTCTCAGCCATGAAAATACATTAACACTCAACAACAAAAATCCCAAACTCACAACCCCAAAAAACCCAAAATAATCAACCCAATAAAACCCTAAACCTTTATCCCAGAAATTCCCAAAACACAATACCCATAAAACCCAAAAACCTCTGTAAAAAAAATCCTAATCCCACAGCTCCAAAATACCCTAAACACTCGACCCAAAAAATCCATAGTCCCTCAACACCATAAAATCATAAAGCCACAAACCCCCAAAACCCAAAACCCCTTTCCCCAAAAAACACTTAACCATCATCATCAAAACACCCTAAACCTATAACCCCAAAAATCATAAAACCTCATCCCCATAAAATTCCAAAACCCTCTGCTAGAAAAACACCTAACCCCACATCCCTATAAATCCTTGGACCCACAACACAAAAAACCCCTAAACCAACAACCACAAAAACCCAAAACCCTTATCCCCAAAAAACCCAAAACCCACACCACCAAAAAACCCTAAACCAACCACCCAAAAACATTAATCCATCATCCAAAATAACACTCAACCATAATCCCAAAAATATTGAAACCACTACCACAAAACTACCCAAACCCTCATCTCCATGAAAAAATAAACTCTCATCCCCAAAAATACATTTAATCGCAGCCCCAAAAATCCATAAACACATATCCACAAAAAAACCCTAAATCCTCTGTCACAAATAACCTGAAATCCATATCCTTGAAAAATAGAAAACACCCATCACCAAAACCCCACAACCCTCAACATTAAATAATCCCAAAACCTGTATAAGTAAAAAAAATGAGACCCTTTGTGAAAAAACACTAAACCCATGGCCCTAGAAAACCCCAAACCATCATCCATAAAAACATTAAACAATCATCACCAAAAAAACCTAAACCCTAAACCACTAAAAACCTGATCCTTATTCCCTCAAAACCGCTCATCCCCAAAAATATTTTAGCCAGTTTCTAGAAAAACTCTAAACCCAATGCACCAAAAATCCCCAAACCCTTTTCCACAAAAACCATAAACTCCCCTCCCCCAAAACAATAACCTCATCGCCCAAAAAACCCCTTAAACCTCCATCCTATAAAACCTATAGCACCATCCCCAATAAATCCTAAATTATAATATCAAGAATACTTCAATCCACCATCCACAAACAATCCGACACCCACATCCCATAATATGAATAAACCCTCAGCCCAACAAAACAGAAATCCATCAATTGAAAAAACACCAAACCCTCATGAAAAATCCTAAAACCTCATCCCTAGAAAACCCAAAACCATAAACACCAAAAAACACTCAACTCCAAGAATCATTAAACCCTATGTCCATGAAACCCTTAATCCCTCATCCCCAAAAAGCTGTAGACCCTCATACGTAAAAAATCGTAATCCCTCTTCCCTAAAAAACTCTATCTCATTAACCCCCAAAAACGCTAAACGCTCTACCACATAAAATCAAAAAATCTTATGCTCGAAAACCCTCAAACACATAGCCCAATAAAAAAAATCTCAACCCCATAAATCCATAAAACTACAGGCCTAGAAAACCCCAAACCCTCAGCCATAAAATACTCCAAACACTCAACCCCTGAAAACCCAAAAACCCACATCCGCACAAAAACAAAATCTCTAAACAATAAAAATCCCAATCACTCAACCCCAAAAACGTTGTTACCTCTAATTCATAAAACCCTAAACCCTTCACCCAAAAAACCTAAACCCTATTCCCCAAGACACCAAAAAACCCCATCCCAAGAACACCCAAAACCCTTATCCCTATAAAACTAGATACCCTCAACCAAAAAAAATTAAACACTCAACCCTATAAAATCATAAACCCTTAGGCACATAAAACTGTATAACCACATCTCTAGAAAATCCAAAACACTCATCACAATAAAACACTAAATCCTATTCGCTTGATAACCCTAACCCCTCATTCATATATAATCCTAAACGGTTATCCCCCAAAACTCTAATACCTAAGCCCCCAAACCCAAAAACCACATACTAAGAAAACCCAAAACCATCACCCCAAAAAAATCATAATCCCTACTCCCCATAAAAAACTAAACCCACATCCTCAAAAAATATAAACCCTAAGCCCCATAAAACTTTAAATCCTTAGCCTAAGAGAACCCTAAACACTTGGAACTAAAATCAAGAAAAACTCATCCTAAGAAAACCCTAAAACCTCATCCAAAAAAAAACATAAAACCTCATGCAAAGAATTCCATAAACCCTCATCCCCCAATACCCAAAACACTTAGGCACTATAAAACTGAAATCCTCTTCCACATAACACCCTATTATCTCATCCCCAAAACACCCTAAATCATATTCTTTATGAAATATTAAATTAACTTCTTTAAAAAACCATAAAACCTTAGTCACAAAAAATCATAGACCCTTCATCCGAAATCGAAAATCCCAAAACCCCAAACCCTTAAACACATTTCCCCCCAAACCCCTAAAGATGAAATCCTATAACACTAAATCCTCATACCCATAAATCATTATATTATCTACTCTAAAATAAACTCTTAACACTAAACACCAAAAATACATATACCCTCAATGACAAAAAAATCATAATCTTTTATCCAAAAAACCCTAAACTCTCATCCCCAAAAAATACAAGTACCTCTGGACCCCCAATCCATAAAACCTCATCCCAGAGAAATCGTAAACCATTAACCCAAGAACCTCTAAACCTACAGCCCCATGAAAAACAAAAACCCATGGCCACAAAAAACCCTAAAACATCATCCCAAAAAAACAAAATCCTCATCCTTAAAAAACCATAATCCCTAAACCATAATCAAATGAATACCCTCATCACCAAAAAACCCAAATCAATCATCCCAAAATACCCTTATCATGGAGCCACAAAAAAACTAAATTGTATTTCCGAAACAAATCCAAATTCAATGTCACAAAAACCCATAAACACTCTTCTCTCTGAAACCCTGAACCCTTGTAAATATAAAAACAAGTCCATCATTACCAAAATAACCTGAATCATCAGGGATGTAACAGTGTTGTTCACGCTCTCAAAAATATTTATAGTAAATGGAACAGAGTGTTTAACCTAGGTCGATCTCTTGAGGATATTTTTCTATTCAAGCACTCACTATTTCAAATTAATGATATATATATATATATAATAAAATTTCTAGAAATGTATATTGGATAAATGATATTCAAATACTAAAATTAAATATGATGATGAAATGAAATCAAAATGAATGGAAATATAATGATTTTAGACATAATTGAGATCCTCTTATGAGATTATCTAGAGTGAACCTTCGTTGTATCTTTGATAGTTTCAGATATACATATTGAAAATTCTTCATAATATGCATGAACATCCTCCTCTACATATGGTTGTGAATATATGGAACTCTCAATGATCACTTTGAGAACATACATCCACCTCTTTGATCGAGGTAAAATATTGCAAAAGTGAAAGCTAAGCCTCGGGTGCCAAGTTGAAAAAAGGCACCATTCCCACTAAGATACCCCTCAACCTAACTCTATGAAAATAAGAAACATAAAAATTAAATTTTCAATGACCTGGGTTCACCACTGAATTACTCCTTGGGGAACATCCTTAGGTTAGCTACTCATGATCCCGAGCATAAGAGTTCACAGTGGAGAGAAAATAGAGGGAGAAAACAAAAGAGCGAAATAATAAGAGTGAAAGGGGAACATTTAAATTAAAACATGAAATGATGTTACAGATTGGAATTAAAATAAAATAAAACACTAAAATACATTAAATGGCCAATAATGGCTACCTTTATGTTTCCAACACTTTGAAATTAAATGGGACTCAGTTTTATAGGGAAATGGAATGAAAAATTGGATCCAAAAATATTATCATAATTTATGCACAGGTTATCCCTCTATAAGGACCGAATTAGTAAATGGTTGATTCTTAAATGTTGTCAGGTTTCTTCCCCTTTGTCGACCCATGAAATTTTATCTTGATTTTCCAAGATTGTAGAGTGATATAGTCAATTTTCTAATGAAATTTAATCTCGCCAGGCTAACTATTTATATTCCAATGCACCATGTTCAAACACAGTTATGGCCATGTGAATGAAAGAATTACGTGTGACCATATTAATGAAACTTCTTTCAATCGATGCCTTATTTATCCATGTAACATTTCAGCTCCAATTAATGGGACATTTATTATATATGGTCACATAAAAAAAATTCTCCAGTTTGTGCACTGTTTCTGAGGCCTGACTTGCGAGTTGGATTTGAGCTTCCAAATGATGGATCATACATTTGGGTTAGAATTATAACATGAACCCCATCGAAAATATAATACAATAAATGAATAATTTATCAATTTGGACCAGTTTATAAAATGACATGTCCAAAACATTACACTAAATTAAAACGGTTCCATTCCAGACAAAGCCTCTTTTCCAATTAAGCTAAAAAATACTCATAGAACATAAAATGTGATAATTGACCATTTAATAACACATTGGTGGGTTTAAAAAAATTAAATTCCAAATAAATTAATTATAAATATTTGTTCTGTCAATTCCCCACACTTAAATATTACACTCCTGGGAAATCATCTTATACCACAGTCAAACTATCTTCTCAACTCATAAATGACAACACTACTCAATTATCATATCAAAGAATATATCATGCCTCTTACGTGGATAAAATTTTTATAACTCCTCAAAAATCATATGATTCCATTAAATTTAATGTTAATCCTCACATGCATGTCGTACCAACCTCCCCAAAAAATTATTTCTCTCTTCCCTGAAGGATATTTAATGTGGAGTTTTTCTCATACCCATGAACATGTGTGATCTATATAGGCTTGATATCTACCTAGTATCTCCACTTAAAAGAGTCAAAAATTTGCAAATCATGGGATATTTTTCATGGGTTGTTCTGAGGCTGAGGGTTTGTAGGTATAAAATGTGAAAACATTTGAGGAAGATTGATGAGGTTTATGCTATAATGTGATGTAAAGGCATGAAAATCATTTTGTTCAATAATGGTGTGCTTCTCAATAAGCTTGAAAATGAATTAGAATCAAAATCCTCTTACATTGGGATGTTAGCACTTGGAATTTCAGTATCAATTAATTTTAACACACTTTTCACTTATTGTATCATTGTTTTAGCTTGAATGTAGTTTTGGATTTCTCTTCTGAATCATGTTTTTGAGGAAAATAGAGGCAACCTTTGATCTTCAAAAGTTGGTGAACACCAAACCCATATTTGTAATAATATTTTGGTCCACCTGTACATCTACCCATCATGAAATTTATTCCACCCACACAACAATAAATATGAAAAAACATTCAATTCATCTCAAACAGATTCTTCAGTTCACATCAAAGTTACATTTTTATTATGAAACACTTTTAAGGATAAAATTGAGAAACCAAGTCATGAAACGAAGGATAGTACAAGGCCATTAATGTGAAATTGCAGCCTACCCATTTTGATTTCCCTAAACGTTTTCCATGATAAAGAGTTTACCTGGATATCTGGTTGTTCCATCAGAAGGTCTTCCAACCTAAATGTCAGCTTTCCCCACACCTGTATGTACTCCTCTACATTTATCTTTCTGTTGTTGAACCACCGAACTAGAATCAAGTCCTGCTTGTCGATCCATGCACTCTAATCATAATTGTTGGCCACCATAAGCGTATTTACCATCATTCATTTTCCTCATCATTGGAATATTCGATTTTCAATACAGTTTCCAGCATATCCTCATCCGAGCTCAAGAGCATATCCAAAGGATTATCGTCCACCTCCCATTGTTGGCTGGCCACCTCAGAGGAATGGGGGCCACGTCCTATCTACTTGCCCTTCGTCTTCTTTGCTAATCTGGTCTACATTGTCAAAGGCAAATGAGAATATTCCTTTTTCTCTTTCCGTTTACCCCTTTTATTCTTTCTCCGCCTCAGACTAGGGTACCTGCCCCCTGGTCCTCATCCTCTGTATCGCCGGAAAAGTGGCTCGATCTTTCGTCACTGGACTCCCTCTCAGATTCCATCTCCATAGTCACGAATATTCTGACCAAGTCTTTTGCAAATGTTTGGGATGGATCCTGAACTACAAAATCATCAAATCGATTAGCCAGCCCAATACCTTCAACCGCTATAGAGATTTCCATGGCTAATACCGCAATCGCACTCTTTCCCTCCTGTTCCAGGGACTTATCACCTTTCCAGTCGGTTCCATGTATTTATCACCTTTATCCCTCCCCCACACTTGAGTTCAATAATAATCATGCATTTAACATCTGGAGAAGGATGAAAAGGGATAAATTTTGTGTAATGTGGCATTCTAACAAAGTATTTCAGGGATACTAGGGATTTAATTAAGGTTATATGTAATGGTAGGACAAAATAATAATTGAATGCCATAGGGGATTTCAATGTTATGCCTCAATAATACCTGACACATTCCATTAAATCTAACAAATTTGTAAAAAAATCAGAAAAATAGGGACCAACGAACATGTTTCATGACACTTATGAAAAATATAAATGTATTAAGATGATAAATAGTTTTACAAACCTCTTTGGTTGGGTATGATTTTAAATTTGGACAACAATAGTGCACATGAGATTCATAATTATTCAAACATAATCAAATAAAAAGATCATAAATCAGATGAAAAAAAATCAATTCTGCAATCCTATAAATCCTAAAATATTCAAATCAAGCAATGTGCAAAAAATTACAAGATGGTTTAAATTTTCCAAAGTATTACATTCAGACCAAGATTTCTTAAAACACACCAAAAATGAAAAGTAAAATAATAAAATTTTAAAAAATAAAATAAAATAAAATCACACACAAAATTCCTAGAAATAGGTTGAAATCCCTCCCCAAAACTTATTCAATTTACTTCACCCATTATTTCTCTAATTATATGAATGATTATTTTCATGAAGAATTTAAATTGGAAAGAAAATAAAATAAAGAAAATAATTATACAACCAGATTTATTTTTCAATAGCAGCCATGAGTGAAGCTCCTAGCTGATACCAATTTAAAACTACAATAATGAAATGACAAGACATATGAATAATAAATAAAAATAAATAATAAAGGTATAGAAAAAATATAGTGCTTGGTTTGACCCCCAAGTGGTTGCTATGTTTTTACTACCCCAAGTTAGGAAGTTACAGCAGATTATCACCAATCAGATGGTGGGTGTGGTTTCTATCTCGTAAACCAACTACAATTATTATTTAAATCATGAACATAATATTTTTTTGACACCATGGGTATAGTACACCAAATTCACCCCTCGAACAATAAAATAAAACTTTCTTGGATGGGGTAGAACAAAGAATGTGTCCTCATATTTATTGGTTTACAATCTAATAGCCTCCCCTTTATTCTTCAGTGGTTGGTGAGGGTATGATGCATCATTAGAAAATGCAAAGGGAATGTCGTATTATAATTCTATTTTATCAGATTTAAAGCATTAAGTGTCAATATCAAATTATTCCCCTTTAAAGTAAGCATCTTGTGTCCCTTTTACCTCTATCAATTCCACTTAAATCATCTCATGTTCTCCCTCCAATAAATGATCAAATGTTTTGGGGAGATCTGTATGTTCCACATAAGGTGCCTCTTCTTTATATTCCTCATCCACTAAGTCAATAAAAGTGTTGGACGAATCTAAAAATTTCAAGCAAGGGGAAGTAACACTCAATTGAGTTTAAATATAATATGTAGATAAGGAGTTCATGAAATGATCATCTCCCAGAGTTTTCTCAGATTCAATTGGTTCTTCAGTGGGAAGTGTCTCTTGGAGTAGAGTGGTAGCATGTTGAGGCGGGTAGTAAAAATCCTATATGTTCTCTTCAAATTCCACAATGTTGGAGGTGTATTCCTTCAATTATTCTGGCACTTCTACTTTCTGAGGAACTGAGGGATTAAGTAGTTCCTCACAGTCATTCTAGAAGTCATCTATATCTTGTTGATCTCTGGAATGTATTCATAAGACAAATCTTCTTCATTAATCATATTCAACAATGGTTGATAGGAGACAAATGGATCTTCTTTTAAATACATCATTCTCCCCCTAGATTCTTCAACATCAAGTAATTTTGAGGATTCCACTTCCACTAATGGATCAAATTTAGTTTCGGGTTTCTCCTAGGATGTGTGAACATATTAAATTATCCATTCCATTTTTCTCTCTCGGTCCTATATTTCTTCTCTAAGTTCACGCAATTGATCTTTTGATCAAATTTCTTCTTCATGGGGTACCTCGACCATTTCATGAAAAATTATTGAAAATAATCTTGGAGTTCAATAAATTATCTAGCGAATCCCTTTAATATAGATTATTAAAGGTTTTACTTATGGTCTTGAATTAGATCCTTGAATTCATCCTCCATGGTGATTTGGATTCGATATCCTCTTATCTATTTAGAAAAAAGAGATACATTATCCTCTATTGACATAGGTGACTCAATAATCAGTTCTTTCACTCGTGGATAATTGTTCCCTGAAATAAAGAAAAAATCATTTGAGAACATCATGTTGAAAGATTTTTTTTTGTTTCATCAAATTTAATAAGAGTCAAATATTTAAAAATAGATTGTTGCAGCAACCTCACTTGGAAAGATTTCCTGATTGATTTAGTGTTGTCATGCACGCTCTCAAAAATATTTATACTAAATGCAGCATAGTGGCTGACCTAGGATGATCTCTTGAGGAGATTTTTTGAGGTCAAGCATTCACTATTTCTAATTCAAAATAAATATATATACATGAAATAAAACGCCTAGAATATTATATTGGTTAACTGAGAATGAAATAAAAAAATTAAATATGTAGATGCAAAGTAAACAAAATAAATGAAAATAGAATGATGTTAGACATAAAAGATATCCTTCTATGAGATTATCCAGAGTGAACCCCCATTGTCTCCTTGATAGTTTCAAATCTACATAATGATCATGCTCCACAAATTGAATGAACATCATCCTCTACATATGGTTGTGAAAATATGGTCCTCTCCACTATCACTGAGATACCATACATCCTCCTCCTTGATTGAGGGAAAATATTACAGAAGTGAAAGCTAAGCCTCGGTTGGGGTGTGGAGTCACAAAGGTGCTTTTCCCACTAAGATCCCCCTCATCTCGACTCTATGAAAATTAGAAAAAAAAATACGAATGTGCAATGACTTGGGTTCACCACTGAATTATTTCCCCAGGAACTTCCTCAGGTTAGCTACTCATGATCACGAGTATAAGAGTTATCTGTGGAATGAAAATAGAGGGAGAAAAAAAGTGAGAAAGAATAAGAGTGAAAAGGGAATACTTAAATTAAAACATGATATGCTAATATATATTGAATTTAAAATAAAATAAAACACTAAACTACAAAAAATGGCCAAAAATTCTACCACTACATTGCAAACACATTGAAGTGAAAATGGACACACTTTTATAGGGAGAGGGAATGAAATATTATCTCTATATATCTTCTCATAATGTTAGCGCATGTTATCCCTCATTAATGAACGAATTTGGGAATGTGATATGATTTAAAGATCTCCAGTTTCTTCTCCTCTGTCTGCCTACAAAATTTTATCTTGGTTGACCAATCTTGATGAGAGATACCGTCAGCTTACACAAGACATTTAATCTAGTAATTGTAAATGTTTGTATTCCAATTCACTGCGTTCCAACAGATTTATGGCCTTTATAATGAAAGAGTCGCATCTGACCATATTAATTAAACATCTTCATCCTGATGTATTATTGATCCATGCACAATTTCAGATCCAATTATTCTTCCATTTATTAGTTATGGTCCCAACAATAAAATTCTCTCGTTCATTGAACAGTTTTTAGGCCTCAATTGTGAGTTGGATTTGACATCCAAACTATGGATTTTGCATTGGGTGCAGAAGGATAAAATGAATCCCATCAAACATAAAATCCAATAAAAGACTAATTTTATAATTTGGGTCATTATAAAAAATGTTATGGATGAAACATTAAACTAAATTAATAATGTTCATATCCAAAATAATCCATTTTTCCTTATTAAGTTAAAAATGCTCATAAAACACAATGTGTGACAATTTACCATTAAGTAAAACATTTTTGGGATTAAAAAAATATAATTCATAATAAAATAATTGAAAATATTCTTTCTATAATTCGTCCAAAAACATATAAACTTCCAACACAAAAAACCATAATCCCTTATCCCCAAAAGACCCTAAACACTCAATCCGAAAAATCCCTATACCCAATTCTTAAAAAACAATAAACTCTCGTCCCTAAAACCCTAAACCTTCATTACCAAAAATTTTAAACCCTATTCCCTGAATATCCATATCCTAAATCCCAACAAACCCTAAACAATCATCCCTAGAAAAACCTAAACCCACAACCCTAGAAAACCCAAAACCCAATACCCTTACCCTAGAAAACCCTAATACCTCTTCGCTAGAAAACCCCAAACATTCATACCTTGGAATCCCTAACACCCATCCCTAAAAAATCATAAAAAACCAATCCCTGAAAATTATATACAAAAAATATGGGTAAATACTACACCCATTTAACAAGAAATCCATAATGCCTAGGACACATAAAACCCTAAAACTACTGCACTAGAAAAACATAAACCCTCATCCCTAGAAGATCATTAACACTCACCCCTTAAAAATTGAAAACCGATAAACCTAGACAACCCAAAACCATTATCACTAGAAAACCCTAAACCGTCAGCCCTAGAAAACTATAAAAACCCATATTTAGGATACAATAATACATACACCCACTAAAATCAAATACCTCATCCAATAAAAAACCAAACCCCAACCCTAGATTACCCTAAACCCTCTGCTCTAGGGAACCCAAGAAACTCTTACCATGAAAATCCTAAACCCTCAATACAAGAATACCCTAAATGAAGACCCCCCCCCATAAAACCCTAAACCACCATCCATAAATAAAACTAAAAGCTTTACCCCATAAAACAGTAAACCCACATCACTCAAAATCCCAAAACCCTTAGCACTAGAAAATAATAATTTATAAGCCCTTAAAAATATTAATACCTTATACCATAAAACCCTAAACAATAACCCCATAATTCCATAAAACACCAGGTTCATAAAACTCTTATCCATTACCCAAAAAACCCAATACCCTTAGTCCATAATAAACAAAAACCTTCAGCCTGAAAAAATACTAAAATATAAACCAAACAAAACCATCAAAAGATAGGCCTAGAAATCATGTGTCTCAAAGCCATAGAAAATCCTAAAACAACACACTCAAGAAACAAAAAACCCTCATCCCTAAAAAACCAAAAAGTGGCAGCCCTAGAAAATTGTTAACCCTCAGTCCTCAGAATCCCTAAACACTCAGCCCTTGAAATCCCTAAACCCTACTACCTAATCACTAGAAAAAATGAAACCATCATCCCCATAAAAGGAAAATAAATATCCCCAGAAAAAGATAAACTGACTTCCCCATAACACCCTAATCCTCGAGCCCTAGAAAACACTAAATCCTAATCCTCAAAAAACCCTATATCCTCATCCTAAACATCATAAACTATTATGAATCGAAATCCCTAAACCCTCAACCATAGAAAACCAAAAACCCTCAAACCTAAAAAACCATAAAAACCCCAACCCCAGGAAACCCATAACCCTTAGTCTCAAAAACCCAATAACCCTAATCCATAGAAAATCATAAAACATCTTCCATAAAAAACCTCATTCATCAGCCCAAAAAAACCCTAAACTGTAATCCCTATAAAACATTAATCCTAATCCCAAGAAATTTATAAACCATTGATCCTTGAAAGCATTAAAATATTATACCCATAAAATCCTAAACCCTCAACCCCAAAAACCCTAAACCCTTAGCATTATAAATCCATAAACCCTCATCCAATGAAATCAATGAAACCTCATCCCTCAAATCCATAAAATCACATCCTTAAAATTCCCCATACCCTCATCCATAAAAATCCCTCAACCCTATCCCAAGAAATCCCTAAACATCACCCCTAAAAAATACAAAACCCTCACCCCAGAAATCCCTAAACCCTCATCTCTAGAAAAACCTATACACTCACCCATAGAAAACCATAAACACTCAGCCACAGAAATCTATAAACCGCCATTCCATGTAAAACCAGAACTCTATGCCCTTGGAAACCCTAAACCCTCGGCCCAAAAAAATTATAAACCCTCATTCATAGAAAACCATAGACACTTATCCCTAGAAAAACATAAACAATAATCCCTAGATTACCCTAAATCCTTGACTCTAGAAAACCCTAAACCCTCCGCCCAAAAAAAAAATAAACCCTTAGCATTAGAAATACCTAAACCACTAGACTTATAAAACCCTAAATACTCAATCTTGAAATCCAAAATCCCACAGCACTAGAAAAACCATAAACACGAAGTCCCAAAAAACCCTAAATCCTCTTCCGGATAAAACCCTAAAACTTAATCCCTAGAAAATCCTAAAACCTCATCCTTAGAAAATAGTACAAAATATTCACTACCAACTCATATACCCTTTACCCTATAAATCCATAATCCCTTAGCCATAGAAAACCCTAACCCCTAATCCCTATAAAATCCCCAAACCCACCTTCCTAGAAAACCATAAACCCACATCCCATGAAAACCAAAACCTTCATCCCTATAAAACATAAAACCATTAGAAAAAGAAAAACCTAAAAAATATCCCATAGAATACCCTAACCCTCACCCCAAGAAAATAATTTAACTTTAAAAATAGAAATACATATTCCCTCATCCCTATATTACTATAATCCCTAATCCCTAGAAAATCCTAAACCCTTAGCACTAATATATCATAATCCATTAGCAATAGAAAACACGAAATCCTCATTCCCAAAAAATCCAAAACACAAAAACCTATAAAACACTAAACACTCGGCCTTAGAAAACCCTAAACTCTCATCCCTATAATATCATAATCCCTCATTCCATGAAAACCATAAACCCTCATCACCAAAATCATATGCACTTAGAATAGAAAAACCTAAACCCTCAACCACCATAAACCCTAATCCCTCATCCATGGAAAATCCTAGACCATAATTCCCCAAAAACATAAACCATCATACCTAGGAAACCCAATACCCCCATCCCTATAAAACCAAATACCCTATTCCAATGAAAACCCTAATCCCCGATTCTATGAAAACAGTATATGTCCATCCCAAGAAAACACTGTACTCTTATCTATAGAATACCATAAACCCTATTTTCCATTATACGTTAAACCACCAGCATAATAAAGCACAAAACAATCATACCTAGAAAAACATAAACCATTAGCCTCAATAACTATAAACCCTAATCCCTAGAAAACATTGAACCCAACAAAATAGAAAATACAAATAAAAACAGCCGCAAAAACACTAAACCTTCATCCTAAAAAAACCGTAAATCCAAATCCCAGAAAAACCAAAACCCATATCCTTAAAATACCATAAAATGTCATCCCAGGAACACCAAAAAAACATCATCTAATGAAATGCATAAACACAAAACCCTACAATACCATAAATATATGCCCCAAAAAATACTGAACACTCATCCCCCTAAATTTCTAAAACCACATCCCCATAAAACCCTAAACTCTCACCCCAAGAAAACCCAAATCACTAAGCCTTAGAAAAACAAATATCCTTACTCATAAAAAACCATAAAACCATACCCTTACAGAACCATAAACCCTCATCCCTGAAAAACCAAACCCATTAGCCTATTTAAGCCCTAAACCCTGAGTTATTGAAAACATGAAATCATTATCCCTAAAAAACACCATACCCATATATATTAAAAATATGAAACCCCTACCACCTTTAATAGCTAAAAAATCATCCCCATATACCATAAACCATCACCCCATAGTACCCAAAACCCTCATCCGATGAAAACCCTCATCCATAATCACCAAAAGCCTAAAAATCTTAGCCCCATAAAAACATAAACCCTTATCACCAAAAACCATGATCACTCTTCCTTAGAAAATCCTAATCCCTCGTCCCCTTAACACTAACCCCCAGCCTTAGAAAACCATAAACACTGCATTCTAGAAAACTCTAAACTGTCTGCCCCAGAAAACCCCAAACACTAAGCCTATGAAAAATCCAAGACCACATACCCAATAAATCATGTACCCTCAAACCTAGAAAACCATATACCGTTATCACAAGAACACCCTGAATCATTATCCCCAAAAAGCACTAAACCTGCATCTATCAAATAACCAGAACCCTTATTCCCAGAAAACCCTAAACTAGAATCACCGGAAATCTCAAAACCTCGATCTCCAGAAAACCCTAATCCTTTAGCTATAGAGATCAAAAAATGCACTTATCAAGAAAACCCTAAACTATCATCCCTAGTAAACCCTAACCCTCATCCCAAAAAAAATCCATAAACCCTTATCCAATGAAAACGCCAAACCATCATCCCCAGAAATCCCGGAACCTTCATTCCAAGATAATCATAAACATTAATCCTCAGAAAACCCATAACCTCATCCCTAGAACACCCTTAATCCTCATCAATATAAATGCCTAAATCCTTGTCCCTAGAAAACCCTAAAACCTTTTTCAATTAAAAAAATAAAACCCCTCAACACTATAAAACATAAAACACACATCCCGAAAAAAACCCTAGACCCTTAGTCTAAGAATACCACATTTCCCCAGCTCATGAAAACATCAAAATATCCACCCCATAATCTTCAATCCATTAACCCAAAAAAAAAACAAACCCTCGTGCACAGAAATCCCTAAACCCTCAACCCTATAAAAACCAAAACCCTTATCTATAGAAACCCTTAAACCCCAACACATGAAACCCCCAAACCACTACCCCATAAATCACAATACCCAATTCCCTAGGAATACCCAAACCTTCAACTAAAGAAAACAATAAACCCACAGCCCTAGATAACCACTACACTTATCATTGAAATTTCCTAATCCCTCAATACAAGAAATACCTAATCCCGCTTTCCACGAAACTCAAAAAACCCTTACCCCAAAAAATCCTAAACCCTCATTCATATATTACCCTATCCCCTCATCTCTAGAAAATTATAAACACTCAGGCCCAAAAAATCATAAACCCTCAAAACCAGAAAAATTGAATCCCTTTTCCCCAAAAAACGCCATACCCTCTTACACAAAATAAGATAATACACCAGTCCCAATAAAATATATACCTTCATTCACAAAAAAACCTAATCTCTTGTCCCAATAAAAGAACTATACATCCATCCTAAAAAACCCTTAATTCTCAGACCCTAAAGAACCTTAACCATCATCACCAAAAAAACCTAAATACAAATACCCTAAAAACAATGAACCCTCATAAAATAAAGTAGTCCCTCATCAACGAAAAACACTAACCCTAAAAAAATCAAAATATCTAGGCTCAAAAATACAGTAAACCCTTATGTCTAAAAAAGACTCCACTCTCTGCACCAAAAAACACTAAAGCCTAATCCTATCGATACAAAATACACTAAACCCTATGAAAAAAACCTAAAAAATTGACAACAAAAGACCTAAACCCTTGACCCAAAAGGACCCAAAAAGAACTACCCGAAAAAATAAAAACCCTTGGCCCCAAAAAACATGACACCCTTTTCCCTAATTAAACATAATATCTTCATCCCTAAAAAATATGAAACCCTTTCCTAATGAAAATATGAACCCTCTCACCTAAATAACCATAAACCCACATCCCCCCAAAACATAATCCCTCACCCCAAAACCCCTAAACCATTACTCTAAAAAATACATGAACTCTAATCCCCCAAAAAACTGAAAACCTCAACACTAAAAAACCCCAAACCCTTATCCACAAAAAAATAAAACCATAGCCCCCAAAAAATCATAATCCCACATCCAAAAAAACCCTAAACCCATATCCACAAATACCTAATACCGCATCTCCATTAAAACTGAGACCCTTAGCAACAAAAAAACAAAAATCCTCATCCCCAAAAAAATCCTAAACACTTAGCACCAAAAATACATAAACACCCCACCGCCTAAAAACCGTAACCCATCATCCCCAAAAAATCTTATATTCTAGACACAAAAACAAATAAAACATCAATAAAAAAACCAGAAAAATTATCTCCAAAATGACTTAGACTATCACCATTATAAAACTAAAAACCCTCATCTCTATAATACCCTAAATTGTTATCCCGAAAATACATTATCCTCTCATCTCAAAAAATCCTAAAACCTAAACCAACATAAACCCTTAATGCTCTCCCTCAAAACCCGTATACCCTTAGGTGAAAATAACTAAATTCTCATCCCAAAAAAACATATATCCTCATCCCTAAATAACACTAAACCCACTGCCCCAAAAAACACTAATTTCTCATCCCTAAACAACACAAAAATATTTATCCAAAAAAAAACCATGAACCCTAATCCCTAAAAACATATAGAATCATTTTTAAAAACCCATAAACAACTACCCCATCAATCCATCTACCCAAATAACCTAAAAAATCTTAAACCCTTATCTCCCCCAAAACCATAAATCGAAGCCCCAAAAACCTTATTTCATTGTCAAAAAACCCGATACCCTTTACCCTATAAATCCATAAACCCTAACCCATAGAAAACCCTAAACCCTTAGACCTTGAAATCCCTAAACATTCATCAATATAAAACCCTAAAATCTCAACCCTAGGAAAACCCAATCCCTTAGAGTGAGGAAATCCTACACTGTCTGTCCAAAAAAATCATAAACCCTTAGTGCCATAAAACTCAAAACCATCTGCCCCAGAAACCCCAAAGCCAACTTCTAGAATAATTCAAAAACCGGCATCCCTAAAAAATAAATAATTTTATACCCCAAACAAATTCTAAATCCTAAAAACCAAAACAAATAAATGTCATGTTGGGAAAAGTCATAATCTCTCAGCTTTAATAAAAAAATGATCATCCCTCTGATACACTAAACCCTCAACCCGAATAAACCCTAAACCCTTAGTCCTAAGAAAACCTAAACCCTCATTCCCCCAAAAAACCCAGACACTCATACCCTGAAATCCCTAGAGCCTCAACCCCATAAACACACAAACCCTCAACCCTAGAAAACCCTAAACCCCCATCAATTGATACCCTAGTCGCTAAGCCCTAGAAAACCCAAAACACTTAGCCCAAGAACACCCTAAACCCTATTCCCTATGGATTAATAATCGTTCATCCCCATGAAACCATAACTTCCTAGTCTCTAAAAACCCAATAACCTCTTTCCCATGAAACAGTAAAACCTCAATGACAAACAACCCTAAACCCACATCGCACAAAAAAACTAAACACTCAACCCCAAAAAACAAAAACCCATAGCCCTAAAAAAACCTAAACACAAATCCCCAAGAAGGCCTAAGCCCACAACCCTAAAAAATTTGAAACACTATTCCCTATAAGACCATAATCCCACTGCCCCAAAATGTCCATAACCATTATAAAAATAACAAATTATTGCACCCCCAAAAATCATAATCCCTAATCCAAAAAATCATTAAATTGTCAACCCCAAAACACACTAAACCCCATGCCAAATAAAAACATTAACCCCATCCCACCAAAAACCAAATCTCGAAACACCATAATATATTAATAGTTTTCCCAAAAAAACCAAAATCCCCATCCCAAAAAAACCTTGACCCCCAACACCAATAAACCATGAACCGTCTATCCAGAAAACCCTATATGAAAAGGGAAATAAAAATACAATCCCTAAGACATAAAACCCCTAAACCATCAACACCAAAACCATAAACCCATATCCCCCAAAAACTAAAAATAATTGTCCCTAAAAAAAAATTTGTCCTAGAAAACCATAACCACCCCAAGCCCTAAAAAAAGTAAACCCATATCCCTAAAAACTCTAAAACCACATCCTCAAAAACTATAAAGCCTCAGCAATCAAAATATTTTAATCACCCAACCAAAAATATCCAAACAGTCATGAAAAAACCATAATCTTCCAGACCTGAAAAATAATAAACCATCAACACCAAAAAACCCAAAACCCTCGGCCTAAAAAAAATTGTAAACCCATAGCCCCAAAAAACCCTAATCACTCATTCCAAAAAATTGAAACTTTCTTCCGCCAGAAACTCCAAACCCTCATCCCAAAAAAAACTAAAACACCCAACACTAAAATCCCCAAAACCCCCGAGCCGAAAATATACTTAAACCATCCGAACGAATAAAATGGTAATCCCTCATCCCCAAAAAACCATAAACCATCAGCCCGAAAAAACATAAAATATCATACCCAAAAATACTTATACCCTCATCCATAAAATATTATAAACCCTCCACACAAAAAACAAACAAAACCCTAAACCCCCAAAAAACCCTCTACTCTAAACCATCATTAGAAAAATACCTCAAACCATCATCACGAAAAAACCATAATCCATTTTTCCTAAAAAAAGCTAAACCCTTCTCCCACCAAAATCTCTGTCCCCCATCCCCAAAACAACTACACCCTCATACCCAAAAAACCATAAATCCTTATCCCCTAAAATACCTAATCCCAAAAAATCTAAACACAAGCCCCAAAAAACAATTAACCCATAGCCCCAATAAACCATCAACCCTCATCGAAAAAAACAAAAATCCTCAACCAATGAAAACCATAAACCCTCAATCCCAAAAATATCTAAACTCTATTCCCCAAAAAAACCAAAAACCCTAATACCATGAAATCCCTAATTCCTTATCTGTATGAAACCGTAAACAAAATCAACCAAGAAACCAACAAACCCTAAGGCCTAAAAAAACATGAAACCTGTAGAGAAAGAAAACCCTAATCCCTTATCCCCCCCAAAAAAACTAACCCCTTATCCCAAAAAAGTTATATCCTCAAACTCATTAAACCCTAAAACATATTCCCTAAAAACCCTAAAACCTCATCCTATAGATATCATAAACCTTCATCCCCTAAAAAATCTAATCTTAAACCTCCAAAATACCCTTAACACTCATCACTAAAAACAAATATACCCTCAACAACAAAAACACACTAAACACTAAACCCAAAAAACCCTAAATCCTCAACCATATAAAACCATCAACCCTCATTCTTAATTAAACCTAAAACCTTATTCTCAAAAAACCCTAAACTCTTTTCCCAAAAAATGAAAAACAATCATCCATAAAAACCACTGTACCATTTTCCTAAAAATAGTAAAACCTAATCACTAATGAACCCTTAACCGTTGATGCCAAAAAACTAAAATCTCACTTATGAAAAAAGTGTTTAACCCTCTTCCCTAAAAAACATGAAATCCCTATCCCCAAAAAACTGATAACCCATTGCCCCAAATAACCCTAAAACATCATTCCCAAAATACCATAAAACCGTGGTCCCAAAAAACCATGAATCATCACCACAAAAAAAAAACCATTGAACCTCACCCCAGATACCAAATACCCTTATCTTGAATACCCTAAAACCCTTATCCCTAAAAGACCCTGAAACTATGGTCCCAAAAAACCCTAATCCCTCATCCCAAAATAACATAAAATAGCATCCCCAAATAACTCTAAACCTTCAAAACCAAAAAAATAAACCTTAAGCCCGTGAAAAAACTAAACATGCATAACCAGAAAATCAAAAAACACTCTTCCCCAAAAAATAAGAATCCATAATCCCCCGAAAATAACATACCCACATCTCTTGAAAACACTAAAACCACTACACTAGATAACTCAAAACCCCAGTCACTAATAAACTCTAAACATATAGCCATAGGAATCCCTAAACCTTTATTACTAGAAAACCCTAAACCTACATCACCCGAAATTCATAAACCCCTAACACCAAAAAACCCAAAACCATCAGCACTAGAAAACTCTAAATCTTCAACCATAGAAGACATTAAACCATCAAAAACATAAAACCCTAGACCCTCAACCCTAGAAAAATTTAATACTTCATCCACATAAAAACCTAGACCATTATCCCAATAAAATCCAAAATTCTCATACAAATTGATTTTTAAACCTTCGTCTCTAGAAAACCAAAACATGTAGCTTGAAAAAACTATATAATCTCAGCTGGAAAAATTCATAATCCCTCAGCCCTAGAAAACTGTAAACATTAAACCCCAGAAAGACAAAAAATATCATCCCCAAAAAACCATAAAACCCCTCACCTAGAAATCCATATACCCCTAACCCAATAAAACCATAAAACAATAACATAAGAAAATAATAAACCTCCAACCATATAAAACACCCTGCCCTGAACCACAAAATACTCTTAACCGTCAACCCCAAAAAACCTAAAACCCACAACCAAGAAAACATTAAACCCTCATTCCACAAAAAAACCCTACACCCTAAACCCTCATTCCCACAAAACCCAAAACAATCATCCCCAGATTCCCCAAAACACTCAACTATGATAAACCAAAAACCCTCATCACAAAATAAGCTAAACTCAATATCCAAAAGACATAAACACCTCATCTCAAAAAATCCATGAACCATTATCCTACAAAATCCTTAATAGTCATCCCCAAAAATCCCTAACCCTTCACCACTAGAAAACCCTATACTGTAAGGCTCAAAAAACCATATACCCTCATCCCCAAAAGACATTATTCTCTCATTCCCAAATAATATTAACCCTTCATAAAAAAAACAACTAAATTCCAATACCAAAAAATAATCTAAACCCTCATCCAAAAAAATACCTAAACCCACCTCCAAAATAATCCCTTAATCGTCATCCCCAAAAAAATAAACCGAGAGCCCCAAATAAACCTAAAATATCTGGCCTAAAAAACAATATACCCCCCACAAACTTAAAAAAGATAACTATAATCATATAAAACCCTAATAACTCATGCAAAAAAGTCATAAACCCTCAACAAGAAAAAAATAATCCCTAATCCCCGAACAACCATTACCTATCAACGAAAAAAAACTCTAAACCCTCAGGCCCAAAAAACCAAAAAACTCAAGCCTCATAAATCCCGAAACACTCATCTACAAGAAAATCCAAGAACCCAAACTCATAATATCATAATCAAATATCCCCAAAAACCCTAATCATCCATCCCTGAAAACCCTAGACCAACAATAATAAAATTAAAAAAACAGTTAACCCCAAAAGCCTAAATACTCATTACCAAAAAATCTACATCCAGGTCCAAAAAAAACCTAAATCTCCATCCCCCAAAAAACCTAAACCCACAACCCCAAAATAAAAATAAAACCTCAAAACCAAATAAAAACTACCACTCAATCCAAAAAATCCTAAAACCATATCCCCAAAAAAACTAAACCCATGGTCCATAAAAATCCTAAACCCCTAGTCCCAAAAAACTGTAACCCAACAACACCAAAAAACCATAAATCCAATGTCACAAAAAACCCCAATCACCTTGCTCCAAAAAACCATGAACCCTCAGCCATAAAAAACCTACACACCCACCGTTAAAAAACATTAAACCTCAACCCTAGAAAACCATAAACCCCCATCCCCCAAAAATCAATGAACCCCAAACCCAAAAAAACCTAAACACCCTTCCCTAAAAACATTAACACCTTAAACACAAAAAACCATAAACTCCCAGCTCCTAAAAACCCTAAACCAACTACCCCAAAAAATAAAATACCCTTAGTCCCATGAAATCCTAAACTCTCAGCCCCAAAAAACACCAAACCCTCAACCCCAGAAATCTTAAAACCCTTAACACCCAAATAACATGAACTCTGATAAAAAAACATGATCCCTCACCAAAAAATTCCTAAATCCTTATCCCTGAAAAATGACAAACCCTTAACCCCAAAAATCAATACACTCATATCACTAAAAAACACTAAACACCAACAGAAATAGACAATAAACCATCAAACTCAAAAATCCCCAAACCATCATCCCCAAACACCTAGACACTCTTCACTCAATAAACCTAAACACTCAGCCATAAATAAACTCAAAACACATCCAAAAAAACTATAACCACTCATCCAAAAAAAAACATAAACTCTCTGCCCCATTTAATCCTAAACTATCAGCCCCTAAAATCCGTAAACCTATAGCCCCGAGAAATCCTATACCCCCATTTTCGAAAAACTGAAAATGGGCATCCCCATAAAACCCAAAACCAACCTCCAGAAGTAAATATTAGATCCTCGACACAAAAAACTAGTAACACATTGTCCCTAAAAACCCTAAACACTCACCCCCAAAAATCCCCTAGCATTATATAGAAAAAACCCAATTATGTCATCCCAAAAATACCAAAAAACCTTGGCACCAAAAAACCCTAAACCCAAATTCCAATAATAACTCAATACAACATCCCCAAATAATGATAAATCATTAAACTACAATAAATAAAACCCTTATCCCCCAATAAACATATACACTCATCCCCAGAAATCACTAAAACCTCTTTACGAGAAAATCATAAACCATCACCACCAAAATACATTAAACCCTCATCCTTAAAAACACATAAATCCTTATACCCAAAAAAACATATCACCCCCCAAAAAAACAACTCATCCCCAATAAATATTAAACCATCATACAGTAAAATCCTAAACCCCCATCCCCCAAAAAACACTAAAACCCCATCCACAAAAACCCTAAATCCTTTTTCCTAAAAAACCAAAAATCCTCATCACTAAAAACCCCTAATACCCTTGCTCCAAAAAACCCTAAATCCTAACCCCCCAAAAACCTAAATATTTACCCCAGGAAAACCCCATACACAAACCATAAAAAACCAAAAACCTCATCCCATTAAAACACCAAATCCTGGTCCCAAAAAACCCTAAACCCTCGGTCCAAAAATAGCCTTCCACATCATCCGCAATTATCCCATAAACTCCATCCATAGATATTCATAAAACCTCTACCATAAAAAATCCTAAACTCTCGTCCTCAAAAAGCCCTAACCCCTCATCCCAAAGAAACCCTAATCCCTCCGCACCAGAAAACCATAACCACTCATCCCTAGAACACAATAAACCATCAGCATGGAAAAAAAGAAATCATATCCCTTGAAAACTCAAATCCAAAGGCCCCAAATATTATTATACCCTCTTCGCCAAAAAACCCTAAATCAGTAGTAGTATAAACCTGCAATCTTTTATTCCCATAAGAGCCTTAACCCACATCAACAAAACCCCAAAAAAAAGCCCTACAGACCCCTAATCCATTATCCAGAGAAAACCCTAAATCATCATCCACATAAAATCCTAAATACTCATCCCCAGATAATCCTAAACTATCATACTAAGAAAAAAATCATCCATCACCCCCAAAACAAACAAAACCGTATACCCCAATAATCTATTAACCCTCATCCCTATAAAACCATAAACATTCATCCTAGGGAACTAATGAACCATAATCCCCAAAAAATCACAAATATTTTCCAAAAAAACCATAAACTCTAATCCCTATAATATCCAAAACCAGCATCCCTAGAAAACCATACACCCGCATCACCATAAAACTCCAAACCCTCAACCCCCAAAAACACGAAACCCTTATACCCTAAAACACCTATACACTCACCCCCAAATACACTAATCTGTTATCCCACTAAAAACCCTCAAAACAAATTCCTACAAAAAACTAGACTCTCATCCACAATATATCATAAATCCCATTCCACCATAAAACCCTAAAACCTCATCCCAAAAACCACAAAAAACCCTAAACCTAAAAAAATTTATCCTAGTGCCACATACAACCCAAAATATGCCCAATAACCCTAAACCCTCATTCCAAAAAAACCCTAAACCCTCACCCTCGAAAACCCCTATACCTTGATCCCAAAAAAACTATAACTCCCATATGAAAAATAAAAAATCTTTTTCCCCAAAATACACTAAACCCTCTACACCAAAACCCAAAAACCCTCATCCATAAAAAAATCCTAAACCCATAGTACCATGAATCCCTAATCCCATACCCCCCAAAACACCATATTCTTTTCTGAAAATTTCAAATGTCTCCTCACCAAATACCCTATTGAATCATCCAAATAAATACCTTAAAAATAATCCCCAATATACCCCTATACCCTCACCCATGGAAACCCCAAACCCTCATGCCCCAAAAACCAAAACCAACATCCCCAAAAAACCCGAAATCCTCATCCCCAAAAAAATACAGCTACCCAAAAAATCCTAAATCCTAATCCCCAAAATACCATAAGCCCTCAGCCCCCAAAACCCAAAATTCCACATCCCCATTAAAACCTAAATTCTCCATCTTAGAAAACCATAAACCCAAGCCACCTAACAACCTAAACCCTCAGCTCAAAAAACCTCAAATTACCCACCCAAAAAAATCATATACCCTCATCCCCAGATAGACCTAAACTTGATACCACAAAAAATCATAAACCATGAGCCCCAAGAAAATCTCTAAACCCATATAAACAATAAACTATAAATCCTTAGTTGTAAAAAATAATAAACCCTATACCACAAATATCTCAAAAAAGTCACAAAAAAATATCATAAAAACTCCTCACAAAAACACCAGAAACCCATAGCCTCAAAACCAAAAACCTTCTGCTCAATAATAATATAAATCCATTACACCATTAAACTAAAACCCTCAAGCCCAAAAATCCCTAAACCCTCATCCTTGAAAAATCCAAAAACTTCAACACCAAAAAACACTAAACCATCAACCCCATAAAACCATAAACCCCATCCCCAAAACACTATACCCTTAGAACACAATACCCAAAACCATAAACCCTTAGAAACCCTAAACCCTCAGCTCAAAATACCTAGAACACTCATCCCTAAAAAACTATAAACCCATAGCCCAAAAAAACAAATTACCCTCATCCAATAATGTTTTAAACCCTCAGCCACATAAAACCATAAACCCACAACTTAAATAATCCCTAAACCCTCATCACAAAAAAACAAAAAACCCCAAAACCCAAAAATCTCTAAATCATCATCCCTAAGAATCAATAAATTTTAATCTCTCCAAAAATCATAAATTCTCAACCTGGAAAAACCTTAATGCCTTAGCCTAAAAACACATAAAAACTCATCCCTAGAATACTGTAATTTCTCTACCCCAAAAAACCCTAAACCCTAAAACCAAAAAACCATAAAAACTCATCCAAAAATATTCCTAAACCCTCAATCTAAAAAAAACCCTAAAATGTCATCCACAAAAAATACTAAAATTTAGGAAAAAAACCATAACCCTCATGTCAAAAAAAAACCACACTCATACCACTAATAAACACTAAACAATTTGTCAAAAAATTCCTAACCCACTACCCAAAAAAACCATAATCCCTCAGTCCCAAAAAAACCTAAACCCTCTGCCATAAAAATTCATCCACACTTAGCCCCAATACACACTAAACCCTCATTACCAAATAAGTAGAAACACTCATCATGAAAAAACCAAAACCCTTAGCCCTAAAAAACCATAATCCGTCAAACTAAATAATCACAGAACTATCATCCCCCAAAAAAACCGTTAACACTCTCTCCCAAAATACCCCAAAAACTCATCCCAAAACCGCAAAACTCCAAAACATCAATCCCCTAAATGTCTTAAACCCTTATTGAAAAAAAACACTAATCCATCTTCCCCCAAAAATAATAATCCCTTGGAACAAAAAAACTCTAAATTCTCATTGCCAAAATATCCATACCCTTAGCCAAAAAAATCAAAACCCTCATCCTGAAGAACCTAAAACTATGGCCCTAAATAACCATAAACCATCTGCTTAAAAATTCTTGAAAATAACCTCTCAAAAAAAAACAAAATCATCAGCCCCAAAAGAAAAATAAACCCTCATCCACAGAAAATATGAAACCCTCAGTCTAAAAAAACAACTGACCCTCAATACAAAAAACCCTTAACCATCACTCCAAAAAAGCCTAAATCATCTACCCCCAAAAACAAAAACACTAGGACCCAAAAAACAATAAACACTGTAGAAATAAACCATAAACTATAAGCCCAAAAAATCCCTAAATGCTAGGCCACAAAAAACATAAAACCTTATAGAAAAATCCAAAAACCATGCCCCCAAAAAACCCAAACCTGTGGCCTGAAAAAACACTAAACTAGAAGCCCCAAAAACACTAAATCCCTGACACAAACAATACATAATCCCATGGCCCCAAAAAAACTCAAAACCCCAACCCCAAAACACTTTAAACCATAACTCTCAAAAAACACTATACCATCATTCCAAGAAAATCTAATACCATGGAATGATAAAATCCTTAAACCCTTATCACTAAAAAACCCTAATCCCTAACACTAAAAATCCCTAATCCCTTGGACACAAAATCCTTAAAATATTTACCTCAAAAATGCTAAACCCTTAGCAAAAAAAATCATGAACCCTAAACACCAGTAAATCATAATCATTCATCCCCAAAATTTAGACCCTCATCTAAGAAAAACCAAACCCAAAACCCCAAAAAACAATAAACTCTACTATTTAACGAATCATAAAATCTAATCCAAAAAAACCCTAAAACTTTTTTCAAAAGAACCCTAAACCCTCATCACAAAAGAACCAAAATCCTAACGAACATAATTTAATTAACACTCATCCCCAAAAAACCATAAACCCTATGCCCCCAAAAAACAGTAATCCATTAGTGAAAAAAACCTAATTCCGCTCCCCAAAACCCCTAAAATATCAACCCCAAAAAACTCTAATACCTTGTCTCTCCAAAACTCTAAACCCTCTAAACCAAAAAAACACATAAATATTTCATCGAAAATTTCAAAACCCCCAACTACAAACAACACTAAACCTGCATCCCCATAAAACAAAAAATCGACATCCACAAAAAAACCCTAAACCCTCAGTCCCCGAAACGCAAAAATCAATCCCCAAGAAACCATAAACCTTTTCGTAAAAACCCAGAGACACTTGTCCCAAAAAACATGATCCCACATCTCCAAATAAATTAAAACCCTCTACCCCAAAAAAACAAAAACCTTCCAACCCAAAATGTTTAACCCCTCATACCCAAAAAAAGCTATACGCTTAAGTACAAGAAACTCTAAACACTCATCCATTGAAAACAATTAAACCATGGACTAAAAAACCCTAAAACCCTAGATGAAGAAAATATAAACCATAGAAACCAAAAAAACCTATACTCTCATTCCTAGAAAACATTAAAATCTCTACCGTAAATCTCCATAAACCCCATTCCCAAAAAAACCCTACACCCTAATCCCCCAAAATTCCCTAAACCCTCGACAAAAATTAACCTCACCCCTTTCCCCAAAAGACACAAATCATTCATACCCCAAAAATAATAAAACCAACACAGAAAAATATCAAAACCCACAACAACATAAAAACCCTAAACCCCTTTCCCCAAAACACTACATACCCCTGTCCCCAAAAACCTTAAACACCCCACCCAAAAAACCATAAAACATCAACCCCAGAAAACTGTAATCCCTCACCCAAAAAATACATAAACCCTCATCACCAAAAAACACTAAATCCTTCACCCCAAAAAACAAAACCCTCAACTACTAAAAACCCTAAACAATCATCCCATGAAAAACCTAATACCACATCCCTAATATGCCAAAATAATTATAGAAAAATATCTCTAAACCCATGACCCTAAAAAATATAAACTATCATCCACAAAAAAACTAGAAACCTCATCACCAAAAACACAAAACAATCTGCCAATAAAATCCAAAATCCTAAGCCCCTGAAAACACTAAACCCTAGTACCCAATATAATCATAAAACCTATTCCACAAAAAAATCTGCAACCCCAATAAACTGTAAACCCGTTTTCCCAAAAAACCTGGAATCCTCAACCCAAAAATCCGTGAACCCTATGCTCCAAAAAATGATAAACCATCATCCCCCAAAAAACATAAACCCTCATCCCCAAAAAACCTGAAACCCTTTTCCACTATGAACGCAAACAAAAATCCAAAAAACCCCTAAACATTCATCAATGAAACCCAAAATCCACATCACTGAAAAACACCAATACCTAAGACCAAAGAATCCAAATACTTCAGATCCAATTTCCTCAAATCCTCCACCAAAAAACCCTAAACCCTCATCCCAAAAAAATCAAGAAACTTATTCCCCCCAAAACCTGAAATCCTCAGCCTCAAAAACCCCAAATCCCTAATCCCAAAAAATGTTAAACCCTGGGTACCAAAAGATAATAAATCAGAAGCACTAAAATAATCTAAACCGTTAGCCCTAATATAATCCTAAATCCACGGCACCAAAATACCTAAATCCATTTCCCAAAAAACTATAAATCTACACCTCAAAAATAGGTAAACCCTCATCCCCAAATATCAATAAACCCTTGACCCCAAAAATCCCTTAATACTCGCTCACAAAATACCCTAATCCCAAATAAGAAAAACCTAAACACCCAACCCCATAGAACATGAATCCCATTTCCCCTAAAAACTAAACCCATAGATAAAAAAACCCTAAAACATCAACCAAAAAATGTCTATACGCTAGGACCCAAAAATACCCAAAACACATTCCCTCAAAAAACCCTAAACCATTTACCACAAAATGCCCTAAACACATGAACCCCAAAATACAGTTAACCTTCATCCCTATAAATCTGAATTGCTATATCCAGAAAAATGCTCAACCACAAGAAAAAACCATGCACACTCATCCCCAAAAAACACAAAATCGTCATCCCAAAAACAACATATAACAAGAGTCTCTAAAAAATCGATACCCTTAGTCCAAAAATCACCTAAACAGTCATCTCCAAAATACCGTAACCACTCATCGCCAAAAAACCTAATCCCACCACATTAAAAACCCTAAACATTAAGAAAAACTATGGCCAAAAACCCGAAAACCAAAAAACTAAAACCTCCAAAACCCCTAATCCATCACCCCAAAAAAACTAAAACTGTCAGCCCCAAAAAATCCTAAAACCCTAGTCCATTAAAACCACAAACCCACAGCCCTAAAAAGATAAAATTCTTTCCCCAAAACACCAAAAAACCACAACCCAAAAAAATAAAACCCTCAACCCCAGAAAACTCTATGCCCTTATCCCTAGAAAACCATAATCCATCATTCCTAAAAAACCTCAATCCCTCAAACCCAAAAAACCATAAATCATCATCACAAAAAAAATCTAAACATTGAGACCCAAAAAAACCCTCATCCCTCAACACCAAAAAACCAAAAACCCTTGGTCTGAAAAAATTATAAACCCTAAGCCCCAAAAATCTACTAACCTCTCAACCCCAAAAAACTAGGTACCCAGATCCCCAAAAAACCTTATAACCATAGTCCAAAATAACTTGTAAAAAATATGGTCTAAAAACCCAAAAACATAATCCACAAGAAACTCCAAACCCTAACCCCCCAAACACTATACACATGGACCAAAAATACCTAAACCCTCATCGCCAAAAACTCATAATCCCTCAACCACAAAAAACCATAAACCCTCACACAGAAAAAATATAAACCGTCTTCCACAAAAAACATTGAAACCCATGCCAAAAAAAAATATTAAACCCTCATCACCCATAAAACCCAAACCCTGAGCCCCAAAAAACCAAAAAACCTCATCCGTGAAAACCCAAAAAAATCATCCCTAGCAAACACTACTCCCTAAAACTAAAAATTCCATAACCCTCAGACCATAAATGAAAAAAACACCTTCGTCGCTAAAAATAGTAAACCCTAAACCACAAAAAACCCCAAACCATCATCCCCCAAAAGAACCTCTTCCCAAAAAACACTAAACCATCATTCCAAATAAACCCTAAACCATCACAGCCAAAAAACACATAACCCACTATCCCAAAAAATCCCAAACCTTCATTCTCAAAAAATGAATACCATAATCCCCAAAAAAACCCAAAAACCTGTTCCACAAAAAAGACCGCGACCTCTCATCGCCATGGTAACATATTCCCTCATCCACGAAAACACAAAACCCTCCATCCAAAAAAAACGTAAATTCTCAGCCTAAAAAAACCCCAAATACTTAATCCCCAAAAAACACAAATCCATTACAAAAAAAACCATAAATGCTTAACTCCAAAAAAACATAATCCCAATAACCCAAAAAAGTAATCACATATCCCAAAATAACCCTAGAACATTTTCCCATAATAACCACATTCCACCTGCCCTAGAAAAAATCAAACTCATTGCCCAAAAAAACCATCAACCATTATCCCGAAAATCAATAATACCATATCAAAAAATACAAAAAATCCCTCAACACCAAAAACTCCTAAAACCATAGCAAAATAACTAAACCCTAATCCCAATAAACCCTAAAAGATAAACGCCAATGAACCCTAAACCCTCAAGACAAAAAAAACACTTAAACCCTTGTCCCTAAATAACCCCTAACCCTCCTCGCCATAAAACCTAAAAACCTCACCCCCCAAAACCTAAACCCTCAACCCCTAAAACCATAATCAATCACCCCAAAAAATCCACCAAACCTTGGCCCCAAAAACTATAAAACCTTATACCTTAGAAAAACAAGACCTAATCCCCAAAACACATGAAACCTCACCCTGAAACACTCCAAACCCTTGGCTATAATGAACTGAAAAACCTAAGCCCCCAACAAATCCTAAAATGTAAGCCTAAAATAACACAACACTTAGGGGCCCAAAACCCCAAACCGACAATCCAAAAAAATACATAACCCTCTGTCTTAATAAAAAAAATCCCTTAATCCTAGAAAACTCTAATCCTTTGGCCCCCAAAAATAATAAAACATATTTGCAAAAAACCCGAAACCCTCATCCCCCAAACCCCAGACTCTCAACCGCAAAAAAACAAAAACACCTCAACCCCAAAAACACTAAACCCATGGACCCAAAAGGATTCAAACCATGATACCCCAAAAACAATAAACCCATATCCCCCAAAAAACAAAAACCCCCCAGCCAAAAAAACCAAAAACCCTCATCCCTAAACATATACAACCCCCGGTCCAAAAAATCCAGACCCTCATCCCCTGAAAGCGATAATCACTTATCCATGGAAAAAAATTCCATTTTCCCAAAAAAAAACATGGGTCCTCATCCAAGAAAAACCATAAACCACATCCCTATAGAATCATAAACCCTTATCCCCAAAAACCCTAAACACTATTCCACAAAAAATGATAAAATATCAACACTGGAAGTCCCAAATATATATGCATCATTAAAACCCTACAGAAAAATCCACAGAAAAAAAATCAATTATCCCTAGAACACTATAAGGCCTTATCCCCATAAATACTAAAAACTATGCCCCATAAAACAATAATCCCTCCTCACTTGAAAAAACTAAATCCGGAATCCCCTAAAAAACCCTTAACCCTCAGCCCCAAAAAACCCTAAACCCTGAGCCCATGAAAACCAAAAACTGTTATCCCAAAATTAAACTAATCCCTCAGTCCATGAAAAACCTAAACCATATTCCCTAGAATCACTAAATACTCATATCTAGAAGACCCTAAACCCTCATCACCAGAATCACAAACCCAAAGCCACTGAAAACCCTAAACTATATGCTCTAGGAAACCCTAAACCCTCATCCCCCAAAAAAAACATAACCCTTAGACCTAATAAATATTAAACCATATTCCCTAGGAAACACAAATAATCATCTTGGAAAAAACATCAACGACCAACCATAAAAAATCCTAAATGCTCAGGCCCATAAACTCAAAAATATTAATCCCTAGAAAACCCAAAACCCATAGCCCTAGAAAACTCCAAACTCTTAGTTTGATAAATCAGGAAACCCTCACCCGTAGAAAACATAAAACACTCATCCATATAAATTCCTAAACCCCATTCCCCATAAAAACCAAAACCCTCCTCTATAGAGAACCTTAATCGCTATTTCTTAGAAAGGCCCAAAACATCCGCCCTAGAAAAACCTCAACCATCAACCCTAGAAAAAAACCTCGTCCATAAAAAACCCTAATCCATCATCCCCTAGTAACCCTAAACCCATAGACATAGTAATCAGAAAACCCTCATCCCCTGAAATCCCAAAACCCTTATCCCCATAAAACCCAAAACCCATAGCTCCAAGAAACCCTCCTAAACCCTCATACCCCCAAATCACTAAACCTGTGATCCAAAAACAATCTAATCCCACATATAATGAAAATCATAAACACTCATCCCCTAGAAATTGTAGACCTCATCCCACGATTACCCTAAATCCCTATTCTGATGAAAACCTAAGTCCATAAGCTTCCAATTTCCTAATCAATCTTCCCTAAGAAACCCTAAACTATCATCCATAGAAAAACACAAACACGTTTCCCTAAAAAAATTGAACCTCACTCCCTAGAAAAACCTAAAAAGTCTCCCCCAGAAAATAGTAAACCCTCATCCTTGGAAAACATTAAACCCTTTCCACAAAAAACTCCAAACCCGAAATCCTAAGAAACACTAGAACCACATTCCTAGAGAACATGAATCACTAAGCCATGAAAATCCCTTGACCCCGAGTCCTCGATTACCAGGACTCTCAACCCCAGAAATCTATAGACCCTTGGCCCTAAAAACCAAATACATCATCCCCAAAAAACCAAAAACCTAAACCACAAAAAAACCTAAACCATCAACAACAAAAAACCTTAACCCTTAGCCACCAAAATACCCAACAATATAATTCACAAAAAGTAATAAGCACTAAACCCCACAAAACCATAAACCAACATTTGAGGAAAACCATAAACCATCATACCCAGAATACTCAATACCCTCATCCCTAAAAAACCTTAAACCTCAATCCTCAAACATAGAGAACCATAAACCCTTAGCCCCCCAAAACCCCCAAACCGTCATCCCCAAAGAACCCTAAAACCTTAGTACCAAAAAAATCTAACACCTCGACCTTTTAATACACCAAATCCTCTGTAATGAAAATACTAAATCCCAAATTCATAGAAAATCCAAAGCCCTTATCCACAAATAACCATAAAATGTCATTTCTAAAAAACCGAAAACACTCATTCTGTTATTACCCAATACCCTCAACCCTAGGACATCAAAAATCCTCATCCCTCGAAAATCCCTAGCACTCATCCCTTGAAAACCACAAACTGTCATACCATGAAAACCCAAAATCCTCAACCCTAAAAAATGAGACCCTTAACCCCACAAAACCCTAAAACCTCACCCCCAGAATCCCAAAACCCTTATCCTTAGAAAACCACAATCTCTCATCCCAAGAAAACAACATACCCTCATCCCTATAAGACCCCAAACCCTAATATCGTGAAATCCCTAAGCCTCAGTCCTTGAAAAAAAATAATCATCCATACCGGGGAAATTGAAAACCAACATCCAATGTAAACCATAAACCATCAGGTCAAGAAACACCCAATATAATCATACCCCAAAAACCCTAAACTATCATCCCTAGAAAACACAAAACACTTAAAAGAATACAAAAAAAAAACTCCACCTCATAATACCCTAAATCCTCATAACTATAAAACCCTAAACCCTCATAACCAAAAAAACACTAACCACACAGACCTTAAAACCATAAAATCTACATCCCATGAAATAGTAAGAACTCAGCACTAGAAAAAACTAAACCCTCTACCTCAAAAAAACCCTAAAAACTCATTCCCAGAAAACCCTAAATCCATAGCCCAAGAAACCCTGAAACTGATCCCAAGAAAACAAAAAATCCTCATACCAAAATAATAAAAATCATTATCCAAAAAAAATCCAATCCACCCTCCAAATAAAACAATAAACCAGCAACCCCATTAAACCCTAAACCATCATCCCTAGAAAACCGTAAACCCCAAAAAAATCATAGTCTCAGAGTCCTAGAAAACCCAAATCCCTACATCCCAAAAAACCCAAAACGCTCATCCCCAGGAACAGTCACCCATAAACCCGGAAAACCCCTAAAAATATTCCCCAAAAAAACCAAAACCTCTCCCCACCAGAAAACCCAGACTCGAAACAATAAAAAATCCAAACTCTTATCCTGATAAGACTCACACAATCATCCCTAGAAAACCTCAAACCCTGTTACCTAAAAATCGTAATCCCTTTGTAACATAAAACACTAAATACTCATCAATATAATACTATTAATCCTCATCTCTAGAAAACCCTAAACAAACATCCCCATAAAACCCTAAACACAAATCCAAAAAAACCATGACACTCATCCCCATACATGATAAAATAATAGCCCTAAATAAACCAAAACTCTCATCCATAAAAACCCCAAACCATCACCTCAGGAAAACCATAAACCCATAACCCTATAAAATCAAAAAAAATTGGACCTTCAAAACCCAACACACACATCCCCAGATAAATCATAATCCCTCAGCGTGGGGAAATTCTAAATCTTCATCCCTAGGAAATGATAAACCCTTACCACAATAAAAACCTAACCCCCCCCATTCCTAGACAATTCCAAACTCTCATCCCCAAAAAAATCTTAACCCTCATCCCCACCAACCCCTAGACAAATAGATTTAGAAAACCCTAAATCCAAAAGAAAAAAAATTATGAAACCGTCAATCCCATAAAACCATAGGACCTAACCACTAAAAAACCAGAAACCCTAATCTCCAAAAAACCATAAACACTAATCCCCCCAAACCCTAATTCCATATTCTTGAAAACAGGAAAACCACTTACCCATAAAATCCCTAAAACCCAATCCCATGAAAATCCTATACACATAGGACCAGAAAAATAAAAACTCATTATCCCTGAAAACCCTGAATCCCTCATCCCCAAATAACCATATTCATGTATCCCTATAAAACCTTAAACCCTACTATCTAAAAAAAACAAAACCCTTATCCCTAGATAATCCTAAAACATTATACCATGAAACACCTAAACCTTTATAACCATAAAACAATAAACACTCCACCCTAAAAAACCCAAACCTTCAACCATAGATAACCATAAATTATCAACACTGATAAACACCCACACCTTGGCCATAGAAAAGCCTAACCCTAATCCCCTAAAATCCACAATCCCTCAACCCTAAAACTCACTAAAGCCTCATCCCATGAAAACACTAAACCCTTATCCATAAATAACTACAAATCCTTACCCCCTTAAATCCCAAAACCCTCATCCCTAGGAAAACCCAAACCCTCAGGCATAATGAACCTCAACTATGAAACCTAAAAAAATAAAAATCCTCAATACCATAAAAACCTAAACCATAAGCCCCATAAAAAATAAATACCATCATCCCCAAATATTCCAAAACCCTAATACCTAGAAAACCATAAACTTTTAGCTGTAGAAAACCATAAATCACCAAACCCATAAAACCCTAAACCATAATCACAAAAAAACACTAAACCCTCCACCCCAAAAAACACTAGAAACATACCTTAGAAAACACCAATCCCTCAACTCCATAATACTCAACTCTCCCATCATTTGAGATACCTAAATACTCAGCCCCAAAAAAACCTACACCCTTTGCCCCAGAAAACCCCCAACCCAAGAGAACCAAAATCCCTCATCCCAATCAAACCCAAACCCTCATCCAATGAAAACTCAAAACTCTAATACCCAGATGACCCTAAACCCTCATCCATAGAAAACACTAAACGTTCTTCCTTAGAAATTACAAAAACCATATATTTAGAAAACCCTAAATCCTCGAATTTAGAAACCCCTAAAACCTCATCCCTAAAAAATATATAACTATGAGACCCCTAAAATAACACAATAAAACCCTAAAACCTCATCTCATGAAAACTATAAAAACCCATCTCATTAAAACACTAAACCCTCATCTAGAGGAAACCATAAACCCTCATCCCAATGAAACCCTAATCCTTCAGCACAATAAAATCACAATCTCTCATCCCCAAAATACCCAAAAAGGATAGCCCAATATAACCCTAAAACCTAATACATAGAAATCCCATAAACCTAATCCCTAAAAAATCTAAAACCCTCTTCCCCTAAAAAACCCCACACCCTTAGTCCTAGAAATCCTAAATCCCTTATCCCAAAAACCCCCAAACCCACAAATTCAAAAAACCCCAAATCCTCAATCCAAAAATAACATGGACCCAAAACGATAAATAACCTAAAACTCTAAGCCCTAAAAAACAACAGACACTCAACAATAAATATCCATAAACTATCATACTTAGAAAAGAAATCCCCATACTTAGAATACTCCAAAAACAACAGACCTAAAAATCCCAAAACCCTCATCCCCTGAAAACAGTAATTACTAAAACAAAAAAAACTATACTCACCGCCCTATAAAAACAAAAAACCTATTCCCATGAAAACAATTAAACGTTATCCTTGAGAAACTAAATCCACAAGAATCAGAAAACCATAAACCATCCATCCTAGAAACCCATAAACTCTCATCTAATGAGAAGCATAATCCATCATCCCAAAAAATAATAAACCTCCATACACAAAAAACACTATACCCACAACCCCATAAAACCAAAAACAACCATCCCAAAAAAACTCTAATCGTTCTACCCAAAAAAAAATTAATTCCTCAGCCCCAAAACCCCAGAACACTTGCCTACAAAACACAAAACCATTATCCTAAGAAAACACCAAACCCTCGTACCTAAAAAAAACCTAACCCTTTTCCTTTGAAAATCCTAAAACCCAAACCTCTAATATACCTAATCACTTAACCTAGCATATAATAAACCCTAAAACCTAATAATCCCTAAACCCCCATAACATCAAAAGCCCAATCCCTAAGCACTAGAAAACCCCAAACCCTCAACCCAAAAAAACCATAAAACCTTAGCCTAAGAAAACCCCAAATAGTGGGACTCATGAAACCCTACACAATCAATAACAAAAATCCATAATCCCTCTTTACCAAATAATCCAAATAAACCATCCCCAGATGTCCCAAAGTAGTCATTCCCACAACTCCTTAAAACATTATCCCACGAAAACCCCAATCCCTTAGTCCCAAAAAACCATAAACCCTCAAACCTAGAAAACCCAAAATATTTATTCCTAGAAAAACATAAACCTTCCTCCATAAGAAATCATAAAACATGAGACCATAAAACCCCCAAAACCTCATCCCTAAAAAATCACACACCCTTAGCTTGAAACATCCCAAAACACATTTTTGTTGAAAACGCTATACCCTTAACCCTGGATAATCATAAACCCTCAGGCCTGGAATCCCCTGAACCCTCATCCCTAGAAAAACATAAACCCTCAACCCCCAAAAAATATAAATCATCATCCCTAGAAAAAATGTAACCCTTGGTACCTGAAAATATGAAACCCTTAGCTCCATAAATCCCCAAATCCTCATCCCCAGAAAACCCAAAACACTCAACCACTAAAAAACCCAAAACCCTCTAACTAGAAAACATGACACACCTATCCCAAATAAAACCCTAATAACCTATCCCTAAAAAGACAAACCCTTATTCCCATAAAACCACTGAACCACTTCCATGAAAACATTATCACACACAAAAAATATAAACCCTCATCCATAGAAAACCCAAAATCTATAGCCTTAGAAAACACTCCACCCAGAAAACGACAAACCCTTAGCCTAAGAAATACCCAATCCATCATTCCATGAAAACCTCAAAACCACATCCCATGAGAACCCCCAACCCTCATACCTAGAAAATCCTAAACCCGCATCTCTAGAATATCCTATGCACTCAATACCACAAAATTCAAAACCCTCAGTACCAAACAAACCAAAACCATCGTCCCCCAAAAACCATAAACCATAATCCCCAAAAATTCCCAAACACATAGCCCCAAAAAACCAAAACCCTCATACCCACAAATCCCAAAACCCTCATTCCATGAAAACACAAAATCCTCATCCTATGTAATCCATTAACACTAATCCAAAAAACCACAAAACGCTCATCTCTAAAACACCATAAATCCTAAGCCCAATAAAATTACGAACCCTCTGCATCTTGGAATCCCTAAATTCTACAACTTAAAAAACACTACACCCACGTCCCAAGAAAAACCTTAACCCTAAAAAAACCAAAAAATCTAAAACCTCATCCCCAAAAAACTCCAAAGCCTTAGTCAGTGAAAACCCTAAACCCTTAGCTCTAGAAAAATCATAATCCCCCAACCAAGAAAACCCAAAACACTCTGCACTGAAAAACACTAAATCATTATAATTAGAACCCCCATAAGAAAAACCCATATAAACATATCCCTAAAAAATGATAAACCCTTAATACAAGAAAAACATAAACCCTTATCCCTTTTAAACCCTTACCCTAAAGCCCATGAAAACCAGAACTCTATTCCCCACAAACCACTATTACCACAACCACAGAAAAATGAATACCATTATCCCCCCAAAACCCGTAAACCCTTATCCCCATAAAATATTGAACCCTAATTCTCGGGATTCCATAATACCCAATCCCTAGAAAACCAGATTCCAAGAAACCCAAAAATTCCCAAAACCATGGTCCCAAAAAACCTGACCCCTCAACCCTATAAAACCCATATCCACCTTCCCAAAAAGCAATATACCCATAGCCACAAAAAAACCTAATCTATTATCCCTAGAAAACCAAAAACCCTTATTCCAAATGAACAATAAACCCTTAGTCCCAACAAAAATTCAAACCCTCATCCTTAGAGAGTTCACGATTCTCCGACCCCAAAACCCAAAACACTAAGGCCAAGAAAACCCTAAAAAACACTCCATAGAAAATGCTAAACCCTTCAGAAAAAAATAATCCCTCAACCCCAAAAACCCCTAATTACACAACTAAAAAAATAAAAATCCTAGTCCCAAAAAGAAACCTTCACCCTGAACATATGAAAACCCAAATCCTCATCCCAACAAAACCATAAATTCTCACCCTCAAAAAATTCCAAACACATAACCATAGAAGACCCCAAACCCTAATCCCTTGAACCCCCAAAACTCATACCTTGAGAAAAACCTGAACACTCATACCTAGATATAACTAAAATCTCATACCCATAAAACCCCAAACCCTCATCCCCAAAAATCGTTATTCCCTAATCCCAGAAAACCTAGAATTTCTGGACCCTTGAAAATCCCAAATCACAATCCCTATTAAACTAAAAGCACTCAAACCATGAAGACCAAAAACCCCCACCCCCAAATAACTATAATCCCTTAGCCAAACAAAAAGAGAAATGGTAGGCCCCAAGAATCCCAAAAACCTCATCCCAATATGACAAGAAACCCTATGTCCTAGAAATCCAAAAACCCTTATCCACAAATAACCCAAAACATTCCGACCTAAAAAACCCAAAACCTCATCCATTGAAAATAAAAAAAAAGTATGACCAAAAAACCATGGTCCATTATCCCAAGAATATACTAAACCCTCATCCTAAGAAAACCCTAATACCTTAGATAAAATCCCTAAAAAATCAATCCTAGAAAACTCTAACCCCTCAAACCCAATGAAGTTCTAAATAATCCTCCCAAGAGAAACCTAGACCCTTGGCCCTAGAAACAATTAAACCCAATTCCCTAGAAAAACTCTAAACACTTAGGCACAAATAAACATAAACCCCATTCTCTAGAAAACCCAATATATAATGTCATATAAAATCCCAAACCTTTAGACCAAGAGAATCCTATCCCATAAAACCTATAGAATCTAAAACCCTCATCCTTATAAAAACATAAAAAAATTTCTTTAGAAAACCCTAAGCCCTCATATTAGAAGGACTTAAATCCACATTCCAAGAAAACTAGAAACTGAATGGTTTTGGGTGCAAAAAAAGTGTTGTTGGAATGGCACCCAACATTGATTTTTCCATTATCAATGATTTTTCTAGGATATATAAAATGATGAATGATTGTCTCTATGTAATATAATCAATGATTTAGATAAATAACTATAGTGATGAAAACATTAGACATGATTTTGAACATCATATTTATAATTAATTTAATTAATTCCATAAAAAATAATACACGGATATTCTATATTGTCTTTGTGGATATTTTTGATTTTTTGGAATGACCCGTCCTAATTATCTCATTGTGCTTGTAAGGATACAAACAAGAATCCCTCTAGTGGTGATCCGCACATGCTTCGATCGCCTCTGATCGACACCACACATTCTTTGGGTGCTAGTGCAACAAAGCGAGTGTCTTGTCTCAGTCGTTCTTGATCTCTTATTCTTTGTCCTTGAAGAATGTTTCTCATTCTTGAGAGGAGTGGGAAGAGGATTTGAGAGATAAATTTTGTAGCTCAAAAATCCCCAATTATCCAGGGGTGTAGGTCTGTACCTGGAACAATAGATTTATGTGTCTATTTATTGACATGGGGCTTCAGTTAAAATATTTAATTGTCTAAGAACAATTAAATACATTCATATCCTTAGATAAACCCCCATGTTAATTATTATAATACCACATAATTATTTATGGTGTGCAAACCTGCATAAAACAGAATTATAAATAAAATTCCATGTCACAAAATTAATAGCAGTATTATTTTAATTTTTTGCAAATAGTTAAACAATTATTTTTCATCTTGAGAATAATATTTTAACTACAATACTAGCCATGGTCCTATTGAACTCCAATTACATTGATTGAACACAAGAATAAATAAATATATAATTTATTCTCTTAAATAAATATTCTATTTACAAACATGTAAATAAAATATTAATTAGATGATCAATAAAAAAATATTTTACCCACAATATGGTGAATAAATATTTATTTAATTAACGAAATAATTTTATCTTGAATAAAATTATTCCATTATATTGAGAATAATATTTATTAATTAAAATCAATTACAATTTTACCTAGACCAATAGAAACACTTAGTGTATGACCCTCTAGTATTCTTTCTCGTTGACATTAGGTAGGCGTGACTAAAGTCCATGAGTACAATCAAGAAACAATTCAAGGAACCCAATAGAAAAAATATAATGTCGCAAAAATGACTTCCACCTAAAAACACTCACAATGTAATTTAATTCTTATCTCTGAATATCTAATCAAGCTAGGTTCATAGCAGTGTCATCAAATTTTATGCTTGATACCTCATTCTTTAAATACCTGAAATGAACTCATCATACACCATGACCAAGTAATTTTGTGTGATGGTTATATTTCAATCAATGGTCCAAGATATCAACATCCATAAATAGAAGGCGAAAATCCTTCCTCGACTTATCCATTAATAACAGGCCACTCGTGATGCACCAAACATACCCTACTTCCTGCCGACTGTTTGTGTGACAGTATTCATCAGTAAATCAATGTGCATGAGTTGTGACACATATTAATGATAATCATAAATTCTAAGGATCATTACACACACCCAATTATAGAAATATCTGATGAAACCAAAATATGGAGAATTTTTACTTGTAGGAATGTTCTCATAATCTCTTGTCTTAGAGATTACCAGTGCGGACATCATGAGAGGATGTCTCATCTTCTAACGAGTACTCACCCCTGACAGTCTAAACGATATGTGACACATCATTGCATTTCATCCAACCGTTGAACTATATTTATTAATACTGTTATAGCCTTTCAATGTTCTCATCTTTGCAGGGAACATCCATGAATATATCAATGCAATAAATACTCTATGAAATTATTACATCATAGTCATGCAGAATAATGAAAAATATGTAATAATATTTTTAATATTTAAATACGTTAAATTTTCAGGTAATCAACGTAAAACCATTAGTTTCTAGGTCACTAACTCTAACATACTCCCACATGGACTAGAGAAAATTACCTACGAATTTTATTTCGCTAGACCTCACATGGTGATCATTATTTTGCAGAGTCAAGGAATTAGTCAAGGAGTCTACCATGTTGTCTTCTGTGGAAATACTGCTAACTCCAACATCACCTCTCTAAGAAATATCCATCAAGTTATGATACTTCCAAAGTTTGTTCTTCATTTACTAATGTGACCTTTGTGATTTTGTAAGAGCCACCACTATAGTATTATCAGTGTAAAGTGTGATGGGATCTTTAATGCTTGGTATCAAATCTATATCCTTGAAAAATAATTTCAACCAAACTTCTTCTTTAGATTCCTCAGAAGCTACGATATACTCAGACTCTATTCTAGAATCTGTGACCGCACACTTCTTTGATCTCTTCTAGCTTACTGGACCACTATTCAATGTGAAGATGTATCTTTTTTGAAACTTCATGTCATCTTGATAAGTATAAAAAATATCATATGAATATCTTCTGATGACTATTTCCTCCTCTCCTCAAAAAACCAGGAACATATCCTTAGTACGCCAAAGATACATTATGGATTGTTTGGACAACCATCCAATGGCGGTCACCTGGGTCATCATGATACTATCCTACCACTCTCAATGTGTATGTGACATCCAGCCTTGTACATGTCATGTAATACATGACTGACCCAATTGCTGATGTGCATGGAGTTTTTTCCATTATTGTTCATTCCTCATGTGTCAAAGGACACATTTTCATGGAAATATGAATGACACGTGTTGCTGGAAACAATACCCTCTTGGATTGTTCCATTCTAAATCTCTTCATTATTATATCAATTTTTGTACTTTGACATACACCCAACAATATAATGGATCTATCACAATGGATCTAGATCTTAATAATATATATTTCCTTGCCCAAGTCTTTTATGGAGAAGAATTGACTAAACCATGCCTTAACAAACTATAAGACTTTTATCTCATTTACAATAAGTAATATATCATCAATATATACTATTATTAATGCGACTGTAGTCCCACTAAACTGTTTGAAGACACAAGGCTCACATTTGTTCGTCATAAAAACAAATTTTATTAAGTCTTCATCAAAATTAATGTTCCATGACCTAAATGATTTATTTAATCCATAAATGGATTTCTATAAGTTTATTACCATATTAGAATCACTTTGAGTCATAAAACCATCAGGTTGTGTCATGTATTCATATACATGATGGTTCCCATTAAGGAAGGCTATTCTAAAATTTATTTTCCAAATCTCATATTCACCGTAAGAGGAAATGGACAATAGAATTATAATGGATTTCTACATTGCAACTGGTGAAATGGTTTTGTCATACTCATTTCCTCGACGATGTTTGAACCCATTTTCAACTAGTCATGCCTTATAGGTACTGACTTGTCCTTCCGGTCAACTTTCATCTTGAATACCAATTTGTAACCAACATCCTTTATATAAAATAGGCGATCTCCCAAAATTCATACTTGGTATTGGTGCATGTAATCCAATTCAAAAAATAATGGATTCATACTACTTGGAATCATTTGGGCCACATACTTCTTCTTTGTAGGTGAGGGGATAATTATTATCAACTAATAATGAGTCACCTTCCTTGGTATCTAGAAAACCATACAATTCCGGTTATTTAACCTCTATTGTACTTTTACGAAGCTCTATTGTATCTGGAAAAGATCATTCTTCCATAGGGCTTTGTGGAATCTGTTCATCTACCAACTCTTGTGTACCTTGATCCTCAAATTCATCGAAGTATATCTCTCTCCCACAATATCTTTTGGAGATGTGATACCTCTCTTGGAATATGGCGTGTATTTCTACAATAACCTTTTTGTCCGAGGGGATGTATAGATAATATCCCTGTGTTTCCATGGGGTATCCTATAAATTTACACTTTGTGACTCGGGTTTCAATTTTGTTACCTAAAGAGGCCTTACCAAACATAGCTCTCCCCCACACATGTAAATTGGATAATATTACTTTCATTCCACTCCATAACTTGTATGGAATACCATTTATTGATTTAGTTGGCACATGGTTTAGTATGTGTTCCTTTGCTTGTAACAAATATCCCCAAATGGATAATGGAAGACATGCATGACTCATACTTGATCTCACCATGTCGAAAAGGGTGCAGTTCCTCCTTTCACTCAGACCATTCCACTGGGGCATGTATGGATATGTGAGTTGAAATAGGATCCCATCCTCTCATAAGTAAAAATTGAAATATTAATTAAGATATTCTCTACCTCAGTCTAAGTGGAGTTTCTTATCCATCCTACAATGTTGGTTCTCAGCATCATTCTTGTATTCTTTAAACTTATCAAAAGAATCGAACTTATATCTCATTACGTAGATAAATCCATATATACTAAAATCATTAGTAAATATTATGATGTATGAGTACCCTCCACTGGCATAAAATGGAACTGGTACACGCACATTTCTATGAACCAATTCAATACATTATTTATCCATTTCACCTTTCACACTAAATAGGGATTTGGTCATTTTTCCTTGTAATCATGCATGGCATATTCCAAGTTGTTTTAGTTGGAATGAATCTAAATATCAATATTGATGTAACTTTATCAAGAAATTCATTTTTACATGGCATAGCCGGCGATGCCAATGTTGGGTCCGGTATGAGTCATGTGATGTATATTTTTTATCGATTCCCAGTACATGGTTTGTACAATCATACATGTAAAGGCTGTTGAATAAATGATCTCTTCCAATACAAATTCAATCTTTGTAAAAGAAGAAACATTCATTTACAAACATGAAAAAAGATCCATCTTATCTAATATTCATACACAAATAATGTTTTTAGGAATATACGACAGATAATAACAACCTTTTATCCCCAGAATCATCCCAGTTAGCAATGTGTTGTGGTAGTCCCTGATAGCTACATCAGAAATTATGGCTCCATTGGCCACTTGTTGATCTAACACCGCTCGGTCAATCTCCATGAATCTACATGGTACATGTATTTGGATAAATATTTGAGATCCAAAAGCTATATCTAATACCGAATTTTAAGAGATATATCTATTGAATTTTATAACAAACGCTCTTGAAGCATCCCCTTTCTTCTTAGGTTGTGTGTAGTACTTCTTCCAGTGGACATTCTTGCCACATGCGAAACAAACAACCACCTATTCCAATGCATCCCCTTTGATCATACATTTCATGGAAGATTGTGAAGAATATCTGGTCTTAAATATCTCCTCCTTCCCTTTCCTCTTATTCATGGTAATGAAAATAGGATTTTATGACTTAATTTAATTTTCCATTTGGAGAATAAGGATGATAAGTTCAGATAGAGACTTATCAATGTGGTTCATATTGAAATTGACAACAATTTTAGAGAATCTATAAGGGATAGATGTGATAATGAGATCAGTTCCCAGTTCACCGGGGAGTTTACTACCTAGAACCTCTAGGCACTCAATGTTGCCAATGAGATTGACTACATGAGGTCCAACGAGGTCACCTTATCCAATATTACTTTGTACGAGTGCCTTAGAGATGTCAAACCTTTCTTATCATTCTATATCCTAGTAAATACCATAGAGGTGATCACTCGTGATATAATAATCCATGTTTTAATGAGGCTTCATAACTCCATAGATATTGATGATAACATCAGACAATGAACATCAACCACATCGTTCATATGTTTCCCATAGACCAGGTAATCCTGATCACTCACCACTTTAGTAGGAAGATTTGATAATGCTGACTCCAGCACGTATGACTTCCATTCATGGTGTAGGATAACCCGAAGGATTCTAAACCATTAATGGAAGTTACTGCTGGTGTGGATGTTTTCTTTATCCATTTTTGATTGTATGAATAGTTTGGTTGAAGATCGTCTCATTTTTATTCTACAATTAAATGATTATATCATGTGTACTTTCATGATTAAATTTTCTGAGAAATAATAAAATTTATTATGTCTCCCACTATTTTATCATGTCCTACTGGCCCTCACCATTGAAAACAGAATGTAATGTTTCTATAAAATTCTAGTGCCACGGATTCATATTATCCTTGTCATAACCCCAAAAAGGGTTGGTCCAGCTATTGGAAGGTATTTACGTAGACAGGTCTTTGCCAACTGTGGGCTTGTAGCTCCTTGATTTGTTGAGTGGACTCCCCAATCCTAAAATCACAACTTTGGATTTTCTCAACTCTTACCTACACTATCACACTAAGTCTAGATAGGGATACTCATCTTGATGTAATATGGTTGAGTCAACATAAATCATTTCATAAGGGCTTCCTGTATAAAATTAGGTGACTTAAAAAAGAATAGGTCATACACGTTGGATTATTGAGTTTATCCATTAATCATGTAACATATGGCTTTCTCTGACATAATATTTTATTTGTGGGATTTTTATCTCTTATGCATGAATTTCTTGTTATCATTATCACATTCTTTTTAATATTAAGTGGAACAATCTTAAGTGATTAAACATGTCTTTATAATATTTACACATAATATTGGTTTTATTTTAATTACATCTTGCATTCTTGTTTAATTCATTAATAATGTGATCGTGAAAACACATCCATAATTAAAAACCATGCATCTAAAAGGACTAAAATAATGCAAATTACATGATCATGAAATTTATTAATGGTTAGATTATTTATCGGTTGATAAAAGGACCCAGACATTGGAGTGAAAGACCTTGAACCTTTTGAGTTCGTGTTTTATGTTTTCCACCTGTCCACCTCTGTATCTACGAGGATTGATTTTTCCTTGGCTCTAGCTTGAACGGCCAACTCTAGCTTGGGAATTACATCCATTCAATATGATTATAAATTCAAACATTGGCGAGGGGTAAAGAGGGTTTACATAAAAGAAACCATGTTCACACATGCCCTACATATTACTAAGGATAGATGGATCACAAGCCAACACATTTAATTTAAATAAATATATTAAATGAAACAATCAACATACAAAGGTCTTGGTCTAGATCATGATCATCCATACATGAAACGATGTTTATGCATAAATAAAAGTATTATTAATTTCATTAATAATTCTAGTTTATGATAAATCATGCTCAAATCAATAAATTGTCATATTTAATTAATCAATCCTTTTATCATAAACCATTTTTCAAAATATCCATGAGATTCTCATCCATTGAAAATTTAATAAAATAAATTCATTTAAAATTATCCTTGAATATAACTTGTACCATGTTGGTGACTCGGTGAATTCCTATTTATAACAATCCAATGTGTAGAATTGAACATTACACATAGGTTAAATTAAAAAAAATATAAATCACCTATCTCGTGTTGTGCCTCAGCTTTATGCCCGCTCGATGGTACACATCTGAAGGGGTTGTATAATATAATAATAAATTTTAATAAATCTGTGTAATTTGGATTAGTATATGGCGTGTAGTTCCAACTACACGACGTGTACTATTTTCATTGTCCATATGATGTACATGCCCGAGGAAATGGCATGTAATTGTACTTTGCAAATATTCAGAGAACACGGCATGTTCAGTGGGACACTTTTCATGTAGTATCCACGTTAAATGGTTTTCATCAGGGAAAGCCATGTACGGGGTGCACAGTTGAACCGTATCCCCATGGGAATGCACCCAGTGTCCCGTGGACTACAAGTTGTGTAATTCGGAAACCATGTTCCACCTACTCCTGGTCAAAATGTGAACTCATTTAAGACTTAGAAAGACTCCAAGACACATCTTGATTTGGCTGACCAGTTTGATGCATTGAATCTTGACTAAACAATGGGTACTACCTAATACGCACCATGTGTTCTGGTTTTGTATGTCCATGAAGCTCTGGCACCTCTAGATTTGATCTTCAATTTTATTTTAATAAAAATTAAAAGAAAAGATCATTTCTATAAGGTGAATGAGAAACAAAATAAGAGGAATAGATCTCGAGAATCATATTTATTGAATGATTAACTTGAATTGATAAATCTAAATAATTAAATGTGTAACTCATCCTCAAAATATTTAAATAATTATAAACTATGATGTAACCTCCTATCATACAACTTGACGGTTCTGGGCGCATCAGAAGCGTGCTTGGGAAAACTCCCAACATTGATTTTTACTATGATCAATGATTTTTCTAGGATCAATATGATGATGAACGCCAGTCTCCACAAAATATAATAAATGATTTAGATAAAAATGGAAGAGTCCCAATACCATTAGAGTGGATTTTTTGCATCAGGTTTATAATTAATTTAATTAATTTCATAATGAAAAAAATACATAGATATTCGGTATTTTATTTTTTGATGATGCTGATTGTCTTGAATGACCCCTAAAAATTAGCTCACTGTGTTTGTAAGGATCAAAACTAGAATCCCTCTAGAGGTGATCCCCATGTGCTCTAATGGCCTTCGATCGACACTGCTCGTTCTCTGGGTGCTATCACGACGAAGTGAGTGTCTTGTGTCAGTCTTTCTTGATCATTTATCTTTCGGCCTTAATGAATTTCTCTTGTTCTTGAGTGTTGTGGGAAGATGATTCAAGAGAGAAATTGTTTACCTAATCAATTCTCAATTCACCGGGTCTGCTGTTCGGTACCTGGCACAATTGAAGTCTTTGTCTATTTATTAACATGGGGATTTAGATACAATATATAATTGTGTAATAGAAATTAAATACATTCAAAACCTTATTGAAAACCCATCCTATTAATAATAATACTGCGCCACTATTTATGGTGCTCAAACATGCATAAAACAGAATTATAAATAAAATTCTGCATTACAAAATAATAGCGGTGTTATTTTAATTTGGGAAAACTAGTTAAATAATTATTCATCATCTTTTAAATATTTATTTTATCAGTGGACCGGCATTGGTCCTCTCGATCTCCACATCCATTTCTTGGACACCCAAATAAATAAATTATTTATTTATTCTCTTGAACAAATATTTTAATTAAAAAATAGTAAATAATTATTCTTTAAATGTTCAATAAAATAAATATATATATTATACCCACAATCTGATGAATATATATTTATTTAATTTATTATAAAATTTTAACATGAATAAAATTATTCTATTTCCTTGAAAATAATATTTATTAATTAAATTACAATATAATTTAACCGAGACAACCTGAAAAACGTAGTGTGTAACCCTCTAGTATTTTTTCTCGTTGGCATTAGAGAGGCTTGCCTAACGTCCAAGAGTAATATCTAGAAATGGGTCAAGGCTCCCAATAGAAAGAACATAATGTGGAAACAGTGACATCCACACACAAATGCTCATTGTGTAATATAATCCCATTGTCTCAATATCTCATCAAGAAGGTTTCAATATAGTGACATCTACTTTTTTTCATGATACATCATTCATTGAAAACCTAAAATAAACTCATTGTTACACCATGACCATGGAATTTCGAGCAACAGTTCTATATCAATCAAAGGGTCGAGATATCAATTTGTATAAATGGAAGGGACAAATCCTTCCTAGTCATATCTATTAATAACATGGCACCCTTGATGAACCCAACGTACCCTACTTCCCTTCAACTGTTTGTGTGATGGTTTTCATCACTAAATCAAAGTGTGTGAGTCATGACACGTATTAATGATAATCATAAATTCTATGGATCATTACACATGCTCAAAGATAGAAATATCTAATGACACTAAATCATGCAGAATTCCTACAAGCAGTTCTGTTCTCATAATCTCCTATCATGGAGATTACCAAGTGAGAACTTCATGTGAGGAAGTATCATATTCTTACATGTACATACACTTAACTGTCTAAATGCTATGTGTCCCATCATAGTATATCATCCAACCGTATAACTATATTTAAGAATATGGTTATATCATTTCAAGGTTCTCATCATAGTAGGGAACTTCCATGACCGTATCAATGAAACAAATACTCTAGGACTGTATTACATCATTGTCATGTAAAATAATGAAAATAATGTTATAAGACGTTTAATATTTAAAAACATTAAATTTCCATGTAATCAAATTACAACCAGTTGGTTCTGGGACACCAACTCTAACAAAACCCACATCTCCAGAATACCCAAAAACCTCCATACAAGAAAACTCAAAATAAATATCCCTAGAGATCCCAAAAACTTCAGCCACAATATACCTTAAACCTTTTAGCCCCTATAAACATAAACCTTGAGTCTTATAAAACCATAATCCCTCTACCCCAAAAAAACCCAAAACCCTTATCCCCATGTAACCCCAATCCATATCCATAAAAATGATAAAACATCATCCCCATTTCATCTAAAACCTTATTTCTAGAAAACCCAAAACCCATAGTCCCAAAAAAACCTTAACCATCATCCCTAAAAACACACAATCCTGCATCCCAAAAAACCCCAATACCTTATCCCAAAAAAACACCAACCCCACAACCCCATAAAACACTATACCATTATCTGTATAAAACCCTAAACCCCTAGCCTAAAACCCCCAAAAACCACAATATTTGAGCCCTAAAAAACATAAACCTTAATCCCAGAAAACCCCCGACATTTATCCATAAAAAATCCATCAACCCTAGAAAACTCTAGAACCTCATCCCATGAAAACACGAAAATAATAGATTTAAAAAACCATATACCATTAACCCCTGTAAAACCCAACATCCCAAAATCTCTAAATCCGTAGTACCATTTATCCATAAACCCTCCACCCATAAAAACCTAAACACTAAGACCTAAATACCCAACGACCCCATCATAAGAAAAACCTAAACACTCATTCTCAAAAACTCCCAAACCCTCAGCATGGAAAAGCACAAAACCCACCGCCCTAATAAACCCTAATACATCCACCCAAAAAACGCTTAAACCCTCCTCCCATGAAAACCATAAACCATAATCCCCATAAAATCCTAACCAGAAATCCCTAGAAATACCTAAACTCTAAGCGGCAAATCTCATAAAACCAAATCCCTTGAAAAACCTAAACCCATAACCCTATAAAATTTAAAACCCTCATCGCTAGAAAACCATATATTGTTATCCCTTGAAAACCCTAAATCCCCAGTCCCATGAAACCTAAACACTCATCCCCCAAATACCGTAAAGCCTCATCGCCACAAAACCATAACTGCTCATCAACAAAATACCACAAACCCTCATCCCAATAAAAATCTAATCTTGAATCCCCATAAAACCCCATAAATTTAGCCCAAAAAACAACAATACCTCATTCCCATAAAACCTTAAACACTTTTTCCTCGAAAAACATAAAAACCTAGACATAAACAACAATAAAACTAGAGACCCTAAATTACCGAAACGACTGCTTTAGAAAAACCCAAGCCCTTATCCTCCAAAATCCTTAAACATTGATCCCAAAAAATTCAGAAACCATCTTCCCTATGAAACCCAAAAATCTCTAACCCAAAAAAAACATAAACACTCTACCAAAGAAAACCCTTATCCCTTAGCCTGAAAAAGCAAAGAGCCCTAGTCCACAAGAAACAATGAATCCTCTCCTGTTGAAATCCCAAAATCATAGCACTAAAATACATAAATGCTCAACCCTATAAATCATAAAGCCCTATTTCATATAAAATATTATTCGATCAGATCCATCAAGCTAAAAATCCATGGTCTGAGAAAACCTTAAATCCTCATCCCAAGAAAAATCAAAAAATTATTTATTAGAAATCCTTAAACCCTTAGCCCAAAAAAATAGTACAACCTCATCCCGATAATAACTAAAACCTACATCCATAGATAATTATGAATCATCAACCCCAATAAACAACAAACCTTCATCTCAAGATAAAAATAAACCATCATCCCTACAAAACCCTAAAACTTCATTCACAAAAACTATAAAAACACTATCCCAGAAAACCCAAAACCATCAGCCCTAAAAAACATGGAAATATCATCCCTAGAAAATCCAAATACCTCATGCCTAGATATCACAAAAACCACATCCACAAATATCCCCATACCATCATCCTTAGAAAATACCAAATCCTTAGCACCAAAAGACACAAAACAATTAGTACATGAAAACCATAAACCCTCGGCTGGTGAAATAAATAATCCCTTAGTCCTAGAAAATCCTAAAACCTCAGACATAGAGAAACCTACACCCTCAGCCTGAAAAATCTATAAACCTTCATCCCAAAAAAACACATGACCAACAACCCTATAAACCCCAGAAATCTCTACCCTAGAACTAAACCCTCTCCCATTAAAAAACCAAAACCACCAGCCATTGAATATCCTAAACCCCTGTCCCTAAAAACCATAATCATTCATTCCAATAAAAACCTCATCCGTCAACCCAAGAAATATAAAATCTGATAGCACTAGATAATCCAATACAGTTAGCCCCAGAAAACACTAGACCCTCAATAACAAAAATCCCAAAACCCATATCCTGAGAAAACATAAACTGACATATCTAGAATATCCTAATCCCTCAAAAAAAGAATACCAAAACACTCAACAACAAAAAAACCTATACCCACATCCCCAGAAAAACCCTCAACCTAAAAAAACCTGAACCCTTAGTTCTAGAATACCCAAAACCCACAACCCTAGAGAACCCTAAACCCCCATCCCCCAAAAACCCAAAACCCTTGTCCTCAAAAAATGTTAAAACCTCATCCCCAAAAAACAATAAATAAATAGAAATAGGAACACTAAAGTCACATCCCCATAAAATAGTAAACCCTCATCACTAGAATATCCATAACCCAAAGCCCCAAAAAACCTCGAACCTTTAACCCTAGAAAACACTAACCCAAAACCCCCTGAAATACTAAACCCTTAGCCCATGAAAACCCAAATACCTCTTCTACAAACCCAATGAAAACCCTAAACCCATTACCTAGAAAACAATAAAACATTAGTCCCTGAAAACATCAATCCCTCAGAAACATTAAAACCCAAACACTCAATCCTAGAGAAACCACAAATGCCATCCCCAGAAAACCCTAAATCCTTAGTAGTAGAAAACCACAAAACCATAGATGAAGAATACCATAAACCCTCCACCTGAGTAAACATGAATCCCTCTTCCTGGATAACCCTAAAACCCCATCACCAAAAAACACCAACCCCACATCCACATAAAACCACAAATCATCAGCCCCATAAAATACCAAATACTAAGGCTGAAAAATCCTTATGAACTCAACCACATAAATTCCAAACCCTCAACAATAGAAAACCCTAATCCCCCCAAATCTAGAAATTTCAAAACCCTCATCTAATGAATAACTAAAACCCTCATCCCCAGAAAAACCAAAAACCCCCTCATCCCCATAAAATCCTACACCCTCATCCCATGAAATCATTGAAGCATGAGCTGTAGAAAACCCTAAAAACTAAGATGAAAAAAAACCATATACACCCTCCCTCAAAGACCTAAAACCCATATCCCTTGAAAAAGAAAAACCCCCATCCCTAGAAAATCCTAAACACTACATCCTCATGGATCTCACAAAGCTTAACCCATGAAAATCACAAGACCTCTACCCAAGAATACCATAATCCATAATCCAAAGAGAGTAACAAACAATAACCCCCAGGTAACCATAATCCATCATCACTAGAAAACCCCAACACCTCATCACCAAAAAAAACCTACACCCCTATCGCTAGAAAACAAAAAACCCTGATCTTGAGAAATAAAAAAACCGTAATCTCTAGAAATATCAGATCCCTCATCCCAAAACACCCCAAAACCTATGCCCCATAAAATACAAAACCCATAACCCCAAGAAACCCTAATCCTTCATCTCCAAAAATGATAAAACCTCTACCTTAGAAAAACCTAAACCATTTGCATCAAGAAATCCCAAACCCTCGTCCATAGAAAATGCTAAACACTCATACATAGAAAACCATAAAACCACATCCATTAAAAACCCTAAAAACTCAATATCAAAAAACCCTAAACCAACATCCCAAAAAAAACCAAAAACAATGTCCCAAAAAAACCTAAACCCTCATCCCAAGAAGACCCTCAACACTTATCCTAATAAACCCTAACCCCTAATCCTTAGAAAACATCAAACTATCAGCCCAAAAAAATAGTCAACCCTAATCTATAAAAAAACCTAAAACCTCATAAAACCCCCTAAACAATCTCCGCCATTAAAACATAAACCCCACCACCAAAAAAATATTACCCCATGACCACAGAAAACCCAAAAAACACAGCCTTGGAACACTCTAGACCCTCATCCCTAGAATACCAGAATGCCTCATCTCCCAAAAACCTGAAACCCTGAGACAGAGAAAACCCTAAACACTCACTAATATAAAACACTAGACCCTCATTCCTAGAAAACCATAAACCATCAATTACAAATTAACCCTAAACCCTCTGCCAAAAAAAACATATACCATAATCCCTAGATATTCATAAACCCTTATTCCAATAAAAACCAAACACTTATCCCTCTATGAAATATACAAAGCACTAGAAACATGAATTCCTCATCCCCCAAACCCCCCAAAATATTTATCCCAAAAAAACCTAATTCCCCAAATCCTATGAAAAATTAATCCCTCATCCCTAGCAATCCTAAACCCACGGTCCTGGACAACGACACACCCTCATTCCTATAAAACACTAAACTATTTTCCCAAAAAATCTCCAACCCTCATCCCTAGATAACCCTAAAACCATAGTCCTATAATATCATAAAACTATATCAAAAAATAACCCCTAACCCTAATCCCTAGAAAAAATAATATCCTTATACTTATAAAAGAACAAAAACCACAACCATATAAAATTCTATAACATCAACCCATAAAAACCAAAAACCCTCAGTAAGAGAAATCATGAAACCATCATCCCAAAAAAATAATAAACCCTCACCCCTGAGAAGACTAAAAAACATTAACCCCCCCAAAACCCTATAACATCATACCTAGAAAACCTGAATGCCTCAATAATATAAAACCCTAAATTCTAATCCCAATGAAACCCTAAACAATTATCCCCAAAAAATACAAAACTGTTAGCCCCCAGAATCCCAAAACACTCACCCTATTGAACCGTAGACCCCCAACAACAAAAATGATAATCCTTTAGTCTCCCAAACACTAAAACACATAGCCCAAAAAAACCTTTACCCTCTTCCCCAAAATTGAAAATGAGAATATCTATAAAACACTGAACACTCATCACTGTAAAACCCTAATCAATTATTTGTAGAAAACATTCAACCCTCATCTCTAGAAAAACATAAATCCTCATCCAATGAAAAACCAAATTCCCTCAACTCCAAGAAACCCTTAACCCCCATTCCTAGAAAACAAAAAACACTCATCCTTAGAAAAACCAAAACCCCCAAACCATGAAAACCATAAAACCATAGTCAAAAATAAAACTAAAACACTATAAAAAACCATAAATCCTCAACACTTCAAAACCCTAATCACATTTCCATATAAATATCTAAACCTTCATTATAAATAATCATAAACCCTCTACAATAGAAAACACAAATACATCGTCCACAAGAAACAAATAAAACCTAATCGCCATAAAACCCAAAATATTCATCCCTTGAAAACACTAAACTCCCATACCCAACTATTCTAAGACCATTGGTCTAGGAAATACTAAAATCCTAATTCCTATAATACCCTAATCCCTCATCCCTATAAAATCCTAAAACCTCATATCCAAAAAACCCAAAAACCTCATACCAAAAAAACACTAAATCGTCATCCCTTGAAAAATCTAAACCCTCATCCCCTATAGACCCTTAAAATAGAGCCACAAAAAACACTAAACACTCAATCCAATAAAACTTGATCCCATCAGTCAGGAAAACACTTAACCCTTATCTTCAAAAAACCCTTAAACCATTAGGCATAGAAAAATAGAAAAAACCCCAACCACAAAAACCCTAAATGTGTAGTTCTAGAAAATACATAATCCCTCATCCCAAAAAAAATCTCAACCATCATCGAAAAAACCCTAATAAATCATCCCCAAAATACCCTAAACGCTATGAACTCATCCCCAAGATACACTGAACTGTCATGCTCAAAAAATCATAAAATCTGATGACAAAAACTCCTAAACCCTTATCCCCACAAAAATATAATCTTAATAACAACAATACTTAAACCCTAATCCCAAAATAACACTAGATCCTCATCCCCCAAAATCCCTAAACTCTCAGCCATAAATTAGACTTAATTTGCATCCCCAAATTACCTTAAACCCTTCTTCCGAAATAACAAGAAACCCATAGTCCCAAAATTACCATGTACCCTTATATCCAAAAAAACATATACCCCCTGCCCTTGAAATACCAAAAACCATAGCCCCACAAATGACTACTCCTCATCCCACAAAACCATATTCCTTGTACCCAAAATACTCTAAACCCTCAGACAAAAAAAACTATAAACCCTCATCCCAAAGAAACCAAAAACCCATGATCCCTCAAAACACTAAACAATAATCCAAAAAACCATAAAAACTCACCCCTAATAACCATAAACAATCCTCTAATGAAAACCGTAATCCCTACAGCCCACATAACCCTAAAAATGTTCCCCAAAAACCACAAAACCCTCACACCGAAAAAATAGAAAAACCTTATCACCCAATGTAGTAAACCATAAACCCCAAATAATAATTATCCATCACCCACAAATAACGCTAAACCCATAGCAACAAAAAACACTAAACACCTATCCTAAACACATCATAAACCATGCAACATAAAAATATGAAATTCTTATTCCTAAAAAAACCTAAACCCAAAACACTCTACCCAAAACACCATAAACCCTCAACCCCAAAAAATAGTATACCCTCATCCCTAAAAACACCAAACTCCACAAATAAAAACTATTAACCCATCACCCATAAAACCTTAAACCTTCAGCGCAAACAAACCTGAAACCCTCATCGCTAAAAACCCAGACCCGCATCTCCCAAAAACCCCAAAATATCAGTCCTAAAAATCATCAATCCCCCAAATCCAAAAATATCCGGACCCTTTCCACTAAGAAACAACAAACACGAATCCCAAAAAACCAAAAACACTCATCCCCACAAACATCAAACCACCGACCACAAAAAAAACCAAACCAATAGCCCAAAAAATCCCCAAATGCTAATTCCAGAAAACCTAAAACACTATTCAACAATAAACCCCAAACCCTCATCCCCAATTAACCCTAAACCATTAGACCCTAAAGACACAAAATCCTTAACCCCAAAAACCCAGAATTCTGAACCCAAAAAAATCACAAAACTCCATTCTAAAAAAACCCAAAACTCTATCTTCCATGTAAACAAAACTCACATCTCTGAAAACACCACCCTCCCCACCTCATAAACATGAATTCTCATTAAATCCCACATACCATAATCTAGAAAATATTAAAGGTCGTCAACTAAAAAAAACACCTAAAACATATCAACCAAAAAACCCTACTCCCTCAGCCCTAAAACCTCCAACACCTTTCCCAAAAAACACCAATCCGCCAGTCGCAAAAACCCTAAACCCTCATACCTGAAAATCCATAAACCTCATTCCAAAAAAAACTCACCCCTCAACCATAAAAAATTCACAAACCCTTATCCAAAAAAACCCAAAACCATTAGCCCCAAATAACCCAAAACCCTCTCTAAAGAAACCAAAATCCCTCAACCCCAAAAAAATAAAAACCAATCACCCAAAAAATCATCAATCCCTCATCCACATAACACCGAAAACCATAATATCAAAAAAAACATCAAACCCTTAGTCCAAAAAATCCTCAACCCATCACCCCAAAAAACACCCAAACTATTATCCCTAGAAAACCCAAACCCTCATCCCCATATAAACAAAAATCATAATCCCCCAAAACCCCAAACCCCCAATCCCAATAAACCGAACCCATCAATCCCAAACCAACCCCAATCCCTCAGTCCTAAGAACCACAAACCATCAACCCAAAAAATCCCGAAAACCATCAGCCTTAAAATACACCAGACCCTCAATCCCAAAACCACCAAACCGTAATATTCAAAAAAACCCAAACCCTCATCTTGAATAATCTGTTTACCCTACTACCCCAAAAATCATAATCACATATCCCCATAAAATAATAAACCAGCATACCAAAAAAACCATAGAATCTCATCTCAAAAAAATACCAATACCATCAACCCCTAAAACAATCAAACCCTCATCGACCAAAATAACTGAAACCCTCATCCCCAAAACACCCTATTCCCTTGTCCCAAATTAACAAACCAATATCCTGAAAATATCAAAATCCTCACCCCCAATAAAACCATAAACCATCATGCACAAAAAACTGAAACACTATCAGAAAAAAACTCTAAACCCTTTTCCCCATAAAACACAAAACGCCCATCTGATAAAATCCTAATCCCTCCTCCCATGGAAACTATAAAATATCATCCCCTAAAAAACCAAAACACTTTGACCCAAATACCCGAAACACCATCTCCAAATCACTATAATCCCTCATATCGGAAAAATTCTAAACCATAATCCCCAAAAAATAATAGACCTCAAACCCCCAAAAACCTTAAACTCCCATCCCCACAAAACAGTAAACCATCATCCCAAAATAACACTAACCCTAAATCCCAAAAGGAGTAAAAACCACAAAATACCCATATTCCATTAGCCCCCCCCCCCCAAAAAAACCATCATCCCTAAAAAATCATATACCCTGATCCCAAAAAACTCCTAAACCCTCAGGTCCAAAGAACCATAAACCATCAGCCTCAAATAATCCTAAATACTAATGCCCCAAAAAAACAAAAAAAAAACCCAGTCCCCAAAACACTAAACTATCAACCCTAGAAAACATTAAACACTCCATCTAATAACCCTAATCCGGAATCCCTAAAAGATGAACTACCTAAGCACAAAAACCACAAACCCTCAAACACAAAAAAATACTAAAAAAAATTCCCCCAAAAATCTGTTACCTCAGTCCCAAAAGAAATCCTAAATTTTCCCCACTAAGAAAACCCTAAAAACAATGCCAAAAAAACACAAATCACTCATCCCCCAAAAACCCAAAAAAATAATCCATATCAATCCCTAAACACCCATCCATGAAAACCTATAAAAATTAATCAAAATAACCTCTAAACCCTCAACCATAAAATACCCTAAACCCTAAAACCCAAAATAACCCTAAAACTACATCCCCAAAAAAACTCAAAACCATTATCCCCAAAATACACTAAAACTTAATCCCCTTAAAAACCTAAACCATCATACCCAGAAATCCAAAAACCGAAAAGCCTAAAAGACCATAAATCCTTGTCCCTAAAAATCTAAATTCTTGGCCCCAAAAAATCCAAAAACCTCATCCCAAAAAATCATTAAACCCATATCCCTAAATATACCAAAATTAATTACCCCAAAAAACCCTAATCACTATGCCAAAATATACCCAAAACTCTCATCCCCAAAATCTTAATCTTAATGTCTCAAAAATCCCCAAAACATTTCCTCCAAAAGACCATAATCCCTCATCCCTATAAAACCATAAAACCTCATTATCCAAAATAACCAAAACCCTCACCCACCAAAAAACCCAAACCCTCCACACCGATAAATCTTAAACCCTTAGCCATAGAAAACCATAATCCCATGGCCCTGAAAATCTCAAATCCCCCAACCCCAATTAATCCTAAATCCTCATACTCAAAAATCCTTAAATAGTTATCCCAGGAAAACAATATACCCTCCTCGAGAGAGAATCTAAAACCTCAGCACCAAAAAACCATAATCCCTCATCCCCCAAAAAACCTAATCCATGAGTTTTAAAAACCCATAATCCTTGATTTCCAATAAAACCTGAAACCATCATCCCCAAAAATCCATTAACCCCAACCACTAAAAAACAAAAAAAAACAGACTTCTAAAAAAAATAAACCCTCCTAACAAGAAAACCCCAAACCATCAACCAAAAAAAACCTTTAACCCTAATATCATGACAAGGAGAGACCTGATTCCCCATACAAACCCTAATAACTCAATCCTAGAACAACACTAAACCCAAATTCTGAAAAAATCATAAGTCCCATTCCCATGAAAACAATTATCCCTCATCCTGGAAAACCTCAATCCATCTGCCCCAGAAAATCCTAAATACAAATTAACAAAAAAACTAACCCCCCATCACCGAAAATCCCTAAACCCTAATCCCATGAAATCCCTAAATACACGCCACAATAAAAACCCAAACCCTCATCCCAAAAAACCCCTAAACCCTCAGGACTGAAATACACTAAACTGACTGCCCCAAAAAACCCAAAAACCTCATTTCAAGAAAACCCTAAACACTTAGACCTAGAAAACCATAAATCCTCAACCCCAGAACACCTAAACACTCAACCCCAGAAAACAATAATTCCTCATCCATATTAATCAATAAAACCCTAGCCCTTAAAGACACTAGACCACCAACAACAACAAAAAATTAACCCCTAGCCCCATTAATCCCATAAACCTCAATCCCTTGATAATAAAAAACCCTCATACCTAGAAAACAAAAAAACCATAATCCCTCATCCCCCAAAAAACCCTAATCCCGTTTCCCCACAATACCAAAATCCATCATCACAAAAAATGATCAACTCTCAGACCCGTAAAACCCAATAAACCCCAGACCAAAAAATCATAAAACCTCATCCACCAAACACTAAATAATCAACACAAAAAATCCTAAAAACACTGCCACAAAAACCCTCAACCCTTATCCCAAAAAAATCCAAAAAGTCTCATCCCATAAAAACTATAAAACATCAACACCAAAAAACCCCTAAAACGTCAACCCCAAAAATACTAAACCATAAACTTCAAAAAACGCTTAACACTCAGTCCTAAAAAACAATTTACCCCGGGCACCAAAAACCAATAAACCGTCGGCTAAAAAACCCCTCAAACCAAAAAAAACCCCAAACCCGTGGGCCAAAAAATCCCAAAACCTTATCCCTAGAACACCCTAAACTCTTAACACCAAAAACAATAAAAACCACATCCCCACGAAAACAATGAATTATCAAACTAAAAATCACTAAGCCATCCATTCCAAAAAAACCCCTAAAGCCCTCATCCCTAAATTTCCATCACTATATTCCAGAAACCCACAACCATAAAAAACTATAGACCCGAAGCCCCTAAAAAACCACAATCCCCCAAAAAAACCTAAACCCTCATCCCAAAAAATTCTTAAACCCTCAGATACAATAATCCATAAAACCTCATCAACAAAAAACATAATCAATAATCCCCAAAAACCGTAAACCATAGGCCATAAATGTCGAAAAACCCTCATCCCCATAAAACCCTAAACATTCAACCACAAAAAACCATAAATGCACATCCAACAAATCAGTAAACCCTTGGCCACAAAAAACATTAATCCCTCATCATAAAAATCCCTAAACCCTCTTCCTCATGAAATCCATAAAACCAAGTTCACAAACAACACTAATCCCATTGTAGAGAACAACCATAAACACTCAACCGCAAAAAATAATAAACTAGTGGCACCAAAAAACAGTAAAACCTTGAATATCTTCTTCAAAAAATCATAAAAATATATTCTAAATAACCAAAAACCATCACCCCAAAAGAATAATTAAACCAATTTCCCCAAAATCTCTAAACGCTAATACCCCAAAAAACCATATCCCACTTCTCCAGAAAAACCTATACCCTCTCCCCAAAAAAGCTAAAACATCAGCCCCAAAATACCGTGTTCCATTGGCCCCAATAATCCCTAAACCTACATCCAAAAATAAATTAAACATTAATTCTCAAAAAATCCTATCGCGTCAAACCCAAATAACAGAAAAATGTCAGGATAAGATAACCCTAGACACTCTACCCCAAAAATTCCTAAACACTAAACCCCCAAATACCATAAATTCTCAACCACAAAAAACCATAAACATTCAGCCAAATAATACCTTAAATCCTCTTCCCCCCAAACCAAATACACTCATCACCAAATAAAACCTTAAATCCTCTACCCAAAAAACCCAAAACACTTATCCCCAAAAATCCATAAACCATCAAGCCCAAAAAAAATTAACCCCTGACCCTTTAAACACTGATCCCTCATCCCGAATAATTCATCAACCCTCGTCCCTAAAAAATCCTAAACCCTCATCCAAAATAAATGTTAATCCATCGACCCCAATAAACCCTAAAATCATGATCCCAAAAATATATAAACCCTCAACCCCTAAAAACCGAAAACTATCAACCTAAAAAAATCAAAACCTTTCCCCCAAAAATCCCTAATCCCCAAATAAAAAACCCTATACCATAAAAAATCCTAAACCCTCTGCAAAAAATCTCTTAAACCATAACCCGCCCAACCCTTTTACCATCATCCCAACAAAACCCTAAAACCTAATTCCCAAAAAACACATAACCCTCACCCAAAAAATAAAATATCACTAGACCCCAAAAAACTGTAATCCCACAGCCCTAAAAATCCCAAAACCATCATCCCCCCAAAACCCCAAGCCATCAGACCCAATAAACCATAAAACATTGGCCCCAAAAAACCCTAAAACCTCAACCCCAAAATCCTTAAAACTCATCCCCAAAAACCACTACACCATCATCTACGATAAACATTAAAACACATGGCCCTAAAAGACCTAACATCTCAGCCGAAAAATAGCCTAAACCCTCAGTCACAAAAAAACCCTAACCAGTCACTCCCAAAATTCCATATACCATTGACCCAAAAAAATCATAAACCCTCATCCCCAAAAAACCCTAAACAATCAGCCTTAAAAACAATAAACCCTCAGCCAAAGAAAAAAATAAAACATCAACCCTGGTAAAAAATATGTAAAAAAAATTGTCCAAAAACCCTAATACCTCATCCTCAAAGATCCTTAAACCCTCATCACCGAATGTACCTAAACACTTATCCCCAAAAATCACTAAACAGTATTCCTTAAAAAGAATTGAACTATTGGTCCTAGAAAACCCAAAACACTCTACCACAAAATCCACAATCCCCTGGCACTAAAAAAAACTTGATCCCACAATAAATCCAAAACACTCATCCCCCAAAAACAGTAATTTATCAGCCCCATTAAATGATAAACCCAAAACCGAAAAAACCCTAAACCCATAGGACTAATATAAACATAAAAAACCTCCCCCCAAATTCCCAAAACCAAAAACACTCTACCCTAATAATTCTTAAACACTATTCTCTAAGAATCACTAAAACCCCATCCTCAAAAAACCTTATACACTATGCCTTAAAAAACACTACATCCTTATCCCGCTAAAAACCTAAACCCATTATCCTAGAAAACCCTAAACCCTAATCCTTACAAAACCATAAATCCTCACACGCAAAACAATAACACATCATCCTAAATAAACCCTATACACTACTCCCCCAAAAACCCTAAACCCTATATACCTAGAAAACACTAAACCCTTGGACCTAAAAACTCCCAAAACACTGAGCCCCAAAAAAACTGAACAAACTCATCCCCAAAATTCCGAACCAAAATCCCCCAAAAAAACTAAAAACAAAGAACAAATAAATCATAAATTCTTAGAACAAAGGAATCATAATACCTCATCAACAATAAAACCAGAATCCTCTAACCAAACAACCCTTAACCCACATCCCCAAATGCTAATCAATCAGCTACAAAAATCATGAATAATTAATCCCAATAAAATCCTAAACCCTAATCCCCAAAATGACCATAAAACCTCATCCCCAAATAAACATGAAATACTATGCCTGAAAAAACCAAGACCCTCAGCTTCAAAAAAATTATTAAATCCCTCAACCATAATAAATAATAAACCCTAATCCCCCACCCCCATAAACCAAAAACCCTAAATTGTCATCCCAAAAAAAAATCATCATCCACTAAATTCTCCAAATCACAAGCTCAAAAAATCCCTAATACTCATCCCCTAAAAACAAAAATCCAACATCCCCACAAAATATGAAACTCTAAGACTTAAAATCCAAAGAAATTTATTATCCTAAAAACCTTCAAACCTAAAAAACACTAAATGATGGGACCCAAAAAATGATTAACAAATTGACCCAATGAACCATATACCCTCATACCCACAAAACCCAAAACCCTTAGCCCTAAAACTCTTTAGTCATCACCATAAAAAAAATAACCTCTCATACCCACTAGAAACTGAAACCTCACCTCAAAACCCCCTAATCTGCATTCCCTAAAAAATATATAACCCCTCAACCCGAAAACCCCTAAACTATCAATAACAATACGTCCCTAATCCCTTAGCGTTAAAACACTAAATCCATTGGAAAAAACCTAAACCCCATTCCCCCAAAAGCTGTAAACTATTAGCCCCAAAAACCAAATACCCTCATCCCCACGAAACCTAAAACCCTCAGCTGGAAGAATCCAAAAACCATCATCCCTAGAAAATCTAAAACCCTTATCCCCAAAATAACACAAATACTAGAGAATAAAGATACCATATACCCTCATCCCTAATAAAATCACATCCCCTTAGCCCCCCAAAACCCTAAACCAATTGCCAATAAATGCTAAATCCAATGCCCCAAAAAACTCTAAATCCCCATCCCAAAAAATAAATTAAAACATACATAAAAAACCATATCTTTCAGCCCTAGAAATCATTATAACCTCAGCACCAAAAAATACAAAATAATCGGCCTAAAATGACACTAAACCCTCAGGCCTAAAAAACTCAAATTCCATCAGCCCAAAAAACCTGAAAACCTCATTCCCAAAAATCCATACACACCCAACCCCCAAAAACCCAAAAAACCTCAGCCCCAAAAGACCGCATACCATCATATCTGAAAACACTGAACACTAAGACCCAAAACACAAGAAAACTTCATTCCAAAAAACCATAATCCTTTAATCACAAAACACTCCAATGCACCATCCCTGGATAACCGTAAATCCTCAGTGGGAAAAACCCAAAACACTATGAACCCAAAAATCTCCAAAACCATGAGTCCCAAAAAATTCTAAACATGAATCCGCAAAAAACCCTAAACCCTTATCCCCAAAAAACAATATACCCTCATATCCAAAAAACCATAAAACATTCGTAAAAAACAATAAAACACATTTCCCCAATAAAACATGAAACACTCCACCTGCAAAAAACCTAAACTATCATCCCAAATAACCTTGAATCCTCATCCATGAAAAACCCTAAATAATTAACCTCAAAAAAAAACCAACATCCTTGAAAAACCCCAAATATATTGGTCACAAATCACATAATCTCCCTCTCCGCCCCCAAAACCCTTGACCCCAAAAAACTAAACCCACAACCAAAAAAACATTAATCATCATACCGAAATACACTGAACCCTCAGCTCCAATAAAACCCTAGACCCACACCCTAAAAAAACATATTCCCTTGTCCCCAATAAAATCAAGACCCTCTAAACCAAAAAATCCCCAACCCCTTGACACTAAAAAAATCCTAAATCCTTACCCCAAAAAATAAAAAAAAAACTCGACGAAAAAAACCTAAAAATGCTATAAAAAATACCCTAAACCCCTAGAACCAAAAGAACATAAAGCATAACCCCGCCAATGATATTCCCTAATTCCCATACAACCATAATCTCACAATACAATAAGCCCTTAAACCCTCAGACCTAAAAACTCTAATCCCTTTTAATGAAAAATATTAAACACTCAGTCATGAAAAATACAAATACACAATCCCAAAAATCCCTAACCCCTCATTCCTCAAAAAAAGAAAAAACTATCCCCCAAATAACCAAAAACCTTCATCCCCACAAAATACAAAATCCCCAGCCCCAAAAACACCCAAATACTTATACTGAAAAAACAGTAAACCCTCATCCCCCCAAAAAAAAACAAACACATAGTCCCAAAGATCTTGAAACACTCATCCCTAAAAAATCCATCCCATATAGAATAAATAACCCAGACCCTTATACCCAAATAATCATTAACACAAATCCCCAAAAAATCCTAAATCGTCACCCCCAATATAAACACTAAACCATCATTCCAGAAAACATTAAACAGTTGTTCACAAAAACAACTTAAACCCTCTACCCCAAAAAGAACCATACCCTCGTCCTTAGAAACCCAAAACCTTACTGTAGAAAAAACCCTAAACCCCCAGTCATTAAAAATTGCAAGACCTCACAAAAAAATCCATCATGGTCAGCCCCAAAAACCCCTTATACCTCACAAGAAAACCCAAAAACCCAAAACCCTCATCCCAAAAAACCTAAAACCCCTATACACATAAACCATAAACCCTATGCAACAAATAACTATAAAACCTCTTTTCCAAAAAAAAACCCTAAACTGTTATCCCTAAAAAATGAAAACCCTTATCCCAAAAGTCCCAAAATCCTTAGCCCCCAAAACCATAAAACATCATCTCCGCCCAAACTATACCCTCTATTAAAAAAAATCAAAACTGTCATCCCCAAAAAACCTAAAACAATAAACCAAAAAAACACCAAACCCTTATCACTAAATATGTATAAAAACTCAATCCCAAAAAAACATAAACCCCTAGGCCCTTGAATATTGCAAACCCTTATAATCAATAATCTTAATCCCACAGCCCACAAAAACAAAAAACGAATCCTCAAAAAAATATCCTATGACCCAAACCCAGACCCTTATCCAAAAACACATAAATACTTTTCCCTAAATAACAAAATCTTTAGCTCAAAAAACCACAATCCGCTATCCCCAAAATACAAAAAACACTCATCAATAGAAAACCCAAACACTCTACCCCAAAAAACCCTAAAACCTCATCTGAATAAAAACATAAACCCTAAATACCAATAAAACATAATCCCTTATACCAAAAAAAATATATTATATGCTCAACCCCAAAAATCCATAAATGATAAGCCATAAACATCTATAATCACTCGGCCCTAAAAACTATAAATGCCCGGCCTAAAAAATTAAAGCATCATCCACATAAAAATCAAGTACCATTATCCTCAAAAGATCCAAAAACATAATATTTAAGATATCCTACACCCTTATCCCTAAAAAACACTAAACCCTCATCCCCATAAAACCCAAAACCCTCATCCCCAAAACAATTAACCATCATGCCCGAATAGATCAAAAAACCTCTATACGAAAATTCCAATAACAGTCAACCCCCAAAACATTGGTCACCATAATACTTAAAAAACACATAACCATAAACCAATAATACCCTAAACCAATATCCCCAAAATTCAGTAAATTTTTTCCCCAAAAACCCCATAAACCAATTCCACAAATAATCCTAATCACTTAGCCCCAAAAAACCATAATCCCCCAACCCAAAAACTATAAACACATGGATGAAAAAAACTCATTAATCACATAATACAAAAACCCGAATAACCTAGAATTAAAAAACCCTACACCCTTATCCCATAAATCTATACCCATATCCCCAATTAACAAAAAAAATCTCATCCCTAAAAAACCCTAAACCATCAGGAGCAAAAAATCTGAAACCTCATCCCTAATTTATCCTAGACAATCATTCCCTAAAATCCTTAAACCCTCATCCCCCAAAAATACCTAAACACTTAACCAAACTAGACCTCAAACCCTTAGCCCTGTGAATCCCTAAAAACCAATTTCAAAAAAAACCCAAACATTTAGCAAAAAAACCTAAACACTCATCTCTAAAAAACCCCTAAACCCTAAAACCTAAAAAACATGAAATCCTCATCCCCTAAAACCACAAAACCTCATCCCCAGAAAACCATAAACACTTAGAAAACACCCCATATTGTCATCTGAATAGATCCCTAGAAACTCATAAACAAAAAATCATCAACCCTTAGAACTATAAATCTATAAACACTCAACCCAAAAACACCTAAATGGTCATCCAAAAAATCCTAATCTCACATATCTATAAAACTCTAAACCCTCTTCAATAATAACCCCAAAACTGTTTGCCTAAAAAATACATTTAATCCTCATCCCTCAAAAAACCCCAAACACTCATCCCCAATATACTAAACCCTCATATCTAAAAAACCAAAAACACATTTCCCAAAAAATCTCAAACATACTAATCACTAAAAAAACCAAAACCTGCATACCCGAATGTAATAATCCATCTGCCCCAAAATCACAAAATCATCTTCCCTAGAAATCCAAAACTATAATTCCCAAACCAACCCTAATCCATCATCATAACAAAGCCATAATCCCACATTTCAAAAAAACCATAAATTATATCATAAAAATTTTCTAAAAAATCAACCCCCAAAAATCATAATATCCAGCTACAAAAATGCGAAATCCATATCCCTAAATAACCCTAAACCATCCTCCAATGAAATCCCTAAACTCTTACGACTAAAAACCATAAACAGGTAGACCCCAAAAAACATAACCCCTCATCCCCAAAAAACCCTAAAACCTCATCCTCCCAAAACCCTATGCCCTCTACATGAAAAATCCTTAAACCCATAGCCTCTTGAAACCATAACTCTCATTCCCTAAAAAAATTATAAATCCACATCCCAGAAAAGAATACACACATGTCCATTAAACCTCATGAACCCTCTACCCCCAAAATACTAAACCCACATCCCCCAAAAAACCAAAAACCCGCATCCATTAAAACCCAATACCCACATCTATTAAACTCCTAAACCCACATCCTCCAAAACCACAAAACCCACTTCCCCAAACCCAAAAAACCTATATCCCCTAAATCATCATAAACCTATATCCCTAACGCCCCCCTCTTTCTCCCAAAAATCATAAACACTCTACCCCGAAAAACCATAAACTGATAGTCATACAAAACACTAATCAATCATCCCCACAAAACCCTAAACCCTCATACCCAAAATATCATAAACCCTCTACATCAAAGAATACGAAACCCTAATTCCCAATGAACACATAAAATCTCAACCTCAACACCATGAATTCCTTATCCCAAAGAGCCTTAATCTCTCCACCCTAAAAAAACTGAACCCTCAACTCAAAAAAAAACATTAATCCCTAACATGAAAAAACACCTAAACCCTCTTCCAAAAAACTACATTGAACCCTAGGCCTAAATAACCCATAAAAAAAATCCCCATGAAACCTAAAACAATCATCCCATAAAATCCATAAAATTGAAGCCCCCAAAAAACTTTTACCCTATGCTCAAAAATCCCCAAATCCTTATATCAAAAAAGACTTAAATCTGAAGAACTAAAACTCTCTAATCACTTGGCCCCCAATAAATCCCTAAACACTTATCCGCAAGAAACCCTAATACCACAACCCCCAAAACCCATAATCCCTCATCCCTACAAAAATCATAATATTTCAACTTCAAAATCCCTAAACCCCTTATCCAAAAATACCAAAACACTCATTCAAACAAAAATTTCAACCCTCTTCCAGAAAAAACTCTAAAACCTCAGCCCTAAATCCCCAAAACCCTTAGCCACAAAAACCAAAAAACCGTCAGCCCGGAAGACCCTAATGTCATATCCCCGCAAACCACATAAACTACAGCCCAAGGAAAATCAAAACCAACATATCTAGAATCCTTTAAACCCTCTTCCCCAAAACACCATTGAAATTTATCCCCAAAGTAGTAAATCCTCATTCTGAAAAAACTGAAGACCCTCATCCCCAAAAATCCTTATTCCACCATCTATAATAAACTACACTATCATCTTCAAGAAACTGTAAACCCTCATCCCAAAGTAAACGTAAACCATCATCACTAAATAACCTGTAACCTTGAGCCCCAAATAGTCCAAAAACCTCATCCCCAAAAAAACCATAGATTGTAATTCCATATAAAAACATAAAACATTGTATCCAAGAAACTCTAAAACGTTGTCCCTAAAAATACTATACATTATCCCCCTAAAATAATAAATATTCATCCAAAAAAAGTGTAAACCTTCTTCCACAAAATTACAAAAACCCTATGCCCTAAAAATCACTAAAACCTCATCCTAAAAACCATAATCACTATGCCCCCAAAAAACCCTAAACCGTTAGGCCCATGAAACTTCAACCCTCTGTTCTCCAAAACTATAAACATTAATCCCCATAAACCCAAAACCATAATCCCTAAAATATCTTAATCCCTTAACACCAAGAAACCCTAAAGTAATAACTCAAAAAGCCCAAAACCCTCATTACCAAAAACCCCCATCAATGAATCCCCCATAATTCAATTCTATCATCACACTATAATGTTAAGTCTTCATCCCCAAAATATGTACAATCCATATCCCCAAAAAACTCGAAACCATAAGCCCCTAATAATCCTAAACCCCTAGCCACATAAAAACCCTTAACCCTTAGTCCCCAAAACCACAATGTCCATGTCCCTAAAAACCTTGAACCCTCAACCCTGAAATCCTCAAAACCTATAAACCCCAAAATTCAATGAACCCTTATCCCCAAAAACCTCCAATCCCACAGCTCCCATAAATCCCAAACCCGTATCCCTATAAATAAACTAAAAATTCTACCTAAAAACACCTAAACACTCATTCACAAAAAACAGAAAACCAACTTCTCCAAAAAACCTAAACCCCCTCAAAAAACCCAAAAACCTAATCCCATAAAAGCCAAAACCCTAACCCTAAAATCCATAAAAACTCATCCCGAAATTCCTTTAATCACATATCCCCAACCCCCTAAACCCTCATCCCCAATGTCCATAAACCCTGAGTAACAAAACCCCTAAAACAAACGTCCCTGAACACCCAAAACCCTCCACCCAAAAAACACTAATCCCTCATAGCCAAAAAAATCCTAAACCATTTTCCCCAAAAAAAATCCTAAAACATCATCCTCTAATACCCCTAAAACATCATAAAAAATCCCCTAAATATCATCCCCCAAACAACCCTAAACCCTTACCCCTAAATGCCATCAACCCTCAGCCCCAATAAATCATCAAACATCTTCCTCAAAAAAACCTAAACCCACATCCCTAGAAACCCATAATCCATCTTCAATAGAAAACCCAAATACAATGGCTGCAAAAAATCCTCAGCCCTTTTCCTCAAAACACCCACATCACGCATCCCCAAGAAACCCTCAACCCTAAACCCAAAAAATTCTGTAAACACCCAACCTAAACAACACTTAATCCATCGTCCCCATAAAATCTGCAACCCTTAGCCCAAAAAAACACTCAACCCACATCCAAAAAAACCATCAACCCTAATCCATAAACCCTAACCGCATTATCAAAACACCATAAACACTAATCCATGGAAAATATTACCATTAACCTAGAAAAAACTCATTCCACAACCCAAAAAAACATCAATCCTCAACCCTTAACCCAAAAATCCCTTAGCCCTCATCTCCATTAAAGGATAATTCCTTGAACCAAAAATATAAACCATCATTTCCTAGAAATACTAAACACTCATCCCCAAAAAAAATTAAATCCTCACCAAAATTCAACATAAACCCATAGTACAAAAAACCCTAAACCATGATCCCCAAAAAACCATCCAGCATTTAAACCAAAAATTCCTCAATCCTCATTTGTAATAATCCATCAACCCTTTACCCCAAATGACCCTAAAAACTAATCCCAAAAAAACCATCCACCCCTAGACACAAAAACCATCAACCCCTTCCCCAAAATACCTTTAACACTCACCACTAAAATACACTAAACCCCAATCACTATTAAAGTTGAAAACCCTAATCCCAAAAAAAAAATCAACCCCAATTCCAATAAATACATATAACCTTAGCCCAAGACATCCATATAACTTCATCCTCATAAAAACCTAATCCCACAACTCTAGAAAACCCTAAAACCTCATCTACCAAAAAAACTCAACCCTCAGAGAAAAAAACCACAAAACACTCAGCACATAGAAGCCTCAACTCTCTTCCCCAATATCACTCAACCCTATACACATAAAAACCCCTCAAACCTTTTAACCAAAAAACCCTTAACACTTGACACAAAACCCTCAACTATCAGCCCAAAATTCCGACAACCCTCATCCCAAAAATTCTCACACCCTCATCCCCAAAAAACCATCAACACTCATCACTAAAAATATTAAAAACCAGATCTCCAATAACCCCTAAGCCACCATCCCCAAAAAACCATAAAACCCTAGTACAAAAAAAAACTATTAAACATCTACCCAAAAAAACACACAACCCTCACTTCCAAAAACTAGTAAACGATAAATGATGGGCCCAAAAAACCCAAAAAATGGGCTAAAAACCCTTAACACTTATCCCAAAAACCCTCAACCTTTAGCCCCAAAAAACCTCATTCCCCATCATGAAAAAAACGTAACCCTTAGACCATGAAAAACCTCTACCATCTATATATTAAAAACCATCAACCCTCATCATAAAAAAAACCTAGAAACACTAATCCCTAGAAAAACCAAAATGCCCATCCCCCAAAACCCTAAACCTACATCCCCAAAAAATCCAATCCCCCAGCATCCAAAAAACCTAAACCCCTAACCCTAAAAAAACCTGAACCCTCAACCCCCAAAACCCCTAAACCATCTTCCTAAAAAACCCTCATCCCCAAAAAAATCATGATACATCATCCCCCAAGAAGATATGAACCCTCATCACCCTAAAACACTTAACACTCATTGACCAAACTTAAAAATCGTTATGAAAAAAAACCATGAACCCCTATCATTAAAAAACATTGAACAGTCATCCCCCAAAAAATATGAACCCCTGTCCCCAAAAATTCATGAATCCACATCCCCAGAAAACCATGAACCCTCAACCCAAATAAAAACCCTAAACTGTCACCCTCAAAAACCCTAAACACTTATACTTATGAAATCATAAATCCCCAGTATGAAAACAATCATCATCCATCAACGCCAAAAATCATTGAACCCCCACCCCTAAAAAAACATTGAACCACTAGCCCAAAAAAAAGCAGAACCCTTAGCCACAAAAAACCGTATAACCTTGTCCCCGAAAATCCATGAACCCTCATAAACAAATAACCCTAAACCCTCACCCCATAAAACCATGAAACCATAGACCCAAAAAACCATGAACCCTCATACCCCAAAAACCAAAAACAATCATCCCCAAATAACTATTTTCCCTCTACATGAAATAAACTAGCCCTCCTAGTCACAAAAATTGAATGAACACTCATTCTCAAAACACCATGAACGCTATTCCACAAAATACAATGAACTATCAACCCCCAAAAAACCTGAACCCTCACCCCCCAAAACCATGATCCCTCATATTCGGTAAGTTTTTAACCTAAACACCCATGAAACTCAAAACCCCCAACCTCAAAATACCAGATTCCTCAATTATAGAAAACACAGATCCCTGACCCCAAAAAATCCCCAAACCTTTAGCCCCAAAAAACCCTAAACCCTCAACCACAAAAAAATCCTAAACCTTCATCCCGAAAAACACAGAAACATCAGCACCATGAAACCTTGAACCCCCATACACAAAATAAAATGGACCCTCTTCCCCAAAAAAACTGTAAACTCTCAATCCAGAAAAAAACTAGAATATGCATCCCAAATTACCCGGAACCCTCATCCCCAAAAACTCTAAACCCACAACCGAAAAAATCCCAAAACCTCTATATAAAAATACCCTAAACCATCATCCTTATAAAACACAATCCATTATCCACTAAAAAACCATCACCCTCAACCCCAAAAAATCATCAAAGACTATCCCTAGATACTCCAAACTGGCCACACTAGGAAAATCTAAGCACCAATCCCCATAAATCCCCCATCTCTAATCCCAGAAACACCAAAACCCAAGGCCCAGAAATCCTTATTCCCATAGCCCCAAAAATCCCTAAACCCATTGCCCAAATAAACCCTAATACATGACCCCTAGATAACTCTAAACCGGCAGGCCCAAAAAACCATAAACCCTCATCCCCCAAAATTGATAAACACTCAGCCAAATAACATCCTCATCCATATGGCCCCGAGAACTATAAACCCAAAATACGATAAAACCCGAAAACCTCACTCATAGAAAAATATAAACACTAAGATTCCCAAATCCCAGAACCATCAGCCTCAAAAATCTCTAAACCATCATCACCATAAAAACATAAACCCTCAACCCTAAAAAACCTAAACCCTCATCCCTAGAATAACATAATCCATCATCCTGAAAAAGTCATAACCCCTCATCCCCATAAAAACCTAGATGCTCTTTCTTAGAAAACTCTATCATGTCATCCCTAATAAAACTTAAATCCACAACCCTAGAAATCTCCAAAACCACTGCCATATAAAACCCTAAACCATCATCCCCCAAAGAAACCTCTAATCACAAAACCCTAGAAAACCATAATCCCTTCATTCCTTGAGTTCCATAAACCTTATACCTTCAAAACTATAGGCTTCAAACCTCAGAAAAAATCAAAAATATAATCCCCAAAACTCAAAACCCACATCAATAAGAATTCCTAAACCCTCACACCAAAAAACCCTAAATCTGCAACCCCGAAAAACCCTAAACCATCGTCCCCAAAAAATACACAACCATCTACCCTATAAAACCATAAATACTCTTCCCTAGAAAACCATGAACACTCTTCCTTGGAAAACCATGATTTTGAACCCCCAAAGAACCAAAAATCCTCCCACCCATAAATACATAAACACTCCTCCACAAAAATCTCTAAACCCTCAACCTTAGAAACACCTAAAGTCTTATCCAAAGGAAATATTAAACCCTCAGCCCGACAAAACATTAAACCCTCAACCCTAGAAAATCCAAAACACCCAAGACCTCAAAACCCTATGGAATCTACCCTAAAAATTCGTAAACCATCATATAAAACACTAAAACCTCATCCCCAAAAATACCCCCAACTCATAGAACCAAAAAAACAATGATCTATATCCCAAAAAAATTATAAAGAATCATTACAAGAAATCGCTAAAATAAATTCCCTAGAAAACCCTAATCCATGATCCCTTGAAAACCTTAAACCCTTATCCCCATAAAACCCTAAAACCTAATAAATAAACTATACCATCATCACAAAATAACCCTTAAACCATATCTTGGGAATCCCTAAACTCGTATCCCCATAAATCAATCATACCACATCCATTGAAAGAACTCATCAATAATACCCATAAAATCATTAACCTTTAACCCCATATAAACCTCCTCTAGAATACCCAAAAAACCATCAACCATCAGTCACCAAAAAAACAAAACCCTCGGCTCCAACAAACCCCTCAATCCAGAACACAAAAAACCCTCATAACTGATTCATAAAAAACCATAATCCCTTAGCCCCAAAAAACCCTAAACCCTAAACCCTCAAGCCCCTAAACACCCAAACCCTCATCCCCAAAAAACACCTCAACCCTTAACCCCCAAAAAACCATAAAAACATAAACATAAAAATCCATAATATCTCAACCCCAAAAAACATTGAACCAACATCCCAAAATGAAAAATAATCCTCATCCTTAAAAAAACTCAACCAACTACTCGAAAAATCCCTCAACCCTCAACCCCAAAAAACATTGAACCCTTATACCTAAAAACACTTGAACAGTTGGCCCCAAATATCCCAAAACCATTATCCCCAAAAACATATACACATAAAAAAACCCTCAACCCTCATTTTGAAAAAACACTAAACCCTCATCCAAAAAAACCCTCACTAATCAGCGCCAAAATATTCTCAGTTCATAACCTTATATTGTTTCCCCTCTCCTAACATCAAAGTGTCAACCCCAAACCCCAATAGGCCTAAAGCCTAGTCCACAAAACCATAAACCCCCATCCAAAATTTTTTAACCCTCAACCAACATCATCCCAACCTCCATCCCAATAAATCATGACACCCTCATCCACAAAAAAACACTAAACATTCATCACTAATAAACCATCAACCCACTTCCCCTAAAAATATAAACACTCAGCCCTAGAAAAACTATCAAACCTCAAAACCAGAAAAAACACAATTGTTAGACCTAAATAATTATCTACCCTCATACCCACAAAACCCAAATAATTCAGCCATAAAAAACCCTGAACACCCCCATGAAACCCGAAACCATCAACCCTTAAATCTATTAAACCCTCATCCCCAAAATCGCAAAAACTACTGTCCAAAACATACATGAACGATCATCGACAAAAAAACTAGAATCCTCAACCCAAAAAAAATCTGATTCCTCATCACCTGAAAACCCTAAAGCATATGCCCCAAAAAAACCTAGAACCCCCATCCCCCTGAATTTAGGACCCCACTAACCAAATATTTCACAAACCCTCCCCCAACAATTCCATGAATAACTCAGACCTAAAAAATGTTGAACCCTTTTAAGGAAAAGAAACATGAACCCTCAAGTGAAAAAAAATCCTTGAACACTCATCCCCAAAAAAACCTGAACATTGAGCACCTAAACGATCTGAACCATGATCTGAAAAAAACCTGAACCCATAGACCCAAAAAAATTTGAACCATCATACAAAAAAGGATCCTCAACCCTAAACCTAGATAACAATAAACAGTCATCCCCAAACATCCCTAAACCCCCATTCCCAAGAAAACATGACAACCATGAACCAAAGAACCATTAACTATCTACCAAAAAAATTCATGAACTCATCCGCAAAAAATCATCAACTCTCATTCCTAAAAAACAACGAAACTTCATCCACAAACAAACCTAATCACTTAGCCAAAAAACACTGAATCCTGAGCCCTAAAAATCCTTAAACCATCTTTTCCAAAAATCTATAAACCCTCAACCTCCAAATACCCTAAACGCTTTCCCTTAAAAATCATAAACACTCAAACCCAAAAAACAATGAACCGTTATCCCTTAAAAACCCAGAAAACTCATCCGAAAAAACCAAAAATGGTTTGGAAAAAAACTGTGACCCCTCAGCTGCAAAAAACCCTGAACCCTCAACCACTAAATTTATAGAACCCTCAGCCCTAAAAGACTATTTACCCTCATCCCAAAAAACCCTAAACATATATCCCCCAAAACCCATGGTCCATTTTTCCAAAATATCCATGATCCCTTATCTCATAAAAACCCATTGCCCATTGTCCTAAAATCCATGAACCCATACCACCAAAATCCCATAAACCATCATACCTAAAAAATAACCATCATCCCCCAAAGTACCCTAAACACCTTCTATAAAAAAACAGTCATCCCCTAAATCCTAATCCCACAACCCCAAAAAAACCCTACACCCCCATCCCCATAACACCCAAAACCCAAAACGCCAAAACCCCTGAAAACCATAACTATAAGTACCTAAACCCATAACCCCAAAAATTCTTTTGTCCTCATCCGTAGAAATCCATAAACCCACATCCCGATAAAACTATAAAAACTCAGCAATAGAAAACCCTAAAACATTAAAATCCAAATAACCCCAAACCCAGAACCCCAGAATAAACTAAACCCCTAGCCCACAAATTACATAAACCCTCATACCCATAAAATATTGTACCCTCAGCCATGGAAAAAACTAATCTCCCAGCTCCAAAAACCCCTCAAACATCATCCTAAGAAATTCCTAAACCATGCATCCTTTAAAACCCAAAACCCTCATCCCTAGAAAATCCTGAACACATAACTTGAAAACTACCAAAACACTCGGCAATACAAACACCTAAACCCTCAACTCTTGAAAACCCAAAACCTTATTCCCAAAAAATCCCTTACTCCTCAAAAATAAAAAACACAAATCACTCTTCCACATAATTCATTAAAACCACATCCATAGAAAACCCAAAACCCACATCCCTGAAATTCCCAAAACCCTCATCAGCCAGAAACCATAAACCACCATTAGCAGAAAACCCTAAATGATCAGCCCTTAAAATTCCAAAACCATTAGTCCCAGAAAAAAACATATCCCCAGAAAATACTATACTCTCATCAATGAAAAACATTAAACCTTTAACCCCACCAAACCATAAACTCTGTGACCAAGAAAAAAATAAACCATTGGAAATGAAAAACCGTAAACCCTACGCCCTAAAAAAACCAAACCATAATCCCTAGAAACCCATAAACCCAAAACACAAGAAACCCATAATACCTCTACTACAGAAAACCCTAAATCCTCATGCGCAAAAACCCTAAACCCTAAACCCCTAAAATCCATAAAACATACACCCCATGAAACCATAAACCCTATACCTTATAAAACCCAAACCTCTATAAAATAGAAAACACTAAACCCACAAACCCATAAAAACCTAAATCATATCCCTTGAAAATATTTATCTTCTGCCACAAAAATCCCTAAAAACCCATCCTAGAAAACCCAAAACCATGATCCCCAGATAACACTAAACTATCATCCATGGAAAAACCTATACCAAAATCCCTAGAAAACCTTAAACACATAGCCCTAGAAAAACCTAAACCCACACCCATGGAAGACCATAAAACCTCATCACTATGAAACCCTAAACTCTCATCCCATAAAAAACAAAACTCTCATCCAAAGAAAACCCTATACCAACATCCCTTGAAAACCATAAACCATGATCATAGGTAATTTTTAAACCCTCATCTCTGAAAAACCATAAACCATCATCCATGGAAAACCATAAACCCTTATCCTGGTAAAACCATAAACCCACCTCCTTAGAAAACATTAACCCCTATAACATTGAATCCCCTAAACCCTTATACCCAAAAAACCCCATATTGTCATCCCCAAATAACCCTAATCACTCTTCCAAAAAAACACAAGACCCCCATTAATAAAAAAACTAAAAACTATGCACCAATAAACACTAAAACCCATTCTCAAACAACCCTGAACTCTCAGCCCCATAAAACCTGAGACCCAAATTCCAAGAAACCCATAAACCCTCAGCCTTAGAAAACCATAAACCCTAAGCCCTAGATTTACCCATTCACTATCAACCAAAAAATCCAAAACCCTCAACCCCAGATGCCTCAAGTCCTAGTACTAGATTAACCAATACCCTCATCCATAAATGTCCCTAAACCCTCAGTCCTAGATAACACTAAACTCTAATACCAAAAAATATACACCATCATCACAAAAAAAACGTTATATCCTTAGACCCAAAAAACTATTGATCCTTATTCCCAAAAAACCATAAACTATTAGACAAAAAACAAAACACAATATCATCCAAAAAACCCTAAAATATCAACACCAAAAACCCTAACCACCCCACCCTCAAACCTATTCCCACATCACCAAAAACCGTAAACATTTAACACATGAAAACACTACACCCTCAACCCCAGAGAATAATAAATCCCCATCAATAGAAAATCATAATCCAATGTCTCCATAAAAACATTAACCCTTAGCCCTAGAAAACCATAAACAATGAGCCCCAATAAAACCTTAAACCTTTTTTCGTAGAAATGTGAAATCCACTAGCCCCATAAAACCCTAAACCCCCACCCCGAAAAATTCTAATCATTCTTTAAAAAAAACACATCCCAATTCATGAAAAAAAACCATCATACCTGATCCCAAAAAAATACTCAACTGTTAGCCCCATGTCCCGCTCATCCCTCAACCCCCTAAAATCCCTCAACCATTTTCCCAAAAAAAATCATCAACCCAAATCCCAAAATTCATCATTCCTCATCCCCAAAAAATCCTCAACCCTCAGCCCAAAAAACTATAAAATCTCTTCCCCCAAAAATCCCCATTCCTCAAACCCAAAAATCCTACATCACAAATCCACCAAAAAACCCCAACCCTCAGCCCCAATAGTCCTACAACCCTTATCCAAAAACTGTCATTAACCCCCAGATCAAAAAATCCATGACCCTATGAAAAAAAAACCCATCCCATAGCCCTAAAAATTACATAGCCCTTATACCAAAAAAATACCCAACCCTCTATCACATAAAAAAACCCTCTACCTGAATCCCTAAAATACCAAAAAAACTGCATCCCCAAATCCCCAAAATAATATTCCAAAAAATCTATAAATCTTTTCTCATAAATAAACACACCCTCATCCACAATACAATAACCATAGACCCTAAAAACCCCATTACCCTTTCCCCTAGAAACCACAAACCCTAAAATATAAAACCTCCAATGCTCATCCCGTAAAAATCCCCCAACAATCAGCCCCAAAGTACCAATGACCCATTGAAATAAAATACACCCAACCCTCTTCCCTGAAAAACCTAACCCATCATCCCCAAAAATACCATAATCCCTCTTCCCCAAAATACACTAAACCATCATAAAAAACACAAAACCTCATCACCAAAAAACAGAAAACCGCCTACCACAAAAAACCACTAAACCATCAGCCCTAAATAATCTAAACCAATAGACACAAAAAACCCTAAACCCTAAGACACAAGAATCATTCAACCGTCACACCCAAGAAACCCTGATCCATCATTCATAAAAAACCATCAACCATCGGCCCCTCAAAACCCTCATCCCTTAGCCCCCAAAAAATGCTCATCCATCATACCAAAATAAACATTAACACTCAACCATAAAAAAACCCTAAACCCTTAGTCCTATGAAAAACTAAACCCTCAACCCAAAAAGAACACGAGACCCTCCTCCAAAAAAATCCTTGTCCATCCTACTAAAAAAACTGTAGTCCCTCATTAATAAATAAATCTAGACCCATGAACTAAAAAACCATATGCCTTAATCCCCAAGAAACCCTAGACCCTCTGACCCAAAATAACCTAGACACTCATGAAAAAATGGAAACACTCAACAAAAAACAACAAAAAAATTTCTACACCCTAATCCATAAAATTCTATATAAATTCATCCCCCCAAAAAAACTCAACCATCAACACCAAAAAAACACAATACACTCAACCCTAAAAAACACTTGACCAATATCCCAAAAAAACACCAAAACATAACCTCAGAAAACCATAACTACCAGACAAAAAACCCCTAGACTCTTGTCTACCAAATTCCCATGATAATCAGCCCCAAAATTTCATAGACACTCAACCACAAAATACCCTGAACCCTTAGCACCAAAATCTTGGGACTGACATCCCAATGAAACCTAAGACCCCCATCCCAAAAAAACAAAAATACATATTTTAAATCAACCTAGACCCTCTACTAAAAATTTTCATAAACCCACAGCCCCAAAAAATGATAGACCCTCATCCCCATGAAACACTAGAAACACATCCCAAAACATCCAATGAATATTACACCCCAAAGATTCCTTGACCCTAATCCACAATGAAAAAAATACACTTGTCACAAAAAAGCATACTCCCCTAGCCCTAATAAATCATTAACCCTCTCCCCCGAAAATCTCAAGACCCTCACTCCAGAAAATAACTATACCCTCAACCAAATAATATATAATACCTCCTCCCAAAAGACCCCAAAACACTCAACACCAAAAATACCCAATCCCACAACACAAAAAACCCTAATCAATCTACCTGAAAATTCCAAATACAATAAGCACAAAAAACCCCAAAACCCTCATCTCTTCAAAATCCCTTAAACTGTCATCCCCAAAAAAAACACCATGCATTTAGCCCCAAAAATTTCTAAAGGAAAATTCATCAAAAACCCTAAACCCTCATCCCCAAAGAACCCAAAACCCTCATCCCCCAAAAAATCAATACCCTCATGGCAAAAAAACCTTAAACCATCAGCCTAATAATAGCCTAAACACTAAACCCAAAAAAACCCAAAAACCTATTCCCCCAAAAAACATAAACCCAAATCCCAAAAAACCCTAAATCCTCAACTATAAAAAATCATGTATGCTCATCCCCAAAAATCTGTAAACCCTCAGCCCAAAAAAACCCCAAAACATTCAACCACAAAGACCTCAACCTAAAAATCCATGAACCCTCATTCTCAATAAACCATAAAAAATCATCCCCAAACACCCCCTAAACCCTCATTCCCAAAACCCATAAAACCACAACCTAAAATAAATAGAACCTAGATCCCAAAACCCCCTAATCCATATTCCCAAAACAGCCATGAAAATTCACCCCCAAAAACACTAAATATCAACCCCAAAATCTATAAAATCCCAGCCTCGATTAATTAATTCATAAACCCTCACCTCAAAAAACCCTAAACCCTCTTACATTAAAATAACTAAACCCTTTTCCTTAGAAAGAACTAACCACCCATCTCAAAAACGAAATACAAGATTAGCTTCAAGAAAATCCTAAACACTCATCCCTAGAAAACTCAAAAGTATCAACCATAGAAGTCCCAATACCATCATTCCCATATAACACAAAATAGACAACCCCATAAAACCATAAAAAGTTCTCTCATAAAACTCAAAATTATCATCCCAGAAAAGACTAATCAACTATCCTCTGAAACACCTAAAATATCATCCATAGAAAACCCTAATTCCTCATCGACATAAAATCAAAAACCCTCATCCCTAAAATCAATATTCCCTCTACCCCAGAATCCCCAAAATAATCATCCCGAAATGACCCTCAACCCACATCCCCAAAAAACCCACAAACCTAAACCCTATAAAACCCAAAACCCCCAGCCCCATAAAATATGAAAATATCATAACAAGAAAACCACAAACCAAATTCACTATAATATACTAGACCCTTAGAACCAAAAAACCCTAAACCTTCAGCACCATAAATACCCAAACCGTCATCCCTAAAAAACCCTAAACCCTTCATCCATATAAAACTCTATTCCCACAACCCTAGAATACCAAAAACCATTATCCCCTTAAAAAATTAACACACCACCCCAAAATATTCTAAATCCTCAGTCATAAAGACCATAAACCTTCATCCCCAAAACCTGAAATACATATACATAAAACCCCCAAAAACCTAGCCATAAAAACCCCAATAATCACTAATCACTACACCCTAGATATCCCTAAACCATCATCCCTTTAAACCCTAAAAACCCATCCCTAGTAAACCCACAACACTTATCCTCATAACGATGAACCCTCATCCATATAAAAATATAAACTAAAATTACTTCAAAATGCTACGCACTCCACCCCAGAAATACCTAAACCATCATCCATAGAAATCCCTAATCCATTATCCCTATAAAAACCCAATCACACATCAATTAAACATCGTAGTAAATAATCCCTAGAAAACCCTAATCCTAGAGACCCCAATACCCTAAACCCATAGCCCCATAAATCTCTAAACCCTCTGCCATAGAAAACCCTATACCCTTGTCCCTAAAAAACACAAACTCTCAACCCCAAAAACCATAAAACTGCATCCCTAGAAAAACCTAGAACCTATTCCCCATATATCCCTTATCCCATTGCCCGAGAAGAACAAGATCCCTTGTCCCAAAAAACCGTAAGCCCTCATGAATAAAAAACAATAAACACTTATCCCTAGAAAATGGTAAACTCTCATCCCAAGAAAACAAGAAACCAACATCCCATAAAAAATTAAACCTTCACCCCAAGGAAGCCCTATACATTCATCCTAGAAAACCCTAAACATTTGGAGCCACAATTCCTTAAACACTCATCACTCTAAAACCCAAAACCATCAATTCATGAAATAGATAAATCCTTGGCCCCAAACAAACATAAAAGATTATCCCCGAAAACCCAAAACATAAATCACTAGAAAACACCAAAACCTGATCCCCAGAAATCCCTTGAAGAACATAAACATGTATCCCCATTCAACCCTAAAACATCAGCCTTAGGAAACCCTAAAAATTTAAAAAAACTGAAATCTTCAACCCTTTGAATCACTAATAACTCATTATTAAAAAAAATAAACCCACTATCACATAATACCCAAAATCCTCATCCCAAAACAACAATAAATTAATATTTCAAAAACAACTAAACCCTCATCCCCACAAATCACTAAACCCTCATTAACAAAAAACCATGAAACCTCAATATAAAATCCCCTAAACTCTAATCCTTGAAAAACCTAACCGCTCTACAAAAAAAATACCTGAAACCTAAGTACCCAAAAAAACATAAATCATCATCCCAAACAACCCTAAAACACCAATCCATAAAAATCTATAAACCCTGATCCATATAAAATTCTAAACACTTAGCTCTAAAATCCTCTAAACCCTAAACCCCTATACAATAATCCCCAAAACCTCTAAAACCTCAGCCCTAAAAATCCGAAAATGCTCGGCCTCAAAAGACTCTATACTATCTTCCCCCAAAAACAGTAAACCCTTATCCCTATTAACTATAATATATTACCCCCATAAAATCATAATCAAAACCCTAAAAACACCTAATCCCTCATCTCAAAAAACCACTAAACCCACATCCCCCAAAAAACAATATCCATCATCCAAAAATAAATAACCCATCATTAAGAAAAACCACAAAACCAAAAACCCCAAAACCCACTAATTCCATTTCCACAAAACCATGGAACATCACCTAAAAACGTGCAACATTAATCTAAAAAAACATAAACCCTTCTACCAAAAAAACTCTGAATCCTCCATCATAAAAAAAACAACAACCCTAATCCCACCAAACCATTAAAAAATCATAAAAAAATCCCATATCCCTATCTCCCAATAACCCCTAACACCTTATCCCTAAACCCCTAAACCATAAAAACCAAAAGTACCTAAATACATTGTCCCAAATGTCCCTAATCCCTCATCATGAAAACACCAAAAAATTCATCCCCAAAAACTCCTAACCCCCCCCCCCCCCAATATTAAAAAACATAGAAGAAAAAAAACCCATAAACAGTCATCCCCAAAATAACCTAAACCCTCATCCCTAATAAATTTTAAACCCGTAACCTAAAAAACTAAAACCCTTAGCCCAAAAAACCCCCACCCCTCACCCCCCAAAAAATAAACCCATATCTCCTAAAAACACTAACCCCACTAACATAAAAAACCATAATTCTTCAACCCCAAAAATTTTTAAACCATATTGCCAAATAATTCTTATACCCATAGGCCATGAAACCCTAAACCCTACGCCCCAAAAAACAATGAACACTAAGCCAAAAAAACACTAAACCCTCATCCCCAATAAACCCTTAGACCCTTAGCCCAAGAATATCCAATACACTTTGCAAAAAAAAACCTAAAACCTCAGCCCTAAAAAACCTAAAACCATCATACCCAAAACCTATAATCCCTCCCCAAAAAATGTAAAATGTAAATCCAAAAAAACTATACACTCTCAGCCCCAAACATTTTAATCCCTCATCCAAAAGATCCTTAAACCCTCAGTTGATGAAACATAAAATCCATTTCCCCAAAACACCAAAAACCCTCATCCCTAAGAAAATATAACCCCTCATCTCCCTATGACACTAATCCCTCACCGCCCAAAACCCAATACCCTCAACCCAAAAAACCCTAATACCTATAAAATAAATCTAATTCCTCAACCACAAAGAACCATAAATCGCCAGCCCTTGAAAACATTTAAACCTCAGCCATAGAAAGAAAAAAATTACCAGCCCTAGAAAACACAAAACCATCAACCCTAGAAACCCTAAATACTCGTCCATATGGTACCATAAATACTCATACCCCAAAAACACTAAACTGATATCCCAAAAACCCTAAACAATCACCCCCAAAAAACCCTAAACACATAGTCCTAGAATACCCAAAACCCTCCACCCCAAAAACCTATACCATTGGTAATAAAAAACCCTAAACCCCCATCCCAAAAAAACAATAAACCCTCATCCCAAAAAAATAAAAACCACTCATCCCCAAAAAACCAAATCCATAAGTCCCATATAACCTTATACCCTCAACCTAAATAAACTGAAAACCTCATACCCAGAAAACCCTAAACCCTCATCCCCCAAACTCTACAGACCCAAGAAAACCTAAACACATAGAACCAAAAAATCCTAAACCCTCAACCCATTTAAATCATAACCCTCAAACACAAAATATTCCTAATGCTTAGATCCAAAAAATCCTAAACACTCTACTCCAAAGAAAACCCCAAACCCTCCATCTCATTAATCCCCAAATTTACCCACCATAAAAAACCCAAAACCCTCTACCCCCAAAATCCTTAAACCCTCTAACCAAAAACCATGTAAAACTCCATCACAAACCCCTATAATCTTTTTCATATATGACTTTAAACTCTAATCTCAAATAAATATTATAACCTCATCCCCAAAAACCCTAATCCTACATCACTGAAAACCCCTAAAACGTCATATCCCAAAAAATGTGAACCCTCAATCCCAAAAAAACAAATGACACGCACGTCCCCCGAAAAAAACTAAAACCTCATCCCCATAAAACCATATACCCTCAGGCCAAAAAATCCTAAAATATCAGCCCCAAAATAACCCAAATCCCACATCCCATAAAAATTCTAAACCTTATGCCCCAAAAAATCATAATCCTTAAATCCGAAAAAACCATTTAACCTCAACCCTAGAAAACCTTAAATTTTATGACCAAAAAATCCAAAACCATCCAATCCAAAAAACATGAATCCCACATTCCTAAAAAAACTAAAAACTCATCCACAATAATATTCAAACCCCAATACCAAAAAACAATATACCATCAGTCCCAAAAAACCGTACACCCTCACCAAAAAAATCAAAACACTTATCCCAAAAAACACTAAACACAAAGTCCATGAAAACCATAGACCCTCACCCTAAAAAACTAGAAAACATCACTAAAAGAATACACTAAAACCTAAAACCCAAAAAATAAAATTTAACCAAAACCAACAGAACAATAAAACTACTACCCCAAGAACGCCTAAACATTTGTTCCCAAAAAATGCCAAACCTACAGTCCCAAAAAATAATAAACTCTCCACTAAAAAAACACTAAACCCATAACCTGAAAAACATCAAACCCTCCACACTAAAATAACCTAAACACTCATCCCCAAAAAACCAAAACCCTATGTCCAAATGAACCCTAAACCCTCACCCACAAAAAACCCTAAATCCACATCTTAAAAGAAAATCTAAACCCTCACCTCCAAGAAACCCTAAACCCTAATCCACCGAAATAACTAAACAATCCACCCAAAAAAACTAAATATTTATCCCAAAAAACCCCTAAACAATCAGCTGAAAAACCCAAATCCATTAGCCCCAAAAAATCCAAAACCCCCTTTACCTAGAAACCTAAAACCATTATCCCCATGAAACCATAAACCCTATCCCCCCAAAAAAACCATGAATCATTTGCCCAAAATAACCCCGAACTTTCGTCACAAAAAACCCTAAACGAGTAACCACAAGAAATTATAAAACCTAAAACTCAAAAAACCTAAATCCCTAAGAACCATAGGACCAAATACCCATAGCTCCAATAAAACTTAATTCCTAATCCACAAAATACCCAAGATCTCATCCCCAAAAAACATAGAACATAAGCCTTAAAAAACCACAAACCCCATCCTTTACGACAAGAAACTATTAGTATAAAACACTAAAACATAAACCCTAATAAACCATAAACCATATTCTCTAATAGAACCTAATTCCTCATCCCAAAAACTAATAATCCATCATCCCTACAAACCTAAAACACCAATCTTGAAAATCCTAAACCGATAACTCCCAATAACCATAATACCTCAACCGTAAATACCCAAAACCATTATCCCCAAAAAACATCAATCCCTAACCAAAAAATACCTTTAACTCTCATCCCCATAAAATCCTAAACCCCTAGACTAAAAAAAGCCACTTATCCCAAATATTCCTAAAAACTCATCCCCCAAATCCCCAAAACCCTTATCCACAATAAACCCTTGATCCTCAGTCCACAAAACACAAACCCCTCATACCAAAAAATCCATAATCCCTTATCCCTAAAATAATCTATATCCATAAACACATAAATACATAAAACCTAAACCCAAAAATCAATAAAAACACAGCCCCCAAAAACAACAAAAATGATCATTTGGAATAACCCAAAAACACTAAAGAAAAACACTAAACCACACTCACCAAAAAAAATCGATCCCACCAAAAGAAACCCTAAACCTTAAACACCCTAGAACCTTTAATACTCATCCCAAAAAACCATAAACCCTAACCCCAAAATAACCCAAAATCAATAGTACCAAAAAAACATAATCCCTTAACCCTGAAAACTGTAAATCGTCATTCCCATAAAACTAACACACCCATCCCCAAAAACCCCTAAACCCTCATCCCTAAAAATGAATCATAACTCATCCCAAATAAACCCTAAACCCTTATCTAAATTACCACCAAAGCATCCCAAAAAAACACAAAACCATCATCCCCAAAAAATCATAAACCCTCTTCCCCCAAAAATGATATACCCTCAGTCCAAAAATATGCAAAAAACTTATCCCAAAAAATCAAAACCCTCAACACCAAAACCCTTGAATCCCCCATCCCCACAAATCCCCAAATACATGGAACCACAAAACCAAAATCCCTCTTCCTAAAAAACTAAAACCTCAACCGTAAAAAACAGTAATCCCACAGCCACAAAAAACATGAAACCCTGAGTCCCAAAAAAAATAATCTCTTATCCCAAAAAAAACCCTAAAAACATATCCCAAAAAAACATAAGCCTTCTCCCTAAAAGTCCTGATACCTCAGCCCCAAATAACCTTAATCCCTTATCCCTAAAAAACCTAATCTCCTTCCCACAAAAAATCCAGACCCTCGGCTCCTAGAAACCATTAACCTTATCTGTTGAAACCCTAAACCCTTGACCTAATGAATCCCTACAACCCCAACCATAAAAACCATTAACAATAACACCCAAAAAACACTATACCCCCAACCCCAAAAATCCAATTACACAAAACCCAAGATTACCAAACTCTAATTCAAAAAATCCTAAACAAATCGCCTAAAACACTATACACACTTCCCCCAAAATTGTGAAACACACAAATCTAAATAACCCATACCCTTTTTCTAAAGAAACCTGAAAAACTCAGCCCAAAAAAATAGTAAACCCCCATCTCAAGAAACTCCTCATCCCTTTTCCCCAAATAACCCCAATCCCTCAACCCTAGAAAACCCTAAACCCTCATCCCCAAAAAACCTGTACCATAAACCTCAAAAAACCCAAAACCATCTTCCAAAAATAACGTGAAACCCTCTACCACAAAAAACTATAAACCCGCAGTCCCAAAAACCCTAAACCCCTATCCGAAAATAACCCTAAACCCTCATCCCCAATAAACACTATACCCTTAGGACAAAAAACCGTAACCCACAGACCAAAAATACACCAAAAACTACATCCCAAAAAAACACTTTGCATCATAAAACCATAAAACTCATCCCTAAAAACCCTAATACCTCATTACTAATAAAACATAAACCCTAAACATTAGAAAACTCAAATATTTCACCACCAAAAACCCCTAAATCCTCTACCACAAAAAACATTATATCATAGCCCAAATAAAACCTAAACCCTAAGCCCCAAAATACACTGAACCCTTCTCTAAAAAGAACCCTAAACTGTCAGCCCCAAAAAACCACAATCCATCATCCCCAAAAAAACCAAAAAACCTCATCTTGAAAAAACAAAAAAAAACCTATGTCCCAAATAACCCCAAACCATCATCCCCCCAAAAAACCGCAACCCTCATCCCCAAAAAACATAAAATCCCCACCCCCAAAAAAATTGAAACCCTCAGCACAAAACAATGCTAAACCATCAACCCCCCAAAAATAAAATATGAGCCCAAAAAATAAAAAACCTCCATCGCCAAAAAAATACAAACCATTATGCACCCAAATGAAATAAAACATCAACCCCAAAATCCCAAAACCCTCATCCAAAAAACACTAAAACCCAAATAAAAAAACATTAAACTGAGATCCTTAAAATTCCAAAATACTAAACACAAACAAAAATAAACCCACCACCTCAAAAATATCAATCCCCTGATCCCCAAAAAACAATAAATGACTAGTTTAAAAAAACCTTAAACCCTTATCCTCAAAACCCTTCATAATAAATCCATAAAGACCCTAATTTGATCGAATAAATAACTAAAACTCACAGCCATAAATAAATACTAATCCATCATCCCAAATAATCTCTGATTCCTAATACCAAAAAAATCCTAAACCAAAAAAAAACCTAAACACAGAGCCCCCAAAAACCATAATCCCTCATCACCAAAATACACTAAGCCCACATCCCTAAAAACCCTAATACCTCATCCTGATAAAACTATAAACACTTCTCCATAAATATCCCCAAAACCATAATCCTTCATCACAAAAAAAACACTAAACCCCCATCCCTAAAAACCCTAAAAAGCATCATGTTAATACTCTATAAACTTCTCCATAAATATTCCCAAACACTCAGCCCCAAAAATCAATAAACCCTCATCCCTAAAAACCCTAAACCCTCCACCCTAAAAATTAAAACACCCAAATACCCAAATAATCATAAACCCATAGCCATAAAAAATTCTAAAACAACATATCATAAAAGCACATAGCTCTTAGCCCCAAAAAACACTAAACACTCATCCCCATGAAACCTTAAACACTCATCCATAAGAAAAATGAAATCCCGGATCCAGAAAACCATAAACTGATAGCCCCCAAAAAACCAAAACACCGAGTCCCAAAAAATCCTAAACACCTTTTCCCAGAAAACCCAAAACCATCATCCATAAAACCGTTAACCCTAATATATAAAAAACTTATACCATTAGTACTAAAAACTCTAAATCCTCACTCTTAAGAAAAAATAAACCCTTATCCCAAAAAAATACTAAAAATGCTGCCCCAAAAAACCTAATACCTCAGACCCAAAAAACATTAAGCCCTCAACCCCAAATAAATCCTAAAGCATCATAACAAAAAAACCCTAAACCCTCAGCCCCAAAACCCCCACATACCTCTAAATAAGAAAAACTTAACCCTAATTCCCCAAAAATCCAAATCCCTTATCCCCTAAAAATCATAACTCTATGACACCCAAAATCCTTAACCCTGCACTCCACAAAACACTAAATATTCTGATCCAAAAAATCCAAAACCATCCACTCCATGAAATCCCCAAATAATATTATCTAATAAAACCAAAATCCCTCAACCCAAAAAACACTAAACCCATTTGCAAAAAAAATCATAAAAAATCCACCATAAATGACATAAATCCTTTACCCTAAATGACCTTAATCATTCATCTATAAAAAATTATATCCTCATCCCTAAAAAATAATGTCACTTAGTCCCAAAAAAATAATAAAACCACATCCCCTAAAACCACAAAAACCACATTCCGTAATGTAATCTATACACTCAGCCTCAAAAAATCCTAAACACTCATCCCCATAAAACCATATACCCTAGCCTAAAAAACCATAATTTCTAAGCCCGAAAAATCCAAAAACCACATCATAAAAAAATAATAAACACTCACCCCCATTAAATGATTAACCCTCAAACCCAAAAACCCATTAAACCTCATACAAAGAAAACCCTAGTCTCTATACCCCCCAAAATAACCTAAACCTTTATCCACAAAAAATTCTAAAACCTCATCCTCCCAAAACACTAAACACTTATCCAAAATGAAAAAAATATCATCATCACTAAAAACCCTAAAACCTTATCCCAAAAAAACTGATTCCTCATCCTTCAAAACGCCTAATCCATCAACCCAAAAAAACCATAAACCCTCACCCCCATACAACTCAACAACCTAACCATAATGATGTTAAACAATTATGAAAAAATTAAACCTAAACCTATGGTCTTAAAAATCCCTAAACCTGTATATCCAAAAAACCCTTAAACCCTCATCCAAAAAACACTAAAATCTCAGCCCCAAAAATCCCTATAACCTCATTCAAAAAAACTCTAAAACCATATCCTCAAGAAACCTTGAACCCACATCCCCCAAAAACCTAAACCCACTACCCAAAAATATACTAAACACTCAACTTCAAATATAACAAAACCATCAATCGGAAAACATTAAACCCCACACCCTAAAAACCCTAATCCATCATTCCCAAAAATCCACGAACCATCATCCCCCAAAAAGAACACTAAACCCCCATCCCCCCCCCCAAAATCCCTAAATGCACATCCCCAAATAACCCCTAAATTCTCTCCCCAAAAAAACCCTAAACACTTAAACGCAAAAAACACTAAACCCTCATCCCCAAAAAACCTCTATATCATCAGTGGAAAAATACAAAGTCCCACAATCTGAGAAAACCTTAAAGCCATATCCCAAAAAAACAAACACATGGCCAAAAGAACCCCAAACCCTAAACAATATTAAATGGTAAACACACATACCCCATAAATTCTTGATCCTAAACATAAAAAAACACCAAAATCTCATTCCTAAACCCCAAAATCATTCATTACAAATAAAATATATACACTCATCCCCAAAAACCATAATTAATTAGCTACAAAATAACCTAATCCCTCCTCCAATAAAACCCTAAACCCTTTGACCAAAAAAACTGTAAACCCTAAGAAAAAAACCCCAATCCCTTATCCCCCAAAATCTATAACAACATATAAAAAAATCCCAAAATACATATCCCCAAAAAACCCTAATTACAGAGACCTCAAAAATAATAAACACTCATAAAAATAATTAAATCCTAATCAGTAAAATTACCATATGTAATTGTCCGTAAAAAAATTATAAACCCACAAAAACAAAAAATTATAATGACTCACCACCAAAAAACCCTAATCTCAAATCCCAAAAGCTCTAATCCCACCACCCACAAAACCCTAAAGAAATTACCCCCCCCAAAACTAAACATCCAACCCCATAAAATCCTAACCCCTCTTCCAAAAATATCAAAAACCTCAACTTATAAAAATACCCAAATCCTCACATTCCAAAAACACAAAATTGTCGAACCCACAAAACCCTAAACCCTTACCACCATGAAACCCCACACCCTAAACCAAAAAATCGTTAAACTCTCAACCCCAAAAAACCTTAAACCCCCAGTCATAGAAAAACATAAACACTGAGCCCAAGAATATCCTAAAGCCCTATACTAATAAATAAATGAATCCTTAGCCTTAGAAAAAATATATCCTCATAAAAAAACAAATCCATCCACCTAAAAAAACCCCAAGATCTAATTACAAAGATTCTCTAAACCCTCATCCCCAAAGAACCCCAAGAACTCAGCACCACAAAACCCCCAATCCCCAATCCCTAAAAACACTAAGTCGTCAGCCCAAATAAACCCTAAACCCCAACCACATAAAACCCCAAACCCTCATCTATAAAAAACCACTCAGCAACCCCCCAATTCCCTAAACCACCACCCCCAAAAATCCAAAAACACAAATCCCAAAAAATTTCAAGCCCTTATCCAAAAAATACCTCGAACTCACATCCCCAAAAATCAATAAAACCCCATCCTAAAAAAACCAAACCCACAAGAAAAAACACAATAAACCCCCACCCAAAAAAACCCCAAACCCTCAAACCAAAAAATCCCAAAAACATTGGCAAAAAATACTCCATACCGTTATCCCAAAAAATCCCTAAACACTTATCCCAAAAAAACCCTATAAAATTTCCCTTGAAAACCCATATATCATAAGAAACATAAATTTACAAATCTTCATCCCCAAAAAAACCCCAAACCATCTTCCAAAAAAACCATAAACATCAACACCCAAAACCCGAAACCCTCTATCCCATGACCCAGAACTCTAATCCCCTCAAAAACACAAACCCCCCCCATCATTGAAATACTATCATCATTCAAAAATAAATCTTAAATTCTCAGCACCAATCAAATTCTAACTCCTCATCTCAAAAACAAACTAAGCCCCATTCCCAAAACCCAAAACCCTCATATCTAAATCCCCACAAAACACTCAGCCCAAATCCCAAAAAAAATATAAACCCTTATCCCCAAAAAACCCTCATCCCTCAGCCCCAAAAAACCATAAACCCTCAACACCAAATTACCCTAAACCCTCAACCCAAAAAAAATCTTGAACCATCATCCCAATAATACCTTTACCCTTATATCCAAAAACCTCAATCCCTTGTAACAAAATATCACTAAATATTAATCCCATGAAAACATTAAATCCTCATCAACAAAAAAACATCACCCCTTAATCCAAAAAAAACTAATCCTCTATAACCAAACCCACAAAACCTTTAGCTGCCAAAAAAATCAATCCATATCCCCAAAAAACAATCCACCCATAGCCCCAAAAAACCCCTAAACACCCAGACCCAAAAAACTCCAAACATTATCATCCCTAAAAACCCCTAAAGCCTCGTCCCAAAAAAAAATCCTAAACCCTAAACAACAAAATAAACATAAAACAACTACTCAAAATTTCCACGATCCCTCCACACAACAAAAAACCCTGAACCATCAGCTCAAAAACTCAATGAACCACCATCTATAAAAACCCATAATCCCCCTACCCAAAACATAGTTAACACTCACCCCCAAATAACATTGAACCCTCAGCCCAAAAATAATAAAAACTAAATGTCCCAAAAATATTAAAATTGTCGCACCCAAAACCCAGAACATTTATCATCAAAAAATCTAGAACCCTCAGCCAAAAAAATACTTGAAACCTCATCCCTTGAAAACAAAATCCCATACACCCAAAAATTATTTAACCATCATCCAAATCCACCACAAACCTTATCCCCCAAAAAACCATATACCCTCAACCACAAAAAACCATGAACCTTCACGCTAAAAAACACAAACCCTCATCCCCAAAAAACCCTGAACCCTCAGTCATGTAAACCATTGAACCCTCAGTCTAAAAAATTCGCAAACCCTCAACCATATAAATCGATCATCACTCAAACATAGAAAACCCAAAATACCCAGTCCCAAATAACATTGAACCCCCATTGCACAAAACCCTTAAACCTCATCCCCAAAAACCCAAAAACCATCTTCACCAAAAAAACATAAACTCTCATCCCAAGAAAACATTGAATCCTCATCCATAGAAATACCTAAACCCCCAATCCCATAAAACCTAAACTGTCATCCCCATAAAACTAAAAACCATAAAATCAGAAAACAAAAAAAATTAATCCCAAGAAAACTAAAATCCATCTTTCATAGAAAATCCTAAACCCATAGCCCTAGAAAAACACAAAAACACAGCCCAAAAAAACTCTGAACCCTCATCCCCAAGAATCCCCATACCCTCAACCACACAAAATCATAAGCCCTCATCCCCAAAAACCAAAAAACACTCAGCCTCAAAAAAAATTCCTAAACCACCGTCCATAGATGACCCAAAAACCATCATCCAAACAATGACCAAAACCATCAGCCCCAAAATACACTAAACTCTAAACTGAAAAAAAAACCCTAAACATTCAGCCACAAAACCCCCAAAATCCTCATACCAATAAATCTTATAGCCTAATATCCAAAACACCACAAAACCTATGCCCCCAAAACTGTAAACCCACATCCTCAAAAAACTATAATCCCCAGCACCAAACATCTCAATTCCCATGCCCAAAAAAATAATAATCCCAAAGCACTAAAAAATACTCAAATCTAAACCATAAGAACCAAAAAACAATAAAATGTTAACCCTAGAAAAATATAAATACTCATCCCTTGAAAATGCTGAAAACTTTGTCCCAAAAAATCCTACACAAATAGCCCAAAGAAACCCCTAAACCCAGACAAAAAATCATAAACTCTCAACCCTATACCCACTAAAACATCATACCAAAAACCCACATACCCTAAAACCCCATTAACTTAAATACTCATCCCTAAAAACACATAATCCCTTTTCCCCTAAAATCCCAAGACCCTCATCCCCAGAACAATCTAAGCCCTCATCCCCTAAATACCTAAAACATCATCCCAAAAAATCCCTAAAAACCTCATCCCTTAAATACACCAAACAATCACCATTAAAAACATGAAACCTTAGCCGCAACAAACCCAAAACGCTTATCCCATAAAACAAAAAATCGTCAACCCTAAAAAAAATATAGTCCCTTACCCACATTGAACCATAAAGACTCATCCCCAAAAACACTAAACCATTATCCCTAGAAAAACCATAACCTCTATACCGAGAAAACCATAAACCCTTAACCATAGAAAACTCTAAATCCTCATCCAAAAATACCCATAAACCTAGGCCCTAGAAATCCCTATACCCATATCCTTAGAAAACTCTAATCCATCATCCCTAAAATCCCTAATCCCTTGGCCCTAGAAACCCCCAAAACCCTTATCTTCCAAAAAAAATCAATCCATATCCCCAAAAAACAATCAACCAATAGCCCCAAAAAAACCCTAAACACCCAGACCCAAAAAACTCCAAAAATTACCATCCCTAAAAACCCCTAAAGCCTCGTCCCAAAAAATCATAAACCCTAAACAACAAAATAAACATAAAACCACTACTCAAAATTTCCACGATCCCTCCACACAACAAAAAAACCCTAAACCATCAGCTCAAAAAATCAATGAACCATCATCCATAAAAACCCTCTAATCCCCATAACCAAAAAATAGTTAACACTCACCCCCAAATAACATTGAACCCTCAGCCCTAAAATAAAAAAAACTAAAAGTCCCAAAAATATTAAACCTGTTGCACCCAAAACCCAGAACATTTAACATCAATAAATCTAGAACCCTCAGCCAAAAAATCCTTGAAACCTCATCCCTTGAAAACAAAATCCCATACACCCAAAAATTATTTAACCATCATCCAAATCCACCACAAACATTATACCCCAAAAAACCATATACCCTCAACAAAAAAAAAACCATGAACCTTCACACTAAAAAAAACAAACACTCATCCCCAAAAAACCCTGAACCCTCAGTCACGTAAACCATTGAACCCTCGGTCTAAAAAATTCGCAAACCCTCAACCATATAAACTGATCATCACTCAAACATAGAAAACCCAAAATACCTAGCCCCCAATAACATTGAACCCCCATTGCACAAAACCCTTAAAACTCATCCCCAAAAACCCAAAAACCATCTGCACCAAAAAACCTAAACTCTCATCCCATGAAAACATAGAATCCTCATCCATAGAAATACCTAAACCCTCAATCCCATAAAACCTAAACTGTCATCCCCATAAAACTAAAAACCCTAAAATCATAAAACAAGAAAAATTAATCCCAAGAAAACTGAAATCCATTTTTCATAGAAAATCCTAAACCCATAGCCCCAGAAAAACACAAACACACAGCCCAAAAAAACTCTGAACCCTCATCCCCAAGAATCTCCATACCCTCAACCACACAAAATCATAAGCCCTCAGCCCCAAAAACCAAAAAACACTCAGTCTCAAAAAAAACAATCCTAAACCACCATCCATAGATGACCCAAAAACCATCATCCAAGCAATGACCAAAACCATCAGCCCCAAAATACACTAAACTCTAAACTGAAAAAATCCTAAACATTCAGCCCCAAAACTCCCAAAAACCTCATATCAATCAATCTTATAGCATAATATCCAAAACACCATAAACCCTATGCCCCCAAAACTGTAAACCCACATCCTCAAAAAACCATAATCCCCAGCACCAAACATCTCAATTCCCATGCCCAAAAAAATAATAATCCCAAAGCACTAAAAAATACTCAAAACTAAACCATAAGTACCAAAAAACAATATAATGTTAACCCTAGAAAAATCTAAATAGTCATCGCTTGAAAATGTTGAAACCTTTGTCCCAAAAAATCCTACACAAATAGCCCAAAGAAACCCCTAATCCCACACAAAAAATCATAAACACTCAACCCTATACCCACTAAAACATCATAACAAAAACCCACATACCCTAAAACCCCATTAACTTAAATACTCATCCCTAAAAACACATAAACCCTTTCCCCCTAAAATCCCAAGACCCTCATCCCAGAACAATCTAAGCCCTCATCCCCTAAATCCCTAAATCATCATCCCAAAAAATCCCTAAAAACATCATCCCTTAAATACACCAAACAATCACCATTAAAAACATGAACCCTTAGCCGCAACAAACCCAAAAAAATTATCCCATAAAACAAAAAATCGTCAACCCTAAAAAAAATATAGTCCCTTACCCACATTGAACCATAAAGACTCATCCCCAGAAACACTAAACCATTATCCCTAGAAAATCCTTAACCTCTATACCGAGAAAACCATAAACCCTTAACCATAGAAAACTATAAATCCTCATCCAAAAATACCCCTAACCCTAGGCCCTAGAAATCCCTATACCCACAGTCTTATAAAACTCTACTCCATCATCCCTAAAATCCCTAATCCCTTGGCCCTAGAAATCCCTAAACCATCATCCCTAGAAAACCTTATAACCTCCTCCTCAAAAACACTAAATCAGATGAATATAAATACCTTAATCTATCTTCCCTTTTAATTCGTAAACCAACATCCCAATGAAACATTAAACTCGAAGCCATAGAAAAAACTAAACCCTCATCCCTAGAAAACCGTAAACCCTGAGTTATAAAAAAACCCTAAAACCTCATCCTGAAAACCACTAAACCATTATCCCTATAAAATCCTAAACCCAAATATGTATAAAACCCTATACCCTCAACTTTATAAAACCCTAAACCATCAATAATAAAAAACACTAAACCCCCATCCCAGAAAACCTAAAACAACACTCCCAATAAAACCCTTACCCCTCATCCTTAGAAACCCCTGAAACCTCATCACATGAAACCCCCAAACACTTAGCCCCATAAAATACTAAACCACATGCCTTTTAAAACCCTAAACCCTTAGCCCTAGCACACCTCTAACAATAATCCCCAAAAACCAAAATCCCCATAATAACAAAAAACATCAGCCCCGTAAAACCATGTACCCACATCCCCCTAAAACCTAGAACCCTTAGCTCAAGAATATTTTATTCCCTCATCCCTAGGAAACCATAAACCCTAAATTGTTGGAAATCACAATCCACCAACCTAAGAAAATAGGAAACCCTCATCACATGACAAATCCAAACCACCAGCCTTAGAAAATACAAAACTCTCTTCCCCATAAATCTATAAACCATTAGCCTCATATAACACTTGACCCATTACAATAAAAACCCTAAACCCTCATCCATGGAAATCCATTAACCCCAACCATCGAGAAACATAAAAAATTGTCCCTTTAAAACACTAAATCCTCTTTCATATAAAACCAACTTCCCTAGAAAAACCTAGAGAATGAACCCCAGAAAAAATAAATTGTCATAGCCAAAAAACCCTAAACCCATATCCTAAGGATAACCTAAACACCATGTTATAGAAAACCCTAAATCCTAAGCCCAAGAAAACCATGATACCTCATCCCTAGAAAACCAAAAAAACCTCATCTCCAGAAAACCTTTAACCCTTAGCCCGAAAAAATTCCAAACTACATCCCAACAATTCCTCAAACCCTCATCCCCAAAAAACCTAAAACCCTCAACCCTAAAGAACCCCAAACCATGAGCACAAAAAAACTCCAATCCCAAATCCAAAAAAAAACATGAAACCCTCAGCCCTAAAAAACTATGAACCCTCATCCCTAAACTCAGCCACAAAAAAAACCCCAAACCCTCTACACAAAAAATCCCAAAACCATAACCCCCAAAAACCCAAAACCCAAAACCCAATCCAACCAAACATTGAACCACAAGAAACAAAATCATTAAACACAAAAAATCCCATACCTCAACACCCAAAAACCCTAAACCCTTATTGGATCATACTTCATAGAACCTAAAACTAGAGGGATTGAATATTCATTTATAAGTTTTTAAAAAAAATCCATCAGTGTTTATTAGTTAATGAATCTATAGTGAGTTCTTTGTATATGATATGAGGTGCAAGATAAATTAAAATAATTAACACATTTTTTTATTATGGTTCAGTGTACCAGGAGTATAGTCCAATCATCAACCTTCTCTACTCCACGGGATGATTGATACCCACTATGAACTCATATTTAGAGTTGTGATATCCTATTATCATATCTTCCTTTTACAATACCCAGAGGCATAACCAAATTTTTTAACAAGAGTCTTATACTTGTTATGAAAAGAATTTTGGTCAAGAATCACAACACTTTTTTTGGGTGGTGTAATAACCAATATAAATGACTTATATTGACTGGGAAAATCCCAACCAAACTATAAATATTACATACATAAAACGAAAAGATAAAATGTAAAAACAAAAATACAAAGAAAACTAGAATATGATTAATAAAAGTGGGAGATGGTGAAGTTTGGTAATAATTTATCACCTCAATGGATGAAGTTTACACATATGTTCCTCTATTATCACACAAAAAAATATTTCTCATTAGTTATTGATTATACATGTAGAATAATTCTGTAACATGAGTCGTGGTTTGAATAAACAGAATGAGGTTTATTTAATCCCTTGATCACTTGACAACATATTAATCCCACATCCTCAATAAATCCAATATATTCATGTCATGACTAAATTTCTAATCACATAACTCCACAATTTAGTGAATAAAAAATATCCAAATAATGGAATTACTTATAATTTTATATAATATGATAAATATAAAATAATTTTCAAGTACTTAAATTCAATATGAGATAACAACCTAAATCATAGACAATAAAAGTCAGTGATAATTTCGACATTACACATTATTAATACAATTGCGCATATTTTAATTAACAATACATTTAGTAATACGTTAAAAGACATCATATATTGCATGTGTGTAATATAATGTTTTTTTATTAAATTAAAATATTCTCAAATAATTATTACACCAAATGTAACAATATTTTATATCAAAATATAATAACTAATTACATATGAAAAATATAATTCAATTACATCTAACAAAATAATAATAATTATATTTTCCAAATAATATTTCAACTGATGATACAATAAAATAAAATAATTCATATTAGTATGATGTTTCTATCCCTGATATGATACTATCCTAAAATGCAGGGGTGATACCATTTATATTGGGTATCTACCATGTAGTGTGGGGTCCAGTAGTGCTACCCAAATTGAAATAGAGATACAATTGTGATTAAAGGTTACCACCGTTGTTATCATAAAAGATAGGTGATGCAACTTTCAATTTGACCTCTGATATTATGAATGGTAGATGATTATATTACTAATATAGTTAATGTAGCTACTATTTTTGAATATTGGAGATTATTTCATCATGAATGGTAGGTAATTTTGTTACTGATGTTGTGGAACTAGTCTTTCGGTGCTACCTTAAAGGAGGATACCATTATGTCTCATGAAAACTATCTATGGAGATGCGATGAGTAATCACTATGGGTTGGGTAGTTCTACAAATGATTATGAAGAGATTTCTACCTTTAAATCCAAAAAAATGGATAGTGAAGCAACGCATTATGTGTTTCTACCATCGTGTCACGCTGTCAAAGGTAGGAGATACCATTGGTGAAGGTAGATAAAACAATGCTTGAATGGTAGAGTGAGCTCTTATTGTTTAAGGAGGCACGCAACATTCATTGGTGATTGATTATTTGACTATTATATATAAAGGGTAAGTCACATTGGTGGTTGTCGCAGGAAGAGGTGATGAAGCTCTGTGATAAATAAGATGACCCTAAAGTAGTGTTGGTTTCAAGATGAGGGGTTTTGTGGACTGGTGTCGATGAATCTATTGGCCTGCCCAGTTAAGCTACCGGATAATGATTAATTGAAATTGATGTGCATGGTAGTGATGCTGGCATCACAATAAACTAGAGAACCCAAGGAGAGATTTCAATATTATTGAAAAAGTCTAAATATGATGAACCAAACAAAAGAGATCTAGAGTTGTTAGTAATGTAAGGAAGGTTGTATGAAAGTTGGGACACTATCAGGAAACAAGAAATGTGGGATTTCTCTAATTCATATAAGGAGGATCTAATGAATCTCATCTTCATAGAAGGAGGAGACTTCACTTTCATGTTGTTGGACGAACCAGGTGTCACTTGAATGAAGATAATCCAAGATGTGTTAGTCACATATTTTATATATATAAATACAATGTTTAAAAAGGATATATATATATATATATATATATATATATATATATCTGTGTGTGTGTGTGTGTATTGATATTAATATATATAATGGAAATTTACAAACATTTCATTGTTTAAAAATACACATTAATAAAAAATGTAAAGTAATATTGAAATATTAATTCAATAACATATATAATATATGTTCTAAAACTACCATAATAAAATAAATTTCACCAAATCAAAAACATAATGTATGATTTATAGTATTATATATTCTCTATGTATATTAAATTTGGTACTTATACATAGAAAAATAAATATCTAAAAAAATTATATGAAATTATATTTAAATCATTTCAGAAATTAGTAGATGCAATAGAATGAATGATTTCATTATTTATGTCAAAAAAATATTTAAATTTAAAAAAAATGTATAAAACTTTAAAAATTTTAATTTACCGGAATTAGATATTAAATCCAAAAATTAATATTTTAATAAAAACAATCATTATCGAAAAATATAATGTCAATATATTTTTTTAATTAATTGGAATCAATATGAATATTTAAATCATGGGTTTTTAATGAAGGGATTTTTAAATTAATCAAATCAAATAATATAATAATAAAATTTCCAACAATAAAAATCACCCCCATATATACTATAAAACAAAAAAACAACTTAAATTCCCAAAATTTCTCCCCCACCAACATTTTAATTATTGAATAATTGAAATTAAACTATATGGATAAAATATTTTTCATCAAAACTAATATTAACTTCCAAATAACTAAAATTTTGAACAATATTATAAAATATGAAATTTAATGAAAATACACATGTATGTATATATTTAACAATTTTTTAGTTATAAAAATTAATTTTTTATGATTTATTACAATAAGAAAAAAATTTACATGAATATAAAAAATGAAATAGTATGTTTCTTACAAAAAAAGATAAGTCACTACTCTTTAAGTGTTTATAAAAAAACACCCCTTGAGTTTATTCATATAAAACATCTGGACATAAATGAGTATTTAAAAAATTTATTTTCAACATTAATTGTAAAAACTAAAAGAAAAATATTTAAAAATATTTAAAAAAAATATCTCATATATGAAATTTATGATAATTTCCAACACATAACATTAGTACACAGAATTCCAAAATGTGACTATGATGTTCATGTTCAAAAATTAAATTATAATTCAGGAATGATTTAATTGATCAAAAAAATCATCCATCAATCAGAAGTGTTCACAACTATATTTCAGCCACAATAAAAATCAAATAGTTTGGAGAAATTGGAGGATACGAAAATGTACAATAATTACATAAAACATCTAATACTAGATAAAATAATAATGTTATTAAAGGATACCAAATCAAATATATCTTCCTTCCTAAAAAATAAAATCGTTAATGAAAATTATTAATAAAAGACTAATCAAATTTTAATTTTTCATATACTAATTATTTAAACTCTAATTTGAAACATAAATACCAGTATAATAAATAATATTACAATATATGGGATGGATCCCTAAAATTCATTCCTATTTAAAGATATAGAAAAAACAAGACTATTTCAAATAAAAATTAAACATGTAATCATCATATATGAACATAAAAATATTAATTTAATAGGATACATAATTGTTACTTTATGTAAAACAATAGTAGTTAATGTATGGATTCATAAAAATATGGATATAAGAATGGCATGAAAATGGTTTTATATCATTTTCATGCCAAAAATACAAGTTTATATAAGTGTATTTGGTATGCATGTCTATTTAAATATAATACATACATGTTAATGGTTACAAGCTTATGGATATTAGGTTTTGAGTGACATCATTTAGGTACCCATTATGTATTTGATTTACCCAAATTCAATGAATGTCTTTTTCCACCCAAAAAAATTCACACATCTGTTTCTGGGTATGTTTGAAAATAAATTCATATGTATTAATTTTTTAGTATCACCAATATATTATTTAAATCTCCATGATAATTCATTATCCTAATTTTCGTGCATTAATCATTTAAAACTCATTATGGTTGAAATAACCACTTTAAACCATCTAGAAAAAGTATAATTATTTTTGTTTGGTGATAAACTACTATAAACATAACCATTATTTTTACAATTTCCTTCATCATAGATTTAATTTTATCATATTTATCTTTTTCTTGAATAGATTTTTTAATGGTATCTTTAATATTGAAAAAATATTTTTTCAAATCCATATTCTCTTTTTGAATAACTTATAAAATTGTATATACTTTTTACTGACAACTAAAGGATGAATTTATTTTTTTATATTTTCATTCATCGATTTATTAAATTCATTTTAAACAATAGTTATGTATTCCAAAATATAACTATGTCTTCATTCCTACTCTGTATTAATAACTTCCATATAGACTTCCATACAATCATTTTCATCTTTTATTTTTAACATCTCAGAATCATTATTCCTTTTAGATTCACCATTCTTGGAAAATGATATATTTATACTATCAAATTAATTACTTAGTTTTAAAATTCATTTCATCATATTTGTAATTAAAAAGTTTATATTAGTACATTTTTTATAATATAGATTGCTTCATAACATAATTTTGTATTTTCATTATACAATTTTTTTTTTGAATTTTTTGTTCATTGAATCTAATCAAAATAAGAATTATATTATGTTTCTTTTTCATCTTCAAATATTTCATTTTCATCAAAATTGCTAGGATAAAATAAGGAATTAAATAATGAATCGGTTACCTCACAATGTAAATAAATGAGTGAAAGGCTACCTAATCCCTTATGACATCTAGTGTAACATATTGAATCTGAACTGTCTTTGAAGTCTCATCAATAATTGTCATTAACAACTACCATCTTACAGAACTATACTTTATTCATTAGTCTATTTGGTCTATGATTATTTAGTTAGAACAATATTATAAAATAGAAAACCTAACTGTATATGGAAGGATTAAAACAAAAAAAGTTGATATCTAATTAGTGATTATTCACAAATAAAAATTATTGAACTATATATGATGGAAAAATACGTAGAGGGATGGGGGTGAATAGACATTTATAATATTTATCAAAAAAAAATCAGATTTTATTAATTAATAAACCTATTGTGAGTTTTTTCTTCATGAAATGATGTTCATTGGAAATAAATTTAATTAATAGCGATTTTTTATAGTGTTCCAGACCACCAAGATCCTTGAAAACTCATTCTACCGAGTTTACTACATGAGAAAATTTCAAACCACTAATAACTCATTTTTTGGAGGTGTGATAACATGTTAGAAAAACTCCCTTTTAAAATATATTGAGGCACAAACTAGATTTTTTTACATGTGTTTTAAACTAGTCTAGACCAAGATTGTTTTGGAAGTCAAAAATAATAATTTCCATTTTAGTGGTGTAATAAGAAACTGATAGACCATAGTTTGATGGGTAAAATCATAAATAAACTATCTATTATAGACATATTTTGAAAAGAAATAAAATGAGGAATCACATTATATAATGAAAACTAGTAGATGACCAAATGTATGGAATATGCTGAAGCATAATGGTATTTAATAACATCAACGGAAGAAGGTATGACATTGAAATTCTTCTATGATCGCTTTAATGAAACCAAAGTCATCGGAGTTAATAATTATACATGAAATAGAATTGTGTAACACACGTTGTGCATCAAATAATCTATATGATGTTTTTTTAATCCCTTGATCAATTTGATATTTAATACTTCCACATGATCAATAAATCCAAGATCCTCAATATTTTTCTGAATATTAAATCACTACATGTTATGAATTAATTAATAATAAAATAAAATAAAATAATGTTACCTGTATTTTGAAACAATGCACTGAATATCATAGAATTTTACAAAAAATTAATTCTATATAAAATAAAACCTTAATTCCTCTAATATGATCATCATCCAAAAGGTGTATATTAAAAATTAATAAAAAATTAATAATATATGAATAAACATTCGTTTTTATAAATATTAATATTTTAAAAATAGATTGTCGTATATTGTATTTGTATAATATACCTCACGCATGTAATATAATGAAAATATGATCAAGAAAATTTTTAGACACCGTGTAATACTTTATTTTTCGAAAATATAATAAACCTGTAATTAAAGAAAATTTACTTAAATTTCATCAAATAAAATAAAAATAATTAAATTTTATGTATTATATTTCAACTGATGGTAGATCAAAATAAAATACATGGTCGTAACAAGGTGTTTCCACCATATACATGACAGTGACTTGAAAAATATGGTTTGTTACCATTTCTATTAGTGTACTACATTGAAGAGCCAGTTCTAGCAGTGCTACCATAAAAATAGAGCTTCTACTGTGATGAGATACTCCCATGAAAATTATCAAATGAGAAGAATGATAAGGGGAGATTATTTCTATCTACATGACTATCAATGTGTATAGTAGAAGATACCACCTACGGTACACATGAAATGTCTACTATTTTTGAATGGATGTCGTACTAAAATTGTGGACAATAGTAAAATTTACTGCATCCACCAAGTAACTAGTTTGGAGGTTCTACCATGAATGAATCTACCATCATGAATCATTTATACCATCATAGGGTAGGTGGTGAGAAACCATTGTTGTTTGGGTAGTTCATCTATCGGTATAGAATGGGAGGCTACCATAGAACAATGTGAACCTGGGAAGATAGATGAACCAAAGGTTCTACTACTATAATTTCACACGCATGATGGAACGAGCTACTATTGATGATGGAAGAATAGACTATAGTTGAATAGTATTTTGTTCTACTATATTTGGATGAAGGTGATGACGGATATTTCAAACTTCTAGTTTCAATTGGATGAGGTGGTTAAGAATTGTGATGAACTGGATTATCTTATTATAGTTCTGGTATCTAGATGATATATGTTTTTCACTGGTGAACCCGAATATGGTGCCATTCTAGGCTGATTTTTTGGTTGATGAGTAATTGAAATTGATTTTCATGTGTATGAAACCGGTGTTGTACTGAAAATGAGCACCATAGGTGAACAACATAACCCATCCAGTGGTTCAGTAAAGGGACAACTATACAATGGAGATCTAGCACTATGAGTCATGGAAGGAATCTTATATGAATTATGGGGTGGTATTGAGCTTGGAGAAATGAAATATTTCTTTAATGCGAGCATGATGATTACCAAGAAGCTCACTGACGAAGGATTGTTCATCTCTTGTATGCCAAAGATCAAACCCAATGTCGCATGTATGAAGACAATCAACAGTGTATTATACACCTCACACACACACATGCACAGATATATATATATATATATATCTCTGTGTGTGTATAGAAATTCAATGTTGTAAGAATCCATAAATGTATAAATTGATTTCACTTAATATAAATTTTCAATCTATGAAATTTCTAAAAATATACCATTAAGAAATAAATGATAAGAATCTCATTTAATAATATTATTTTAATAATAATTATAATATTATTTAAATCTTATATTATTAAATAAAATTAAAAAAATTATAATCATAAGATAATATATATAATTATATGTATTATATATGTACTTAAAATTTTATTCCTATGAATAACATGACTATAAGAATAAAATAATTGTATGAATTTTTATTAAAACATTTAAAAAATTAAAACATGTAGTAGAGAAAATGAATTCTATATGTATGAAAATATATGTATTATAATTTAAGAATATGAATCAATATATGTTTCCACAATTTGAATTTAAGACATATAAAAATTAACTCAATAAATATACACTATAATAAAAATTGCGAGTATAAAATAATTATTTCTTAACATAGGTTTTAAAATTAAGGGAATTGATAATAATATTTAATTTAAGTAGTTTTAATTAAGGTATTTTGAAATTTATCCAAACAAGTAAAATATAGATAAAAGTACCAGAACTAACAACCCACATCCCCTAAAAGCCCCTAAACCATAATAAAAACCCCAAATCGTCTCCCCCCAAAACCTCATACCATATTCCCAGAAAAAACTCAATATATCATCCCATAAAAACCATATAACCTATGTACCAAAAAACCATATACCCACATGGCATAAAAAACAAAAACATTCAGCTCCAAAAAAACATACCCATAAGCCCCGAAAAAACTATACGCTCAACAAAAAAACAGTAAACTCATAACCCCATAAAACCATTAAACCCTCATTCCAAAATACCCTATACCATAATCCCAAAAAATATACCATATTCCCTAAATGAAAAATTACCCTCATCCATAAAAAACCATGTACCCTCATCAATAAAAAACAATAAATCCTTAACTCCAAAAAACACTAAGTCCTCAGCCACAAAAACCCTAAACCCCCAACCCAAAAAAACCCAAACCCCCAGCCCCATAAAACCCAATACCCTCATCCTAAAAATTACAATACACTATGCATGAACAAACCATAAACCCTCATCATCGATAAATCCTATGCAGTCGGCCCTAAAAAACCCTATACCCTCATTTGAAAAAAACCATTTAACCTAAATCCCAAAAAACCCTAAAACCTCATCCCAAAAATCACTATACCGATAACCCCAAAACCTCAAAAAAACTCATCCACAAAAGATCCTAAAACCATCCCCAAATAACAATAAACTGTCATCTAAAAATAAAATAATCCCTCAGCCGAAAAAATCACATACCCTCAGTACCAAAAAATTGTAAACCCATAGACCCAAAATAAACTAAAACCTATTCACAAAATATCCTTAATCCCTATCATCCAAAAAAATCTAAACCCTCAGGCCATAATATCTTACACCTTCATCCCAATGAAACCCTTATCCCTCATCCCCAAAACCACTAAACCCTTATCAAAAAAAAAAACCTTAAACATCACCTCAATAAAACCCTAAACCCTTAGCCCCCAAAAAATTGAAGGCCTCATCCCCAAGAAACCATAAACACTCATCCCAGAAAACCCTATACCCACATCCACAAGAAAACCTAAACTCTAAACCACATTAAACCATAAACCATAATCCTAAAAAAACCCTCAACCACAAAAAAACCGAAACCATCACTTCCGAAAATCCATAAACCGTCAGAACCAAAATACACTAAACCGTCGACAACAAAAAACTGTAAACCATTAGCATAAAATACCTAAAACCTCATCTATAAAAAACATTAAGCCCTACACCACAAAAAAACCTAATCACCTAGTCATAAAAAACCATAAAATTTCATTCCCAAGAACCACAAACCCTTATTACCAAAAAACCCTCATAAAAAATAACCCTAATCCCCATTCCCGAAAAACCCAAAACCCTCAACACCAAAAAACTAAAACCATCATCCCAAAAAATCCTTAATCTCTTATATTCATGTAACCCTAAACCCACATCACCAAATAAACATAAATCCTCATCCCTAAAAAACCCTAAACCCTCATCCAATAAAAATACAAAATCCTTGTCGAAAAAACACCCTAAACCCTCATCTAAAAAAAACCCAAAACACACAGCCCCCACAAACCCTAAACTCGAAGCACCAAAAAAACCTTAAACCCTCAGCCCTAAAAATCACTAAAACCTCATCACCAAAAACCCTAAAATCATACCCCCAAAAACGTTAACACTCATAAAAAAACTATAAACTCTTCTCCCTACAATCCTTATATTATTGGGCCTAAAAAACTATAAAACCCCTCTACCAAGAAAAACTATAAACCATCTAACCCAAAAAAACCCAAATGCACTAACACCAAAAACCATAAACACTTTTCCTTAAAAAAATACTAAAACCTCAAAAAAGAATCCTCAAACCCTTAGGCCCAGAAACATGAAACCCTCAGCCCCAATAATCCCTAAATGCTCAGCCCAAAATACAAAAAACCCTCAATACCAAAATAAGTAAACCACCAGATGTAAAAAATCAAAAAACCACTTCCCCATGAAACACCAAACAATCATCCTTGAAAAAAGCTATTCCCTCAGACCTAAAAAACCTGAACTCTTAGCCTAAAAAACAAAAAATTACATCCATGTAATATCTAATTTCCTCAACCCCAAATAACCCTAAACACTCAGCCCCAAATATCTATAAATCTTCATCCTAAAAAACCACAAAACCCTCACCCAAAAAAACCCTATAGAACCAAACAAAATCCTGAAACCCTTAAACCCCAAAAAACCCAAAACCCTCATCCAAATGAATCCCTAAACCCGAAACCCATATCCTTAAAGAAACCTAAACACTCATCCCACAAAATTAATAGTCCCTCGTAAAAAACCCCAACCACTCATCCCAAGAAAACATAATACTTTAATACAAAAAAAAATTAAACCCTACACCCCAAAAACACAAATCCCTTATCCACAAAAAACAAAAATACTTTAGCTGAAAAACTATAAACACTCATCTCCATAGACAATAAATATTCAAATCAATAAAAAACATTAACTATCAGCCTCCAATAATCATAAACACTCAACCTGAAAACCCATAAACCCATTGTCCCAAAAAAAATACTAAACCCTTAGCCCAAAAAATTTATAAACCATCATCTCCCAAATATACAAAACCCTCTACCCTAAAAACCAGTAAATAATCCAACACTGAAACTACTAACCCTCAACTAATAAAATCATAAACCCTTGCCCAAAAAAATCCTAAACCCACATCCTTATAAAACCATAAACCCTCATTCTCAAAATACCCAAAACCCACATACCTAAAAAACATGAAACCCTCAACAAAAAACAAAAAAACCCACAATTCTAGAAAACCCAAAACCCGCATCCCAATAAATGAAAATACACTTCCATTAAACCATTAAGTGCAAAAACCCTCAAACTTGATCCCCAAAAACAAAAAACCCTCATATCCGAAAATCTCAAACCTCTCAAACCAAAAAAAGTTTAATCCCACGTCCCTAAAAAATCCTAACCCATAGGCACTAAAAATCGCCCATCCCCCATACCCAAAAATCCATAAACACTCATCCCTGTAAAATCATCTACCCTCTGCCATAAAAAAACTTATACACTCATCCCCAAAAAACTATCAACCATCATCCTCAAAAAATACTAAACCCTTGTTCCAGAAAAAACCTTAAATTGACAGCCTAAAAACCCTAATGGTCAAACCCAAAATACACTGAACCCTCAGCCCACCAAAACAATAACCCCTCATGCCAAAAAAATAAAAAATACACAGTTCCATAGAATACCTAAAACCATCATCATTAAAAACCTTAAATCCTTAGCAAAAAAACCTGTTGAATCCACTACCACAAAAAACCATAAAACCTTATTCAAATAAAAACCTAATCTCTCATCCCAAAAAACCATAAACCCATTATCTCAAAAAAATCTAAACCCACACCCCAAAAAAACATGAACCATTATCTCTAAAACACAATAAACCTAAATCCAAAAAAAACCCTATCCCTCTGCTAAAAAAAATAGTAAGCCCATGCCCCCTAAAAATTACAAACCCACATCCTCAAAAAAAACCAAAACCCAATACCTGAGAAAAAAATCCAAAACCCTCATTACCAAAATACACTAAACCCTAATTCATTTAAAACCCAAAAACCCATATCCCTAAAAAACAGAAACCCACATCCCCATAAAACCCTATAACCATTACTCCAAAAAAATAAACCTCATCTCTATAAAACCCTAAGTAGATTCCCCAAAAAAACTCTACACAATCGACACCAAAAAACACTAAATACCCATACCTAAAAATCATACAACCTCCTATCTAAAATCCCATATATCATCAACCACTAATTAGTCTAAAATCAGTACACCAAAAACCCCAAAACCCACATCCACCAAATGTAACCACTACATGTAAAAAATCCCTAAATCCACATCCCAATAAAATCCCAAATCCCTCTTCCCCAAAAATAATAAACACTCCTCCCAAAAAAACCCTAAACCCTTATCCACAAAAAATAAACACTATTATAAAAAACCTTATACCCTAAAACTTAATCCTAAAAAATCATAATCTATCATCCAAAAAAACTCTAAACCCTCATCCCGAAAAAACTATAAAATCATAGCCCAAAAACCCCTCATAACTCTGGTCTCAAAAACCAAAAAACCTCATCCCCAAACACCATAAACCCTCAGACCTAGAAATCAATAAACCATCATCCCCCAAAAATCCTAATACTTCATCCAAAAAATACTCAAATCTCATCCGAGAAACTCCAAAAATCCACAGCCCCCCAACATAAGACCTCACCCCAAAAAAATCATAATCCACATCCTCCAAAATCCCTAAACTGTAATCCCCAAAAACCATAAATCCCCAAACCAAAATACCCAAATCACATATACAAAAGATACCCAAAACCGTAAGTAGTTAAAAAACCTAAATGCTAAGCCACAGAAAACCCAAAACCATTAGTCCAAAAAAATCCTAAACCCCGGAACCCCAAAAAACCTATACCCTAATCCCCAAATATCCCAAAACCCCCAGCCCCCATGAACCCATAAATAGTTTCCCCAAAGAAACCCTAAACCCTAAAAAACCTGAATCACATAGCCACAAAACCCCCAAATCCGCATCGCAAAACCCCCAAAAAATTAGCCCCAAAAAACACCAACCCCTTACCCTGAAAAAACCCTAAATCCTAAATACACTAAACTATAAAAATTTATCACAAAATATAAGTACACCCTTATCCCCCATTGAATATTAATCCATAAGTGAAAAAAACCAAACCATCAGTCTGAAAATATCTGAAACACTCATGCCCAAAAAATTCCAAACCCACATTCTTAATAAGCCCTAATAATTATTCACCCAAAAAAATGATAAACCCTTTTACAAACAAAACCCTAAACAGATGGCCACAATAATCCAAAAACACTAATCCATAAAAACCATAAAAAGGGATCCCAAAAACCCTAAAACTTATCCACTGAAAATCCCAAAACCCCCAGTCACAAAAAACCCAAATCCCACAGGCCCCAAAAAATCTAAACACATAGCCCTAAAGAACCATAAAACCCCCTCCCAAAAAAAACTTACCCATCCATGCCAAAAAAATCCTAAACCCAAGACATGAAAAAATCCAGAAGCCTCATCCCTAAAAAAAAGAAACCCTCATTAAAAAAAACAAAACAGAAAACCCAAAAAAACACTAAACCCTCACCCCCCAAAACCAAAATCCATTATCCAAATATGCCTATAATCCCTTGGCCCCAAAAAATTATAAACCCTAAGGTGTAAAGAAAATGAAACCCCACAACACCAAAAAAACGTACACTCTTATACCAAAAAACCCTAAACCCAAGTCCATGAATACATCTAATACTCTATTACCAATATCATGAAACCTTCATCTATTTATAAAATTAAAGAATTATCCCCCAAAAATACCTAAATCCCCTTCCCAATAAAATCAATAAATATTAGGCCCCAAAAAACCCTACACCCTTAGCCCCAAAAAACATAAACCCTCATCCCCAAACAACCCAATACCCTCATCCTGAAATAAAAAGAATACCTTAAACCATAAAAGAAACCCCAAAACCTCATCACCAAAATACCATAAACCCTCATGCTCAAGGAGCCCTTAACCCTTATCCACAAAAATCCCCAAATAATAAACTAGAAAAAACCCAAACCCCTCATCCCTAAAAAGATGTAAACCTCGAGCCCCAAAAAACCCAAACCCAAAAACCCTGAACACATTCCCCAAAACCCTAGACACTCATCCCCAAAAAATCCTAAACATTCAAAACAAAATACCCCATACACTAAACCCCGATAATCCTTAATCTATCAACCCCACAAAACTGTAAAACCTCATCCCCAAAATACACTAAACTCATGGGATCCAATAAATAGTACCCCTCATCCCCCTGAAACCCCAATCCATAGGCACCAAAATACCGAAAAACCCCATTTTCCAAAAAAGTAAACTGTCATCCCCTCAAAAAACATTCATTTATTCCTAAAAAACCCTAAACCCTCAACTAAAAATTTCCAAAAAACCCTCATCCACATAGAACCTCTAACCCTCGATCCAGAAAACCACCAAAATGTTTCCCCACAAAAAATACCCGAAATCCTTTTCCCCAAAACCCAAAACCCTCATCCCCAAAACCGCAAAACCCTCCACTCAATTAATACATTAACCCTCTTCCCCAAAATAACATATACCCTCATCCCTAAAACCCTAAACCCTTATCCAAAAAATAATAATACCGAAACCCCAACCCTAAAACCACTAAACCGTTATTCCTAAAATACCAGAAACCACAAATATGAAAAAACACCAAACCCTGAACCCCATAAAATACCCAAACCATCATTTAGAAAATAGACAAAAACCATTTCCTAAAAAACACCAACCATCATCCCAAAAAAACACCAAACCAAAATCTTCAAAAAAAAACCCTTAACCCACAATTCCCAAAAAAAACCCAAACACTTAACGCCCAATGCCCCCTAATAATTATCCCCAAAAATCCCCTAAACACTCAGCCAAAAAAATAAATGAAAAATCATCCCCAAAATTCACTATACTCTCATAACCACAAAAAAAATAAACCCTCAACCCCAGGAAACCATAATCTGTGAGCCCCAAAAAATCATAAACCCTAACCTCAAAAAATTATAATCCATTATCACCATAAAATTTGTAAACCCTAAACCCCTAAAACCCCCAAAATCTCTGATCCATGAAACCCCCAAACACATTGTCCCCCAAACCACTATTCCCTCATCCCAAAAAAACATTAAACAATAACTCGCAAACCAGAAAGTCTCTTCCCCACATACCATAATCCCATCGCCACAAAAAACTCTATACCATCATGGCGAAAATCCATAAACAATCTTCCCCTAAAAACCCTAAACCCTCTACCCCAAATAACCATAATCCCACAACCCACGAATCCTAATCCATCTTCACAAGAAAACCATAATAATTCACCCCAAAATAACCCTAATACTTCCGCCCCAAAAATAACTTTTCCCAATTCTCCAACAAACACTATAAACACAACAACAAAACTATTAACACTCTCCCATAGCCCAAAAAACCCTAAACCATCCACCCCCCAAAAAAATTAATACCCTAGTACCAAAACAACATAACACTCAGAACAAAATTATAAACTCTCCCAAAAAATCGAAACCCTTATACTCACAATACCAAAAACCCACATCCCAAAAAATCACTAAACCCTCATTCCAAGAAAAACCCTAATCCCAGAACCAAAAAACAATAGAACCACACCCCAAAAACCATACACCCTCACCATTAAAATACATCAAACGCTCACTATGATATAACATAAACATTCTACACCAATAAATCGTTCAAACCTATCCCCAAAAACACTAAATCCTCATCCCAAAAAATCATAGGAAACATAGAACCAAAATACAATAATAATTCATCCTAAGTAACCAAAAATATCATCCACAGAAAAACCTTTACCATCATACATAAAAAACCCTATACCCTTACCGAAAATTTTTTTAATCCAATATCCCAAAAAAACCCTAATAACTATGTCTAAAGAACCGCAAAACCGTCAGCCTCCAAAAAAACTAACCCCTCATACCCTAAAAATACTCTTTACCCAGACCCCAAACCCTAATAATACCCTAAAACATCTACACAAAAACCCTAAAAACTTATCCCTAAAAAATACAAAATCTTACGAACAAGAAAAACCCATATAACTCCGAACCATAATATAGTAATCCTTCAGCACCCGAAAACCAATATACTCAGCCACAAAAAAACACTTTACCCACAACCCCAAAAAAACCCTAAACCCAAACCCCCCAAAATACTAAAGTTTTATCCCTAAAAATTCCCTAATCAAATAGTATGAAAGCCCCCAAAACCCTTGGACCCCAAAAATAATAAACACCTAGCCCCCAAAAATCATAAAACCTCGACCCCGAAATTACCATTTCCCATGACCCCAAACACTGAGCCTAAAAAAACTCACAAACTCTCAGCCCCATAAAACCAAAAACCCCCTTCCCTAAAAAAATCATAATCTCTCTACCCCTAATAACCATAAACCCTCATCCCCAAAAATAATAAACCCTCAATCCCAAAAAAAAATGCATCATCCCAAAAACCAACAGAACCCTCATCCACAAAAAATCCATAAACCCTCTTCCCCAACACTTGAAAAACATAAAACATCAGTCCTAGGAAAACCTATGTTGATATCCTTATAAAATCCTAAACACTCATTTGCATAAAATCCTAAACCATCGGACCCATAAAAACCAAAACCTTCATCCACAAAAACCACCAAAACATCACCCAAAAATAACCCTTAACCCCACATCCATAGAAAACCTAAACCCGTCATCCCTACTTAATCAATAAACTATTCCCTAAAAAACCATAAACAATCAAACAATGAAAAATATAATCCTTAATCCCCTAAAAAGAAAAAACACTAAGCCCTAGAAAACCACAAACACTTAGCACTAGAAAACAGTAAACACTCAACAAATGAAAATCCTATACCCTCATACACATAAGCACCTACAACCTTACCCCCAAGAATCCCTTAACCCACCTACCAAAAATTCCAAAAACCCTCAACCCCAGAAAAACGAAATCCAACATCCCAAGAAAGAAATAAATCCAATTCCCCTTGAAAAACCTAGATCCTCAGCCCCATAAAACCCGAAACAATCATCCCAAGAGAACCCCAAACTCTTTGTACCATAAAACCATAAGCCCTCAGTCCTAGATAACCCTAAACCATCGTTCTGTGAAAACACTAAAGACTCATCCCTACAAATCCATAAAACATTATTCCCAATAAATGCTAAACACCCAATCGAAAAAAATGTAACCCATTGCCCTATACAACCCAAAAACCACAACCCTAAAAGTCCCAAAAACGATAGCTCCAGAAAAACCATAACCCATAGCACCTGAGTAACCAAAAACCCTAATCCCCAAAAAACCGTAATCCCTCATTCCAAAAAAACCAATACCATTATCCCAAGAAAAGAGTAAGAAATCAAAGAAACATTATCCCCCAAAAACCATAAATCAACCATATTAAAAGTATAAAACCCCTCATCCCTAGAATCCCATAAACCCATAGCCCAAGAAAACCCTTTAAAATCAACCCCAAAAAACAATAGACCTCTCTCAAAAACACTAAACCCTTAGCCCTATAAATCAAGTAACCCTTAGACCCAAAATCAAAAAACACTCAAACCAAAAAAACCATAAACACTCATACCTTGAAAAAAAATCCATAATACTAGAAAACCCTAAATTCTAACCCCATAAAATAGAAATCCTTGGGCCCCATAAAACTCTATACCCTAATCCCCAGAATACCCTAAACCATCTTCCTCAGAAAACCCTAATAACGCAACCCCATAAAACACTAACCCCTCATCCCCAGAGAAACATAAACCTTCATCCCTAGAAAACTAACAAACCACATCCCTATAAAACCCCAAACACTCATACCTAGAAAAAACCTAAAACCACATCCTTGATAAAACGTAAAACCTCATCCCCTGAAAACACTAAAGAGTCATCCCCATACAACTTTAACCCCCCATCCTTAAAAAACCATAAACCCTCGGTATCAAAAAACCTAAATCCCCCAGTCATAGAAGACCTTAACCCCTAAGTCCCCCCAAACCAAAACCCCCATCCCAAGAAAACACCGAAGCCTATTACCCCAAAAAAACAAAAACCCTCAGTCCTTGGAAAAAAACCCTTAGCACCATAAAACCATAATCCCTCATCTCTAAAAAACCATAAATCATTGGCCCCAAAAGACCCTAAATCCACTTCCCAGAAAAACCAAAACACATATTAAAAAAACCCTAAATACTCTTTATTAGAAAACATGAAACCATAAGCCAAAAAAACCCCAAACCTTCAACCCCCTAAAACCCTAAATACTCATCCCTAGAAAACTATAAAACCTAAGCCCTAAAAATCTAAAATGCATAACCGACAAAAACGCTAAACCATCACTTCAAATAAACCCTAAACCCTCAGTTCCAAAAGACCCGAAACCCTCTACGCTAGAAAAACATAAACCCTCATCCCCAGAAAACCAAAAACCCTCATCACCAAAAATAAAAAAACACTCAACACTAGAGAAAAATAATCCCTTAACACTGGAAAATATTAATCCATCATACCTATAATTATATAAACCCACATAATTGGAAAAGCTGAAATCCCCAACCTTGGAAATCCCTAATCCCACATCTATATAAAACCCAGAACACTAATCCCAATCAAATCATAATACCTAATATCTAGAAATCACTAAACCATTAGCACCAAATGATTCTAAACCCGACAACCTAGAAATCATTAAACACTCATCACTTGAAATCCCTATACAATTATACCCCTAAAAACCATAACCCTAAACCCCTTAAGATCTTAAACCCTTATCTGTATAAAATTATAAAACATCATCCCCTAAAAACAATAAACCCTAAACTCTAGAAATAAAAACCCTTATCCCTAGGAAACCCTAAACCCTAAACCCCAAAAAAACCTAAAAAACCAACAACATAAATCCAAAAACCATCATCCCCCAAAAACCCTAAACCATCAAACATAGAAAACCCTAAAACCTCCTCCCCAGAAAACCCAAAACCCTACAACCCACAAAACACTAAACCATCTTCTCTAAAAAAACATAGACCATTATCCCTATAAATTCATAAAACCTCTTCCCCCCAAAACCAGCCCCACTAAACGATAAACCGAAACACTATATATCACTAAAACCTCATCCCGAAATAACCCAAACCCTCACACTTAAGATTTCTTCAATCCCCAACCTGAGAAAATCTATAACCCTCAATCCTAGAAAACCATAATCAATACTCCCAAGAAATCAAAAAACATTGAGCCTAAAAAAATGAAAAACCATCATCCCCAAATCCTCCAAAACCTCGTCTAAGAAATCTAAACATTATCCCTGAAAAACACTACACCCTCTTCCCCCAAAAAAACCATCATCCATAATCAATCGTCCCTAAAAAACCTAAACCATCAACCCCATAAATCCCTAACCCATTAACACAAAAAAAACCTTAATCTCTCAGACCCGTAATCCCATAACCCATAGCCCAAAACTACCACAAACCCTCAACCAAAAAAACCCCATAAACCCCTAGCCACAATTGTATATAATATCTCAACCAAAAAACCACTATTCCAAGATCCCTAGAACCCCAAAAACATGATCACAAGAAAAAATTAAACCTACATCCCAAGAATCCCCAAAACCATCAACCCCCAAAAACACTAATCATGTACTCCCTGAAACCCCTAAGCAATCATCCCCAAGAAACCCAAAATCATAGTTCCCAAAAACCCAAAACACTCTACACCGAATAACCCTAAACCCCCAGCACCAAAAGTCACCAATGTCTCAGCACAATAAATTGTAAAACATAAACTATAAAAAATATGAAACCCTTTGCCCTAAACTCCATAAAAACCCATCCCCAGAAAACCCTTTAACCCTCATCCTAAATAACCATATACCCTCATCCAATAAAACATTGAGCACCTCACCCAAAAAACCCTAAACCTATATCCCTAGGAAAAACAATAAACCCTCATCCCTAAAGATTTCTAAGCCCAAAAACAAAAAAACCCTATACCCTCATCCCCAGAAAATCCTAAATCCTAATCACTAAAAGACTATATACCACCATCCTCAAAATACCATAAACAGTCATCCCCAAAAAAACCTTAAACCCTCATTCCGAAAAATCGAAAACACTCAACCCCCAAAAAAACCATATCCCTATGCCTAAATAATCCATAAACCCTATGCCTGAAAAATAACTTAAACATCAGCCCCAAACACCCTAAATCCCCATCATCAAGAAACATTATACCCTATTCAAAACTAAACCTAATCCACATTCCGCTGAATTCTTTAAATCCTCATCCATAAGAGACCTTAATCCCTCATCCCCAAAATACTAGAAACCCTTACCCCTAAAAAGTCCTAATTTCATATCCCCAAAAAACACCTAAACCATCATTCCCAAAAAACTGTAATAACTCAGCCCCAAAACCCCTAAACTCTTACCCCTAAGAAAACATAAAAACTCATGCATATTTAATCAAAAACCCATTTCCACATAAATTATAAACCACTAGCCCTAAGAAACCATAAAACCATAGCCTAATGAAATATGAAAACATCCTCCCAAATAATACTAAACCATCATCCCTAAGAAACACTAAATAGTCAACCCCAAGGAAAAATATTACCTTGGAACATATAATCCCTAAACCCTCATCACCCTGAATAAATAATTCCTCATTCAGAAGAATCTCTAAAAACCTATCCCCATGAAACCATGCATATTCTACACCTATAAAATCTAAAAACTATTCCCTAAGAAATAAAAAACCATAAACCACAAGAGACCCTTAACACTCAATCCCATGAATCCTTAATACCTCATCCCCAGTTAACCATAAACAATCATCCCCATGAAAAACTAAACCCTCAGCTCAATGAAACACTAAAACATAATTCCTATGAAAACATAAACTCTTAACTCCAGGAAACCAAAATCCCTTTACCCCAGGATGAGGTAAATAATCATCCTAAAAACCCCTAAAACATAATCACAATAAAACATTCAACACTCAACACCATGGAACCCTAAACTTTGATACCTAATAAATTGTATCCCCTAGCCTAATTAAACATGGAACACATATCCCCAGGAAACCCTAAACAAACATCCCCAGGAAACGCTATCCACTAAGACCCATGAGGCCCAAAATACATATCCCTAGAAACCATGAACACTCATCTTAAAAAAACCCAACATACACATCCCCATGAATCCCTAAACCCTGAGCACTAGGAAACCATAAATCCTCTTCCCCATGAAACACAAAACCCTCAGCCCTATAAAACAAAAAAACTCACCCAAATGAAACCTTAAGACCTTATACACATGAAACCCAATACCCTCAACACCATGATACCCAAATCCTTCATCCATAATAAAAAAACCGAACCTTTAACCCCATGAATCCCATTACCCAAAGTCCCAAGAAACCCTGAACCCACAGACCCACATAGCCATGATCCCTCAACTCTACGAAACCTAAAACCTAAACCCTCAACCCTATGAATCACTAAAATCTCAACCACAAAACACTTATCCCTCTTCCCCAAAAAATCCCAAAACTAAAAAACTACAAAAACCCTAATCCCTCATCTGAAAAGAAACCAAAACCCGCATCCCAAAAAAAAACCAAAAATCCACTATCATAATAAACCCTTAAACCGATTCCAAAAAAACCATAAACACTATGCACTAGAAAACCAGAAACAGTCGTCTCAAGAAAACCGTAAACCCTTATCCCCATGAATCCCTAAACCCTCAAGTATATATATCATAATCCCTCATCCCCAGAAAACCTTAAACCCTATATCCTAATCCCAATCAATCCCAAAATTCTCTACCCCATAAATCACTAAACCCCCAACCCCATAACCCTCTTCCCATGATTTCCCTTAACCATTAATAACTATAACATATAAACCCTTATCCCTCAAAACCCAAAACACTCACCAAGAAAAACAAAAAACCCTCATCCCTAAAAAACCCTCAAACCGCATCCTAAGAAACCAAAAATTCTCATCCCCAAAAAACATTAAAAATCATCCCCAAAAAACCCTAAACCCTATGAAAAACGAACAAACCTAAAGCCCCATCACGATAACCCCTAAACCCTTATCCCCAAAAAAAACATAAACCATACACCCCAAAAATCCCTAAACCCTTATCCCCAAGAATATTTAAAACCATATACCCCAAAATCCGTAAACCCTCATCCCTAAGAGGCCCTTAACCCACATCCAAAAATCCCACAAAACACTCAACCTAATAAATAATATGTAAGAACCCAGTTTTTGCTGTGAAAGACTTTGGAATATTCTTGATAATATTCCAGGGAAGCGCCTTCAGACGGCGTGCGATTCCGAGCCCTGGAGTGGCCGGAATTAAATTTTCAGTGTGTTCACACTTTAAATGTTAAAAAAATGAGATAAATCCTAAACGGAGTTCCAGATCAGGGATACGAGTGTACGGATGGGTCCGTAATGGGGCTTTTACCCTAGGAACGACATAAAACTTGTCTGTGCGGGATGTTTGGACTCCTCGCCCGCTCCCGGAACGTTCAACGGATAAATAGATTAATTAATTTATTCGTTTAATGGCGAAATGCTAGTATCTCTTAAACGGTGAATCAGATTGAAAAACTGAGGGCACCTTTGAGTTCATAGCATGCCATTTACCCTAGAAGGGGTATAAGTTTCATGGGCGCGGGCCGTTTGTGAAAAATGGCCCCGGGGGCATTTTCGTAATTTGGCGGCCTCGGGCGCTAAGTTTAAAAACTTTTGAATGGGGTCTCTGATTAAAATTCTGAGACTGATGTTGTGCTCGAGAGGTGGTTTTCACCCTAGGGGAGGCTTAACCTTGACCCGGTCGAGTGTTTCGGGCGCAGGATAAATTGGGGGTTAAATTAATTAAAAATTTATTTAATTTCTTTTTAAACCCCACCCACACCCCTCTCCTTCCTCTTTCCCCTGGCAGAAGAGCTCAACCAAGAAGGAGGAGCTCCTCCTCTCCTCCTCCCCTCTGGTGAGGAAGCTCCGATGAGGTGTGGATCGCCGTCGAAGCTCCGGGCAGCCCCTAGCAGGTAGGATTTATCGTTTTCATTTTCTATTTCCTTACCTACATTGTGCCCAAATCCTTGTATCAAACCTCCACCTAATTATCGATCAAATCCCATGAATGCGTAGTAGGGGTTTTTCTCTTCCCATCGCATTTTCCGGAATTTAATTTTGACTATGGAGGAGCTCGCAATCGGCCGCCGAAATTTGCGGGTTTTTGGAGTTCTTCCAGCCCGGTTGGCGGGTTTCAGGCGGTGGCTGTGCGAGCGGAGCTGAGCGGAGGACGGCGTGGCGAATGGTGGTCGATCGCGGCTTTCAGGCGGTGGCTCTCGCGACGACGGCGTGCGGCAGCAGGCGGCTGCGGACGGCAGGCTGTGGGCGGCGGGGCTCCCTCGGTGAGCGGCGGTCGGCACCGGCTCGAGCGGAAGAGGCCGACGTGCCTGCTGAGGCGACCCGAGAGGGCCGTGAGCCACTGGGGGCGCCGAGCGGGAGCACCGTCCGGTGTGCCGGCCGGTCGGCGCAACAGCAAGGGTCGCAGTGCACGACCCTGCTCGGGAAATAGAGACCCGCCATCAGCGGGTCTCCATGGGGAAGAAGGCCGACCGGCAAGCGGCCGGTCGGTGGAAATAAAAAAAAAGAAAAAAATATATAATTAAGTTAATAATAATAATAATAATAATAATAATATTATTATTATTATTATGGAAATGATTTATGTTAATAAATCATAAAATAGGGGTCGGTTCCACGTGCCGTCAGTGGCAGCATGGACCTTGCGTCGTGAGGAACGTTTTGAAGTAGTTTCAGGAATTTTTAATTCCCGAAACGAGGGGCCTCGGAGGCGTGATAAAACTTTAAGTGAACGGGCATTTTTTTTGGGAATCTTGTTTTGAGCGACGCGGATGCATGCGACGTCTGCATTGAGTGCCGTCAGTTGCGTTGGGACCCTAGCACAAGGGAGAAGGTTTCTAGGGCAGTTTCAGGCATTGAGACTAGATTTGAGGCGTGGGCCCCACGACCCGTCTTCCGAGCTGCGTGCAGCGTTTAGCGACTTTCTCGTCGGGGGTCCGTTCGGGGCGTGCGAGTAGTCGATTCTGGGTTTTTTTACGAGGGGATTGCAATGATGCAATCTGCCAGCTTAAATTCGGCGCGGTGGTGCAGGCCCCACGAGGGCCGTTGGGGTGTTGACGGTGTTTTTGCAGCAGTATCACCGGGTGACTGTTTTGGACAAATGAGTAGTCCATCTTGTGTACTTTATTAAGAGGATTGCAACGGTGCTATCCGTTCGTTGTGTTTCGGGACCGGGATGCGGGTCCCACGTGGCACCGCTCGTGTGCGGTGCGCCGGGATGCACCTTTTTCTCCGGATATCCGTTGCACTAAAGTGAGTAGTGCTTTTGATGTGTTTTCATGAGGGGATCACAATGGTGCGATGCGCCCGACTGTTTTCGGGGCCGAGGCTCGGGATCACGGGACGCCGTTCGGGCATGAGGCGGTGTTGGCGACTTTTCCGTCGGATATCCGTTGGAGGTGAGTAAGTAGTCGATCTCGCGTGTTTTTCCGCGAGTATTACAACGGTGCGATCCTTTTGGTTGTGCGGAGCCTCTTGCACGATCTTGTTAAATGTGGAAGCATGGAAGGTGCTCTAGTGGTGGTTCTCCCTACATTGTTTGTAGCGGACCTTTGGCGTGTGATCGCGCACTCTTAGGAGAGTGACATAAATGGTTCACGAGATGTGGCTGGTTGTGCCTGGGCGTTTGAGGTGGAGTTGTTACGTCACGCCTTCACGTTGACGTTGGGTGTCATGCGCACAATATCCCTTGGGCTGGAGACGTGGTATACTCTGGGATTATACGAGAATGCCTGGAGGTACATGTGGTTGTTCGTAACTAAGAACGTTGGTGTGTTTAGTTGGGGTTGAGATGGGGCAACACGTTGTGTGGGCCCCACATGCATGTCGGGTTCTACTTGCGTACTTCGACCCCTTGCGACGTAGAGGGTCCCTCTGTGTGTTTGTTTGACCAGTAGGGTGGATTTGTTCCCCTGGCTCTGTGCTCGTTGGTTGACCAGCTGGGTTGAGTGGTCTCCCCCTGGTTTAGTTCTCGATGGATTGACCAGTAGCGGTGCTAGTGACACCCAGTGATGGAGAAGACATTGCACCTCATTTGGGTGAGTTGTTCTGGAGTTGGGAGGTTGCGCAACACCCACTCCGTGTTCGGTCGGCTAGTGTTTTACCCTCCTGTAGAGATGGCAGAGCGGTTCTGAGTTTTACCCTCCAGCGTGGCTGGGCAGTGGGTTACTCATCGACTTCCTCGGGCTTACCCTCTAGCAGGGCTGGGAAGTGGGTTGCTCACTGACTTCTAGGGTTTACCCTCCAGTAGAGACTGGGAAGTGGGTCACCCGACGCTATTATGGTCTACCCTCCAGTAGAGACTGGGCAGTGGGTCACCCGACGACCTCTTCGGGTCTACCCTCCAGCAGGGCTGGGCCGTGGGTCGCCCGTCGTCTAGTTTCAGGTCTACCCTCCAGCATGGCTGGGCAGTGGGTCGCCTGTCGACTTATTCCAGGTCTACCCTCCAGTGGGGATGGGCAGTGGGTCGCCTGACGATGTAATTTGGTTTACCATCCAGCAGGGCTGGGCAGTGGGTCGCCTGATGATGTGTTAGTGTTTACCCTCCAGCAGGGCTGGGCAGTGGGTCACCCGAAATCTGATTATGGTCTACCCTCCAACGGGGCTGGGCAGTGGGTCTCCTGACGATGTATTAAGGTCTACCCTCCAATGGGGCTGGGCAGTGGGTCGTCGGATGATGTCTTATGGTTTACCCTCCAGCAGGGCTGGGCAGTGGGTCACCTGATATCTGGTTATGAATTATCCTCTAGCAGGGCTGGACAGTGGGTCATTTGTTGGCATTCCAGACTCAGTCCTTAGTACTAGGCTAGTTTGTGGCTTTCCTCCGTGGTTACCGGAGCGGGACCCTTGGTTATACGGTTCAGTGTTGTGACAGCTTGACTTTGAGGAGACCTCTCGACTGCGGGGCAGTGACGAGGTGTGGTTTGACTTTCCCTTGAACTCTCATGTTCGAGGGGCACTTTCCCCACCGATACGCATTCTTGTGATGCAATCTAAAACCGTGCGGGCGAGTCAGTGCCGCCCAAAGCGGATAATATCAAGGTGCGGTGACTGATCCCCTTGGCTTGCGGTTCAGGGCAGACGTACGGGATGCTGGGCATTGATGGTGTTATATCTGGGACTGTTGGCGACACTTTTCTTGGGCTGAGCTACGGGATGGAGATCCCCTTACGAGCTTATTCGGGCTTCTTGGCAGAGCATATATATGTATATACCTCGTACGAGTACCCACTCCTTGGGTTTTGGCTGCTCTCCTTCCAAGAGAGGCGAAGACGTGTGGGGTATGCCACGTGCTTTCCGTGTCTAGCTTCTCGTGGTTGGATGAGTGTACTCTCCTACTATAGGTAGCGAAGACTCGACGGGAAGTTCGTATTCTCACCGTTTCCAGCTCCTTGTGCCTGGATGAGTCTATCACTTTTCTCTTGTTGGCTTGAGCTGGACTCTTACTGCACTTTCAGTTGTACTCTTATAATTTTCTGTTCGCTCAACCGCTCACCCTTCGGTACCTCCTTTGTTGCTCCCTCGAGCCTTCGGGGTATCCTATTGATTATTTTTATACTCACCCCTGCTTGGGCTTTGCCCGCACTTGGTGTGACCTTACAGACGATGGACAGGTGGAGCGTGGCTTCGGTGGAGTGTAGGAGCTTGGGATCTTGGACTGTGTGCGGTGGTCGTAGACGGGTTCCAGGTGGGAGACTCGTCAGCTGTTTCCATTTTGTTTACCTGTTTCCGGGTTGTGGCACATTTTGGTTGGGTGCGTGTTTTCCCCGTTGTCTTTTCAGTTTATACTTTGTAATTGTAGAGGTCGATGCACTCTTGTGGTTATATATAGCTGTTTCCCTTTTCCTTGCTTGTCTTTTATTTTACTCTGCGCGTTTGCATTGAGTGTGTTGCATGTGTGTGTACATGTACATAGGCAAAAGCCTCCCCAAGTTATTGTGCCTTCGGTGCTGGTCGCCAGCCCCTGGCCTATGGAGGCGGGGCTGGGGTTGTTGCGGCTCGAGCCAGGGTAGGGTCGGGTCGTGACAAAGTGTTATGAGAGAGGTTCATTCCATGGGATGTTGTGCGGACGTCCTTAAAAGAGGAATTGGTTGGGATATAGGGAAACAGTGTTAACGTGTCTCGAAAGCGGCTCTCAGGCCAGGGAGTCCAGTGATGGTGCGGCGGCTGACGTATCCATTTACCAGGACCTTGATAACCCGCTTTTCGACTCGGCATGCTGAGACACTTGTTGTCGGGAATGTTTGGTTTGTGCATCACATAGGACTGAGTCTTGACTGTCCTTCTTGAGTCAGCTCCCCATCGTTGTTGTTATTGGTATATACATATATTATCATCTGACCGCGGCACTCCTTGATAATATTCAGGATGTCTCCGTGAAGACAGCCAGCCCATATACCAGCTTTGGGTGCGTGACGATGACCCTGTGAGCTATGAGGCCACAGTCCACGACCCATCATGTGAGCCCCTTTCTCCGGGTGGGCCGATAGCAGCACCCCCACCTGTTGAGCAGTAGATAGTTTCAGTAGAGAAGGCTAAGCTTGAGTGCAGGATGAACACTCCGCGAGTTCCAGTGGCAGGGACCGTTGAGATTTAGTGGTGAGCCAGACCCTCAGGCAGCAGAGGTTTGGCTCGAGGCAGTGGTTCACCTTTTCAGGCTTGTGCAGACGCCGACATATCAGAGAGTGGATTTGGTAGCCAGTCTTTTTCGTGGAGCAGCTCGGCGTTGGTACAGTCTGGTGACACAGTTTCTTGACGAGTCGTCTCTTTCATTGGGGAGACATTCAGTTGTTTCTCCGTGAGGAGTTTTTCCCCTCCTGCTTGCACTCCGTTCGGATTCCGAAGCTCCTGCAGTTTCAGCAGGGAGGGATGACGGTGGCTGAGTACGCGACTAGTTTTGCAGACCGTGCACGCTTTTACCCGGACCTTTTCCATGAATACATCCTATGAGCGCGAACGTTTGAGCAGGGTCTCCGCTGAGAGATTCGTGTTGTCATAGTACCCTTGGGAATTTCTACATATGCCAGGTTTCCAGAGCAGGCGTTGGTGACAGAGGTCTTCCTATCATGTTTTGTGGTTGGTAGTGGTAGTGGGCGCGACGGAGCTGGGACTTCTGCCGTAGCTAGCAGGCGCTAGAGGACCGGACCTCTATGCAGGTGGCCTTCCCACTGCTGGTTTCGGAGACGTGGTCATATAACACTGTGGTGAAAAGGGCGCAGGGCCTTAGTTGAGGATGCCCTTCTGTGAGTGCATCCCGGGCCGTGGTCGTACAACACAGTGGCGTCGGAGGGTACCAGGGCAGCCCAGAGAGTGCTGGTGCTATGCTTGTGATGGGCGAGGTTACTTGGCATGAGACTGCCCGACCCAAGTTCTTGAGAGTTTCGGGCAGGCAGTAGGCGCACCACCACGGTAGAGGCAGCGCCAAGATCGGAGTAGTGGCCAGAGAGGTGGTGCTAGCAGAGGAGTGGGAGGAGCTGGAGGTGGGGGATGACGTTATGAGATCTCCCCATCACCACTAGGTGGTCCACGTCAGGCTCCGGGATTTGACAGTTGGGACCGCGGGCAGCCGCGAGCTTTGGATGTCTACGATCCTGCAGAGCATGGGATGATGAGAGGTACCCCTTGCGACTCATATACTTCTTGCAGTAGAATTGTTAGGCTCTGTGCGTGAAAGGATTTTCTCCCTGCTCCTTGTTCGAGGTGTTACCAGGGTGATGCAGGGGGTCGGGTGTAACCCTGTGTTGGTAAGGAGAAAGGCTTGAGACCTTTTCCTTTAGTCGATGGTGTTGAATCCTTTGCCTTTTGAGCGTGTAAGAGAGCATCGACTGTGGAACCTTGTGTGACCAGATATCCTTGGGTGTTTCACCATATGGATATTCTGAAGGAGGGAATCAGTGGGGCTTGTTCTAGGTGTGGGCGGTGATTCCAGTCGCAGCGTGCGACGTAGAGGTTTGACTGGGGAGGTGAGCTACCCCGAGGGGCTTCGGCCGTTTGAAACTGTGAAAAGGGATGGAGAGGTTCCCTACCTCCTTGCCCTAACCCCAAAGTCTAGAGTGGGTGCACGAGGTCGGCATGGGCCGACCTCGCAGTGAACGGATCGACTCTTTGGTCTGTGTGTGGTGACGCAGAGTTATGCCTGGGTTCTTCTGGGTATGGGAAATCCAGGTGTGGCTTAGTACCCTGTGTTCTTTCCTGGTTTTGCTTTTGAGGACCAAAGATTGAAGGAGGGAATGATGTAAGAACCCAGTTTTTGCTGTGAAAGACTTTGGAATATTCTTGATAATATTCTAGGGCAGAGCTTCAGACGACGTGCGATTCGAGCCCCGGAGTGGCCAGAATTAAATTTTCAGTGCGTTCACACTGTAAATGTTAAATAATGATATAACTCCTAAACGGAGTTCGGATCAGGGATCTGAGTGTACGGATGGGTCCGTAATGTGGTGTTTACCCTAGGAACGACATGAAACTTGTTGTTGTGGGATGTATGGACCCCTCGCCCGCTCCCGGAACGTTAAACAGATAAATTAATTAATTAATTTATTCGTTTAATGGCGAAATTCTAGTATCTCTAAATGGTGACTCGGATTGGAAAACTGAGAGCACCGTTGAGTTCAGATCATACCTTTTACCCTAGGAGGGGTATAAGTTTCGCGGGCGCGGGCCATTTGTGAAAAATGGCCCCAGGGGCGTTTTCGTAATTTGGCGGCCTCGGGCGCTAAGTTTAATAACTTTTGAATGGGGTCTCAGATTAAACTTCTGAGACCGCCGTTGTGCTCAGGAGGTGGTGTTCACCCTAGGGGAGGCTTAACCTCGACCCTCGTCGAGTGTTTCAGTCGCGGGATAAATTGGGGGTTAAATTAATTAAAAATTTAATTAATTTCTTTTTAACCTCACCCCCACCCCTCTCCTTCCTCTTCCCCCTGGAAGAAGAGCTCAACCAAGAAGGAGGATCTCCTCCTCTCCTCCTCCCCTCCGGCGAGGAAGCTTCGGCGAGGTGCGGATCGCCGACGAAGCTCCGGGCATCGCCCAGCAGGTAGGATTTATCGTTTGCATTTTCTATTTATGTACCTACTTTGAGCCCAAATCCTTGTATCAATCCTCCGCCTAATTATCGATCAAATCCCAGGAATGCGTAGTAGGGTTTTTCTCTTCCCATCGCATTTTACAGAATATAATTTTGACTACGGAGGATCTCGCAATCGGCCGCCAAAATTTGCGGGTTTTTGGAGTTCTTCTGGCCGGGTTGGCGGGTTTCAGGCGGTGGGTGGGCGAGCGGAGCCGAGCGGAGGTCTGTGGGGCGAACGGTGGTCGGCTGCGGGTTTGAGGCGGCGACTCTGGCGACGATGGCGTGCGGCAGCATGCGGCTGCAGACGGCAGGCCGGGGGCGGCGGGGCTCCCTGGGTGAGCGGCGGTCAGCGCCGGCTCGAGCGGAGGAGGCCGACGAGCCTGCGGAGGCGACTCGCGAGGGCCGTGATCCACTGGGGGCGCCGAGTGGGAGCAAGCGGCCGGTCGGCGCAGCAGCAAAGGTCGCAGCGCGCGACCCTGCTCGGGAAACAGAGACCCTCCATCGGCGGGTCTCCGCGGGGAAGAAGGCCGACCGGCCAGTGGCCGGTCGGTGGAAATAAGAAAAAAAAGAATGGAAATATATATAAATATATATATAATTAAGTTAATAATAATAATAATAATAATAATATTATTATTATTATTATGGAAATGATTTATGTGAATAAATCCTAACCAGGGGTCGGTTCCGCGTGCCGTCAGCGGCAGCGCGGACCTTGCGTCATGAAGAACGTTTTGAAGTGGTTTCAGGAATTTTTAATTCCCGAAACGAGGGGCCTTGGAGGTGCGACGCGTCTTTAAGTGAACGAGCGTTTTTTCCGGGAATCTTGTTTTGAGCGGCGCGGACGCATGCGACGTCCGCTTTGAGTACCGTCAGTTGCGTTGGGACCCTGGCGCAAAGGTGAAGGTTTCCAGGGTGGTTTCGGGCGTTGAGACTGGATTTTAGGCGTGGGCCCCACGACCCGTCTTCCGAGCTGCATGCAACGTTTAGCGACTTTCTCATCGGGCGTCTGTTCAGGGCGTGCGAGCAGTCGATTCTGGGAGTTTTTTTGAGGGGATTTTAATGGCGCAATCTTCCCGCTTAAATTTGGCGCGGTGGTGCGGGCCCCACGAGGGTCGTTGGGGCGTTGACAGTGTTTTTGCAGCAGTATCACCGGGTGACTATTTTGGACAACTGAATAGTCCATCTTGTGTACTTTTTTCAAGTGGATCGCAACGGTGCGATCCGTTTGTTGTGTTTCGGGACCGGGATGCGGGTCCCACGTGGCACCGCTCGTGTGCGGTGCGCCAGGATGCACCTTTTTTTCCGGATATCCATTGCACTCAAGTGAGTAGTGCTTTTGACGTGTTTTCCTGAGGGGATCGCAATGGTGCGATGCGCCCGACTGTTTTCGGGGCCAAGGCTCGGGATCACGGGACGCTGTTCGGGCGTGAGGCGGTGTTGGCGACTTTTTCGTCGGATATCCGTTGGAGGAAAGTAAGTAGTCGATCTCACGTGTTTTTTTGCGAGGATTACAACGGTTCGATCCGTTTGGTTGTGCGGAGCCTCTTGCGCGATCTTATTAAATGTGGAAGCATGGAAGGTGCTCTAGTGGTGGTTCGCCCTATCTTGTTTGTAGCAGACCATTGGTGTGTGATCACGCACTCTTAGGAGAGTGACATAAATGGTTCACGAGATGTGGCTGGCTGTGCTTGGGCCTTTGAGGTGGAGTTGTTACGTCACGCCTTTGCGTTGACATTCGGTGCCGTGTGCATGATAGCCCTTGGGCTGGAGACGTGGTATACTCCGAGAGTATACGAGAATGCTTGGAGGTACGTGTGGTTGTTCGTACCTAAGAACATTGGTGCGTTCAGTTGGGGTTGAGATGGTGCCACACGTTGTGTGGGCGCCACGTGTGTGCCGGGTTCTGCTTTGCGTATATCGACCCCTCGCTACGTAGAGGGTCCCTCTGTGTGTTTGTTTGACCAGCAGGGTGGAGTTTTTCCCCTGGCTCTGTGCTCGTTGGTTGACCAGCAGGGTTGAGTGGTCTCCCCCTGGTTTCATTCTCGATGGATTGGCCGGTAGCGGTGCTAGTGACACCCAGTGCTGGAGTAGACGCTGCACCTCTTTTGGGTGAGTGGTTCTGGAGTTGGGAGGTTTCCCGACACCCACTTTGTGTTTGGTCGGCCAGTGTTGTACCCTCTTGTAGAGATGGCAGAGCGGTTCTGAGTTTTACACTCCAGCGGGGCTGGGCAGTGGGTTACTCATCGACTTCCTCGGGCTTACCCTCCCGCAGGGCTGGGCAGTGTGTTGCTCACTGACTTCTAGGGTTTACCCTCCAGTACAGACTGGGCAGTGGGTCACCCGACGCTATTAGGGTCTACCCTCCAGCAGAGACTGGGTAGTGGGTCACCCGACGACCTCTTAGGGCCTACCCTCCAGCAGGGCTGGGCAGTGGGTCACCCGTCGTCTAGTTCCAGGTCTACCCTCCAGCAAGACTGGGCAGCCTGTCGACTTATTCTAGGTCTACCCTCCAGCGGGGTTGGGTAGTGGGTCGCCTGATGATGTAATTTGGTTTACCCTCCAGCAGGGCTGGGCAGTGGGTCGCCTGATGATGTGTTAGGGTTTACACTCCAGCAGGGCTGGGCAGTGGGTCACCCGATATCTGATTATGGTCTACCCTCCAGCGGGGTTGGGCAGTGGGTCGCCTGACGATGTATTAAGGTCTACCATCCAGCGGGGCTGGGTAGTGGGTCGCCGGATGATGTCTTATGGTTTACCCTTCAGCAGGGCTGGGCAGTGGGTCACCTAATATATGGTTTTTAATTACCCTCCAGCAGGGCTGGGTAGTGGGTCATTTGTTGGATGTCCAGACTCAGTCCATAGTACTAGGCTAGTCTTTGGCTTTTCTCCGTGGTTACTGGAGTCTGACCCTTGGTTATACGGGCCAGTTTTGTGACGTCTTGACTTTGAGGAGACCTCTCGACTGCGGGGCAGTGACGAGGTGTTGTTTGACTTTCCCTAGAACTGTCAAGTTCGAGGGGCACTTTCCCCACCGAGACGCGTTTTTGTGACGTGATCTAAAACTGTGTGGGCGAGTCAGTGCCGCCCAAAGCAGTATCAAGGTGCGGTGACTGAGCCCCTTTGCTTGAGGTTTAGGGCAGACGTGCGGGATGCTGGGCATTGATGGTGTTATATCTGGGATTGTTGGTGACACTTTTCTTGGGCTGAACTACGAGACAGAGATCCCCATACGAGCTTGTTCAGGCTTATTAGAAGAGCATATATATGTATATACCTCATACGAGTACCCACTCCTTGGGTTTTGGCTGATCTCCTTCCAGGAGAGGCGAAGACGCGTGGGGTATGCCACGTGCTTTCCGTGTCTAGCTTCTCGTGGTTGGACGAGTCTACTCTCCTTCTATAGGTAGCGAAGACTCGACGGGAAGTTTGTCTTCTCGCCGTTTCCAGCTCCTTGTGCTTGAATGAGTCTATCTCCTTTCTCATGTTGGGTTGTGCTGGACTCTCACTGCACATTCAGCTGTACTCCTCTACTTTTCTGTTCTCTCTACCGCTCACCCTTCGGTACCTCCTTTGTTGCTCCCTCGAGCCTTTGGGGTATCCTACTTAGTATTTTTATACTCACCCCTATTTCGGATTTTCCGCACTTGGTGTTCCCTTGTAGACGACGGACAGGTGGAGCGTGAATTTGGTGGAGCGTAGGAGCTTGGGAGCTTAGACCGTGTGCGGTGGTCGTAGCCAGGTTCCAGGAGGGAGACTCGTCAGCTGTTTCCTTTTTTTTACCTGTTGCTGGGTTGTGGCACTTTTTGGTTGGGCTCTTGTTTTTCCCCTTGTCTTTTCAGTTTGTACTTTGTATTTGTAGAGGTCGATGCACTCTTGTGGTTATATATAGCAGTTGCACTTTTCCTTGCTTGTCTTTTCTTTTACTTTGTGCTTTTGCATTGAGTGTGCTGCGTGTGTGTGTACAGGTACTTAGGCAAAGGCCTCCTCAAGTTATTGTGCCTTCGGCGCTGGTCGCCAGCCCCTGGCCTATGGAGGCGGGCCTGGGGTAGTTGCGGCTCGAGCTCGGGTAGGGTCGGGTCGTGACATAATAAAACCTCATATCCATAAAACTATAATCCCTTATCACATAAAAACCATAATCCCAACCCCCCCCCCCCCAAAACCCTAACCCTCTTCTGAATAAAACATAAAGCATCTTCCCATTAAAACCCTAAACACTAAGCAATATATAACACTAAACATTTATCCCCATAAAAATATATACCCCAACACTGAAATACACAAAACCCTTATCCCCAAAAAAAACCCTAATACCATAACCACATTAAATCCTAATCCCATAAACCTAAAAAAACCTATACCCTCAGACCATAAAAACAATAAATCCATAGCCATAGAAACCCCTATACCCTCACCCAAAAACAAAAAAAAAACCCCATCCTCAAAAAAATCTAACCAATCATCCCAACTCAACACTAAACCCTCATCCCCAAAAAAACGACAAACCCTCATTCCTAAATAACAAAAAAACCTAACCCCCAAATATAAAGTAACCCTTTTCCCCAAAAACCAAAAACCCTCATATCTAACAAATCATAAACCCAAAACCCAAAAATAATCAAAAAAATAATACACTAAAACTCTTATTCTCCATCACCAAAAACACTAAAACATAATAGATATATAACACTTAACCATCATCCCCAAAAACCATAAACCCTTAGCCCCAAAAAACCTTAAACCCACATCCCCAAAAACCCAAAACCCGGATCCCAAAACAAACCCCAATCCCTCATCATCAAAAACCCACAATCAATTAGCCACAAATAATCCATCCCCTTTATAAAAAAACCCTAAACCGTAATCCAAAAAACCATATAGACTTATCCCCAAAAATACCATAAACCCCCCAAAAAATCTGACTATCATCCCCAAAAAAACCTAAACCCATAGCTCCAAAAATCCCAAAACAATAATCCCTAAAGAAAAACGAAACTCGTCAATTCCAAAAAACCTAAAGCCTCCTCTATAAAAACTCTAAACACATTACTCCATAAAACCCTTAAGCCCTAATCCCACATAACCCAAAACCCATATCCCCCAAAAATATATTACACTCATCCCTAGAGAACCCAAAAAACTACGCATCAGAAAACCCTACAACTCCAACAACAAAAAACTATAAACCCTCAGTCCTAAAACCCCCAAAACCCTAATCCCAATAAACCCAAACCCTCACCCCTATAAAAACCTAACCCCTAAACCCTTGAATAATATATAAATTTTTCCCTAGAGAACCCTAAACACTCATCCCAAGAAAAACCTAAACCCTATGACATAGAAAACCTTAAACCCACAACCATAACAAACCAGAAAACTTCAACCTCATTAAAAAATAAGCACCTATCCCCAAAACCCCCTAAACTGTCATCCCCAAAAATCACTAAACCATTAGAACTAAAAAACCATAAACCATCATCCATAAAAATCCCTAAACCTACTTCCCGAGATAACTATATTCCCTCTTCCCCAGAAAACCCCAAACCATAATCCCTAGATAACCCTAAATCCATGGCCACCTAAATCCGTAAACCCTCAGAGCATGAAATACATAAACACTAATCTATAGAAAACCATAAACCATATACCATAGGAAACTGTAAACCATATTCCCTGGAAAAACATGAACCCTCTCTAATAGAAAACCCTAATCCTTCAACAACAAACAATCATAAACCGTAAACCCTATTACCTTGGGAAAAAGAAATCATTATCCATAGAATAACGTAAACCCTCATCCATTGAAACCCCTAAACCATCATCCCTATAAAACACTAGACCCCCATCCTCAATAAACATAAAAAACACATCTTTAAAAAACAAAAAATTTCATACCCTCCCAACTATAAATCCATAAACCTTGAAAACCCAAAACCCTCAACCTCAGAAAACACTAAACAATCAATCCTAGTAAACCCTTAACACTCAAAACTTGAAAACCCAAAAGCCTCATCCTTATAATACCCTAAACCATCATACCCAAAAAACCGAAAACCCTCATCCCAAGAATACCATCATTTTGTATCCCCAAAAAACCCTGAACGCTCATCCCAAGAAATCCCTAATCCCTCACCCATAGAAATTCCTAAACACTTAGTCTCATTTAACCCTATACCCATATCCCAAGATAACCATTAAATATCATCGATGGAAAATCATAAACCCTTCCTAATAGGAAACTGAGAACCCCCCATTCCCTGAAAACCCTAAACACACCACCCCCAAAATAATTAACCCTTATTCTAAGAAAACCATAAACCCTTGGACCCCATAACTCTAAACCCACATCCCCATAAAACACAAAACCATTACCCCTATAAAACCCAAATGCTTATCCCCATTAAAACCTCATCCCTCAGCCCCAGAAAACTATATAACATCATCACTAGAAAAACCTGAACAATCGCCTACAGAAATCAATAAAACCTCACCCCCCAAAACACTCATCCTTCATCCACTAAAAACCCTATATCCTCATCCCTTGCAAACTTGAAACCTCAAACATGAAAAATCAAAAACTCTCATCCCCAGAGAATATTTATCTTCTACACCTAAAAAACCCAAAACCCACTTCTATTGATAATACAAAAACTCTATCCCTATAATAAATAAACCCCCCTTCCATAGAAAACCGTAAACACACATTTCAAAAAAAAACAAACAAACCTCTGGAACTGGAAAATTATAAATATGCATCCTAATAAAACCATAAACCACCATCCCTAGAAAACGCTAAACCCCATCCAATGTAATCCATAAAACCCCATCCCTAGAAAATACATAGCCCCCAGACCCATAAAATCATATAACCCAAGTCCTAGAAATTATAAAACCATTAACCCTAGAAAACAGTAAATAAATAACCCTTGAAAACCATGAACCCTCATCCCTAGAAAGCACTAAACCCCACGGCCCATGAAAACCCTAATAAAAATTACTAGAAAACATTGTACACCAAGCCCTAGAATACCTCAAACCCCATACTCTATAAAACCGAAAAACATCCTTAAAACCCTTAAACCATAGCCCCATAAAACAGTAAAACACCATACCTTGATTACCCTAAGATCTCAGCCCATGAAATCCCAAAAACATAAAACCAAGAAAACCCTAAACCATTATCCATATAAAACTCTAAACACAAATCCCTAGAAAATCATAAATAAATGTCTTAGAGATTCTTAATCCCCTATCCATATAAAACCATAAACCAAAATAAATAAAAACCCTAAACCCTCATCCATTGAATGTAATAATATTTTACCCCTTGAAATCTCTTGAACCCTCATCCCTAGAAAAATCCCAAAACTTCATCCACATAAAACCCAATACACACATCAATAGAAAATCATAAACCCACCTCTAAAAATCCCTGAAGACTCATCCCTAGAAAACTGTAAACCTAGAACACCATAAAAATATATACTCTAACCTAAAAAATTCATGAACACATGCACCCATGAAACCCAAAACCAGCATCCCCAAAACCCCAAAATCCAAAATACCAAAAAAAAACCTCAAATATTCATTCCCATGAAATTACTAAACTCTATGCCCCAAAAATACTTAATCCATACTCCCAAAAATCCTTAAACCCTCAACCTGATAAAAATCTAACACCCCATCCCCAAAAAACCAAAACCCTTCTCCCCAAAACACTAAATCCATAACCCCAAAAAGTAAACTACCCCTCTGCCCATAAAATAATAAACCCACCATGCTAGAAAACTCTACACCCTCATCCCCCAAAAAACATAAAATCTCATCCCCAAAAAAACCCTAACTGCACTAGCCCAAAAAATACTAAACACAAAACCCAAAAATACCATAAATCCTTAACCCACAGAAAAATAAACCCCCATCAGCCTAGAACCCCGAAACAACAAGCCTAGAAAACCTAACCCTTCAAACCTAACAAACCTAATTCTTAAACAATTAAAAACCTCATTCCTATACCATAGGAAACCCTAGAACCACATCCAAAAAACCCTAAAACCTCTACCATATAAAACCCTAAACCATCAACCCTAGAAAACCTTGAACCCTCATCCCCTTAGAACCCTAAAACCTTATTCCAAAAAATACACAAACACTTAACCTCTGAAAAATCATAACCCTGAGCCTTTAAAAACCCTGAACCCTCATCTTCAAAATACCATAGAACGCCATCCCAAAAAAAACACAGAATGATTAGTCCAAAAAAACTAGGTACCCTCAACTCCAAAAAAAATCATGAGCCCCAGAAATCCCTGAAAACCCAACTTTAGAAAACCTTGACCTCTGCGCAATAGAAAACAAGGAGCTCTTATCCCCAAAAAACACTAAATCCTAAACTATAAAAAACCCTGAATCATATTCCCTAGAAAATGTTGAAGCCTCATCTCACCAAAACCCAGAACCCTCAATACAAAAAACACTAGATTCTCAGCACTATCAAACATCAAACCCTAAGCCCTAACAATCCCTAATGAAACCCTTAATCCATCTGCTACAAAAAATCTAAACCCTCCGCCCAAAATATCTTACAGTATTATCCCAATGAAACCCTTATCCCTCATCCCCAATACCACTAAACCGTTATCCAAAAAAAAACCTAAAACATCACCCCAATAAAACCCTAAACCCTTATCCCCCAAACAATTGAAGGCCTCAACCCCAAGAAACCATAAGCACTCATCCCAGAAAACCCTATACCCACATCCACAAAAAAAAATAAACTCTAAACCTCATTAAACCATAAACCATCATCCTAATAAAACCCTCAACCAGAAAAAACCCTAAACCATCACCTCTGAAAATCCATAAACCGTCCGAACCAAAATACACTAAACCGTCGACAAAAAAAAACTGCAAACCATTAGCATATAATACCTAAAACCTCATGTATAAAAAACATTAATCCCTACACCACAAAAAAAACATAATCCCCCAATGGTAAAAAACCATAAACCTTCATTTCCAAGAACCACAAACCCTTATTACCAAAAAAACCTCATCAACAATTAACCATAATCCACTTTCCCAAAAAACCCAAAACCCTCAACCCCAAAAAACTAAAACCATCATCCCAAAAAAACCTTAATCTCTTATCTTCATGTAACCCTATACCCACATCACCAAATAAACATAAATCCTCATCCCTAAAAACCCCTAAACCCTCATCCCATAAAAATACAAAACCCTTGTCGAAAAAACCCCTAAACCCTCATCTAAAAAAACCCAAAACACACAGCCCCAACAAACCCCAAACTCGAAGAAACAAAAAGTCCTTCAATCCTCAGCCCTAAAAATCACTAAATTCTCAGCTCCAAAAAACCTTCAAATCTTGCCCCAAAAACGATAACACTCATCCATAGAAAACTATCAAATCTTCTCCCTAAAATCCTTATATTATTGGCCCCAAAAAACTATAAACCCCCTCTACCAAAAAACTATAAACCATCAAACCCAAAAAAACGCAAATGCTAAAACACCAAAAACCATAAACACTTTTCCTTAAAAAATCCTAAAACTTCATAAAAAAAACTCCAAACACTTAGGCCCAGAAACATGAAACCCTTAGCCCCAATAATCCCTAAACGCTCAGCCCAAAATACAAAAAACCCTCAATACCAAAATAACTAAACCACCATATATAAAAAATCAAAAAACCACTTCCCCAAGAAACACCAAAAAATCATCCTTGAAAAAACCTATGCCCTCAGACCTAAAAAACCTAAACTCTTAGCCTAAAAAAACAAAAAATCACATCTGGATAATATCTAATTTTCTCAACCCCAAATAACCCTAAACACTCAGCCCCAAATATTTATAAATCCTCATCAAAAAAAACCACAAAAACCTCACCCAAAAAAACCCTATAGAACAAAAAAAATCCTGAAACCCTTAAACCCAAAACCCTCATCCAAATGAAACCCTAAACTCGAACACCATATCCCTCAATAACCTAAAAATTCATCCCACAAAATTAATAGTCCCTCATAAAAAACCCCAACCACTCATCCCAAGAAAACATAATACTTTCATAAAAAAACATTAAACCCTCCACCACAAAAACACAAATCCCTTAACCACAAAAAACAAAAATACATTAGTTGAAAAACCATAAACCCTCATCCCCATACACAATAAATATTCAAATCCATAAAAAAATTAACTATAACCCTCCAATAATCATAAAATATCAACATCAAAAACCCATAAACCCATTGTACCAAAAAAAATACTAAACCCTTAGCCCCAAAAAATTATAAACCATCATCTCCAAAATATACAAAACCATCTGCCCTAAAAACTAGTAAATAAACCATCACCGAAACTCCTAAACCTCAACTAATAAAATCATAAACCCTTGCCCAAAAAAATTCTAAACCCACATCCTCATAAAACCATAAACCCTCATTCTCAAAATACCCAAAACCCACATCCCTAAAAAACATGAAACCCTCAGCAAAAAACCAAAAAACCCATAATTCTAGAAAACCCTAAACCCTTATCCCAATAAATGAAAATAATCTTTCATTAAACCATTCACTGAAAAAACCCTAAAACTCTATACCAAAAAACCAAAAACCCTCATATCCGAAAAATCCCAAACCTCTCAGACCAATAAAAGTGTAATCCCACAACCCTAAAAAATCCTAACCCATAAGCACTAAAAACCCTCATCCCCCATACCCAAAAACCCATAAACACTCATCCCTGTAAAATCATCTACCCTCTTCCATAAAAAAACTTATACCTTCATCCCCCAAAAAACTATCTACCATCATCCTAAAAAAATACTAAACCCATGTTCCAGAAAAAACCCTAAATTGATAGACTAAAAAACCCTAAAGGTCAAACCCAAAATACCCTAAAACCTCAGCCCACAAAAATAGTAACCACTAATACCAAAGTAATAAAAAATACATAGTTACATAGAATACCTGAAACCATCATCATTAAAAACCCTAAACCCTTATCCGCAAAAACCGTTGAATCCTCTGCCACAAAAAACCATAAAACCATATTCCAAAAAAAACCTAATCTCTCATCCCAAAAAACCACAAACCCATTGTCTCAAAAAAATCTAAACCCACACCCCAAAAAAACATGAACCATTATCTCTAAAAACCAATAAACCAAGATCCCCATAAAACCCTACCCCTCTGTTCAAAAAAATAGTAATCCCATGCCCCTAAAAATTCCAAACCCACATCCTCGAAAAAACCAAAACCCACTACCCGAGACAAAAACCCTAAACCCTCATTACCAAAATACCCTAACACCTAATACATTTAAAACCCAAAAACCCATATCCATAAAAAACATAAACCCACATCCCCATAAAACCGTATAACCATTATTCCAAAAAAATAAACCTCATCTCTAAAAAACCCTACGTAGATTCCCCAAAGAAACTCTACACAATCGACCCCAAAAAACACTAAATACCCATACCTAAAAATCCTATATCCTCCTATTTAAAATCCACTATATCATAAACCACTAATTAGCCTAAAATATTTACACCAAAAACCCCAAATCCCTCATCCACCAAATCTAATCAGTACATGTAAAAAAGACCTAAATCCTCATCCCAAAAAATCCCAAATACCTCTCCCCCAAAAGTAATAAAAACTCTTAAAAAACCCTAAACACATAGCCACAAAAAAATGAACACTATTATAAAAAACCATATACCCTAAAACTTCAGCCTAGAAAACAGAATCTATCATCCAAAAAAACCCTCAACCCTAAAAAACTATAAATTCATTGCCCAAAAACCCCTAATCACTCCGGTCTCAGAAACCAAAAAACCTCATCCCCCAAAACCCTAAAGCCTCAAACCTAAAAATCAATAAACCATCATCCCCCAAAAAACCTAATCCTTCATCCAAAAAATACTCAAATCTCATCTGAGAAACCCCAAAAATCCACAGCCCCCCAATAAAAGACCTCACCCCAAAAAAATTCATAAACCTCATCCTCCAAAATCCCTAAACCGTAATCCCCAAAAAACCATAAATACTCATCCAAAAATACCCAAATCCCATAAACAAAAGATACCCTAAACCATAAGTAGCTAAAAAACCTAAATGATAAGCCACAAAAAACCCAAAACCATTAGTCCAAAAAAATCCTAAACCCTGGAGTCCCAAAAAACCTATACCATAATCCCCAAATATCTTGAAACCACCAGCCCCCACGAATCCATAAATATTTTGCCCCATGAAACCCTCAAACCTAAATAACCTAAAGCACTTAGCCACAAAACCCCCAAATCCTTATCCCAAAACCCCCAAACATTCATCCCCAAAAAACACCAACCCCTTAGCCTAAAAAAACCCTAAATCCTAAATACACTAAACTATAAAAATTTATCCCAAAATATACGTACACCCTTATCCCCCATTGAATATTAATCCATAAACGAAAAAACCCAAACCATCAGTCTGAAAATATCTGAAACACTCATCCCCCAATAATTCCAAACCCACATCCTTAATAAGAACTAATAATTATTCACCCCAAAAAATTATAAACCCTTTTAAAAACAAAACCCTTAAGAGATGGCCACAAAAATCCAAAAACACTAATCCCTAAAAACCATAAAAAGTGATCCAAAAAAACCCTAAAACTTATCCACTAAAAATCCCAAAAACCCCCAGTCACAAAAAACCCTAATCCCACAGGCCCCAAAAAATATAAACACATAGCCCCAAAGAACATTAAAACCCCCTCCCAAAAAAACATACCCATCCATGCCAAAAAATCGTAAACCCAAGACATGAAAAAATCCACAACCGTCATCCATAAAAAAATGAAGCCCTCATTAAAAAAACTAAACCCCAAACCCAAAAAACCACTAAACCCTCACCCCCATAACTGAAATCCATTATCCATATACGCCTATAATCCCTTGTCCCCAAAAAATGATAAACCCTCAGGTGTAAAGAAAATGATACCCCACAACACCAAAAAAATGTACACCCTTATACCAAAAAAACACTAACCCTAAGACCTTGAATACCTCTAAAACTCCATCACCAATAACCTGAATCCTTCATCTATTAATAAAATTAAATATTTATACCCAAAAAATACCTAAATCCCCTTCCCAAAAAAATCAATAAATCATAGGCCCCAAAAAACCCTACACCCTTAGCCCCAAAAACATAAACCCTCATCCCTAAACAACTCAATACCCTTTGCCCGAAATAAAAAGAAGTCCTTAAACCATAAAAAAACCCAAAACCTCAGCCCCTAAATACCAAAAACCCTCATGCTCAAGGAGCCCTTAACCCTTATCCAGAAAAATCGCCAAATAATAAACCAGAAAAAAACCAAACCCCTCATCCCTAAAAAGGTGGAAACCTCGAGCCCCAAAAAACCGAAACACATGGCCCAAAACCCTGAACACATTCCCCCCAAACCCAAGACACTCATCCCAAATAAATCCTAAACATTCGACACCAAATACCTCATACACTAAACCATAGTAATCCATAATCTGTTAGTCCCACAAAACTGTAAACCCTCATTCCCCAAAATACACTAAACTCATGGGCCCCAATAAATAGTACCCTTTATCCGCCTGAAACCCCAAACCATAGGCACCAAAATACCCAAAAACACCATTTTCCAAAAAAATAAACCATCATCCCCCAAAACAACATTCTTTTATTCCTAAAACACCCTAAACCCTCAACTAAAAATTTCCAAAAAACCCTCATCCACATAGAACCTCTAACCCATGACCCTAAAAACCACAAAAATGTTTCCCCGCAAAAAAAAAACCCGAAATCCATTTCCCCAAAACCCAAAACCCTCATCCCCAAAACCACAAAACCCTCCGCCAAGTTAATACATTAACCCTCTTCCCCAAAATAACATATACCCTCATCCCTAAAACCCTAAACCCTTCTCCAAAAAATAATAATACCAAAACCCCAACCCTAAAACCACTAAACCCTTATTCCTAAAATACCACAAACCACAAATAGGAAAAAACACCAAACCTTCAACCCAATAAAATACCCAAACCATCATTCAGAAAATAGTATAAACCATTTCCCTAAAAAACACCAACCATCATCCCAAAAAAACACCAAACCATAATCCCCAAAAAAACCCTTAACCCACAGTTCCCAAAAAAAACCCCAAACCCATAACGCCCAATGCCCCTAATAATTATCCCCAAAAATCCCCTAAACACTCAGCCCAAGAAATCAAGGAACAATCATCCCCAAAATTTACTATACTCTCATAACCAAAAAAACATAAACCCTCATCCCTAGGAAACCGTAATCCATGAGCCCCAAAAAAATCATAAACCCTAACCCTAAAAAATTATAATCCATTATCACCATAAAATTTGTAAACCCTAAACCCCTAAAAACCCTAAAATCTCTGATCCAAAAAACCCCCAAACACATTGTCCACAAAACCATTATTACCTAATCCCAAAAAAACATTAAACAATAACCCCCAAACCATAAAGTGTCTACCCCACAAACCCTAATCCCATAGCCACAAAAAAACTCTATACCATCATGGTGAAAATCCATAAACCCTCTTCCCCTAAAAAACCCTAAACCCTCTACCCCAAATAACCATAATCCCACAACCCAAAAAACCTAATTCCTCTTCACCAAAAAACCCTAATAATTCACCCCAAAATAACCCTAATACTTCCTCCACAAAAATACCTTTTCCCAATTCTCCAACAAACACTAAGAACAAAACAAAAAAACATTAACTCTCTCCCATAGCCCAAAAAAACTCTAAACCCTCCACCCCCCAAAAAAATTAATCCCCTAGTACCAAAACAACATAAAACATAGAAAAAAATTATAAACTCTCCCAAAAAATTGAAACCCTTATACACAAAAAACCAAAAACCCACATCCCAAAAAATCTCTAATCCCTCATTCCAAGAAAAACCCTAATCCCACAACAGAAAAAACAATAGAACCACACCCCAAAAACCATACTCCCTCACCATTACAATACAAAAAACACTCACAATGATATACCATAAACCTTTTATGCCAATAAATCGTTCAAACTTATCCCCAAAAAACACTAAATTCTCATCCCAAAAAAACCCAGGAAACATAGAACCAAAATACAATAAAAATTCATCCTATATAACCAAAAATATCAGCCACAAAAAACCTTTTACCATCATACATATAAAACCCTAAACCCTCACCCCAAAAATTTCTAATCCAATATCCCAAAAAAACCCTAATAACTATTTCTAAAAAACCCCAAAATTGTCAGCCCCCCAAAAAACTAACCCCTCATACCCCAAAAATACTGTTTACCAAGACCCCAAACCCTAATAATACCCTAAAACAACTACCCAAAAAAACCCTAAAAACATATCCCTAAAAAATACTAAATCATCTGAACAAGAAAAACCCATTTAACTCAGAACCAAAATATGGTAAACCTTCATCACCCAAAAACCAATAATCTCAGCCACAAAAAAAACTTTACCCACGACCCCAAAAAACCCTAAACCCAAACCACCAAAAATGATAAAGTGTTATCCAATAAAATTCCCTAAACCCATAGTAGAAAAACTCTAAAAACCCTTGGACCCCAAAAATCATAAACACCTAGCCCCCAAAAATCATAAATCCTCGACCCCAAATTTACCATTTCCCATGAACCCAAACACTCAGCCTAAAAAAAACACAAACATTCAGCCCCAAAAAACCAGAAACCCCCTTCCCTAAAAAAATCATAATCTCTCTACCGTTGAAAACCATAAACCCTCATCCCCAAAAATAATAAACCCTAAACCCCCAAAAAACATAATTCCTCATAAAAAAACCAACAGAACCCTCATCCCCAAATAATCCATAAACCCTCATCCCCAACACTTGAAAACCATAAAACATTAGTCCTAGCAAATCCTATGTTGATATCCCTATAAAATCCTAAACACTCATTTGCATAAAATCCTAAAACACCGGACCCATAAAACCCAAAACCTTCATCCACAAAAAACCACAAAAACCTCACCCACAAATAACCCTTAACCCCACATGCATAGAAAACATAAACCCCTCATCCCAACATAATAAAAAACTCTTCCCTAAAAACCATAAACAATCAAACAATAAAAACTATAATCTTTAATCCCCTAAAAAGAAAAAAAACTCAACCCTAGAAAACCACAAACCCTTATTCCTAGAAAACAGTAAACCCTCAACAAAATAAAATCCTAAACCCTCATCCCCATAAGCACCTACAACCTTAGACCCATGAATCCCTTAACTTACATAACCAAAATTCCATAAACCCTCTACCGCATAAAAATGAAATCCATCATCCCAAGAAAGAAATAAATCATATTCCCCCAGAAAATCCTATATCCTCAGCCCCATAAAACCCCAAACAATCATCCCAAGAGAACCCCAAACCCTTTGTTCCATAAAACCATAAGCCCTCAGTCCTAGATAACCCTAAACCATCGTTCCATGAAAACCCTAAAGACTCATCCCTAAGAAGCCATAAAACCTCATTCCCAATAAATCCTAAACACCCAACCGAAAAAATGTAACCCATTTCCCTATAAAACCCCAAAACCACAACCCTAAAGTCCAAAAAACCATAGCTGCAGAAAAACCATAACCCACAACACCTGAAAACCCAAAAACTCTCGAACCCAAAAAACCATAATCCCTCATTCCACAAAAAACAATACCATTATCCCAAGAAAAGAGCATGAAATCAAAAAAATATTATCCCCCAAAAACCAAAAACCATCTATCTTAAAAGTATAAAACCCATCATCCCTAGAAACCCATAAACCCATAGCCTAAGAAAACCCTTCAAAATCAACCCCAAAAAAACCATAGACCCTCATCTCTCAAAAAAACTAAACCCTCAGCCTTAGAAAACCTGTAACCATTAGACCCAAAATCAAAAAACACTCAAACAAAAAAAACCATAAACCCTCATACCTTGAAAACCAAATTCCCTAATCCTAGAAAACCCTAAAATCTAACCCCATAAAATAGAAACCCTTGGGCCCCATAAAAACATATACCCTAGTCCCCAAAAAAACCTAAACCATCTTCCTCGGAAAAACCTAATAACGCAGCCCCATAAAACAGTAACCCCCCATCCCCAGAGAAACATAAACCTTCATCCCTAGAAAAATGACAAACCACATCCCTATAAAACCCCAAACACTCATACCTAGAAAAACCTAAAACCACATCCCTGATAAACCGTAAAACCTCATCCCCTGAAAACACTAACGACTCATCCAAATACATCCTTAACCCCCCATCATTAAAAAACTATAAACCCTCGGTATCAAAAAACCTAAATCCCTCAGTCCTAGAAGACCTTAACCCCTCAGTCCCCCAACAACAAAAACCCCCATCCCAAAAAAACACTGAAGCCTCTTACCCCAAAAAACCAAAACCCTCAGTCCTTGAAAAAAACCCTTAACACCAGAAAACCATAAACATTCATCTCTAAAAACCATAAATCCTTAGCCCCAAAAAACCCTAAATCCTCTTCCCAGAAAAACCAAAACCCATATTAAAAAAACCCTAAAAACTATTTACTAGAAAACATGAAACCATAAACCCAAAAAACCCCAAACCTTCAACCCCATAAAACCCTAAATACTCATCCCTAGAAAACTCTAGACCCTAAGCCCCAAAAATCCATAATGCATAACCGACAAAAATGCTAAACCCTCACTACAAATAAACCCTAAACCCTCAGTACCAAAAAACATAAAACACTCTACAACATTAGCCCTCATCCCCCAAAAACCAAAAACCCTTATCACCAAAAATAACAAAACACTCAAAAGTAGGGAAAAATGATCGCTTAACACTAGAAAATCCTAATCCATCATACCTAAAATTCTATAAACCCACATCATTGGAAAATATGAAATCCCCAACCTTGGAAAACCCGAATCCCATATCTATATAAAACTCTGAACAATAATCCCAAAAAAACCATAATCCCTTATTTCTAGAAATTACTAAACCATTAGCACCAAAAGATTCTAAACCCGACAACCTAGAAATCCTTAAACACTCATCACTTGAAATCCCTAAACCATTAGACCCCTAAAAACCATAACCCTAAACCCCTTAAGTTCTTAAACCCTTATCCCTAGAAAATTATAAAACCTCATCCTCTAAAAACCCAAAACCCTCAACTCTAGAAATAAAAAACCCTTATCCCTAGGGAAACCTAAACCTTAATCCCCAAAAAACCAAAAAAATCATCAACATAACTCCAAAACCCTCATCCCTAGAAAACTCTAAACCATCAAAAATAAGAAACCATAAAACCTCATCCCCAGAAAACACAAAACCCTACAACCCACAAAACACTAAACCATCATCTCAAAAAAAAACATAGACCATTATCCCTAGAAAAGCATAAAACCTCTTCCCCAAAACACCAGCCCCACTAAACCATAAACCCAAACAATATATATCACGAAACCCACATCCAGAAATAACCCAAACCCTCACACTATAGATTTCTTGAATCCCCATCTTGGGAAAATCTATAACCCTCAATCCTAGAAAACCATAGTCCATCCTCCCAAGAAAACAAAAAACTTTGAGCCTCAAAAAATCATAAACCATCATCTCCAAAACCTCCAAAACCTCGTCTATGAAATCTAAACATTATCCCCAAGAAACACTACACCCACTTCCCCCCAAAAAACCATCATCCATAATCAATCATCCCTAAAAAACCTAAACCATCATCCCCATAAATCCCTAAACCATTAACACAAAAAACCTTAAACCCTCAGACCCGTAATCCCAAAACCCATAGCACAAAACATCCATAAACCCTCACCCAAAAAACCCCTAAACCCTATACACAAATGTATCTAATATCTCAGCCAAAAAACCACTATTCCAAGATCCCTAGAACCCAAAAAACATGATCACTAGAAAAAAATAAACCTACATCCCAGGAAACCACAAAACCATCAACCCCCAAAAACCCTAATCCTGTACTCCCAGAAACCCCTAAACAATCATCTACAAGAATCCCAAAATCGTAGTTCCCAAAACCCCTAAACACTCTACACTGAATAACCCTAAACCCCCAGCACCAAAAGTCACCATTGTCTCAGCCCAACAAATTGTGAAACATAAAATATAAAAAAATATGAAACACTCTACCCTAAACTCCATAAAAACTCATCCCCAGAAAACCCTTTAACCCTTATCCTAAATAACCTTATACCCTCAGCTAATAAAACATTGAAAAAATAACCAAAAAACCCCTAAACCTATATCCCCATGCAAAACAATAAACTATCATCCCTAATGATTTCTAAACCCAAAAAAATAACCCTATACCCTCATCCCCAGAAAATCCTAAATCCTAATCACTAAAAGACTGTATACCACCGTCCTCGAAATACCATAAATAGTCATCCCCCAAAAAACCTTAAACCCTCATCCCAAAAAATGGACAACACTCAACCCCCCAAAAAACCATATCCCTTTGCCTAAATAATCCATTAACCCTATGCATAAAAATATCTAAAACATCAGCCCCAAACACCCTAAATGCTCATCCTCAAGAAACACTATACCCTCTTCAAAACTAACCCTAATTCATATTCCCCTGAAAACTTTAAATCCTCATACATAAGAGACCTTAATCCCTCAACCCCAAAATACTAGAAACCCTTGCCCCTAAAAATCCCTAATTTCATATCCCCAAAAAACACCTAAACCATCATCCCCAAAAAACTGTAATAAGTCAGCCCCAAAAAACCCTAAACTCTTACCCCTAAGAAAACATTAAAACTCATGCATATTTAATCATAGACCCATTTTCCACATAAATTATAAACCACTAGCCCTAAGAAACCTTAAAACTATAGCCTAATGAAATCTGAAAACATCATCCCAAATAATACTAAACCATTATCCCTAAGAAACAATAAACCGTCAACCCCAAGGCAAAATATTCCCTTGGAACTTATAATCCCTAAACCCACATCACCCTGAATCCATAATTCCTCATTCAAAAGAATATCTAAAAACCTATCCCCATGAAACCCTACATATTCTACCCCTATAAACTCTAAAAACTCTTCCCTAAGAAATAAAAAACCATAAACCACAAGAGACCCTTAACACTCAGTCCCAAGAATCCGTAATACCTTATCCCCAGTTAACCCTAGACAATCATCCCCAAGAAAAACTAAACCCTCAGTTCAATGATTCACTATATCTTAATTCCTATGATAACATAAACTCTTAGCTCCAGAAAACCAAAATCCCTTTTCCCCATGATGAGCTAAATAATCTTCCTAAAAAACCCCAAAACATAATCACAATAAAACATTCATCACTCGACACCATGGAACCCTAAACTGTGATACCTAATAAATTGTATCCCCTATCCTCATTAAACATGGAACACATATCCCCATGGAACCTTAAACAAAGATCCACATGTAATGCTAACCACTAAGACCCATGAATCCCAAAATACATATCCCCAGAAACCATGAACCCTCATCTTCACAAAACCCTAAATACTCATCCCCATGAATCCCTAAATCCTGAGCACTAGGAAACTGTATACCATATTCCCAATGAAACACTAAACCCTCAGCCCTATGAAACAAAAAAACTCACCCAAATGAAACCCTAAAACCTTATACACATGAAACCCTATACCCTCAACTCCATGATACCCAAATCCTTCATCCATAATAAAAAAACCGAACATTTAACCCCATGAATCCCATTACCCAAAGTCCCAAGAAACCCTGAACCCACAGACCCACATAAGCATGATCCTTCATCCCCACGAAACCAAAAACCTAAACCCTCAGCCGAATGAAACACTAAATCCTCAACCCCAAAACACTTATCCCTCTTCCCTAAAAAAACCCAAAACTAAAAAACTAAAAAAACCATAATCCCTCATTTGATAAGAAACTAAAACCTGCATCCCCAAAAAACCAAAAGATCCTCTATCATAATAATCCCTTAACCCGATTCCAAAAAAACATAAAAACTATGCACTAGAAAACCAGAAACACTCATCCCAAGAAAACCTTAAACCCTTATCCTCATAAATCCATAAACCCTCAAAGTCTATATACCACAATCCCTCATCCCCAGAAAACCTTAAACCTTAAATCCTAATCCCAATCAATCCAAAAATTCTCTACCCCATAAATCACTAAACCCCCAACCCCATAACCCTCTTCCCGAGATATCGCTTAACCATTAATCCCTATAACATATAAACCATTATCCCTCAAAACCCAAAACACTCACCAAGAAAAACAATAAACCTTCATCCCTCAAAAACCTCAAACCACATCCAAAGTAACCAAAAATTCTCATCCCAAAAAAACACTAAAAATCATTCCCAAAAAACCCTAAACCCTCAAAAAAACGAAAAACCCTAATGCACCATCACGATAACCCCTAAACCCTCATCCGCATAAAACATAAACCATCCGCCCCAAAAATCCATAAACCCTTATCCCCAAGAATATTTAAAAGCATATACCCCAAAATCCGTAAACCCTCATCCCTAAGAGGCCCATAACCCACATACAAAAATCCCACAAAACTATCAACCTAATAAATAATAAAACCTCATACCCATAATAAAATAATCTCATTTCACATAAAAACCATAATCCCAAATCCCCGCAAAACCCTAACCCTCCTCTGAAAAAAAAACATAAAGCATAAACCCCTTAAATCCCTAAACACTTAGCACCATATAACACTAAACACTTATCCACATAAAACACTATACCACAACACTGAAATACCCAAAACCCTCATCCCCAAAAAACCATAACACCATAACCACAAATAATCCTAATCCCATAACCCTAAAAAAACCTATACCCTCAGACCATAAAAATACTAAATCCATAGCCATAGAATCCCCTATACCCTCACCCACAAAAAAACCCCTCATCCTCAAAAAAATATAAACAATCATCCCAACTCAACCCTAAACCCTCATCCCCAAAAAAATGAAAGAACCTCATTCCTAAATAAACTAAAACCTATCCCCCAAATATAAAGTAACCATTTGCCCCAAAAAACCAAAAACCCTCATCCATAACAAATCATAAACCCAAAACCCAACAAAAATAAAAAACATTTTACACTAAAACTATTATTATCCATCACCAAAAAAAACTAAACCATAATCCCTATATAACACTAAACCCTCATCCCCAAAACCGATAAACCTTTACCCCAAAAAACCATAAACCTGCATCCCCCAAAACCCTAAACCTGGATCCCAAAACAAACCCAAATCCCCCATCCTCAAAAAACCACAATCAATTAGCCCCCAAAAAATCCATCCCCTTTTGCAAAAAACCCTAAACCGTAATCCAAAACACCATATACCCTTATCCCAAAAAATACCATAAAACCCCCCAAAAAAATTGACCATCATCCCCAAAAAAACATAAACCCATAGCTCTAAAAAACCCAAAACAATCATCCCTAAAGAAACCAAACTCGTCAATGCCAAAAAAACCTAAATACTCCTCTATAAAAACTCTAAACACTTTACTCCATAAAACCCTTAAACCCTAATCCCAAATACCCCAAAACCCATATCCCCCCAAAATAGATTACACTCAACCCTAGAAAACCCAAAAAAACTACACATCAGAAAACCCTACAACCCCAACACCAAAAAACCCTAAACCCTCAGTCCTAAAACCCCCATAACACTAATCCCAATAAACCCAAACCACCACCACTATAAAAACCTAACCCCTCAACCGTTGAAAAATATATAAATATTTCCCTAAAAATCCTTGAAACACTCATCCCAAGAAAAACCTAAACCCAATGCCTTAGAAAACCATAAACCCACAACCATAACAAACCAAAAAACTTCATCCACATTAAAAATTAAGTACATATCCCCAAAACCCCCTAAACCATCATCCCCAAAAATCACTAAACCATTAAAACTAAAAAACCATAAACCCTCATCCATAAAAATCCCTAAACCTACTTCCCAAGAAAACTATATTCCCTCTACCCCAGAAAACCCCAAACCATAATCCCTAGATAACCCTAAATCCATGGCCACCTAAATCCCTAAACCCTAAGAGAATGAAATACATAAACACTAATCTCCAGAAAAACCTAAACCCTAAACCCTAGAAAACTGTAAACCATATTACCTTGAAAAACATGAACCCTCTCCAATAGAAAACCCTAAACCTTCAACCTCAAAAAATCGTAAATCGTAAACCCTATTACCTTGGAAAAAAGATGTCATTATCCATAGAATAACGTAAACCCTCATCCATAGAAAACCCTAAACCATCATCCCTATAAATCACTAGACCCCCATCCTCAATAAACATAAAAAACACATTTTTAAAAACCAAAAATTTCATACCCTCACAACTGTAAACCTGTAAACCATGAAAACCAAAAACCCTCAACCTCAGAAAACACTAAACAATCAATCCTAGTAATACCTTAACACTCAATCCTTGAACACCGAAAAGACTCATCCTTATAATACCCTAATCCATCATACCCAAAAAAACCCAAAAGCCTCATCCCTAGAATACCATAAATCTGTATCCCCAAAAAACCCTGAACACTCATCCCACGAAATCCCTAATCCCTCACCCATAGAAATTCCTAAACGCTTAGTCTAATAAAACCCTATACCCATAGCCCTAGATAACAATTAACAATTATCGAAGGAAAATCATAAAACTTTCCAAATAGGAAACTGAGAACCCCCCATTCCCTGAAAACCCTAAACACAAAACCCCCAAAATCTTTAACCCTTATTCTCAGAAAACCATAACCCCTTGGACCCAACAACTCTAAACCCACATCCCCAAAAAACAAAATACCACTAGTCTTATAAAAACCAAATGCTTATCCCCATTAAAACCTCAACCCTCATCCCCAGAAAATTATATAACAACATCACTACAAAAACCTGAACCATCGCCTCAAGAAAACAATAAAACCTCAGCCCCCAAAACACTCATCCTCCATCCACTCTAAAACCCAATATCCTAATCCCTTGGAAACATGAAACCTCAAACCTAAAAATCAAAAACTCTCATCCCCAGAGAATATTAATCTTCTACACCTAAAAAACACAAAACCCACTTCCATTGATAACATAAAAACCCTATCCCTATAATGAATCAACCCCCCTTCCACAGAAAACTGTAAAGACACATTTCAAAAAAAAAAATCTATGGCACTGGAAAATTATAAATATGCATCCTAATAAAACCCTAAACAACCATCCCTAGAAAACAGTAAACCCAAGCCAATGTAATCTATAAATCCCCATCCCCAGAAATGAATTAGCTCCCAGACCCATAAATTCATATACCCCATGTTCTAGAAATTATAAAACCATTATCCCTAGAAAACAGTAAATACATAACCCTTGAAAACCATGAACCCTCATCCCTAAAAATCACTAAACCCCACAGCCCATGAAAACCCTAATAAAAATTACTAGAAAACACTATACACCAAGCCCTAGAAAACCTCAAACCCCATTCTCTATAAAACCGAAAATACATCCTTAAAAAACCTTAAACCCTAGTCCCATAAAACAATAAAACACCATGACTTGATTACCCTATGACCTCAGCCCTAGAAATCCCCAAAACATAATACCAAGAAAACCCTAAACCATTATCCTTATAAAACTCTAAACACACATCCCTAGAAAATCATAAATAAATGTCTTAGATATTCTTAATCCATCATCCATAAAAAACCATAAACCAACATATATAAAAACCATAAACCCTCATCCGTTGAAAATACTAATCCTTTACCCCTGGAATCTCTTGAACCCTCATCCCTAGAAAAATCCCAAAACCTCATCCACATAAAACCCTATACACACATCGATAGAAAATCCTAAACCCACCTCTAAAAACTCCCTGAAGACTCATCCCTAGAAAACTGTTAACACACAACCCCATAAAAATCAAAACTCTAACCCAAAAAAATCATGAACACATGCACCCATGAAATCCTAAACCAGCATCCCCAAAACCCCAAAATCCAAAATACCAAAAAGAAACATCAAATATTAATTCCCATGAAATCAATAAACCCTATGCCCCAAAAATACTTAATCCATACTCCCAAAAATCCTTAAACCCTCAACTTGATAAAAATCTAACACCTCATCGCCAAAAAACCATAACCCTTCTCCGAAAAACACTAAATCGTTATCCCCAAAAAGTACACTACCCCTATTCCCCAAAAATACTAAATCCACAATTCTAGAAAACTCTACACCCTCATCCCCAAAAACCCTAAAATCTCATCCCCAAAAAACCCTAACTACACTACCCCAAAAAATAGTAAACACAAAACCCAAAAATACCATAAACCCTTATCCCATAGAAAAATAAACCCCCATCAGCCTAGAACCCCGAAACAACAACCCTAGAAAACCAAACCCTTCAAACCCAACAAACCTAAATATTAAAAAATAAAAAACTCATTCTTATACCATAGGAAACCCAAAAACCACATCCACAGAAACCCTAAAACCTCTTCCATAGAAAACCCTAAACCATCAACCGTAGAAAACCTAGAACCCTCATCCCATTAGAACCCTAAAACCATATCCCAAAAAATACATGAACACTTAACACCCAAATAATCATAACCCTATGCCTCTAAAAACCCTAAACCCTCATCCTAAAAATACCATAGAATTTCATCCCAAAACAAACAATGAATGCTTAGTCCAAAAAAACTAGGTACCCTCAACCCCAAAAAAATCATGAGCCCTATAAATCCCTGAAAACCCAACTTTAGAAAACCCTAACCTCTGCACAATAGAAATCTTGGATCTCTTATCCCCAAAAACACTAAATCCTAAACTATACAGAACCCTGAATCATATTCCCTAGAAAATGTTGATGCCACATCTCACCAAAACCGAGAACCCTTAGTACTAAAAACCCAAGATTATCAGCACTATAAAATATCAAACCCTAATCACTAACAATCCCTAAACCCTCCTACACAAAATAAAATATGGACCCTCAACCCAAAAAACCCTTGAGACCCTTAACCACAATTAAAACCATTATCCCTCAGCCCCAAACATCAATTAACCCCCATTACCTAAAAACCATAAACACCCATACATAAAAAATCCCGAACCCTGAACCCACCAAAATGTAGAATCATCATCACTAAAAACAATGACCAATTTCCATAAAAAATGTAAACCATCATCAATAGAATACCCTAAATCCATGAACCCTCATCCCAAAAAAATTATAATGTCTCAACCTAAAATAACCCTGAAACCATATCCCCAAAAACAAGAACCCTAATCTATAGAAATCAAAGAAACTCAACCCTAAAAATCCCATATCCCTCAACCTTATAAACCCCAGAAAACTAATTTAAAAAATCTTGTCCCCTCTACCACAAAAAACCTTGAACCCCCAATCTCATTAAACCCTATAACCCAGCCCCCAAAAATCCTTATCCCAAAGCCCTAGAAATCACTCATACCCTTTCCCCATAGATTCCTACACCACCTTCCCATGAAATAAAAAACCATTCAATCCTAAAAAAACCTAAACCCAAATGTCCAAACAACATTAAATCCTCTTCAATAGAAAACTAAAAACACACATCCATAGAAAACCATTAACCATTAGTCTCATAAAAAATTGAACTCTGAGTCCCAAAAACCTAAACCCCCACCCAATGATTAACGAAAACCCTCATCACATGAAAAACCTAATCCATATAGCTTAAAAAACCCTATACTATTAACCCATGTAAACCCTAAACCCTTATTCCCAAGACCAAAAAATTCTTCATCCATTTAATACACTAAACCATCATCCCCCAAAACCCAGAAAAATGTATCCCTAGAAAACCCTAAACCCTTATATGTAGAAATACCAAATCACTCAGCTCCATAAAACCCTACACCCTCTACTCCAGAAAGACATAGGCCCCAAGCCCTAGAAAAACTAATACCCCAATCCCTATAAAATTCAAAAACTCGTCCCTAAAAAACCCCAGACCCACTTCAAGAAAAAACATAGAACTCCAACACCAGAAATATATGTATTATAATCCCTAGATAATTCTCCAAGAAAATACATAGAACCTTAACCTAAGAAAAAACTGGACCAATGTCTGAAAAAAACCCCAAAACCCCAGCTCTAGAAATACCTTTCCCATTATCCCTAGAAAATCATTGACCCTCACCTCGTAAAACCCTATAAATGAAAAACTAGAAAACCTTATACCCTTATCCCTAGAAAATATTAGACCATTATCCATAAAAAACACTACATGCTTAGTTCATAAAAACTTTTGACACAATACCATAGGGAACCCTAGACTGACATCATAGGATAAACCTACACCATTATCTCCAGAAAACCCTAGAACATCAGCCCGAGAAAACCATAGACTCGTATCCCTTGAAAATACTTGACCCTCAGCCCAAGAAAACCCCAGGCCCTCAGCAACAAAAACCCTAGAGCTATATCCCTTGAAAACCTATTACCCTCATCCACAGATAATCTAATACGCATGGTCCATGAAAGCAATAGATCATCATCACTGAAAAAACCATTGAATCTTATCCCTATAAAATCTTACACCATTAGCCCTAGAAAATAGTATATCAACATTACCAAAAATCGTAAACCCTTACTCCTATAACACAATAAATACCCATTGATATAAAACCCTAAACCCTTATCCCAATAAAACCATACACCCTCTTCCCCAAAAAACATAAACCCTTATCATGAAATAAATCCATAAACACTCATCCTAAAGAAAACATAAACCCTCGACTCAACAAAACCCTAAAGCCTCATCCCATGAAAACGATAAACCCTCATCCCAATAAAATTCTATTCTATCATCTGCATTAAACCCTAAATCCTAAAAACCCTAGAAACGTAAACTGTCACCACTATAGGACCCTAAAAACCCATCCCTAGAAAACCATAAACATTAAGAATTGGAAAACCCTAAAACCTCATCCTAGAAAAACCTAAACCATCAAACATAGAAATCCCTAAATCCCCATCAATAGAAATAAAACCTTCATCCCTAGAAGACCATAAACCATCATTCTGAAATAAACATAAACACTTAACACCAGAAATCCCTAATCACTCTGCCCTAAAAGAACATAAATCCTCATCTTAATAAAACCTTAACCCTCATAAATAAAAATACCTAAACCCTCAGCCCCATATAAACACAAACACTCATCCCTAGAATACCCTAAACACTTATCCCTTGAAAACTGATAACCCTATGCCCTAGAAAAACCTAACCATCATACATAAAAAACCATAAACCGATAGCCCAAAACAAACCTAAACCCTCACCTCTAGATAATAATAAAAATTATCCTCATAAATCCCTAAACCCTCATCCCCAAAAATCCCTAAGCTCGCATAACTAGAAAACCCTAATCCCTGATCCCCGAAAAACACAAACCCTTATCCCCATAATCCATAAACCCTCATTCACATAAAACACTACACCATAATCCACAAAAACCCAACACCCCCATATGTATAAAACCCTAAACCCCCGTCTCCATAAAACCATAAACACAATACGCCTAAAAATGAAGATCCATGAACACCAATCACCCTATGTCGTCACCCCGAAAAATCTATATACCCCAAATCCCAAAAAACCATAATCCCTCATCCCTAAAAAACCCATAAACAACATCTGAATAATCTCTAATCACACACAGAAAACCCTCTAAACCATGATCCCCCCAAAACCCAACTAATTAGCTCTAAAAACACTAAATCCCCATCACTAAATAGACCTAAACACTAAACCCACAAAATCCTTAACCCTTTGGGAAAAAACCAAAATCACAAGAACAAAAAAAAATATAAACCCTAAGCCTCCAAATCCCATAATCCCATATCCCTAGAGAACCATAAACCCTCATCCTAAGAAAATTGTACTCCCTATTCCCTATATAAACCTAAACCCTCATCCCAAGAAAACCATGAAATGTCCTCCCCCAAAACATCTCGATCTTCATCACCGAATAATCCTAAACACATAGCCCCAAAATACCCTAAACCCTCATCCACAAAATTCAAAAACCCTTATCCATGAATTACCCTAATCAACCAGCCTAAAAAATTTTTGTAACCTCATCCACAAAAAACCATAAACCATCACATAAAAAATACTATAGACCTTCTTCCCCAAAAAACACAAGACCCTCCACCACAAAAAATCCTAAACCATTATCCCAAAAAGGCCACAAACCACTAGTCGTAAAAAAATACTAACCCTTAAACACCCAAAAATAACTAAAACCTTAGACCAAAATAATCTGAAACACTCCTCCTCCCAAAACCATAATACCTCATCCACTTATAACCCTAAAAACTATGCCCCAAAAAACACTAAAAATTCACCTCAAAAAACCATAAATGCTTTGACCTAAAAAACCCTATAACCTCATCCCTAAAATACACAACAACCTCAGCCCAAAAATCCATAGACATACAACCCCAAGAACACCTAAGCCCTCGCACCCAAAAAAACTTATGCCCACATTCCTAAAAAAACCTAACCCCTCAGTGTAACAAAACCCTAAACCCGCATCGATGAAAAATCCAAAACCCTTAGTCCTATGAGACCCAGAATTATCATCCCCCAAACACCCTAAACACATAACCTCAAAAACCCATAAACCCTCATTTAAAAAACCCCAAACCCTCATCCCTAGGAACCCTAACTCCACATACTCAAAAAAAACCATAAAACCTCAGCATAGAAAACATCAAACCATCATCCCCACGAAACAAAAAACCCTCATCATCGAAATACCGTAAACCCTGAGCCCCAATAAAATTCCACCCCACATACCCATAAGAACATAAACCTTTATCCAAAAAAATCCTAAACTAGCAACCCAAAAATTTCTAAAAAAATCAACCCTGAAAATCCATAATCTATTAGAAATAAAAAAAATTAATCCCTCATCCAAAAAAATAATAATCCATCATCCCTCATAACACTAATACGAAATAAAAAACCCAAAAACCCTCATCTTAAAAAAATACTGAACCCTCAACCATAGAAAAACCTAAACACTCATCCATTGAAAGCTATAGAACCTCATCCCAAGAAAAACCTATTCCCTTTTCCCCAAAATAATCTCTAGCCTCATCACTAGAAAATCCAAGTCACGCATCCCTAGAAAAACCTATTACATCATTCCTAGAATACCCTAAACCCACATTCCGTAAAAATCGTAGAACATTATCCCCAGATAACCATAGATACGAAACCTAAGAAAAACCTAGATCATTATAACCAAGAATCCATAGTACCTTCTACCTAGAATACCCTACATCCTCTGCACTAGAATGATCTAGATGTAGAGTCCCAGAATACCCTATACCCCTCAGCCCCAAAAATCCCTAGAATCTAATCCATAGAAAATCCTAAATCATCAGCTCCAAAAAAACCGTAGACCCTCATTTATAGAAAAACATATACCCCCCATCCATAGAAAACCATAGACCCTCATCCCCATACAATCCTAGAACCTAATCCTTAGAAACCCCTAGATCGCCATCCCCAAACAACCCTAGACCCTCATCACCTGTAAAATGTAGACCATAATCCCTAGAATACTATAGACAACCAACCCCTGAAAACATGTGATACTCATCCCATAAAACCATAGACACTCATCCTAGAAAACCCTTGAACCTCATCCACAGAAATACCAAAACCATTATCCCAAGAAGACCCTAGATCCTCATCCCCAAAAAACCCAAGACTATCATGTCTAGAAAATCCTAGAGATTATCCTTAGAAAATACTAAATCATTATCCCCATAAATCCTTTAACAGTCATCCCTAGAATACACTTAACCATTATCCCCAAAGACTCCTAAACACTTATACCTAAAAAATCCTAAACGCTCAGTCTCATAAAACCTTAAACCCTATGCATAAGAAATACCTAAACCCTCATACCTTGAAATCCCTAAACACTTATCCCTTGAAATACCTCAACCATATTCCCCATAAAACCCTAAAACCTCATCCCAAGATAAACAAAAACCCTTAAACATGGAAAAAGATAAACACTTTCCATTGAAAACCGTAAACCACCCACCCAAAAAATAACATAAAACATCATCCCCTATAATCACTAAAACCATTCAATGAAAAAACCAAAAACATCATCCCAAATAAACTGTAAACCATCAGCCACAAAAACCACGATCCCAAATACTAAGAAATCATATACCCTCATGCCTAGATAACCCTGCACTCGTAGCCACAAAAAACCCCAAAACCTTATCTAGAGCTAACAATAAACCACTACCCTTGAAAAACCACTAATCCCTCATCCCATGAAATCTCTAAACTCTCAGCCTCAGACAAACATAAACCCACATACCCAGAAATCACTAAATCCTAAAACTGAGAAAATTCAAATCCTACATCTCAGGAATACCCTAAAACCACATCCCTAGAAAACCCTTATCCCACATCCCTAGAAAAATATAAACCCTCATCCCTAGAAAACCATACTCCAGCATCCCATGAATATACTAAACCTAAATCTCCAAAAATATAAAAAACCTTGTTAAATAAAAACCTAAGGCCTCATCCCTAGAAAACCATCTATCCTCATCCAATGAAACCCCTTAACCCTATATTCTAGAGAACCCTTATCACCCCTCCATAGAATACCCTAAACAATCCTCTATAGCAAAACATAAACCAACAGCCCAAGAGAATAATAATCCCTCGTCCATATAAAACAAAAAACCCATAGACCAAGAATAACCTAAAACCTAAACCATAGAAAGCCTTAATCAGTTTGACTTGGAAAGCCCTATATCCATAACCCAAAAATATCCTTAAGCCCCTAGCCACATAAATAACTAAAACCTCATCCGATGAAAATATGAAACCCCGGGCGTCAAAAAACAGTAAACCCTAGACCCTAAAAAACCATATATCCTCAACCATTTAATACCCTAAACCATATCCACCAGAAAACATTAAACCCACATCCTAAGAAAAACCTAATCCCTCACCCTTAGAAAATCCTATACCCTCATACCCATAAAACCGTAAACCACACCCCCCAAAAAACTGAAACCATCTACACCAGAAAATCATAAACCCTCATCCTATGAAAATCCTAAACCATATTTCCAATAATATATTAAAACCTTATCCTCTAAAAATAAAAAACCTACATCCCTATAAAAACCTAAATCATCAACCCTAAAAAAATTTAAACTCTCATCCCCAAAAAACCATAAACCCATAACCCATGAAAAGCGTAAAATATTGGCCCAAAAAAATACTAAACCCTCAGACCATAATATCATTAAACCCTTAGACCTAGAAAACCCTAAACACAAATTCCAAATAACCCTATAACCCAAAAAAATAATTAATTATCATCCACAGAAATAACAAAACAGACATCACTCAAAATTCCCAACACTTATCCCCAAAAATTCTTAAACCCTTAGCCCCAAAAAATCCCCCAACATTAAAAACCCTAAAACCTCAACCCTAGAAAACCCTAAACCCATATCCCTACAAAACATCTAGTTCTCGTTCCCAAAAAACTATAACCCCCCCCCAATAAAACTCTAAACCAACATTCATAAAATATGGTAACCCATATCTCCAGGAAAAACATTATCCATTTTCTCTAAAAACCCATAAACCATTTACCCCAAAACCGTTAAACCCTAAGCCCTAAAAACAATAAACCCTCCCACTAAAAAACCATAACCCCTCAACCCAAAAATAAATAACCCCACTACCCCAAAAACCCCAAATACTCATTCCCAAAAAATGGAATAACATCACCCCGAAAAAACCAAAAATGTTGAGACCCATAAAACCCAAAACTGTCATCCCTAAAAACCATTAAACCCTTATCCCCAGCGAATCCTACACCCTCACCACTAGAAACTCTTAAGAAATCATCCCTTGAAAAGACTAAACCAACAACCCTACAAATCCCTACACTCATGGTCCCATGAAACACTAAACCCTCGTCACCAAATAAACCTAAACCCTCACTCTATAAATCCCTAAACCCTCATCTATAGGAATCCTTAAACCATCAGCACCTGCAAACCCTAAAAATTCAGAGGATGGAAACCCTAAACACTCTACCCCAAAAAACCATAAAACTTGAGTCCTAGAATAACCTAAACCCTCTTCCCCACAAACCCTAAACCCTGTGCACATGGAAACCATAAACCCTTAGCCCAGGTAAAACATAAACCTTTGGCCCCAGTATTCCCCAAACCCTTTGTCCCAAAACACCCAAAACACTCAGCCCCATAATACCCTAAACTTGAACCCCTAGAAAACCGATAACCATCATCCCCAATAAACCATAAGAACTCTACCCTAAAAAACAAATTCATCATCCAATGAATAACCAAAATTGTCATCCCTCGAAAAAACTAAACCCTTATCCCTTGAAATACACAAACCATCATCCTTTTATATTCCTAAACTGTCATCCCTATAGTGCCCTAATAATTTTTATTGGGAAATCCATACACCCTCATCCATATAAAACCCTAAACCCTTATCAACACATTACAATAAACACTCAGACATATAAAATCATAAACCCTTATCCATACAAAAAACTAAAACCTCATCACCAAAATTATCTAAATCCTACACTTTGGAAAACCCTTAATCCTCAGACCCAATAAATCATAACACCCCTATCCAGAAAAACCCCAAACCATCATAAAAAAACCATAAAATATTATCCACTTGAATCCATAATCCCTTAGACTGTGAAATCCAAAAACCCATAGCCCCAAAAAACCGTAAACACTCATCCACAAAAACCCTATACACTCAACCCAGAAAAACCATAACCATCAAACCTAGAAAACCCATAATAATCATCCCATGAAAACCCAAAAATATCATCCCTAGAATAACCTAAACCCTTATGCCAAAAATAAACTAAACCCTCAGTCCTAGAAGACGATAAACCATAAAAAAGAATAAACCATAATCAATAGAAAACCATAAATCCTCAACCCAAAAAAAACCTTGTCCCAAGAAAACTATAAACCCATAACCCCAGAAAACCCAAAACCCACAACCCAAGAAAACCCAAAACCCCCATCCCCAAAAAATTATAAACCCCACTCCATAGAAAAATATGAAGAAACATTCCTATAATACCCTAAATACATATCCATAGAAAACCCTAAACCCTCATCACTAAAACCAATAATCCATCCACAAGAAAAAATCTGAGACACAAAACCAACAAAATCCCAAAACCTAATATTTAGAAAAATCCAATACCTCAGACTGAGAAAACGCTAAACCCTTAGTCCTAGAAAACCATAATTCCCCTTCCCTGGAAAACACTAAAAACTAACCACACAAAAATATAATCCTTGACTCTAAAAAAACCTAATCACTCTGCCCCATAAATAAAAAAACTGAAACACATAAATAAAAATAATTCCTCATCAACATAAAACCCTAATACTCCATTCAAGAAAATACTAACCCATCATCCCATGAAAACCCAAAACCCATGTCCCAAAAAAACCTAAACCATTATCCAAAAAACCCTACACCCTCTACCCTATAAAACCATAAATCATCATCCATAGAAAACACAAAATACTCAGCCCGATAAAACCTGAAAACCCCAAACCATTCTATTACAAGACCCTCATCCCCAGTAAACCAAATAACCTCTGTATTAGAGGATCCCAATACCGCAGTACCGGAAAACTATAAACCCTTAGTTCCCCAGAATAACATAAACTATCAAATAAACCCTAAACCCTAAATCCCACAAAACCCAAAACCTATATTCTTATGAAACCCTAAAATATCATCCCCAAAATACCCAAACCCTCAAAATCACACAAACCTAAACACTCATCACCAGAACACCCTAATCCATCACCCAAAAAATCCCAAAACACTTATTCCATGAAAATAATAACCCCTCATCCATAGAAAAACATAAATGGTAAGCCTGAGAAAATCCTAAGCCCTCAACCATAGTGAAACATAAACCCTAATATAATATAAATCCAAATGAATTATATCATGAAATCCCTAAACCCTCCTCCTACTAATAACCTATACCCTTAGCCATAGAAACCCCTAATCCCTAATGACCACAAAATCATAAACCCCTATCCTCATAAAACTCTAACAACCCATCCCAAGAAAATCATAAACCCTTATTCCCATAAAACTCTAAACAATCAACCCTAAAAAACCCTAAAATCCCAGCCCCAAAAAACCCTAAACCCTCTGCAACAAAAAATCATAAACCCTTAGTCCCACAAAAACCAAATCCCTCCATCCAAAAAACCCTGAACTATCATCCCCAAAAAAATTTAATCCCTCATCCCCACAAAATCCTAAATCCCCATCCAACAAAACCCTAACCCTTAGCCCTAAAAACCCCAAAAATTATAGAATATCCTAAAACAATATACACAAAAATCATGTTCCATTAGCTATAAAAATAATTAACCCTTATCCCAAAAAAAAAATTTCTCTGAGCCCCAATAAACCCCAAAACCTAAGACCCTAAAATAGAAAGACCACATTTCCAAATACACCCTCACAAACTCTGCCAAAAAAACCAAAACCCTCTACCCCAAAAACCCTGAACCCCTTTTCACGAAAACAAAAAGACCCTCTTCGCCAATCCACACAAACCCTCAACACAAAAAAACACAAAATCCAAGACCCAAAAAACCAAAATCATCGTCCACAAAAACTGTAAAACCACATCTCCCAAAAACATAAACCCTCATAAAAACCCTAAAAAGTCATCCTAATGATCCCTATAACAACACCATAAATGAAACCTAAAACCACATGTCGAAAAAATAAAATAACACTAAGCATAGAAAAACAACAATGCCTGAACCCTATAAACCCTAAAACATCCGCACTAAAACCCCAACACCACATTCCCAAAAAATCTACAACCATCATCCCCCAAAAAACATAACCCTCAGCTGAAATGAAAACCTAAATAGTCATCCTAAAAAAACCATAAACCCTACTTTCGAAAAACCCTCAATCCTCAATTAAAAAACAAAACGATCATCCCATAAAAAACTGTCGACATTCAATCCAGAAAAACACTGAACCCATACCCTAAAGAACCCTAAACACTATGATAAAAAGAACCCACATCCCCCATACCTATAATACTATAAACTGTGAACCAATAAAAATATCAACCCACATCCAAAAAAATCCCTCAACCCTCAGCCTCAATTAAAAATCTACCCTCATCCCCAAAAAATTGTCAACTCGTGGAAACAAAAAAACTCAACCCTCATAAACACAAACCCCATAAAAAGTTTCCTCAAAAAAAATCAACCCCCATCCTCAAAAATACCCTCAAACACATCCCTAAAATCCATCAACCATCATCACCAAAAAACCTCAAACCAATTCCAAAAATACCCTCTACCCTCATACCCCAATAAGCATCAAACCTCCTCCCAAAAAACCCTCAAACATCACCTAATAAGTTACCTCAACTGGAATACCCAAAAAATCACAACCCTCAGCCCCAAACCCCTCACCCCTTATCCCCCCAAGACCATAAACTGCCATCTCAAAAAAAAAAAAAAAAAAACTAATCCCGACAAAAAAACTCTTAACCCTTATACCCTATGATCCAACATAGCTACTCTGCTAAAAATGCCAAATTCTCAACCCCAATAAAAGCTAAACCCTCAGGCCCAAAAACACGAAAACCCCTATGCACAAAAAACATAACCACCCACACCCCAAAACCACAAAACTATGATACCCAAAAGAAGACCTAAAACCCATAAATCCCCACCCCCAAAAACCCTATCCTAAAATTTAATTCCCAAAAATACAAAAACTGTCATCTAAAAAAATTCAATCTTAAACCCCAAAAAACCTGAAACTCAGACATAAAAAATTCCCTTAATCAAAGACACAAAATCACTAAATCCTCAGCCTAAAATCCCTAAACCCCAGCCCTATAAAACCCTAAACCCTTAGCCCCTAAAAACCCTAATCATTCATCCCAAAAAACCATAGTCCTAGAAAACACTAATCCCCAATCCCAAAATATCCTAAACACTCTACCCCACAAAAACCAAAAACCCTCTTCCCCAAAAATATATAAACTCTTAGCATCAAAGAAACCCTAACACCTAAACCTAAAAAAACTATAAAACCTCTAACTAAAATATCAAAAAACCTAATCCCCAAAAAAAATCGTCAACTTTAATCTTGAAAAAATCACAATCCTTCTTCACCAGAAAAACCACAAAACTAAATCTACAAAAACCCTCAAACCTCATCCCCAAAACCCGAAACTAATGTCCACAAAAATCCCTCAATAATTAGAATTAAAACACTAAACACTAACCCTAAAGAAAAACCTCAACAATGAATACCTGAAAAACTCAACCCTCAACCCCAAAACCCCATGAAACCATTATTCCTAAATAAGTAAACCCTCTTACAAAAAACCCTTGTCCGTCAACCAAAAAAAACACTAAACCCTCATCTCCACAAAATACAAAAACCTCAACCCCAAAAAACCCTCAACCGTCATACCCAAAACACCTCAACCCTCATCCCCAATAAACCATCAACCCTCGGAAAAGAATACCTTAACCATCATCCCCAAACACAAAAAACCATCATCATAAGAAAAAACTATACCCTCAGTCCAATAAACCCTCAATAGTCAGCCCCAAGAAACACAAAAACCATAGCCCGAAAAATTCATAGACCATCATCACCAAAAAAAACCTAAACCCCTAGTCTGAAATAGTCGTTAACCCACATCCGTAAAAACCATCATCACTCTTCCCTAAAATACCCTCCAACCACATACCCAAAAAAAACCATAGTCCTTGTCCCCAAAAATATGAAATCCTCAGCTCCAAAAACCCCTCAATGTTCAACACCCAAAAACCCTCAACCATATTCCATGTAAACCCTCAACTCATAAACCCCAAATACCATAAAACCACAACACCAAAAATCACTAATCCCTAATCCCCAAAAAACATACAACCCATTACCCCAAACAACCCTCAACCCTTAGCCCCCAAAACCCATCTACCATCATCCCCAAAAAAATGATAGTTATTTTAATAAAAATCTATTATCTCACTTACCCAAAATACCCAAATCCCTCATCTCAAAGAAACTCTCAATCCTATACACCAAAAATTACTCAATGCTTAGCCACTGAAAAGCCTCTACCCGTATCACCTAAAACACTTAATCCCAAAAAAATCATAAACACCATCCCTAAAAAATCATAAACCTTCATCCCCAAAATTCGAAAACACCTTTGCCTCAGTAAACACAAAAAATAAGCCCCAAAACTAAAAACCCTATGCGTCAAAAAAAACTTAAAACCATATCCACAAAGCACACTAAACTTTCACCACCAATAAACTATAAACCCCTAGCTCAAAAAACCCTAAACCCTCACCACAAAATTTTTAAAAAATCTGACCCCAAAAAAACCATTAAACCTCATCCCCAAAAAAAAATAAATGGTTATCCCAAAAAACCATATAACCTATTCCGCAAAAATAAGTAAACCCACATAACAAAAAATTTCAAAACCCTCTTCCCCGTAAAGTACAAAACCCTCATCCAAACAACCCTAAATCCAAAGACCTATAATATTTTCAACACAAATTCCTAAAAAACCTAAACACTCATCCCCAAAAAACCATCACCCCTCTACCCCCAAATACAATAAACACTCATCCCCCAAAAAACTATAACTCTTATTCCAAAAAACTCAAATCTATCGACCCCAAAAATGAAAACACATCAGCCCTAGAAATACATGAACCCTTACCCCCAAAAATACCTAATCCCTTATCCCCCAAAATTACCAAACCCTAATCCCAAAAAAACCGTAATCCTCCATTCCCAAAAAACCAATACCCCCATCGTAAAAAAATCCATCAAACCTCAGCACCCCAATCCATCAAACCGTAGCCCCAGAAACCCTTCATCCATCAACCACAAAAACCATCAACTTTATTCCCCAAATAACTCTCACACACAGCACCTAAAACCCCAAAACCCTTATCCATAAAAATCCCTCAACCCTCAGCACCAAAAAAGCCTCCACCCTCAAATCCAAAATACACTAAACCCAATGCCCATAAAAATCCTCAACCCTCACCCAAAAAAATACCAAATTCTTAGACCAGTTAAACAGGAAACCCTCTACCCCTGAAAAATACATCAACATAATAAACCCTCAACCCTCAGCTATAAAAAAGATCAACCATGAGCCCCAAAACCACTCATCCATTAAGACCAAAAACCCCTCAACCCTAATCCCCAAAAAATCCTCAACCCAAATCACCCAAAACCCCCCTACAATAATCCCCCAAAACACTAAACTATTATAATAAAAAACACTACACCATCCACCCCAAAAAACCCTAAACCCTATTCCCCCCAAAACACTGAGCTAAAATCCCAAGAAAACCCAAAACCCTCATCCACCAAAAGCATGTACCCTCGTCACAAAAAAAACTAAATCATCAACCCCAAAAAACCAATAAACCCTCAACCCAAAAATATTAAAGCCATCACCCCTAAAAAACTGTAAATGCACATCCCCAGAAATTGTAAAACTTCGAATAGAAAAAACCCACGAATTACAGCCCCCAAAATTCTACAACTATCATCCAAAAGAAACCCTCACCTCTTAGACACTAAAAATCTACATCCCGAAGCCCAAAAATACCCTAAACCCCTAGACCCAAAAAACACTAAATGTGTATCCCAAAAAAACAATAGACCCTCATCCACCCAAAAACCTAAATACATAGCCCCAGAGAAACCACATCAAATATGACCAATAACCATCAACACTCAACCACTAAAAAAATCTAACCATAGACTAAAACACCCTCAAGCCTTATCTCAAATAAACCAACATCCTTAACCCTAAATAACACGAAAACCTCAGCCCAAAACAACCTTAATATCTCAAAAAAACCATATACTGCAATCCCCAATAAACCGACAACCCTATTCCTAAAATAACCTCAAACCTCATCCGAAAAAAAACCTTCAAATAAAATCTTGATGAAACACCAATCCTCATCCCTAACAAACAATCAACACTCATCTCCATAGAACTGTCAACACTAAACCATAACCCTCAAAACTCTTCCCCAAAACACCCTACAACCTAATAAAAAACCCTAAGCACCCATCCCTAAATAACCCTACACCATATGTTTCAAAAACCCTAAACCATCCTCCCATAAAACTTTAAACCATCTCTCGCCAAAACTCTAAACTCTCAGACTAAAAAAACCAATAACCCTTATCCCAAAGAACCCAATACCATAATCCCAAAAGAACCCACAACCCTTAACCCCCCAAAACCCTAACCCCCAGCTCCCAAAAAACATTAAAACATCATCCCCATAAAACACTATTGCTCATCCCCCAAAACCCAAAACCCTAATAAAAACCCTACAACCCTCAACCCTAAAAAACCCTCAACCTTCAACCATAAATGTCCCACAACCCTCATCCCCAAAAAAACATAAACCACCAACCTTTGAAAAGTCTATACTTTCATCCCTAAAAAACACTTAAAATGCATCCCCCCAGAATAGAATAAACTAATCCCCAAAACCATCAACCCTAATCCTGAATACAGTCTCAAACCTTATCCCAAAAAAATCCCCAACACTCTCCCTAAAAAACCATCAACTCATAGCCCCAATTTCCCAAAAAACGCAGATTTAAAAATCTTGAACCTTCATCCCCAAAAATCTAAAACTATTTTCCTATGAAAACCTCAACCCTTATCGACCAAAAATTATATCATAATCCCCAAATCCCCTAACTCCTAATCCCAAAAAAACGATACCCTAAGCCCCAAAAAATCATCAACCCTCAGCCCCAGAAAAACCATCATCCCTCACCCCCAAAAAACAATGAAACCTCATCCAAAAATATTTTGAACACATAGATCAAAAAAACCCTCATCCCCCATCACAAACAATCCCACAAACCTCATTCCAATAACACCCCAACCCAATGACCATGAATTACACAACCATTATCTCCAAAAAAATCCCCAACACTATTCAAAAAAAAACCCTCAACCTCATGTTCCCAAAACCCTCAATCCTTAGTCCCAAATCCCCCCAATCCATAACCCCATACAACCAACAACCCACTTCCATATATAACATCCAACCCTATGAATGAAAATAAAACCCAACCACCTACTCCATGAATCCCTCAACTACAACCCTTATCCTCTGAAACCCCCACCCTCAGCCCTAAGAAACCCACAAGACACATCCCCCCCAAACTGCCAACACTCATACCCGATGAAACCCTCACCTCACCCCCAAACCAAAAAACCATCATCCTCAAGAAACCCCCAACCCTCAGCCTCAAAAATCCATAAACCATTAACCCTAAAAACCAGAAACACTCATCTCTAAAAAACCATAAACCCCATTCCTAAACTCCCCTACACTCTCAATCCCAAAATAATCCTTAAACCATCATCCCAAAAAATTATGATCCCTTGTCTCGAAAAATCCCTAAACCTACATACAAAAAAATACAAAGACCATATAACAAAAAACCCTGAAGTCTTCCACAAAAACCCCAAACCTCATCCCCAAAAAACATCCATCCCTCAATCCATAAAACCTCCATCCCTTGACCCCCCAAACCTTAAAAACATTGGCTCCCAAATCACAAAAACACATCTTCAAAAAACAGTCAACCTGCATAACCAAAAATTTACCAAACCTCGTCCCCAAACCCCCAAACCTTATCCCATAGACCTCATAATAATATAACCCTCAATCCTCATCCCCAAAAAACCCTCAAACCATAGTCCCCAAAAAACCTAAATCCTCATCCCCAAAAAATCCTAAACACTCATCACCAAAATAACATAAACCCTCCACCCCATAAAACCCTATGCACTCATCCCTATAAACACCAAACCCTTATCCCAAAAACAAAAAATTCTTTACCCAAAAAACACCTACACTATTATGGGTATAATCCTCCAACCCTCACCCCAAAAAACCCAAAAACTCAGCCCAAAAAAACCCTAAACCATTATCTACAAAAACATAAACCATTTTCCCTAAAAACCCATAAACCTAAACCCAAAAAATACTCCAACCCTCTCCCCAAAATAACCATAATCCTCATCCAAAGAAAAAATGAACCCTATATCCCAAAAAATAATCCAACCTTCCACCACAAAAAAACCACTAACCTTAAAGAAAAAAAAATTAATAAACTCTGAGTCCCTAAACACCCTAAAAACTAATCCCAAAAAATCTATAAACCCCCAGTACCCACAAATTATAATCCCAGAGTCCCAAAAAATACTAAACCCTCATCCCCAGAAAACCCTAAACTCTCTGCCCCCAAAACAATAACCCCTCATCCCCAAAACCCCAAAATACTCAAACACAAGAAAAGATAAACCATTTGACCCAAGCAATAATAAACCCTCATACCTAAAAAAACAATCATCCCTCAGTCCAAAAAAACCATCAGCCCAAAATTACCCTAAATCCTCATCCCCATAAAAAAAATTATAATCCAAAAAAAACCATAACTCACATCCCCCAAAAAACCCAAAATCATCATCCCAAAAAAACGTAAATCCTCATCCTCCGAAAACACTAAACCCTCAACCCCCAAACACATGACACCCTCATCATAAAAAATCATTATTCCCACTACACAACAACACTACAAACTCAGTCTAAAATAAACCTATTCCCTTACCTAAAAAAAATCTATTAGCCCTCAGTACCAAAAAACCCTAAACCCTCATCCAAAAGGAAATACTAAAGTGAAAAATCTAAAAAACCTAAACTATTATCCCAAAATGACTGAACACTCAGTTGTAGAAATCCAAATACTATCATCCCCCAAAAAAACATAAAACCTCATCCAAAAAATACCTAAACTAATAGGCCAAAAAAACACAATACCATTATACCGAAAAAAAACATAAACCCAAAGCACCAAAAAAAGCCTAAAACCTTTTAAAAAAAATACCAAAAACCCACAGCCCAATAAAACCTAAACCCACAACCCCAAACAAACCTAAACCATCATCCCCTAAAAAATATAATACCTAACCCCCCCCCCAAAACCTAAATCCTCATCCTGAAAATATCATAAACCATCAAACAAAAAAAACAGTAAATACTCATCCTAGATAATCCATAAACCCTCAACCAAAATAATCCCTAAACCCTCAACACCAAAAAATCCAAAAGCATCATCCGTGAAAAACCAAAAATATTCCTTCTATAAAACAAAACTCCTCACCATAAAAAAAATAATCCTTAAACCAAAAAATCATATACATTCATTTTGAAATACCCTCAACCTTCAAAACTGTAAATCTTAAAACACTCTTCCCCAAAAAACTCATAATCCCTCATCCACAAAAAAACATAAAATCTAATCCACAATAAACCATGAACACTAATCCAAAAAACCCCTAAACCATCATCCTAAAAAGCCGAACCCTAATCCATACAAAACCACTAAACCATAATCCATATAAAATCCCTAAAACTTTACCTCCCAAAATATCTAATACCTCCTACAAAATTTATAAACCATCATCCCCATAAAGCGATGTCACCACTAAAAAACATGAAAGCATCAAACCTGAAAATCCCTAAATCATTATCCCCCAAAAAAACATAAAATCATAGCCCAAAAAAACTTAACCACCCAACCCAAAATCCCATAAACACTCATACCTAAATAAACTCTAAATACTCATCCCCAAAAAAAGAAACCCTCATCCCCCAAAAACTCCAAACACCTTGCCCCAAATAACCATAAACACTAATTCTCAAAAAACCACTAAACCCTCAACTATAGAAAATCATAAACCGACTACCCAGAAACCCGTAAACTCTTAGCCTCAAAAACCCAAAACCCATAGTGCATGAAAACCCAAAACACTCATCACTAAAAAACACTAAACACTCAAACATAATAAACCCTAAGGCCGCATCCCCAATGAACTATACACCCTCTTATGCTTCACCGGATGAAAAAGGAAAGGAAGTGATGATTTAATAGATATGTTATGAATAATGTCCATGTCTTAAAGGAAATTCAATCTACCAATTTTAATACTTGCTTATATACCATGCTGATAGTAATGGAGATGAACCAAAAATTTTGCGAAAGGGGGACATGAAAAAAAATTTGTTTCACTACATGATTCAAAATTAGTATGATTCAAGTGTTCCATCAATGATTTGTGAAAAAACATTATAATGGATAAACATAAATAGAGAAATTACCCAATTCCATTTCAAGCCATGGGGCCACTAAAAGGTCACCTAAATATCCCAAATCACACTTTTTCATGATGATTAATGATTCCACTAATGTAAGAAGAATCCTTTCATGTGAATATTCTCTCAATGATCCCTCTTCTATTTAATTCGTTTCTATGAATTTATTTCCTTTTAAATGTTTATAATTCATTATGGGAACAAAATAACTGTTTAGTGGCCAATAATTTTTTTGGATAATAAAAAGAGAGGCTATGATAAATTCAAATAACATTTGTGATTAAAATTTTCTATTAATACAAAATTTATTATCCATGGGTTGAATATGGTCCAAATAATTTCATATAATTAGTATAGTTCATACCTAAAATGTATGGAAAAAATCAATAATTTTTAATCTCACATAAATTTAACAAAAATCATCTGATAAATCAATCTATTTACAATTGTTTCCCACTCGCTCTTGTACATTGAATAGACCTTTAGGTCATGGTTCCATATTTCCATTCATTCTAAAATGAAATATCAGCTTGTAAAGGAGAATCCACACATTGTATCAGGTTTGGAAAGTGTATTTCTTTATATTCATGTTTGCATGCCTTTTATATGCTTCATTAGACTTTTTTATTAGAACTATAATAGATTCATGTAGCTTATTTATCTTTATTTCTAGATTATTCACATTATTATTGACCTGAAATTTAATATGAAAAGAACAATAATCTAAATGAGCAGTTTTATTGATTCTATAAACCATTATCAATGTAGAGTGTTGATTAGTATCACTTGGAGATATTATTTATACAAGTATCTCTTGTTAAATATTAAAAATTCATATCACTATTATTATAATTCTCCAATGTTCACAATTTTTTTCATATATTTTATTGGTAACTTATATTTTCCATTATTTAGGGTAGTGGGATGTGATGAAATAAAACATTGTTTCAAATTTCACTCATAATTTCCTCTAAAATGCATTAGAAATTTAGTGTCACTATCTGATGTAATGTTATGGAGAATTTCATAAATGTGAAAAATATGTTTGAAAAAATAATCAAGGTGTCTTTGATATATCCATAATGAAATACACATTGTGATCATCTCAGTCCTACTTAGAAATCAGTAATTGAGTGTAAAAACAAATCATGAAATTAATCTTTCCAACTTCACATGTGCCGCATTTAAAATAATTTCATATAAATCATATTACATCATTATCCAGTAGAAATTCCATTTCTATATCTACATGGTTTTCTGTATGCCAAAATGACTGCTATTTCCTCCTTCACGATTCTTTAAGTTGATAAAGTCCATGCAATTACCATTTTCAATTAACAACATGTTTCTCTTGAATTGAAATTTATCATGTACTGAATAAGCCTCAAAAATTCCATTTTGAAATTAGATTTAAATTTAATTTAACACTATATCATACTAAAAATACACTTCTATAAAATGAAATATAAAATTTTGAGCATCAATAAAGGTATGTAACACATACCATCTATATAAATCATCTTCCATGATGATGTATTTTCAATTATTTTATTTGAAAAAAATTATAATGATTACAATAATCCCACCCATATTCATGAATCAATTTATCTTGTGTTTAACATTGAAAAATCATAATGAATGACAGTCAGAATTAAGAATAAACTACTCTGGTATAAAATATTGAGACCAATGATCTAGGGAAATAATAATTTCATTAAATTACTTGTTATATGTTATATATTTCAGACTTTTATAATTCATATTCTCACTAAGATATTCAATGGGTTGCTTTCATTGGATAAGAATAACATTGATCTGTAATCCACTTGTTTCACACCCCACATCTAAGACATAACCAAAATAATGTAATGAAAAAACATTTTCATCACATAACCATTTATTAATGATTATAAATTCTTCATTTCATGCCTTTTAAAACTAAAATTTCCCATTTTTAATCATTTTTTGATGGGTTCCATGATACAGATGAAATTAGACACATAATGGTAATAAAAATTCCAAACGATAAAAACACATTTATTTTTTATGGATTAGGGTGGTGGCTAGGAGTAGATTTCTTCCACCACTGATTGATATGCCATGATTCCATTTTTCATACCACATATAACAAAAATCCATGTGCATTTAATAGATCTCAAACAATTCAAGGCTTCCATATAGATTGTGTTCCCATATAATGACAAATATCATCCATATATGGTCCACATGGCCTCCATATCCTTAATGAAAATGAAAATATCAACTATATAAAGAAAATTTACCCAGAAAAGGATTCAAAACATATTTCATGAGTTGCATGTATGTGTTTAGATAATCTAAGAGGCCAAATGAAATTACCCACCCCTTAAACATTCTACATTCTTTTTTTAATTACATTTTATCATCATCCCATTCCATTATTAGAATCTTGTGGTATCCACTACAAAAAGAGATCATTTAAAAATAATACTGAAACATGTAATTTATTGAGTGTATCATCAAGTCATGGAATGGGATACCTATAACATGATGGTTATATTATTGATAGATCAACTATCAATACACATATGATACATGCCATCATTATTAGGAACCAATAATTTTGGAACAAAACACAACCTCGTGCTTGTCCTTATAAAGAATCGATCCATCAATTCATCATTTTCTTATTAAATGAATATGATTCCTTAGGACCACCCTGATATACTACTTTGTTTGGCAATTTAACCCCTATTACAAGATCAATATGGATTCCAATACCTCCCAATTGTGGTCATATTCCTCTATGGTTATTAGGGAAAACATCATGATATTCATCAATCAAATGAAAAGATAATGGATGTTGATGAATCATCCACTCATGTAATGAATTACCTTTATCAATATATAAATAAATAAAAGTATTCTAATTATGGATTTATTAATATACATGGGCTTTATTGATGAAAATTCTACCTTGGGTCTTATATAGAAAACAATTTTGATTGTGGAATCTGAGTTGGATTTAAAGGAGATGGTGTAATATTCTATTTCATAGATTGGAATGAATACATGTTCATCCTATAATAATATTTCTATTCACTATAAAACTAACATGGCCTTCCCAAAAACTTGGGAAATGAAGGAATTGGAATTAAATCTCACGATAACACATCAACATTATCTTACTAATGGAAAATTGAAATTAGAATATATTTCATTACAAGAAGTGTTATCCCATTGTGTATTTGTTCTATCAATTGTTGATAAATAATATCACAAATTGGAGTAATTTTTTTTATTATAGAACTATATTTTAAATATCCCATATAGAAGGATGTGTAGAATATCTTCATTTATGAGGCATGGTGGAGATGTTTTTCTCTAGGGATTAATGAGAAGAATGGTGTAAAGAAATAATAATATCTATAGAATTAATACCAAACCGATGTGTTCTTGGAAGCAAGAATGTAGTAACTGAATATGTAATAGTAAAATGTAGAGAAATTAACAAGGATTAATGAAAATTCCACCCACCAAGGTTTCTCTATTAATAAATACTAAATCACTAGAAATAGAGATACATGACTAATTTTAGGAAATGGGAAGAGGCTAAATGATTCATAACTAGTAGGAGTCAAGTATAAATATTAACAAGGCTTGTGAATACATTATAAAGATAGAATAATGTTTTAGTAATGTACCAAATTTAATTTTATTGAAAGGGGGAACTCAATAGTCATATAAAAAGCACAGAAACCACTTTCCCATGTATATTAATGACCCCATGAACAAACATAGTGAGATTACTTTTTAATGATTATTTTCACCAATTTTTCTATCCTCTTTAATTTGACTATTATAATTTTCTTCCTTATCTATGTGGATATTCCATTTTGGGCCCCAAATAATCGTGGTGTGGGCCACCATTGTTTTCAATTATAAAAATTCCATGTTGATCCAATATAGAATAAAATTGGGATTAAAATTCTTGTCAATCCCAAAAGTATTATATATGGGATGAATATGGTCTGTATCACTGTGGTTCCTAAAAACCCAAAAAGCTCATCCAAAAAATACCATAAACCCTCATCGTAAAAATATTTTAAAACCTCATCCCCCAAAAACCCTAGACCCTCAGCCCAAACCATCATTCCCATAAACACTAAACACTCATCCCGCCAAAACCCAAAACTATCATTCATAAAATCAAATATACCATAAAAAACCCTATTCCATTAACCCCTAAAAATATTGAACCCGTAGCACCCAAAAAACCCCATAGGACCAAAAAACCATAAACCCACAAACCAAAAAAACCCTAAACATTGATCCCAAAAAACCTTAAAACCTCATCCACTGAAAAACTTAAAATCACATCCTATTAAAACCCAGAACCCTTAGTCACAAAAAAACACAAAATGATCAACCACAAAACTCTGTAAACCCTTATCCCCCAACAATTCAACACCCTCATTATTAAAAACCCCCATACCCTTAGCCACTAAAAACACTAAATCCTCATCAAAAAGACATCCCTATGATCTCATCACCAAATAACCCATAACACTTGTCCCTAGAATATGAAAAACATTATGACATAAAATAACTCAAATCCATATCCTAAAAAAACTACTAAACCCTGAACCCTAGAAAACCATATTCCCTCAGCCCGGAAAATCTGTACTGCTGTGGCCCGAAATATTTCTAAACCCATATCCCTAAAAACCATAAATCATAATCACTGAGAAACCATAATACATTATCACTTAAAGAAAAGAAACACCTCAGTCCCAAAAAATCGTAAACCCTCATCCCCATAACAAAAAATCCTTAACCCCCAAAAAAACCCTAAAACCTCATTCCCAAAAATCAATAAACCCAAAACCACAGACAATTCTAAACCAACTTCCCCATAGACCTATACCATCATCCCCAAAAATCCCTAAACCCTCGTGCACAAATTACTCTAAACCCTAAACCAAAAAAAATCCATAAACACTCATCACCATTGTTCCCGAAAACATCATCCCCAAAACAACTAAAACCAAAACCCCAAAAATCATAAAACCTCATCCCTGAAAACGCTTAAACACTCATTCCAAAATACACCTAATCCCATAGGGACAAAAAACCAAAAATCATTAGCCCAAAATATCCCTAAACGCTTATCCCCCCAAAATAACTAACCCTCTACACCAAATTACAATAATCCCTAAGCATCAGAGAACCCAAAAACATTATCCCCAAAATTAGCAAAACCCTTATTCATAAAAAACTCAAAACCATCCTCCCTAAATTTCCCTAAACCACTAGCCCCCAAAACCTCAAAACCAATAAACCTAAAAATAATTAAACCGTCAATTCACAGAAAATGAAATCCCACAATCGAAAAAAACCCTATAATGATAGCCCAAAATACACTGAATCAATCATCCCAAAAAAACCCAAAAACCTCATCAACCAAAACAACTACACTCAGATCCCCAGAAACCCCAAATCACTCATCCCCAAAAACCTCGAAACCCCTTGGATGAAAACCCCCAAAACCTTCATCCCCCCAAATCCATAAATTATCACCCCAAAAAACCTTAACCCTCATCCCCAGAAAATAGTAAACCCTCATTCATAAATAAAAAAACCCTCATCAACAAAAAACAATAATAATATAGCTCAAAAAATCCCTAACTCCTCATCCACCCAAAACCCTAAAGCCTAAGCCCCAAAAAACAGAATACCATAATATCCTAAATTACTAAACATTGTATCAAAAAAAACCCCTAAACTCCCAGCCCCCAGAAAACATAATCACTCATCCCCAGAAAACCTTAAACCATTATCCAAAAAAACCTGAAATTATTAGAAATAAAATCCCTAATCTCTCTCACTTAAAAAAACTTAAACATTCATCCCTAAAAAATCCAAAAACCCCCCTCCCTAGAAAACCATAAACACAGTTCTCTAGAATACATGAATCCATCTTCCACAAGAAACCCAAAACCCCATTCTAAATAATTCCGAAACCCATATCCCTAGAAAAAACTAAAACCCCCCAACTAGAAACCCTATACTCTCAACCCCAATGAATTTAATCCATCATCCTAGGAAAATACTAAACACTCATTCTTGAATATAACTAAACCACATCCCTAGAAAACCCAAAAACATCATTCCCACCACACACTAGTCCCTCATACACTCAAAACCATAAGAAAATAATCTATGAAAACCCTAAAAACTCATCCTAAAAAACCAAAACCATCAGCCCCAAATATTCATAAACCCTCATCCCTAGGAAAAACTAAACCATCATCCCCTATAACTCTAAACCATTATCCCTTTAAAATCCCAAAACCTCACCCAAAAAAATCCTAAACATTCATATGAAAAAACACTAAACACTATGAAAAATAAAACTAAAAACCCTCAGCACCAACAAAAAACACTTATCCCTCTACAACCATAAACCATCATTCTCAAAAAAACACAAAAACTCAGCCCCAGGAAAACCCTTATCTCCAACATACCATAAACCATAATCCCCAAAAATTAAATAAATAGTTAACTAAAAAAACCCAAAAACACTCATCCCCAAAAAACTCAAATCATCACCCCTAAAAAACATAAATCTAAAACCCCAAAAAATCATTAATGCTCAAACTAAGAAACAAATAAATCAAAAAATCCCTATACTCTCACCCCTAAGAAACAAAAAACCATTTGACCCAAATAACCATAAACCCATAGACATTAAAAATATATAAATATAGCCCTAAAAATCCTATTCCACTATCTAAAAAAACCCTACACCCACATCCCAAAAATACCCTACACCCTATGTCCTGAAAACCCCAAAAAAATTATCCCCTGAAAACCCTAAACCCCCCTGACAGAAAAACCCGAGTCTCTCATCAACAAAAAAACATAACCTGCAGCCCAAACAATGTATAAACCCACAGCCCCATAAAAACATAAACCCTCATACCCATAAGTCCATAACCCTCATCCTCACAAAACCCGAGAAACTCTACCAGAAAAAAACCCTATAATCCCTTCCACAAAAAAACCCTAAACCCTTAGTCCCAAAAAAACCTATACCCTCATCCCTAAAATACTGTAAAAGAAATCCCCAAATAACTCCGAACCCAGTTTCACAAAAAAACTTTATTACTCATTCCCCAAAAAATATAATCCCTCGATCCAAAAATAACAAAACCCATAACGATAAAAAACACATAACTCACAACCCCACAAAACCCTAAACCATCAGGTCAAAATAATCTTGAACTCTCATATAAAAAAACCTAAACACTCAGTCCTAAAATACCCTTAATGATGAACCCAAATAAAATCCTAAACCAACATCTTAAAACCCAAACCCCCAGATCAATAAAAAAACATTGAAACCACATATATAAATAACCCAAAAACCCGATCCCAGAAAAACCCAAAACACTCATAAAAAACCCTAAATACATTTCCCCAAAATCCAAAAACCCTCACACAAAAAACCCTTATGCCCTCAAACCCAAAAACATTAAAACCTCATCAGAAAAAAACCTCAAACCATCATTTCCCCAAAACCTTAAACCCTCATCTCGAAAATACCCTAAAACCTCATCAACTGGAGACCCAAAGCCCTTATCTATAGAAAAAACTATACACTAATCAACCAAAAACCCAAATCCCATATCCATGGAGAATTGAAAACACCCCTCCCTTGAAACACATAAATATATAGCCCTCAAAAACCCTAAACACTTTTCCCCTGAAAACCCTAAACCCTCACCACTATAGAAACCTAAAACCTTTTTCTCAAAAAACCCAAAAAACCCCAGCCCAAAAAATTGCTAAATAGTCTACGTATGAAACCCTAAACCCTCATCCCCCTAAACCCTGAAACCCTTAGCCCCAAAAATCCCTAATTCCTCATCCTGATAAATCCCTAAACCCTCAACCCAAAAAAAGTCTAAACCCCCATCCCCATAAAATCATAAAACATCAACACCATAAAACCATAATCCCTCATCCCTAGAAAACCATAGACCCTCAGCCCAATAAAAACACTAACCCCTAATCCAGAGAAAACCTCAAACCCTCGTCACCAAAATATATAAAATGTCATCCCCAAAATCCCTAATCCCTCATACCTAAAAACCAAAAACCATCATCACCAAATATAATTAAACCATCATCACAAAAACACTTTATACCATAATCCTAAAAGAACCAAATTTGTTAGACCTAAAAAGTGCTAAATGATCAGTTCTGAAAACCCCTAAACCATTAACCACAAAAAACCATAAATACTCTACAATAAAAATACCCCTAAACCCTTATCTCTGAATAACCCAATTCCCTTAGCTTCGAAAACCAAAACCCTTGTCCCTAAAATATAGTAAACCCACACCCCTAAAAAATCCTAAAGCCACGTAATTGAAAAATACTAAACCATCATCCCGAATAGGTTGTAAACACGTATCCCCCAAAAAATAAAACCCTCAACTCTAAATAGCCCTAATACCATCCCTAAAAAGACATAAACCCTATTCCATGAAAAAAATAAACTTGAATCCATGAAAAAACTTAATCCCCCGTATAGAAAAACCCAAAATCCATTACCCCAAGACACACAAAACCCTCATCCTAAATAAATATTAAACCTCTAACCTCAAGAACCTAAATTCACATCCCAAAAATCCCTAAACTCTCATCCAATATAATCTCTCAACCAAAACCTCTATAAAAACAATATCCCACAACCCCAAAACCACCTAAAACATCAACCTCAAAAATAAAATAAACCCTCATCAACCAAAAACAATGTTCCCTATATAACCAAAAAAATTCTGAATGTTCATCCCTTAACACCATTATCATATACCTAAAAAACGTAAAACCCTCATCCCCAAAAAACCGTAGACCCCTAGCTCCAAAAAAACTAATACCACTACCGAAAAATATGTAAAATTGAAGCCCCAAAAAACCCTTAACCCTAAACCCCATAAATCTTTAATCTAATGCACCCAAAATCACAAAAATCTAAACTCCTCAAATCTAAAACCATAACACCTAATAATCCAAAACACCCAAAACCCCAAAACCCCAAAACCCCAAAACCCCAAAACCCCAAATCCCTTATCTAAAAAAACCATAAACAATCAGCCCCAAAAAAACATAATCCCTTATCCCAAAAAACCCTAAACCCTCATCCCAAAAAATCAACTATCATATTCTCTATAAAACCCATAAAATATCATCCAATAAAACATTAAACCCTAATCCCTAAAAAACCCTAGAATATCATCCCCAAAAACCATAAATCCCCATCCCCAAAAAACCCTAAACCATCATCCCCAAAAAACCATAAACCAACTACCCTTATGAACCCAGTATCCAAGATACTGAATAAATCAATCGCCTTATCACCCAAAAACTGTAAACCCTCACTCCAACAAACCATACAACCTCTGTCCAAAAAACCCACTTATAACCAAGCCTGAAACACTAGAAAACCGTTCCGAAAAAAAGCTAATCCCACTTCCCCAAAAAACCCAAACACCTCATCTGCATTTAACTAGAACCCATACATTCTATATAATAGTAAACCATCATCCAAAAAATCTGAAAACATCGGTACAAAAAAAATTATCATCCCCATCAATTTCTATACCCACATCCCATAAAACCGAGAACCCTCATCATAACAAATAATATAATCCACTCTAAAAAACAACGAAAATTCATCACAAAAAATCCAAGATTCATCATCCCCAATAACCCATATTCCATCACCTCTAAAAAAAACACCTATATCCTAGAAAACCCTATAAACTCAGAAGAAAAAATATTTTACACTAATCACCAAAAAAATCCTAAACCCTCAAACCCCAAAAACCTTAAACCCCTACCCAAGAAAAATTTAAATAGTAAAGCCTAAATAATCTCTGAACCCTTATCTGCAAAATTTTTTAAAACCATATCAGATAAAATACACTAAACCACATCCCGAAAAATCTGTAAATTCATAGCCCCAATAACCCTAAACAATTATCCAAAATATATCATAAAAACAATTGTAAGAAACCAAAAAACCCCAATCCCAAAAAATAATAAACCCTCATCCCACAATAACCCTAAACCCATTATCCTAGAAAAAACCATAAACACCCAACTAAAAGAAACCATAAACCCTTAGCCGAAAAAATCCTTAAAACATTAGCCATTACCAAATCCTAACCCTTCTACCCCCAAAAAATAACACCAATCCCTCAGTTGCAAAAAATTCCAAATACCTGAGCCCTAAAAAACCTAAACACTCTACCCGAAAAACACTAAATCCAAATCCCAAAAGACCCAAAAAAACAACATAAACAACTCTACACCCTAATACCTAAAATAAACCTAATCCCTGATCCCCAAAAAAACAAAAATCACTCATCAAAAAAGTCCCTAAATTCTCTACCTCAGAAAAAGAAAAACCCTCATACCCTAAATACCCTAAAACCTATTCCCTAAAATATCTAATCCCCCTGACAAATAACTGTATACCGATAGTCCAAAAAACTCCAAACCATCCACAATATAGACCATAAACTCCCATCCTCATAAAAACATATACAATCATCCCAAAAAAACATTCAACCACAAAAAACCTAAACCCTATCACCAAAAGACAAAAAATCTCAAACCTGAAAAAATCATAATCCTTTAAGGCATGACAACTGTAAATCTCAATCGAAAAAATACCCTAAAACCATAGAATGAAAAATACCTAAACTTTCAGCCAAAAAAACAACTATCCCTCAACCCCAAAAACCATAAACCATCATCACCCAAACTCACAAACCCTCAATCAAAAAAAAACATTCATACATCACCACTTAAAAAACATAAAACATCATCCTCAAAATACTCCAAACCCTAATCCCCAAAAAAACCATAACCTAAAAAAACCCCTAAACACTCATCCCTAAAAAACAATTTTCTCTCAGCCCCAAAAAACTATACATCCTTAATCCAAAAAAGCCAAACTCCCTCAAATGAAAAAAACATAACCCTTAGACCAAAAAAACCATTCACCCTCACCCCCCAAAACCCTTATCAACAAAATACCCTACGCCCCCATTCCTAAAAATCACTAATCCCTCATCCCTAAAAAACCATATACTATTGACCCTTGAAAACCCAAACACATCCAACCCTAAAAAACAAAAAAAAAACCTGGCCATAAAAAACCCTATACCCACAACACAAAAATACACTAAACATTTGGACCCCGAAAACCATAAAGCTATTTCCAAATAATCCTTAAACCCTTATCCTAAAAACCCATAAACCCTCATCCCCCAAACATTAAAAATCATAAAACCCAAAAAGACACTAAACCCTCATCCCAAAAAAACCATATGCTCGTCCCACCAAAAAATAAAAATCCATCATCACTAAAAAATACCATAAACAGTGAACCCGAAAATAAAAAATACTCATAGACCCAAAAAAATCTAACCACTCGGCTAAAAAATGCTTGAAACCATCATCCCAAAAGACCAAAAACCTCTATACTAAATAACCCCAAACCCTCATCAATACATAATCCCCAAACACTCAACAATAAAAACCCTAAAACATTATCAATTAAAATCACTAAATTCATAACCCAATTTTAACCTACATCATCCTCCCTAAAAAACCCCTAATCACACTACCCAAAAAAACCCTAAATTTTCATCCGATAAAAACCCAATAACCCCATCCCATAAAAACCCAAAAACCTCAACTAAAAAAAACCTCGAAATCCCCATCCCCAAAAAACCCTAAACCATCACCCCACAGAATACCCTAAACCCTCTAAACTAAAAAACTCTAAAACATCAGTCCAAAATTACCCAAACACTAAGACCCAAAAAACAATAAACCATCATCCCCCCAGAACCCTAAGCGTTATGTATAAGAAAACCATATACCCTCATCCCCAAATAATCATTAACTGTTCTCCCCAAAATCCCTAAACCGCCTATCCTAGAAAACCCTCAACCTGTATCCCCCAAAACCCCTCAGCCCTCACCTACCAAAACCCATAAACCATCATCCCATGAAATCCACCAACCTTTATCCCTAACAAATTCCATAACCTCATCACAAATAACATAAAAACTCATAAATAATATAAACCTTGATTCCTAAAAAACCATAACCCCCATCCATTGAAATCCCTAAACCTTCAGAACCAAAAATCATATAACATCTACAACAAAACACCCTAAACCCTTAGCCCCAATACCATAAAAACATATCACCAAAAAACCCAAAAAACCTCTATAAAATAAAACCCTAAACTCTCATCCCCTAAACACTAAAAAATCATCCCTTGAAAACAATAAAACCTTATCCCCAAAAAAACATCGACCCTCAATACCAATGAACCTTCAACCATCATCTGTAAATAAAACTAAATCCTCAGCCTCAAAATACCCTAACCACACAACACCGATGAACCTTTAAATGCTCATACCTAAGAATCCTTAAACCCTCATTCCAATATTCCTTTTAAAAACTCATCCCCCACATTCTCTAAAACCTTATCTTCCAATAACACTAAATCGTCATCCCCAAAAAACCCAACTCCCTTAGCCCCACAGAACCCTAAATTCTTATCCCTAGGAAACAATAATTTTTTATTCCTAGAATCCTTTAAAAACACACCACCAACATAACGTAAACCCTCATTCCCAAAAACCTTTAAACCATATTTCAAAAAAAAAACATTAATCCCACTCCACCAAAAAACCCTAGGCCCTAAACTCCAAAAAAAACAAGAAAGCCTCAACCCCAAAAATACCTAAACCCTTAACACCCCCAAAACCCAAAAACCACATCCCCAATAAACTCTAAAACCATAATATCACAAAACACTAAAACCTCAACCTAGAAAACCCTCAACCATGATCCCTAAATATCCTTAAATTGCTATCCCAGAAAACAATAACCCTATACCTCAGAAAAAACCCTAAACCCGCATCCCCAAAAGCACTAAACTCTTAGATCCAAAAATCCATAAAACCTCAATCCTAAAAAAACAAATCACTCGACAAAAAAACACATAAATCCATATATCAAATAAACCAAACACTCATAACTAAATAACCCACAATATTAATCCAAAAACAACATTGAACACCCAGCCCTATCAATCCCAAAAATCTCATCAACAAAACAATTAAAAATCCACAAACCCAAAAAACACTAAACCATCATCCATATGAAGCTCTAAATTCTCAATCCCAAAAACCCCCTAAACGAATAGGCCCAAAAAAAACAAAACCTTCGGTGCCAAAAAAACATAAACCCTCATCCCCAAAAAACACTAAATCCTCACCCCAACAATCCCTAAACCCTCATCCATAAATAACCCTAAACCTTCCACCACAAAAAATCCTAAACCATAATCCCCAAAATAACCTAAAAACATAAATCGAAAAAATCCTAAACCATCATCCCCAAAAATCCCTAAACCCTCTGCCCGAAAAAACTATAAACCCTCATCCCCATTAAACTTTAAATCATCATCACAAGAAAACTAAAACCTAATCCAAAAAAATATATTCCCATATTTCTAAAAACATAAAAAACTATAGCTATAGAAAACAATAAACCCTCAAAACCAAATAAACCTAATCCATCATGTGAAAAAACCCCAAACCCTCATCTCCAAAAAACCCTAAACCCTAAACCACAAGGAACCCTAAACAAAAAAAAATTAGAACAAAATTAAACCTAAACCCTAAAAAACTAAACCATAATCCCCTAAAACTATAAATTTTTAGATCAAAAACACTATAAACTCTTATCCTTCAAAAATAATAAACCCCAGGATTATAAAAAACATTAAAAATTAACCACCAAAATCCATAAACACTCAACCATATAAAAAGTAAAACCATCATAAAAAAATCCATAAACCCTCATCCCAAAAAAATCCAAAAACCATAGCCCCAAAAAACCCTAAACACTTAACCCAAAAAACCATAAAATATAAACCCTAAAAAAACCTCATACAAAAAAATACCATAGGCACATAGCTATATAAAACCTTACTCCAACATTACCATCAAAACATAAAACCTTAGTGGAAAAAAAATAAACTCTCAATGTAGGAAAGAAATAATTCTCCAACCCTAAAAATTCCCAACACTCAGTCCCAAATATAATAATAACCTCAACACAAAAAACACTATACTATAATACCTTTAAAAATATGACCCCTAAGCCCTAAAATACCATAAATAATTAGATTCAAAAAATAGTAAACCTTAATCCAAAAATATCCCTAACCCCTCATCCTCAATAACCCTAACCCATCGACCCCAAAAAACCTTAAAACCTCTTCCCCAAAAAACCCTAATTCTTCAACAACAAAAACTATAAACCCACCACATCAAAAATCCCAAAAATCCTTATCCCCAAAAATACCTGAAACCCTAATCCCAATAAAATGAAGACACTCATCCCCAAAAAACCCAATCCCTCAGCCCCAAAAAATAGTAACACCTCATCCTTAAAAAAACCTAAATCCTTTGTCCAAAAAACCTTAAACCATGGCCCCATGAAAACCTAAACCATCCTCCACAGAAAAATATAAAACATCTACCCCAAAAAGCCGTAAACCCTCATCCCAAGGTAAACCTAATCCCTTATCCAAAAAATTCATTAACCCTAAACCAACAATAAAACCTAAACCATTATGCCCAAAAAATGATAACCCCTCAGCATAAAAATCCAATAATCCCTATCCCAAAATTTTCTAAACCCTCCACCAAAAAATTCACTAATCCATGAGCTACAAAATTCCATAAACCCTCATCCCCAAATAACCTGAATCCCATCCCAAAAAATCATAAACAGTCACCCCAAAAAACCAATAAACTATTACAATAAAAAATAATGAACCCTCATCCGCATAAAAATACTAATTATTGTCCCCAAAAACCCCAAAACCTTCTCTCTTAAAAACAGAAAACATCTTCCCATAAAAAACGACAACCCTCATCCAATAAAAATCCTTAACAATGGGCCCACCAAAACCCAAATCCTTCATCCCCAAACTCCCTTAAACCCCCACCCCAAACCCTAACAACTCATGTCAATAAAACCCTAACTCCACATACCCAAAATATAAATAAATAGTCATCCAAAAATATCCATAAACCATTGGCCCCTAAAAACCCTAAACCCTAAACCCCATAAAATTATAAAAATTAACACCGAAATAACTAATCTCGTGTACTCAAACAACAGTAATTCCTCATCACAAAAAAACCATAACCCTCTACCCCAAATAACAGAAACCTTCATCCCTAAAAAGCCATAAAATATCATCTCTAATGACTGTAAACCCTTATCCCAAAGAAAACCTATACTATTGGCCCTCGAAATCAACTAAAACATCATCCACATAAAAACCTAAACCCTCATCTACAAAAAGAACGTCATCCATAGGACCCAAAAATATCTGAACCCCTTTTCCCAAAAAAATCAATATACCCAACCCAAAACACCCGTCAACTCTCAACCTAAAAACCCTATACACTATGGCCCAAAAAAATACCATCATCCCCAAAAACCCAATTCAATCCTCCCAAAAGAACCAAATCCATTATTCCTAAGAATCACTAAACCCTCACCCCCTAAAAACCCTAAACCCTCAGCCTTAAAATATCTTAATCCCCCATCTCAAAAATCCCCTAATCACTCCATACCAAAAATCACTAAACCCTCACAATTAATTAACCCTAAACCATAAACCCAAAAAAACCCTAATCTATTACTCCTAAAAAGCCTAAAACCCTCATCCCCAAAAACTGATAGACCCTTAGCGCCCAAAAACCCAAAACCATCATCCCCAAAAAACCCCATAACCCTCACTCCCAAAAAAACACTAAAACCTCAGCTGCAAAAAAACCTGCAACCAACAGTTATAAACAACCATAATATCTAAGATCAAAAATACTAAAACCCACATCCCTAAAAAAACCCTAAATCATCATCCCCCAAAAAAGCATGAAACCACGTCCCAATAATACACTAATCCCAGATCATAAAAAAACCAAAACCCTAAGCCAAAATAACCTTCATCCACCCAAAACACCTCAAAACATAGTCCCAAAACACCTTAAATCATTGCAGATAAAAAAACCAATGAACTTCAAATAAACATATACCTATACCCTCAACATAAAAAACCTTAAACTCGTATCCCCATAAAAACATCAAATGTTCACCCAAACAATCCTTCAACCCTGAGAACAAATAACCCTCAACCCAAATCCCCCAAAATAATAAACCATCATAGAAAAATAACTATAAACCCTGTCCCAAATAATCCCAAAACCATGAGGTACAGAAAAACCAAAACCCTCATAAATAATGAAACCATTTACATAAAAAACCTTACCCCTTTGCCCTCCAAATATCTCAACCAATGGCCACCTAAAACCCTCCACCTTGTGCCCCACAAAACCCTCACCCATTATCCCTAAAAAACCCTCAATCATAATATCCAAAAAAACGCAACCATCAGAACAAAAATACACTAATACCTTATCCCAAATAATACTCAACCCTAAACCCTAGGAAACCTTCAAACCGTATCCCCAGAAAACAAAAATACCTCATCCCCAAAACACACTCATCCCAAAAAAACCCCCATCCTTCAGCACTAAAAAAACTATACCTTCACCCTTAAAAATCCTAAACTATCATCCCCAAAAAATGCATAAACCCTCCTCCCCAGAAAAGATATAAATACACATCATAAAAAAACCATCAACCCTAAAATTTCTTCTACCATCATCTAAAAATACTAAACCATAATATATAAATAACCAAAAATCATCATCCCCAAAAATGATGAAAGTGGGTTCCCAATACAAATCATGTGGTGTACATTCATTACCACTAATTATATGATGTTTGTTCTTTATAAATTTGTTATTATTACCATAATAATGTTGATACATTTTCATTCACTATATTTATGGTAATTTCAATAGATTATGTATCATATCAATTGGTTATTTTAGATTCTAGTATATAATGATAACCAAGAGATACTATGAAAATGATCTTATGGTAATTACATATTTTCTTGATAAATAATTCAGATATGAACTATATGATGTATAAATATCATGTTCTACGGGCTCATAAGCATCCATACATCTTCACATGATTTTCACACATGGAGATCTCTTATAGTTGAGAACATGAAGAATGACTATCTATTTGGAATGTCACATGTTTTAGTTGTATGTTATTATTACTATCTATGGAAATTCTTATTGAACTCATAACATGAGATTAGTATCAATGTGTTCCATTTGATCAAATAAAATGATTCATGGGGATAACTATGACAATGAATTCATGGCGAGGTAGTTTGGGTTTGGTGTGTCATTAGTGGTATGACAGTAAACCGTAATCCCCAACACACTAAATCCATGGCCAAAAAATCACTAAATCCCAGCCCAAACAAAACCATATCCCATTCCTCACAAAATACTAAGCAGTAGGCTATGAAAAATCCAAAACTCTTAGCCCCAAAAAACTAATCCGTTAACCCCAAAAAACACTAAATCATCATAAAAAACCCTAATCGCTTATCCCAAAAAACCCTAAAACATCTGCCCAAATAATCCTAAACCCTCAGCTGAAAAAACCAAAATCTTCATCCAAAAAAAACCCTAAACCCACATCACCCAAAAACCCTAACCCCCAAGCACAAAAAAACCCTAAAACCTCATCTCAAAATACCCCTAAAATCGCGGCCAAAAAAACTCTAAAACCATGACCATAAAAAAACTAAACCCTAATCCCAAAAAACCTATATCCTTGGATCTAAAACCATAGAATTTATTCCCCCAAAAAACCCTATCCGCGTAGCCACAAGAAACACTAAACCCTCAGAAAAAAAAAACTATAAACCACTGGCTACAAAAAATCATAAATCCTTTGCTCCCAAATACCCTATGACATTGGACCTTAAAACACCATATCCTCATCTAAATTAAAACATACAACCTCAGTATCAAAAAACCCAAAACCCTCATCCCCAAAAAGCACTATACACTCACCCTAAAAACCCCTAAATCATTCGGCACAAAAAAACCTAAACTGTCATCCCCAAAAAATATTAAACCATAAGAAACAAAAAAAACATCAATCATTCATCCACTGAAGAGTACAAACATTCATCCCCTAAATAGTCAAAAACCTCAACCCCATAAAATTTTAAACCCTCTTCTATAAAAAATGAAAAACCCAGAGTATCAAAAAACCATAAACCCTTAAACATAACAAAATCTTATGACATTTTAAAAAAAACAAAAAAATGACGGGCCTAAAAAAATATTAACCCTTTCCCATAAGAAACCCTAAATCCTATTCCCCCAAAAACCTGCCACGCACACCCCTTTATGAACCTAAAACCTAAGAACTAAAAAAATCATAAACCCTCAGCCCTAAAAAAACTAAAAAACTCCAAACCAGAAAAAGTCAAACCCTCAGCACCAAAAAACATTAATCGCTCAGCCACAAAAACCCTAAACCCAGAGCCCCAAACTACCCTAAACACACAGTCCCAATGAACTTCAAACCCTATTCCTCAAAACCCATAATCACTTAGCCCCAGAAAACCATAAACTCCTAACCAAAAAAAACATAAAAAATAACCCCATAAAACTCAAATCCTAGATCCTCCACAACCAAAACCTTTAGACAAAAAACAATAAACCCACAGCCCAAAAATTCCCAACAGCCTCGAGCCCAAAAAAATCAAAACCCTAATCCTGAAAAAATCCTAAACCCTTATCACAAATAAACTCTAAACCGACATACCCCCAAAAAATAATCCATCGTCCTTCGAAATCCTAAGCACTCTACCACAAGAACCTAAAATCACATTCCAAAAAATGATAGACCATCGACACCAGAAAACTCTAAACCCTTGGTATGAAAAAACCAAAAAACCTAAACCCCAAAAATCCATAAACCCTTCTTTCCAAAATACCATAGTCACTATGTTATAAAAAAACCATAATCACTTTTCCCTAGAAAACCTTAAACATAGGTTCGAAAAAATGATAAATCACGATTCTAAATGTATCTAAACACTCGGCCCCAAAAAACCATAAACCATAAACCACAATAACCACTAATACCTCATCCTCCAAAAACCCAAAAACCTCATCCACAAATAAACTAAAACCCTTGATGTCAAAAATTTATAAACCCATCTCCATATAAAACCCTTAAGAGTCATCCTTAACAAACTCTCAACCCTCTACCAAAATAATACCCAAAACATCATCCCAATGAAAACCAAAACCCTCATCCCCAAAAAAACCATAAAACCTCTGCCCACAAATACCCTATACCATCGAAAAAAAATCCCTGATCCCGGTTACCAAAAAAACCCAAAACCCTATTCAAAAAAAATACAAAAACCCATATCCCTAAGGAAACCTAAACCCCCAGTAGACAAAAATATATACCCTAGGAACTATAAAACCAATACCCTCACAACAAAAAATCACTAAACCCTTGGCCCCAAAATACCATATATGATCGGTCCCCAAAACCCCTAAAACATCACCACAAATACAGATAAACCCTTTGCCCGACGAAAACCATAAATCCTCAGCCCCAAAAAAACTCAAAACCCTATGAAAATAAAAAAATAAACCATATTCCCCATAATATACTAAACACACCACCCAAAAAAATCCTAAACCCTCGTCAATGAAAAAATAAAAAACCTTTGTTTGAAAAAAACTCAAAAACCATAGCCCCAGAGAAACCCAAACTTTCATCCCCAAAAAACTCTAAACACATAGCAACAAATAACCAAAAACAATTAAACTCAAAAAACAATAAATCCTCATCCCCATTAAACCATAATCATGCATCTAAAAAACCCTAAACCCTCCACAAAAACCCAAAACCCACAGCCAAAAAATTGATAAACCATCATCCCCCAATAAACCAAAACCCTCACCCACAAAAAACATTAACCCATAATCCCCCAAAAACACATAATCCCACTACCCCAAAAACCCCAAAACCGCTATCAAGGAAAAAAGATAGACACTCTGTTCCAAAAACCCAAATCCCATGTGCTGAAAAACCCTATACCCTTGACCCTGATAACCATAAAACTCTCAAAACCAAAAAAACCTAAACTCGTTGATCCAAAAAACATTATACCACCTATCCTAAAAAATATATACTATTTGATCCCAAAATATCCCTAAAAACATGTCCCCAATGAATCCTAAACCCTCTAATCCATAAAACTCTTAACACTCAGACCCAAAAAACTATAATCTGTCATCCATATAAACCCTAAACCCACATCCTCAAAATACCCTAAAATGATTTCCCCCAAAACTACTAAACCATCAAAACCAAAAAATCCTAAACACATACCCTCACCCGCAATAATCCCAATAACATCATCCCCAAAAAAAACAATAAAACCTCAATCCCAACAAATCCTAAACCGTCATCATATAAAAAAACTAAATCCTCTATCTTAAAAAAATCCTAAAACAATAAAACAGAAAAAAACCCTAAAACCATGTCCCAAAAATACACTAAAACATGATCCCTAAAAAACCCGAATCCCTCAGCCCTAAAAAACACTAAACCCATAGTCCCAAAAAAAAATATCCCCAAAGATCTAAAAAAACATAATCCCAAAAATACCATAAATCCTCTGACCAAAAACCCTACACCCACAAACTATAAAAATTCCTAAACCATCCTCACATAAAAACCCTAAACTATCGACCCTAAAAATCCCAAAATTCTAATCTAAAAAATCACAAAACAATCATCACTAGAAAAACCCAAATACCTAAACCCAAAATATTAAAAACCAATATCACCAAAAACCAAAAAAAACATTGGCCCAAAAAAATCCAAAAACCTCCACCCAAGAAAACAAGAAACCCTAAGCTTGAAAAAACCCATAAACCCTCTACCATAAAAAACCCAAATCCTGCATCCCAAAAACATATCCACAACCATAAAAACTCAAAACCCTCTGACACAATTGTTTTAAACCCTCATCCCCAAAAAACCGTAAATAGTTATCACAAAAAAACCTAAAACTCTCTTCCCAAAAATACAAAATCCCTAAATCCCACAAAACCATAATATTGAAGCCTTAAATACCCAAAACGCTCATCCCTGTAGAAACCAAAACCCTCATACCCAAAAAAACATAAACCCACTACCCAATAAACATCGAACCCTCAGACACATAAACTGTTAAACGGTCATCCCTAAAGAATCTAAAACCATTAAATGCAAAAAAAAAAAATAAATCAATCCCCCAAGAAATCCAAAATCTTCAATCCCAATATCCCCCTAAAACATAATCACCAAAAAACCTTAAACCATCATCCCCCCAAAAAAACCTATACCATTAGTCCAAAAAATCTCTACACATGTACCCCTGAATAACCATAATTACTCTGGCCCAAAAAATTACTAATCCCACCTCCCAAAAATCCCTGGACCTAAGAACCAAAATATCCAATTCCCACAGCCAAAAAAATATAAATCCTTCTCTCTTGAAAACAATAAATCCTCATCCCCAAAAATACACAAACCCTTAGGGAAAAAAACCTGATCCAAAAACCCAAAAAAACATAAACCGCCATCCCAAAAATCCCCAAAACCTTAACAACAAAATACCCTATAACCTCAACCCCAAAAAATCATTAATCATAATCTCTAAATAACACTAAAACCTTATCCATAGAAAACACAAAACCCTCAACAACGAAGAAACATTAAAACAAATTCCCCCTAAAATACCTAAACCCTTATCCCCTTAAACTATAGTCCTTCATTCCAAATAAAACGACTTAATCGTCACTCTCAAAAATTTTGAGCCCTCATCCCAGAAAAACGGTAAACCCTCATAAAAAAACCATTAACCGTCATTCTCAAAAAATAGTGAACACCCACTACAAAAAAACCCTAAAACACTATCCCCAAAAAACCATAAACTTCCATCCAAAAAATTCCTAAACCCCAGCCCAAAAAATTCTTAATCCCTCATCCATAAAAAACCTTAGACCCTCACTCGAAAATATCCACAACCCATCATCCCCAAAAAATCATAAAAACATAGCCATAAAAAATATTGAACCCTCAGTTGAGGAAACCCACAACTCTCAACCTCAATGATCTCAAAATACTTAACCCAAAAAATATTAATCTCTCTTCCCCATATAATCCCTAAACACTCATCACTAAAAATCATAAACCATCTGGCCTATAAACCCCAATTACATCATCCCATATATACCCTAAAACCTCTTTAAAAAATACTATAATACCTCGTCCCAAATAAATTGGAATCCTTCAACCCAAAAAACCTTTAAACCTTCTCCCTAAAAAACACTAAACTACCAGACTATGTAAACCAAAAACCCCACCTCAAAAAAATCAATATCCCTCAACCAAACAAAAACATATACCCTTAGCCATAAAATCATTAATCCACAACCCCAAAAGACCCTAAAACCTCTACCTAAAAAAACCCAAATCCCTATAACCATGAAAATCTTAAATCATTATCCTCAAAAAAACACTCAACCCTCAGCCCCCAAATGCTCAAAACCCAAAGACCAAAAGAACCCATACCCTCATTCCCCAATATTCCCCAAACCCTCATAACCCAAAAAATACCACATCGTTAGGCCACAATACTGAAAACTCACATCCTTAAAAAAACACTAAACCCAAGGCCCAAAAAAACATCAAACCCTTGGACCCAAAACACACTAATCACTTGTCCACAAAACTCCATAAATCCTCAACCTAAAAAATAAAACCTCAGCTAAAAAAGACCTAAAAACCTTGGTCCTAGAATTCCATAAACCCCCACCCAATGAAAATACTATCGTATGGGCCCCTATAATCCTGAAATACATTGTACAAAAAAAAACCAAAAACATGGCCCCAAAAAACCAAAACTCTAAGGCCCAAAAAACCCTAAACCCCTAGCCCCCAAAACCAAAATCCCTTATACCAAAATTACCATAAATATGTTTCCCCAAAAAACACTCAACCCTAAGCCACTATGAACACTAAACCCTCGTCCCTTGAAAAACCCAAAACCCTCATACCCAAAAAAACCTATTCCTTCATCCCCAAAAATAAATAATCTCTCAAGCAATAAAATCCTAAACCCTCAGCCCAAAAAATACATAAACCATTATTCCTAAAAAACTATATACCCTCATCGACAAAAAACATCATTCCACAGCCTTGAAAAATCAGATGCCCTAAATCCCAAAATTCCATAAACCCTAATCAAAACCTATACCTACTCCCTAATCCCCAAAAAACCCTAAACCCTCATTCCCAAAATCATAAGCCCTCATCACCAAAAAACTATGAAACCTCATACATGGAAAATAACAGAACCCTAGACTTCAAAGACTCATCCCCCTAAAACCCAAAACTCTCACCCCAAAAAATAACAATCCCTCTACCCAAAAAAGACCTATATATTCCCCCACAAGGACAACATTCATACCTAAAAACAATCAAAACTCATCTTCAAAAAAATTGAAACTGTCTTCCGCAAAATTCCCTCAACCCTCTTCCCAAAAATACCATAAATAATTAGATTAAAAAAATAGTAAACCTTAATCCAAAAATATCCCTAACCCCTCATCCTCAATAACCCAAACCACTCAACCCCAAAAAATGTTAAAACCTCTTCCCAAAAAAACAATAATTCTTCAACAACAAAAACTATAAAACCACCACATCAAAAATCCCAAAACCCTTATCCCAAAAAATACCTGAAACCCTAATCCAAATAAAATGAAGACACTCATCCCCAAAAAACCCAACCCCTCAGCCCCAAAAAACACTAACACCTCATCCTTAAAAAACGCTAAATCCTTTTTCCAAAAAACCTTAAACCATGGCCCTATGAAAACCTAAACCATCCTCTACAGAAAAATATAAAACATCATCCCCAAAAAAATGTAAACCCTCATCCCAAAGTAAACCTAATCCCTTATCCAAAAAATTCATTAACCCTAAAACCCAATAATACCTAAACCCCTATTCCCAAAAAATGATAACCCCTCTGCCTAAAAATCCAATAATCCCTTTCCAAAAATTTTCTAAACCCTCCTCCAAAAATTTCACTAATCCTTGATCTCCAAAATACCATAAACCCTCATCCCCAAATAACCCGAATCCCATCCCAAATAATCTTAAACACTCACCCCAAAAAACCAAAAAACTGTTACCATAAAAAATACCGAAACCTCATCTGCATAAAAATACTAATCATTATCCCCAAAAACCCCAAAAACCCCAAAAACCTTCTCTCATAAAAACAGAAAACATCTTCCCATAAAAAAAAGACAAACCTCATACCATAAAAATATTTAACAATGGGCCCACCAAAACCCAAATCCTTAATCCCCAAACTCCCTTAAACCCCCACCCCGAACCCTAACAACTCATGTCAATAAAACCCTAACTCATCATACCCAAAATATAAATAAATAATCATCTAAAAAATATCCATAAACCCTTGGCCCCTAAAAATCCTAAACCCTAAACCCCATAAAATTATAAAAATTAACCCCAAAATAACTAATCCCTTATCCTCAAACATCACTAATTCCTCATCACAAAAAAAACTTAACCCTCCTCCCCAAATAACATAAACCTTCATCACTAAAAAACCATAAAATATAATCTGTAATTACTATAATCCCTTATCCCTAAAAAAACTTATACTATTTGCCCTCAAAATCAACTAAAAACTCATCCACATAAAAAACTAAACCCTCAGCTATAGAAAAAACATCATCCATAGGCCCCAAAAATATCTGAACCACTTCTCCTGAAAAATCAATATCCCCATCCCAAAAAACCCTTCAACTCTCAGCCTAAAAACCCTATACACTATGGCCCAAAAAATACCCTCATCCATAAAAACCCGATTCAATCATCCCAAACGAAACAAATCCATTAGTCCTAATAATCACTAAACCCTAACCCCCAAAAAAACCTAAACCCTCAGTTTTAAAATATCTTAAACCCCCATCCCGAAAAAACCCTAATCACTCAATACCAAAAATCAATAAACCCTCACAATTAATTAACCCTAAACCATAAAACCAAAAAACCCTACTCTATTACTCCCATAAATCCTAAAAACATCATCCCCAAAAACTGATAGACCCTCATCCCCCAAAAACCCTAAACCATCATCCCAAAAAAACCCATAACCCTCACTCCCAAAAAAACACTAAAACCTCAGCTAGAAAAAAACCTGCAACCCACAGTTATAAACAACCATAATATCTAAGATCAAAAATACATAAACCCAAAACCCGAAAAAACGTAATTCATCATCCCCAAAAAAACAATAAAACCACGTCCCAATAATACACTAATCCCAGATCATAAAAAAACCGAAACCCTAAGCCAAAATAACCTTCATCCACCCAAAACACCTCAAAACATAGTCCCAAAACACCATAAACCATTGCACAGAAAAAAACCAATTAACTTCAAATTAACATAAACTTATACCCTCAACATAAAAAACATTAAACTCTTATCCCCATAAATACTTCAACTATTCACCCAAAAAATCCTTCATCCCTGAGAACAAATAACCCTGAACCCTAATCCCCCAAAATAATAAACCATCATCAAAAAATAACCATAAAACACTCTCCCAAATAATCCCAAAACCACAAGGTATAGAAAACCAAGTACCATCATAAATAATGAAACCATTTACATAAAAAATACTTACCCCTTAGCCCTCCAAATATCTCAACCAATAGCCACCTAAAACCCTCCACCTTGTGCCCCAAAAAACCCTCAACCTTTATCCCCCAAAAAAACCCTCAATCATAATATCCAAAAAAACCCAATCATCAGAACTAAAATACACTAATACCTTATCCCAAATAATACTCAACCCAAAACCCTTGGAAACCTTCAACCATTATCCCCAGAAAACCAAAAAACCTCATCCCCAATACACCCTCATCCCAAAAAAACCCTCATCTTTCACCACTAAAAAAACTATTCCCTCACCCATAAAAATCCTAAACTCTCATCCCCAAAAAACCATAAACCCTCATCCCCAGAAAAGATATAAATACACATCCTAATATAACGATCAGCCCGAAAATTTCTTCTACCATCATCAAAAAAAAGCTAAACCCTAAGATATAAATAACCAAAAACCTTCATCCCGAAAAATGATGAAAGTGGGTTACCAATACCAATCATGTGGTGTAAATTAATTACCACTAAATATATGATTTTTGTTATTTATACATTTTTTATTCTTACCATAAGAATGTTGATACATTTTCATTCACTATATTTATGGTAATTTCAATAGATTATGTATCATATCAATTGGTTATTTCAGATTCTATTATATAATGATAACCAAGAGATACTATGGAAATGATCTTATGGTAATTACTTATGTTCAAGATAAATAATTCAGATATGAAATATATGATGTGTAAATATCATGTTCTATGGTCTCATAAGCATCGAGACATCTTCTCATGATTTTCACACATGGAGATCTTCTGTAGTTGAGAACATGAAGAATGACTAACCATTTGGAATGTGACACGTTTTTTTTGTAAGTTATTATTACTATCTATGGAAATGTTTATTGATCTCATAACATGAGATTAGTATCAATGTGTTCCATTTGATCAAATACATTGATTCATAGGGAGAACAATGAAAATGAATTCATGGTGAGGTAGTTTGGGTTTGGTGTGTCATTAGTGGTATGACATCAAACAGTAATCCCCAAAACACTAAATCCATGGCCCAAAAATCACTAAATCCAAGCCTAAAAAACCCATATCTCATTCCCCACAAAATCCTAAGCAGTCGGCTATGAAAAATCCAAAACTCATAGCCCCAAAAAACTAATCCCATAACCCCAAAAAACACTAAATCGTCATCAACAAAAAACCCTAAACCCTTATCCCAAAAAACCCTAAAACATCTGCCCAAAAAATCCTAAACCCTCAGCTGAAAAAACCAAAATCTTCATCACCAAAAAAACCATAAACCCACATCCCCCAAAAACCCTAAACCCTCATCCCCAAAAACCCTAAAACCTCATCCCAAAATACACATAAAATCGCAGCCAAAAGGTCCCTAAAACCATGACCATAAAAAAACTAAACCCTAATCCCAAAAAACCTATCCCCTTGGATCTAAAACCATAGAATGTATTCCCCAAAAAAACACAATCCGCGTAGCCACAAAAAACACTAAACCCTCAGACAAAAAAACTATAAACCACTGGATACAAAAAATCATAAATACTTTTCCCCCAAATACCCTATGACATTGGCCCTTAAAACACCAGATCCTCATCTAAAATAAAACATACAACCTCAGTATCAAAAAACCAAAAACACTCATCCCCAAAAAGCACTATACCCTCTCCCTAAAAACCCCTAAATCATCTGGCACAAAAAAACCTAAACCGTCATCCCCGGAAAATATTAAACCATAATAAACAAAAAAACATGAATCATTCATCCCCTGAAGAGTACAGACATTCAACCCCTAAATAGCCAAAACCCTCAACCTTTTTAAACCATCTTCTCTGAAAAATGAAAAACCTAGAGCATCAAAAAACCATAAACCCTTAGACATAAAACAACCTATGCCCTTTTTTCAAAAACACAACAATGACGGGCCTAAAAAAAGATTAACCCTTTCCCATAAGAAACCTTAAGTCCTATTCCCCAAAAAACTTTCCACGCTCAACCCTAAATGATCCTAAACCCTAAGCACCAAAAAATTCATAAAACCTCAGACCTAAAAAAACTAAAAAAATCCACCCCAGGAAAATTCAAACCCTCAGCACCAAAAAACATTAATCCCTCAGCCACAAAAAACCCAAAACCTAGAGCCCCAAACTACACTAAACACACAGTCCCAATGAACCTCGACCCCTATTCTTCATAAACCCTTAAACACTTATCCCCAGAAAACCATAAACTCATAACAAAAAAATCATAAAAAATAACCCCAAAAAACTCAAATCCTAGATCCTCTACAACCAAAACCGTTAGACAAAAAACAATAAACCCACATCCCAAAAAATCCCAACACCCTCGGGCCCAAAAAAATCAAAACCCTAATCACTAAAAAATCCAAAACCCTTAGCACCAATAAACTATAAATAGACCTCCCCCAAAAAAATAATCTATCATCCCTAGAAATCCTAAGAACTCTACCCCAAGAACCTAAAATCACATTCCAAATAATGATAGACCTTCGACCCCAGAAAACTCTAAACCCTTAGTATGAAAAAACCAAAAACCCTCAACCCCAAAAATCCATAAACCCATATTTCCAAAATACCATAATCACTTTGTTATTAAAAACCATAATAAATTTTCTATAGAAAACCTTAATCATAGGTTCGAAAAAATGATAAATCCTCATTCTAAATGAATCTAAACTCTGAGCCCCAAAAAAACCATAATCCCTAAAACACAATAACCCCTAATACCTCATCCCCAAAAAACCCAAAAACCTCATCCACAAATAAACTAAAACCCCTGATGTCAAAAATCTATAAACACATCTCCATAGAAAACCCTTACGAGTCATCATTAACATACCCTAAACCCTCTACCACTATAATCCCCAAACCATCATCCCAAAGAAACCCAAAACCCTTAGCCCCAAAAAACCATAAAACCTCTGCCCCCAAATAACCTATACCATTGACAAAAAATATCTAATCCTGCATACAAAAAAATCCCAAAACCCTATTCACAAAAATAAAAAAAACAATAGCCCTAAGGAAACCTAAACCCCCAGCAGACAAAAAAATACACCCTCGGCCCTAAAAAACCAATACCCTCAAAACAAAAAATCACTAAACCCATGGCCCCAAAATACCATATATGATCAGTCCCCAAAACCCCTAAAACATCACCACAAAAACCGATAAACCCTTAGCCCGAAGAAAACCTTAAATCATTAGCCCCAAAAAAACTCAAAACCCTATGCTCAAAAAAACTAAACAATATTCCCCATAATATCCTAAGCACTCCAGCCAAAAAATCCAAAACCCTCATCAATGAAAAAATAAAAAACCTCTGTTTGAAAAAAAAAATCAAATCCCACAGCCCAGAGAAACCCAAACTTTCATCCCCAAAAAACTCTAAACCCATAGCAACAAATAACCAAAAACAATTAAACTCAAAAAACAATAAATCCTAATCCCCATGAAACCCTAATCATGCAACTAAAAAACCCTAAACCCTCCACAAAAACCCAAAACCCACAACCAAAAAAATGATAACCCATCATCCCCAAATAAACCTGAACCCTCACCCACAAAAAAACCTAACACATAATCCCCCAAAAACCCATTATCGCACTACCCAAAAATCCCCAAAAACATTATCAATGAAAAAACATAAATACTCAGTTCCAAAAACCCAAATCCCATGTGGTGAAAAACTCTAAGCCCTTCACCCAGAAAACCATAAACTCTCAAAACCAGAAAAACCTAAACACTTTTATCCAAAAAACATTATACCCTCCATCCTAAAAAAATTATAATCTTTGAGCCCCAAATATCTCTAAAAACATGTCCCCAAAGAATCCTAAACCCTCTACTCCCAAAAACACTTAACACTCAGCCTAAAAAAACTCTAATCCTTCATCCACATAAACCCTAATCCCACATCCCCAAAATACCCTAAAACATTATCCCCAAAAAATCCTAAACCATCAAAACCAAAAAATCCTAAACCCAAAGCCGAAAAAACCCTCACAACCCAAAAACCCTATACCCTCACCCACAATAATCCCAATAACATCATCCCCCAAGAAACTATAAAACCTCAATCCCAACAAATCCTAAACCCTCATCATATAAAAAAACTAAACCCTCCATTTTAAAAAATCATAAAACAATGAAACAGAAAAAACCCAAAACCCATGTCCCAAAAATACACTAAAACATGATCCCTAAAAAACCCGAATCCCTCAGCCCTAGAAAACACTAAACTCATAGTCCCAAAAAACTATATCCCCAAAGATCTAAAAACCATAATCCAAAAAATAACCTAAATCCTCTGACCAAAAACCCTATACCCACATCCTATAAAAATTCCTAAACCACCCTCACATAAAACCCCTAAACTATCGACCCTAAAAATCCCTATATTCAAATCTAAAAAATCACAAAACTATCATCACCAAAAAAACCCAAATACCTACACCCAAAATATTAAAAACCAATATCACCAAAAAACAAAAAAAACATTGGCCCAAAAAAATCCAAATACCTCCACCCAAAAAAACAAGAAACCCTAAGCTTGAAATACCCATAAACCCTCTGCCATAAAAAACCCCAATCCTATATCCCAAAAAAAATATCCTCAACCATAAATACTCTAAACCCTCTGACACAAATTTTTATTAAACCCTAATCCCCAAAAAACCATAAATAGCCATCACAAAAAAACCTAAAACTCTCATCCCAAAAATACCAAATCCCTAAACCCCCCAATACCATAATATCTAAGCCTTGAAACCCCAAAACGCTCATCCCCGTAAAACCCAAAACCCTTATACACAAAAAAACATAAACCCACTACCCAATAAACATCAAACCCTCAGACACATAAACTGCAAAACGCTCATCCCTAAAAAATCTAAAACCTTTAAATGCAAAAAAACCATAACTCAATCCCCCCAAAAATCCAAAATCCTCAATCCCAAAATCCCCCTAAAACATAATCACTAAAAAACCTAAAACCATCATCCCCCAAAATAACCCTATACCATTACTCCAAAAAGTCTCTAAACATGTACCCCTAAATAACCATAATTACTCTGGCCAAAAAAATTACAAATTCCACCTCCCAAAATACCCTAAACCTAATAACCAAAATATCAAATTCCCATAACCAAAAAAATATAAATCCTTGTCTCTTGAAAACAATAAATCCTCATCCCCAAAAATACACTAACCCTTAGGCAAAAAAAATACTGTACCAAAAACCCAATAAACATAAACCGCAATCCGAAAAATCCCCAAAACCTTAACAACAAAATAACCTATAACCTCAACCCCCAAAAATCATTAATATTAATTTCCAAAAAAACCCTAAAACCTTATTCATAGAAAACACAAAACCCTCAACAATGAAGTAAACTTAAAAAAAATTCCCCCTAAAAAACCTAAACCCTTATCCCCATAAACTGTAGTCCTTCATTCCAAATAAATTGACTTAATCCTCACTCTAAAAAATTTTGAGCCCTCATCCCAAAAAAACACTAAACCATCATAAAAAACCCTTAACTGTCATTCTCAAAAAATAGTGAACACCCACTCCATATAAAACTCTAAAACCCCATCCCCAAAAAACCATAAACTTCCATCCCAAAAATTCCTATACCCCGTCCCAAAAAATTATTAATCCCTCATCTCTAAAAAACCATAGACCCTCACTCCAAAATATCCACAACCCATCATCCCCAAAAAATCATAAAAACATAGCCATAAAAAATATTGAACCCTCAGTTGAGGAAACCCACAACTCGCATCCTCAATGATCACAAAATACTCAAACCAAAAATATATTAATCTATCTTCCCCATATAAATCCTAAACACTCATCACTAAAAATCATAAACCATATGGCCTATAAATCCCAATTACCTCATCCCAAAGATACCCTAAAACCTCTTTAAAAAAACTATAATCCCTAAGCCCAAATAAATTGGAATCCTTCAACCCATAAAACCTTTAAACCTTCTCCCTAAAAAACACTAAACTACCAGACCATGTAAACCTAAAACCCCGCCTCAAAAAAATCAATATCCCTCCACAAAACAAAAACATATTCCCTTAGGCATAAAACCATTAATCCACGACCCCAAAAGACCCTAAACCCTCTACCTAAAGAAACCCAAATCCCAAGAACCAAGAAAATCATAAATCATTATACTAAAAAAAACACTAAACCCTCATCCCTCAAATGCTGAAACCCAAAGACCCAAAATAACCCATACCTTCATTCCACAAAATTCACCAAACCCTCATACCCCAACAAATAGCACACCATTAGGCCGCAATACTACAAACCCACATCCTTAAAAAACAATAAACCCAAGGACCCAAAATACATCAAACCCTTGACCCCAAAGCACACTAAACCCTTGTCCACAAAACTCACTAAATCCTCAACCTAAAAAATGAAACCTCATCTAAGAAAGATTTAAAAACCATGGCCCTAGAAAATCATAAATCCTCACCCGATGAAATTCATATTCTATGGGCCCCTAAAATCCTAAAATACATAGTACAAAATAACCAAAAACATGGCCCCGAAAAAACCCAAAACTTTAAGGCCCAAAAAACCCTAAACTCCTGTCCCCCAAAATCTAAATCCCTTATACCCAAATAACCATAAATATGTTTCCCCAAAAAACACTCAACCCTAATCCACTATAAACACTAAACCGTCATCCCTCGAAAAACCCAAAACCCCCATACCCAAATAAAACCTAATCCTTCTTCCCCAAAAATACATAATCTCTCAACCAAGAAAATCCTAAACCCTCAGCCCAAAAAATACATAAACCTTTATTCCTAAAAAACCATATACCCTCATCCCCAAAAACATCATTGCACAGCCTTGAAAAAGAAGATGCCCTGAATCCTAAAATTCCATAAACCCTAATCCCAACATATACCTACTCCCTAATCCCCAAAAAACCGTAAACCCTCATCTCCAAAATCATAAACCCTCATCCCCAAAAAACTATGAAACCTCATACACGGAAAATAACAAAACCCTAGACTGCAAAGACCATACATCCTCATCCCCCTAAAACCCAAAACTCTCACCCCAAAAAATAACAATACCACTACCAAAAAAATACCTAAATATTCCCCCCCAAAATAAAAACATTCATACCTAAAAACAATCAAAACTCATCTTAAAAAAATTGGCAACTATCTTCCCTAAAATTCCCTCAACCCTCTTCCCCAATAAAACACCCAACACAGTACACCAAAAACCCTTAAACTATATTTCCCAAAAAACCATAACCCTGCATCCCAAAATAACTAGAATCCCTTAGTCCCAATAATCCTAAAGCCTCATCCCAAAAAAACACAAAAACTCTCATTTCGAAAAAAACCATAAACCCTTATCCCCTAAAAAAATATCAACACTATACCATAATGAACCATAAACCCCCATCCAAAAATTACTATTCCCTTAGCCCCTAGAAACACTAAACCCTTGTCCAAAGAAACTCCAACCCCAAAACCCCAAAATATGATAAACCATATTCCCCAAATAACCCTGAATCCACAAAACCAAAAAACCCTAACCCCCCAGTCCAATAAAAACATAAACATCCATCCCCTGAAAATAGTAAAACCATATCCACAAAATACACAAAACCCAAATCCCCAATTAACCCAAAACCAACATCCCTGAAAAACACTAAACCCCCCAACCCAATAAAATCCAAAACCCACAACCACCAAAAACTATAAAACCTCATTCCCAAAAATAACCTAAACCCTCATCCCCAAAAAATCGTCAAACCTCGATCACAAAAAAATTAACCACCCACCCAAAAAAAAAACTAAACCATCAACATCAAAAATCATCTAACCCTCGACACATGAATCCTTAAACACACGACCCCAGGACACCCTAAACCATAGACACCAAAAAACCCAAAACCATCCTCTATAAAAAACCCAAACCATATGCCCCAAAAAACTCAAAAAAAATAGTGCCAAAAAAATTAAACCCTTATCCTAGGAAAACCCTAATGCCCAATCTCAAAAAACACCAATACCTTCCCCCCCAAAAGAAAAAACCCTTAGTCCTAAAAAACTATAAATAGAAACCCCAAATAATCATAAACCCTATGTGAAAAAAAATACTGCACCCTCTTACCCAAAAACACATAAACCCTATTCCCCCAAAACACTAGACCCTTAGCACCAAAAAATCCTTCACACCAAAAATTCCTAAACAAACAGCAACAAAATTACTAAACACTCATCTGTAGAAATCCCTAATCCCTCATCGCCAAAAAAAATTATCACCCTACACTAAAAAAACAATAAACCCATTGGGAGAAAAAATTATATACCCTAATCCCTAAATTCACATCCCCAAAAACCCTAGACCATCATCCCCATAAAACACACATAACATAGACCCAAAAAACCCTCATCCATCAACCTGAATGAACCCACAAATCTAATCCCCAAAAAACCCTCAACCCCAACCATAGATAACCATCCACACTCAACACCAATAATCCCTCAAACTTGTACCCCAAAAAATGAACAACCCTCCACAAAACAAATTCCTCAACACTCAGCCCCAAAAAACCCACAACCAATAAACCCCAAAAACCTTCAAACCTTATCCCAAATAACCATATACCATAATCCCCCAAAAAACCCCATCCCACACCCCAAAAAAACATAAATATTTAGTCCCTATAAATCCTTGAATTATCACCCATTAAAAACCCAAACATCTCAACCCCAAAAAACCGTGAACCAATGGTCCAAAAAATAGAAAAACACTCATCCCTAAAACAACCTAAACCCTTCAGCACAAAAAAACCTCTAACCACATCCCAAAAAAACCAAAAAACTTTTTCCCAAAGAATCATATATTTTATTTCCCAAATAACCGTAAACCCTCTGATAAAAATTTATTATACCCACTGATAGTAATCCTTACTCCCTTAGGTCAAAAAACACTAAAAACACCGCCCAAACAATCACTAAACAATAAAACCCAAAATACCCACAACCATAATTCACACAAAAATCATAAATTCGCAGCCAAAAAAATTTCAAACCCTCAGCCAAAAAAAACCCTTAATCCTCTTCCCCGAAAAAATCTCAACCCTGATCCCCAAAAAACACTCAACACCCAGCAACAAAAAACTCTCTACCCTCATCCACAAAAAAACCTCAACCCTCAGTCCCAAAAAACCATCAACCTTCACTCCCAAAAAAAATCATCAACCTTAATCCCAAAAGAACCATCAATACACATCTGTAAAAAATCTTAAATCCTCATCCACAAAAAACTTATAACATTAGCCCTGAAAATCCCTTGACCCCCAACCCAAAAAACCTCCATCCTCATCACCAAAAAACAAAAATCCATTTACCCCATAAACCTCCTACCCTCATCCCAATGCAAACTTGAACCATCATCACTATACTACCACAAAATCATATCCCACAATTTTCTAACCTCTCCAACAACCAAATACCCTCAACCCTTAACTCCAAAAAAACCGTAAAATCTATGACCCAGAAAACTCTAAACACTAGATCCAAAAAATACCTAAACCATAATCCACAAAAAATCTCTAAACCATCTTCCCCAAAAATGATAAACCCTCTACCACAATAATCACATATACCCTCACACCAAAATCCCCCCAAAACCCCCATCCCTTAAAAACTGTCAACCATCATCATAGAAATACCCCTCAAATCTCAACCCTAAAAAAACTTCAATCGCCAGCCATATAAAACCCTAAACAGATATCCCCAAATACCCCAAAATGGAAGTACAAAAAAATAGTATTCCATCATCCCAAAAATAACATCAACCATTAACCACAAAAAACACATATCGCTCACCCAAAAATAACACTCTACGCTCATAAAAAAACCCAACCATATTTCCAACAAACCCTCAACCATCAGCCCCAAGAAAACCTATACCCTCAAAAGAAAACATCAAACCATCATCCCCAAAAATCTCAAAACCTGCATAACAAAAAACACTAAAACAATTTCCACAAAAACACAAAACCTTGATCCCAAAAAAACCATCAACACACAGCCCCAAAAAACATTCATCTCACATTAGAAATAAACACCCAAACCTATGCCCCCAATAAAACTCATCCATAAACCACAAAAATACCTCAACCCTCTTCCCCAAGAAACACTCAACCATTATAACGAAAAAAACCATCCATCCTCACACTAATGAAACCCTCTACTCTCATAAAAAAGAAAACATCCCCTACCACTAAAAACACCTAAACAATTCTCCCCCAAATAAACACAAATACCTGGATCCCAATGAAAACCTAAAATTGTATTCATGATGAATTACTAACACTCATCACCAAAAAAACATAATCCCTTATCCCAAAACAACCCAAACCCTCAGCCTTAAAAAGCCATTAACCCACAGCAAAAAATCATTAAACCCGCATCCCCAAAAAAACAATAAACCCCATCCCCAAAAAATTACAAACCCCCAACCTAAGAAAACATTAACCTGATGTCCCAAAATCCATATACCCATAGTCCAATAAATCACAAACCATGAACCCCAAGATAACTCTAAACACACAGTACCAAAAATTACTAAACTCTAATCTCCCAAAACCCTATGATCAGTCTTAGAAAAACATAAAACCTCAATCTATAATACCATAAATGTTCATCCCTTAAATACCTAAACACTTATTATTTTAAATCCTAAACAACAATCCCATAAAAACATAAAATTCATTACACAAAATACCCTTACCTTTAAACCCTAAAAGACCAAAATCTCACAGCCACCCAAAAAAACCTGAATCCTCATCCCCAAAAACCGTAAATCTTTATCCCCAAAAATAATAAACCTTCAACACCAAAATGACATGAAACCCTACTCCCTAAAATAACATAAACCCTCAACCCTAAAGAAAACTAAACTATAATCCAAAAAAACCTAAACCAGTAGCCCTATTAAACTGTAAACCCACAGTACAAAAAAACCATAAACACTAATCCGAAAAAAACTAAAACATTATCCACCATAAAACATCACCTTCAAACACTAAAAATCCAAAACAATCCGCCCCATAAAATATTAATTTAATTTACAAAAAATATCCAAACCCTCATCCTAAAAAAACCTGATACCATATGACCCCCAAAACACTAAACCCAGAGCCCAGAAAAATCCTAAACCCTCATCCCACAAAACAACCCTCAACCCTAAACCAAAAAAACCATATTCCCTAAGACCAAAAAACACTATTGTGAATCCCTAATGAACCCCAAACCCTCATCCCCAAAAAAACCACAACCCACAACCCTAAAAACCATATATCCTCAGTCCCAAAAACCTAAAAACTCTAATCCCCCAAAAAACATAAAACCTCAATGAAAAAAAACCTAAACCCCGTGCCATAAAATAACAATAAACCCTCATCCCTGAAAAACACTAAATTTTTATCCTTAAAAAACCATATACATAATCATCAAAAGATCCTTATCCTGAGTCCCTAAAAAATCCTTAACCCTCAGACCCAAAAAACCACAAACCATAATCCCTCAAATCCTATAGCCTCAACACCAAAAATCCATAAAACCTCAGACCCAACTATCCCTAAAGCATCAATTCCATAAGAATGGATCCCTTATCCTCAAGAAACCATATAACCACATTTCCAAAAACATTTACACCCCCAGCATTGAAAAACACAATACCTTGATCCCTACAAAACCCTAAACCCTAATCCCAAAGAAACACAAAAAAATCATCCCGAATAATTCATAAACCCTGTGATTTGTTTTTGGAAGACTGAAAAATTTATGTAATGATTGAATAATGAAACATAACCCAATGATAAAGGATAAAATGTAACAAAACAATCCTCATCATCTCTAATCATAAAGACCAAGTCAGTAGGAATGGAAGTTCACCACCAACTTCAAGGAATAAGAAGAGGTTAATGTAGGAATGCTTCACAAAAAGCATCAAAATTCAATGGATTTAAGTGTCACCATCACAAAATAGTGAATATAAATTATAAAAAACTAATAAATTTATATTAATTACCAAAATTGAATTAAAATTATTTATGGAACTCAAAGGTCTCATTAAAACCATAAAACTTCTTTTCAATGCTAGTTAATGAGACCAATATCTAATGTAGAGGAATTCCATATTAATTATGATTTTATAAATGTTATATCAACTCATTAATGTAAATATTTTATTTTCCATCCATTTCTATGTTCATATTTTAAATTTGGAAACAAATATGTTTTTATGGACCATAATTATTTTAGATTCAAAAATTTTGGGTTTATCCAATTGGAACAATAATTGGAATTAAAAATCAAGTGAAGCCCCAAAGTATTCTTCAAGGGTTGAATCTGGTCCTAATCAAAACCTCCTGGTTGTAGTGAATTTTTTCACAATTTAAATACTTCATCTTCTTAAATTTGTGGGAATGCATTAAAAATTTTGGAAGATGTATAAACTCTACCAAAATAATCAGGTAAATTGATCTTGTAGGAATTGTTTCCCATTCATTTATTTAACATCAATGGATGATGATCTCAAGGTTCATATATTATTATCCTTTGGAATGGAAATTTATCTATAATAAAACATGAATCCAATCATTTTATCAAGTTTAAAAAATGATCTATTTTTTATGCTTGTTATCTCTCCTCTTATAAGACTCCTTAGAATTCTGTATTTTTGGTTGATTATATCTATGAAGCAGCATGATTAGTATTTCAGTATACTCCACATAAATATTCACAATAAAATCAAGACGGAATGACCAAAATTGCATTGGTGTGATTAGATTGATTTCATAAACCCCTTCAAATGGATAATGTCAAATTGTCTGACATTGAGATATTTTGTATGTAAATTCATCTTGTGCAAGATGTAAATGAAAATATTTAGTATTATTATTCATCAATACTATCAGAATAATTCCCTAAGTGATATTGGTAACATCTAAATATAGATCAACTTTATTTGGATTGGAAGTGATGGCTATAAGATTCATACGGAATTTCCCCCATAATGCCCTCCAAAATGGATGATAAATATATTACCACTATCTAAAATGATTTTGGGAGGAATTCCATGAATTTGAAAAATATATATAAAAAACAATTACCAACAAGTATTTGGTGAATCCGAAATTAAATCCCTATTGAGATCTTCCCATAGATACTTCCGAATAGGTAATGGAGTGTATTAATGAGTCTTGATATAACTCTATTCTCTTTTACATGTTCCACATGATGAAATAATTTATCAGACATCCGATTGCATCGTTGACTTTTATATATTGTCCATCTGTATCTCTATGGTTTTATTGATACCAAAATGACCATAATGACCTCTTTATGAGTATCTCATATGATTAAATGATATTAATTACCAATTGAAAGAAAGAACTTGATTCCGTTGAAGAGAAATCAATCATACATAGAATAATTCTATTGAAATACATTTTCAATTTGATTTAAAATATCATTTTATTCCATATCTTACTAAAAATCCTGTTTCAAAATTTGAAATCCAAGAATTTGAGCTTATATTATTGAAAGTGATGCATATATTCATGATAAATAATATCCCACCATGTAATCATTACCCCTATTATTTTGACACAAATGAGTACATTGGAAATATTTCAACCCACAAGATATTCCATTAAATCAACTTATTTTTACCATTGAAAAATATCAATGCCTGGAGGAAATATAGAAAAAAACTATATTTGACTCAAATAATGAGACCAATGATCCATATCTTTCAAAATCACATAAAATTACTAAAAGGCTTTATTTTAAATCCTGCTTTATTTATTCACCTTCTCACTAAAATATGAAAAGGTAATATTTCATTGGATACAAACAATGATGATCCCAACCCCACTGGTATCACCCACTACATAAAAAACATGAAAAAAATTAGGTAATCAGAAAAATTTTGTTTAACATAACCTTTTCGTAATGAATTTTAATTATTCATTTTCCACCTTTGACCACACAAATTTCCAATTTTTAATTATTTCACTAATGGTTGTAATTAAAGTGGTTAAATTGGAAACAATGTGACAATGAAAATATAAAAAACCATTAAAACAAATTACATCTGTGATGGATCCCGTTGCTTGATAAAACATGATTACATCTACCATTTATTATTCCAACAAGATTCATTATTAGGAAACCACGTATCCAAAAAAACTCTACTTATGTTGAAAATAACACTTACTTTTCTTTCATTCCACATATATTTTTTCCTACATAATTGAAATACATGTTTAAGATAATCTACATGGCTCTCCAAATACATTTTCTAAATTGAAATATCATCCAGAAAACAATTAAACATACAAATAAAAGGTTTTAAAAAATCATTAATGAGTTTCATTAATTTACTAAGAGTATTTTAGAAGATGAATTACATGAAAACTATTCAAATAGTCTACCTTTAGTTTTTAATGCAATTTTTCTCTCATTACCTTCATTCATTGAAATATCGTGGTATCCACCCCAAATATTTTCCTTTAAAAAAATGACGCCTATGTAATTCATCATTCCTATCATTGTATCATGGAATGGGACACCTTTATCTTATGTAAATTAAACTAATATCTCACCTATCAATGCACATTTTATTCATACCATATTTTTATTACTAATAATGTGTAATAGTACATTTCCCCATGCATGCATCTATAATGCCCTAGTAAATCAATTTAACTACTTATTCAAATCATTTGATTCCTCAGTATTATTCCAATAAGAGGGTTTATTTTATAAATTCACACATATTAAAATATCTATCTATATCCAATGCCTCATAAGGTTTATAATATTCATAGAATAAAATTAGAAAAAACATCTTGATATTTGTCAATCAATGAATGATCTAGTGGTTGGTGATGAATCTTATATTCATGTAATGAATTCAGCATTATCAATAAAGATAAAAATGTTTTTTTGATATATTTTGGCTATTGGGAATAGGTGATAATGAAGCTAACATTTGGATCATCTGAAATAATGTTTTATTTAAAAATAGGTAATGGATTAAAAGGATAATGTGTAATATTATTTTCCACATATCATAATGAATTTGTGTTCTTCCACCCACTATATTTCTCTTCATTGTCAAACTACACAGGCATTACCAACAACAAGTGACAATAATCCAAAGGAATAAAATTTCATAGTACCTAATCAATGTAGTTCTTACCAATTTAAATTTAAATTAATATATTTTTATTAATTTAATGTGTGCAGTAGTTATTTAACCATTATAGTTTGTATGATTGAGGTGGATTATAATTTGGAAACATGAATATCTCCCCATGTGTTGTTAAAGAAATATTTTTACTACTCCCAATATCAATAGTTACATTTTATACTCACCTATTTATGGTATAATGGGTTTGTAACATGTTTTATTATTGTTCTTATTTATGAATGATTTGAGTTTTCAATACTCCTCAAATCAAAATCATGTTACTGACATTAACCACCTCAACAACATGTTCATTATTTTTTGATTCTTCACCACCATGTTCATTTTCTTCGATCAGATTTTCAATATCATCAATATCAATTATATTAGTAATTTTATTATTATATAAATGTCTTAAAAGACCATACAGAAGTCCTTTGAATCACATTAAATTCCCATTTTCATAGGAGTTGGATTATCCTTTTTGTTCTTCCATATATTTTTCTTTCCATTTATCCAAAAGCATGTTCCATCACAATAATTTACAACCAAAAAAATATATTATGAAATAATTATAAAAAAATATGTAACAATATTTTACTTCATGAGAATAGGTTCTTTTGAGGAACACATTTTCTTTTCCATCATGATTTCCATCATGCAGGCATCATAATGTGAACAGAATGGTTTTAAATCTTCCATATGTGAAACATCAAAATTTAATCAACCAAAAAACCCTCAAATAATTTACTACTTATATTATGGAACATCAAATAATATCCATAAAATGAAAACACTTCCAAATTTAATCTACCAAATAGTTATCTTCTGCTTTTAATCTATTTATTCATAGGTAAATCTCCGACTTATAATTATGACGACTAAATCATATTCTCAACCCATGAGCATATATTGTCTTTCCCATCATTTCCTAGATGGTTCAAAATATTTTACCACAATATATATTCATAATTTTTAAATTCCAGAATTGATACCTTTCAATTATTTTTGTCACAACAATTCATGAATTCGAAGAATAGTTCGATTTCCCATAGAAAATCTAGATGACCATTTGGATTCATACATCCAAAAAAATAGGGAATGTAAATATTCAATATAACATCAATATAATAATCATATGTTCTTTATTACATATCCACCTTTGAATCACAAAAATCACTTCAATTTTTATAACCATAAAATGCATCCTTATTGAACCTATTATTTGGACACAGGCAAAGGGGAAGCCGCTGAGTTGGAGGGGAATCGTCTCATTGCACTCTTGAAGTCTAATGATTTTACAATCTAATTTGAGTAATTTTTTATTCTACAATTGAGACTGACATTACCTATGGGCTAGAAGAAGTTTATGAACCTCTTTTACGTGATATGGTAGAGATGTTTTGTTCTGTAGAGATTAATAAGAAGAATGTGGAAGAAATTTCTTTTAGGCAGATCATATCAGATGCCAAACTGAGGCATCATTTGAATTTAAAAGCTATTAGTAATGATATAATAAAAAAATATACAAATGGGAATATATTAAATGAAATTCCACCTACCAAGGTTTCTCAATTCATAAAGAGTAAGTCACCAGCAAATATAGATGCACCACCTATTTTGTGAAACAAGAAGTGGCAAATGAAATAATGTTTACTAGTAAGATTCAATATTCAATGTATTTACATAAAACTATAAAATTTATGTGAAAATAAATTATAAACACAAAATTAAGTGATAGTAATGACCTATATTAATTTACTAGTCATAGGGGAACTCAAAGGTCACATGAAAAAGAAAAAAACATTGCCATCATAAATATGACCCCAATGACTACTGTTGTGAGATTCCTTTTCAATAAAAATTTACCCTGGGTTCACTCCCCAATGTAATGGGATGTTATGAATTTCCCACATTCTCCTTGGGGATGACCCATGGGGAATATAATGTCTTTTGGGCCACTATTAACTCATATGTCTTCAAGTGTAGGCATCTACAATTCATATAAATTTTTTTCTTAACATTCATATCAAACCCAAAAGTATTTATCCGGGTTTGTGTATGGTCCATATCACCCTCATCCCCACTAAATATTAACCATCATCCCTAATAAACCCTAAATGATCAGCCTAAACAAATTATAATCCCACATCCCAATTTGACCCTAATCCCTATGATCCAAAAACCCTAAATCTTCCACCCCAAAAATCCCTAATGACTCCCCCCCAAAAACCCTAAAACATCATCCCTAAAAATCCATCAACACTATAACCAAAAAAACACAAAACGCTCTATACCAAAAAACCCTAAACCACTGTCTTAAAAATAATAAACCCTCAACCTAAAAAACCAAACTTTCATCCCAAAAAACCTAAACCGTCTCCCCGCAAAACCTATACCCTCATCCTCGGAAAACCTTAAAACCACATCCGAAAAAATAATTCAACCTCAAACTAAAAACCCTAATCCATGTGCCCCAAATAACCAAAAACTCTCATCCACCAAAAAAATCACAACCTCCCTCCCCAATAGAACCTTCACCCTCAACATTACTAATCCCTAAACCCTCACCCAAGAAAACTCTATACTCTCAGCCATAAAAAAAAATAAACCAATATCCCAAAAAAACATATATCATTTATCCGCATAAAAACCTAAACCCTCATCCCGAGAAAAACCTAAAAAATCATCCATATAAACCTTGAAACCATAATCCCCTGAAAATCCTAAACCATCATCTAGAAAAATCCCTAAATATTTAGTCGTAGAAAACCATAAATCCTCATCCCCAAAAAACTCAGAAAACACATCTCTAGAAAACACTCAACCCTCAACTATGAAACCCAAAATCCACAACCCCAGAAAACAATAAAACATCCTCCTTCGAACCCCCAAAACCATTATCCTATGAAAACCCAAAAAAAATAAACCCCAAAAAATAGAAAACCATCATCACTAAAAAACCCTATAACCTCGACCCCAATGAACGCTAAATATTAAACCCCATAAAAACTTAATCACAATTCCCTAGATAATCCTAAACCCTAAACCACCAAAATCATAAACCATTAGGACAAAAAAACCATAAACACTAAGCTCGATAATCCCCTAATCCCTCAAAAATGAAAATCCTAAACCTGGATCAACAGAAATCCATGATCTTTTAGAGAATGAAAACCCTAAACCCTCGACATCAGAAAGACCAAAACACTCAGCCCCCATAAAATCCAACATATTATTACATAGAAAAACCTATACCCTCATACACAAAACACCCTAGGACTTCAGCCCCTGAAAAAAAAAGACACTCATCTCTGTAAAACCCTTAGCCCTAGATACACCAAAACCCCCAATCCCATAAAACCCTAAAAACAGAGACCTAGAAAACCCTAAACCCTTATTCCTAGAGAACCCTAAACACTCATCCCTAAAAACTATATAAAATCATCCCTAGAAAACCCTAAACACTCATACACTGAAAACACTAAACCCTTATCCCTAATTAATCCTATACCATAATCTAAAAAAAACCATAAAACTTCACCCATAGAAACCACTCAACCATCAACACCCTGAAAACATAAACCCTCGGCCCAATAAATCCCTACATTGACCACCATACAAAACTCTAATACCTCGGCACTAGAGAACCCTAATCCCTTATTCCCCCTAAACACTAAACCCTAACCCCGTAAATCCCTTAACCCTTTACCCATAGAAAACCATAAATCCTTGGCCCATGAACACCCTAAACCCTTATCCACCCATAACTATAAACCCTTATCCTTGAATAATCCTAGACCCTCTTCCTCAAAAACCATAAACCCTCAGAATCTAAAAACCGAAAACCCTCAGACCCAAAAAAACTCTAAACCATAAGACCCAAAATCCCTAAACCCTAATCCCAATAAACCATTAACAATTATCCCTTGGATACCCAAAACCCTCAGCCCTAGAAAATCCAAAATTTTCATCCCCATAAATCAATTAACCCACATCCCAATAAATTCCAAAACATTATTCCTAGAAAAAAATTAACCCTTACCCTCAAAAAACCAAAGACATTTACCTTCATAAAAACAAAAACACTCATCCCCAAAAACCAAAAATCCATCATCCCTAGAAAATACTAAACCTTCATCACCAGAAAACCAAAAAACCAAAGACCCAAAAAACCATAAAACATAAAATTCAGAAAACACTTAGCCTTAAACCATAAGACACCCTAACTGCTCAGTCCTAAAAACCCATAATCCCTCACCACAAAAATAATTAATCCCTTTTACATAGAAAACAATAAACATGACTCCATATAAAATCTCAAACCCTCAACTCTAGAAAAACCTAAATCCTTATCCCATGAAAACCCATAACGCTTATCCTAAGAAAACACCAAACCATCATACATAGAAAAAACTAATCCATCAAATCCTAAAAACCATAACACATCTTCCTCAAAAAACAATATACCATCATTCTCATCAAAACCCAAACCATCATGTATAGAAAACCCTAAAACATCATCCCCATAATACGTAAAACCTTATCCAAGAATACCCTAATCTATCATCCCCATACAACTTCTAAACCATCATCCCTAGGAAACACTAGACCCTCATCCTTAGAGACCCACAGAACCTCAACCCCCGAAAACACTGAACCCTCATACAAAAAAAAAACGCAAAACATTCATCCTCAAAAACAATAAAAATGAATCCCTAGAAAGAACTAAAGATACTGCACCATAAAAACATAAAACCTCAGCCTTAGAAAACCATAAACCAACACCCCATTAAACTAAAACCCTCAACACCATAACACCCTAAACCATCTGCATTTGAAAAATATAAAACCATATCATTAGAAAACAATAAAAACTCAGACCCTGAAAAACCTAAACCCACAGCACTAGAAAACCCTCACCCCCTTCCCATGATCAACATAAAACCTCTGACCTTGAAAACCAATTACCGATTATTGAGGTAAAAGTCCCCATTTTAATTTTATATTCCTTTTCTTTTGGAAATCACAAATAGTATTTCTAAATTAATTCCTATGTTTTCTTATAGTATTTACATGAAGAATTTTTTTATACATTTTCAACACTATGTTTTTTTATTCTGCAAATGATAAATTGCATACACACTGAGAAATAAAGTCTCACTATTTCATTGTTTGTCACAGTGAGACAGAATATGATAAACATTGTACAAACTAGATAAATTTTTCATTATTCATACCGATTATGATTTTCATCATAAACACAGTTCAGTTTCGTACTGATAAGACAAATCGTATTCCCAATTTTATCATGATTCATAATAATCATTTACTTTTTAAATTTTTATTTTATCAGAAGATATATATTATTTTTTAACCCACTTTATCGTAACTAGAGAATATTTTTATGGAGAAGTGATATAATTTTTAATCAAAACAATATCTTGTATTATATTTTGATATAAATGATAAAATTATATCATTGTTTCAGTTTCAAGGAAACCATTGCAGTTCTAGGTTTCCATGTCCCTCAATGATTATAGGAAAAAATTACTCCATTGGAGAAAATATAACCATTGAAATTATAGACTATAAATAAGAGTTCATTTGAACGATCTCATAGATGGTGAATTTTTGGATGAATTGAAACTCTATGAGATCTCTGCCAAAATTTCTTAGTGTGAAATCGTTGAAGTGGTCAATTTGTGAACATTTTTTTCAACATAGTTCTAGTCTTTAATAGTTTTGTTTTTTCTTAGTGAATCACCGATCATTGGTAATTAAGATTGATTAATTAACTGGATAGGAAGATAGATATACCAATATTTTTCAAATCGTGGGCTTTTAGACATAGGAAGATAGATGTGCTGATTATCTTCTTAATCGAGGGCTTTTTGGGATAGGCAGAGAAACTGAAGCTGATTATCTTATCGATGGATTACCCTGGTGTGGTTAAGACATACACGATTGAAAATTTAAATTAGGGGAATTCTATCCTAGGTAAAAGGATACACTTATATTTGATTGAAAATAATTATATTATTTTATATTTCCTCTTCATTATAAAAAAAGTGAAATATTTTACTCATTCATCCTTTAATTATTAATCTTATTTATCAAAATCATTCTAATTATGATAATTTTATATCACTAAGATTATGTTCATTAGTGATAACAATCATTACAGTTATCTAATACAATTCTATAATTTTAAGATATAATAAATTATATTATTTTTTCTAATCATCATAACCATTGTCATTACAATCTTTTAAACACTTACTCTGGTCAAATTGTTTATTCTGGGAATACAATAAGTTTCAATTATATCCTTTGAAATAAATTATCTTAATCAATATGATTATGATATTTATCGGACCAAGGTACAGTTTGATTAATTTTTTTAATACAATAATAGGTCTATTGAATTGAATAAATTTAAATCATTTTAGAAAGTTATACATTTATGGGATAAAACAGAATTTTTTTAAATATAAAATTCACCCCCTTGTACTGTTACATATGCATATTCAAATTTCCATCCAACAATTGGTATCATATGGGGTATGTAGTACTCATATATTTTATTACATCAATTTTTAATGTTATTTATATTTATTTTCTACCTTTTTTGTCTAAAAAAATTATTCTACACTCACGCTTAACATAGAAAAAAATTTGTATTATACTAAGGATTGAATATTTCAATGTTGGATCCATAGAAAATTTGAATAATAGAAGTCCACCTATATTTTATGGGAATGATTATGAATAATGGAGATACATAATGAATACACTTTGTATCTATATTGGTGTTAATAACTTTGTAATTCTCACTAGTGATTATAAAATTCATGACAAAGAAGTCATACCTCTAAAGAATCAATAAAATAAGGAATATCAACATAACTATAAGGTAAAAAATAAATTACTTTGAACAATGAATAGAAATATATACAACATGTTATCATATTATGATGTATTAAACAGAATTTGGATGAAATTGGAGATTACTAATTTTGGTATATCTATTTTCATAGAGACAAGATGTTTCTTTATTATAGAAGAAAATCATTCTTTTGTTTTTAAATATAAATAACATATAAATAAATCTCAACAAAGATTTATAATTATTAAATGTAGCATACTATCCCTATTCTAAAAGTCATAGAAGATGAATTTATTATGGAAAATATCACAGACATCATGGCTATTAAACGCGAGTCAATGAGGAGAGGAGTTTATGAATTAATAAAAGTTACAAATATTACTCTTGATATGTTATTCGGAAGTCTTTTACTATACAAAAGCTGATTGGAGAGTGACAATAGGGAATAAATAAAGTATTAGAAGTGTTTCTTTTACTACTTCTTCAAATCAGATGAAATCTATGACACATGAGAAAAATTGATGTCAACAAATAATAATCTGGGTTTTCAATTAGACTCAACGGAATATGACCAATCATAAAATTGCTTATCCAATATTGGTTGGTGGATGAACATGATTTTTGGTAATAAATATTTTCAATATTTAAATAATAAAATGGATAAGAAGGATTAAAAATTTTCAGAAGTCACCTACTATGAATGTTAGGAAGTAGTACACATCAGACATGATTTTCCAAGGAATAGAAGAAAACATATATGAGAAAGGAATTCAATGAGGAATTAGAAAAGGCACTAAAAGACTAATGGAATGAAATTTATAAATGAAAATAACTCATGGAGTGACTGTGTAGGAGATTATTCATATGAATCCTCATATATTAAAACATCCAGGCACAATAATATTTGTCGTATTTCTAGAATACCCTTTGATAATAATGGTTACATGGGAAAGGTAGGAACTAATGAATCCATTACAAATATTTCTCTAAACTCTAACAATCTTTATGGTAATGGTTATATATCTTTAGATGAATAATATTCCTTTGTAGAAGATACATTAACTTTTTTTAGGAAGCCTCTAGATTTTCAATGTTGCTTGAAAATGAAAATTATAAGATCAACAATAAATTTGACAATTAAAATTATAGGATTAATGTTCTATCAAAAGAAGCATCATATCATTATAATGATCATGATGGACAATATTTTGAAATTGTTTTAAATTCCAAAAACCATGTGGAATTAAATTTTTAAAATAACAAACATTCTATGGATATTAAAATAGTTGTTTCTGAGATAAATGATTTAGAGAATAAATATAATTCTAGAACAAAGGATTATGAGAATAATTATTTATCCATTAGACTAAATTATAAAGTCTTTTATCATAAGATACTTTTATCAAACAATAATTCTTTAACGGAATAATTTGACAAAATTTATAAAAAAATACATTATCTAAGGAATAGTTCTAGAATTGGTTACTCTTATTCAAAACCTCTTTTTAGAAAAAACTATTTTTTCCCAAAAGTGAACCATTTTTCCCTAACTGTCAAAGTGGTGGAAATTGGATTAAATTTTTTAATTCTATAAAAATCAAATCCATATTATTTCATATTGACCGTTTTTTAAAATAAATGTGGATTCATACGATTTTACATTCTAATATTTTAAAATCCATGAATTATTAGTTTCTGAAAATCTAACTATTTTATTTTCAGGACAACAAAGTATGTGCCAAAAACAAAAACATGGTACATGGATAGTGGTTTTTCCAGCCATATGACTGGTAACACATATTTAATTAAAATGATTATTGAAATGAATGGTGAAATAGTAACCCTTAATGATAATGCTAAAGGAAATATAATTATTATATGTGCCATTGTTCTTCATGGAAAAGACTTAATTTTGAATGTATTATTTGTTGAAGGTCTTTAGAACTTCCTTATAAGAGTAATCTAATTATGTGATTAAGGTTACCTTCTGACTTCTAAGAATGATAAGTGATCAGAACACAATTCTAAGGTTGAATTCATTCTGTCTACCAATCATTATGAGAATGTTTACACACATAACACAGAAGACCTTAGGATCCAAGAATTACCATTCCTTGGTGCAATGAAAGATCAATCCTTCTTATGGCATAGAAGGTTAAGAATCTCTAACTTTATGAACTTATGAATATTTGATGAAAAATGACTTGTTATGTATCTATTGGTTCTTTGATTTTACTATTCAATAGTCTGTGACCCTTATCAATATGTAAATCAACACAAGTCAAGAATTTAATCAATTAGTGAAGTATCAACTACAGATACTTTAAAATTAGTGAACATGGATCTTTTTGGTCCTACAAAAACTAGTAATATTTGAAGAAAATACTATTTATTTTTTCTAGTTGATGATTACTATAGATTAACGTGGGACTATATTCTAGAAAAGAAATATGAAGCATTTTCATTCATTAAAACATTGATAGACAGAGTTATAAATGTGAACAACCATCAATTGATAACTATTCTCCATGACCATGGCGAATAATTAATATATATATATATATTGAAAAAAAAACTAATGAGGCAAATAAAAATAACATCTCATCTACAAGAACTCCTTAGAAATACCAGGTTGTTAAAAGTGGAAACTGAATTCTTAAATAGATTACAAGAACCATGTTGAGCGAGTACTCAACTACTGAACCTTTTCAGGATGAACCTAATAGTACTTATTATTATATTATAAATCTTGTTCTAATAGTGTCATTTCTTTATAAAACGCCTTATGAGTTATGGATAGGCCGGAAACTAAAAGTCTCATACCTTGGAGTATTTGGATGAAATGTATTCATTTTGAACAGAAATGATTCCTTACACAAATTTTCACCTAAATCTGATGCAATTATATTTATTGGTGATTACACTACCTCTATTGATTTTTAATTTTTCAATAAAAATTCATGTACTATTGAGGAAATGGTTCTTGCTAAATTCAATGAAATTGGTTTTTTTGTTTCTTTACAATCCCAAACTACATTTTCTGATGTGTTTTCCAAAATTTAGTATAAACCATTGATAGATTACTCTTCAAATAATGAGAATACCCAATAAAATGTTATTAAAGTATTAACTCAATAATTCGTTATTCCCAATGTTGGTGACCATGTTTTTCAATACCCAAGTCCGTTGTTTCATAGAAATAAACCCATTTATAGTATCATTGGGTATGTAAATTAAACCATAACGACTAGATTTTCTTTATGAAATGAAGATGAGCATCAAGAATATCATTCCTAATTCAACCCAAAGGTCTTGATAGGGTATTAGGAGATGAATATTGGATTAAAGATATGCAATATTAACTAAAAAAATTCAAAAGAAGAAATGATTAGTCCTTGATTGAAAGACCTAATTAAATCCCAATAATTGAGTAAAATGGGTATTAAAAATAAATGCGATGAAAATGGAATCATTCTTAGAAATAAAGAAAGACTATTTGCTAAAGGCAATAACCTACTAGAATGAATAGACTATGGAAAAACAAATTCCCTAGTAGGTAGACATGAATATATTCATATTATATTAGCCTTTGCAGGATTATTTAATTTCAATATTTTTAAAATGGATGTGAAGTGTGCCTTTCTTAATGGATATGATCAAGAGGAACATTTTTGTAGAACAACCAACTGGTCTGGAAGAAAAAAAACATCCTGAAAATGAAATTAATCATAAAAAAGATTTATATGATCTTAAAAAATATAGTAGAGCGTGGTATGATTGACCTAGAGTATTTCTATTATAAAATAATTTTTTATGGGAACTGCTGATCCAACCCTTTAATAAAGAATGAATATAAAAGTATTGAACATTCAATTCTTTGTTGATGATATTATATATGGATAAAATCACCAATCCTTAACTGATTAATTTGAAAATATTATGAAATATATGTTTTAAATGAGTACGATGGGAGGGTTAATAATCTTCATTTATTTTCAAATATCTCAAAAAAAGTTGGAACATATATATATAAACATAAGTATATTAAATATCTTCTATAGAATAATGTATAAATCAATTCTGAAAACATCAGTACACTAATTAGAACATAAAATACTTGTGAATATGATGAATCTAAGAAACCATTAAATTAATATATTGTTAGATGAATGATATTATGATTACATTACATAAAATATATTTATCCAGACGTAATTTTTTAGTATGCTAATGTGAAAGGTATCAAGAAAATAAAAAATTATCAAAATAAAAATTTTGGAAAATAATATTTTTTTATTTAATGGGATCTATAGATTTAGGCCTATTTTACTCTTTTGAAAATGATTTTTCGGGGAAAAGTTTTTCATATGGTGATTCATTAGACTCTTGGTCTTATAACAATCAACACTCAGGAGCACTATCCACTACTAATGCCAAATATAAGGTATCTAGAAATTGTTGTTCCAAAGTGTTATATATGAAACACATACTTACTGATTATGACATGAGTTTTATAAAACTAAAATATAATGTGATAACACTAGGGACATAACCATAAGAAAAAACCATACACATCATTCACATGAAAAGAACATAGATATTTTCCATCATTTTGTTTAGATTCACACACTCAAAGGAGAGATTATTTTATAATTAATCGGAACACAAGAAAAACGTTCTGATATTTTTAAATACCATTATCTTTCGATAAATTTTAATACATTAAATAGAATCGTTGAATGATCACCATAATGTAGTCATTCATATCTACTTCTTATAGAAACCACATAGTTAGATTAACTCTCTCCATTTCTAAAAAACATATTCATATGTTTTGATCCATTATAATTCATTTATTTCAAAAACATTTATTGGCACAATTTTTTTTATTGGTACCAAAATTAAAATCGGCAGCAATTTTTTTATTGAGTCTTGAAAACTAATGGTCATCAAAATTTTCCGGATGTATTTTTTAACACTTTTCTAAATATGGTTTCAAAATTTTAATTTAATTTGAAATTTAATTTATTGAAACAAATAAATTTATCTTTAGATTCTAAAAGGTATAATTCCATTTATCTTTTTAAATTTTTAATACATTAATGTTCATGGTAATAATTTTTGAATCCTTTAAAGGATTCACTTTGAATACTATATGATTTAATTTCTTTTGAAAAAAAACCTCAAGAGTTAAAATTTATCCAACCAAGAGATATATCTGATCTAATATGGACCATATAATCCCAATGGTCTCTTCATCTATCCTTTAAAAAAGGAAACCCCCTCCTCATCCCACATGAATTATCATCCAATCTATGGTGGAGCCATATTCCTATTCAAATATCTGAGTCTGATGTTTTCCATACCCAACATATTTCAATCATATCTATTTCTCAGTCGCAAGAAACGACTCCAAAATAAATGGTCCCACATGATTGTTTCAAGATGAAATTATTATGTGAAATATTGATCACTAGAGAATTCTCCACATGTTTGATTCATTTCTAAAGAGAATTATTGAATTCCAAGGTTAGGAATATGTTTTTGGGGAATATAAGGATCCTCAAGATCTGATCATTCTAGATGAAGTGATTCAATTTTACAAATCTATTATGGTTGATGAAAATAAATTGAAGGTATAATTTAATATATTTTATAGTGAGATATGTATGTTAGCTAAATAAGAACCACATTTATTTAATGTTCCATCAGAGGTAGACGAATTTTTTCCATCCCAAAAATTTCCAATGGAAAAGGGATATTTTATTAAAGAAAGGGATGAACAATATCTGTTTGAGGTTCATGAGGATAAAATAAAGAATACTCAATTGATAGTGGATAATAGGGTTATTACACTCTGGATTTAAGGATTTTTAATTACAATAAGTAGTGATAGAGAAACTATAATATTTTATGATTTCATTACAATTGACTGTCTTTTCAACCCGATGAAGATTTACATGATGGGTTATATTTTCAATACCATAAAAAATATAATGTATGGTGAAATTAAATCCCAACTGACTATATTTCTAGAAATCCGTAGTAAGTTCTTTCATGAATGTTTGAAGTTTTTCAAAATTCATCTTAAGATAGTTATGAGATATTTAAGAGCTCTTCATATCAGTTTTGATATAGTTTGGTGAATAAAAATTATTTTTGACATGAAATTAATGAAATTCATTACAGACCCAAATACAGAAGCTCCAAAAAATGTAGCTGAAGAATTTCATGGTATTATAAGACAATCATAGATGATTGTTTCTGAGATACAAAAGAAAACAAAGTATGATTCAGTCTTAATGTCAAAGAAGAAAAATAATGTCTTAGGAGAAGGAATGGTCACTAAGTGGAGAAAAGAGAATGAAGAAAGAAAATAGGGATACCCTCACTTTGGTTTCAATCCTGGAGATGAATTAACAGGGTGAATTTGAGCTGATAAAATTCAAAAAGCACACAAAAAGGAAAAGAAACAAAAGAAGTGAATGGAAAGAAGCTTTTACATTGATTATTTGTTAATATTTGTTGTCCAATATAGTTTTGAAAATAGTAAAAGGGAAAATATTCTAAAATAAAAATACATTCCCTCAACAAATGTAATTGATTAATTAAAACAATTACATCATGAATTGTCACCATTCATAGTCTCTCAAGCTAATGTTTCAGAAGAAAAGAGGTTTCTAAAATGCTAGAAATAGATGAATTGATCGAAGAATGATATCTTAGAAATGAAGAAGAAGATTCCTAGTCTGATAAAATATAGATATGTTCTTCAGAAGAAACATCATGTAAGTATCAATAACCAGGAGCCCATCCTTCAAAAAAAGATTCAAATATAAATTTCATTATGATTTTGAGTAAAGAATAAACTAGATCTAATGTAAATCAGATTTAGAATTTAGAAAGAAATAATTCGATTTCATAGTGAATAACTTCTTGATTATGGTGATGATATAAATTGAGATCAAACAATATCTTTGAGAAGAGATCAATACGGTGTTCCATAAATAAGAAGTATTAAAAAAGATCTTCATCACCTAATAAAATTAATTTTAATTTTGAGTATTTTAATAAAAATTAAAATATAATGTCAGAATCAAACAAACTATTGAGGAAAGGGATAATAATACTCAAGTAATATTTCAAAATTCTAGAAAATAATTCTAAGGAGCACTAAAAGGATTTCAATAAAGTCTTGAAATGGTCACATAAGTCTTATGAGAGTCTTATGGTTCAGTAAGAAAAGATATAGGACATCATAAAACTTGTGAAGGAACTTAGATATTCATTCATCATGATACAATGTGAAACCACTCAGAGATTGAAGGTAATTAGAGGCCTAGATGAATGTTAGTTCAGTGATTTCTATATAATTGAAAACAGGATGGATTTTGTTCAGTCAAAGATATTTCTATATTAGGATGAGATCTTTATCCTAATGAAACAAAATTCATTGTTGTGAAATAGTGTTGAAATCCGAAAACGCAAACTATATTTTAGGAAGAAAGTATTATGATAAAGAAGAAAATGATAAGGATCAGGAAGAAAGAAGCTGGTCACTTTAAAATGATGTAAAATATCAGGATGAAATCATTCATAACTAGGAAATGTTGTTTGAAGATCCGGAGAAACAAACAAGGTCTCAGAAAGAATATTTTGATAAACTAATGGAGGAATGAAAAGGGTTCATTAAAATAATGTCAATGGTTCTAGATCATTTTATGAACGAGAAAGAGAAGGACAACAAATGAATTTATTGAACTTTTTTTGTTTAGACATTAAAAAATGTGTTTGAAATTTTTTTCGATTGAATTTTTTCAAATTTGGAAGAACGTTCCTTCACAAAATTTTGATGATCATATACTTTATCTCTTCATATTGTTTGTTTCTCTATCCCATTTTCATGTACTAAAATATCTTTCCAAATCCTTTTTAAAAAACTAAATTTGGGAGAATGTTTTTCATTGGGGGATTATGTTCTATAAAGGGGAAGAATAAGGGGAGAATAATTGTTATATGAGGGAATGTATTTGATATGGAGGGAAATTAACAAAAGGATATTTTTCAATATGATCCTTGGGGATTCTATTATCCTAATGGGGAGGTTAATCATATTCAAACATTATTCATAAGCGTTATAAACTCAATGAGAGATAAATATATGTGTTCAATTCTAAATTTGATAAAACACATAATTTGGTAATCCTTTATTTTTTTATAACTTGCGGTTTGTGCTTTCCAAAAAGGGGTTGAATGTTGAGTAAAACGTAATCTTTTGAAATTTCTATTCCTTTTGTTTTGGAAATCATAATTTTTTTTAAATGAATTCTTATATTGTCTTATTTTATTTTATTTATGAATTTTTTATATAAGTTCATCTTTAATTTTTTATTCTATGTACGATAAATATTATACACACTAAAAAATACAGTCTAAATTTTTCTACGATTATCATAACGAGAATGAATAAGAAATACATTGTTCTCACTATATAGAATTTTCATCAATCACCCCGATTAGAATTTTCATCATACACACAGTTCAGTATCGTACTAATAAGATAAATCATCATCAACATTTTATCAATAATCATGATACTCATTTACTGTTCACATTTTTATTTTATCCTAATATATATATTATTTCTGTACACACATTATTGTAACCATAAAATTGTGTTATATCAAAGAAAAGGTTTTTCAAACGGATGTCATGTATTCTATATTGATATGCATGATAAAACTATGTTGGTGTTTTAGTTTGAAGATGGCCATGGGAGTGCTAGGTGTCCATGGAAATTAAATATTTAAAGAAAAAAATTGACCGTTGAAGTTAATATTACCATTGGGATTCAATTTAATAAATACCAAGTCATTTGGATGAGCTCAGAGCTAGTGAATTTTTCGATGAACCGATACTCGGTGGGAGCTCTGCCAAAATTTATTAGAGTGAAAGCATTGAAGTGATGATTTTGTGAATATCTTATTCAACATACTTATAATCAACCATTTTGTTTTTTTTCTTCATATGGCACCGATCGTTGGAGATTATGATTGTGTAATTCCATGTATAGGAAGATTTATGACCCAATATATTACAGATAGAAATCTCCTAGTGATAGGAAGATAATATTACTGAATTCCGACATAATCGAGGGATACTAAGGATTGGCCGACAAACAAAAGTCAATCATCAAATCGAGGTTTAACCCCGGTGTGGGTAAGATATACTATCCTGAATGTATAAATCTAAGGACCTTAATCCAAGGTAAAAGGATACCCTTCTCTTTATGTTAAATGAATTTCATTCTTTTTTATCTCTTCTATATTGTAATAAAAAATTAATTATTTTACTCATTCAAAATTTTATTATTTATCTTTTTTATCATAATCATTCTAATTGATAAAATTTTTATTATATACATTATGATATTTTGTGATAACAATAATAACAATTAACCATTATGATTCTATATTGTTTATGATATTATCATTTCTATTGTTTTATTCAAGTAATCATAAACATTGTGATAACAATCTTTAATACGCTTACTCTGATCAAATCAATTATTCTGTGAATATGATAATTTTTCATTAATACCTATGAAATATATTTTCACAATCAATCTGATTACAACATTGACCAGACCCATGGCTAATACGATTAATTATTTTAATCAAATTAATGGTCAAGTGGATTTTAATAATTTAAATCATTTTAATTTTAGATCATTTTAAGGGATAAATTTTTTTAACCAACAATCGCCCCTCTTATATTGAACCATATGCATGTACACATTTCAATTCAAAACCCACATCTATTGTAATCCTTAGTCCATAATCTTCAGAAAACACTAAACCTGAATCCTTAGAAAGCATGAAACAATCATCTTTAGAACACCCTGAGCACTCATTTCCAGAAAACCAAAAACACTCATCACTAGAAAATAACTAAAACCTCATCAAAATAAATACGTACACACTCATCACCATGAAACATTAAACCCTTATCCAATAGAAATCATAAAACCTTAGCCCAAGAAAACATTAAACCATTATTCCTTAACAACCCTAAACCCTTATCCCAAGAAAACCATAAACCATCATCCCAAAAAACTGTAAACCATCAAACATAGAAAATTATAATCCCCAAACACTAGAAATCCATAATCACTCATCCCTAAAAAACCCTAAACTCAAATCCCAGGAGCACCCGACACCATAAACCCTATAAAACACTAAACTCTTATACCCAAAAACCCTAAATGGTCTACCCCATAAAACAGTAAACACTCAGCCACAAAATATCCACAACCATCATCACTAGAAAACCATATGCCTTCATCCATAAAAAAACTTAAAACCTTAGCCCTAAAAAAACCCTAAATCCTCCACCCAAAAAACCCGAATCCAGATTCCCTAAACAACCATAATACACCAATCATAGAAAACACAATACCAACATCCATATAAAACCCAGGAACCTTATCCTCAAAAAACAAAAAAACCCATCCACAGAAAACCCAAAACCCTCAGCCTTTGAAATCTCTAAACCCTCATCACTATAAAACACAAAGCACTCCAACCCTAAAAATATATCCCCTTACCAATTAAAAACACTAACCCATCTTCCATTGAAATCTATATACCATTAGAACGAGAAAAATATAAATCATCATCCACTGAAAACCATGATCCCTTATCCCAAAAAATTAAAACATTAACCATATAACACCCTCATCCACCAGCCTATAAAAACACTAAACCATAATCCCTAAAAAAATCATAATCCCTCAACCCTAGAAATCCCTATACCCATTTGAACATAAAAACCCTAAACCCTCGATCCTAGAAATCCCTAAAAAATTATCCCCAGAATAACCTTAAACCACATCCCTAGAAAATACTAAACCCAAATCTCATGTAAAACCTGACACCTTGTTATAGAAAACCTTAAACCCCATTGGCAATAATTCATAAACACATAACCATATAAATCACAATACCCTAAACCTTATAAAACCACTAGCCTTAATCCATAGTAACCCCTAAAACGTCATCCCCAAAAAATCCAAAGCAACATCCGCAGATACCCTACACCACCATCAAATGAAAACCCTGAACGCTCTGCAAATAAAAACCCTAAAACCTCAGCTCCCAAAACCCAAAACAATCATCCCTAGATAATAAAAAACCTCATCCCCAATAAACCATAAATCCTAACACCAAAAAAAACCTAAACCCTAAACCCCCAAAAAATATAAATACTATGCACTGGAAAATACTAAACCATTGACACTAGAGATCCCTAAAACCTCATCTACACAAAACCCTAATAACATATAAACTGAAAACCTGAAAACTGCATCCATATAAATCCATAAACGGTTATATTGAAAAAAACATAAAACCTCTTATTGAGAAACCCCCAAACCCTCAACCGTAGAAAACTCTAAACCCTTAGCCTCAAAAAAACCTAAAACCTCCTAAATAGAAAACACTATACCCCTATCACAAGAAAAACCTAAACCCCTAGACCTAGAAAACCCTAAATCATGATCACTGGAAAAATGTAAAACCCCATCCCTAGAAAAAACTAAAAACTCCACAAAACATTTATAAACCCTCACACCTAAAAATCACAAACGCTCATCGCAAAGAAGCATAAACAATGACCCCCCCCCCAATATACAATAAAACCTAATCCCAAGAAAAACATGTAAATTCTGCACCATAAAACCCTAAGCACTCAACTTTTCCCCCACCTGCAGAGAACCCTAATCCATCAACTCTAAAAAACCCTAAACCCCCATACCCAAAAAACACTAACTCTCATGCCAAAAAAACCATAAACCCATAGAAAAATAAATCAATAAATTCACATAGCCATATAACACTAAGCCCTCTTCCCTAAATAATCATACACTAATAAGAAAATGACATATTCCAACAATTCAATACCATTGGTATAGACCCCAAAACCATGGGTATTGTATATACCCATGATTTTAGAAACTATGGTAAATCGAGGAATCAGTATAGCTCCACGACCTATACCCAAAAATTTCCATACCATATGTATAGATTTTTTCCAATGTGTCATAGCCTAATACCCATATTTTTATAAAGGTGGGTATAGATATAAGAAAAAAATAAGGGATCATGTTTCGATTATGTGACTTTCCCCAATAACACCCATAGTCACACCACTCCCACTACATAACATATATATATATATACCTTAATCTGAACCATCTGTATTTGAAAAGAATCCAGCCGCAAGTTTTGTTTCCATGACCTACTGTTCAAATACCAAGCACCTCACCATTAATGATACCAAAAGTATGTTAATCTATATCTACATTAACTTAAATATATGAATTTAAAATTTTGGTATTAGAAAAAATCCAGTCACAAGTTTTGATCACATGGACTCTTTAACCATCACACCACACCTAACCACCCAACCTACTTACATTACACATATATAAATAAATATTTACCTAAATATGATAATGTTAACAATGTCTAATAGAAGGAAAACTATCGGTATAGGGTTTTCTAGCGCAAAAATTTTTCCCACCTTCATGTAGGAAACCTATACTCATGGTTCTATAAAGCCATGGGTATAGTGTTTTTCTCCCAGACCTATACCAATAGTTTTTATAGAGATCCATCAGTATTGATCTAGAATTGAGATCCATACCAACAATTATGGGACTATCGTGGGTATAGACATGGAGCAGACCCCTATACCAACGATTTTGTGTAAACCATGCATATATGTTCAAACTGACACCTATACTCATGGTTTTGTGAAAACCATGGGTATAAGGGGACCTATACCCAATTTTTCACTAAAACATGGGAATAAAATCTTTTTATAGCAGTTGAAAATCCGAATCCCTATGAATCCATAAACCCTCATCCCCTAAAATCCCAAAACTGTTAGATCCAGATAACCCTGAACCCAATGTTGTAAAAAATCCTAATCCCTCAACCTAAGAAAACCGTAAAACATCTTCTCCCAAAACAATAAATTCACATCCCTTGAGAACCGTAAACCAGAATTCCCAGAAAACACTAAACCATCATCCCAAAAAATCCAATACTCTCAGCATCTAAAAACCATAAACCCTAAACCCAATAAACGTTAGTCCCATATCCCAAGAAAACCGTAAACCCTCAGTCCCAAAAAACACATACCCTTCATCACCAGAAAACCCAAAACCATCATCTCTAGAAAACCACAAACCGTCATCACTAGAAAATACAAAACCCTATCCCCATAAAATTCTAAACCCTAATACCTAGAAAAAAACCTTCATCGCTAGATAATACTCAAATCCCATCCCTAGAAAACCCTAAACCATCCACCCAAGAAAACACTATACCCCCATCTATATAAATACATAATCACTTTGCCAGTAAAAACCCAAAACCATCAGTGCTATATAACCCTAAACGATTATCAAAGGAAAACCTTAAACACTTATCCCAAGAAAACCTGAAACCCTTAGCCAAAATAAAATTGTAAACCCTTGTCCCCGTAATTCTCCTGACCCAATTCCTCTAAAGCAGTAATACCTCACCATCTCAAACCCAAAAACCATCATACCAAAAAAAACTCTAAACCCTCATACCGAAAAATCCTATTAAAATCATCCAAAAAATATTTAATATTTTATCCATAGAAAATTCATAAACCTAATCCCTTGAAATTCATAATATCTCATCCCCATATTTCCCAAAACTCTCTTCCCAAAAAATCCTATTCCCCAAAAATAAGTAACCCTCAACCCTAGAAAAAATCAAAACATTTGGCCTCAAAAATCCAAAATACCATAACCTTAGAAAACCCTAATCCCACAACCACAGATGTCCCAAAGCCCTCATTCACTGATTACAGTAAACCCTCAGACCTAGAAAACACTAAATCAATATACAGAAGAAATCCATAAACCGAAAACATTATAAAACATTAAACCAACAGTCCTAGAAAAAAAAGAGTCCCCATTTCCTAAAAAACTCTAAACATATAACCCAAAAACCACTAATTCCTCATCCCAAAAAAACACTAAACCCACATCCCTAGAAACCCATGATCCCTATAATCCAAAAACCCTATACTCTCACCCCTAGAAAACTCTAAATTATCATCCCCAGAAAACTCTAAACCCTTATACCCAGAAAACACTAAACTATATCCTATAGGAAAACCCAAACACATTATCCTTTGAAAACCCAATACAGTCATCCCCATAAAACCATTGATCATTATCCCAATATAACCCTAAACCATCATCCCCACAATACTCTAAATCATTAGGCCATGAATACCCAAACCCTTATCCCTATAAAATCCTCAACCTGAATCCCACGAAAATCCTAGACCTTATCCCTAGAAAACCCTAAACCATCAATCCTAGAAAACCCTGAATCATCATCCCCCCATATAATCAAACCTTTAAAATAAAAAACCCCTTCTCCCTCAACTCCAGAAAACAATAGACCCACCAACCCAAAAAAACATGAAACCTAGTGCCAGAAAACCCAAAACTCTTAGCGTAAAATAATACCGAAACCCTCAACCTGAGAAAAACCTAAACTCTCATCCCTAGATATCCTTAAATCATCATCCCTAGAAAAAAATAAACCGCCATACCTAGAAAATCCTAAACTCATAGACCTAGAAATCTATATATCCTCATCCCTCAAAATCCATAAAACCTATGACCTAGAAACCCTTATGCCTCAACCCCAAAAAACCCTATAGCCTCAGCCTAGTAAATCCTAAAACCCACATCTCTATAAAACCCTAAACCATAATCCCCAAAAAAACATATACCCCAATCCTTGGAAAACACTAAATAATCAACCCATCATCCCCCCAATAGCCTATACCATCATCTATAAAAACACTAAACTCACAGCCCTAGAAATCCCTAATCCCACAACCCTAGAAAACCATAAATCCTCATCCATAGAAAACCCTAAACCCTTATCCCAAGATTACTCAAATTGATGAATCCCTAAAATCCATAAATCCTCATCCAGAGAAAATTTGTAAAACTAATCCTAAGAAAAACGTAAACCCCCACTCAAATAAAACCAAAAATCCTCATCCCTAGAAAATCCTAATCCCATAGCCCTGGTTTTTGTGGGGATTTGGGTTCATTGTTTTTTTGGGTATAGGGTTAAGAGATTTTTTGGGATATGGTTCTAGGGTTTAGTTCATTGTTTCTTAAGCTGGAGGGAACATTGTTTTTTAGGTAAGTTTGATATGATTTTTTTGGGCTGAGGGTTCAGAGTTTTTTGGGATCAGGGTTCAATTTTTTTTGACTGAGGGTATAGGGTTAAATGGATCCATGGTTTTAATATTTACACTAATGATTAAGGGTTTTTATGTCTGATTGTTTATGGGATTTTGTTTCAAATGGTTTTGTGGTATTGGGGATTTTAAGGGTTTTGGGACTGAGTGATTATTGTTCTTTTAGGATAAGGGTTTGATTTTTATGGGGGTTGGGAGGTCATTGTTTTTTGGGGATGAGGTTCTTGGGTTAGATAAACTTGAGGGTTCATGGTTTTTTAGAGATAAGGGTTGAGGGTTCAGGGTTTTTGGGGATGAGTGTTTAGGGTTATTTTTGCCTAAGTGTTCAGGGTTATGTTGGACGTGGTTTCAAGGTTTTTTGGGTGAGGGATTCGGGTCTTCTGGGGATGGGGGTTTATTTTTTTGGGGGGGTTAGTGATTTTTTGTTTTTACATATAGGGGATACGATTGTTTGGGGGTGATGTCATTGGGTTTTCCGGGGCTGTGGCCAAAGAGTATTTTGGGGTAGAGGGATTATATTTTCTAGGGATGAGGGTTTATTGTTTTTTAGGTATGAGGGTTTAGGGTTTTGGGGGGGGGGGGGTTTGGGGATTATTTAGGATGAGGTGTGAGGTATTCCAGGGGATAGGGTTTCAGTGATTGGTGGTGGAGAAGGTTTATATTCATTTTGGTTTAAGGTTTTATGCTAGTTTGGGGATGAAAATTTTTGGTTATTAAGGGGTCATGGATTTTCGGTTTTTTGTCTTGGGGGTATAGGTTTTTTCTTGGGATGAATGTTTATGGTTATTCGGGGACATGATGTTACAATTTTTTAGGATGAGGGTTTATAGTTTTCTCAATCTTAAGGTTTAGGGTGTGTTGGGGATCCAAAATTAGTGTTTCTGGGGGTGATGTTTTAGGATATCTTGGGGGTGAGGGTTTATGTTTTGTAGGGATTAGGGTTTAAGGATTCATTGAAAATGAGTGTTCGGGGGTATTTTGGGGATTTGGGTTTATGGATTTTTGGGGATAAGTGATTTTTTTGGGTGATGTTTTATTGGGTTTTCGGTTTGAGGATTTAGGGTATATTGGTTCCTTGAGTTTATGGGTTTTCAGCCTAAGTGTTTGGGCATTTTCTGGATGAGTGTTTAGTGTCTATTGAGGATGAGGGTTTAGGGATTTTTGGGTAATAAGGTTTTGTGTTTTTTGGTTCTTAGTGTTTAAGATTTTTTGCAACTATGTATATAGGGTTTTTTGGTTTGAGGGCTTATGGGTTCATGGATCTTTGGAATTATTGTTTTTTATTCATAATTTTTTGGGGGTTTGGGGGATATGTGATTAGGTTATTTTGGGGACTGAGTGTTTAGTTATTTTGGTATTTAGTTATGTGGGGATTTTATGGATGATGGTTTTGATGTTTTGGGGGATGAGGGTTTAGTGTATTTCTGGTTATGGGTTTACAGGTTGTTTTGGATGAGGTTTTATTATTTTTTAGTTCTTTGGATTTAGGGTTCTTTGTTGTTGAGGATATTGGGTTTTTTGGGGTTGGGGGAGTAGTGTTTCATTTAGTACTATGTTTAGTATTTTTTGGGTTATATGGATTTGAGTTTTTTATAGATGAGATTTTAAGGTTTTTTGAGACAAATGGTATATGTTTTTGTGGTTGAGGGTTTAGGGATTTGCTGGGATGAGTGTTTAGGGTTTCTTGTGATGGGGGATTAGGGTTATTTTGGGGTGAGGGTTATGGTTTTCATGGGGATATGGGTATAGGGTTTTTTGAGGAATTGGATTTTGGTTTTTTTTTGGGTTGAGGATTTAGGGTTTTATAGGGTTGAGGAATTAGGCATTTTTGGCTTGGGGTCCGGGTTTCTATGGGATGATGGTTTAATGTTTTTTGGAAATATTTATTTTTGGTTTTTTTGGGACGAGGGGTTATAGTTTTTTGTGGCTAAGGGTTTTTTGGGTTTGGGATGAGGGTTCAATTGTTTGGGGGATGTGGGTAAAAGTTTTCTTGAGTCTAATGGTTCTTGATTCCTTTGGGATCAGGGTTTTGTGTTTCTAGGGGGGAAGGTTTTTAGGGTGTTTGATGATGAGGTTTTATTGGTTTTTGGTTCTATGGTTTCATGTTTTGTTTGTAATTAGTGTTTAATGATTTTCTTGTTGTTATTTTAGCGCTTTTGAGGGTTTTGGGATCTAGAATTTTTTGATTCAAAGGTTTAGGGTTTTTTTTGGGATGAGGGATCATGATGTTTTTGGGTTTAACGATTCATGTTATATAGGATCTTTGCTTTTAGGGATTTCTTGTAATTAGGGTTTATAGGTTTTTGGGAATGAGTGTTTAGTGTTTTTTAGGATAATGGATTCTTGGGATTTTTGGGCTGTGGGATTAGGGGTTTGTGGGGCATAGGGTTCTGGGGGTTTTGGGGCTCAGTGTTCAGGTTGTTATAAAAATGATGGTTCGGGTTTTCTGGTGTCTAAAGGTTCATATTTTTATTCGGATTTGGGACTATTAATATATGGGCCTGCTAGTTTATAGAATTCAATGGTTGTGGGGTCATTGTTTTTTATGGCTGAGGGTTGGGTGGTTATGGTGATGGTTATGTTTTTTTTGTGCGTATGTTATAGGAAAATTTTGGTCTAAGTGTCAGGGTTGTTTGGGGATAAATTTTCATTGATATTATGGATATACAGTGTATGGTTTTTTTGTAAAGGTTCATTGGTTTTTTATTAACAAGGGTTTAGTATTTTTTTGGAAAACATTTCAGGGGTTTTGGGGGCTGTGGGTTTTGGGGTTTTAATGGTTGATGGATTAGAGTATTTTGGGACTAAGAGATTACAATTTTAAGTGGTGAGGGTTTAGGTTTTTTATAGTCAAGGGAATAAGTTTTTTTTGGGATTGTGTTATAGGGTTTTATGGGGTGAGTGTTTATAGTTTTATTTGGTTTGTAGTTTAGGTATTTATGGGGTTATGGGTTTACAGTTTTTTGGGGTTGAGGGATTAAGGTATGTGGGGGAAGTATTTTTTTAGCATTTGGGTTTATGTTTTTCTCAATGATTTTATGTAATTTTTGGGGTAACGAATTTGACATTTTTTGGGACTGGGTGTTTAGGATTTTTTTGGGATGTTGCATTATGTTTTTATTGACTTGAGGTTTTAGGGTTTTATAAGGGTGAGGGTTTGGGGTTATTTGGGGATGATGGTTTGGGTTTTTTTTGGTCTAATGATTTGGGGTATCCTAGGGCTAAGGGTTTGGGGCTTATTAGAGCATGGGGGTTGGGTGTTTTAGTGTTGAGGGTTTGAGGGTTTTTTGTTATTGAGGATTTGTGTGGTTTTAGGAAGAGATTTTTCGGTTTTCTGGTATTGTGGGTCATGGATTTATTGGGATTTGGGTTTGTGGCTTTTGGGATTGAGGGTTAGATGGTTTCTTGGGTTGAGGGTTTGAGTTATTTCTCAGGTTTATGGTTTTGGGATTTTTGATGATTATTGCTTACATTTTTCAAGGATGAGCGTTTAAGGTGTTATTTGGAATAGGGTTTAGGGATATTTTATGACTTATTCTATAGGTTTGGGGTGGTGTTTTTTGGTGTTTTTAAGCTGAAGATTCATATTTTTTTATAGAAGGTTTCGGTTTTGTGGGGTTGAGGGTTTAGGATTTTTTTGGGGATGAGGGTTTCATGTTTTTTGTGGATGTGGGTTAAGAGATAGTTTGGGTACATGGTTTAGGGTTTTTCTAGTTTCATGTTTTAGGTATTTTAGGGATAAGGTTTTATGTGTTTTTAAAGATAACTGTTTATATTTTTTTAGGCTATAGAGTTTGGATTCTCTAGTTCTGAGGATCTGGTTTATTTAGGGCTAAGGATTTAGGTCTTTTGTGTTGAGGTTTTCATGTATTTCAGGCTGAGGGATTAGGTTATTGGGTGTGGGGGTTTAGAGTTATTTGGTGGGGAGGTGTTAGTGGATTTTTGTTGTCTAAGGGTTTAAGGTATTTGGACTAAGGGTTTAGGTTTTGTAAGGATAAGGGTTAAGGATATTATGGTTTAAAGTTTGTGGGGGTGTTTTGGATAATTATTTTGCATATTTTTAGGATATATGGTATTCAGATATTTTGGGATGAGAGTTTTGGGTTTTTTTGTAAGCGTATAGGATATTTTTCAAATGAGGGTTTATGTTTTTTTAGGGAAGTGGATTTTTGGTTTTCAAGGTATATGGATTTAGAATATTCATAATTAGGGATTATGGTTTTTTGGGTTTGAGGGGTTATTTCTTTATAGGGATTTGGGTTTTATATTTTGGGTACTATGTGTTTAGGTGTTTTGGTAGATCAAAGGTTAGGGTTATTTGGGGCCATGGATATAGGATCTTTTTTGGGCTAAGGGTATAGTTTTTTCTAAGGCATAGAGTGTAGGGATTTATTAGGCTATGAATTGTGGGGTTTATTTTGGGAGATGATGATTTAGCATTTTTAGAGAATAGGGTTAAGGGTTTTTAGCGGTATAGGGTTAATGGTTATTTGGGGGTGAGGGTTTAGGGTTTTAGTTATGAGAGAATGGGGTTTTTGGGATCAAGAGATTAGGGTTCTTTTAGGATGGGAGTTCTTGTGGTTGAATGTTTTGAGGCATTTTGATTGATGGTTTATGTATTTTTTGGGGTAAGCGATTAGGGTTTTTTAGGGTTGAGGTTTTATGGATTTTTAGGGATATTTGTCTATGGTTTTTTTAAGGGAGAGGATTGAGGATTTTTTTGTAAATGAGTGTTTATGAAAGTTTTGGGGTATGTTTTTAAGTTTTATTTTTGGTTGAGGAGGTAAGGATTCTTACAGGATAGGGTTTAGTAATTTTTTGGGATTAAGGTTTATGTTTTTTTGGGGTAGAATGCTTAGTGATTTTTGGGGACTATGCTTTATTGTTTTTGGGTGATGAGGGTTTATGGTTTCTTCGGGAAATAGATTAAGGGTTTTAAAGGATGAAAATTTAGTGATTTTTTGAATTAGGGTTTATGGTTTTTTGGGGATGAGGGTATAAGATTATTTGGGACTATGAGATGAGGGTATTGTATTGTAAGGTTTTAGAATTTTTTGGGGCTGAGGTGTTACCTTTTTTGGACTACGGGTTTTTATTTTTTTTGAGAAGAAGGATTATGGAATTTTAGGGTTGATGGGTATTTGGGTATTGGGGCTTAGGGTTTATGAGTTTTTTAGTGTGAGATAATATGGTTTTTTGGATGAGGGATTAGGGTTTTTCAAGGATGAGCGTTTAGAGGGTTTTTGGGAAAATGTTTCAAGAGTTTTGGGGGTTTTGGGTTTAAGGGTTTTTGGGGAAAATGATTATGTGTTTTTGAGGGATGAGGGTTTAGAGAATATTTGTGCTGATTGTTTAGGGTTTTTAGGGATAAATATTGAGGTTTTTTTATGTTGAGGGTTCTTGGTTTTTTGGTTAGAGGGATTAGGGTTTTTTGGGGTCAATGGTTTGGGGTTCTCATGGGATAAGGGTTTAGGGATTTTTGGATGAGGATTCAATGTTTTTTGATGCTGAGGATTTAGTTGTTTTTTTTTGCTGAGGGTTTAGGGGTTATTTTCGATAATGAAACATGGGTTGTGGGGCTCAGGGTTCATGATTTTCATACTAATGATTCAGGGATTTGTTGGGATAGGGGAACTGGGTATTATGGGTATACAGTTCTATTTTTTAATGGGATTGAGGGTACTAGGTTTTTTGGTGTTGAGAGGCCTTGGTTTATTGGGGTTGTGGGATGAGGGTTATTTTGGGGATGAGTGTTCAGTGTTTTTTTGTGGCTGAGGGTTTAGGGTTATTTTGGGTGATTTTTTAGAGTTCATTAGGTGTGAGGGTTCATGATTTTTTAATTAGTTGTTTGATGTATTTTTTTGGACCAAGGGTTTAGTGTTTTCTATGGTGAACATTTTAGGGTTTTGGAGTTGAGGGATAGGGTTTATCTGTGTCAAGTGATTTGAATTTTGTTCTGGATGTGGGATAAAACGATTCTCTTAGTGAGGGCATAGGGCTTTTCAGGGATGAGGGTTCATGATTTTTTATCATTGAGGCTTTATGGTTTTGGGGGGTGGGGGTTTATGGCTATTTATGGAGAGGGAATGGGTTTTTATGCTACTGTTCATTTATGGATTTGGGGGAATAAGGGTATAGAGTTTTTGTTGGTTATTTGGGTTTATGGTATTTTGGGGATGAGTGTTTCATGTTTTTATGGAGTTGAGGATTTATGGTTTTTTGAGTATGAGGGTGTATAGTTTTTTGGGGTCGATGGATTTGTTTTTTTAGGTTTTGGATATTTTATTTTTGGTGGATGTTTGTTTCTATTTTTTTGGATACAGGTTTATTGTATTTTTGGTTTTAGGGTTAATGTTATCATGGGTGATGGTTTAGGTTTTTTCGATGGTAAGGGATGGGGTATTTTTTCTGCTGAGGGTTTTAGATTTTTTGGAACATAGTGTCTAATGTTTTTTATATCTAATGGTTTGAGGGTTTTTTGGGGATGAGTTTTGAGGGTTTTTTGGGGACAAGATTTAGTGTATTTTTATTGATGAGGGTTTTGGATTTTTTTGGGTTCTGTGTTTGGTGTTTTTCATGAAAGAGGAATTAGTTTTTTTAGGGCCAATGATTTGGGTATTTTATAGTGATACATGTATAGGGTTTTCTAGGGTAGAGTGTTTCAGTTTTTGTGTAATAAGGGTTTATGAATTTTAAAGGGTAATGGTTTAGGTATAATTTTGGCCTTATGAATTGGTATCTTTTGGGGATGTGGGTTTAGGGTTTTTTTCAATTCGGGTTTTAGGGGTTTTTCTTGGTTTAGGGTTTATGTTATTTTGGATATGAGGTTTTATAAATTATTGGGCATGCGGGATTATGGATTCTTTGAGATGAGGTTTTAGGTTTTTCCAAGTAAATGGTTTAGGGATTATTCAATATGAATGTTTAGGATTTTTTGGGATATGATTTAAGGGATTTCTTTGAAAAATGGGGTAGTGTTTTCTACGGATGATGTTTTTGGGAATTTTTTGGGAGAGCATACAGGGTTTTTTGCAATATCTGTGTATTATTTGGCGGACTATGTTTTTCGATTTTTTTGTTGGATGAGGATTTATGGTTGATTTGGGACTGAGGGTTTATGATTCTTGATGATGATTTTTTAGTGTTTTTTTGGCTAACCGTTTATGAGGCTTGGGGAATGAATGTTTAAGGGGTTTTATGGATTATGGTTTTTGTTATTTTTTGAGATTAGGGATTCATTTTTTTGGGTTTTGGGTTTATGTTTTTTTGTTTGTTTGAGTTTTTATGGAAATTTTGAGATGAGGGTATAGATAATTTTAGGAATGACAGTTCTGGGATTTCTAGATCATAGTGATTAGGGGTATTTGGGGTTTATGGTTTTTTTATTTGAGGGTTTATTGGTGTTTGGTGTTACTGGAATAGGGGTTTGAAGGGATAGGTGATTAGGGGGTTTTGGGGTATTGGTATAGGGTTTCTATGGGTTGATTTTATAGTTTTTTATGAGGCTGATTGTTTAGATATTTTTAGGAATAAGGTTTGGGGTTTTATTTGAGGATAATGGGTTAGATTTTTTTAGTGTTGAGGGTTTAGTTTTTTTGGATAAGAGGGTTACAGTTTTTTCATGGATGAGGGTTTAGTGTTTTTTAGGAATGATGGTTTAGTGTTTTTGTGGACATAGGGTTTAGTTTTTTTTTGAAGAGGATGGTGGTGAGGTTATTTGAGATGAGGGTTTTGCAGTTTTAAAGATAAGGGATTTTGGTTCTTTTCCAAATTGGTTAGGGGATTTTTATTGTTGAGGGTTTATGGTTTTTTGGGGATGGATGTGTTGGTTGCTTTGGGGCTGAGGATTTAAGAGTTTTTGGGGAAGTTTGTTTAAGGGTTATTTGGGATAATGGTTTAGGGATTTTGGGGGATGTGGGTTTATTGATTTTTTTAAGATAAGAGATTACAATATTTTTATGGCTAATGGTATATTGTTTTTTTGGGCGAGGATTTATGTTTTTTAATAAATATGGTTTCGGGGTTTTTGGTGATGAGGGTTTAGGGTATTGAGGGAATGGGGGTTTATTGTTTTTTGGGGTATGAGTGTTCTTGGATTTTTGTACAATAGGGTTTAAGGTTTTTTTGGGTATGGGGGATTAGAGATTTTTGGGGCTGAGGTCTGAGGGTTCTTTGAGGAGGGATTTCAAGGTTTTTTGGGGATGAGGATTTCATTTATTTATGAATGTGGGTATATTATTTTTTGGGTAGAAGGTATACATTATCATAGGGATTAGGTTTGATGGGTTTTGAGTCTACCAGTATAGTTGTTTTGGGGATGACGGTATAGTGTTTTGGGGGATAAAGGCATAACATTTGTTCGTGCTAAGCATTTTGTGTTTTTTGGGGATAAGGGTTCTGGGGATTTTGGGGATGGGTGTTCAGTGTTTTTTGTATTTGAGTTCTTGTTTTTTTTGGATAAGGGATTATAAATTTTTAGGGATTAGTGTTTGGGATTTTTTAGGGTTTTGGGTTTAGGGGTTTTTGGGGATGAGTGTTCAATTTTTTTTTGTGGTTGAGGGTTTAGAGTATTTTTGGGGATGAGTGTTTAGAGATTTCTCTGGATGAGTGATTTGGTTTTTTGATGGCTAATGGAACAATTATATTTCGGGATTTCGGTTTAGGGGATTTCGGGATAAGGATTGTTTATTTTTGGGCATTAGGATCAGGGGATTTTAGGAGATGGCGTTCAATGGTTTTTGGTGCAGATGGTTTAAGAATTTATGAGGATGAGTGTCTAGGGTTTTAAGTTCTAGAGGGTTCAAGGTTAATTGGGACTGAGGGTTTATTATTTTATGGGACTAAGGTTTTATGTGGTTTTTAGGATGAGAGATTAGGATCTTATGGGATGCGGGTGTAGGGTTATTTTGCACTAACAGTTAATGGATTTTTGGGCTACAGTTTTTAGGATTTTATGTCGTAAAAGGTTTAGTTTTTTTGAATGAGGGTTTAGGATTTCATTATCATGAGGGAATAGTGTTTTTGGAACTGAGGGTAATGGTGTTGGGTGGATGAGGGCATTGGTATTTGTAGAGATGATGGTTGATATTATTTGGGAAGATGGTTTTGGGGGTTTGGAGATCAACGTATATGGTTTTCAGTATGGGAGTTTATAATTTTTGGGAGGAGGGTTTAGGGTTTTCTCGGAATGGGGGATTAGTGATTTTTGGGGTTGGGGGTTTAGAGTTGTTTTGGGGCTGAGGGTTTGTGGTATTTTTGGGATGAGGGTTTAGGGTACCATGGGGATGGGGGACTATGGTGTTTTTAGGGATAAGGGTTTATGATTTGTTTGGGATGAAAATTTAGGGTTTAATGGGGATGAGTGTATAGGTTTCTGGGGGGATTATGGTTTGTGGTTATTGGGGATAAGGGTTTTGGGGTTTTTTGGGCTAGATGGTTTACTTTTTTTTTGTGGGCTTAGGGTTTGGTGTTTTTCGGAGTAAAGGGTTTGATGGTTTTCTTGGGGCTGATGGATTGATATATTTGTTGGGGATGAGGGTCTGGGGTTTTGGGTGGTGAGGGTTTATGGTTTATGGTTTTCTTGGGTTATGGGTTTGTGTTTTCTATTGTTATCTGTTTGGGGTTTTTATGGATGAGGGATTATGTTTTTTCTATGGCTAAGGGATTAAGGTATTCATGGGAAGAGGGTATACAGATTTTTGTGGCTAAAGGTTTACTGTTAGGGAATTACTGTATGTTAGGGATGAGGGTTTAGGGTTTTTTGGGGTGAAGGGTTTAGGGATTTTATGTGGTGGAGTTTTTAGTTTTTTTGTAGACTAACGATTTAGGGTCTCTCTAGAATGATGGTTTAGGGATTTTTGGTGTAAGGGTTTAGGGTTTTCATGGATTTAGGGTTCTCTAGAGAGGAGGGTTTATGGTTTTTTTGGGCTTATGGTTTATGTTTTTTTGGGGATTATGTTTATGGTTTTCTAGGGATGGGTTTATGATTTTTTTGGGTGAGGGTTTAGGGTTTTTCCGGGCAATGGGATTTGGTTTTTTATGGGTGTAGGGTTTAGGTATTTTGGGAGATGAGGATTTAGGGGTTTTAAGGTGAGAGTGTTTTGGGTTTTAGTTCTAAATGTTAAAGAGTATTGGGGTGAAGGTTTAGGGGGTTTGGGAATGACGTTTTATGATATTTTTGGGGATTAGTGGTTAAGGTGTTAACAGATGAGTGTTTAGGATTTTCATTTTGTCTGTTGGATTATGTTCAATACTAGAAGAGGGTTTATTGTTTTTAAGTCATAGTGTTTTGGTTTTTCCAGGTTCTGGGGGTTTGGGTTATTTAGGGTATGGGGTTTAGGATTATTTCTTTTGGTTTAAGGGTTTATTGGTTTTGGGTTTTGTGCTTATAATGGTTATTAGGGATTAGTATTTTGCAAAATATGAGGCTATGTGTTTAGGGTTTTAGGGATGGGGATTTTTTTTCTGAATCTGGTGGTATATGAATTTTTAGGGCTATGGGTTTAGGGTTTTTTTGGATAATGTATTAGATATTTTGGGGTTTAGGGTATAGCATCTTATTTGGGAAGTAGGTTATTGGTTTGTGGGGTTTGAGAGTTGTGGGTTTTTAGGGCTAAGGGTTCAAGGTTATTTGAAACTATGGATTTAAGGATTTCTAGGGATGATGTTTGTAGGGTATTTGGGGATGAGGGATTTGAGATTTTAGGGGATAAGGGTTTAGGGTTTTGGGGGGTATGGGTTTACAGTTTTTATGGCTGAGGGTTTATGGTTTTTTGGGGATAAGGTTTTGGTTTTTTTTGTGGCTGATGGATTCGTGTTATTTGCGGTAGAGATATTATAGGATTTATATGGTAGGGGATTAGTTTTTTAAAACTAATGTATTGGTGTCTATTAGTGATGTTTTTTTGTGGTTTTGTGGGTGATAGATTATGGTTTTTTGGGCCTAAGGGATTAGGGGTTTTCTGGTGCTGAGGTTTTTTGGGGTTATTGTGGATGATGGTTTATGGTTTTCATGGGAGGGTGGTTTAATGTTTTTTTGAAAATTAGGGGTTCTAGTTTTTTTTAGAGTAGGGGTTAGGGTTTTTTGGGGATGAGGGCTGAGTTTTTTATGATAATAGTTTATGGTTTTGTGGGACTGAGGGTTTTTGTTTTTCCTGGACTATGGGTTTACAACTTCTTGGGGAAGATAATTTGGGGTTTTTGTGGGCTGATGTTTTTTTTTGTTTTTAGGATAAGGGTTTATGGTTTATTGGTATTTGGTTCATTTTTTGGGGGATAAGGGTTTGTGGTTTTCAAGGGATGGGGGTATAACATTTTTTGGTTTTAGGGCTTAGGTTTTTTTAGGTATGAGGGTTTATGGGATATTGGGACATAGAGTTTATGGTGTATTGTGGATTAGGGAATATGGGTCTTATAGCTATGATTTTTGGGGTTTTTGGGATGAGATTTCAATTTTTTTGGTTAAGAAGTATCAAGGTTTTATGTGGATGATTGTCGATGGTTTTAGGGGAATGATGGTTCCTAGTTATTTGGGGATGATAGTACATGGTGGGATGAGGCTTTATGAATTATTTTGGGGTCTTTGGGTTCAATGTTTTTTGTGGATGAATGATTTGGGTTTTTTTGAATAATAGATCATTGTTACTTGTGGTAGACGGATCTGTATGTTTTCAGGATTAGTATTTTTTGTATTTTTGGGCCAATGGTTTAGTGTTTTCTTGGGATGATGGTTTAAGATTCTTTAGTGTCGATGGATAGGGTTTTTTGTGGCTATGGTATTGGGGTATTTTTGGGCTCAGATTTTATGCTTATTTGGGTGTAAGGTATTATGTTTACTTGGAGTTGATGGTTTAGGGCATTGGGGAAGAGGGGTTTGGGTTTTTTTGGGAATTAGGGTTTATAGTTTTTTTGTGCCGATGGGTTAGGATAATATAATCATGTGGTTTTAGGTTTTTATGGTGATTAATGTTTAGGGTTCTTGAGGATGAGGTTTTTGTATTTTTTGGTATTTAGGGTTCTGGATTTTAGGTTTGAGGGTTTGGGGGTTTTCAGGAATTGGGATTGTGGTTATTTGGGGAAATGGGATTGAGGATTTTTTTTGTTCTGAGGGTTTGAATGTTTTTTGAGGCTAAGGGTTTGGGGTTTTTGGGTCTGAGGGGTTGGGATTATTATTGGTTGGGGGTTTGCAGTTTTATGGGATGGTGGTTTTGGGATATTTAAGGATGAGGAATTGTATTTTTTCTATCTTTGACGGTAGACAGAATTTTGGGGTGGAGGGTATTTTGTTTTTTGGTGACTATGGTTTATGGTTTTCTAGGGATAAGGTTATTGAAATAATTTGGATATGGGGTTTAAGATTTTTTACACCTGAGTATTTATGTTTATTTTTAGGTAACAACATCGGGTTATTTGTGGTTTTTGGTATAGTTTTTCTTGGGGATGAGAGTTTTATGGGCTTGGGGGCTAAGGCTTTTGAATTTTTTGAGCTGAGGGGTTATGTTTTTCTGGGATGACTATTAAGGGTTTTTTTGGTCTGATGTTTTTGTATTTTTTGGTGCCAAGGGTATAGGGTTTTTTTGCGGATGGGGGTATAAGGATTTCTTTTTCTATGGTTTTATGGTTTTCTAGGGTAGAGTGTTTTTGGTTTTATAGGGATGAGGATTTATATTTTTCTAGGGATGATGACTGAGGGATTTTGTAGTGGTGAGGTTTTAATGTTTTTTAGTACTGAGTGATTAGGATTTGGTGGTTACTGTTTATGATTTTGGGGGGCCATTTAGTTTAGTGGGTTTTGGGTTGAGGGTTTTTTTGGAATATGATTTTTGGATATTATTGGAGTGAATGTTTATGGGGTTTGGGGATGAGGATTATGATATTTTATCAACATCAGTTTAAGTGTTTTGGGTTATGCATGATTATGGTTTATGTTATTGAAATGTGGTTAGGCTCTTTTGGGTATGAGGTTTACGGTTTTCTAGGTTAGGAGGTTTTGGGATTTTTAGTTCTTAGTGTTTAGGGTTTTTTATGGTTGAAGGATGATGATTTTTTTAGATTAATGGTTTATGTGTTTTTAGGGATATGTATTAATGTGTTTTTTGGGGCCATATTTAGGGGTTTGGGGGATGCTGGATTAGGGAATATTAGAAATGTGGGTTTATTATTTACCGAGGAGGATGGATTATAGATTTTTTAGGGAATTTGTTTTATGATTTATTTGGGGTTGATTCTTAGGTTTTTTTGTGTTTATGGTTTTTAGTTTTTGGGGACAAGGGTTTATGGTTTTTTGGGGGTGTGGTTTTAGGGTTTTTTTATCTTTTTTTATAAATTTTATCAAATTATTCCATAAAAAAAATATTGTTTGATAAATTTATATTAAAATAAATGATTTTAGATATTAGTCTAATTGATAAATAATTATCTTCATAATCCTTTGTTTTATAATTATATTTATTCTCTAAATCATTTATCTCATAAAAAACTTTTTTAATATCGATAGAATGTTTGTTCTTTTAAAAATTTAATTCCTCATGGGTTTTGGAAATTAAAAAAATTTCAAAATATTATTCATCATGATCATTATAATGATATGATACTTATTTTGATAGATCATTAATCCTATAATTTTACTTATCAAATTTATTGTTGATCTTACAATTTTCATTTTCAAGCAACATTGAAAATCTAGAGACTTCCTAAAAAAGTTAATGTATCTTCTACAAAGGAAGATTCTTCATCAAAAGAAATATAACCAGTATCATAAGTATAGTTAGATTTTAGAGAAATATTTGTAATGGATTCATTAGTTTGTGCCTTTTCCATGTAACCTTGATTATCAAAGGGTATTCTAGAAATAAGACCAATATTATTGTGCCTAGAATTTTTAATATATGGGGATTCATATGAATAATCTCCTACACTTTCACACGATGCATTATTTTCATTTATAAATTTCATTCCATTAGGCTTTTAGTTCCTTTTCTAATTCCTCATTGAATTCCATTCACATCCATGTTTTCTTCTATTCCTTGGAATATCATGTCTGATGTGTACTAATTTCAAACATTCATAGTAGGTGACTTCTGAATATTTTTAATCCTTCATATCCAATTTATTATTTTTATATTGAAAATATTTATTACCAAAAATCTTGTTCATCCATCAACCAATATTGGATAAGTCATTTTATGATTGTCCATATTCCGTTGAATCTAATTGAAAAACAACATTATTATTTATTGACATCACTATTTTCTCAGGTGTCATGGATTTCATCTGATTTGAAGCTGTAGTAAAAGAAACACTTCTATTCCTTTTTTTATTCCATATCATCACTCTTCAATCAGTTTTTGTATTGTAGAAGAGTTCCAAATAACAAATCAAGAGTAATATTTGTAACTTTTCATGATTTATAAAATACTCTCCTCATTAACTCTCATTTAATAGCCATGATGTCTATGATATTTTCCATAAGAAATTCATCTTCTAATCCTTTTAAAATAGGGATAGTAGGATAATTTTAATAATTATAAATATTTGTTGAACTTTATTTATAGTTTCTCTATATTGAAAAACAAAAGCATGATTGTCTTCTATAAGAAAGAAACTTCTTGTCTCTATGACAATAGATGTACCAAAATGAGTAATATCCAATTTCATCCAAATTCAATTTAATATATCATAATATGATAACATATTGTATATATTTCTAGTCATTGAACAAAGTAATTTATTTTTTACCTTATAGTTTTGTTGATATTCCTTATTTTATAGATTTTTTAGAGTTATGACTTCTTTGTCATGAATTTTATAATCACTGGTGAGAATTACAAACTTATCAACACCAATTTATATAAAAAGTGTATTCATTATGTATCTCCATTATTCATAATCATTACCATAAAAGATAGGTGGTCTTATATGATTCAATTTTCAATAGATCCATCATTGAAAGCATCAATCCTTAATATAATATAATTTTTTTTCTATGTTATGCATGAGTGTAGAATAATATTTTTAAACAAAAAGGTTAGAAAATAAATATAACTAACATGAAAAAGTGATGTAAAAAAATATATGAGAAGTGCATACCTCATCTGATACCAATTGTTGTATTGAAATATGTATATGCATATGGAACAGTACAAGGGGGGTAAATTTTATATTTAAAAACATTCATTTTTATCCATTAAATGTATAACTGTCTAAAATGATTTAAATTAATTCAATTCAGTAGACCTATTATTGTATTAAAAAAATTAATCAGACTATAACTTTGTCCGATAAATATCATAATCATATTGATTGAGATAATTTATTTCAAATGTTATAATTGAAACTTATTTTATTCCCAGAATAAACAATTTGACCAGAGTAAGTGTTTAAAAAATTGTAATGACCATGGTTATGATGATTAGAAAAAAATAATACAATTTATTATATCATAAATATTATAGAATTGTATTGGATAATTGTAATGATTGTTATCACTAATAAACATAATCTTAGTAATATAGAATTATCATAATTAGAATGATTTTGATAAATAGGATTAATAATTTGAGGATGAATGAGTAAAATATTTCAATTTCTGTTATAATGGAGAGGAAATATAAAATAATAGAAATCTTTTAAACCAAATAGAACGGTATAATTTTACCTAGGATAGATTTCCCCTGATTTAAATTTTCAATCGTGTATGTCATAACCACACCAGGGTAATCCATCGATAAGATAATCAGCTTCGGTTTCTCTGCCTATCCCAAGAAGCTCTCTATTAAGCATATAATCATCACATCTCTCTTCCTATGTCTAAAAGCCCACGATTTGAAAAATATTGGCATGTCTGGCTTCCTATCCATGTAATTAATCAATCTTAATCACCAATGATCGGTGTTTCACTAAGAAAAAACAAAACTATTAAAGACTATAAGTATATTAACAAAAATGTTCACAAATTGACCACTTCAACGCTTTCACACTAAGAAATTTTGGTATATTTCTCACAGAGTTTCAATTCTTCCAAAAATTCACCATCTCTGAGATCATCCAAATGAACTTTTATTTATAGTCTCTAATTTCAATGGTTATATTTTCTCCATTGGCGTTATTTTTTCCTAAAATCATTGAGGGACATGGACTCCCAGAACTGTAATGGTTTCCTTGAAACTGAAATAATGACATCATTTTATCATTCATATCAAAATATAATACAAGATATTGTTTTGATTAAAAATTATTTCATTTCTCTGTAAAAATATTCTCTAGTTACGATAAAGTGGGTTAAGAAATAATATATATATTATGATACAATAAAAATTTAAAAAGTAAATGATTATTATGAATCAGGATAATATTGGGAATACGATTTGTCTAATTAGTACGACACTAACTCTTTTTATGATGAAAATCATAATCTGCATGAATAATGAAAATTTTATCTAGGTTTTACAATGTATATCATATTTTGTCTCACTATGATAATCATTGAAATAGTGAGACTTTATTTCTCAGTGTGTATGCTATTTATCATTTGAAGAATTAAAAAACATAGTGTTGAAAATGTATAATTTTTTTTAATATAAATACTATATGAAAACATATGAATTAATTTAATAATAATGTTTTTGATTTCCAAAATAAAAGGAATATAAAATTAAAATGAGGAATTTTAACTCAATAATGGGTACTTGGTTTTCAAGGTCAGAGGTTTTATGTAGATCATGGGATGGGGGATGAGGGTTCTCTAGTGCTGTGGGTTTAGGTTTTTCAAGGTCTGAGTTTTTATTTTTTTCTAATGATATGGTTTTATATTTTTCAAATGCTGATGGTTTACAGTTTTCTAGGTTAGGAGGTTTTTGGGATTTCTAGTTCTTTGTGTTTAGGGTTTTTTGTGGATGAAGGATGATGATTTTTTTAGATTAAGGATTTATGTATTTTTAGGGATATGTATTAATGTGTTTTATGGGCCCAAGTTTAGGGGTTCGGGGGATGTGGGATTCAGGAATATTAGAAATGTGGGTTTATTATTTACCGAGGATGATGGATTATATATTTTTTAGGGAATTTGTTTGATTATTAATTTGGGGTTGGTTCTTAAGTTTTTTTTTGGTTTATGGTTTTTGGGTTTTGGGGACAAGGGTTTATGGTTTTTTGGGGCTGTGGTTTTATGGGTTTTTAGGGCTTAAAGGATTAGGGTGTTTTGGGATTTAGGGGTTGTGTTTATTTTGGATAATTATTGGGTGGTCTTGGGGGATGGGTCTATTGATGGTTTTGGTGAGAAGGAAGTAGGGATTTTTTGGGTAAGGATTTTGGGTTTTTTAGTGACAAAGGCTTATGTTTTTCTAGGGATGAGCATTATTTGTTTTTCTTCTGAAAATGGGTTTACTGCTTTTTTGAAATGAGGGTCTAGTGTTTTTGTAGGGAAAGGGATTAGTGTAATTTTTATGAGGGTATATGGTTTTCTAGGGTTGATGAATTAGGTTTTTTTGGGATGGGGATTTGGGATTTTTGGGGATGTGAGTTTAGAATTTTTTGGTGGTAAGTGTTTTGGTCTTATTGGGGCTGAATGATTAAGGGTTATTGGGGGATGAATGTTCAGGGTTTTTTCTATATATTAGGCTATAGAGTTTTTTGGGGATGAGTGTTTTGGATTTTTTGGGGCTTATGATTGAGGTTTTTTTAGGGTAAGGATTTAGGGTTTTTTTGGGACTGACTGTATAATATGTTTGGGGAAAATGGGTTTATTTGTTTTGGGGGATGTAGTATTTTTTTTTATGAGGATTTTATCATTTTAGTGCTGTGGTTTTAGGTGATTGGGGCTGAGGATATATGAATTTTTTGGGGTTGAGGGTTTATGGTTTTTTGGGGCTGTTGGTTTAGGATTGTTTTGTGGTTGAGGGTTCAAGGGTTTTTTGTGTTATGTGTTCAGGGGTGTTGGAGATAAGGGTTAAGGGATTTAGGGGGAAAAAGTATTATACTTTTGTAGGATGAGGGATTGGGGTTTTTTTGGTCTGAGGGTTTGGGGTTTTATACGGCTAAGGGTTTCGGAGTTTTCGGGGTAGGGGATTTAATGTTTTTGTGGCTATGGGATTTTTTGGGCGGAAATTTTAGTGTTTTTTGGGATTGAGGTTTCAAAGAATTTTAAGGATTATGTTTTATGATATTTTTTTGTTGTGGTTTTAGGGTGATTTGAGGATCATGGGTGTAGTGTTTTTGTGTATGAGGGATCATAGTTTTTTCTGGATGAGGGTTTAGGGTTTTTAGGTGATACATGATTAGGGTTTTATGGTGTTGAGGGTCAATGGTTTTAATGGCATGGTTGTTAGGGTTATTTGAGGTCGATATTTTATTATGTTGAGGGTCTATATTTTTATTTTCTTGAGGTTTAGGGTTATTTGGGATTGAGGGTTTATGGTTATTTTGGGGATGAGGTTTCATATACATTGGGGGTTGTGGGGTCAGTTATTTTTGGCACGAGGGTGTATAGTTCTTTGGAAGCAATTGGTTAGGGATTTTTGGAACAAGAGTTTAGGGTTTTTTAGATCTATGGTTTTGGACTTTTTGGGGTCAAGGGCATTGTTGTTTTTGGGGTTGAGGGATTAATGTATTTTGGGTTTGAGGAAATAGGGTTTTTTAGGAGTGTGGTTTTTGGGTTTTTTGGGGCTATGCATTGATATATTTTTTGGGCTGGGGGATTAATGTTTTTGGGGGATGAGATTTTTAGGTTTTCTAGGGATGGAGGATTAGGTTATTTTGGAGAGATGGTTTAGATTATTTTGAGGATGAGGGTTTTGGTATTTCAGGTTGTTTTTAGGGTTTTGGGGATTAGATTATATGGTTTTTTGGTGTATCTGTTTTATGGTTTTAATGGGAAAAGGGTTTTGGAATATTTGGGGATGTTGATTTAGGGGTTTTATATTAGAATAATAGTTTTTATATAGGTGATGACTTATGTTTTATAGGGATGAATTTTTAGGGTTTTCCCAGGATAATGGTTTTGTATTTTAATGGGATAAAGGATTTTGGTATTTTAGGGATAAGGGATTGAGGTTATTTGGGGCTTATGATTTTTGGATTTTTTGTGGATGAGGGTTTGAGGGTATTTCGGGGCATAGTGCTTGAGGGTTTTTGGTTATGTAGGTTTATTGTTTTTTGGGCTGAGGGATTTATGATATTTTTGTGGTATGGGTTTGAGAATATGGGTCGTGAAAATTTTGGGTAATTTGGTGATGTGGAATTGGGTTTTATCAAGAGCTAAGGGATTTGAGTTTTTTTGGGATGAGGGCTTAGCTTTTGGGGGGGATGCGTGTTTAAGGTTTTCTGGGGTGGGGGGTTTTGGAATATTTATTGGATTAAGGTTTTGTATTTTTTGGGATATAAGGTTTATGGTTTTTTTAGATAAATATTTAGGTATTTTTTTGATGATGGTTTAGGGTTTTTTGGGAGAAGGTTTGAGGGTTATTTGGGAAAAGGGTTTATTGTTTATTGGGGATCAAGGTTTATTGTTTTTTTTTCTGGGTGATTGAATAGGTTTTTTTGGGTAAAAAATTCAGGAATTGTTGGGGGCACGGGATTATGTTTTTTTGGGGCTGAGGATTTAGTTCTTTCTGGGGAAGGGGGTTTAGGGTTTTCTAGGGTTGGGGGTTTATGTTTTTAAAGAATGAGGGTTCATTTTTTATGGGGAAAAAGTTTTATGGTTTTTTTTGGGTGAGGGTTTACTATTTTTTGGGATGACGTTTTGGTGTTTTCATGGAAGAGGGAAAATGAATTTTTGGATGTGGGTTTAGGAGTTTAGGGATGAGTGTATAGGGTTATAGGGTTTAGGGTATTTGTTTTTTATGGATATGTGTGTAGAAGTTTTTTTGTGAATGTGTAGGGGGTTTTGCGGTGAGGGATTGGGGGTCTTTTCAGGGAATGGGTTTATGGTTTTCTTGTGATGAGGGTTTAAGGTTTTATGGATGTGGGTTTATGAAATTATTGTGATGAGAGATTAGAGTTTTTTTTGTAATAGTGTGTTGGGTTTTCTGGGCCAGAGGGTTTAGTGTTATTTGGTGTTGAGGGTTTAGAGTTCATTTTGGGGTTAGGGTTTATTGGGTTTTAGACTGTGGGTTTTAGTGTTACGGTGCTAATGATTTTGGGGTTTCTAGGGTGTGGGACAATGGGATTACATTTTTTTAGGATGCGGGATTTGGTTTTCTTATCTCTAATGTTATATGAATTTTTATGGCTATGTGTTGGCTTTTTTGGGACTGATGGTTTTTCCGTTTTTGGGAAAGAGGATTTATGGTTTTTTGCATAAGGGCGACGGGTTATTTGGGTTTTTGGGATTAGTTTTTATAGGTATTAGGATTTGGGTTCATTGGGACTGATGTTTTAGAGTTTTGGGGGTCTGATGGTTGATGGGGTTTTTGGACTGAGGTTTTTGACATATTGGGAGATGGGTGTTTAAGTTTTCAGAGGGTACGGGTTGCAGCTATGAATTTTGGATTTTTTTGGGCACTGGTTTATAGTTTTTTAGGGATTATGTTTCAGGGTTTTTGGGTCTAGTTATTTGTGTTTTTTTTGTGTTGAGGGTTTAGGTTTTTTTGGGAGGATGGTTTAATGTTTTTAGGGATGAGGGTTTAGTGTTTTTTGTGGATTAGGGTTTAGTATTTCTTACGGTTGAGTGATTGGGGTTTTTTTTGGTAGAGGGTTGTGGATTTTTTGGGGTATAGGGTTTAGGGATTTATTAATTTTTTGAGAGATTTTGGGATTTACGGTATATATATTTATGTGGATAAGGGTTTATGGAATTTTTGGGATGATGATTTAGGTTTTTTGGGGGCTGAGGGTTCATTTTATTTTGGGGATGAGTGTTCATCAGTTTAGGGGCTGAGGATTTAGGATTTTTTACTGGTTAGGATTTAGATTTATTTGGGGATTAGGGGTTATAATTTTCTAGGCTGAGTTTCGAGGGTTTTTTGAGGTTTATGGTAATGGTTTTTTCTGGATGAGGGTCCGTAGTCTGTTTGGGCTTAGGGTTTTAGTTTTCTAGGGATAACATATAAGGGTTTTTAGGATAAGGTTTTATGTAATTATTTGGGGCATATGGTTTATGTGATTGGGGGCTATGTGTTTAGGGGTTTTGAGGGATTAGGGTTTTGGGGTTTTGGGGTGTGAGGGTTCACTGTTTTTCATGGATATGTGTTTTGGGGGGTTGAGGCTTTAGGGTTTAAAGGGGATGAGGGCCTAGGGTATTTTTGGAATGAGGATTCTAGGGTTTTTTTGGGATGAGGGTTCATGCACTAAAAAATAATTCACTTTCTCAAATGGGGTCATATCCGTTGGAAAAATTACATTTTAAATTGGTAAAATATTTACGAAACATATATGTCCAAATCAATAAACATTCGGTAAAACACTATGACAAGGTTTTTTTACGACAATTAAAATCATTCTGTTATAATTATAAAAATACCAAAAAAATAATATATATGTTGTTAAAAATGTTTATCAACTAGTTCTAATGAATAATACTTCCGTTGGTAATAATATTACCAACATATAATATTTGTTAAATTAAACGTTTTTTACTTCTACTAAATTTTATAATTATGTTTATTAATTTATCATATATAATAAATCATTTTTAATAATTAAAGAGATATATATTTTCACACATGTTCAGGATTAATAAAAAAATTATTATATTAATAACAAAATTGAATCAATAAAAAATCCATCACACATGACATCAAACCACAACACCCTTCATCCCATTCATGGCACACCATGGTCTAGTAGTAGCCTATCCAAGCCGGTGAGCCAGCAGCAGACCATAATAATGAGCCAACAAAAACCAATCCCTTCGAGCAACAAACCATCCATGCCGCACCAGGGCCATGAAAATCCCATCCATGATAGCAAGCCCGCAACAGGCTGTCCATGCCACATCAGGGAATGGGTTGAAATAATTAATCTAGTAAAAGTAGGTATGCCCATTTCCCACAACACCCCATTTAGTTGATTTCTATACATTTCTAACATTAGGACCACAATTTTAAACCTAAATAAAAAAATCACCATCACTCCACCTCTCGAAATGAGTTGAAATAATGTTTTGTTTGACTTTAATGAATTTCTAAGAGGATAACATTGAAGAATCCATGAAATGGGTATATGGAATGAACTGGGAAATGTGAAAGGGGCAATGGGAATGCTTGGAAAATGGGTTTGAACTGATCAATGCATAGTGAGAAATGGGAAATTGGAATCAACTGGGAAATGTATGATGGGTAATGGGTATAAACAGGTTAAAAGAAAAAAAATTGGATATTGTAAATGGGTGTAACTAAGTAATGGAAATGGGAATACCTGCTATTTCCCAAAACTAGATCATTAATGAGTGAGTAGACATTGACAAAGTCAAAAATCCATGAGTATATTGTGAATTCTTCAAACCTATCAACATCCATTTACCAAAAAACATCATTCATGGGTACAACGAGAAAAGGAGAGTCAATTAAACATGTATTGAAAAAAAACATGTAACATAAAATACATTCTTTTTCAAAAACTTTTGAACCATAAAAGTAGTCCAAAAGCTTATAGGTCATAATAGATGCCAAAAAAATCCAAAGTAAAAAATACCACCCAATACCGACAAAAAGATTATTATTTTACATGTAAAAACAACCATAAGATATCGAAAAATGATGAAACCTAGGATTCATAATTTAGTGAATTGAGGGAAAAAATATTTAATGAAACAAAGATAGGTATGTAAAAAAAGTTAGGTTTAAAAAATAAAAACATAAAAACATTAGTACATTGATGCTAGATAGAATGAAAATCAATATTTATGAAGATTAAGTATATTAATCACTAAAAATGGGGAATACTGAAACTAGAATGAAAAATAGATATTTATGCACGAAATTTTACTTTTCATTCTAATTAATTTAATGGTGATAGGTTATTTAGTGTGCATAAGATTCCATGAAATATTTTAATGGAATGGTCGTCACTGGATAACAATGGTGAATAGGGTGTGTTTTCATGAAAATAATTTATGAAATGAAAATTACTAAGAATGAGGAATTCCCAGTGATGGTTCCATAGAACATTAGGGATGATGTATTAAAAACACCTAAACATGAAATTGGAATAACATTGGAATGGAAATAGAAATTATAAACCCTATAAATTTTAATTTGTTTTGAGAAGCTAGAATAATAAATTTATTTCCTTTCATGATCCTAAAAGAGGAAATCAATAAAAAATGGTAATTATAGAAAATATAAATTACTATTTCAAACTAAATGAAAAGTTTCAAATACTAAAATATTTAATGATACTAATAAATTCATAGTAAAAACATAATATATATCTGCATAAAACTAAAATGCAAGGGCCTAAATAGATATAATAATACTAATTATGAAATAATATTAGAATTTACATGGATCATATGAATCACTATTTTTGTGAAAATCTATACCATGGGAAATCCACACCCATTGAAATTTTTCTTTACAATGATTACATTCCATGATTTCAATTCATTATCCATATCTAGTGTTGATCTAATGTAGACAGGACATGATAGGATAAAATCAATATCTCCATCCATTCATCATAAAAATGGTTAGGGATTTAACAACAATGTTTAGTCATTATCATTTTAATGAGGTCAAATTACATCGATAATAGATAAAATTGGTTTTTTAAAAATATAAGAAATGATGTGTGTACGATTGCATGATCATGGAATGTATAAATATCGATAATGTTAACAAGATTAATATTGAAGGAATGTGAGTTGTTTCCTGAGAATTTAGTTATAGTGAATAGTGAATCTTATTGTCAATGGAAGGCTTATGATTTATGCACATAATCGTAGAGTTCAACATGGGTCATTGTTGTAAACATATATAACTTGAATATGTCTAAAATGATAAGAAAAACCAAATAAGGGGTTTAATAACCTTCAAATTTGAATTTAATATTTCATTAGGATATGTATTTCAATTTTTAACAACATAAAAAGAAAATTATAATTTAGTTGTATCTCATCAGTTGAGGTTGAAAAATAATTAAATATATTCACTCATAGATGTTCAACTAATTTATTATTTCCCATGTTCTTTAGAACATCACACCTATACTAATCACCAATATCTTACCATCCTTCACTATCTATAAACATCAAATATTGTGTAAAAAATAAAATACCCATTAGTGACGATTTCACATTAATGTTGAATGGTGAAGAAGCATCCTATATGAATTCATCATTTTTTCTGGAATTCATAGAATTGATCATTAGATAAATGTGGGGATCTATTTGAAATAAATATTGTATAACCCTTTCATAAAAACAAATCTATCCTCCATCATGAGGTCTAGATTAATTTTTGAAGCTGATTAAAATATTTAATCAAAACTATTTCAAAAAATAAAATAGATATTCTATTCAGTAATATGATTCATTCATGAAAAATAAAGGAACACATATTCATAGTTATTTGTAGCTCATGGAATCTCTTTACAATATTTTCAGTTTCCACTAATATATAAATCACATGAAAGATAAGATCCTCAGAAAATGGGTCATTCCACTCTCTACATTAACTAATATGAGAAAAATAAGGGTCTAGACTATCACGACCACAAACATTTTCAATATTTTAAACTAAAAATTTCAATACAAGAACATTATAGTTTGGTAACATATCCTTTATTATAGTGTACCTTTGACTTGTAGAAACAAAGAGATAGTCACCTGAATCTTCTGATAGAAAACCGTAATAATACCCAAAAAATTTCAATTTTCTTAATTTCAAGGTGAAAAAAAGAAACAAAAAACATACCCTTAAATTGTACTTTCCAAAAAAAATTTGTATTTTTCCATATGTTGTAAAAATAACACACTCTATGGATGAAACATCAAAATCTCAAATAAATCACATACATGATAGTCCGTTAATTGATAATTTGTATCCTATGGATGCATGACTCATACTAACCTATATTTATATTGTATGTATGTAAATAGTAATGAAAAGGTTTGAATAAAGTATAACAATGAGTTATATATAAAATTATCAATCCATCAATCCATATTTATATCTCTTGTTTGAAAATATAAATGAGGGAAGGACTGAACAATAGTCAGGAACAACATGATTTCCTGATGTAAAATAAATTTGAGAAGAAAAATAATAATTACAATTGAACTAAATAGGTTTTATGCCTTATCAATCAACAAACAACATTTGTTAAAATAAAACACACTAAATATGTACATGTGATGTTGGAATGGTGGATGGATTTATTAACCAAGTTCACATCTAAAATTGTGATGGAAGTGGGTGAACTTATTATGAGGAAACTAGATAGGCATCCTATAGAGGATCACATAAAAATATTTTGGGTTGATGTATTCCTTTTAGAATCATATTTTCTCAAAAAAAAATTCTATGACAAAAACAATGTAGCTATTATTGAATTAAGAGAGCCTCCATGTGATTTTCATTTATTAAACATTGATAATTTATCTTATGCATTCCATTATGTGTGTGGTTTCTTGTTTTTCATGATAATAGAGTCAAATATTGACTCACATAAACATGAAAACTTGTATGTATATGTATGTGGCTCAAAGAAACAACCTTCAATTCATTGAAGATAAGTTCATAGAAAATGCTTGACTTATTTAAAATTCTTATTGCTCTATACTTTATGAATGTTATTATTTATATATTATTTATCCAAAGAAATTGGGAAATATGATCTTCTGATAAATGGTTCCAATAAAAATATAGTGTCCAGTTGAGCTGATTTTGGTTGTCTGATCCACATAGACAACCAAATTTAATTGGTATTAAGGATTGATTGTTGTTTCTTTAAGTTAAAAACAAAAGATTCCAAAATCTAAATATGTTTTATGAATCCATCCTAACATTGATTATTTTGTCAAAGAGTTGAAATGCGTGTATCTAGATCTAAAATGTCTTCCATAATCTAAATGAATATTTTGAACTATTTCAAGACTATAATGTTTATACTAGTAGTTTCAGGCATTCAGAGTTAAAAAAATTATAGTTTTTCCTTCCTAAATATTTTTTGGGAAATACAAAACACACAACCACTCTAATGTAGTTCTTGAAAATATGAAATTGCATGCCCAGATTTGGATAATGCACCTAAAAATTGGCTTCTGAATATCCATGTGTAATTAAATTCAATTGAATATGGTTCTAGTATTAACATGAACATTTCACTAAAAACACACAGCCACAATCCCCTAAACAATCTGTCTAAAAAACTGTAAACCCTTTTCAACAAAACACCAAAAACTATATCCCTAAAAAACCCTTATCCCAAATCCCCCAAACCTCCAAAACCCTTAGGCCCAGAATACCCTAAACCATAATCCCCCAAAATACCAGATCCAAGGTCCCTAAAAAACCCATTAACCATCATAAAAAACATAATCATTCATCCCAAAAAACAATAAACTACTAGTTTCAAAAAACGATAAACCATAATCCAAAGAAACACTAAAACATCATTCTAATAAACCAAAAAACCCCATCCCCAAAATAAATTGTAAAACCTCATCATCAAAAACCCTAAATATTCATTCTAAAAACATGAAACCCTCCACCCCAAAAAACCCAAAACTCATTACCCCAAAAATCCCTAAAACATAATCCCTTCAAAACGCATAATCCATAATCCATGAAAACTCTAAACTCTATGCCCAAAAAATTCCATAAACCCACATCCCAAAATTCCTTAAAACATCATCCAAAATAACCTTAAACTCCCATCACAAAAAATATAAACCCTCCGCCCCAATGAAACCTATAACCTCATCCCAAAAAACCCAAAACACATAGTCTCAAAATAGCCTAAACCCTCACCCCCAGAATACCCTAAACACTCATTCCCAAAAAAATGATAAAACCTCAATCCTAGGAAACACTAATTCCATAACACTAAAAAACCCTAACCCCTCCTCCCCCAAAAATAGTAAACCATGAACCCAAAAAAACCCTGAAACCTAAACATAGAAAAAACCTAAACCATTAGTTCCATAAATTACCAAAACACTCTACCCTAAAAAATAATAGACACTATGGCTTTAAAAAATTATATACTCCACCCAAAAAATAGAGAATCATCATCCCCAAAAAACCATAATCATTAATCACAATAATACAAGAAACCCCCATTCAAAAAATACCATAAACCATCATCCCCAATAAATTCTAAACCATCAACCCCAAAAAACCCTAATCACATAGAAATAAAAAACCCTAAACCCGTATCTCCAAAAAACCATAAGCCATCATCGATAAGAAACCATAAACCCCAATAATCCAAAAAAAACATAAACCCATAGGACTAATAAACCCTATACCCTAACCCCATAAAAAAAATAAAACCATCTGCATTAATAAAACGTTAATCACTCGTCCCGAAAAGACCCAAATGCCTTCATCCCCAAAATACCCTAAACCCTCATCCTGAAAAAAACATCAACCCACAACCTAAAAAATTATCAACCCTCAGTCCAAAAACCCAAAACCCTCATCCCCAAAAAACATTAAACCCACATCATCAAAAAATACTAAACATTCATCCCCCAAAATACCCTAAACCAGCTTCCCTAGAAAACAATAAAACCTAGACCCCCAACTACCCTAAACCGCCATCCCAAAAATCCTAAACCCTAAAACACATGGATCTATAAACTCTAAGCACTAAAAACCATATAAATATATGCCAAAAACCATAAACTCTCATACCCATGTTATTCAGAACCCCCATACCCCAGAAAACCCCTAAACAGACTCCCAAATAACACTAAACCTGCTCCCCCAAAAGTCTGTCAACACTTTTAAAAAATACACAAAACTCTCAGCCCCAGAAAAACTCTAAATTTTGATACCCAAAAAAACCTAAATTTTTATCTACAAAAAGCTGAGATAGTCATTCCTAAAAAACACTAAAACTATATCCCCATAAAATCCTAAACCATCTACCCCAAAAAAAAATATAAACCCTCAACCTTAAAAATACCTAAACTCTAATCTCCACAAATGTATAAACCCATAGTCCCGTGAAAAATGATAAACCCTTAGCCCCTGAAAACCCAAAATCCAATCCCAAAAATCACTAAACCCACATCCCAAAAAATCAATAAACCCATATCCCCAAATAAACCTAATCCCTTAAAACCAAAAATCCTTAAAACCTCAACCCAAGAAAACCATAAACCCTCATACACAAATACCATTAAAAGTATATCCCCAAAAAAACCCAAAACCCACATCCCTATAAAATAAAATTCCACATCATTTAAAAACCCTATAACATCATTACAAGAAAACCAAAAAAACGATGCCCCAAATAATCCCTAAACCCTCTACCAAAAAAACAAAACACTCAACCACAAAAACCCTAAATCCCAAATCCAATAAAAACATAATATCCTAATCCCGAATAACCCATAAACAATTATCTTTAAAACCCTAAAACCCTCAGTCCCCTAAACCACTGAACTCGTAGCCCCAAAACCACATAACCCTAGCCCCAAAATCCCTAAACCCCTTGCCCCAAAAATCATAAAACGTGATTCACAAAAATCCATACACCTGAAACCCACAAAAAAATCCCTCAACCACCAAAAAACATAAACCGTTATTCCCAAAATTCCATAAAGTATCATCCCCCAAAAAAACCCAAACCCTCAGTCCCAAAATATCTTAACCTCTCTACCCAAAAAACCCAAAACTATAACCCCAAAAAAAACCGTAAACCCAAATCTCCAAAAAAACCCTATATCTTCATCCTATAAAAGTAGTAAGCCATCATCCCCAAACCCATTACCACAAAAAACACTAAATACTCACCCCCAAACAAAACTAAACCCTTAGCCCAAGAAACCCTAAATTGGATGCCCTAAAATGACCTAAACCCTTAGCCCCAAAATTACCTACTCATGCATCCCCTATTAACCCAAACCCATCTACCCCATGAAACACTACACCCTCATCCCTATAAAAACCCTATTCCCATAACCCTAAAAACCAAAAAACATCAAATGCAAAAGTAATTTAAACTCTCATGACCCAAAAAATGTAAACCCTTATAACCAAAAAAACACTAAACCCTCATCCCCAAAAAACCTCTAACCCTCTTCCCCAAATAATTATAAACAATCCTCCCTATATAAAACAATACCCTTGTCCCTAAAAAACCCTTATCATGAAAAAATACCTTAAACAATCTGGTCCAAAATAACTAAGACCACTTCCACCAAAATCATAAAAACTAAACCCCAAAAAACCCTAAACCCACAATATTGAAAAACCATGAACCCTAAGCCCTATAAAACCATAAAGAGACATCCCCCAAAAATCCAAAACACTCTACCACTAAAAACCCCAACCCCTCATCCCTAAAAATAACCTTTTCCCCAATCCCTAAAAAACCAAAACCCTCTTCCCCCCAAAACCCTATAGTCTCATGCTTAAAAAACCTAAACAATCAGCCCCGAAACCAATCAAAACTCACACCAAATAGACCCTAAAATAAATGCCCAAAAAAAGAAACATTATTCCCAAAAAAACCTTAAACCCTAAGCCATAAAAAACCTTAATCCGGATTTCCTAAAAACACTAAATCCTCATCCCTAAAAAACCCTAAACTGTCGGCCACAGAAATACTAAAAAAATCATCCCCAAAATACCATACTCTCTAAACCAAAAGATATCTTAAACCCTCATCCCTAAAATTACATAACCTGTAATCACCAAAAAATCATAAACCATCAATCCAGGATATCATAAATTATTTTCACTAAAAAAAAATAATCCATAAGCCCCAAAATACACTAAACATTAAACATCAAACAACCATGAACCCGCATCCCCAAAAAAACTCTAAACTATCATCCATGGGAAACCCAAAACCCTCAACTCCAAAAAAACATCCACCCTCATCCTCAAAAAATCCAAAAAACCTAAGCCCAAAAAAAAATTACATCATTCACAAAAAATCCTAAAATAATAGAACAAAATGATCGGTAACCCTATGATAAAAAAAAGATAAATCCACATCAAAAAAACCAAAAACATAGCCACAAAAATTATAAACTCTAAATCCTAAAAATATCTAACCCTCTACCCCAAAACCCCCAATACCCTCTCCCCAATAAACCATAAACAGTCATTATGAAAAGACAAAAAAACTCAACCCCAAAACCCCTGAACATTAATGCAACATACACCCATAGCACTTAGCCCCAAAAAACCCCAAACCATCAAATTAAAAAAATGATCAGCCCCAAAAACATTAAAACCTTATAAAAACACTAAACACACAATCTTAATGAACCCAAAACCCTCAGCATAATAAGACACTATAACCTCTTCCCCAAAACCCCAAAAACCCTCAGCCCCCTAAAACCCAAAACCCTTATCACAAAAATCATTAAACCCCAACAAGAAAAAACATATCACTCTTAAAAAAACAATAAAACCTCATCCCAAAATAAACCAAAATCCTATTCAAAAAATAACTTAATACCATATTCTCCAAATAACTCTACTACATCATCCAAAATAACTCATAAACCCAACTCAAAATACCCTAAACCCTAATCTCAATGAACCTATAATTCCTTATCCGAAAAAAACATAATCGAATATCTCAAAAAAACCCAAATCCCTCAACCCAAAAAATTGAAACAGTCAACACCCAAAAAAACCCCAATAAATAGAAATCTAACAAACCATAAACCCTAAAAAACACTAAATTCTCTACCCTAAATTAACCGTCAAAACATGGACCAAACAAATCCTTAACCATCTGGCCCAAAAATCCCAATATTCTCAGCCTCAAAAAACCATAATCCCTTAGCCCCAAAGAACTCTAAACCCTAATCCAAAAAACTGTAAACCACGAGAAAAAAACATAATCCTCATCCTCAAAAAACATTATAACCTCATACCAAAAATCACAAACACTATAGCTCATCAAATCCTAAATCCTCAAACAAAAAAATCATAAAACTTAATAACAATAGACACTAATCATTCTACCATAAAAAATACACACTGCTCTCCCAAAAAACCCAAAAAACTCATTCCAAAAAGATCAGAAACCCTCAGGCCAAAAAACCAATTAAACTTCATCCAAAAAACACCAAAACCCTCATCCTTAAAAAACCATAAACCATAAAATTTAATAAACTATAAATAAATCATCCCCGATGAACCCTAAACCATCATCCAAAAAAACAATAACCCCTAATATAAAAAACAAACAAAAAAACTCATTCCCCAAAACAAAAAACCTCAAGCACAAAAAAACTCTAAACCCTCTTCCCCATAATACCCAATACCCTCACCCTCAATCAACCCTAAACCCTCAACACCAAAAAACCCAAAACACTCGCCAACAATAAACAATAAATACATATGCGCCAAACAACCTAAAATATATGCCCAAAAAATCCTACACCATCAACATCAAAAAACCCTAAATCTACAAGCCCAAAAAACCTTATACACTCACTTCTGAAAAAAATACTAGACCCCCAACCACAAAAAAACAAAATAATATCATCCCCAAAAAACACTAAATCCTATTCCTTAAAAAAACCTAAACCCTAGACCAAAAAAATACCCTAAACCCTCATCTTTAGGAAACCCTAAACCCACATCCCAAAACAACATAATCAATGATCCTCAACAAAACCTGAACCAGAATCTCCAAAAAATATGAATAATAATCCCCAAAAACACTAAAAACATTATCCCTATAAACCCTATACCCTTTATGAGGATTTTATGGTTTTAGTTCTGAGGGTTTAGGAGATTAGGGTTGAGGATATATGATTTTTTTGGGGCTGAGGGTTTATGGATTTTTGGGGCTGTTGGTTTTGGATTGTTTTGTGGATTAGGGTTCAATGGTTTTTTATGTTATGTGTTCAAGGGTGTTGGGAATAAGGATTCAGGGATTAATGGGGAAAAAGTATTATACTTTTGTAGGATAAGGGATTGGGGTTTTTTGGGCAGTGGGATTAGGGTTTTCTACGACTAAGGGTTTTGGGGTTTTCGTGGCAGAGGATTTAGTGTTTTTGGAATGCAAATAGAAATGTTAAACCCTATAAATTCTAATTTGTTTCGAGAAGATAAAATAAAAAATTTATTTCCTTTCTTTAGCCTAAAAGAGGAAATCAATAAAAAATGGTAATTATAGAAAATATAAATTACTATTTCAAACTAAATGAAATGTTTCAAATACTAAAATATTGAAATATACTAATAAATTCATAGTCAAAACATAATATAAATATGCATAAAATTCAAATTAAAGGGCCTAAATAGATATAATAATACAAATTATGAAATAATATTAGAATTTACATGGATCATATGAATCACCTTTGTTTGAAAATATATACCGTGTTAAATCCACACCCATCCACATTATTCTTTACAATAATTACATTACATGATTTCAATTAATTATCCATATCTAGTGTTGATCTAATGTAGATAGGACATGATAGGTTGAAATCAATATCTCCATCCATTCCGCTTAAAATACAGTTAAGTATTTTAAAACAATGTTTAGTCATTATTGTTTTAATGAGGTCAAATTACATCGATAATAGATAAAATTGTTCTTGTAAAAATATAAGTAATGAAGTGTGTACGATTCCATGATCATGGAATGTATAAATAATGATAATGTTAACAAGATGAATATTGAAGGCATGTGAGTTGTTTCCTAAGCATTTAGTTATAGTGAATAGTGAATCTTATTGTCAATGGGAGGCTTATGATTTATGCACATAATCATAGAGTTCAACATGGGTCATTGTTGTAAAAATATATAACTTGAATATGTACAAAATCATAAGAAAAACCAAATAAAGGGGTTAATCACCTTCAATTTTAAATTTAATATTTAATTATGATATGTATTACAATTTGTAACTGCATAAACAGAAAATTATAATGTAGTTGTATCTCATCAATTGAGGATGAAAAATAATTAAATATATTCACTCATAACTGTTCAACTAATTTATTCATTCCCATGTTCTTTAGAACATTAGACCTATACTAATCACCAATATCTTACCATACTTCACTATCTATAAACATCCAATAAAGTGTAAAAAATAAAATACCCATTAGTGAGGATTTAACATTAATGTTGAATGATGAAGAATCATCCTTTAGGAATTCATCAATTTTTCTGAAATTCATAGAATTGATCTTTAGATAAATATGGGGATCTATTTGAAATAAATAGGGTATAACCCTTTCATAAAGACAAATATATCCACCATCATGAGGTCTAGATTAAATTTTGAAGATGATTAAAATATTTAATCCAAACTATTTCAAAAAATGAAATAGATATTCTATTTAGTAATATGATTCATTCGTGAAAAATAAAGGAACACATTTTCTTAGTTATTTCTAGCTCATGGAATCTCTTTACAATATTTTCACTTTCCACTGATATAGAAATCATATGAAAGATAAGATCCTCAGAAAATGTAACATTCCACTCTCTAAATTAACTAATATGAGAATAATAAGGGTCTAGACTATCACGACCACAAACATTTTCAATATTTTAAACTAAAATTTTCATTACATGATCATTATAGTTTGGTTACATATTCTTCCATATAGTGTACTTTTGAATTGTAGAAAGAAAGTGATAGTCACCTGAAACTTCCGATTGAAAACCGTATTAATACCCAAAAAATTTCAATTATCATAATTTCAAGGTGAAAAAAAGAAACAAAAAACTTACCATTAAATTGTACTTTGCCAAAAAAAATTGTATTTTTCCATATGTTGTAAAAATTACACACTCTATGGATGAAACATCAAAAGCTCAAATAAATCACATAACTGATATTCTGTTAATTGATAGTTTTTATCCTATGGATGCATGACTCGTAATAACCTATATTTATATTGTATGTACGTAAATAGTAATGACAAGGTTTGAATAATGTATAACAATGAGTCATATATAAAATTATCAATCCATCAATCCATATTTATATCTCTTGTTGGAAAATATAAATGTTGGATGGACTAAACAATAATCAACAACAGCATGAGTTCCTGATGTAAAATAAATTTGAGAAGAAAAATAATAATTACAATTGAATAAAATAGGTTTTATGCCTTATCAATCCACAAACAACTTTTTTTAAATGAAAACAAACTAAATATGGACATGTGATGTTGGAATGGTGGCTGGATTTATTAACCCAGTTCACATCTAAAATTGTGATGGAAGTGGGTGAACTTATTATGAGGAAACAAGACAAGCATCCTATAGAGGATCACATACAACTTTTTTGGGGTGAGGTATTCCTTTTAGAATAGGATTTTCTCAAAACAAATTTCTCTGACAAAACTAATGTAGATATTGTTAAATTAATAGAGCTTCTATGTGATTTTCATTTATTAAACATTGTTAATTTATCTTATACATTCCATTATTTGTGTGGTTTCTTTTTATTCATGATAATAGAGTCAAATGTTGACTCACATAATCATGAAAAATTTTATGCATATGTATGTGGCTCAAATAAACAACTTTCAATTCCTCAAAGATATGTTCATAGAATATGAATGACTTATTTAAAATTTTTATTGCTCTATAATTTTTGAATGGTCTTATTTATAATTAATTTATCCAAAGAAATTGGGAAATATAATCTTCTGTAAAATGGTTCCAATAAAAATATAGTGTCCAGTTGAGCTGATTTTGGTTGTTTGATCCACATAGACAACCAAATTAAATTGGTATTAAGGATAGATTGTTGTTTTTTTATGTTAAAAACAAAAGATTCAAAAATCTAAATACGTTTTATGAATCCATCCTAACAATGATTATTTTTTCAGAGAGTTGAAATGCGTATATCGTGATCTAAAATGTGTTCCATAATCTAAATAAATATTTTGAAAAATTTAAAGACTATAATGTTTCTACTAGTAGTTTTAGGCATTCAGAGTTAAAAAATTATCGTTTTTCCTTCGTAAATATTATTTGGGAAATCCAAAACACACAACCACTCTAATGCAGTTCTTGAAAATATGAAATTGCTTGCCCAGATATGGATAATGCACCTAAAAATTCTCTTTTGAATATCCATGTGTACTTAAATTCAATTTAATATGGTTCTATTATTGACATGAACAATGCAGTAAAAACATACAACCACAATCCCCTAAACAGTCTGTCTAAAAAACTGTAAACCCTTTTCAACAAAACCCCAAAAACTATATCCCTAAAAAACCCTTATCCAAAGCCCCCAAACCTCCCAAAACCATAGGACCAGAATCCACTAAACCATAATCCCCCAAAATCCCAGATCCAAGGTCCTTACAAAACCCATTAACCATCATAAAATACATAATCATTCATCCCAAAAAAACAATAAACCACTAGTTTCAAAAAAACATAAACCATAATCCAAAAAAACACTAAAACCTCATTCTAATAAACCAAAAATCCCCAACCCCCCCCCCCCCAAAAAAAATTATAAAACCTAATCATCAAAAACCCTAAATATTCATCCTAAAACCATGAAACCCTATACCACAAAAAACCCAAAACTCATTGCCCCAAAAATCCCTAAAACATAATCCCTTCAAAACACATAATCCCTAATCCATGAAAACAGTAAACACTAAAGACAAAAAAAATTTTAAACCCACATCCCCAAAAAACCCAAAACACATAGTCTCAAAATACCCTAAACCCTCACCCCCAGAATACCCAAAACACTCATTCCCAAAAAAATGATAAAACTCAATCCTAGGAAACACTAATCCCATAACACTAAAAAACCCTAACCCCTCATTCCCCAAAATAGTAATCCATTAACCCCAAAAAACCCTGAAACCTAAACATAGAAAACACCTAAACCATTAGCGCCCTTAAAGACCAAAACACTCTACCCTAAAAAATACTAGAGACAATTCCCTTAAAAAATTAGATAATCCACCCAAAAAATAGAGAATCCTCATCCCAAAAAAACCATAATCATTAATCACAATAATACCATAAACCCCCATTCCCAAAATACCATAAACCATCATCCTAAATAAATTCTAAACCATCAACCCCAAAAAACCCTAATCACATAGAAATAAAAAACCCTAAACCCTTTTCTCCAAAAATCCATAAGCCATCCTCGATAAGAAACCATAAACCCCAATAATAATAAAAACCTAAACCCATAGGACTAATAAACCCTATAACCTAACCCCTTAAAAAACTAAAACTATCAGCATTAATAAAACCCTAAAAACTCATCCCAAAAAGATGCAAATTCCTTCATCCCCAAAATACCCTAAACCCTCATCCAGAAAAAACACCAACCCACAACCTAAAAAACCATCAACCCACAGTCCAAAAACCCAAAACCATCATCCACTAAAAACATTAAACCCACATCATCAAAAGAATACTAAACACGCATCCCCAAAAACCCATAAACCATATTCTCTAAATTACTATATACCCTCAGCCCCAAAATACCCTAAACCAACATCCCTATAAAACCATAAACCGTAAACCCTCAAATACCCTAAACCACCATCCCAAAAATCCTAAACCCTATACCACATGGATCTATAAACCCTAAGCACTAAAAACCATATAACTATATGCCTAAAACCATAAACTCTCATACACAAGTTATTCAGAACCCCCATACCCCAAAAAACCCCTAAATCCAGACTCCCAAATAACACTAAACCTACTCCCCCAAAAGTCCGTCAACACTCCTAAAAAAATAACCAAAACTCTCAGCCCCAGAAAAACTCTAAATTTCAATCCCAAAAAAACATATATTTTCATCTTCAAAAAACCTGAGATATTCATTCCCAACAAACTCTAAAACTATCCCCATAAAATCCTAAACCATCTACACCAAAAAATCTAAACCCTCAACCTTAAAAATACCTAAAAACTCATCCCCAAAAAAGTATAAACCCACAATACCATGAAAAATGATAAACCCTTTTCCCCTAAAAACCCAAAATCCAATCCCAAAAATCACTAAACCCACATCCCAAAAAATCGATAAACCCATATCCACAAATAAACCTAAACCCTTAAAACCAACAAACCTTAAACCCTCAACCCAAGAAAACCATAAAACCTCATACGAAAATATCCATAAAATCATATCCCTAAAAAATCCTAGAACCCTCATCCCTAAAAAATCAAATTCCATATCATTTAAAAACCATATAAAATCATTCCTAGAAAACTGAAAAAACTATGCCCCAAGTAATCCCTAAACACTCTACCAAAAAACCTAAACACTCATCCACAAAAACTCTAAATCCCAAATACCATTAAAACATAATATCCTAATCCAAAATAACCCATAAACAAGTATCCTTAAAACCCTAAAACCCTCAGTCCCCTAAACCACTGAAATCATAGCCCCAAAACCACATAACCCTAGCCCCAAAATCCCTAAACCCCTTTCCCCAAAAATCCTAAAAATTGATCCACAAAAAAACCCTACACATGAAACCCCCAAAAAAATCCCTCAACCCCAAAAAACATAAACCATTATTTCCAAAATTCCCTAAACCAGCATCCCCCAAAAAAACCCAACCCCTCAGTCCCAAAATATCTTATCCCCTTTACCCAAAAAACCCAAACTATAACCCAAAAAAAACCGTAAACCCAAATCTCAAAAAAAACCCCTATATCTCCATCCCAAAAAAGCAGTAAGACATCATCCCCAGAAAACCAAACCCCTTATACCATAAAATTCCCCAAACCCTTTACCAAAAAAACACTAAATACTCGCCCCCAAACAACACTAAACCCTTAGTCCATGAAACCCTAAATTGGATGCACTAAAATGACCTAAACCCTTAGCCCCAAAATTACCTAATCATGCATCCCCTAATAACCCAAACCCATCTACCCCATGAAACACTATACCCTCGTCCCTAAAAAAACCCTAATCCCAGAACCCTAAAAAACCAAAAAACCTTAAATGCAAAAGTAATTTAAACTCTCAGTCCCAGAAAAATGTAAACCATTAGCACTAAAAAACACTAAACCCTCATCCAAAAAAAACCCCTAATCCTCTACACAAAATAATTATAAACCCTCATCCCTATATTAAACAATACTCTTGTCCCCAAAAAACCCTAAACATGAAAAAATACCTTAAAGTATCTTGTCTAAAATAACTAAGACCACTTCGACCAAAATCATAAACATTAAACCCCAAAAAACCCTAAACCCACAATAATGAATCATCCCCCAAAAATAAAAAACACTCTACCACTAAAAAACCCCAACCCCTCATCCCCAAAAATAACCTTCTCCCCAATCCCTAAAAAACCCAAAACCCTCTTCCCCCCAAAACACTATACTCTCATGCTTAAAAAATCTAATCAATCCGCGCCGAAACCACTCAACACTCACACCAAATAGACCCTAAAATAGAAGCCCAAAAAATGAAACATTAGTCCCAAAAATACCTTAAACCCTGAGCCATAAAAACATTAATCTTGCTTTCCTAAAAACACTAAATCCTCATCCTTAAAGAACCCTAAAACGTTGGCCACACAAATAATAAAACAATCCTCCCCAAAATACAATACTCCCTCATCCAAAAAACATATTAAACCCTCATCCCCAAAATTACATAACCTATAATCACACAAAAACCATAAACCTTTAATCCAACAAATCATAAATTATTTTCACAAAAACACAATAATCCATAAGCCCCAAAATACACTAAACATTAAACACCAAGCAACCATGGACCCTCAGCACCAAAAAACCTCTAAACTTTAATCCATGAGAAACCCAAAACCCTCAACTCCAAAAAACCCTCCACCCTCATGCTAAAAAAATCCAAAAACCTCATCCCCCAAAAAAATACTATCATTCACAAATAATCCTAAAATCATAGACCAAAATGATCATATAACCTATGATAAAAAAAAGATAAATCCAAATAAAAAAACCAAAAATAGCCACAAAAATTGTAAACTCTAAATCATAAAAATATCTAACCCTATACCCCAAAACCCCGAAATCCCTCTCCCTAATAACTCATAAACACTCATTCTGAAAAGACAAAAAAACTCAACCCCAAAACCCTTGAAAATTAATTCACAATAATCCCATAGCACTTCGCCCCAAAAAAACCCCAACCCACCAAATTAAAAAAATGATCAGCCTCAAAAACATTTAAACCTTAAAAAACACTAAACAAGAAAACCTAATGAAACCAAATCCCTTAGCACAAAAAGACACTATAACCTCGCCCCAAAACCCCAAAATCCCTCAGCCCCCCAAAACCCAAAAACCTTATCCCAAAAAATCATTAAACCCGAACACAAAAAAACATATCACTCATACAAAAAAACAATAAAACCTCTTCCCCAAATAAACCAAAAACACATTCCAAAAATAACTTAATACCCTCTTCCTCAAATAACACTACTACATTATCCAAAAAAACCCATAAAACCAACTCAAAATACCCTAAACCCTAATCTCAAAGAACCTGTAATTCCTTATCCCAAAAAAACATAATCTAATATCCCAAAAAATAAAAATCCCTAAACCCAAAAAAATTGAAACACTCATCACCAAAAAACCCCAATAAATAAAAATCTAAAAAACCATAGACCCTATAAAACACTAAATGCTCTTCCCTAAATTAACCGTCAAAACTTGGACCAAACAAAACCTCAACCCTCTGGCCCAAAAATCCCAATAATCTCAGCCTCAAAAACCATAATCCCTTAGCCCCAAATATCCCTAAACCCTAATCCCAAAAACTGTAAACCACGAGAAAATAAAGTTAATCCTCATCCCCAAAAAACACCATACCCTCAGCCCAAAAATCACAAACACTATAGCTCAACAAATCCTAAATCCTCAAACACATAATATCATAAAACATCATCCCAATAGACACTAATCATTCTACCATAAACAATACACAGTTCTCACCCAAAAAACCCAAAACACTCATTCAAAAAAGATCAGAAAACCTCAGGCCTAAAAAACAATAGACCTTCATCCCAAAAACACCAAAACCCTCAACCTTAAAAAACCATAAACCATAAAATTTATTAATCAATAAAAAAATCATCCCCCATGAACCCTAAACCATCATCATAAAAAAATAACCCATAATCTCCAAAAAAAAACTCATTCCCCAGAACAATAAACCTCGAGCACAAAAAAACTCTAAACCCTCATCCCCATAATACCCAATACCCTCACCATCAATCAAACCTAAACCCTCAACACAAAAAAACCCAAAACACTCACCACCAATAAACAATAAATAGATATTCCCCAAAAAACATAAAATATATGCACAAAAAAATCATACACCATCAACATCGAAAAACTCTAAATCTACAATCCCAAAAAAACCAGATACACTCACTTTTGAAAAAAAAAACCGAGACCCACAACCACAAAAAAAACAAAATAATATCATCCCCAAAAAACACTAAATCCTATTCCTTAAAAAAACATAAACCCTCGACCAAAAAGAATACCATAAACCCTCATCTTTAGGAAACCCTAAACCCTCATCCAAAAACACCATAATCAATGATCCTCAACAAAACTGAACCAGAATCTCCCAAAAATTGTAAATAATCATCCCCAGAAACACTAAAAACATTATCCCTAAAAACTATACCCTTATCCCCCAAAATCCATATACCCTTACACAAAAAAAAATTCAAACCCCACAACACTGAAAAACATTGAAACCACATACCATGAAAAATCCAAATCCATAATCCCCAATGAATCCATAAACGTCCAGCCGTAAAAAATCATAATCTCTCAGCACAAAATTTATTTTAACCAAAAGACCCAAAAACCCCTAAACTCCCTGCATAAAAAACCGTTAACCATAAATCCCAAATAACCCTAAACCTTCATTCCTAAAATATTTTTAACCCTAATCCCTAAAATCCATAAGCCTTCATTCTTGGAAAAACCTAAACCCTCCAGACTAAAAAAACTATGTCATGATCCAACAAACACCAACCTCTTGACCATAAAAAACCGTAAACCCTCACAAATAAACCATAAAACCTCATAACCAAAAAACCATAAACCCTCAGCCAAAAATTCTCTAATACCTCATCCCCAGAAAAAATAAACCCTCAAATTCAAAAAACCCAAATTTATCGTCCCTAAAAAACATATCCAATATCCCCAAAAAACAAAATACCCTTAGCTATAATTAACCCTAAACCATCAACCCCAAAATATCATAAAATCTATGACAAAAAACACTTAATCCCCATCCTGAAAAAACCCTAAAACCTCATCCTAAAAAAAACATAACCCCTACTAAAAAACCATGGACCCTAATGCTAAAAAAACCCCAAACCCTCATGCCCCAAAAAACCCTAAACCCACTTCCCAAAACACCCTAAAACATCATACTATAGAACAACAAATCACTCATTTCTAAAATATCATAAACGCTGATCCCCAAAAAAACCTAGAACACTCAGTCCAAAACCCATAAACACTATGCCTCAAAAAACCCTAAATCATTGAAAAAATACCCTAAAACCACATCCCCAAAATGAACTAAACCCATAGCTGTAAAAAAATAAACACTCGGTACGAAGAAAACCCAAAATCCTTATTCTGTGAACCCATAAACCATCAACCCCAAAACCCATAAACACTCATTCCCAAAAGAGTAAAACACCTTTACCCCAAAAACCCTAAACTCATTGTCCCAAAACCCTTGAAAATCTATCCCCAAAAACCCACAAATCCTCATTCAAAAAAAAACTATAAACCCTCAAACCCAGAAACCACTAAACCTTGAAACCCAAAAACCTTAAACCCTCTTCCACAAATAAACCATAACACTCTTACCCCTAAACTAGTAAACACTCAACCCAAGAACCCTTAAAATACCATCCCCAAATTCAATTAACGTTCATCCCACCAAACACATGAATAATTATCCATGAAAATCAATATACCATGATGCCTAAAAACAATAAACACCAATCCCAAAAATCCTAATCCTTCATCCCCAAGAAACACTAATACCTCACCTCCAAAAATGCATAAACCACATACCCTAAAAACCGTAAACCCTCAGCTACCAAAACCACGTAACCCAAATCCCCCAAAAACATAAACCCTTAGAAGCAAAAAAACCTAAAACCTCATACGTGAAAAACATAAAATTCATAGCCCTATGAAAAACTAAACCCTTAGTCCCAAAAATTCCAAAACCATAAGCTCTGAAAAAACCAAGACACTCGCCCCAAAAAACCCAAAACCATTTTCCAAAAAAACCCTGAACACCCAGCCCCAAATAATATAATACCCCACCACCCCAAATATCTAATATTTTAGGGCTTAAACCCCATATACCATCTTCCCAAAATCCCTAAACCATAAACCCAACAGAACCCTAATCCATGTTCTTCAGAAACCCAAAACCACCACCCCAAAAATCCCTAAACAATCAACCCATATTGTTTAGAAACTCTGCAAAAAAAAACTCAAAACAATCAGGGCTAAATAACCATAAACCGTCAACCACACAAAACCTAAACCCTAATCCCTAAAAATTACAAAACAATCATCCCTAAAAACCCCTAAACCCATTTCCTCTAAAAAAAACCCAAAAACCACATCCTAAAAAACAAAAAATATTCATCCCCAGAAAACCATAAACACTTTCCCCATAAAAAGCCTAAAACCATATCCCTTAAAATACCTATATATTTGTCACTGTGAAATAATAACCCCCCCACAAAAAAACGCTAATCCATCAATCTAAAAAAACCCTACACCATCATCCCAACAGATCTCTATTCCCTCAGCCCATGAAATTCCTTATAACGTAATACCAAAAAACCCTAAACTCTTGGTTACAAAATAAAAACCAAACACTCAAACCCAATATACACTAAAACCTATTCTCAAAATATAAATAATCCCTATGTCCTAAAAAATCCCTAAAACTATATCTCCAAAATAATGTAAACCCTCATCCCAAAAAAAACCTTAATCCCTCGTCAACAAGAGAACCATAAAACAATTTAATTAATAGACCTTAACCTTCTACCCCAAAAATCTCTTAACCCTTATCTGTCAAAAAATCTAAACCCAAATCCTCACAAAAAACAAAAACCTTAGAACTAAAAAACCCTAAACCGTCATCTAAAAAATAATCTAATGTCTCATCACCCAAAATTCCTATACACACACCCCTAAATATTCTTTACCCCTTTTCCCAGATAACACCAAAATCACTCTTCACTATACAAACTAATCCCTCGGTCAAAAAATAACTTAATCCCTCAACCCAAAAAATCCTAAACACTCATCCCCGAATCACTAATACCCCCATCACCAAAAAACTGTAATGTGCATAAGAACCCTAAGAATTGTTCTCCATAAAACCCCAAACCAACATCCATAAAAAAAATGTAAACCCTTATCCCCTAATACCCCAATAACCTCATCCTCCAAAACCATAAACACTCAACACCAAAAGGCTGTAAACCCTTAACCCCAAAAATCATATAAACCCTCATCCCCAAAAAACCCCCAAACCGTCAACCATAAAACCCCCAATACAACCATCCTAAAAAATGAAACAGTCCACCCCAAAAAATCTTAAACACTCATACCTATAAACTCTAAACCCTCGCCCCCATGAAAAGAAATCCAGACATCCCCAATAAAACCCAAAACCCTTATCTTTAGAAATTGTTAAACCTGCTACCCCAAAAAACTGAAAAACCCTCATCCCAAAAAAACAGTTATTCATTATCCATGAGAATCACTATACACTTACCACCCAAAAACAATAAATATTGATCCCTACATAAACATGTACCCAAATCCCACCATGAAATTCTAAACCCTCAACCCTAAAAAACTCTAAACCCTCCACCACAAAAAAACATGAAACCGCTATCTCAAAAATCCATATACCCTTAGACCAAAAAATCATTACACCATTTCCCCGAAAAACACTAAACACACAACTGCAAAAAAATCACAAACCCTCATCCATAAAATTCCCAATCCCCCATCCCCATAAATCCATAAAATATCATGTCAAAAAAACACACTAATCACTCACCCTCAAAGAACTTAAACCCACGGCCCCAAAACCCCCTAATCTATTATCCCAAAAAAACACTAATCCATGTGCACTAAAAAACCCTAGTCCATTTTTTCATATAAAACCCTATACCCTCTACCCTAAATACTCTAAAACTGTTATCCCTAAAAAACCCTAAAACCACCACCACAAAAAACCCTAATACGTTAGTCCCAAAAAACACTAAACGTTTAGCTTAAAAACCATAAAACCAATTCACCAAAATATCATAATCCTTTGGAAAAAACCCCCTAATCCCTCATCCCAAAAAAACATGAACCCAATTCCCTGAAAAAAATTAAATCCTTATCCCAAAAATACCTTAAACCCTCATACCCAAAATACCATAAATATTTTGCACCAAAATACCCTAAACCATATTCCCCTAAAACCTTTATCCATCTATCCCAAAAAATACAATAAACAGTCAACCCCAAAAAACCCATAACCCATAACCCCAAGAAGCCTTAACACACATCTCCAGAAAATCCCTTATCCCCAGCCTTAAAAACCCCTTACCCCAGCCGAAAAACACCAACCCCTCAACCCCAATAAAATCTATAATCCCTTTTCCATAAAACCATAAACCCACATCCCAAAAAACCCTGAACTCTTATGTTCAAAAAACCCTAAACCCTATGATACCACAACTATTGAATAACATGAGTTAGTGAAGATTGAATATTGAAATGTAGATGAATAGAAAATGATTAATGGCAGTTCCACCCACCGAATATTCACTATTATTAGAGAGTAAGTAACCTATAATGGAGATAGACCACTAATTTCAGGAAATGTGATGAGGCTAAATCATAAAAAGTTAACCAAAGTTTCTAAATTTATAAGAATCAATTGTAAAGAGTACAAATCAATGAAAATACAGTATAATGAAAAATAATATGATTTCAATGACTAAAATTGAATTACCTGGAATGGGGGAAATCAATGGCCATATAAAAATCATAAAAACAACGTTCCAATGATAATTTATGACCCTCCTAACTAAGGTTGAATTTTGTTTTTTAATGATTATTTTATATTTATTCTCCCTCATATTTAATGTGTTTCTACTAATTTATTTCAATTTCCATTTTCTATGTCATTTTGGGACATAAATATGTGTGTTCTAGCCCACAATTTCTTTAGAAGACAAAAAGTGTATGCTGGTCCTACTTAGACAATAATTTTTCATTAAATTCATATAAATAACAAATGTATTATCCTTGAGTTGACTCTGTTCCATATCATTCCTTCCATGTTATAGGGGATTTACCACTAAATCTATGGTATTATCATCCTAAATTCATATAGATGAATACCCATTATTGAATATTGAAGAAACACTACCAAAATCATCAGCAATATCGATCTTCTAGGCATTCCTTCCAACTCATGAAAGTACCATTAATGGACCTTCAACTTGTGGTGACATCTTCATCATCCTTTGGGGTGAATAAATCCCTTTTTAACGTGTATCCAAAAATTTTCTATAGCTTGGAAAATAGTCTACTTATTATTTTTATCATATCACCTCTTATACGAATCATTAGACATCTCTATTTGAGCTCTAATAGATACATGATGTGTTGTTATCTTCATTTACATCTTATCAGCATTAATATTTACAAGAATATTTCGAGGGAAAGTGATCAATTCTATATGAGTTATTATATTGATTCTATTAATCACTTGAAAAATAATATTTTCAGTGGTAGAACTTGGAGATATATTAAATGAAAATTTATTATTTAATATATATATATATATATGTATCAAAATATATAATAGTATTATTCAACAATTTTCCTGGAATATTTCCCATTGCTGGATAGGTAACATACACATTCAATTCATCTCGCAAAAGCAACAACCTTCATCCCTAAAATTCCCTTTACCCCAACCCATAAAAAACCTCATCCCTCAGTCCACCAAATCCTCGTCCCTCAGACCCTAAAAAATATCACCAAAAAATCTTAAACCATCATCCCCAAATAAAAAAAAAACCCTCATCTTTGAATAATCCAAAAACCCATAGTCCTAAAAAACTGTAAACACTTATCCCAAAAAAACCTCAATCATCAGTCCTCAAAAACCATAAACCCTCATCCTCTAAAACCCCTTATTTCAGAAGCTTTGAAACCCTAATCCATTAGCACAATCAAATTTTAAACTCTCATCCATAAAAAACCCATTTAACCTCAATCCCCAAAAACCCAAAACCCTTATCCAAAAAAATAAACCCTCAAGACACCAATACCCTAAATTCACAACCCCAAAAAACCATAAATACTCATCCCCAAATAACATTAGTCCATCATTCTCAAAAAAACACTAAACATAGAGCCCCCAAAATATTCTCAAGACTCATTCCCAAACAACCGACATGCTTGTTCCCCCATAGTATCTAAACCCACAAAATAAAAACTTCCTAAAACCTCAGATCCCCAAAACCATAAACCTGAAGCCAAAAAGGTCCTAAACCCCTAGGACCCCAAGAACATAAACCATCATCCAAAAAAATTCCTCAATCCTCAACCCCAAAAAATCCCTAACCATCACCTCCAAAAACCCATCAAACTCATCTAGTGAAAATTATCATCCCCCATCCCCAAAAAACACACAATAATTATCCCCGAAGACCATAAACCCTTAGTCCCAAAAAGTCCTAAAACCACATTCACAAAACCCAATAAACCTTGATCATCGAAAACTGTAAACCCTCATATATAAATATACATTATCCCTTAACCCCCAAATTTTGTAAATCCTCAACCCCAAGACACCCAAGAACTTCATCCTAAACCCCCCCAATCCCTCAGCTTCAAAAAATCATAAACCCTCAAACACTAAAAAATCTAAAACCTCAACCCAAAAAAACCCTCAACATTCAATCACAAATAACCATCAACAATTATCCCCCCAAAAAACCTCAACCCTCATACCTAAAAAACCCTTATGCCTTGCCCGAAAATCCCTATACCCTAAACCCTAAAAACCCTAAACTATCATCACCAAAAGACTAAATGATAAACCCCAAAAGAAACACTAAACCCACCTCCAAAAATAATCATAATCCCATAGACTCAAATATCTCAATACCCTCATCCCTAAAAAACCCTTAACCACATCCCCATAAAACACTAAAATCGTTGCTTAAGAAAACCCTAACCCCTAAACCCCAACGAACCCTAACACCACACCCCCTCAAAAAAAACATAAACCCTTATCCATAAAAATCACAAAACCCTAATCTCCAAAAAAAACCCAAACCCCAAGTTTCAAAAACAAACATTGACCCTCAGCACTAAAAACCTCCAACCCTATGCACCATAAAAGCAAAAATATCAGCCCCAAAAAACTCTCAACTCTCTGTACCATAAAACAATAAATCATTTTTTTTTTCAAAAACCCTAAATATCATCCCCAATAACCCACAACCTTCAGACCCTAGAATCTATCAACTCTAAATACCAAAAAACTGTAAAACATTATCCCCCAAAACCCTAAACATCATCCATAAAAAACCATCAAGCCTTAAGCTAAAAAACATAGCACTCAAAAAAACCTAAACCCTCAGACCTAAAAAATAATCAACCCACATACAAAAAAAATCTAAATCATCATCCATAAAATAACCCTAAACTGTCAACCCCAAAAATATATCTACCATCATTCCCAAAAACCCCCTAAACTCTTAGACATAAAAAAAATATCAACCCTCATCACAAATAAATCCTATCCCTAAAACCCCAAAAGGACCTCCACCTTCAAGCCAAAAAAACCATCCACTAACAACTTCAATGAACACTAAATCCATATATGAAACTAATACACAATCCGTATCACCCAAATAACTCTAAACCCTCTTCCCTAATGAACCCTCATTCTCAGTACCAATATTACCTAATCCATCATCCCAAAAAAAACCATAGCCATAACCCCCAAAATCCCAAAATCCCTCAGTCACAAAAAACCCTCAAAAATAATCCCCAAAAAACATTAAACCCTCATTCTAAAAAACCCTCTTCCATAAACCCCCAAAAACCCTCAAACATCACCCCTAAGAAAACCCTCAACACTAATCCCAAAAAACTGTCAACCACTAGCCCCAAAAAACTTGCATCCCCAGAATAAAAAAACATACACCATCATGCCCGAAAAATCCTATATCCTAAAATATATAAAAACCTAAAATATTACCACCAAAAAATAATAAACCCACATCCCAAAAAACCCACACCCTTCTCCCCTAGAACACAGTAAACCCTCAGCGGCAAAAAATCCTAAACCATCTGCACCAATTTTCCTGAAACAGTTAGTCCAGAAATCAATAATCCTTCATCACAAAAAACAATAATCCTACACCCCAAAATAATAACAATTACTTTTTCTAAAAAAACAAAACATTCACCCCAAAAAACACAAGACTCCAATCACCAAAACTCCTAAATCATCATCCACAAAAATACCCTAAACTGTTGTCCCCAATAAACCCCAAACGCATATCCCAATATAAAATTATCCCAAAATATGATAAACACTCAAACCCAAATTATTACTCTATACTCACCCAAATGAATTTTAAAACCTCAGCCCCAAAACCCCTAAACACCCGATCACAAAATCTATAAACCCTCATCCATAAACCACACTAAAACGACATCTCAAAGAAAAATAAAAATAAAAATTCCCAAATAATAATATGTATTAATCCCTATGAAATAAAATACCCTTATCCCCAAGAAAACTCTCAACCATTAGCCCGAAAAACCGTAAACATTTGACAAAAAACCCTAACCTATCATCCCAAAAGTATATTAATCCCACACCTGCAAATAATGATAAAAAAATACCACTAAAAACCCTAGACCCTAATCTCCAAGAAACCCTAAACCCTTATCCACAAAATACCCAAAACCCTTATCCCTAGAAATCCATACACCCTAATCCAAAAAAATCCCAATACTATTTGACCAAAAAACACTAAACAATCATCCAAAAAACCCCTAAAACATTAGCCTATGAAATCCATAAACTGTCAACCTAAAAATAAAAATCCATCATCCCTAAGATATCTTAAACCCTAAGACCAATACATTAAATACAAGGATCAAAAAGACATTGATCCATTATCCCTATAAAACCCTGAACCATTTTCCCCAAAAATCAAAAAATCCTTAGTCCCAAAAAGGTATCAACCCTAATCCCCGCAAAAAACCAAATCCTCATCGCCATAAAACCCTTATCCTTCATCCTAAAAATACCTCAACCCTCAGTCCACGAAAACACTCAACCCTTATCCAAAAAAAACCAAACACTTTTACCTCTATAATAGAAAACCCTAATAAAAAAAAAACCCTAAACCCTCAGCCAAAAAATCCATAACCCTCAACCCCAAAAAAATTTGAACCCTAAACACACATCCCCCTAAAATATAAAACCATCCTCCCAATAAATAATGATCACATATCCCCCCAAAAAATTGAACCCCTTCCCCAAAAAATCTTGAACCATCAATCCCAAAAAACCAACAACACTCCTCCCTAAAAACCCCTAGACCATTATCCACCTAAAACTAAATATGCTCAAAATAAAACAATTAAAAAAATCCTTATCCCCAAAACACCCAAAACAATCATTACAAAAAAACGATACACCCTAAGATGCAAAAAAAAATATTGGTCCCTAAAACAACAAAACCTTATATCCCAAACAACCCAGAACCTTCAGCACTGAAAAATTACAAAAATATTCAAACCCAAAAAAATTAAAAACCACAATCCCTATGCCCCCAAACCACAATTAGACGTCTTCTTTCAATACAATATACCATAACCATTCCCTAACACTAAACTGTAATCTTTAAAAATACCCAAACTGTAATCCCAAAAAATCCCTGAACCATCAAAGCCAAAAATCCCAAAAACATTAACACCAATAATCCCTAATTGATGATCCTGAAAAAAACCCAAAACACTCTTCCCCCCAAAACCCACAATCCTAAGTCCACAAAATCCTCAACCCACACCCCAAAAAACACTCTACCCACAGCTCCAAAAAATCCATCATCCCGTATTCCTATAGAAACCCTCAACTGACATCCCCAAAAAACCCTAAACTCTCATCCATGAACAACCCTCAATCCAAAAAAAACCAACAACACACATTCAAATAAATCCTTCAACACTTAGCTGAAAAAAATCTTGAAACCTCATCCCAATAAACACCCTATACCCAAAGACACAAGAAAAATAATCCCTTATCCCGAAAAATCATAATACACATTCCCCAAAACCTCTAAACCCTCTACCTAAAAAAACTCTAACCCTTCAAAACAATAGATCCAAAAAAACTCAGAAAAGATCTATAATACCTCGGAAAATATTCTTTAATCATCAACCCCAAAATGCACAACACTTATTTCGACAAAACCTCAACCCTAATCCACAATAAATCATCTATTATGAACTCTAATAAACTGTTGACCCTCATCCCAAAAATACCAAATCACTCAATCCTAAAAATCCCTGAACCATCGTCATAAAAAATCCAAAATCCACAAAGCCAAGAAACCTTAATCCCTTATCACAAAAAAACCCTAACATATCCACCCTAAGAAACCCTTTCCCCTCATCTCCAAAAATTCCTAAACCGTTGATGATGGAAAAAAAATGAAACATCATCCATAGAAATCCACGAACCCTGAACCCAAAAAACCCCTAAACCGTCAACGACTAAAGATTATATACCTGGGAACACATAACCACTAAACCATCAATCGCAGAACTATCTTGCCCCAAAACACCCAACACCAAAACCATTAGGCTTAAAAACCCTAAATCGTCATCCCAAAAAAAACCTGAACCATCCTGAAAAAAACCTAACCCATAAGTCCCAGAAAAACCTCAACAAAATGATGAAAAAAACACTAAATCCTCAACCCTCATCCTTTAAACACCCTAAACCTTCAACCCCAATACCCTAAACCCTCATCCCTGGGAACCCTCAACCCTCAGCTCAGAAAAAAATAAACACCAATCACTAATATATGCAAAATTATAATCCCAAAAAAACCATGAACCCTTATCCCAAATAAACATATAACATTATCCTCAAAATATCCTAAACCATCAACATAAAAAATCACAGAACCCTCATCCACCAAAAAAAAGGAAACCCTCATCCCCAAAAAACCTAATCACTCAACCCCAAAAAACTAAAAATACTTATGCATAAAAACCCTAAATGCTAAACCCCCCAAAACCCTAATCCCTCATCTCTAGAAAACACTAAACGTAAACCTTGAACAAATATCCAAAAAAATAAAATAACTCTAAAACCCAAATACCCAAAACCCATTGTCATAAATAATTATATGTCTATAGCCCCAAAAAGACCCTAAATCCAATGACCCAAAATCCTAAAACCTAATCACATAATAACCCACAATAATAATACCCAAAATTCCTTTAACCCACAGTCCCATAAAATTCAAAACCCTTATCCCCAAAATAAATTCTACCCTCATTTCCAAATAACCCACAACTCTTGGTCTAACGAAACCCTCAACTCTTAGCCACAAAAAACCCTAAATCTCTATTCCCAAAAAACTCGTCAGACACTCAACCCCAGAAACACTAAACCCTGAACCCTAAAAAAACCCTCAACACTCAGCACAAAAAAAACCCTAAAACATCATCCATATGAACCCTAAACGTTCACCCCAACAAACTCTTAACCATTACCCCCATAAAAACACTAAAACATCATTCCAAAAAAATATTCACCTCTAATTCCCAAAACAACCCCTACCATCTGCCAAATAAAACCCTCCAACCCTTATCCAAAAAACCCTAAACCCTCATCCCCAAAAATACCTATAACCTCATCCCCCAAAAAAACATAACACTTTAACCCTAAAAACCCATTAACTATCAACCACAAAAACCTTTTAAATTATTCACTACAATCCTAATCAATCCACCCCAAAAACATTAACACTATTCTATAAAAAACCCTAAACCCTCAACATTAGAAAAACCCAAAACCCAAAACCCCCTAAAAAACTAACCCCTCACAAAAAAAATACCCTAAACACTCAGTCCAAAAAAACATAAATTGTCAACCACCAAAACCCTAAACCCACAACTCTAATTAAACACTATCCCCTTAGTACCAAACGACCCCAAACCCTCATCCCCAAACAACCTTAAATCCTCCACCCAAAAAATACCTAAATCATAAACTCCAAAATCTTTAAATCCGCCAGACCCAAGAAATCATAAAACCATACCACCAAATTAACCTTTACCCCCATCCCCAAAAAACTGAAAATGCATAGACTGAAAAAACCAAAAACCTCATCCCAAAAATATAGACAAACATCAACCATAAAAATCACTCATCCCATAGACCTGAAAAACACTGAATTCAGGGCCCTCCATCAACCCTTGGCCACAATAAACCTGAAACCATTGCCACAAAAAAAAACTTTTCCCTGAATTCCTAAAAAATCTCAAACCCTCAGCCCCAAAAACCCACAACCCTCATCCCCATGAAACCCTAAACCCTAAACCCTAATAACGCCATAACCCTATCCCCAAAAAACTCTAAACCAATAGCCCCAAGAAATCCTTCGGCCCTCTTGTTGAAAACCGCACAAACCTTATCACTAAAAAACTATCATCCCTCAACCCTAAGCTCTTAAAATATCTCATCCCACGTCATCAAAAACCCTAAACCCCTAGACCCAGAAAACCATTAATACTCAACCACAAAAAACTATAAACCCTCATGCCCAAAAAAACTATACCCTTAACCACAAAAACCAAAAAAACTCAAAAATAAAAAACCATAAACCCACTACGCAAATATCTCTAATCCCTCCTCCCCTAAAACCCTAAACTCTCTTCTATAATACAAAAATACATTAATCCCTAAAAACCTAAACACTCAAAACAAAACAAGAACCATAAACCCATTTCCACAAAAAAACACCATCCCCCAAAAAAACCCACACCCCCCAAGTGTCCCTATACCCTCACAAAAAAAACACAAAAACCCTCAGCACCAAATATTGTAAATCATCACCCTCCTAAAATTCCCTAAACCCTCAACCACAAATAAACCTATACCCTCAGCATAAAAAGCCCTGAACCATGAGCCCAAAAACACATAGACCCAAAAAATACCAATCCCTTAGCACCAGAAAACCCCAACCCTCACACCCCAAATCCCTAAAACCTAATACCTACAACCCTAATTCCTCCCCCCCCCCCCAAATAGCCTAATCCCTCATCTGCAAAACACCCTAAACCCTTAACCATAAAAAATACTAAACCCCAACCCTTGAAATATCTAATCCTTCATCCCCCAAAATCCCTAAACATACTACCCCAAAAAACACAAATCTCAAATCCAAAAAACCATAAAAACCCAATCCTAAAAATTCATATACACTAATCACCCAAAAACCCAAAAACCACATCAAAAAATTTGAAAACCTGAACCACATAATTATCTAGGCCCTAAGACCCATGATTCCTAAAACACAAATCTTAAAAAACCATAAACACTTGGATACAAAAAATCTATGAACCCTCGGCCCCAAAAAACAAGGAACCATCATCCCAGGAAAACCCTCATTCCTCAACATCAAAAACCTATCACCACCCATAACTAATAACTTGAGAACCCTTTCACCAAAAAATTGTCATCCCTCACACCGAAAACCCATAACTTCTTAGTAAAAAACATGATCCTCATCCTCATTAATCCTTTAACCGTTTTCTCCAAAAGAAAATGCAGATCTGTCATGTAAGAACCTAGTTATTTCAATTGAAGACTTTGGAATATTCTTGATGTTATTCCAGAGCAGCGCCTTCCGACAGAGTGCGATTCCGAGCCCTAGTGTGGCCAGAATTAAATTTTCAGTGCGTTCACAATGGGAACGCAAAATAAATGGGATAACTCTTAAATGGTGTTTCCTAATATTGATCTGAGTGTACAGATGGGTCTAAAATGGGGTTTTTACCCTAGGGATGACATAAAACATGTCAGCACGGGATATTGGGACCCATTGCCTATTACCGGAACTTTAAACAGATAAATAAAATAATAAATTTATTCCTTTGATGGTTAAAATCAGGTATCTCTGAAATGATGGATCATATTGGAAAACCAAGGGCACCATTGAGTCCGGTGCATGTATTTTACCCTAGGAGGGGTGTATGTTTCGCGGGCGCGGGTCGTTAGTGGAAAATGCCACTGAGGGTGTTTTCGTAATTTGGTGGCCTTCGACGTTGATTATAATAACTTTTGAACGGGGCTTCATATTGGAATTTCAAGACCACCATTTTGCATGGTAGGTGATGTTTACCCAAGGCGCAGTCTAACATTAACTACGTCCTGTGTTTTGGAAGCGGGTGTTTTTGGGGGTCGAGTTTTTAATTAAGGAGTTTAATTACTTAAACTCATCTCCCTCTCCCCCATCCTCATTCCTTCCCCATGGAGAAACCCTTCAACCTCAACCTTCTCCTCCTCCTCCCTCCCAATCAAGGTGTAAGTGGCAACAATGGGGTGACTATCGGCGGCAATGCTCTGGGAAACACCCAACAAGGTAGGGTCGCGCGTTTAACATTTTAAACTCCTGCACCTCCTTTGAATTCATAAACATGCATGGAATTGTTGTTTGACCATCAAAAAAATCCCATGAATGTGTATTATGTTTTATGATATTGCTGGTGCACTTTTCGTAATTGAAATCCGAGTTCGGAGTTGATCACAGTCGTCCGTCGATGATTGTGGGGTTTTGGAGTATTTTCGGCGGCAGGGTGGAGCTCCGGTGCCGGCGTGCGGCGGTCCAGCTTAAGCGGCGGTAGTGGTCACAGCTCTCAAGCATGGGCGGCTCATGGATGAGTGGTGGTGATGGAAAGTGGAGGCGGCGCGCAGCGGGTATTTGGCAGCAGGTGGTGGCTCCAGGCAGGGCGAGGCAACTCTCGCCGGGGCGCAAGGGAGCACCGTGGTCATGGCGTGTGACCCCAGTGGGGGAGCACGACCCGCATATCGTGGTTATTCATGGGGCAGGATGAAAAAACCCATTAGGGTCAGTCTTTGGTGGACTGTAGGTCAGCGCCGGGCCGTGCGTCTTAGCCATGTGCCGGGCCGGCCCATGCCAGGCGGACTGGCCGGTCTGGGCCAGTCGAGCCCAAGGCGATTCGTCCCCTCTTCGGACGCCCATAATTTACATTACGGGAGTCCATTTTGTGTGCCGTCTGTGGTGGTGGAACTGTATCGTCGAGATGGACATTTTGATATATTATCGGGAATTTTAATTCCTGATATGTGGGGCTTGGTGCCATAATGCGTACGTTAAGTGGATTGACGTTTTTTCAGGGGTTCATGTTTTTAGCAGCGCAGACACATATGTCGTCCGATATGAGCACCGTCAGTGGCGTTTTGACCCTGGCACCAAGGAGAAGTCATCCAGTGTAGTTTAGGGCATTGAAACCGAAGTTGAGGCATGGGTCGCCCGGCCAGTCCTTTGATCTACGTGCAACGCTTTACAACTTTTTCATCGGATGTCCGTTTGGGGCGTGCGAGTAGTCGATCCTAGTGTTTTTCTGAGGGAATTGCATTGGCACAATCCGCCTTCTTTAATTACGCATGTTGGTGTGGGCCCCACGAGGGCTGTTTTAGGAGTTGGTGGTGATTTCCAACTTTATCACCAGATGTCCGTTTTGGACAAGTGAATAGGCAATCTTGTTTACTTTTTCGGGAGGATCACAATGATGTGATCCGTTCATTGTGCTTTGGGACTGTGATGTGGGTCCCACGTAGCACTGCTTATGTGTGTTGCACCAGAATGCATCTTTTTCTCCGGATATCCATTACACTCAATTGAGCAGTCAATTTGACGTGTCTTTCCCAGGAGATCGCAATGGTACGATGCGCCCGACTGTTTTCGGGGCCGAGGCCCTGGACCATGGGATGCCATTCTGGCGTAAGGAGGTGTTGGCAAATTTTCCGTTGTATATCTGTTTGAGGCCAGTATGTAGTTGATCTCGTTTTTTTTTTCACGAGGATTAAAATGGTAATATCCATTTGGATGTGTGGAGTCTATTTCGAGATCTCTTCAAATGCGGAAGCATGTAAGGTGCTCCGATGGTGGTTTGTCCTACTATGATTGTAGCGGATATTGGGCATGTGATTGCATGCACTCTCGTGTGAGTGAAGTAAATATTTTAAGAGATGTTGTTGGTTGTGCCTGGGTCGATGAGGTGGAAAGTTGGAGTTGTTACGTTTATGCCTTCACGTTGATGTTGGGTGTCGTGTGCACATTAGACATTGGTCTAGAGACATGGAATACTCCTGCAATATTCGAGAACTCTTGGAGGTACATGTGGATGCTTTTACCTGAGAATGTTTGTGCGCTTAGTTGGAGTTGACTTGGGGCCACCTGTCATGTGGGCCCCATGTACTTATTGTGTTCTGCTTTTGTGTACCCCTGACCTCTCATGACGTAGAGGGTCCCCCCTATTCACGTTGTTTTTGACCAGTAGGGTTGAGTGGTTTCCCCTGGTTCTGTTCTTGATGGTTTGACAGGCAGAGTTGCTTCATTTTTTCTGGTAGAGTTCTTGTGGGTTCGGTGTGACCAATACATTACATGGGCACCGATCCTCTACTCAGAAAGTTGTTTCCAATTGGGATGGCCAGAGCAGTTCTGAGATTACCCTCTAGCAGAGACTGGGCAGTGGATTCCACATTGTCTTCTTCCAGTTCTACCATCCAGCAGAGACTGGGCAGTGGGTCACCAATCGACTTCTTCAAACTCTACCCTCTAGCAGAGTCTGGGAAGTGGGTCCCCTGTCGACTTCTTCTAGATCTACCCTCTAGCAGAGACTGGGCAGTGGGTTTCCTGTCGACTTATTCTAGGTCTACCCTGCAGTATAGATTGGGCAGTGGGTCGTCTGTCGACATATCCCAGGTCTACCCTCCAGTAGAGACTAGGCAGTGGTTTGCCTGTCGACTTCTTCCAGGTCTACCCTCTAGCAGAGACTAGGCAGTGGGTCACATGGCCACTTCTTCCAGGTCTACCCTCCAGAAAAGATAAGTTAGTGGGTCACCTGTTGACTTTTTCCAGGTCTACCCTCCATCAGAGACAGGGCAGTGGGTCACCAATCGACTCTTTTAGGTCTACCCAACATCAGGGCTGGGCAGTGGGTCGCCTGCCGACCTCTTAGGGTCTACCCTCCAGTAGAGACAAGGAAGTGGGTCACCCAACGATCTCTTAGGGTCCACCCTCTAGTAGAGACTGGGCAGTGGGTCACCCGATGACTTCTTTCAGAATTAGTCCTTTATACTAGGCTAGTTTACGACTTGTCTCCGTGATTACCAGAGCGGGACCCTTGGTTGTACGGGTCAGGGATGTGACGACTTTTACATAGAGAAGACCTCTCAACAGTGGGGCAGTGACGAGGTGTGGTTTGGCTTTCCCAAGAACTCTCAAGTATGAGGGGAACTTTCCCCACCGAGACATGTCCTTGTCACAAGATCTAAAACCATGCGGGTGAGTTAGTGCTTCCCAAATCGGATAGTGTCAAGGTGCGGTGATTTGAGCCCCTTGACTTGCATTTAGGGTAGACGTGCAGGATGCTGGGCATTGATGGTGTTTACTTATGGGACTGTTGGCTACACATATTTCTTCGGCTATGCTACGGGATGGATATCCCCATACGATCTTGTTCAGGTTTATTGATAGAGCTTACGAATATGTATATACCTTGTTCCAATACCCACTTTTTGGGTTCTGGTTATGCTCTTTCCCGGAGAGGCGAAGATGCACGGGGTATGCCACGTGCTTTCCATGTCTAGCTTCTCTTGGTTGGATGATTCAACTCTCCTACTATAGGTAGCAAAGACATGATGAGAAGTTCATCTTCTCACTTCTTGTAGCTCCTTGTGTTTTGACGAATTTACTACCTTACTCTTCTTGGGTTGAGCTATAATCATTACTACACTCTTTGTTGTGCTCCTTTACATTTCCCTATCTGATCTACTGCTCACTCTTCGGTATCTCCTTTGTTTATCCCTCGAGCCTTCAGGGAATCCTACTGAGTATTTTTATACTCACCCCTGCTTGGGCTTTTCCCACACTGGGTGTGCCCTTGTAGACGACGGACAGGTGGATCGTGACTTCAGCAGAGCATAAGAGATAGGGAGCTTTGACCGTGCATGGTGGTCAGAGTCAAGTTCAAGATGGGGACCCATCTAGCTGTTTTTTTTGTTGTTTACATGTTGCTGGGTTGTGACACCTTTTCTGGTTGGGCGCGTGTTTTCCCCTTTTCTTTTTTAGTTTACCTTCATCACATTCTTTGTACTGTTAGAGGTTGATGCACTTTTGTGGTTTATATATAGTAGTATCACTTTACATTACTTGTCTTTTATTTTAAACTACACTTCTACATTCAGTGGGATGCATGTGTGTGTGTGTATAGGTACATAGGAAAAAGACTCCTTGAGTTTCTTAGCCTTTGGCACTGGTTTCCAGCCCCTTGCCTTTGGAGGTGGGCTCGGGGTAGTTGCGGCTCAAGCACGGGTAGGGTCGGGTCGTGACAAAGTGGTATCAGAAGTGGTTGATTCCTTGGGAAGTTGTTCAGATGTCCCTAAAAAGGAATTGGTTGGGATTTAGGGAAAAATTGTTAATGTGTCTCGAGAGCGGCTCTTAGGACAGGGAGTCCAGTGATGGTGCATCGGCCGATGTATCCATTCACCAGGTCCTTGATAACCCGCTTATCGACTCAGAATTCAGAGACACTTGTTGCAGGGAAAATTGGTTTTTTGCATCACATAAGATTGAGTCTTTGACTGTCCTTCATGAGCCACACCCCATTGTTGATACTGTTATATACATATATTCTCATTTGGTAGCATCACTCGTTGATAATATTCAGGATGTCTCTGCAAAGACAGCCTGCCAGGATACCAGCTTTGGTTTGTGACGACGACCCTGTGAGCTACAAGGCCTTAGTCTAGGACCCATCATGTGAGTCCCTTTCTCCGGGTGGGCTGGTAGTAGCACCCCCACCAGTTGAGCAGTAGACAGCTTCAGCAGAGCAGACTGAGCTTGAATGCAGGTTGAGCACGCTCAGCGAGTTCCAGCGGCTGAGGCGGCTGAGGTTCGGTGGTGTTCCAGACATTCAGGAAGCATAGGATTGGCTAGAGACAGTGGTTCGCCACTTCAGGCTTGTGCAGACACCGACAGATCTTATGGTGGCTTTGGCCGCAAACCTTTTACACAGAGCAGCTTGGCGTTGGTTGAGTCTGGGGACTTAGTTTCTTGAAGAGACGTTGCTTTAATGGGGAGAAATTCAATTATTTTTTCGTGAGGAGTTTTTCCCCCTTCTTACGCTCCGTTCGGATTTAGGAGCTCATACAGTTTCAACAGGGAGGGATGACGGTGGCCGAGAACACGGCTAGTTTCGCAGACCGTACATGCTTTTTCCCGGACATGGTCCGTGGCAATAACTTCCGAGCACGAAAGTTCGAGCATGGTCTCCATAGAGTGATTCGTGCTGTCATTGTACCCTTGGGCATTTCCACATTTGTTGGGGTGCTATAACAGGTGTTGCTGACAGAGAGCTTCCTGTCACGCTCTAATGTTGGGGGTGGCAGCAGGCTTGACAGAGCCAAGACGTCTGATGCGGATAACGAGCGTCAGCACGAAGATCCTCGACACAGGTGGCTTTCCGATTACCGGTCCCAGGGACGTGGTGATACACCACAGTGGTTGGAGGGCACCAGTGAATCCTGGAGAGAGTCGGTGTTACGCTTGCGATGGCTTAGGTCACTTGGCACGGGACCGCTCGACCAGGCGCACTGAGAATATCGGGCAGGCATCATGTGCACCACCGCTGCAGAGGTAGTGTCGTGATCGTAGTAACGCCTAGAGAGGTGGTTCTCGCAGAGGAGTGTGAGGAGAATAATGTGGAGGAAAACCTTACAAGGTCATCCCACCACCACCAAGCGGTCCACTTTAGGCTCTGGGAGCGAACAGTTGGGACCACAGACAACCGCGATGTTTGGATGTCTACGATCCTGCGGAGCATGGGGTGGTAAGAGGTACACTCTACAACTCTTCTACTTTTTGCAGTAAAATTTTTAGACTCTACTGGTGAAATGATTTTTCTCCCTGCTCCTTGTTTGAGTTATTACCAGGGTGACGTGGGGCATCAGTGTAGCCAAGTGTAGGTAAGGTAAATGGTGTGGGACCTTTTTATTTAGTCGATGGTGTTGGATCCTTTGCTTTCCGAGCGTGTAAGAGAGTCTTGGTTGCGGGACAACGACTGTGAAACCATGTGTGACCAGATATCCTTGGATTTTTCACCATAAAGATATTCTGAAGGAGTGAATCACTGGGCTTTGTCCCAGGTCCAAACGGAGATTCCAGTCGTGGTGTACCATGTAGGGGTTCGGTCGGGAAGGTGAGCTACCCTTGAGGACCTTTGGGCCTTTTGAGGTCATACAAAGGGATGGTGTGGTTATATACCTCCTTTCCCAAAACCCAAGGGCTGGTTTGGGTGCCTAGCGTCTCCCACGTGACCTACCACGAAGATGTGTGCATGCCCCTAAGCACATCATCGGCGACGATAGACCTCGCTTAAACCGATCAAATCCTTTGGTCTGTGTCCGGTGACGTGGGACTGTGAAAAAGATCATCTGGGTACAGACGATCCAGGTGCGGGCTTAGTACCCTGAGGAAACTCACAAACCTCAATCACATGAAATACAAAACCCACTACCCAAGGGAACCCTAAACTCTCGACCACATGATATAGTAACTTTTATCCCCAATATATCGTAAAACATCAAAATAGAAAAACCAAAAAACTCATCCTGAGGATGCCTTATAATCTCATCCCCATGAAACACTAAACCCTGATCCCTAGGGAACCCTTATCTCAAATCCATATGAAACTATGAACCCTCATCTGTAGAAAACCACAATCTCTATTCCCTGGAAAACTCTAAATTGGTAGCCCTATTAAACCCTAAATCTACATCCCTATGTATCCTGAAACCCTTAGCCCCATAGAAGCCTATACCCTTAGCCCGTGAAATCCATATAACCTCATCCTTTAAAAATACAAAAACAAAAATGCCATAAAACCCTAAACCCTTTTCACAATAAAACCCTCAACCTTCATCATGAGAAAAACCTAAAAACTAAACCTCATAAAACACTTAAACCTTATCCCCAGAAATAACTAAACACACATACCTATAAAATGTTGATCCTTTATCCTCAGATAAAATTGAAACTTTCCCCTAAAAAACCATAAACCCTCATCTATATAATATGCTAAACCCTTTACCAGAAAAAACACTGAATCCTCTTCCCAAAAAACCCTGAACCCCAAACCATAGAAAACTCTTACACCTAAGTCCTAGAAAAAACAAAACCATTGTCCCTATAAAATTTAAATACCACATTTACCAAAAAACAATAAACCCTAAACCATAGAAAACCATAATACCTCAAGTGGAAAACTCCAAAAATATTATTCCCCTGAAATCTAAAAACCACCAAACCTTGAAAAAATTATAACCTTAGTCACATAAAACCATAATTCTTTATCCCTAAGAAACATGATACATTAAACAATGAAACCATAAAACCTAACCTATAGAAAACTACATACCCTCATCCCTTGAAAATAAAAAATATTCATGAAAAGGAAATACTAACCACTCATACGTAATATATCCAAAACCCTTATCCACAGAAAACCCATAATCCATAGTACAAGAAAAAACCTAATCCCTCATCCTGAGAATACCATAATCCCTCAACCTAGAAACCCGTAAACAATTATCACATAAAACCGTAAACCCTCAACATCGTAAAACAATAATAATTAATCCATGAAAACACTAATCCCTATATCCATAAAAACCTAAACCCTAATCCTTTGAAAACCCTAAACCCTTATTCCTAGAAACCCTAACTCATAAAAAACTCAATATCCTCAGTCCCAGAAATAAATAATCTCTCAACCCAGAAAACCATAAATCTTATGGCCCTGAAAACCCTACATCTTCACTCATAGAAAACCATAAACCCTCATCCTTAGTGAAATATATAACCTAATCCCCATATAAACAAAAACCCTCATACTCAGAAAACCCTAATCCATCAACCCTACAAAACCCTAAACCCTAATTCCCAAAAACCCTAAATTCACTTCCCTAGAAAAATATAAACCCTCAACCCTATAAAACCATAAACCCTAAACCTAAAAAATCCTATACCCTCATATCTAGAAAACATAAAAAGTAATACAGAGAAAACCCCAAAATCCCAAATAGAGAAAACCCTAAACCGTCTACCCAAAATTATAGAATACCTTGTCCCTAGATAACCATAAATATTCTACCCTAAAAACAATAAACTCATATCCTCGAAAAAAATTAAACCCCCATCCCAAGAAGAACCTAAAACTCTCATCCACACAAAATCATAACAAAATTTCCCTAGAATACCCCAAATTCAAAACCCCACAAAACCCAAAACCCTCATCCCTAAAAAACCATAAACCCCCATCCCTAAAAACCCTAAAACCATAGATTTTAAAATCCCAAACAGTATCCCTATAATACACTCAACACCATTTTAATGAATACTATTAGCCACAAAAATAGAAATCCTAAAACCCAAAACCCAAGAAAAACATAAACTCTCAACATTAGAAAACCAAAAACCCTCAGCACCAAAACACCTTATTCCCTCAGCCCTAGAAAAATTTAAAATCTCAGTACTAAAAAACTAGAAACCCATAGTAGCAAAAACTCCTAAACCCTCATCCCTAGAAAGCACCAAACTATCAACCTTAGAAAAACCAAAAGGTTCATCCCCTGAAAAAGAAAAACCCTCCTCCCTAGAAAATCATAAAACCTCATCCCTAGAAAATGTTATACTGATATCCCCACAAAACCAAAAAATATCATCCCCATAAAATCCAAACCACTCATCCCCATAAAACCATAAACACTCATCCCTAGACAACCACAATATTTCATCCCCATAAAACCCGAAAATATAGCCGTAAAGAAACCTAAAACCATAGCCTGAAAACCCTAAAACCAAAACTCCATAAGACAATATATCATAATGCCCAGAGAAATATAAACCGCCAAATCCTGAAAAACCTAAAAACTCATACATAAAAATCCAAAAAACTCTAAAATCCTGGATGTTATAAACCCTCATCCCAGGATACCAACAAACCCCCAGCATCAGAAAACCCTAAACCCTTGTCCCAAATACCCATAAAATTTCAACCCCCAAAAACAAAAAACCCATGGAACTAGATTAAACTAAATCATATCTAATAGAAAACCCTATACCCCTAGCCCCAAAAACCCTAAACTGTAATCCCCATGAATCACTAAACACTCATCCGAAAAAAAGCTAAACCCTCTACCCCAAATAACCCAAAACCCTTTTTCCAATGAAAACCCTAATCCCTTAGACCCATGATAATCTAAACCCGCATCCCTAATAAATCCTTAAAAAACATCCCAACAAAACCCTATACATTCAACGCCAAAAAAACCTAAACCCGCAACTTAATAAATTCAAAAACCCTTAGCCTGAAAACCACTAATCCATATACCACAAAAATAGTAAAACCAATTTCCCACAAACACCTCATCACTCTACCCCCAAAAATCATAACCGATAAGTTTTAAAAGTCCGTAAAAACTCAGAACCAAAAAAACCCAATATATAATAATAAAATAAACCCTCATCCTTAAATAACCATAATCCATCGACCCCATAAAAAACTATACCTACATCCTAAAAATCCTTAAATCCTATTCTTGAAATCCCTAAACCATCGTACCAAAAAATCCTAAACCATTAAACGTAGAAAAATAAAAATACCCATCACCAAAACACACTATACGTTCATCCTCAAAAAACCCCTAAATCTTCATACCACCAATACAATAACATTTCACCCCAGCAAACAATAATCCCTCATCCTAATCAAAACCCTGAACTAGAAACCCCAAAAAACCATAACTCCATGGCCCTATGAAGACCCTAATCCCTCTTCTAAAAAAACCCTAACCTATTAGCCCCAAAACCCAAAACCATTATCACCAAATTCCCTTAACATGAAGCCACAAAAAAAATAATCCCCCATACACAAAAACCATAATCTTTCAAGAACATAACAATCCTAAAACCCCCTCCAAAAAAAACTAAAACCCCATCCCCAAAAACCATTTACACTAATCCCTAGAAAACAGTAATCCCCCTGCCCCAGGAATCCTTAAACCTGGAGCCCCATGAACACCATACCACTCATCCCTTATAAAAAATGAACCCCAACATCAGAAAACACTAATACCTTAGCCACATGACACCATTACCGTCATACACATGTTACTAGAAACACACTTCCCTAAAAAAATAACCACCCGGCCCAAAAAAATGCAAAAACATGAGCCTCGGGAAACCCTCAACCCTCAACTGAAGAAAACATTATTTCCTCTAACCTAAGAATCACTATACCCTCAACATAGAAAACCCGAAACCCTAAAACCAATAAAATAATAAACCCTAATCCCCAAAAAACATAAACCCCTATCCCCTAGAAAAATATAAACCTCGTGCACTGACCCAAAAAACCATAAACCCTCATGCCTAGAAAACCATAATATTTCATCATAAAAATACCCTAAACCGCCATCTCTAGATACTCTTAAACACTCATAAAAAATAATCCCCAAACCCTAATCCACATAAAACCCTAAACCATAAACCATAGAAAAACCTAAACCCTCATACCCAAAAAAATAGAAACTGTTTACCCCAGAAATCAAAAAACCCTCATCTAGAGTGAACCTTAAATGAAAATGCCAAGAAAACCTTATACCCTCATCCCTAGAAACACATAAAACCTTAGAACCATTAAATCATAATCTCTCATCCATTAAAAACATCAAAACCTATATCCTAGAAAACCAAAAAAACTGAACCCCATGAAACCCTAAACTATTATCCACAAGAAACCATATACCATCATTCCCAAAAAACCAAAAAACATAAACCCTAAGAAACCCGTATCTCATTAACCTCATAATAACCTATACCCTCATCCTAGATTATCATAAACCTAGAGCCCGAGAAAACCCTAAATCCTCAGGCCCCCAAGATCCTAAACTGTCATAAAAAAACCCTAACCATTCAGCACAATAAAACCCTAAACCATCATCCCACAAAAACCAAAAACCCACATACCCATTAAAACCTTGAATCATGTATACATATACTCGGAAACCGTCAGCCCAAGAAAACCCTATACCCTTAGTCCCAAAATACAATACACCATAATCCCTGCAATATTTTAAACACTCATCACTAGAAATCATATAAACCCTCATCCCCAAAAAACCATAAATGATATTCCCCACAAATCCCAAAATATTAGGACCTAGAAAACCATAAAACATCAACCGAAGACAATTGTAAACCCTCATCCACAAAATACCCATAATATTCTGCCTTAGGAAACCATAAACCCTCATCCCCAGAAATGCCTATATCCACATCCCAAAAAAATCCATGAACCCTATGCCTAGAAAATTGTAACCCCTCTTCCCTGAAAACTTCCCAAACCCTCTTCCCCATAAAAACCAAAACACTCTCCCTAGAGAACTACAAAACCTTATACATTGAAATCCAAAAAACATACTTCCCTAAATAACCCTAATCCATCAACCCTATAAAACCATAAATCATCAGTACCAAAAAACCATGATTCATGGACCCTAGAGAACCCTAAAATGATATCCCAATATAACACTAAAACCACATCCCAAAAAACCCTATTCCCCAATACATAAAAAATCATAAATAAACAGCACCAGAAACCCCTAACCCCTAATCCCCATAAAACCCAAAACCCTTAGCCCCACAAATCCCTAAATCCACATCCTAGAAAACACTTAACGGTCATACCCAGAAATACATAAAACCTCATCCTAAAAAAATGTAAACCCTTATTCCTATAAAAGCATAAACTCTCAACCTTAAATAAACCCTAAATCCTCATGCTCACAATACTCTAAACCCTCATCCCCATAAAAATAATAACCCTCAACCCTAGAAAATCCTAAATCCTATGACCCAAAAAAACATCATGCCTCATCCCCATAATAACCTAAACCCTTTGTCAGATAATCCATAAAAAATCGTCCCTACAAAAACCAAAACACCATTCTAATGAAAACCGTATTTTTTTCCTAATGAACCCTAAAACCTTATCCCCAAAATGCTCTACACTATTATTATCACAGAAAAATAAACCCACAACCCTATGAAAACATAAACCAACAGCCCAAAAAATACATAGACCCAAATCCAAAAAAAATCAGAAACCATCATCCAAAGAAAACTCTATACCCTTAGACCCATAAATAAATAAACCACCAACCCCAAAAATACGCATACCCCAAGCCTCAAAACCATAAACCCTTATCCCCAAAAAATCATAAACTAAAAACCCTAAAAATCCAAATCACTCATTCCTAAAATCCATAAACCCTCATCCCTAAATAACACTATAATTTTATCCCAAATAAACTCTAAAACCTCATACTAAAAAACCATAAACCCGCATCACCCCAAAAATATAAAACCTTAGCAAAAAAAACCATCATCCCCAAAAGAACCAAAATCAAAAGAGACAATAAAACTCTATACAAACAGCCCCAAAAACCTTAAACTATCTTCCCCAAAAGAATCCAATAACAAAAAACCCAAAAAATCCTTGTCCAATGAAAAACAAAAATATTTTTCCCTTTAGAATACTAAATTTCCGGGCACAAAAAACCCTAAAGACATACACCTAGAAAACCCTAAAACCTCATCCCAGGAATAATAAAAACACTAATCTACAAAAAACCCAAATTCCTTACCCAAAAACCCCAAAATCCAATGTAATAAAAACCCCCAAACCCTCCATTAATCTAAAATCATAAACCATCATAAAAAAAATTCAAAACCTTAGTCTTAAAACCCTTAGCACCCCTCCCATGCCCCATAAAACCCTACATCCTTATCTACAGAAAACTATATTCTCTAAAACCCAAAAATTACAAACCCTCAACCCAATGAAACACAAAACCATCAATCCGAAAATCCAATAATATTATTAAACAAAAAAACCCAAAACCACTAATGAAAAAACCCAAAACCCTATGTTAAAAAATAACGAAACTGTTTTCCCTATTAAATCCCCAAACAAACATCCTCAAAATTTTCGAATTCCTCCACAAAAAAAACACCAAACCCTCATCCCCAAAATAACCAAACCCTTAGCCTAAAAAACCCAATCCATTAGAAACAAAAAACCTCACACCCCATACCCCCAAAACCACAAACCCTATGCCTGAAAATCAAAGCCATCAGCAATAAAACCAAACAAACATTCCCAAAACACCAAACCCTTGACCCTGAAAACCCTAATCATATATCCCAAAAAACCCAAAATATGATGCCCTAAAAACTTGAATTCCTTAGCACCAAAAAACCCCAAACTCTTATAATTATGAAACTCTCATACCATAACCCCAAAATATCCCAAAACCTCATACCCAAACAAAAACAATCCCTCTACAACAAAATCACCAAAACCTAATACCCCAAACCCCAAAACCTTTCCCATGAAAACCCATGAAAACACCATCCCCCAAAACACCATAATGCTCACCAACAAAAAATCATGTTCCCCAGTCATCAAACACTCCAAACCCACATCCCTAAAAACCCACAAAAACAGAGTTCCAAAAAACCAAAACCCAAACCCCTAAAAACACCAAATACTATGTCCCAAAAAACAACAACACCTTAACCCCCGGAAACCCAAAACCCTTTGACTGAGGGGAACCTTAATCATAAATCCTAAGAAAACATTAAATCTGTTTCCACTAAAAACCCTAAAATCTTAGCCCCATAAAAACAAGAACCCTAAGACCTTGAAATTATTAAACCCCTAGTCCCAGTAAAAAAAACACATCCCCAGAAATCCATATTCCCTTTTCCATTTAAAACCCTATATCGTCACCCCTAGGAAATCCTAATCACTCATCCATAGGTAACCCTAATCCCTTATAATTAGGAAACCCTAAATCCCTAGCCATAGAAAACCCAAACCCATCTTCCATAAAACCCTTAATCCTCTTTCATATAATCCCCTAAAAATTCATCACAAAAAAATATAGAAAATCATCCCAATAATACGGTAAAAAATCCTCTCCTAAATACTCTAAACCAATAGCCCCATAATACCCTCTACCATGATCCCTATAAAACCAAAATCATCATTCAAAAAAAATCATAAAACCTCATCCCTTGAAAACACTAAACCTCAAATCCCCTAAAAAAGTAAACCCTAAGAGTGATAATGTGGAAACCCTCTTCCCTGAAATACTCTAAACCCTCTTTCGTAAAAACCCACAAAACCATTATCTCCCTAAAACCCAATAACATTAACTTTAGAAAGTCATATACCATCATGAATAGAGACCCCTAAACCATATGGCTGGAAAACCTGAAACCATCACCCCCAGAAAACCCTAACCCCCATCCCTAGAAAAATGTATATCATCATCCAAATTATCCAGAAATCCTTTTCCCTAGAATCCCCTAAACCCTCTTCCCCATTAAAACTAAATTTTCATCCACAAAATCCTAACTCTTAGCCCTAGAAAACCCTATGCCTATTGACCAGGAAAACCCTATTAACATATCCCTAGAGAACCCTATACACTCAAACCTTGAAAAACCTAAACCCTAAGCCCCATAAACCCCTATACCCTTAGCTCTAGATGACCCTAAGACCACATCCCTAGAAATCAGAAATCCTTCATGACTAGAAAACCCTAAACACTAATCGATGGAAAATAATAAACCCTCAAACCAAGAAAAACATAAACCCTTAGTCCTTGATAACCATAACCGCCAACCCCAGAATGCCTAGAACTCTTGTCCATAAAAAACCATATACCATCATGCCTAGAATACCTTAATCCTTCTTCCCTAGAAAACACATAAACATGATCTATAGAAAACCCAAAACCTCAACACTAGAAAAACCAAAACCCTCTACACTAGAGAACCCAAAACCCCCAACCCTAGACAATCATAAATACCTATCCTAAAAAAATCTAAACCATTTCCATAAAATTACATAAACACCCATCCCTAGAAAACAATAAACTATAAACCCCCAGTAAAAATATAAACACATAGCCCAAGAAAAACGTAAACCCCTATCCCAAGAAAAATCTAAACTCCAATCCCCTAAGAACCATAATTATTCATTACTCGAAAAAACTAAACACCTTCCCTATACAACCCAAAACCTTATTCCCTATAAAATATAATGTCATGAACCATGAAAAAACCTAAATCACCTATTGTAGAAAACCCTAGTGTCGGGGACCTAGAACACCCTATGCCCTCAACCATAGAAAAAGGTAAACCCTAGGCCCCAAAAAACCTTCAAATATTTCCCCCTAAAAACAATAAACTCGAAAAACCATAAAACCTATTCCAAAATACCCTAATCCCTTAGCCCCACCTTAAACCTTTAGCCTCATAAAACACTAAAAACCCAGCAGCAGAAAACCAAAAATCCATATGCTCAGAAACTATAAACCATTGGCCCTAGAAGCCCATGAACCCTCCCATAAGAATACCACTAATCATTAACCAAAGAAGAAACAAATACCACATCCCCAAAAGTCATTAAAACATCATCCCCAAAATTCCATAATCTTTATCCCTAATAATTCCTAAACCATCAGCCCAAAAAACCTTAAACAATAATCTCCTTAAGTCCTTAAAAACTCATCCAACAAACCACCATAAACCCTCATCACTAGAGAACACTAAACCGTTATCCCTAGTGGACCCCAAACCATTATCCCCATAAAAAACAGAGTGCTCACCCCTAGAAAGCCAAAATACCTCATCCTTAGAAAACTCTATACCCTAAACACTAGAAAACTATAAAAATTTTATTCATGAAAACCCAAAACCCTAAGCCCTAGAAACCCTATTCCCTTATCCATAGAATAACATATTCCTTCATCACTAGAAAATTGAAAATTATATTCCCTAGAAAACCCTAAACCCTCAATAATAGAAAACACAAAACACCTATCCCCATAAAACACTAAACCCTTAACCACAAAAAACCATAAACCCTTTTCCCTAATAAACCCTTATACCGTGGACATAAAAAACACGAAACCATCCTCCCAAAAAACCATAAATGATCATCCCCCAAACACCTAGAACCATAATCTAGAGAAAACCCAAATCTCTGAACTCCATAAAACACAAAACCCTAATCCAAAAGACCCCATAAACCATCATCCTCAAAGAAACTAAAAGCCTCATCCCTATAAAACCCCATTCCCTCATCCCTAGAAAACCAAAAATGTACATTCCAAATAAAATAACTCAAATGCCCAAAAAACAATCAATCTTGATCCCCAAAAAAACCCTTTACACTGAGCCCTCCCCTCAAATACAAGCTATACCCCACAAAAAGCTAATCCCTGAGTCCAAGAAACCCCTATTCCATGAGCATAACAAATGTAAAAACTAATAGCCTAAGGAAAACAGAAACCCTCAATCCCAAAATTCCCTATACCCTCTTCCATTGAAAATATTAAACCCTCATCCCTAAAAAATGACAAACACGCATCCTTAGAAATCAATAAACTATCATCTAAAAAAATTAAATAACCTAAGCCCTGGAAATCCGTAAACCCATATCCTTACAATACCCTAACCCTTAGCAGCATGGAACCATAAACCCTTATCCTAAGAAAAATATACCCAAAAAACACTAAGAACAATAAAGCCACATCACAAGATATTCTTTATCCACCATCCTACAAAAAAACTAATCCCTCACCCCTAGAAAACCCTAAACACTCAATCCCAGAAATAACCAAACCCTTATCCATTGAAAACACAATCCCTTAGACCTAAAAAACATTATACCCTCATTCCTTGAACAACCTATACCCCAGCACAAGAAAACATGAAACATTCATCCCAAAAGATCATAATGCATTATCCGCCTAATATTTCAGTCCCTCATGGCCAAAAAACCATAAACCCTCAGATCCCCAAAAGCCATATGACATTTTCTTAAAAAACCACAATACCTCACCCAAAAAACACAAAACTCTATTATCCAAATAAACACTAATTACACACCCTCAAAAAAACTTATTCTCCCATCCCCAAAAAAGCATAAACATGAATCACCAAATAATTCAATACAATCATAAAAAAAATAATCTATCATCACCAAAAAATCATTCACCCTCAAACCCCCCAAAAACCCTAAACCCTCAACTCCATCAAACACTAAACACATAGCCCCCCCCCCCAAAACCCTAATACATGAGTATAAAAAACCTAAACCCTCCTAACTACAAAACAATAAACCCTCATCCCGAAAAACCAAAAAAACACTATGACCCAAAAAACAATAACTCCTAAACTCCCAGAAACCCAAAACCCTTGGACCATGGGGAACCACAATCAAGAATCATAAGAAAAAAATTAAATCTTCATCCACTAAAAAACCTAAACACTCAACCCCAGAAAACCATGAACCCTCAGACCTAGTAATTATAAACCACTAGTCCTAGAAAAAAATAAACCTTCATTTCTAAGAATCCCTCTTCCCTTTTCCCTATGAAACCCTAAATCATAACCCCCTAGGAAACCCTAATTACTCATCCATTGGGAACCCTAAACCATAATAATTATGTAACCCTAAATACTCAGTTGTAGGAAACCCAAAACCATCTGTAAAAACCCCAAAACCTCCTTCCATTAATCCCCTAAGTTATCATCACCAAAAAACTATAAAACCTCATATTAATAAAATCATAAAATCTTATCTCCAAAATACTATAAACCATTAGTCCCATAATCCCAATTATCGTCATCCCTGTAAAACCCTACATCCTTATTCCAAATAACCTAAAACTGCATTCCATGAAAATTCTAAACCCTCACCCCCTAAAAACATTAACCCTCATCACGTGAAAGTATAAACCCTCATCCCTGAAATACACTAAACCCTCATATGTATTACCAACAAGACCATTATCCCCCCCAAAAACAAAAAACAAAAACTCTAGAATGTCTTAAACCCTCATGAATAGAAACCCCTAATCTATTAGGTCAGAAAACCGGAAACCCTCATCCCCAGAAAACCTGTAACCCTCCTCCATAGAAAATAGTTTACCATCATCTAAATTAACCCTAAATCCTCTACCTAAGAAATCCCTACACCCTCATCCCCATAATACACTAAAATTTCATCCACAAAAACTCTAAAACATCAGCCTCAGAAATCCCTAAGCCTAATGCCTTAGAAAACCCTAATCTGATAGCCCTAGAAAACACTATACCCTAAAACCATAAAAACATATACATTAGTCCCCATAAAACCCTAAAAAATAAGTTTTATAAGACCCTAAATCCCCTACCCTAGAATATTGGAATCCCGCATGGCTAGAAAACCCTAAACATTCATCTTGGGAAAATAATAAATCGTAATACCAAGAGGAAAAACCCTTAGACCATAAGAACTGTAACCCTAAACACCAAAAAATGTAGAACCCTCATCCCCAAAACACTATACCCTCAGACCTAGAAATCTGTAATCCTACATCCCTACAAAACACAAAAACATGAGCCCTAGATAACCCAAAAACCTCAATGTGAGAAAAACCCAAACCCTTTGTCCTAATGACCCCAAAACCATCAAACCTTGAAAAAATAAATCACTATCCCTAGAAAACCCTAAACCCTTTTTCAACGGAATTCCCTAGACCCTCATCCCATGAAAACAATAAACTGATAGCCCCCCCCCAAATAAACTCTTAGCCTAAGAAATTATTAAACCCCTATCCATTGATAAACCTAAACCCCCATCCCCTGCGAATCATAATTCCTCATACCAAGAAAAACCTAAACACCATCCCTAGAAAACCCAAAACCCTCATCCGTATAAAACATGAAATCATCAGCCCTAAAAAACCCTAAACACTCAATGGCATAAAACCCATGTTCCTCAGCCATATAAGAACCTAATACCCCATCAATAGAAAATGGTTAACACTAAACCCTAAATAACCTTTAACTCTTTTCCTCTACAAAAAAATCCTATAAAACAATTTCCCCTAACCAAAAACCAATAAAACCTCTACACTATAAAACCTTAAAGAATTAACTTCATAAAACACTAAACACCTAACCCCTAAAAATGAAAAAACCCATATCCTTCTAAAACCTAAACTATTGGCCCTATTATTCGACATACCCTCCATCTAGAATTCCACAAATTTTCAACCAAATAAAACCAAAATAATACATCCCTAGAAGACCTCAAACCATCATCCCCAATAGTCCATAATCATTATCCCTAAAAAATTATAAACCCTCAACCTATGAAAACCGTAAACAATCATCCCCTAAAGACACTAAAAAAATCCCCATAACAACATAAATCCTCATCACTAGAGAACCCTAAACCATTATCCTGAAAAGTCCCGAAGATCTCATTCCTAGAAAAACCAGAGTCCTCAACCCTAGAAAGCCACAATACCTCATCCCGAGAAAACACTATATAGTAAACACCAGAAACCAATAAAACCCTAATTGTAGGAAATCCTAAACCCTATGAACCGGAAAACCGTATACTATTATCTCTAGAATAACATATACCTTCATCTGTAGAACCCATATATTCTTATTATGTGAAAAAAACTAAACCCACAAAACTAGAAAACCCAAAACACATATCCTCATTAAAAACTATACCCTCGATTACATAAAACATTAACCCCTTGGCCCCAGAAAACACATATCCCTTAGACCTGAAAAACCTACAACCCACCACCCCTAAAACCCCTAAACGCTAATCCCCCCAAAACCTTCAACCCTAATCCATAGAAAACTCTAAACTCCTGACACATGAAAACCCAAAAATATAAGACCAAAAAACCCATAAACCAAAATCCTCAAAACAACATAATCCATGATCACTAAAAACCCCCATATCCTCATCCCTAGAAAATCCAAAACGTCCATAACAAAAATAACAATGATCCTCAATCCCAAAAAACAAAAAATATTGATCCCAAAAAACTATATACACTAATCCCCCCACCCCAAATAAAAACTAACACCCATAAAAAGATAAACCCTAAGTCCCAGAATCACCTAATCCATGAGAATTCGAAAAATAAAATATAATATGCTATGAAAAACATAAACCCTCAGCCCTAGAATTCCCTAAACACTATGTTCTAGAAATCTGTAAACCCATATCCACAGAAAACAAAAACCCTTAGACACAGAAAAAACGAAACCCTAATTACTTGAAAAAACTAACCGCCAGCACCATAAAAATGAAAGCATCATCCCAAAAAACCATAATTCCTTGGCACCAGAATATCAAGATCCCTCATCCCAAAAACCGAAAAACTCATCCCACATATAATTATAAACCCACATCTCAAAATATCCTTAAAACCTCAGCCCCAATAAAACCCTAAACCCCCATGATAAGGAAACACAAAACTGCCAGCACCAAAAAATCTAAACACCAGCCCATGAAAACCATAAAACCTCTTCCCTGAAAATCCCTAGACACTCATACTATTAAATGATAAAAGCTTATCTCAAAAACCAGAAAGACCTCTGCCTAAAAATCCACAATCCCTCAGCCCAAAAAAGCAATAAACTCTATTATCCAAAAAAAACACAAAATACATAGCATCAAATAACATTATTCCCCCATCCCAGGAAAATCATAAATCCATATCGACAAAACAATCAAAAAAATATTCCTCAAAGAAACCAAATCTCTCACCACAAAAAAACCATTCACCCTCAACCCACCATAATCCCTAAGCCCTCATCCTCATTCAACCCTAAACTCTCACCCCCAAGATCCCTAAGCTAAGATCCTAAATAACAAAAACCCCTGTCAATAAAAAACACTAAACACTCATCCCCAAAAAACCCTAGACCATCATTACAAGAAACACTAAACTCTTATCACCAAAAAATCATAAATCCTCTACACCAAATATCACTAAACCCTCAAACAGAAGAAATCATAAACACTTATCCCTGAAAACCAATATAAACACCAGGGAAAATCATTAAAAAAACATCCCAAAAAAATTCCTATATTATCATCTAAAAAACTAAAACCAAATCCCCAAATAAAAAAATATTCCAAGTCACAAAAATCCCAAAAACTCATCCTAAAAAACATAACCCTCATATGCATAAAACTGGTAACCATCGTCCCTAAAAAAACGCTAAACCCTCAGCCTTTAAAAACCATTAACCATTATCTCAAAATAAAACTCTAATGAAATATCCACATAAATCCCTAAACCATCAAACCCATTAATCAATAAACCCTTATCCCCCAAAAACCCTAATCCCACAGCCACAAAAAAACTCTAAACCCTCACCCAAAAAAATCCTAAACCCAAATATCCATAAAATAATCTACTGACATATCTAAAAATACCTAAATACTCATCCCCAAATAAAAATAAACTGACAGCTATAGGAAACCATGTACCATCTGCACCAAAAAACACTTAACCCTCCAACACATAAAAATACTAAACCCTCAACTTAAAAAAAAAATAATTCCTTACCTCCAAAATCCCTAAACCCTTATCCCCAATTAACCATAAACTCCAATCCCCGTAAAACCCTAAATTATCATCCAAAAAATCCAAAATCATTAGCCAAAAAATACCAAAAGAATCTACTATAAAAAAACTAAACTCTAATCCCCATAAAAACCTAAACCCACATTCCCAAAATCCTTAATCCCTCATCCCCAAAAAACAAAAAAAAATTATCCATGAAAAATTCTGGACCCTCAACCCCAAAAATGCAAAACCCAAATCTCCAATAATCTCTAAATCATGTTCCCCAATTATGCCTAAAACCTTTTCCCAAAAAAATATAACCCCACATCCCCAAAAAACTCTAAACTCTTAGCCCTATAAAACTCTAAAATCTCAGCCCATCAAAGCACCATACGACCATTTCCAAAGAACCCAAAAATAATAACACCAACAAAACCCCAATACATCAGCCCAAAAAAATTTAAAACCATAACCCAAAAAAACCCTAATCCCTCATCACAAAAAAACACTAAACCCTCTTCCTGGAAAATCCCAAAACCCTCCTCCCAAAAAAAACACTCAGCCCTCACCCTCAAAAAAACCTAAATCATGATCCCTAAAAAAGGCCAAAGCATCATCCCCCAAAAATGAAAAACATTCACTCTGAAAAAACCATAAACCCGTAGACCCATACACCATAAAACCTCATCCTAAAAAAACCCTTCACCCCCAAAAAAAACCCATTCCCTCAGTCCCAAAAATCCCCAACCATCATCCCAGGAAAAGGTAAACACTTACCTGAAAAAAACCCTAAACCAACACACACAATAGACCTTCATCACCCATAAAAATAAACCCTAAACCCTCATCCCTAATAAATAGTTAACCCACAACCCCAAAAGCCTAATCCCTTAGTCTTAAAATATGCCTTCCATTAGCAATAAATTCCCATTAAACATAATCTCCACAAAATCTTCAAAAACACATCCCCATGAAACCCTAAACAATATTCATCAAAAAAACAACTAAAACATTATACGCACAAAACCCTAAACCCCATACCATAGAAAGACTCCAAAACCCTCAACCATCATCCCCAAATGACCCTATCCCCCCCCCCCCCACACACAAATCTCAGTCCTCTGTGCCAAAAAACATTAAATCCTCTACCACAAAAAACCATCAATCCTAAAAACCAAAACACTCACAACCTTTAATGCCAAAAAACCATCAAAACACATCCCCATACTTCTCTCAAACCATAGGAGCAAAAAAAACCTCAACATTGAGCCCTAAAAAACCTAAAACCCAATCCATAAAATCCATAATCACTTGTCCCTAAATCATCCTAATCCATAATCCCAAAAAACCCCAAAATTATCAACACCAAAAAACCATAACATCCATCCCAAAAAATCCCAAAGCACTCATACATAGAAAACTTGAAACCCACTTCCACAAAAACTAAAGAACTCTTAGCACTAAAAATACATCAAAACTTATGCCCCAAAACCATAAAACATCTACCTCCCACCCCCACCCAAAAATCAACAGTCTTAAAATAAAACCCACAACCCTGGTCTCTAAAAAATAGAAAACCCTCAACCACAAAACCATCTTCTGTTATGACACAAAAACAGATAAATTCTATTCCCCTAAATATCATATTCCCTCTGCATCAAAAAATCCTAATCCTATAATACTAAAAAAACCCTAAATCCTCATCCCTAATAAATACAAATCCACCAACCCTAAAAAATCCTCAATCCCAAAATGATAAACCCCCATCCCCAAAAAAACATTCAACACTCATCCCTAAAAACCTTAATACCTCATCTAAAAAATATCCTCAACCCTCCTCACAAAAAAACACTCAACCCTCAGCCCAAAAAATTCAAAACCCACATAAAAAATGCCTACCCTAATCCCCATAAAATACTGAACCTTCATTAAAAAAACCACAACTGTCATCCCAAATAATCCCTCAACCATCAGCCTTAACAAAAATTGTCAAACCTCAGCCATTTAATACCTGAAACAATCAACTTTAAAAAACCCTTACACTTCTCCCCAAATGACCCTAAACCCTCATCACGGAAATCCTAAACACTCTTCCCCACAAAAACCATTAACCCTCAGCCTCAAAAAAACATTGAACCTTCATCCCTAGACAACCCTAAAACCTCCACCACAAAAACCCTCAACCCTCATCCCCCAAAATATCTCAACCATCAGACCCATAAAGCCCAGAACCTGTAGTCCCAAAAAATTAAAAAAAAACTCAACACCAAAACATACTCTGAACCCTTATCCCCAAAAAACCCTCAACACGCCTCCCGAAAAAATATACCTTCAGTCCCAAAAATTCCTTAACCCCCATCACCATTAAAAACATCAAACCTTCTCAAAAACAAACCCAAAATCCAAAGAACCAAAAAACTATAAACACTCATCCACAGAAAATTCTAATATCTAATCCAAAAAAACCAATGGCCAAAATCACCAAATATCTATAAACCCCCTTCCACGAAAAAATACTTAAATTCTCTTCCCTAAAACCCCCTAAAACCTAAATCCCCAAATACCTAAACACTTATCCAAAAAACCTAATTCCTCCTCCCTAAAATACCTTATCCCTAAAACCCAGTAAACCATCAATCATTATTACAAATAAAACACACAACCCTTCATCCCAGGAAACAGTCATCTATCAGTCCCAAAAACCCTCATCCATCAACCCCAAAATCCCTCAAACCATAGACCCAAAAAACCATGAACCCACATCCTTAAACAACCATGAAAACAATACCACAAAAAACACAAAACATTTACTACCAAAAAACCTTGAAGACTCATCCTCAAAAAAATTTGAACACTTATCCACAAAAAACCTTGAACGCTCGACCCCAAAATAGTTGGAACCCTCATCCCCAAAAAAACAAGAACACCCTTCCAAAAAAACATAGAACCCGAAAAAAACCCTAATCCCTCACCTACAAAAAACCCTAAACCATCTACCAAAAAAAAGAAACTGCAGGAAAAAATAATCCTCGAACCCATAGAACCAACATGCCATTATCCCTCATCCCCCAAAAAACATTAATCTTACACCCCAATAAACACAAAACCAACATCATCAAAAACAATGATCCCACAATTCCAACAATCCCTATACCACAAAAAATACAAAACCCATAGCCCCCAAAAACCCTAAACCCCCATCGAAAATATACATGGATACCTAATACAAAAAACCTCTGAATCCCTTCAACCCCAGTAATCCCAAATCCCACAACCCAAATAAACCCTGATACTTCATCTCTGAAAACCCATAACCATCAACAGAAAAAAACTATAATCCCCCAAACCAAAAAAAACATAAATCCCTCATCCCCAAGAAACAATAAATCCACACACCTAAAAACCTAAATTGTCATCCTCAGAAAAACCTAAACCACAAACCCAAAACAGTCTTAAACCCTATAACCCAAATAAACCGAAACCCATATCACGAAATAAACTTCATCCCATAGCAGCAAAAAACCACAACCCCCAAAATAAAAAAACCCTCAATCCATATCCCAAAATAACCAGAAACCCTCATTCCTAAAAAAATAATCCATAAACCCTGAAAATAAAAAATCCCTCTTCACTAAAAACCCTGAAAAAAGATCCCCAAAGAACCTAATCCATCATCCTCAAAAATAGATAAACACTATGCCTCATAAATCCATCAACAATCAGCAATAAAAAAACCTAAAACCCAAGCCCTGAGAATTCAATAACTATTAGTCCCCAAAAAAATCTAAACCCTCAATTCCAAAAAACCCCAAAACCCTCTGTCACTATAAACCCTCAACCATCATCCCAAAAATTTAATCGTCCTTATGCCCTAAAAACTGTAAACAATCATACCCAAAAATCTTCCAACCCCATCCCACGAAAATCCTTACCCTGCAGCCCCAAAAAAATATGAAATCCCTAGCCACTAAAAATCATAAACCCCCTCTCCCAAAAAACATGATACACTCCAAACCCCAATAACATGGCGCCAAAAAATGATATCCATGCATCCAAAATATATCATAAACACTAATACCTAAAAATCCATTTAATTCAGCACCTAAAAAACACATATTCATTGGACTGAAAAAACCATAATCCCTTTTCCCAAAAAACCAAAAATCCTAGACCCCATAATCCCTGAATCCCCGTCCACAAAAACCCCAACACTCATCCTCAAAAAATCCATAAAACATCAGAAATAAACAAATACTAATCACATGGAACAAAAAAACACTGAATTCGCATCCTAGAAAACACTAATCTGTTATCCCACCAAAACAAAAAAACCATTACCCCAAAAAAACCAAAACCCTGTGCCCCACAAAACCCTAAAGAATGATCCTAAAAAAACAAAAACCTCATCCCCAAAATAGACTCAACCCTCATCCCCAAAAAATACAAAACCATCAACCCTAATAAACATTTACATTATATGTCAAAATTCCCAAAACCATCAATGCTAAAAAACTAAAAGGCCCTGTCCTAAATAAAACCCTAATCACTCGTAAAAAAATCTCTAACCCTCTACCAAAAATCCCTAAACCCTCAACCCAAAAAACCCTAAATCCCTTAAATAACTCTAATCCATTAGCCCCAAAAAAACCCAAAAACAACAGCCCAAAAAAGCCCTTATCTCATGCACCCTAAATACCCTATACTAGTAGAATTAATAAATCTAACCCCTCACCCCCAAAATCATCTAATCCCTTACCCCAAAAACCACCAACACCATTACTGGGAAACCACTAATTTCTTCATCCCCAAAATATCCAAGATTCTCACCCACAAAAAACCCAAAACCTTCATCCCCAAAACACCTATATACCTCATCCAAGAAAAACCCTAAACCATTTTCCACAAAATATGAAATACTCTTAGCCGGAAAAAACCATAAATCCTCTCAACCCACAAAAAACATAAACCCACATCCCAAGAAAACATTCACACTCAGCCCAAAAACCCCCAAAACCAAGGACCCAGAAAGCCTCAATGCTTAGCCCTAAAAACCCCAAAAACCTCATCCCCAAAAAATCCTGAACACTTTGCCCAAAAAACATTGTCCCTCATAAAAAAACCCAAACATTCATCTCCAAAAACCCTTAACTGTTATTCCCAAAAAACCATAAACCCTGTGTCTAAAAAAACTGCATACCCTCACCCACAAAATACCCTAAACCACTATTCCCAATGAAACCATAAATCATCGGCCCCAAAAATACTTATTTACTTAGTAACAAAAAAATAAGTAACAAAAAACCCTAAACACTCATCCCAAAAAAAATATTAACCCTCATCCAAAAAAACCCCTAAATCCTCAACCCAGAAAAAAAACAAAATCCTTGCCCCAAAAACACACTAAACACTCAGTCCAAAGTGTATCCTAAACACATATCCACAAAAAAACACTAAACCACCATCCCCAAAAAATAAAGACAACATCTTCCTGAATAAACACAAAAAACAAGGACCCATGTAACCTTAAACCCTCATACTAATAATCTCCTACACCTTGTGCCCCCAAAAAAAAAGAAACCCTTTTCCCAAAAAAACCAATAAAACAACTTCCCTAAAAAACCAAAAACCCTCAGTCCCAAAAAACATTAAACCCATAGGCCCAAAAAACCCTAAATGGTAATCCCCAATAATCACTAAATCATCATCCCTTGACAACCCGAAATACTTAGTCCTAAACAACATTATACTCCCAACCCCAACACGCCCTAAACCATCAATGAAAAAAAAGGCTAAACCCACTTCCCAAAAAACACTAAAAATTGAACCCCAAGAATCTCTAGCCCCTCTACACCAAAAATGCATAAACTCTATTGCCTAAAAAACACTAAACTCCCAGCCCAAAAAATCCCCATTCCTTATCCCCAAAGACATTGGCTACAAATAACCTAAACACTTTTCCCCACAAAACCTCATCCCAATCCCCAGAAACACTAAACCCCCTTCCCTAAGAAACCCTAAACAATCATCACTAAAAAACTATACACACAAACCCATATGAAAACACTAAAATCTAAGCATTACAAAACCCTACATCCTCATCCACAAATATGCATGATTCTTAGCCCCCAAAATCCTCCTAGCCTTAGCACCAAAAAATATAGGACCATCAGTCCCAAAGCCGCCAAAACCCTCAACCTCAAAAAACCCATCAACACCCCAAATAACTAAACCCTCAACTCAATTTTTTTTTCCAAACTCTAAAACCTAAAAAACAAAAAATCCTCAACTCCCAAAACCCCCAAAACCTTAGCCTAGAAAACCAAATATCCCCCTTTTATGCAAAATACCCTAAACCCTCGCAATAAAAGGATTACAAGACACTCAAACCTAAAAACCATAAATATTCATCTAAAATATCATAAAAACATTTACCCAAAAAACCCCAAAATTCCATTAAAATCCTGAACACACATCCCCTAAAAACTGCAATCTCGTACCCTAAAAAACCCTTAACCCAAAACATAACATAAACATAAACCCTCGTCCGCAAATAAATACAAACTGTTAGCCCTAGAAAACTAAAAACACTCAACCCCAAAAAACCCAAAAACCCTCAGCCCAAATTTACTCTTATCCCTCAGAACTAAAATACACTAAACCCTGACCCATAAAAAAATAGTAAACCCTCTTCACTACAAAACCAACAACCTATGGAAATGATATCCCAAAATCTTCATCGCCAAATAAACCCATAACCTTATCCACAAAAAATATTTTTCACTCAACCTGAGAAAATCAAAAAAACATAGCCCTAGAAACCCCAATCCCTTGACCCCACAAAACCATATACCCACTATGCCAAAAAATCCTAAACCATCATCCCCAAAAACCATAATCCGAATTCAACCGAAATATATAAACCATATACCCCCATGAACTATAAACCGAATACCCCACCACACCAAAACCATCAGCCCCAAAATAACCTATTCCTTCGTCCAAATGTAACTATGAACCTTTATCCTAAAAAAACAGAAACCCTTAACCCCAAAAAATATGAAACCATCATCCCCAAAAACGAGAAACTCTTTCCTACATGAAACCAAAAACCCTCGACCCCACAAAGGAAAAACCCCTTAGCTCCGAAAAAAATAAACCCTAAGCACCATGAACCCTTAAGACCTCAACCCCAAACCCCCCAAAACCCATAAAAAACCCTAAAACCTTTTCCCAAAAAAACCTTGAACCTCATCCTCAAAAATATTTGAACCCTTGTCTACAAAAAACCTTGAACGCTCGACGACAAAATAGTTGGAACCCTCATCCCCAATAAACAACAACACCCTTCCCAAAAAACATAGAACCTGAAAAAACCCTAAAACCTCAGCTCCAAAAAACCTTAAACCATCTACCAAAAAAATAGAAACTGTAGGCACAAAAAATCCTCAAACCCATAGAACCAACATACCATTATCCATCATCCCCCAAAAACATCAATCATACACCCCAATAAACACAAAACCAACATCATCAGAAAAAAGATCCCACAACTCCAATAATACCTATACCACAAAAAACAAGAAACCCATTGCCCCCAAAAACCCTAACTCCTCAACGAAAATATACATGGATCCCTAATACAAAAAACCCCTGAATCCCTTTAACCCCATTAAACCAAAATCTCACAACCCCAATAAACCCTGAAACATCATCTCTGAAAACCCATAACCCTCACCACAAAAAAAACATTAATCCCCAAAACCCAAAAAAAACATAAATCCCTCATCCCCAAAAAACCATAAATCCACACACCTAAAAACCTAAATTTTCATCCCCAAAAAAACCTAAACACCAAACCCAAAACAGTCCTAAACCCTATGACCAAAATAAACCGAAACCCACATCACGAAATAACCTTCATCCTATAGCACCAAAAAACCACAACCCCCAAAATAAAAAAACCCTCAAACCATATCCCAAAATAACCAGCAACCCTCATTCCTAAAAAAAATAATCCATAAAGCCTGAAAATAAAAAAAACCCTCATCACTAAAAAACCTGAAAATTTTCCCCAAATAACCTAATTCATCATCATCAAAAATACATAAACACTATGCCTCAGAAATCCCTCAACACTCAGCAATAAAAAAACCTAAAACCCAAGCCCTGATAAATCTAGAACTATTAGTCCCCAAAAAAAATCTAAACCCTCAATTCCAAGAAAACCCCAAAACCCTCTGTCACTAAAAGCCCTCAACCATCAGCAAAAAAATTCAATTGACCTTATGCCCTAAAAACTGTAAACAATCAGACCCAAAATTCTTCTTACCCCATCCCACCAAAACCCTTACCCTATAGCCCCAAAAAATCCCAAATCCCAAGCCCCCAAAAAACATAAACCCTCTCTCCCAAAATTATTGAAAAACTCCAAACCCAAAAAATCATGGTGCCAAAAAATCATATCCCTGTATCCAAAAAATATCATAAACCCTAATTCCTAAAAAAACCATTTACATCAGCACCCAAAATACACTTATTCATTGGACTGAAAAAACCGTAATCCCTTTTCCCCGAAAACCAAAAATCCTAGACCCCATAATCCATGAATCGCCATCCACAAAACCCCTACTGTCATCCTCAAAAAATCCCTAAACCATCTTAAATAAAAAAACACTAATCACATTGCACAAAAAAACCAATACCCACATTCTGAAAAAACCCTAAATCTGCATCCTAGAAAACACTAAACTGTTATCCCACCAAATCAAAATATCCATTATCCCAAAAAACCCATAACCCTGTGCCCCCAAAAAACCAAAAAAAAATCCTAAAAAAACTAAAACATCATCCCCAAAATAGACTCAACCATCATCCCCAAAAAATACAAAACCATGAACCCCAAAAAACATTTACACTATATGTCAAAATTCCCAAAACCATCAAAGATAAAAAACTAAAAGGACCTGTCCTAAATAAAATCCTAATCACTCGTAAAAAATTTCTATAACCCTCTCCCAAAAATCCCTAAACCCTGAACCGAAAAAACCATATATCCCATAAAAAAAGCTAAATCATCTGCCCCAAAAAAACCCAAAAACAACAACCCAAAAAATCCCTTATTTCATGCACCCTAAATACCCTATAACAGTAGCATTAATAAATCTAACCCCTCACCCAAAAAATCATCAAAACCCTTACCCCAAAACCCACCAACACCATTACTGGGAAAACCCCTAATTCCTCATCCCCAAAATATCCAAGATACTCACCCACAAAAAAACCCAAAACCTTCAGCCCCAAAAAACCCATATACCTCCCCCAAGAAAAACCCTAAACCATTTTCCACAAAATATGAAATACTCTTAGCCTAAAAAAACTATAAATCCTCTCAACCCACAAAAAACATCAACACACATCCCAAGAAAACATTCTCACTCAGCCCAAAACCCCCCAAACCCAATGACTAGAAAGCCTCAATTCTTATCCCTATAAACCCCAAAACGCTCCTCCCCAAAAAATCCTGAAAACATGGCCCAAAAAACATCATCCCTCATAAAAAAATTCTCAAACATTCATCTCCAAAAACCCTCAACTCTTATTCCCAAAAAACCATAAACCCTCAGTCTAAAAAAACCGAATACCCTCACCCACAAAATACCCTAATCCCCTATTCCCAATGAAACCATAAAACAACGGCCCCAAAAATACTTATCCACTTAGTAACAAAAAAATAAGTAACAAAAAACCCTAAACACTCATCCCAAAAAAAATATTAACCCTCATCCCTAAAAAACCCAGAAACCTCAACCCAGAATAAAAACAAAATCCTTTCCCCAAAAACACAATAAACACTCAACCAAATGAATATCCTAAACCCTTAGCCCCAAAAAACACTAAGCCACCATCCTTAAAAAATAGAGACAACATCATCATGAGAAAACACAAAAAAACTGTCCCCAAATAACCATAAACCCTCATCCTAATAAACTCCTACACCTTGTGCCCCAAAAAGAAGAAACTGTTTTTCCAAAAAAACCAATAAAACATCTTCCACAAAAAACCAAAAACCCTCAGTCCCAAAAAACAATAAACCCATAGGCCCAAAAAACCCAAAACCGTAAGCCCAAAAAATCACTAAATCCTCATCCCTAGACGACCCGAAATACATAGTCCTAAAAACCCTTATACCCCCAACCCCAACAAATAATAAACCATCAGTACAAAAAAAAGCCTAAACCCACTTCCCAAAAAACCCTAAACATTGAACCCCAAGAATCTCTAGTCCCTCTACACCAAAAATGCATAAACCCTATTCCCTAAAAAACACTAAACCCTTAGCCTAAAAAATCTCCATTCCTTATCCCTAAAAACATTGGGTACAAATAACCTAAACACTTTTCCACACAAAACCTCAACCCCATCCCCAGAAACACTAAACCCTATTCCCTTGGAAACCCTAAACAATCATCATTAAAAAACCATAAACACACACCCATATAAAAACACTAAAATCTAAGAATTAAAAAACCCTACATCCTCATCCACAAATATGCATGATTCCTAGCCCACAAAATCATCCTAGCCTTAGCACAAAAAAATACAGGACCATCAGTCCCAAATCCGCCAAAACCCTCAACCTTGAAAAACCCATCAACCCCCCAAAAAACTAAACCATCAACTCAAATTTTTTTCCAAACTCTAAACCCTAAAAAACAGAAAATCCTCAACACCCAAAAACCCCAAAACCTCAGACTAAAAAACCAAAAATACTCCTTTGACCCAAAATACACTAAACCATCGCAATAAAAGGAATACAGGACACTCAAACCTAAAAACCATAAATATTCATCTAAAATATCATAAAACCATTTACCCAAAAAACCCAAAAATCCCATAAAAATTCTGGATCCACGTCCCTTAAAAACTGTAATCCCGTAGCCCTAAAAAACCCTTAAACCAAAATAGAAAATAAACATAAACCCTCGACTGCAAATAAATACAAACTGTCAGCCCTAGAAAACTAATAACCCTGAACCCAAAAAAATACAAAAACCCCCAGCCCAAAATAACTCTTATCCCTCATCCCTAAAATACACTAAACCCTGACCCATAAAAAATAGTAAACCCTCTTTACAACAAAACCAGCAACCTATGGACATGATATCCAAAAATATTCATCTCCAAATAAACCCATAACCTTAGGCACAAAAAGTCTTTTTTAGTCAACCCGAGAAAACCCTAAAAAATTATCCCTAGAAACCACAATCACTTGACCCCACAAAACCATATACCCTCTATGCCAAAAAATCATAAACCATCATCCCCAAAAACCATAATCCGAATTCAACCGAAATATCTAAACCATCTACCCCCATGAACTATATACTGAATACCCCACCACACCAAAACCATCAGCCCCAAAATAACATATTACTTCGTACAAATGTAACTATGAACCTTTAGCATAAAAAAACAGAAACCCTCAACCCCAAAAAATATGAAACAATCATCCCAAAATACCAGAAACTCTTTACTACATGAAACCAAAAACCCTCGACCCCACAAAGGAAAAACCCCTTAGCTCTGAAAAAAATAAACCCTAAGCACCATGAACCCTTAAACCCTTAACCCAGAACCCCCCAAAACCCATAAAAAACCCCGAAACCCTTTTCCCCAAAAAAACCATAAAACCCTCAGTCTTGAAATTCCCCAAACCCTCTTCCTCAAAAAACACTAAAACCTTATCCAAAAATAAACCAAACCATTTTCCCCAAAAACCCAAAATTCTTATCCCCAAAAAACCCAAAACCCTAAAAACTAAATAAAACCCTAAACCCTAAATTATCAAAAACCCAAACCCACATTCCAAAAAAACGATGAAACCTAATCCCAAAAAATCACTAAACCCCTAGCCTCGAAAACCCCTAAAACCTTATCTCCAAAAACCTCTATACCCTCATCCTCAAAACCCGTAAACTCTTATCTCCAAAAACCATAAATTCTCATCCCCCTAAAAAAATCAACAATTAGCTTCAAAAAAACCTAAACCTACATCCCCAAAAAACACTAAAAACTCATCAAAAAATTAATCCCAAACCATCAATCCTAATATACTCCAAACCCATTGTTATAAAAATCTCTTTATCCATGGCCCCAATAATAGAAAAACCCTCATCCCTAAAACCCATAAACCATTTACCAAAAAATAAACAATAACCTCATCCTAAAAAAACCCCAAACCACTCAAATAAATGAAATCATAAACCCTCATCCCCCACGAACCTTAAACGGTATACCACAAAAATTCCTAAAGACACTTCCCACTGATAACAAATACCCTCATCCCCAAAAAACCCATAATGCATCATCCCCCAAATAAATAAAACTCTCATCCCCCAAAAAACCCAAATGCTTAGCTACAAAAAACACTATACTCTCACCAACAAAACCCATTAAGAATTAGTCCTAAAAGCCCCTCAAAACCTGGAATTGAGAAAATCCTAAACCCTCATCCAAATAAACCCTAACCCCATCAGCCCCAAAAATCATATTTTATATTAAAAAATCATCAATGAAAACCTCAAAAATCCTTATGTCATCTGCCAAAAAAACCCAAAACTGCATCCCAAAAAATCCATAAACCCTAAACCCCAAATAAACTAACCCTCATCCCCTAAATACCATAATACCACATCACCAATAAAATATAAACCCTAATCCCCAAATAACTCGAAACCATCATCCATAAAAAAACAAAAACCCTTATCACCAGAAAACATCATACCCTCAGAGCCAAAAATACCTAACCCCAGACCCCAAACACCAAACCCTCAGCCCTAGGAAAACTCCAAACCCACAATCATATAATCCATTGACCCTCTACAAAAAAACCATAATCACAAGAACCAAATCCACAATCCTTCAACCCAAAAAAAACGAACCATCCTCCCTAGAAAGTCTGAAACCCTCCATTAAAAAAACCATAAACACTCTTCCCAAATAAATTGAAATCTATATTCCCCAAAATACCAGAGAACCTCGGCCCCAAAAATCCCTAATTAATCTAGGCAAAAAGCCATATACCATCATCACCTAAAAAACACTAAACCCTTAGACCTAAAAAACATAAACCCTATTCAATAAAAAATCTTGATCCATTGACCTAAGAAAATAGTGAACCCTCAATCCAAAAAAACCCTAAACCCTCTACCCAAAAATAGACTATTGCCTAATCCCTAAAAACCCTAAAAACTCTACCTCAAATAATCTTAAACTCATATCCCAAAAACACCATAAACAATCATCGCCCAAATAACATAAAACCTATGCCCCAAAAAACACAATCCCTCAACCAGAAAAACACCACAAAACATCATCCCAAAAAAACTAAAACCCTCATAACCAAATATCCCAAAAACCATAGCCCCCAAAAAAAAATATACCCTCATTCCTAAAAAACCCCTATAACTTCATCCATAAAAAAACTGAAAAATTGCGACATAAAAATCCCTATAACCACATCTAATGAATTCCTTATACCCTCACCCCTAAACAAGCTGAAACTCCCATGCCCAAATAAACCTAACTCCCTTGCTTCAAAAAACCCTATTCCCATAGTCCCCGAAAACCCTATCCCTCAGACCCAAAAAATCCATACCCTTATCCCTATAAAAACTAAAACCCACCTTCATAATAAAAACATTAACTAACAATCATAAAAAACATCAAAAATAAAAAAAAATATACACTGAAAGACCCAAAAAAACCAAAACCCTCATCCATAATAAGCATATACAAAATACCAAAAAAACTAAACTGAAAGTCTGAAAAAAAAACTCAAACCCTCAACATTAAAAAAATATAAACACTAATCCCACAAAAACCTCAACACTATGCCCCAAAAACCCTAAAAAATCATACCAAATACCCAAAAACCCTCAAACCCCCAACAACACTAATACCTTATCCAAAAAAACACTAAACTGCCAGGCCCAAAAAAACCCAAAATCTTACCCCTGAAAAACACTAAACACCCACCCCCAAAAACCCAATACAAATATCTCCGAAAAACCAAAATACATTGGCCACAAACCAACTAAACCCTCTTCCCTGAAAAACCCATAATCCAATGTCCCAAAATAAATCCTAAACCATCATCCCTAAAAAACCCCAAATCGTTAACCAAAAATAATAATAAATAGTTAGCACCACAAAATCCAAAAACCATAACCCCAAAAAATCATTAAACCTCAGCCCAAAAAAAACAAAGCCCTCGGTCCAAAAAAACACAATACTCTTAGTAACAAAAAACTGAATACTTGTGGTCCCTATAACCAAAGTCCCTCAACCACAAGTAGTTATTACCCTCATTCCAAGAAAAACCCAAAACCATAGCACCTAAAAACACCAATACCTGAATCCACAAAACCCCAATCCTCCAACAATAAGAAACCAAAACCCTTAGCCCCAATAAACCCAAAACCCTGCACCACAGAAAACACTTAACCCTCTCCCCAAAAGAAACAAATAACTATACCCCAAAAACCACAAACCCTCAGCCCCAAAAATCTACAAAACATTGGCCCCGTAAATCCCCAAACCAACCACCCCAGGAAAACACCTAATAGTCGACCAAAAAACCCCAACCCCCAAAAATAAAAAACCATTGGCCCCATAAAATTAAAATCCCTTAGCCCCGAAATTCGTAAAATACGGGTTCCCATAAAACAAAAAACCATCATCCCAATAAACACTAATCTATATTCCCCTAACAACCATAAACCCTCATCCTAAAAAAACATTAATGTTTTATCAGTAAGAAACCCAAACCCCCCAGAACCATTACCACTAAACCCCTGATAATAAAAACCTAAAAAATTGTCCCCATAAACCCTAAACCCTCATCCACAATAAACCCAAAACGTTCATCCCCTAAACACCCCAAAAACCTCAACCCCCCAAAAAAACCTAACCCCTATTCCAAAAATAACCAAAACAATAATCCTCAAAAAACCATAAACCATCATCCCAAAAATAACATAAACCCTCTTCCACAAAACAGAATAATTTCTCATCCATCAAAAACCTTATACATATAGTCACAATTAATCCCAAAAACCTCATCTCTAAACAACCCTGAACCGTATCCCCCAAACCCCATAATTCATCATCCCAAAAATGACTAAACCATGATACCCAAAGAGACAATAATCCATAAAACCAATAAAAACCCTTAAATCCCACCCCTGAATTCCACAACCCCTAATCCGCAATAAAAACTAAACCATAGGCTCCAAAAAACAATAAAACCTGAGCCTAAATATCCATAACCCTCATCCCAAAATAAAACTAAATCATCATCCCCAAAATATCCAAAACCCAAAGCCAAAAAAAACATAAACCCTCATATAAAAACTAAAACCACATTAAAAAAACCATAAACTACTTCCAAAAAATAATTGATCTCTATGTCAAAAAAATCCCAAGAACATCGTCCCAAAAAATCCACATAGACCCGACCCCAAAATTCTCAAAACACTAATCCCCATAAAACCTTAAACCATAAAAATATCATACCCCCCATAACCCCAATAAACCCTAAACCCTTATCCTCATGAAAATGTAATCACTCATCCCCAAAATCACCAAAACACTTATAACTAATAAAATATAGAACATCAACCCTAATAAACCATTTACTGACAACCCCAAAAAACAAAATACACTCAGACAAAAAAACACTAAACCCTATAACCCAAAAATCCTTGAAATCTCATCCAAAAATAACATCATCCCCTAACCCCAAAAAACATCAAACCCTAGCCCCAAAATAGCAATTGTACTCAAAACAAAAAATCCATCAACCCTCATGCTTGAAAACCAATCAACCATCAACCCCAGAAATCCCTCAACCCCAAAAAACCTTAAACCCATGGTCGAAAAGAAATCTAAACCCTAAACAACCAAAATACCCCTACCCGGATCCCAAAAAATACAAACCCATTACTATATAAAATCCTTATCCATTGGCCAAAAAACCAAATACCCTCATCCAAAAAATAAGCATAACACTCAACCCAAAAAAACCTAAACCCTCACCCCTAGAAAACCTAAAACTACCATCCACAAAAATATATAAAATCATAGCCCCAAAAAACCTGAATCCACTTTCTCAAAAACCCTAAACATTCATCACTAAATTCCATGAAACCTCATCCCTAGAATACCATAAACCCCAAAAAAAATTCCTTAAACACTTGGAATAAAAAAACTACAAACTCTTGGCCTAAAATACATGTTATCCTTGGAAATAAAAATCTAAATATTCAATGAAAAAAACACCTTAATATTGATCCCCTGAAAACCCTAAACCCTCATCCAAAAAAACATTTCACGCTCAGTCCAAAAAAAAAACTAAACCCTCATTCCCAAAAAACAATAAACCCTACACAAAAAACCACAAACCTATAGCCCCAAACTGCCAAAACCTGCAGCACCAAAAATCCCATAACCCTCTACTATAAATAACCCTAAACCATCAATCCAAAATTACCATAATCCATTGGCCACAAATAACTCTAAACCCTCATCATAAAATACCCAAAATAATCTACCTAAAAAAACCCTAAATCCTCGTCCCAAAATATCCCTAAACCATCATCCCCAAAAAACCATAATACCTCGACACAAATAAATCCTAAACCCTTTTCCCCAAAATTCATTATATCATTGGCCTAAAAAACACCCTAAAAAGTTTTTCCCAAAAAATATCTAGGCCCACAGTCCCAAAATATCCAAAACTGTAATTCAAAACAATCATAAACACTTGGCCACAAAAAAACTCAAAACCATAATCACCAGAAATACCCTAATCCCATCCCCAAAAAATCTAAACCCCTTAACCAAAAAAAACCGTTACTCTACCCCCAAAAAATCCTATACCTTCATCCCCAAAAACCCCTAAAAACTAATCCGAAAAAACAAATAAACCTCAACCCTGAAAAACCATAAACAATCTTCCCTAAAAAAACACAAACCCTTGGACCTATAAAACCCCCAACCCTCATACCTAAAAAATACTTGAATCCATATCCCCAAAAAATACTAAACACACAACCCAAAATATCAATAAACATTCAACATTAAAAAACCATGAACAGCCAGCCAAAAAAATTAAACCCTCATCTCTAATGAACCATAATCCTTGATCCCACAAAAACTCAAAACCCTCTACACCCAAAAAAACCTTAAACCTTCACCCAAAAACAACCCAAAACCCATATCCACAAAAAACCCTAAACCCTCATACGAAAAATTCACTAAATAATCATCCCAAAATACCTTAAATACATAGCCCCAGAAAAATATATTCATTTGGTTCCATAAAACCCTAAACCCCTGCCCAAAAAACCTAAACCCTACTTCCCAAAAATCCAGAATCCCCTATAACCAATAAACCCTAAAACCTATACATGAAAAAACACCATCCCTCACCTCAATAAAACCCTAATTTTACAGCTCAAAAAAATACAAAACCATCATCCCCGAAAAAAACTAATCCAATGTGAACCCCAAAAAAACATAACACACCCATCACACAAAATCCAAAAAACATTATCCCTAAAAACCCCCAAACACTTAGCAAAATAAAACCCAAAACCCACAGCACATAAAACCCCAAATCTAAATCCCCCAAAAAGACCTATACCTACAGGCACAAAAAATGAAAATCCACCATCCCCCCAAAAAACCAATTCCATTAGCCCAAAAGAAAACAAAAAACCACATCTTCAAAAATCCCAAAACCCTCATCCTCAAAAATCCAAAACCATCACCCCCCCCCAAAAATAAACTCTCAGTCCCCTGAAAAACCAAAAACTATCTACCGTATAAAAACCGTAAACCATTATCCCCCAAAAACACACGAAAACCATGACCCAAAAATCCAAAAATCCATAGACCACAAAACACCTAAATAATAATCCACCAAAATCAAAAATAAACATCCATAAAAATTCATAAACACACTTCCCAAAAATCACAAGTATGTATCCCTAAAACCCTCAATTCATTAGTCCCAAAATTCTCTAATCCCATAGCACAAAAACTATAATCACACATCCTGAAAACAGATATTCCATCCACCCCAAAAAACCTAAACACTCAACCCCAAAAAAACCCAAACTCTCCGCCCAAAATCTCCAAGCCCTTAGCCCCAAGAAAATAACAAAACTATCAGTTAAAAAAACCTAAGACACTCTCCCCCAAAACACCTTAATCCTTAAACACCAAAATTCCTAAACCCACATCCCCAAAAACCCGAAACCCATGGTCCCAAAATCCATAAACTGTCATCCCCAAAACTATCCCCATACTCTCCCCCCAAAAAAATTATAAACCATCATTTGCAAAAAAACCCTAAACCCTCATCCCCAATAAACCCAAAACCCATGGACCAAAAAAATATTAAACCCCCAACCCCAGAGAATCCTTAATCCATATCCCCAAGACACCCTAATATCTTTTCACCCCAAAAAACTAAATTTCCAGCCCCAAAAAACACAAAACTCATACCTTAGATATCCCAAAACACTTAGTGTTGAAAAATTTTAAACCGCTAACCATAAAAACCAAGAACATAGAACCCAATAAAACATCACACCCTCATCTATAGAAAATATGAAACCCCTATGCACAAAAATCTAGAAACCCTCTTGCACCTAAAGCCCAAAACCATCATCCCCAAAAAGCCCAAACCCTTATACCCAAAAATCCATAAAATCATATCCCCAAAAGACATAAACAACCATCCCCAAAACCCAATAACCCCCATCAACAAAATACCATAAACCCTCATCCCCAAAAAACATTAAACACACATTACCAAAATACCCCAAACATTCATCCTAAAATTCCTAAACCCTCATCCGTAAAAACCTCAAACCATCAACCCCAAATTACCCAAAATCTCATCCCAATAAAACCTAAACTCACATCCCCAAAAAGACCATCTACACAAAACCCTAAAAAATCAAATCCATTATGGCCAAAATACCCAAAATACCCATCCTTAAAAACCCATAACTCTCAACACCAATAAACCCAAAATCCAAATTCACAAAAAAACCTATACCCACATCCACAAAAATTAATAATCCCTTAGACACAAAAAACCCCTAAAAAATCATCCCCCTAAACACATAAACCATCAACTTCAATAAAACCCAAACCCATGTCCCTAAATAACCATAAACACTTTTCCCAAGAATCCAGAAACCCCCATCCCCAAAAAACTCTAGAACCTCATCCCCAGAATATAATTTAGCCACTTTCCCCATAAAACAGAAACCATAATCCCAAAAAAACCTGAACCCTTGACACCAATAAATAATATAACATCAGCCCAATGAATCCCCCAAACACACAGTATTAAAAATCAATAAACCTTCATCCCCTAAAAAATCATAAACACTATTCCATACAATAATCGTAAAAAAATTCCCCAAAAAATCCAAAATCCTTAACCCAAATATAACCTAACCCCCACCCCCAAAAAACCGTAAACCATCATCCCCAAAAAAACAATAACCCCTAGTAGTATAAAAATCTAATATCTCGTGGCCAAAAAACACAAAACACATGACCCCAAAAAACCATACCCATTAGCCCCAAAAAACCCTAAACCCTCATCCCCAAACAACCCAAAACCCTGGGCACTAAAAAATAAAAAATTATGATCCCTAAAATACGCTAACCCATCATCCATAAAATACTCTAAACCCCCAGTCTAAAAATTCCAATCCTATTTCCCCAAAAAAACATAATTCCTTGCCCCCAAAGACCCCTAATCGTTATCCCTGAAACCCCCATCCATCATAACCAAAACCCTAAACCCATGGACCCCCAAAAACCTAATCACTCTCTCTAGAAAAATCAAAAACCCTCATCACTAAAATACACCAACTCCATAGCCCAAAAAATCCCATGCAATCTTCCCCAAAAAAAGACAAACACTCGGCCCAAAAAAATAATTAACCATCTCCACAAAAAACATTAATCACATGTCACCAAAAAACCCCAAACACTTAGCCCCAAAAAACCCAGACCAACAGCCCTATAAAATGAAATAACAACTAACCCAAAAAACTTCAAACCCCTGGGAGAAGGAAAACTGAAACCACAATCCCCCAAAAACCCCAGTACACTTGGTCCCATAAAACCCCAAATCCTCTACCCCAAAATATTATCTACCCTCAGCCCCCAAATCCCAAAAACCCCATCCACCAAAAACCCTTATCCCTCATCCCTGATAACCCCTAAACCCTAATCCCCAAAAACATGGAACACTCAGCCCCAAGAAACCCTAAACCCTCCACCCAAAAATACACTAAACACCCATCCCAAAAAAACCTTAATCCTTCATCCCCAAACCACTAAACTATCATCCCCACAAAATCCAAACATTATTCACCAAATAACTATAAACCATTTGAAGTAAAATTAAACAACCACTCATCCCTCAAAACAACAAAACCTCAGCCTCAAAAAAACCCAAAACCCTCATCCAAAAATACCCCAAAATTCTCATCCAAAAGAAAAACATAGACACTCACCCACAAAAAACCTGAATCCTAGTGCCCAAAGTAGCAAAAATCTTATTTACCAAATACCTCTAAAACTCAACACCAAAATTCACATACCCCAAGCCATTGAAATCCTTATACCTTCGTCCCATAAAAAAAAACCTAAACCCTTTCCCCCAAAAAATGTTCTACTTAAAAAACAATAATCTCATTTCCCCAAAAACCCCTTAACCCTAATTCACAAAAAAACCACAAAACCATATCCCATTAAACCCATAACCTCATCCCCATAAAAACCCTGAACCCATATCCCCCCAAAAAACACCAAACCCTTGGCCCCAATCATCTCAAAACACCTGTTGTCATATAACCATAATCCCTAGGCCAATAAAATCCAAAACAGTCATCCCTATCAAACCATAAAACCACATCCTATAAAAACCAAAAAGCAACATCCCCAAAAATCCCAAACCATCATCCTTTGAAAACCTAAATCGCATGTCCAAAAAAATAGTAAATCCTCATACCCAAAAAACCCATAAAATTCATCCCAAAAAACCATAAACACAAGGGCACAAAAAACCCTGAACCCTCATCCCAAAAAACCAGAAACCCTCAACCACAAAAAAATCTCAATCCATGAGCCCAAAAAACCCCAATCCCTCATCCCTAAAACCCCATACTCACATCCAAAAAACCCCAATACAAAATATGTATCAAATTCCAAACCCTAGGCGCCATAAAACCCATAATCCAAACACAAAGAAAACAAATCCCTCGGCCCCAAGAAACCTAAAACCATTAGCCCCATAAAACCCTAGACCCTCATCCCAAAAATTCACCAAAATCTTCACCATAAATCCCCAAATTCTTGAACTATAAACACCCCATCCAAAAAACAACAAAACCATGGCCCCAAAATAACCCAAACCCTCAGAACCAAAAAACATGGAACACACATGTAGAAAAACCAAGAACACGTTTCAATAAAAAACATAAATACATTTCCCCCAAAAATCCATAAAACCTTGTCCCCCATCCCTAAAAAACCCAAAACCCTCAGCCCCAAAAAACCATAAATCATCAACCCTAAAATTCAAAAACCCACATCCCCAATAAACACAAAACCCTCATATCCAAAGAATCTAAAAATATCTTCCCCAATAAACCCTCATCCATCAACCCCTTAAAACCATTAATAATAATCCCTAAAATAACAGGAACCCTCATACCAAAATATCCTAAATCATCATCACCAAAATAAAACCTAATCACTCAACCGCAAAAAAAAACTAAACCCTTATCTTAAATAAACATTGAAACACCATTCCTATAAAACTATAAACCCCATCCCTAAGGACCCTAAATCATCATCATAGAAAGAGAATAAACTCTGAGTTCCAAAAAAATATAGTCACTCTGACCCAAAAAACACGCAATAGTTATCCCCAAAAAACGGAAAAACCTTAGACCCAAACAACCCAAAACAATAGGCTCTAAAAACCCCTAAATCCTCGACCACCGAAACCATAAACACTCATCCCCAAAATTACCAAAAACATATATCACCAAAAACATTCTAAACCCTCAGCCCCAAACTACCCTAAACCATCATAATTAAAAAATGTAAACACTAATCTCTAAAAAAACACAAAATTATTTGCCTCAATAAACCCAAAAACCATAGGCCCGAATAATCTTTAAAAACATCTTCCCTAAAAACCATAAAATCTCATTGATAAAAAACCAAAATTATCCTCCAAAAACCCCTAATACCTAAACCCTAAAAGACCATAAACCCACATCCCTTAAAAACTTTAAAACCTCATCCCCAAACCCTAAATCCGCATCCCACAAAAATGCTAAACACTCATCCCTACAAAACTCTAAACCATCATCACTAAAAAATGTAAACCCTCAAACCCAAAAAACCCTCAACTATATACCCCATAAAATCATAAATCCTCAACCGAAAAAACCTAGAACCCACTTTCTAAAAACCCTCAACCCTCTTCCCCAAAAAACCCCTATACCGTAGCCCCAAAACCATTCAATACTCAGAACCAATAACCCACAATCCATAGAATGAAAAATCAATCTAGGAACATCCCCTCATAAAACCCTCAACAAGAATCCCCAAAAAAAAAGTACACTTAGCCTCAAATTAATATATACCCCCAACCCAAAAAAACCCTATAACCTTTTCTCCAAAAAAACCTTGACCCTCAGCACCGAAACAATTATAAACTTTTATTAACCACAAACCAAAATCGTTGAACCGTAAATTAACCTAAAACGGAATCCCCAAAACCCTCAAACCTCTACAATAAAAAACAATCAACCCCTAAACAAAAAAATTCATCAAGCCTTGTCCGCATAAAATCCTGAACACATAGACCTAATGATCACTATGCCCTTAGCCCTAAACCCTTAAACCCTCATCCAAAAAAACGAAACACTCTGCATAAATAATGATTAAATCCTCATCCACCAAAAATAGTCTACATATTTCCCTAATAAACCTAAAAAAAATTCCTAAAATACACTAAAACCATAGTCCAGAAAAACCATGAACTCTCCACCGAAAAAGCAAAACCCTCAGCACAAAAAACCTGTAAACCCACATCCCCAAAAAACCATAAAATCTTGAACCAAAAAACCTCAAATTACATCCCCAATTAACTATAAACCCTAAGAACCAAAACCATCATCCCACACCCCTATGAAACACTAAAAACTCATCATAAAAAAATCTACAACATCCAACAATAAAAAACCTAAACCCTCTACCCCCAAAAAACCCAGAACCACCTGCCCCAAAAAAGCCTATAACAAGATCCCCAGAATCCCATCAATCATCTACCCCAAAAACCTTAAACCATCATATCCTAAAATCCCATTTCCATTATCCCAAAAAACCCTCAACTCTTTTCACCATAACACCCATAACCCTTTTCCAAAAAAAATCATAATCCCCCTACCACAAAAACCTAAAATACTTAAGTGAAAAAAACCCTAAACTCACATATACAAAAAAACCTATATCCTCAGACAAAAAAAACCAGAAACCTTTCTACCCAAAATATCTTAATATGTCATCCCAAATACACCTGAACCATAAGTCCTATAATAACATAAACCATCTTCCACCAAAACCCCAAAACCCATAGCCCAAATAACAAAACTACCCTCAGCCCCAAAAATAGTCAACCATCATCCCAAAATATTATTAAACCCTCTTCCCATAACGAACCATCAACCATCATCCTTAGAAAACCCCCATCCCTATCCCTCCAAAGTCCAAAAACCTCGATTCTAAAAATACATAGACCCTCATTATATAAACTCCCAAGACACTTAAGTCATAAATTCCATTAACCATCATCACCATGAAACCCTAAGCCTAAAACCCCAAAAAACCCTTAACCGTAATCCCCAAATATATGAAAAACCACAACTCAAAAAAACTTATACCATCAGACCAAAAAATCCCTAATCCCCTTTCCCAAAACCACCTTCAATCGATATTCCCAGAAAATTATCATCCCTTATAAAATAATAATCCAATTCTAATAATAAATATATCCTCATCCAAATAACCCCTGAACCCTCAACCCCAAAATCCCCCAACCCACAATCCCAAATAAATAATGAACACTATTTAAAAAAACCATAAACCCCCACCCTTAAAAACCAATAACACCCATCCTCAAAACACCCTAAACCCAAAACAAATCAATTGGAAATTCATTTCCCCAAAAAACCATAATCCATCACCCCCCCTCACACCCTCAACCATTACATCAAACAATACATTAGAAATCATCCCCAATAAAACCATAACTAATAGCCCAAAAATACTTCAACCCTATACAATTATATATCCAAAAAATATAGCCCCAAAAAAACCCTTAACCTTCAACCCCAAAAAAACCTCATCCCACAAACCTAAATAACCCTCAACAGTCATCCCCAAAAAATCCATTAACCCTTACTACCAAATAACACTCAACACTTTGACCAAAAATCAACTTAACTCATATCCGAAAAAACCTCATCCCTAAAAAACTCTAAACCCTCTTCCCCAAAATACACACAACCCTCAGCCCCAACAAAACCACATTCCTCATCCCCAGTAAAACATCAACCCTCATCCCCAAGAAACCATCAATCATCAATCAAAAAACACACTAAATCCACATCCCCAAACAACATTAATCCCTAATCCCAAGAAAATCTTAAAATATTTTCCACAAAAAACCCTCAAACCTCATAAAAAATATATACATTCATCCACAAAACCCCTAATCAACTAGTAAACAAAATCCTAAACCCTGAGCTGGAAATAACTCAACACACATCCCCAAACAACAATAAATCATTAAAACCAAATATCAATAAACACTCATCCAAGAAATTCCTAAACCATGAACCCTCAAAACCCCAAAAACATCATCCCCAAAAATACCTAAACCCTTAGCCCCCACAAAACCCTCAAACATCATCTTTAAAACCCACAACCCAAATCCCAAAAAAATCGCAACACTTATCCTAAAAAAACATTAAACCATATAACCTAAAATCCTTAAATATTAATCAATATAAAACCCTAAACCCTAATCCACAAAAAACCATAATCCCACACCCTCAAATTAATCCTAATCTCTCTGCCAAAAGATCACCACAATCAATCACCACAAAAAAACCATAATCTCTCAACCCCCCAAAAATAAAAAACCCTCACCTCAAAATACCCTAAACCTTCACCCCAAAGAATCCCTAAACCCTCATTCCAAAAACACATAATCCCTCAACACTAAAAAACCCTCATCCCTTATACCTAGATAATCATAGACACTCATCCCTAAAAATCCATCAACTATTATCAACCAAAAAACCCTCAACCCCAAAAATAAAAATACCGCAACCCATAATACAAGAAACATAAAACCACAACTCCAAAAACCCTAATCCTTAATCCCCCCAAAACACTAACCTATCATCCCAAAAAACACATAAACACACAGCCACAAAAAACCCTCATCCCTCACCATAAAAAATCATGAACTCTCAACCACTAGAAACCCTCAACACTCATCACTAAAAAGACATCAACCCTAAAACTGAATCAACATTGAACCCTCAAAACTAAAAAACCATCAATCCTATGCCAAAAAATCATCAAAAATCAACACCAAAATCCCTTATCCAAAACACCGGTAGAATTAAAACCTCATCCCATAAAAACCATAAACCCTCATCCTCAATAAACCGAAATCTTCACCCCCAAAAACACTAAACCCTCCACCCAAATAATACTAAATCCACATACCCTGATAACCCTAAATCCTCAGCCAAAAAAATGTTTTTCCCTCATCCCGAAAATTCCAAAAACCAACATACCTAAAAATCTATTACACTTCATCCACAAAAAACCATAAATAAGCATCCCTAAATACTGAATACACTATGTCCTAAAAAAACATATTCACCAATAAACAATGAACCCTTATGCCCAAAAAACATAAACCCTATGCCCCCTAAAAAATCCTAATACCATATACCCTATAATCTTTCCACCATAAACCCAGGAAAATCTCCAACACACATCCCCAAACTCTCTAAAACCTCATCCCAAATATCAACATAAACCCTTTTTTCCCACACTAGCATGAACCCTCATATACAAAAAACCGTAAACACTCAACCTCAATAGACCATCAACCCTCATCCCCAAAAAATACTCAAACATGAGGCCCAATGAACCCTCATCCTTCGTCCCAAAATAAACATGAACTCTAATCCCCAAAATATCATAAACCCTCATAAACAAAAACACTACAACCCCAACCCCAAAATACCAAACAACCCTTATCCCCAAAAATCCATAATCTTTAGCCCCATGAAAACCCTTATTCTGAAGCCACAAAAAACCGTTAACACTCATCCCAAAACCCTCATCTATTATCCTCAAATATCCTCAACACTTAGTCCTAAATAAAAATAAACCTTTGACCCTATAAAACGCTCAACCCTCTTCGCTAAAAATCCTATCCCGATCCCCGGAATATCATCATCCATTAGACCCAAAAAACAACAAACACTCATCCCATAAATACATTGAAAACATGTGCCCATGAAATCCACAACACTATGTTGCAAAAAAACATCCATACTCATCCTTCAAAAAACCGCCAAACCTTGACACAAAAAATCAAAAAACCAGAGACCCAATAACCCCCAACACACAACACTAAAAAAACCAAACACTCAAATCCATAATACACCAACCATCAGCCCCAAATAATCCCAATACATTTCCATAAACCCGCCTACCTCCAAAAAATAAAAACCCTCAACCCTCTACCCAAAAAAACCCAAAACCATCAGCCTCAAAATAACCTCAACCATTATCCCCAAAATCCCCAACCCTTATCCCCAAGAAAACAAATATGATCAAACCCAAAAATCCTAAACCTTTATCCCAAAATATAACCACAGTCCCCTAACCACAGAAACCCACAAACACTCTTCCATTTAAAAAATACCATCATCCCTAAAAACAGTATACCTATATCCCTAAAAAACATATATAGTCATAAAAAAATAGAAAATATAGAGGCCCAAAAAATCCTAAGCATCTTTATCCAAAAAATTATAACCCCTCATCCCCAAACAACATACAATCCTCTACCAAAAAACCCACCCACATATCCCAGAAATCCATATACCCCCATCCCACACCCCAAAGCAAACACCCTCAGTACCAAAAACCCTATACCCTCAGCACCAAAATACCCAGAAGCCTCATCCCGAAAGAAATCCTACACCATAAGCTCCAATGATATCCTACACTCTCATCCCCAAAATACCCAAGGCCGTCATCACCAAAAAACTGTTCCACATGAGACCCAAATATCACTATAACCTCATTCCAAAAAAACCCTATAACCTCATATGTAAAAAATCATAGAACCGCAACCCTGAAAAAGCATAGACCCTATTCTCTAGAAAACCATTAACCCTCAGAACAAAAATATCTCGACCCATTTCCCCAAACCCCCAGACCCTCAACCATAATAATTCTCAAACCCTAATCACAATGAAACCCGAGACAATAATCTGAAAAAAAAACTCTAGATCATCATCTCTAAAAACACCACATAACATCAACCCAAAAAAAGAACCTCTCCCACAAAACCCTATAAACTCAGCTCCAAAAAAACCAAGAACATTGTACCTAAATAAATAGACCCTATTACTTAAATAACTCATGACCCTTATCCCCAAAAATTGTATAACCTCATCCCAAATTATCCCTATACAATCAGTCCCAAAATATCAAAGACCTTCAAAACTAAAAAACATAGACCCTAATCCTCAAAAAACCCTAAAACCTGAGGCCTGGAAACTGATAAAACCTCAACCTAAAAATACATTTAACCCTCAAACAAAAAAAAACATCCACAATCTCTTTGATCTAAAAACTTATAAACCACCATTCCTAAAAAACTGTAAACACCCAGCCCCAAAAAACCAAAAAACACTACGCCTTAGTAAACCTCAAAACCTCGTCCCTAAAAATTGTAAATCCTTATCCCCAATAAATCGAAAAAACTCATCCCCAAAATCCACTTAACACAAAACTACAAAAAATCGTAAACCCTCGTCCCAAAAAACCCCTATTCCCTTATCCCCAAAGAAACACTAGAGGTTCATTGCCAAAATTCCATAAATAGTCATAAAAAACCATAAAATTTCATTCTCAAAAAACCCCGAACCATTATATATAAAAATACCTAAACCCTCAGCCAAAAAAACCGAAAACACTCAACCCCAAAAACTGAAAAACCATATCCTCCAATGTACCTTAAACAATAATCCCTGAAAATCCCTAAAGCCTCAACATAAAATAACAAAAAATATTAATCCTCAAAAAAACTTAAAAATCCCCTCCCCAAAAACCCAGTTCCATCATCCCCCAAAAAACCTAAAACCTCATCCCAAATAAACCCCAAATTCTCATCCCTAAAAAACACTAAACCAACTTCCCCCCAAAAACACTGAACCATTATCCTAAAAAACCATGACACATAGCTCCAAAATAACCGTAAACCCTTTCCCTAGAATACTGTAAACCTGTAGCCCCAAAAACTGTAAATATTTATATCTAAAATGCCCTAAACCATTAGTCACAAAACCCCTAAATCCTCAGCCTCCAAACCCGAACAGCTTATCATAAGAAACCAAACCCCAAACCACAACACTAAAACACCCTAAATCACCATCCATATATATCCCTAAATCCATAGTCAAGTGAAATAAACTAAAACAACATCTCCAATAAACACTATAGCTTTAGCTCCAAAAACCGTAAATCCTCTACCACAACAAACCCTATAAAGTTCTCACAAAAAAACATAACACCCTTAGCCAAAAAAAATTATAAAACAACACCACCAAAAAACCATAAGCCTTCATCCCCAAAAAACCCAAACCCAAAAATACAATAAACTATAACCCCTAGACCTGATAGAAACCAAAACAATCACCCCAAAGAAACACTAACCCTCAGCACCAAAGAACCTAAACCCTATGGCCAAAAAACCCTGAACCCTAATTCCCCAAAAGAATTTCCACTCATACCTTAATCCCCTAAACCGACGACACAAAAAAAACATAAACCCTCATCCCCCAAAATCTCTACACCCTCAACTACCAAAATCCTTTAACCCACAAATTGTAAAACCACGAGCTATCATCCCAAAAACCCAAAAACCTCCCCCATAACAATCATAAACTCTCATCCCCAAACACCATAATACTCTATCCCCAAAACATAAAACCCTAATAAAAATAAATTTAAATTAGTATCCCAAGAAAAATCTTAAACCCTTAGCCTAATAAACACTCCTAAATCATATATCTAAAATATCTTAAACACATATCCGTGAAAACCATAATCCATAAACCCCAAAAACAATAAATCCGATATAATAAACTACAAACCCACAGGCCCAAAAATCATAATCCATAATCCCAATAAGCTATATTCTTTGATCCATAAAAAACATAAACCATTATCCCCAAAAAACCCTCATCCTCAAAAAAATTCAAAACCATCATCCCAAAAAATCTCTAAAACCTCATCCCAAAAAACTCTAAACAATCAGCAAAAAAAAAACAGAAACCTATATCCCCAAAAACCACAAACCATCAACCATAGAAAACCATAAACCCTAAACCAAAAATTAATAAAAACTATACTCCCAAAAATTAATCATCCTCATTAAAAAAAAATAAATTATTAATACAAAAAAAACCGTAAACCCACATCCAAAAAAAAACTACACCCTCATCCCAAAAAAACCATAAACTTGTAGCCCAAAAAACCCATAAACACTATGAACCAAAAAACCATAAAAATTACCCCAATAAACCCTTAACCTTTATCCAAAAAACCCCTAAATTCTTATTACCCCAATCCACTAATCCCTCATCTTAAAAATCAATCAACCCTCATCACCAAAAAAATCCAACACACTAGCCTCTAAAGGCCGTAAACCAATAGCACTAAAAACCCATGAAACCTTAGCAACAAAAAAACATGAACCATAATCCCAAAAAAATCCTAATATTTCAACCCCAAAAAACCCTAAACACTTTTTCTCCCAAAACCCCAAAACCATATCCCAAAAAAATTCCAAAACCCATTTCCAAGGATCCGTAATCCATCACCCCAAAATAGCCAAAACCTTCATCCCTAAAAATCCCTGAACCATCAGCCCTAAAAACCCTAAACCCTTAACCAAGAAATCCTTAAACCCTCATACCAAGAAAAAACCTAAACCCTCAACCCTAAAAACCATAAATGGTCTACCTAAAAAATATATAAACTCTCATCCCCAAAAAAACCCTAAACCAACTTCCTAAAAAATCCCTAAACCATTCGGATAAAAAATTAAAAAGCATCATCCCCATAAAACAATAAACTCTAAGACATATAAAACCCAAAACCATCATCCCCATAAAAATCCCTAAACTATCAACCACAAATATCCTAAACCATCATCACTAAAAAACCCAAAACCTTCATCCGAAAAAAAACCAAAACCATCAACCCAAAAATCACTAAACCATAAACCCCAAAACACCCTAAATCCTCATCCCAAAATATAAACACCCATCCCCTTATCCCACAAAACCTCACCCGTATGACCCATTATCCATCATACCAAATACCAATAAACCCTCATCACCATAAAAAACCCAAAACTATCATCTGCAAAATCATTAAACCAATATCCCTTAAAAAATCCTAAACATCCATCCCCAAAAAACATAAACCATCATCCCCAAAAAAACTTAATGTCTTATCCAAAATCAACCATACACCCTTTTCCCCAAAAAAAACCCATACCCTTGGCCACAAAAAAATCCTAAACCAACATCTAAACAATTTCTAAACCCTTACCCAAAAAAAACATTCATCCCATAAAATCCCCTAATTGTCCGCCCTAAACACCACTAAACCATTATCCACAAAAATATCTAAACACTAATCCCTAAAAAACATAAAACAGTATCCCTAAAAACCCCTAAATGGTCTGCCTCAAACAAATATAGAAACCCTCATCTGCAAAATACCGAGAATACTCATCCTAAAAAAACCCACAAAAATTTCCAAGAACCTCATCCCCAAATTATGATTATCCCTAAATCCCAAAAAACACTAAACCCCCATCCCCCGAAACCCCTAACCCTTAACAAAAAATCCCATAAACCATCAGAAAAATTAAAAAATTATAGCCCTAAAAAATAAACCCTCAATCCTAAAAAACTATAATCCCTCATCCAAAAATATCCCTAAATCCCTCTCCAAAAAACATAAACACATATCCCCAAAAAACCATAAACCCTCAGCCCTCAAAAATTCCTAAACCCTTATTCCGAAAAACCACAAATCATACCCCCGACTAATCCTTAACACCATGCCCTCAAATTCAAAAAATCCTAGGCCCAAATTACCAAAACACCATCACCCCTAGAAAACCCAAAACCCTCTTCCATATAAATCCCCAAAACCATCATCCAAAAAACCCCTAAATGATTAGAACAAAAAAACATAAACCCTCATTCAATAGAAAGACTCATCCCTCATCTTAAGATAAACCTAAACCCACCTTACGTGAAAACTACAAACCCATAGCCTCAAAAACCATAAATCCCCTGTAACACCCTGTCCGTAGTTACAAATTGTCGGTGCTTTATTACATAACATTGGCATGATGACAAGAGATCAAATATAGAATGACTGATTAGTTTAGTATATTTTGAAGTACTCGATACATACAAAGGTTTTATATTCCATCATGAAATAAAGAAAAACAACATTGTGTCCTCTTTGAACACACTCATATCCTTTGGCATATCCTAGAAGGTTAATCATAATACACTTCTTCAAATCCTGTGAAAAAAATAACATAAGAAATAGGTGATCTCAGAAGCTCAGTAAAGATAACGATATGGTGGAAACTATCATAAATATTCATAAACATTTAAGACAATGTATAAGACTAAAACACAAGCCATTAAAACATAATCATTATCATAATATAGAAAACATATATCAAATAGTTCTATTTAATTATTCACATGGATATTATACTTGACAAATGATAAAATTTAATATCAATAGATAATTTCATTATGATGGAATGCATAATTCCGGACATCATAACCACCTTATGAAGGCCTCATGCAAAGACAAAAAATAAATATTTTGTAAATTCCATTTTTTAAAACAGTAGTTTGTCTCATGAGACCTAAAAATGCATCAAGGAGCTGTCGTGGGATCCCCATATCATATAATATGTCCAATGAATTACTAATATGAAAATGTTGAAACATAATCTAAACATTCGTATAAAAACTTGCATTCAAAATTTCAATATTTTATCCACAAACAATGAATGGTATAAAAATAGCACATCCACAGTAAAAAATAACTCATTATATACAATGTGGAAGATTGAATTAAAATAAATCAACCACAATCAATAATAATGAAGGATATTGACATAGATGAAAATAATTAGTAAAACTATTTGAGGGAAATATCCCCTTCTTCTACAAAACATTTAAATGCGTCACTACTTTTCCAGAATATGTTAAAAATAGATTTTGGAATCAAAGTGTCCAATACTAATTTGAAACTTTTAAAAGGGATTATATTTTTAAAAAATTCATACCCATATAAATAAATCCTTAAAAACATTATTAAAACATAGAAATTAATGAGAAACAATTTGACGAATAAATCATTAAAATATTTAAAACAGGTACCTCACTCGTGCTTACGCAGAACACTATAATTCAAATCTAATTTTCAAAATTTCTTTAATAGTTATAGTAGTTAATATCGAAAATTAATTAAAATATGATAAACTTACATCTTTAGTGATAGATTATAATCAAAATAAATGAAAAATAATAACATGCATGTTAAAATATATATGAAAATGAATGAAAATGATATAACCTGGTGTAAAAAGATACAGAAAAACATGACGTATCATTTAGAATTTGATGTGGTGTCTTTAATATGTCATCATCATATGTAAATGTCATTTTATGATTGGATAGAATGATGAAATTGGATGGAAAAAAAGAAAAAAATTACTGAATGATGTAAATGAAGTGATGAATAATGGCCTCAACACAATGTATTTCTTCTAGAAATAATGAACTAGTACCACATATTGAATACCTCACCATCTTTGTATGATTATATCATGCATGAAACTAAGACTATGTGTATAAATGTTCCCAAAACAATACCTATGATCAAATTTATATATCTCAATCATTTTATAAAATCGGGATATTATCTATTATTATTTTTAGTATTATAACTAATACACTCAATTTCATTATATATATTTTATGATTTAAAAATACACATAATTTATTTTTTTAATGAGAACATAAACTGTAGATAATATAAGAACAGTTTAAAAAAACTGTACTCACCTTATTGTGATAGAAAAAGAAATAGAAAATAGGATGATAAGGAATATTCCCAAAATAAGTGATTTATTTTAGGACACTATATTTGTACCTAAAATATTAAATTTTAATATATTCTCGTAATACAAATGAGTGCATATAAGGTTATTTATTTAAAATCCCACCAACTTAGATCCACTTCCACAAATAATTGTCCACCAAATTACATCATACAATACAGTTTCAATAAATCATCCACAATAAAAAAATATTATATTTACTTTCCATTCTGTCTATTTCATTGATATAGAATTTATATTTCATAAAAAACATGTTTCAAGAATATAAAGATATCAATTTTCCTTCATATCTCAATCCAAAGCTCATTTTGGTCACAAAAACATAGAATGAAGATCCTGAAAAAGTGACACACGTTGGTTGAATGGTGGATGAAGATAACGACGATTCATGGAATGTGGATAGTAATAATCAGATGGATCATTTGGGATGATATAGTCATAACATTTTAAATGAAAATAATAATTTAATTGCTAGATCATCCCATAGGGTCCAATATCTTATATGGATACTATGTTATTAACTAATTATGAGGCTAAATTATTGATTTAATCCTTTAGAATATAATTTAATAACAAATAGTAATCAACAAAAAAAATCTGTTCAATTTAACTGAAGAAAAATAATCCATATCGCATTATAAGCAACACAATAAAAATGAATTATATCCCACATATTCATATTCTCCATTCCCATGAATGGATGGTTCCCCTTGACTGCGGGTTGTGCACAATCGTGCGCTCAGATGAACCCATCATAATTCGCACCAACCTCTAGTAAAAATTGTTAATTTTCTTTGATTGATTTTACGAATAAAAATATTCACTCAGTTGAAGGCTAAAAGATTGATATAAACAATGAACATACCATTTAATAAAAAACAACAATCAATAAATAAAAAAAATCAAACCCAATCAATTTTACTCAAAAAAATCCATATCACAGTTGAAACACAATAGAAATTATTTCTAGATGTATATGAAGTTTTAATAATACAAAACAATAGTTTTTTAACAAATTCAAAAGAAAAATACAGCTATGAAATTAAAAAAATGAAGAAAATATAATGGAAAAAATATGCTCATGATATCAAATAATTAACAGAATTTTATTTTATTCTATGTAAACATACATGCATGTATAGAACTGTATTGTGTTTTAACAAAAATCTTCCAAAATTAGGAATAAAAACATGCTTTGATTGAAAGACATGCAATGATGGTGAGAAGAAGATATGATAGAATCGATTTTACCTGGAATATTGTGAATCAGCTGCAAACTCACCCAAAAACGTCATCATAACTAGAGTAGATGGATTCATTAATTATCATGATGCAAAAAACATGGTCATGATCAATCATAACTACAATATTATTGTGATTGTAAAGATCCATTGTTGTTCTATGTTGAGGGGGTACATTTGGAGAGCTGACCCATTTATTTTTCTACTCATTGACAAGTGCATTGACATGAAATTGAACATCAATGATCCTACAGAAAAAACCCACATTCTGTAAGTAGATCCGTTTCAACATATTGAACTTGAATGCTTTATACTCATGGATTTCAAGTAATTCAAAAAAGATATGCATCTTATAGAATGGCCTCTATAATATTTTTGTAATCTGGGGAGGGATCACACATGTGTTATTAAAGGAACAAAAAAATTCTAAAATAAGTTTACATGAAAGATCACTTGATGTCATGTTAGGTTCATGGAAGATTCTATGTTCTCTTCAGGATGACCATCAATTCAGTTTGAGAATCAATTATGGAGTGATTTTTCTATGGGTATCCACAAGCAGATGAAAATTCCACTTGATGTTCACTTCAAAATCCCTTTTGTTGTTATGGTAACAACATGATGGAGTTATTTACAATTCATAAAAGTGGTAATACATGAGGTGCATGAATCATAATTATAGGGAGAGCATCTAGCAATAAAAAATTTAATTCAAATTAAAAACGCATTTTATTATTTTCAAACAACATAGCGTACAATTCTTATATATAATAGAAGCATACAAAATCACTATATTAGATGAAATTTGGAGGTAGAATTCATACAGGATTCAATGACATCAACTTATAATATTAAAATTATCCACAACATCAATTCCACATATGGAAAATAAGGCCTCCATGTAAAAAAAATGAAATTTATGATATAAAATAAGAACGCGAAGTAATCTTTTGTGTTCTAAAAATTCAAATAGAAAACACATTTAAAATCAATATCATCAAAGTGAGACCACCTCATCAATATTAATGAAAAACATACTAGATTCATGAAATTTAATGTTTCCTAACCTAAAAATTGAAATATAATGTCATGCTTGAATTTTGATCATAAAAAATACAAAAAGATTAAATGATTTTATATTTAAGTTTAGAACATAATTTAGTAAAAAAATACTAATATGTGGAATTTGCTCGAAAATATAATATACCATCAACATCATCATATCATACCATCTGATGGTGATTATATTTTATTAAACTTGAATTTATTTAGGTAACAACAAATATTTTACACCGTGAAACCCTGATATACAACATAAACATTCTTCTAATCTATGCTTCAATGTCATAAGGCAGGTCATAGAGTATTGTTTTCAATGAGTGTAATCGATTTTTAGGAATGCAGTTGTGAAAAAAATAAAAATCATGTAATTATAGCCAGATCTAGAATCTTATCTTGATAACATCAAGGGGTGAAGTTATAGTCTGAGAAACACCATCATAAAGGCCCCTGATGTTGCAACAATAAATGCATTGTTAATCTGGTAGATCCTATCCATATACTCCGCAGACGCCGAAACCTACAAATCATCATTCACTATTTTTTGATATTTAATGTTACCTTCATCTAAAACAATTTAAAAATACCTAGAAAGAGGCACGAATATCAAGAAGGAGATATGACAATAATAAAGGCAATAAATTGATTGAAATAAACCATATAGTATGAAAATTGGAGGATGAGTTCAGTTTCCCTTGGAGCAGCTTGTAGTGTTGATGGAGGTAGGGTTACCGAATTCCTTTGATGGATACATCAGCGGAAACACATTGTATGTGAGATGTTTACCTCAATAGTCTCAAAAATGTATATTATAGAGTGCAATAAATAACATCTTGGATAACAGTGACCTGGAGCCGACACATTAAATGTTTTTATAGAAAACATCAAATTAAATGGAAAATGTCTCACTTACAATTTAAAGAGGAAGGTGAAAAAAATAAAAATCATTGAAAAAAAATTATAAAAACGAACTTGGATGTTTTTTTATGCTTCCAAAAAAGTATGATTCGATCTTCAACGGGTGCATGAGGTGTTGTTCATCTTTTTTCATGCCCAGAAAACACAAGAAAATATTTTTAAAATAGTAAAATAAATAAATGAAATAAAACAAAAGAAAATGGAAAAGATTTTTTAGGATTCAAACCAAAATCAGGTGATGTTGTTAAATTTTTCATAGCTAGATAGTTCCTACATGTCATCCCCAATCCATTTGTGGGTGTGGTCATCAGAGTAGAAACCACCTTATCATGTTTTTTACGAACTAATTCCTTATTAAGGAACTGTGACATAATTTACCTCTATAGATAAAAATTTTTCCTGAGAATAATATGTAAAGTAGAACATATAGGATAAAAATTTATGTTTTCATGTGAAAAAAAGAAAAACAACAAGTTATGGAGTATCACTATCATAGAACTCTAGATGGGAAAGGGCAAGATAAGAATACTGAATGTCACATGATTTAATCTATAATTGTAAATATGATGAGGATAATTATTTTCCAGTATTTCAACATGAATCTATTCTGACATCAATTATAAAACCAATAAAATAAAACAATATCATTAAAATAAACCAAAAATAGGGTGAATAAAAATGTAGAAACTACTATTTTGGACAACGCTTGTAGTACCACAGATATAGCTGATTACATCAACCCACATGTGCCTATAAAATCACCAATCAATCTCCCAATATTATCCTTCCATGTAAACATATATTTTATCATGTGAGTCTGGTTGTATGTGTTTACAATTGAGTGTTTACATGTGAGTGTTAGATCTATAGCATTGTAATTTAGAAAATCATTCATGAGCTATTCTATATTTACCTTAAGATTTTCCCTCAACCTTGCAAGATCCTCATTGTGATGAACTCTATATTATTGTCGACCATCAACTATTCGATGACATGGATTATGGAAAAAGATAAAAAATGAATGTGATAAAAAAACCGTTCCATAAAAGTCAGAGTTAACAGACATTATGTCATTATCAAAAAGCCAGGGTTTAAGATAGATGAAATTTTTTCACCTCGAAAATGGTGTTCAAAGACAGAGGTATGCTGTTAGAAGATCTAGTTAAAAAAATAATTCCCAATAGAAACAACAATTAAAAGTGATTAATTTCAATCAACTATATTATAAAAATAATTTTGACAAAAAAATAAATGGAAAGATCAAGCTCCTGCAAATGGTTATTTAATAAAGACCCGGAAAATAAATGGAAAGTGAAAAATATTCTATATAATAGATATTGATAATGGATGTTCTGGATATGATATATTAATATGCAGCATATGTGGTGTGCATCAACATAGTATAGAGAATTGTCATAACCCAAATATTCTAAATAGATTAGGAATATTCATATAATAAGACGAATATGAAAATAGACATTTAAAATAGTACCTTTCCCAAAAATCATTTAACTTGACCATAAAGAGACTAAAACCCATGAGAAAAAATAAATAAACAACTCATAAGATTATTATTAATGAATATTAAATAATTTAATTGTTCACATGTTACAAAATCATTTTTATTAAGGAATAAGTGTATTAAAATCTCATAGTCTTGAGTTAAGGGAATGAATTCAATAATAACAACTTATACTCAAAGGACGTGAACTACCCAATAATAGTCTTGCACTACCAGAAGGAATATGTTAAACTGAAAATAGAGGTCATAGCAGTGGAAAATGTATTTTAGGAAGCCTGTACAAGAGTTGTTTGACCATGCCAAGACTACCCATTCTTCAAAATTGAAACATCAAGAAGACATCCATACACTTCCATAAAGCATTCAAGTAGATAATCAGAAAATAGAGGGAATTCCAGTGGAGAATGCAACCTATGAAAGAGAAAAAAACCTATCATCAAACAAAACATGGAAACAACTCCAGGATAGCATCAATACCTCAATGAAAATCACTGAACTGGTAGAAAAAGCCACTCTCCAGTGCGATCAAGAGAAGATATCCCACAATACATCAAAAACAATGAAATCATGTAACACAACATCATAGTGGTAAAACCACAAACGTCATCACAAACAAGATGAAATCTAATACATAATAGAATCATATAAATCCCTCAAGGACCAGCTAGCAGAAGTAGACATTTTGTATCCATTGACTCACATCCCATAATCGTGAATATCAATTGTGTTTTAAGACACTTGAGAAAAAAACTACACCCTTATCTAATAATGACTTCTTATATAATGAAGAGACCATGGGCATAGGAAAAAATCCCAAAAGATCAAGATGGAAGAACTTTTGAGTGATTGAAGAAGTCATTCCCATGGAAAATATTTGAATGTGAAATTAGTTTGATTATTGATATTTGAAATTATACAAAAGTTTGTCTTCGAGAAAAGAGGTTGTTTTAGAAAAGAATGTTGATTTAATCAATAGTAGTTTCTGGTTTACAAAATAAAATATAAATAATAGAAAATCCTCTAATATCAGATGAGGCATTGTGAAGGAAATCCATTTAAAGAATAGACATCTAGCAGTTCTTTCAATATTTGCAATACTGTAGCTCCTATCCTGGATGTTTTCATCATTGTGATTCAGTAGTGAAAATGGTTAAAATAAAAACCATGTAATCTATTTTGTCTATAGCCATCTAAAACAAAAAAACTGTAGAAAAACCATATTTAGACAATATTTCATGAATTCAAATAAAGAGTTCTTGATGTAAATAAAAAATGAATTTATAATTTTAAAAGAACAGAAGCATTGAATTGTGATTATTACCTCTCCATTGCATCGAAAAATTTCAATCATATTCTTCAGACTTTTTGATTATGTTTTCATTCATGTGGGGGATGTAGTACATTGGAATTTCATGGTGTTTCCACAGAGTCCTGAGACGTTGTAACATTTATTTGGTCCGAATCATCAACATCAAAGTCAATGAACACATATTTTAACAAAAATACATCACATTAAAGAATATGTACATAATATTATTGAAAATTAAAATCATATAACCTGAAATATGATGCATAACAGTAACCATTTGAGAATAATAAATGAATTGTATGTATTAATCATAGGAAAAATTCTAATGACATGAAAAATGATGTTTTTTAGTTCCAATGACTACATGACAGTAATAATCCCAAAAGATAATGAACATATAACTGAGTACAGTAAAGAGTTGTACATGTTTTAACAAATCCATATTCACTATTTCAAAACACTCATAATGATCCATTGCTTTGATTTTCTTGTCATCCAAAGAAAAAAATTAATGTTACAATTATGTGGTGTTTTTTTCTAAAAAATTAAAATGGTGAAATTATAAAAAGTAGTACCTGGTTATTATCAATTATAATAAAACTCCCCAATACAGGTTGAGAAATTATAGGCACATCATAATGTAAGAAGCATTTTGGATGAACATAGTGAAATGAAAAACTATAATGTAGATAGAAATGATACGGAGAAGCTATAGAGGAGAAAATACCATATTATGGATGCATTGAGAGCTGGATTCATCTACACTAAGGGAGAAGTACGACCGGTTGTCTATTTATGCATAGGAATATAATTGGGAGATAGGTATTCAATGAAAAAATAGGTTTTTATGGTGGTGAATGGAATCGCGAAGAGTATTTTAAATTTTCACGTACATAAAAACTATTCATCTTATATAGTGAAAAAAACCTATTTAATAGTTAAATAAAAATAATCATCTAAGTTAAAAATAGTTTAAACTATATGAAACACATTACATGATGTGTTTTTACTGATGAAATCAAGCAGTCATCAATTGGATTACCCGAGGAGATCCCATGAACAACAGTTCAGTCTCTGGTTGATGTATATTCATATTAATTATCATCTCTCTCATCTGTTTATAAATTAGTTTAGAAGAAGAAATACTGAAATAAATCAGATGAAAACACATCATTGATAAATATAAATTAGTTTATAACTGAAAAAAATGACGGGCAGTGGTTAGTTTGTGGTAGATAATATCAAATGTGGATGAATTGATATGTTATCATAGGGAAACAGAAGGACAGTGGTTGTAGAATGGTTCGACGGAGTATGGTATATCTTCAATGATGTTTTCTCAATGAAATCGGGGAACGAAATGAAGTATATCAATGAAAATTTATAAAGAATTAGGGGAAAATACCTTTTGTAGTCAATGTGAGCCATAGATTTCAGAAACTAAATATTGTAGGTTCTAAAACCATAGTTTCCGGATATCTGAAGAGGTGGAGGCCATGTGTCGACAGTCTATACATACCGTAGATTTCAGTTAATGTTCCTGGTGAAGACGTTGGTCGATGAGGAAGAAAAACTGGTGGAGCATTTCAAACCAGTGAATCGAAATCATGAAGTCTCAATGGGTATGAGATCCATAGATATGAAGATAATATAGGTAAGGAGTAACAGTATGGACTTTCAAAGACTATGAAAGTCACGATGTGGATGGAGGAAAATCATGATGCGGAGTGAGGTGAATGTTGTGGTAGGAGTTTAGTCGGGTAATCATGGATCGACAAGGATTGATGGATAAGTGACATGTAATAAAAAATGAGGTGGGGGAATATGTGTGTGACACGTGGCATTGGAGAATACCTAGGATTAGTATATATAGTAGATGATATTTTTTTAGAGTTCCTAACTAAATGTGGGACCCTTGAATACAAATATTTGAGGTAAGAAAAACATTTTAATATCATGATAATAATTGTATTCATGATATACTATATCAAACTACATTATATACACCATATAAAAGAGAATTGGCACATAACAACAATGAAGTCTCAATGGAATGTAAATTGAGATGAAATCCCTTGTAATTACCATATCCATTAGTTAATGATAAATAAATGACATAAATATGTGTGAAAGTTATAAATAAACTCAATATGATGGGATATTCAGTGTAAATAAATCAGAGTACATTCACATATATTCTTGTAAAAACAACACCAATGACTTGGATGTTTCAGTCAATGAATTGAAATTGAGTCATGATTACTCTTATCAAGATCATATTGATGACTTCAGAATTTATCAATGGAGTGATTATGTGTATAGAAAGGATATCCACACAAACGGAAGAGGATGTTACTACATAAATAACAAAATAGTTATCTCACACATAATGTTGGAGTAAGATAGTCATTGATGTTTTCTTAAAACCCAATGAGTGGAAATTGAAATTAGAAATTCCCTCACCGATTTTGTAACAAACAAAACATACACCCCATGAATGAAGGATCATTAAATGAATATTTAAATATCCATAAAATAATGTATATTACACAAATTATACAATCATGGTTAGTACATACAGTAGACAAAAAAGAAAATTGTGGTCATGTTGAATGAATCTCACAAGAATAAGAAGTGAGATGAAATCCCTTACATTGTAATTTTCCTTAGTAGAGGGTAGGATAACCTCCTGCATATTGGTGAAATAATTGTTATTAAATTTTACAAGAACAACATACATAAATATGATATCATATATGATCTTCTAATATTTATTTGTTAATGATATTTCAGTAGTATCATTGTTTTGCGTGTTAACTAATTATTTTTCAAATATATGTTTTGTTACATAAGTCATATTTATTATGGATATGATTTATTTTCTTCATGTACATAATTATATTATGTTCTTAAACATATTATTTAATCATATAATGAAAATAATTCTTCAATGGTTATGATGTGGAAAGAAATCTCATCACGTCATGGAGACGGTAAGTCGTACGTATGCACGAGAGACAATATCATTCTATTAGTGGTGAAATTGTTTTTACATGGATGGTATATTACATATAAATAATAATTATCAGTCTATATTTATTATTTAAATAAATTTTACTCTTTATTATACCCATCCAAATAATGATGTGTTGAAAAAAAAACTACACCACAACGTGGAGATGTTATGTCGTACGTACGCACGTATGGTGACTTTGTCATTCATAGTATTGATAGAATAATAAATATGGTTGTAGTATATTTATAGTAACATCATAGAATGTAGAAGGTACATGATTTATTATTATTTTTATGGAAACAACAAACAAAGAGGAAGTGGAAGAAGAAAAGAACTTTGAATATGTGATGAAATTATTACCACTTTTTTGGGTGCTTCCTTAGGGATTTGATCAAAAACGATACATAGGATGAAATTATGATCAATGTAAGTCTTATAGGTTGAATTTAGGTTGGGTGGAATGATATTTGAATAGGGTTTGGCCGAGAGAAATGGGTTTGGAGGTGTGATTTGTATAGAAGGAGACGTACCCATTTATAAGAGAGGTGAGGGTCACATTAGGAAAATCCGGAAATATTATTATAATATAAAATCACATTCGGTTTATAGTGGCTCAAAATGAATTTATTACGAGTTTAGGTGGGTATGGGTCTAAAAAATCTCATAAAATAGGTTTTATACAAGATTAGGTCACCATATTAACCTTATCATTTAGATTTAATTCGTAGTAAAATAGTTTATGTTTTACCATGTCTTATGGCATTTTTATATTACATGGTAAATAAACCTACAATAAAATTCCAACAAAACCTCAAGTGGTTAATTAATGACATATATATCATTATATATGTCCTTGGTCCAAACCTTATATGTTTAGAAATATTATATCATTTAATTCTATAATATTTGTTTTAAATAATCATTTATGTCAATTTTTACACTATTTAGTATTTGGTTTTTGTGAATGTCATCATAACATTATTACATCAAAGAAAATATAGTAAATCATCTGTAACATGTATTATTAACCATGAAAATTCTTGTACTTAATCAAAATTCTGAATTTAAATTTATTTTGATATTTATTATATCAAATTTTTTAATCATTCAATAATAAGGTAATTATCACATCATCATTGGGTCATAAATAAAATTAATTGTTTAATGTCTAAAAATTATAACAAAATAGAATGATGTTGGAATTTTTTTATCTTTCCAATGAATATTTATTGTTGATTTTATCTTATGTATAACCCTTTATTAAAAATGGTTTAGTTATTAAACTTTGAATTTTACCCTTTTAACTCTTCTTTAAATAAATTAATAATAACTATCCTAATCAAATCCAAGTGGGTGAAAAGGATCATATTTTATTCATATGGATTATTTTGGTCGAAAAACACTTATCCATTAGAATTAGGGCATGTGTTAGGGTAATTATAATGTCATTTTTACAATTAATTACCCTATTTACTTTTAACCATTGAAAATAAAATTGAAAAGTTACTATTCAACAAAAAAAATTATATTCATCTTATTGAACATAATTTTACATACTGAATTCAAACATGTGTCATGTATTTTTTAAAATCAATTCACAGAAGTGGTAAAATTAGGTTTTATGAAAATTTGCAAATGTGCCTAGAAGGTGGGTATAATACGTTAAAAAGTTCAATAAAAGTTAATATATCTAATGTTATTATAAATTGTCACCAATTAATTAAATTATAATAATATTAGTATTATGTATATACTTTTACATTAAATAAATTTATGTATAAATAATAATTATTTTAAAAAATTGATTTTAAACAAAAATGCAGTGTTTTCATTATTCATCAATAATTGAATGTTTTTAGAAAATACCCAAAATTAAAAAAAATCTAATTTTTATATTATAAATTAAAAAATTATGTCAATTTTACCAAATTCAAGACATAGGCGTCTCTTTAATTAATTTAAAATTAATATCTGTTGCCAAAAATAGAAAGCAGGTTTTTGAGAAGTAAAAACTATCATATGATTGATATGTGTTTATTTACAATTTAAAATTGAAATTACATGATTTGAAAAATATTGGGATAATATATATGTATATATATAATATAATTATGCTTAAAAAAATTCAATTCTATCATTTAACACTCTATGTTATTTTTATTAAAAACAAATTTTTAAAAAAATTAGTATCATTCACTACTCATCAAAATATGTAAGTTATCATAAAAACACAAAACTTTTATCAAAACAATATTTTTATGTACTTATTCTAAATAAGAAGTTTATTTTGTCAAATTGAATATATAAAAGTGTCAAATATTGAATTTAAAAAGGATTCTCCATTAAAAGGTGGTAAAATTTCATTTTTTGAAAAATAATTATTTTATCTTAAAAATTGAATTTGTTATTATATTATGTCTATGAAACACAAAAATAAGTTTTAAAAAATAAATGGATTATATAAAATTAAAAATTAAGTTAATTTTATTCATAATCGTTTTTTGAATGGATAGATTGGTAAGTCTTGGTGCGATCGAACTCTATGTAGCGTGTAGCGCAAGTTATAGAATTACTTTAAAGAAAATAACATTCTATTAAATCATGGGGTGTTATGTTTTCCCCCATTTTGAAAATTGCATCCTTGAAAATTTTAAAATTGGTCTTGGGGACTTCTTTGAATGTCCCACATCAGAAAAAGAGTGTATAAAACTATCACATTAATATAAATAAAGATAAGTACAATGGTCATCAGAGATAACCCATACTTTGATTCCATGTAGAAAAACAGGTATATTTGAAATAAACAATGTTTCAGGTTGTGATGAAGAGTGATAGAAAACATGATCAAGAGAATGTTAACAACATGAAAACTATAAACTTGTGATGGGTTAAATAGTCAATATTTTCCCAGTACAAAATGTAATCCGAAAACGTTTTTTATTGTGCAATTTCATAAAGTTGAGGAATTTATTTATGATATTGACTAAGAACATAAAGAGATACATTTACTTTTTATGTATAGTTTCATCCTTTAAAAAATACATACCACTAACTCATCATTTCATTAAATGATGAGTATTAAAGATGACATATTCACACCTGAAGAACAAGAATCAACTTCTAAAGAATCAAATAATCCACAAATGTTGAACTATATATTACTATTGTCTTTAGAGATTAACCAAAACCAAATGGTTAATGATAGATCATATAATCCCCAAAATGTATAATCCTTTATAGAAATAAATACTTATCGTAATTTCCAAAATCAATCAAACAATAACAAATGTTTCATAAAGACAATTCAATAAAAAATTGTCCTTAAAATGATTTAATATAATTCAAATTAGAATAAAACCCAAAACTCATAAGAATTTAATCACATAGTCTTTCATTGAAAATCTTAACATTTATCTCCAAATAAGATCAACTACTTCTAAAGTCTAATATAGATGTTTATTTAAAAATATCACATATACTATATTACATGTTAATCATTTCCATTAATAACCTGAATCTCTATAAAAAAACATAGATTCTTCAAAAATAATCCATCATTACTCCTCAAATGAAATCCCATAGTATTCTATTTTCCTTAGGTATATAGTGTTACCATCAGAACGAAACTCTTTCAAAATAACATTTATCTATTAATCACCAAATACGATTCACATACTATGGATATCAAATAGATAAAAAAATATATCAAAAAAATTATTATTGATCAATAAAATAATTTAACTAAAAATAATTAGTCACACTAACCAGGGACTTCACGTAGTCTAGTGGTAGGTGATAAATCCCAGTGGCACATTGGTTGTGGGTTTGATTCCTGCAGCTTTGTCTGACACGACAGGATGTCACATAGTCTGCGTGTTTTCCTTTTTGAAAAACTATATTTTATATCATTCCCAAAATTAGATAAGTTCCTCAAAATAACCATAACATAATTTAGCCCCAAATTTTATCTCATACCATAAATTTTCATCCCAAAAATTAATAACATATAATTGCCTAAAATTCAAGGATCCCAAAAAATCAAATGGTTCATTATAACTATATACACAAAAGAAAAGATAATTCTTCCTCAAGTAGAATTTTCACATTACAATCTTCAATGATACACATACAAGAGTGAATTATAACAAATTGATCCCATAATCAAAGATCATTAATACTTTTAATAATTTCTCCATCCATTTATTTCCACATATATTCTTCCTTGACGTAGTGGTTGTACTATAGTATAGGGAATTGACTTGGTTATTGGAAAGGTACTATACATTAATGGAAAATAACTGTAAATGGATTCTTAAGATCATTTTCTTTTTCACCCATAGTTCTCTTAATTTTTTCTCAGAAAATCATTACTTTATGTCCTCCTTTCCCACACATAATGAAGTGCTTTTTCCCATTGAGACACTTTCTTGGGTGTCTCTTTCCACATTTCCGGCATGATGGGAATTGATATTTCTTTTCTCCATAATCTACACTACTGTATCTATTCTAATTCTCCACCTTTCTCATCTTTGTTGATATTGGGAGTTGGTTAATTTTTATATTTTTTATCATATTTTTTGAAACATGATTCTTCATGAGCATAATATCGTTTACCCTTATCAACATTCCATTTAGTTTATCATTTCCACCATCGTGCACACATTTTACACCATGTTCAACGTCACTATTACTTCCTTTGAATCTAGTAATTGATTAAAACCAGATATCATAGTGTAAGTATCATTAGTCATAAAATCATTTATATTATATCATGACACCTTATTTTCAATTTTAAAAACCTTATGATTAACAAATGTTATTTATTCTCATCTTATATTAAAATATTTTTAATCAGCTTGTAATAAAAATCTGAATTATCCTAAGCATATCCCCTGAGAATTTCGTAACCAAGAGTGTACCACTGTCTTGCACCAGTTTCCATTCGACTCTAGCTCAAAGATGTGTTTTCTATTTTTACCCCTAGGTAAATATGTTCCTAAGTCTCCTCTACCTACTCTTATATAAAAAAGGGTCGTCTTTGCTTGAAAATCACACAATATTTACATTAACAAATTTTTTGGATGTTCTTATATAATAATCCTTTATTTCTATCATAGGGTAGTGTTTTTTAATCAGAGTTTTTCTAAATCTGGCTTCAAATATTTATACAAAACTTTCTTTGTTTCCAACGTTAATGCCCCGAACCTAGTTAACTAGATATAGTGCATTATTACATAACATTGTAATTATCAGAATAGAGTAAATATCTAAATACTATTTAGTTTAGTATCATAGTAAGTACTAGATACATACATATGTTTGACCTTACATCTCGAAATAAATAAAAACAACATTGTGTCCCCTTTGATCAAACTAATATCCTTTGGCATATCCCTGCATGTAAATCATAATATACTTCTTCACGTCCTATGAAAAATAAATCATTAGAAAGTGGTGATCTCAGTTGCTCAGTAGGGATAACAATATAGAATAATAAATCATAAATAAGAACAAACATTTAACGAAATGTTTAAGACTACAACGGATGCATTTTAAACTTAAACATCAGCATAATATGTCAATGATATATCAAATAATTCCATTTATTTATTCACATGGATATTCTACTAGTTGAATGATCACAAGTAATATCAATATCTAATTTCATAATGATGAAATGCATAATTCTGGACAGCATAACCAACTAGTCAAGGCCTCGTGCCATGACTAAAAATAATGATTTTGTGACGGCCTGGGGCCTAGAAAATAGTTTGTCAAATGAGACCTACCAATGCATCGTGGATATGAAGGGGGATCCACCCATCACTAACTATGTCCCACACATTCCTCATATGAAAATATTGAAACCTAATCTAAAAAATCGAATTTAAACTAGCATAAAAAATTTCAATATTTGAACCACAATCCCTATATGGTATAAAAATAGCAAATCCACAGTCAAAAATTACTCATTAAAATCAATATGGATAATTTTATTATAATAAATAATACTCAATCAATATTTATGAAGGACATTGACATAGAAGAAAATAATCAATAACACTATTTGGGGGACATATCCCCCTTTTATTGAAAACATTTAAATGTCTCACTTTTTATCGAGAAGTTGTTAAAATTAGATTTTTGAATAAAAGTGTCCCATAACACTTTGAAACATATAAAACTAATTTTAATATTAAAACCTTAATTACCATATAAATAAATCCTTAAAACCATTTTAAACACATGGTCATTAATGAGAAATATTTAGACGAATAAATCATTAAAAAATTTAGAATTATATTTTAGTTAGAGTTCATATCCAAATGGGAGACACTTGAATACACATAATAAAGGTACTAAAAAATTTATAATATCATGAGAATAAATGGATTCCTGATATAATATGTCAATGTATGGTATATACCACATATAGAAGTGAATTGACGCATAACAACAAAGAATACTCAATTGAATGTAAATTGACATGAAATCCCTTATAAGGACCGTATCCATAAGTTAAGGATAATTAAATGACATAATTATTTGTGAAAAATATAAATACATGAAATATGGTTGACTATTAAATGTAAATACATCAATGTACATTCACACATATTCTTGCAAAAAAAACACCAATGACTTAGTTGTTTAACTCAATGAATGAAAATTGAGTTAAGATTACTCTTATCATGTTCATATTGATGAATTTAGAATTTATAAATGGATTGATTATGTGTATCAAAAGTATATCCACACAAACAGGAGTGGAAATTACAACATAAATAAATAAATAGCAATTTTACACATAATGTTGGAGTAAAATAATCAATGAAGATTGCGTAAATCCCAATGTGTGGTTATTGAAATTTGAAATACCCTGACCGATTTTGTAACATACGAAACATACACCATAGGAAATAAGGGTCATTTAATGAATATGTAAAGTCCAAAAAAATTAATTTATATTCTACAAATAATACAATCATGGGTGGTACATACAACACCCAAAAATATAAAGTGGCAATATAGAATGAATCTCACGGGAATAAGAAGTGAGATGAAAACCCCTTACCTTGTACTTATCTTTAGCCGAGGGTAGGTTATCTTCTTATATAATGGTGAAATATTTGTTATTAAAATATAAAATAATCACATAAAAAAATATGATATCATATATGATCTTTTAATAGAGCATTGTTAATGATATTTTAGTAGAGTCATTATTCTGGGTGTTAAATGATTTATTTTCATTTATATGTTTTGTTATGTAAGTCATGTTTGTTATGGATAGGATGTATTTGATTAATATCTAGAATGATATTCAGTTATTAAAAATTATTTTTAATCACAAAATGAAAATAATTCTTGAATGGTTATGATGGGGAACAAAATTTCATCATGTCGTGGAGACTGTAAGCCGTACATATGCACGAGCCAAAATATCATTCTATTAGTGGTGAAATCATATGTAAATGGATGGTATATTACATATAAATAATCATTATAATGATATATTTCTTATTTAAATTAATTTTACTCATTATTATATCCATCTAAATAATAATTTGTTGAATAACAAACTACTCCACAATGTGGAGACAGTATGTCGTACGTAGGGGCGTATGGCGACATTGTTATTCATATAATGGATAAAATAACGAATATTGTTGTACCATATTTATAATAACATCATATTATGTATAATAAACTGTAGTTATTATTTTTCTAGGTAAACAACATAGAATCAGATTGTGGAAGAAGAAAAGAACATTCAAATAGGTGAATAAATATTACCTCTTCTTCAGGTACTTCCTTTATGATTTGATCAAAAGGGCTCCTTAGGTAGGATTTTTGATCCAATTAAAGAATCTATGTAGAATTGAGGGTGATTTTATAGATATTTGAGAAATGGTTGGTGGTGAAAAATGTAATTGGAGGTGTGATTTGGATAGAAGTGGAAGTACACTTTTATAAGGAAGGTGAGGGTAACTTTATGAAAAGATCGAAATATTATTTTATTATAAAATCATTTTTAGTTTATAATATCTTTAAATGCATTTATATTGAGGATAAGTAGGGTATGGGTCTAAATAATCTCAAAATATATGTTTTAGTCAAGTTTAGTTTACCATATTAACCTTATCTTATAGATTTAATTCTTAGTTAAATAGTTTAATTTTTACCATGTCTTCAAGTATTTTTATATTACATTGTTAATTAACATACTATAAAATGCCAATAAAACCCGAGTGGTTGACTAATGACATATATATTATTATATATTTCCTTTGGAAAAACCTAATATTTTTGGAATATTATATCATTTAATAATATAGTATTCATTTTAAATAATCCTTTATGTCAATTTTGACAATATTTAGTATTTAGTTTTGGTGAAAGTGAACAAAACATGATTTAAAAAAAACATTAAAACAACCCTAACTTGTAATATTAACCTATAATATTCGTCGAATTCATCAAAAGTATCAATTGAAGTATATTTTGATATTTAGAAATCAATAATTTTAATTATTCATTAATAGAATAATTACTGCATCATCATTGTGTCATAAATAAATTTAATTATTTAACGCGTAAAATTTATAAATAAATTTCCATGATGTTGGAAATATTATTATATTTCTAATGAATATTTATAGAATAATTTAACTTATGTATAACCCTATATTAAAAATAGTTTAGTTGATAAACATTGAATTTAACCCTTTTAACACTTCTTTAAATAAAATAATAATAAATGCCCAAATATCATCAATGTTGTTCAAATGGATCATATATTACTAAAATGGATGATTTTGATTGAAATAAACTTATCAAAAAGAATTAGAACCTGTGTTTGGGTAATTATAATATCATTTTTACTTTTAGCCCTCTTTACTTATAACGGTGGTAAATAAAATTCAAAAGCTACTATTCACCAGAAAATTATTTTCATTCTATTGAACCACATATTACCTATTAATTCAAACCATCTATCTTGTATTTTTGAAACAAAATTCACAAAAGTGGTAAAATTATGTTTTAAGCAAATTTGCAAATGTGCCTAGAAGGTGGGTAAAAGATGTTAAAAAGTTAAATAAAATTTTATATATCTATTCTTAAAATAAAATGAATCCGATGAATTAAATTATAATAATATAGGTATTATGTATCTTTTTTGCATTAAAATAAAATTATGTTTCAAGAAAAATTAATTAAATAAACGTTGGTTTAAGAAAATAAAGGTGTGGGTTTCACTATTTATCAAAAATTGAATGTTTTCAGAAAAAAAACTAAAAATTCACCCAACGATAATTTTGATATTCCAAATTAAAAAATTATGTATATTTTACCAAATTAAAAACACAATATTTTCATTAATTAAATTATAAATATCTCTTATATTCAAAACCAGAAACCATGTTTTTGAGAATTAAAAATAATCAAAAGATTGATATGTGTTTATGTCCAAATTAAATGTGAAATCACTTATAATTAACAATATTGTATTAAATGATAAAGATATAATATAATTATAATTTAAAACAAATCAAATTTATAATTTAACACTATAAATTATTTTTATAAAAAATTTGTTTTCAATTAAAATTTAGTATCTTTTAGTTTTCATCAAAATATGAATGTTATCTAAAAAACACCAAAATTTTATCCAAATTAATTTTTTCCCTCTTATAAATAAGATGTTTATTTTTTAAAATTTAATATATAAAAGTTTCAAATATTTGATTAAAAAAAATTCTCTATTAAAAGGTATTGAAATTGCATTTTTTGAGAAATACTTATTTTATCTAAAAAGTTGAATTTGTTCTTATATTATGTCTAAGAAACACATAATATTGTTGTTAAATTTTTTTGAAGTATATAAAATTCAAAATACAGTTAATATTATTCATAACTGGTTTTTGAAAAACTAGTTTGGTATGTCATGGTGCGCTCTTACTCAGTGTTGCATGTAGCGCACAATATTGAATTACTTTAATGAAAATAACTTACTGTGAAATCATGGGGTGTTACATCCCTAGCACCAAAAAACAAAAACCATCAACCAGAAAATCACTAATACATCATCCCCAAACCCCTAAAAATAATTCCAAAATTTTAGTAAAACCTCACCCCCAAATCCATTAAACCCTCATAACTAAAATTCCATAAGCACTCAACACCCCAAAAAAACTCAATCATCAATCCCAAATGTCCTACACCATCATCCACATAAACCATAAACCCTCTTCCCCAAAACAGAAGAAAAAGATTCCCCAATAACCCTAAACCCATATCCCAAAAATAACCTAATCCATCATCCCAAAAAAACTCATAAACTCTCATAAAAAATACTAAAACCTCATCCCCATGAAACCCAAAACCCTTATCCACCAAAAGAATTTTACCTTTTCCAAAAAGCCCCTATACAATTAGACCTAAAACCCCTAAACCCTCATCCCCAAAATCCTCTATATCAACACCACCCTAAAAAATAATCCCTAAGACCCAAAAAATCCTAATCCCTTGACCCCGTAGACTACTAAATGCTCAGTGCCCAAATCCCATAAATCCTCAACCCCAAAAAACCATAAACCTGCATCCCAAAATTTCACTTAACCATTTGACCCATGAAAACCAAATTTTCCAAAAAAAAAACCAAACCCTCAGCCCCAAAGTCTCTTAAACCCACATCCCAAATAAAACCAAAAAACTAATCCCTATAGAACCATAAACCATATATCCCAAGAAAACCTAAAAACTAAAAAATTTAATTACATAATCTCCCAGCCCAAAAAAACATTAACCTATATCCCCAAACCCCAATACCATTATCCCCAAAAAACCCCAAACCATCATCTCCTAAATTTCTTAAATTATAATCCTAATAAAACCCTAAACAGTTATCCCCAAAAAAACCTAAACCTTCATTTCCAAAAATTATAAACCCTAACCCCCTACACCCAAAACCCAAAACCCAAAAAAAACATAAACTCACATCCCCCAAAACCCATGAATCCATACCCCAAAAATATCCAAAACCCTCATCCACAGAATCCCCCAACCCTCCACCCAAAACAATCATAAACCACTTTCCAAAAATCCCCTAAACTAACAACACCCAAAAATCAGAACCATTATAACCAAGAAAAATTAAACTAACATTCTAAAATACCACTAAACCCTTTTCCTAATAAACCATAAAAACACATCAAAAAATTTTCATAAACCTTTATAAAAAACCTTATCAATTACTCCCAAAATCCCTAAACCATTATCCCCAAAAAAACCATAAGCATTCATCCTCAAAAGCAAAAACACCACAACCCCAAAAAATACTATACACTCATTTTTGTTGGACATGAAACCCTCATCCAAAACAAACCCTATCTGTTATCCTAACATAACCATACACCCTCAGAACTAAAGAACACTAGACCCTCAACACCCAATACATAAACATTTAACCCTAAAAACAAAAAATACTCAGCTTTGAAAACCCCAAAACCCCCATGACTGAAAAACACTAAACACTCATCCCCAAAAAACACTAAACCGCCATCTTAAAAAAACCTTTCCCCTCAGCCCCCAAAATCGATAAAAACATGGGACTAAAAAATCATAAATCAACCATCCCTAAGAAACCATATTATCTATCCCTCCAAAACCCTTAACCATATGCCCCAAAAAACTGCAGCCCCACATCCCCAAAAATAACTCAACCCATATCCCCAAACCACCATAAACCATCAAACCCAAAAAATAGTAAACCCTCATTCCTAAAAAACTAAAACCTCATTCCAATAAATCCATAATCCCTCACCCCCCATAAATCCTTAAATACTCATCCTGAATCAACCATAAATGATCAGTTTCCAAAAAACCTAAACCCTAATCCAAAAAAAAACTATAAACCCCCATCCGTAAAAAAATAAAAACGCAACCCCCCAATGAACCTATACCCTTATCCCTAAAAATTCAAAAACTATCATCCCCCTTAGACACTTATTCCTTATCCCCAAAAGCACCTAAAAAATCAGCTGAAAACACAGTTAAACCCTCATCCTCAAAAAACAATAACCTCACAGCACAAAAAAACCCTAAACCCTCAGGCCCAAAAAAATTCTAAATTGTCAGCCCTAAAAAACCATTAACCCACACCCTGAAAAAAAATATAAACCCTCATCCCAAAATAACATTAATACATAATTAAAAAAACCCCAAAAACATCATTCCAAAAAATCCTTAAACCCCCATCACAAAAAAACCATAAACCCTAACCTCTAGAAAACATAAAATCATTATACACAAAAATCCAAAACCCTCATCCCCGTCAAACCTAAAACCTCATTCACAAAAATCCTAAACCCACATCCATGAATAACCTAAAACCATCATCCCCAAATGATATGAAACCCACAACCCCAGAATGTCATAATCCCTTGTCCCTATAAAATATTAATCTTCTATTCCCCAAAATACACTTTTTACGCAACCCCAAAACATCCAAAACCCATATCCTAAAATAAATTCTAAACAATATGTTCCGAAATAAAATAAACTATATTTCTCAGAAAAAACACAAACCCTCATCCCCAGAAATCCTAATCCCGCAGCCAAAGAAAACCATAAACACTCATCCCCAAAAACCCTATATTCTAAACCCCAAAAAACCCTAAACCATCTAACTCGAGGAACACTAAACCATCATCCCCAAAAACTCTTATGTCCCCATACCTGACAAACTAGAAACCCTCAGACTAAAACAACCATAACCATCATACAAAAAACAATAAACCATTATCCAAAAAAACCCAAAACCCTCATCATAGAAATAACCTAAACCCTATGACCCAACCATCATCCCTAAATAAATTTAAACCCGCATCCCTAAAAAATTAATCCTACAGACACAATGAACTCTAAATTCTGGTCCCCAAAAACCATAATCCCTCATCCCCAAAAAACCCAAACCATAATTCCCAAAATCTTTAATCCGTTATCCCCCAAAGAATTCTTTAACTCTATGCCCAAAAAACCATAATAATTCATCCTTAAAAAAGGCTAAACCCTTTTCCAAAAAAAATCATAGACCCTCATGACCAAAAAACCATAAACCCTTATACAAAAAAACATAAACCCACTGCCCCAGGAAAATTTAAACCATCTGCACAAAAAACTAATAAAAATAAAAAAATCTATTTCCTCTTCCCTATGAATCCATATAACCTCATCCCAAAACAACCCTAAAACAATAGCCTCAACAAACCATAATCCATCATCCCTTAAAAACCCCTAAACCCTTTTGACAAAACCCATAATATCTAATCCCGAAAAAAACAAAACCCTCATCAACATAATCCTTAAACCCATAACTCCAAAATAAAAATAAAATAATTGTCCCAAAATAGCATCAACCATTAGTTCCAAAAAACCCTAAAACTACAACTTCAAAAACGCCAAAACCCTCATCTCTAATGAAAAAAAAACCTTCATCGCCAAAATTCATAACCCCACATCCCACAAAAACTATAAACACCCACCCATGAAATAAATAAATTCTATGCAACAATATACTCTAAACAATACGCCCCAAAAATCCCTAAACACTCATACCCAAATAACCTTACAACCTCAACATCAATAAAATCTCAAACATATTCCCCAAATAAACATTAAGGCTCATCACCAAAAATACCTAAACACACATCCCCAAAAAACCTTAACCCCTAATACCAAAAAAACATAAACCCTAATCCCTAAAAAACCATAATCAAGCATCCACATAACCACAAGTCCCTCAGTCCCAAAAAACCTCAAAAACCATAGCACCAAAACTCATAAACCCTCATTAAAAAAACCCCAAAACCCTAATAAAAAACATAAAAATCATCCCAAGATAGTATTAATACTCATCCCCAAAAAACACTAAACCCCCATCTCAAAAATATAAAACCCACTATCCCAAAAAACCATAAACTTTCATCTGTATATATCCCTGAACCCTCACTCCCAAAATAACCAACACACTAAGCCATAAAAACCCAAAACCATTAGTCCCAAAAACCATAAAACATCATCCCAACGAAACCATACACACTTAACCCCCAAAATACCTAAACCCTTAGTCCCAAAAACCCATAAAACTTCATCCAAAAATAAACCAAAAATACTATGTGCTTGAACCCATAAACCATCAGTCCTAAATTACAGAAAACCCTCACCCAAAAAACATAACCCACTACATCATAAAACCCCAAAACCTCATCCCTAAATCCCCAATCCCCTTGCCTCAAGAAAAACCATTAACCCAGAGCTGATAAAAAAGTTATTCCCTCAACCCCAAAAATCGATAAACCCATATCCACAAAAAAATCTAAACACCAAGCCCCAGAAACCCTATACTCTCAGCCCCAAAAAACATAAATCCCTAATACGCAAACAATATAAACCTTCAGCCCCAAAAAATCCTAAATTAGTTGCCCCAAAAAAGAACCCAGAAGATGCACCCAAAACATTTGATACCCTCAGCCCCAAGAAACTTAATCCCTCAAACTAAAACAAGTCCTAAACCCTAATAACCAAAAAAACCCTAACCCCTTGGCCCCATTAAATCCCTAAACCCTCATCCCCAAAAAAGATAAACACTTAGCCTACAAAATTCCAAAACCCAAATAACAAAATAAACTAAACCCTCAGGCCAAATACCCCTATACCCTTATCCCCAAAATCCTAAACTGTCAAACCCAAAAACAGCTTATCCATCAACCACAAAGAACCCTAATCCCTCATCCAAACTAAAACCCCTAAACACTCAATGAAGCAACCCCAAAACCCTAATCCCCCAAAAAACCCTAAATCCTGAAACTAAAAAAACCCTACACCCAAACCCCCAAAATACCCTCAACCCCAAAAAGTCCTAAAAAATAATTCCCAAAAAATTCCAATTGCTCAGCCTAAAAAACACTTAACACTATTCCCAAAAAAACTATAATTCCTCAGCCCCTAAAATCCTAGTACACACTGCAAGTAGAATCTCAAAACCACCAACCTAAAAAACCCTAAACCCATAGCCATAAAAGAACCTAAACACACATCCCAAAAAATCCATAAACCCTTATTCCCAAATAATCATAAACGCTTATGTGAAACCCCCCAAAATCCTCATCCCCGAAACGACTAGACACTCATCCCTAAAAAAAGAACAATTCCACATCTTTCAAACGTCATGATCCCAATGCTGAAAAAAACCATGAATATTCATCTCAAATAACCCTAATCATCTGGTACAATACACTCTAAACCCCTATTAAAAAAATAAGAACCCCTAAAAATAAATATAAACAGGTGACCCAAAAAATACTAAACCCTCAAACCTTGAAATTCCCAAACACTCATTTCAAAATAACCCAAAACCCACTGCCCCCAAACCCATAAACCCTTAGCACAAAAAACACATAAACCACTGTTCCGCATACCACTAATCCTTGGTCTCTAAAAACAATAAACACACATCCCCAAAAAACACGAAACCATCATCCACAAAAATCCCTAAGCACGTAGCCAAAAAACCTAAACCCAAAGCCCCAAAAAACCTTAAACCTTATTACAATATAACCCTAACCCACAACCGGAAAATTTATTAAACCCCTAGCTCTAAGAGCCCTAATACCTCAGCTCGAGATATCCCTAAACCCCCACCCCCCCCCTAGAAAAAAATAATCAACCCTAAAACTCCAAATCCATCAACACCAAACTCTAAAACCCTAATCCACAGAAAACCCTAAACCATCCACCCGAAAAAACAAAATACCTACATCCCTTGTGCCCCTAAACCCTCACCCCAATACCCATAAACACCTAAACACTCATCCCCATGAAACTGAAAAAGAAATTGTAACCAAAATAAACCTAAACCATTATCCGCAAACCACTAAACCCACAACCCCAAGGTAGCCTATACCCTCAGCCAAAAAAAAACACTAAACCATTAGTCCCAAATAACCCAAAATAATTTATGCCAAAAACCCATAAGCCCTCCTCTAAGGAAAACCCATCACCACTATCCCCATATCCCTTATACCCTTTTATCAAAATACCCTAATACCTAGTCCCCAAACCCCATGACGCTTATCCCCAAATTACCCTATCCACATTCCCCCAAAAAACACTAAACTAGAAACCACATAAACCCTAATACCCAAACACCAAAAACTCCTGAACACTCAACCCCAAAATCCTATAAACTGTCATCCTTATAAAACTATAAATCCTCATCCCAAAAAACCCCTAAACCATCAGCCCCAAAAAAATACCTTCTACCAGAAAAAACAAACACCCCCAGCATCAAAATACTTTAAACACACATACCAAAAAAAAACTGTCAAAACCGTAAAACCAAAAACCCTCATCCCCAAAAACTGTAAAAACCATTCACCCAAAACTCCTAAATACTAAACCCCAAAAAAAACTAAAAAAATTCATCCCCAAATAAACTAGAAACACTCAACCCCAGGATCCCCTAAAACCTAATCCCTAAAAAACCCCACTTCCCTAAAAAACATCATAACCTCATCCAGAAAAAAAATATAAACTCTCATCCAAGAAAACTATAAACATTAATACCAAAAAATCCTATATCCTTATCCCCAAAAAATCCAATACCTTCTCTATAAAAGAAACATAAATGACATCCCCAAAAAACTATAAACCCTCAACCGCCAAAACATTATACCCTCATCCCCAAAGAACCCAAAAACCTCATCATCGAAAAACCCATGTACCCACAACCCAAAAAATTTAATCCCTCGCCCTAAAAACCCATAAACTCTCATCCGAAAAACTAGAACCCTCAATATAAAAACCTTAAAACATAACCCCAAAAAACACATAACCCTCAACCCCCAAAAAACATAAATCCTAATCTCCAATAAACACTATATATTCAAAACCCATAACCCTAGACCATGAAACTTATGAAACACTAATCAAACCATACCAAAAATCATATATATACGTCCACAAAAAACCAAAAGGCGTCATCCCAATGAAAATGCATAACATTAACCCCAGGAAAACACAAACCATCCTAACCAATAATATATAAACTCTTATCTCCTAAAAGCCAAAAAACCCCTATTCTCTAATCCCTATAAATTCATGAACTCTAATATATAAAATTACATAATGTTAGTCCCTAAAAAATGTATATAATTTTCCCTCAAAAAACACAAAACAACATCCTAAAAAAATTTAAACTCTCTACACCAACAAAATCCTAAACGCTAAGCCCCAGAAAACATTAAATTCATAGCCCCAAAATCTATAAACCCAAAACACCAATAAAACCTAATCCCGCATGATCAAAAATCCCTAAATTGTTATCCCCAAAAAACACTAACCCATATCTCACAAATTACATAAAACCTCACCCATAAAAATCACTAAACCCTCTTCCCAAAAAATCCTCAAACAATAATCACATAATCCCTAATCCATAAACCTCACAAAACCCTCATAACCTCATCCCCAAAAAATTATAAATAATAAAACCCAAAAGTCAAAAATCCCACATCCAAAAAAATTCTTAAACACTTACCCACCCAATCCGCTAATTCATTATACCAAAATACCTAAACCCTCAACACAAAGAATCACTATACCCTCATCCTAAAATATCCATATACCCTCATCCCACAAATACCCCTCATCCCTCATCCCAAAAACCTCCAAACCTCCAAACCCACATCCCATAAACCCCATGACCTTATTCCCAAAACCCTTATACACTTTTCCCCCCGAAATTCTAATCCATTTTCCCCAACAATCACTAAACCATCAACCCCAAAAAATAATAAACACTCTTCAAAAGAAAAACTTAATCCACTTAACTATAGTCCCCTAAACCCTCATCAATAAATCTTGTAATCCTTCATCCCAAAAAAAACAAAACCCTCTTCCCAAAAAAATCCCTAAACCCATAACCACCCAAATCACTATTCCCCTATCACTAGAAACCCTAAAACCTCACCCCAAAAAACAGGAGACCCTAATTCCCAAAAAAACTTAACCATCTTCATCAAAAACATAAAAACCTCAACCCAAATTATCCTAGACTATCATCACAATATTGTTATAAAACCTCATGCCCAAAAACCCCGAAACACATAGAATCAGAAGACCCTAAACCCACAACCCTAAAAAACACTAAAATCACACACCCAAAAAAAGATAATCCATAAGATCCAAAAATTATTAAACCTTTATCCCAAAAAAAAACATATTCCCACATCCCTAATCACCAAAAATTATATAACCTGTACCAAAAATAATAATAAACCCTCTGCCTAAACAAACCCGAAGAACTCATCCCTAAAATACCCTAAACCCTCAATCCCCAAAACCCCAAAACTGCCATCCCCAAAAAACATTAAACCTTCAACCACCATAACACCAAAAAGATACGTAATAAACACCCCTAAAACCATAAGCCCAAAAAACCATAATCCCTAATCCCAAAAACTAATAAACCTACAAAAAAGAACAACTAAACCCTAACCCATAAAAAACTTAAAAAATAATCACAAACACCTCAAACTCCAAAACACTTAATACCAAATAAAACATAAACCCTATTCACCCAAATACTAAAACCCTACACCCTAAACACCTAAATACTTATCCCAAAGAAACTCACCCCTCAACCCCCCAAAACCCAAAACCCTAACCACCAAAAATCATTAATCACTCTTCCCCAAAATAAACCCTATACCCTCATCCACAAAAAATAAAAAATATTCAGGCACAAAAAACACAAAACCCTAAGAACCAAAATAAAATACCTAGCCCAAAAATCCAAAAAACCATCCTCCCAAAAACAATGGAATCCTTAGGCAAAAAACCATAAATCATCAGCCCTGAAAAACCCCTAAACAATCATCCCCAAAAAACTCTAGTCATGAATCCCCTAAATAACCCTGAATCCTCAGCCCCCAAAAATCATATACCCTCCTCCATAAAAAACCCATGAACTACCACCCCAAATAAATCATAAAACCTCATCGCCCAAGAATCCATAACCATGAGTCACCAAAAACACCAAACCCATAGCCCTAAAAATATAATAAACCATCGGCCCCATAAAATCCTAAATCATCTTCCACAAAAACCCTAAAACACTTATCACCATATAACATTATACCCTCACCCCAAAGACCCTATAACATCACCCAAAAAGTTTTATACCCTTACTCACAATGATCCCCAAACACACACCCCAGAAATCCATAAACCCTCATAAAAGAAACCATGAACCCTAAGCCGCAAAATCCTTAATCCATCAACAACAAAATAGGCCAAAAAACCCCACACCATAGGCCATATAAAACCCTAAACCCTCAAACCAAAAAACGATTAAATAAAACCCCCATAAGAAATAAACCTTCAGACCCAAAAAACCCAAAAACCATGAACCCAAAAAATACACAACCCTATAGAAATATAATACACTAAACCCTCATCCCAAAACCACTGTATTTGATTAGACCCCCCAAAACCATAAAATGTCATCCCCAAAAACCCAAAATGCATATCCCTACGCAACCCTAGACCCTCCTTCCCATGAAACAGCAAACCATCATCCATTGAAAACCCTAATAAAACAACCCAAAATAACCCTAACCCCTCATCCCCAAAAACTGACTAAACATCATGTCAAAAACCACCAAATCCATTTTCCCTAGAAAAAATAATATTCAACCCCAATAAAACCTCAACAATTAGCCAAAAAATCCCATAAACCATTTTCACCCCAAAAACCCTAAAATGAAACAAAAATAACTAAACCCTATTCCCACAAAAAAATCAAAACCATCGTCCACAAAAAACCCTATTCACTAATCCCCAAAACAATAAATCATAATCCCTCAAATAATATAAACCAAAATCCCCAGAAATCCCTACACCCTCAACCCCCATCAAGAGTAAAACCTCTTCGCTATAAAACCATTGATCCTATTCTAAAATGCCCTATAACAATCATCCCTTAAAAATATTATTCCCTCAACCCCATAATAACCTAATCACTAACCCCCAAAATAATAAACCCTCACCCCAATGTACCCCAAACCCCCTGCTCGACGAACAAATAAACCCACAACCCTAAAAAACACTAGACCTCAGCCCCCAAAAAAACCGTAAACCCTCTTACCAAAAAACCCTCATCCCTCATCCAAAAAACCCTAAACCCTCCAACCAAAAAACCCCAAACCCTAATCCAAAAAAACATCTAAAACCTTCCCCTAAGAAAAAAAACCCCCCTAACATGAAAAAACCCTAAAACCTTATCCCTATAAATCCCATAATCATTTTCCCCAAAATGCATAAAACTATAGTCCCCAAAAGCAAGAAACTCACAGCCCAAAAAAACACTCAACCATCACCACTAAGATACCATAAAATATCATCCAACAAAATGCTAAACCATTAGACACCAAAAAACCTTTAAAAACTCTGTCCCAGAAAACCCAGACACATCATTCCTAAAAAACCTTAAACATTAATCCAAAACAAAACCTTAAACCATCATCCCCAAATCTACAGAAACCACATCCACAAAAATCCTTAAATCATAGGCCCAAAAAACCCTAAAAAGTCAAACCTAAAAAAATTAAAAACACCCATCAACAAAAAACCCCAAACTATCATTCTAAATAAACCATATACCCTCACCAAAAAATTCCAAAATCCTATGATACAAAAAACGCAAAACACTCAGACCAAAAACTGTAATCATTCTCTCCCAGAAAAACCATATAATTTCACCCTATTAAAATCATAAACCCTCATCCCTAAAAAAATAAACATATAACCCCAAAAAACCCTAAGAACAGTGTAAAAATACCATAATATTTTATCCCCAAAAAATCATAATCCTTGGGCCCCAAAAAACCATAAAACTGCATTCTAAAAAAAACACGAAAATCTCAATGAAAAAACCGCATTTCAACATACCTAGAAACACTAACCATTTATCCCAAAAAACCATAAACCCTCATCACCCAAAACAAAAAAAACACATAGACCCAAAAAATACCCTCAATTCCCCAAAAACCATAATACCCTATCCCAAAACCCCCAAAACCTTCATAAAAATACAAAAAACCTACAATCCCAACAAACCTGAAACATTTATCCCAAAAAACACAAAACACTCATCCTCAGAAAAACCAAAACCAACTTCAATAAAAAAAATTAAACACAGATCACCGAAACTCCCTAAAACTCTAAACCCTTACCCTCAGAAAACCATTAACCCACCCCACCATTAAACCATAAATTGTCAAGATAAACATCTTAAAACCCTAATTACCAAAAAAACCTACACACCCACAACAGAATACCCAAACCACAACCCCAAAAAACTCAGAACCATTTACCCCATAATACCTTAATGCCTCTCTGCCAAAAAACCATAAAACCTCATCATTGAAAAACCTTAAAACCTTAGCCCCAAGAATCTCTAAAACTTCAGCCCCGAAACCCCAAAACCCTCTCCCTACAATAACACTAAACCTTCAACCCCAAAACCCAATCCCGAATCCCAAATAACCTAAACCTTCATAAAAAATACCACAACATGAAAAAATATTATAACCTCATCCCAAATAATCCATAAATCCTCTTTCCCAAAAAAACTCTAAACCCTCAAGCCTAAAAACACTAAACACACCTCCCTAAAAAATAGTATACCATAATCCAAAAAAACCATAAATCCTCACACCCAAATAATAGTAAACCATCATCCCCAGAACATCTAAACCCTCATCCACTAGAAATCCCAAAACCCTCATGGCCATAAAATCATAATTCTTCATTGACAAAAAACAGTAATCCTTTATCCCCAAAAAAACCCTAAACATGACGCCCCAAATTTCCTTAATCCCCCATCCCCAAAAACAAAATTCATTAAAAAAATTGATAACCTCAACCCTGATAACACCAATATATTCTTACCCAACAAACCCTGATACCTCACTAAAAAAATTGTAATACCTCTTACCCATTAAATCCTAAATCCTAATCCACAAAAATCCCTTAACCCTCTGACAAATTAGCTTCAACCCTATGTCCCAAAAAACCATAAAACTTCAACCCTAAAACCCATCACCAAAACCCCAAAAAAACCCTATTCCCTCAACCACCCAAACCCAAAATAGTTAATAAGAAAATACCCTAAACCCTTATAAAAAATCCATTAACCCAGGACCCCAAAAAAACCATTAACATACCAAAAAAACCCTAAACCATCAACCCCATAAAACCCTAAAACACCAGTCACACAAAACCCTTGTCCCTCAACCATACAAAACCCAAATCCTTTGACCCCAAAAAACACTAATCATACCATTGCCCTAAAACCCATGAACCCTTATCTCTAAAAATCTAAACCCTCATCCCTAAAAAACTCTAATCTTATAGACCCTAGAACAAAAAACCCTCAACCTCCTAAAATAAAAACCCCTCTACTATAAAAACACATTAACACTCAACCCCAAAAATCCCTATACACTTAGTCACAAAAAAACCACAAACCCTCATCGCTAAAAACCCTAAACCATAATTCCCATAAACCCCAGACCACAAGTTCAAAAATACACTAAACTCTAAGACCCAAAAAAATGAAAAATCCTTATCCATAATAACCCTAAACATTATCCCCCACAAAAAAACAATCCATATTAACCAAAACCCATAAATCCTTAGCTCCAAAAAACCAAAAAACCTCAGACCAAAAAAAAACACGAAACCAACATCCCCAAATAACCATAAAACCCCAAAAAACAATAAAACACAAACCCTCATATCCAAAATTCCCTAAACACTCAACCTTAAAACAGTAAATCATCATCCAAAAAAAGAGAAAGCCTTATCTCCCAAAAAATGTAAAACCCTCATTCCCAAATAACATTAAATTTCACCCATAAAATAACTAAACCCTATACACAAAACCCCAAAAACCCGTACCAAAAATCCATATACACTCTTCCTTATAAAAAACTAAACAAGAATCCTAAAAAAACCTAATCCTTGAGCCCTAAAAGACCCTAAACCCTTATACTCCAAGAATTATCAAACCCTTTTCCCTGAAAACCCATAATCCTTTACCACCAAAGTCCATAGTTACTTAAAGAAAAAACAAAATCACTCCTCACTAAAAACCCCATAAACAATAGGCCTGAAATGTTAAAAATCCATAAACCTAAAAAATCGTAAACCCTTGTTACTAAAAAAATCTAAACACTCAACCAAAAAACCTCTCAATCCCCATGCCCAAAAAACCATTACCTTTGATTCCCAAATAAAACTAAAACCTTATCTCAAAAAATCTCAAATTAATTGGGACCAAAACCCCCTAATCATTAATCACCAAACCCCATAAACTGTAATCCATAAAAAAACCCTGAACACTCACCCTTAAAAACCAAAACATTTGATTTCTTAAAACACAGTAAAAAAATCATAAAATTCCATATAACCTCACCCCCTATCCCCTAACAACACTATCTCACAACTATAAATCCTCATCCCCCATAAAACATAACCCTCAACCCCAAAAAACCTAGCCCCTTTACCATAAAACCGTGAAACCCTAAATTTTTATCCATCCAATCAATTAAACTCGCTTCCCCAAAATACCCAAAACCCACTACAAAAAAAAACCTAAACACCCAACCAAAAAACCCTAAAATCTCATACCCCCATGAAAACCCTAAACCCCAGCTCAAAATTTGATATACCATCATCCCCCAAAAAACGTTAATCTTTCTACCCTGAAAAATAAAAAACCATTAACCCTAAAAAACCCTAAACTCTAACCCACCAAAAAACAACTAAAAAATTTAATTCAAAACCCCCTAGACCAAAATTACCAAAAACACCTAAACTCTCAACCCTAAATAATTATAAACCATCATCCCCCAAAAATCATAAACCATCATCCCTAGAATCCCCTAAACCCGATGCACAAAAAGACCCTAAAGCCTTAGTCCCCCGAAACCATTAACTATTATCTAAAAAAACCCATAACCATTATCCCCAAAAAATTCTAAATCCCCAGCTCCAAAAAACCCTATTGTCCTACCCCAAAAAAACCTTAAACCCACTGAGAAATAAACTAAACACTGTATCCCCCAAAAACACTAACACATTATCTATAAAAAATTCAACAACCTCATCACTGAAAAACCTATAACTTTAGCCCATAAAACCCATTAAATCACAGTTTAAAAAATACCAGAAAACCTTGTACCAATATCCCTAATCCCCCACCACCAAAATATTAATCCATATCCCCCAAAAAACTCAAATCCCTAATCCCTCAAATACCTTACATCCACAGCCCCAAAATTCCATATTCACTCGGCACTAAAAACCATAATCCCTAAACCCCTTAAACCATATACCCCTATCCTGAAAACCACTAAACCCTCTTCCTAAACTCCCCATAAACCCAATACCCAAAAAACACAAAATCATCAACCTTAATAAAGACTTAATCCAATATCTCAAGTATACCCTAAACCCACATCCCTAAAAAAGCAAAAACACTTCGCCATAAAAAACCCCTAAACCCACATTCCTAAACTCCATTAAAACATTTTCCTCAGAAAACCTAAAACATTGTCCCCATTAGTACCTAAAACTTTTTCCCATGAATACCCAAATCCCCCAACCCTATAAAATCGAAAAAACATTATCCCAAGGAATCATTAAACCCTCAACCTAAAGAATTCCAAACACTCATCCCGTGAAAACCATAAACCCTCATCCCCAGAAAACCCTAAACCCTTATCCCCATTGAACCGTAAAAAATTAGAAAAATAATATTTAACACAACAGAATTAGAAATCCTTATACAATTATTCCCATAAAATCCTAAACCTACGTCTCTAGGAAGCCCTAAAACCACATTCCCAAAAAACCCTCATCCATTAACCCTAGAAAACCCTAATCCCTCACTATAAGAAACTAAAAATTAATTATCCCCAGAAAACCATAAACCGGATTCCTAGAAAACACTAAACCCTCATACCATGAAAAACCAAAACCCACATCTAAAAAAACAATAAACCCTCATCAATAGAAAAACATTGACCCTCAGACCTACATAGCCCTAAACCATCAGCCCTAAGGATCCCTAAACACATCTCTCTATGAAATCCTAAACACTAATCTCTAGTGAATGTAATATCCACATCCATAGAAAACCGAAGACACTCAGCCCTTAAAAAATATACACCCTAATACCTATGAAAGAATAAACCCTCATCCAAAAAAATCATATACCCACATTCAAATTGAGACTTAAGTCCTCAAAAAAGCAAACCTAAAACCTTTTCCAATGAAAACCCTAAAACTTTATCCCAACCAATGTAACTTAAATCGCTCATCCCCAGTAATCCCTTAACCCGCACACTTGAAAACCCAAACAAAACAGCTCTAGAAAACTATAAATGATCATCTACAAAACAACTTGATGCCTCATCTGTAGAAAACTATAATAGCATGGCCCCATAAAACCTTGAACCCTATACCTTTGAAAAACCTAAACACTCTTCCAAAGAAGATAGTAAAATCACACCTCTAGAAAACCCAAAACCCACACCACCAATAATCCAAAGCCTTTATCCCAATGAAACGCTAACCCCACATCTCAAAAAGCCACTAAACCCTAGGCTCGAGAAAATATTAAACCCTAACCCAAGAGAACCCGAATCCCCATTCTACAGAAATCCAAACACACTCATCCCAAGAAAACCATAAAGCTTCATCCCAAAAAATACCTAAATTATCTGCCCTAGAAAATGCTAAACACTCATCACCATAAAAACATAGACCCACATCCTCATAGACCCTAAACTCACAACCCTAGAATTACCAAAACCCACAACCCTAGAAAAAACAATACCACCCACACTCGAAAATCTTGACACTCATCCCATGAAAACTCTAGAACCTCATCCCCAGATAAACCAAATCCCTCAGCCCTAGAAATCCATAAAACTGCATCCCTAGTAAATCATATAACCCAACCCCAGAAAACCCTATTCCCTCTTCCTTAAATCACTAAAAATTATAGCACTAAAAAACTAAAACACTGATACCAAGAAAACATAAAACTCTCTGCATTAGAAAAATTTAAACCCTCCAATGTATGAAAATCAAAACCCCAAAACACAGAAAAAAATAAACCCTCATCCGTAGAAAACCAAAAATAAAGATCCCTGGAAAACCATAAACCCTCTTCCATAGAATGTAAAAAACCCCATCCCTAAAAAATAAACCATTTTCCAAAAAATAATCTAAACCATAATCTCCCAAAAACCCCATATCCTCTTCCCTAGAAAACCATATACCCTCTTCTAGAGAAAAACCAAAACACTCTGCCTCATTAGACCTTACACACTCTATCATAGAAAACCCTAAACCCCCAACCATAGAAACCACTAAACCCTTATCCAACAAAACCGTAGACACACAACCCCATAAAAACCTATACCATAATACATAGAAATAATGAAATAATCATCCCTAGAAAATAACCCTATTCCCTTGGCCCCTCGAATATGCTTAATAGTCATCGCTAGAAAACCCTCAACCCTCATCTTTAGAAAACCCTATCCTCTCACCCATGAAAACCCCAAACCCTCAGCCCTAGAAAACCATAAACCCTCATCCATAAAAAAACCTAAACCAAATCCCCAGAAAACACGAAACCCATATTACGAAAAAATCCTCAATAGTCATCTACATAAAAGCCTAAAACTGCAGTATAATAAAACCCTAATCCCACATTCCTAGAAACCACTAAACCCATGGCCCTAGAAAACCATAAAACCATACCCCAAAAAACCAGCAACACTCCACCACCTAGAACACTAAAACATCAGCCCTAGAAACCCCTAAACAACCAATACCAGAAAACCCTATACCCTTATACAAAGAAAATCCTAAACCCTAAGCCAATGAAAATCATAAAACCATAGACCCAGTAGACCCTAATGCCTCCACCACATATAAAATCTTATAACAATATCCACAGAAAAACCAAAATCCCCAACCCTAGTAAAACCAATACCCTCATCTCCATAATATACTAAAACATCAGCCACAAAATACCCTGAAACCATGTCCCCTAAAAACGCAAAACCCTCCAACCCAAAAAACCAGAAACCCCTAGAAATTCATAAGCTGTCAGCCTCAAAAAAACAAAATCCTCAACCATAGAAAATCCTAAACCATAATATCCCAAAATATCAAATCGTTTAACAACAAAAACCCTCAACACATAGCCCCATAATTTTTTTAACCCTCAACCTCAAACAACCCTATAACCATTTCCACAATAACCCTAAAAACATGCCCCAAAAAATTCCAAAACAATAACCAATTATAAACATATTCCCACAGTTGAAGAACACCCAAAAACATTAATCCCCTAATACCCTAAACCCACATCCATTTAAAAAACTAAAACATCATTCCTAGACAACTCTTGACCATCATCCATATAATACTAATATCCCAGAAACCCCTAATCCCTTAGCTCTAGAAAACTCTAAAACTTCATCCTAGAAAACCAAAATCACTTGGACCTAGAGAACAAAAATCCATCAACCCTAGAATACCGTATTACCTAAACCAACTAAAATACTAAACACTCCTCATAGAAAAACCTAACACCTCAGGTATTGAAAACCCATAACCATTAAACCGAGAAAACCTGAAACCCTCATCCCCAAAAAACAAAGAACCCTTAGGCCCAAAAAAACATGAACCCAAACTCCATTGAAACCTAAACACTCATCCCTCTAAAACCCTAAACCCTTTGGCCCTAAAAATGTTAAACCTTTATTCACATGAATTAGTAAACCATCAACCTAAAAACCCCATATAGCCTCACCCCCATAAATCCCTAATGCCCCATTAATATAAAACCCTAACACCTCAGCCAAAACACTGTTAAAACATTATCCCCACAAAACCATAAACCCTCATCTACCAAAAACAATGAATCCTAAATCCCATGTAACTAAAACATAGCCCTAAAAATCATAGACCCTTAGTCTTAAATGAATGAACCTAGAGTGTCAAAAACCAATAAACCAAAATCCAAAATCCCCCAAAACCCCATTCGATAAAAACTATAAAACTAAATCCCATGAAAATTATAGACACTCAGTTCCAAAAAACCATAAACCATGATCCCCAAAACTCGAAAATGCTCATTCCCAAAAAATTATAATGCTCATCCAAAAAAAACCTGAAAACCATCATCCGCAGTGAAAAATATAAACCATCATCCCAAAAACCCAAAAACCCTTATCCCCACACATCTAAACCATGATACCCAAAAAACACACTAAACTATCAACAACAAAAAACCCAAAACCCTCATTTCCAAATTCCAAAATATTATTATCCCCCAAAACACATTTACATTATCCTCAAACTCCCTAATACCCCAACCACAAAAAAACCTAAACCCTCAGCCCCAAAAAACCATAATCCAACTAACCTAAAAACCTTAAATCCTCAACCCCCAAAAAACAAAAAACCATTATCTATAAGAACCCTAAACTCTCATCCCCCAAAATCCATTATCACTCCACCCCAAACACCTCAAAACACTCATCCCATAAGACCACTAAATCATCAAAAAAATATACCTAAATAGTCATCCCCAAAATACTACGAAACCATAGCCCCAAAAAATCCTACACACTACCCAAAAAAACACCTAAATCCTCGTCCCACAGATATCTCTAACCCCTCCTCCAAAGAACACCTGAAAACCTCATAATCAAAAATACATAAACCCACCACCCCAAAACCATTAAACACTCAACCCCAAAATACCTAAAATCCTAGGTACCAAATACACATAAATACTCCGACATAATAAAACCCCTCAACTGTTACCCCAAAAACCTTAAACCCTGAGCCCAAAAAATACAAAAACCCACAACCTAAAAAAATTATAGACCCTATACCCTAAAAAACACTAAACCCTAGGTCCCATTAAACAAAAAAACCTCTGCCCAAAAAAACCTAACCATGCATCCCAAAACAGCCACAAAAAGTAAGCACCAAAAATAGAAAAACCATATTCTCTAAAAACCCTAAACTCTCTTCCAAAATATTCCTAAAACAATAATTCCATGAAAATCCAACACAATAAGACACAAAAAATACTAAACACTTTTCCCTAAATATTCGATAACTCTCATTCACAAAACCCATAAACCCTCATTCAAAAATCCCATAATCCCTTGTCCTAAAAACAATTAATCCCACTACACAAAAACAAAAAACCCCTAATCCCCATAACATCTAATCAATCATTTCAAAAAAAAGAAAACCCTCATCCCAAATCCCCCAAAACCCTCTATCAAAAAACCCTAATCCCTCAACAAAAAACCATAAACCCACACACCCAAAATACCCTAAACCCACAGCACCAAAAACCCCAAAAACAACGTCACCAAATTAAAACTTAAATCATTAGCACCAATGAACCGTAAACCCTCATCTCTAGAAAAATCTAAAATCTCATCCCTATTATGTACTAAAACACCATCCAAAGAAAAAACTAAAGTCCTAGAACAAGAAAAACCTAAACCGACATTCCTATAATTCCCTAAACCCTATACCATAGAAAGTCTTAGACACTCATCCATAGATAAATCTAATCACGCAACCCGATAAACCCCTAAATAATTCACCCATAAAACACTGAACACTCATCCCCAGAAAATCCTAAACCCACATCCCATGAAAATCCTAATACCTCAACCATAGAAAATCATAAACCCATATCCCTAGATAAAATTAAACCCTTAGACGTAGACTACCCAATTCCATCTACCCCATAATAGCCTAAATACTCATCACCAAAAGACAATCAACCCTCAATCCCAGAAAAACCCAACCCCTCACCCTATAAAACCCCAAACCATCAACCCTAGAATACCCAAAAACTCAATAATTCAAAACTGTAAACCAAAAGTCCAATAAGACACTGAACCGTTAGAAATTGAAAATCATAAATTCTTAGCCCTATAAAAACCAAAACGATCAGCCCTATTAATCCATAAACCCTCCGCCCCAGAAAAATCAAATCAAACCACCCTAGAATACCCTAAACCATTATGCCCATTAACCCCTATACATTACACCAGAAAAAACCGTAAAACAAAAACAATAGAAAACCCAAAAACATCAAACCCCGGAATGTATAAACCATCAGACCCAAAAACCCTAAAAATTTTGCCCCATAAAAACCCTAAAACCACATCATTAGTAAAAAATAGTTCATCAACACAAGAAAAACCTAAACCCTCAGACCCATAAATACCTGAACCCTCAGCCACAAAAAAAACCTAGAAACCAATCCCCTAAAAATGCTAAACCCTCATCCCAAGAAAACCATAAACCCTCATCCTCATAAAATTTTAAAACATCAGTACTAGAAAAACAAAATTCTCAACCTCAAAAAACCCTAATATGTCATCCACCGAACACCCTAAATCCTTATATGCAGTACCCATAACCCTTTACCCCATAAGTCACTAAACTAATAGAAATATAGAAAACAGTACCCTCAACTCAAAATAAACCAAAATCATTAGACCCTGAAAACCAAAAACATCAACCCCAAAAATACTAAAACCGTAATCTTAATATAACCATAAGCCATGAGCCCCAGAAACCCCAAAACATTATTCCAAAAAACCTAAAATATCTTCCATATAAAATAGTTAGCCATAATCACTAGAAAACCAGAAGTGTACACACTTAAAAACCACATATCGTCTACACCATAAACAACTAAACAATAATTGTCAAAAAAATCCTAATCCCTAAGACTAACAAAATCTAAACCATTACAACCAGAAAAACATAAATTACCATCACTTTTATAACATAATCCCTAATTCCTAGAAAGTAATAATATCTCGGCCAATGAAAATACTAAACACTTATCCCCCAAAAACCATAAACAATCATCCCCAAAAAAAACCCCAAACCCTTATCCTTAGAAGACACTAAAACATTATCCCTAGAAAAACACAAACTTATTTCACTATAAAACCAAAAACCTTCATCCCTAGAAAATAATATACCATGACTAATAGAAAACCATAAATCCTTATAACCTAGAACCCCAATACCCTCATCACTAAAAAACCATAAGCACACTACCCCAAAAAACCCAAAACCCTCTTCCATAGAAGCCACTAAGCACTTCACCCCAATCACCACTATAGGCACAAAAACATAAAACCATATACTCTCGTCACTAAAGAAACCAAAAACCTCAATAAAAAATACTCTAAACCCTTGTCCCTAAATATAAAAAACCCTAAACCTAAAAATCCTTAAACTTAAGTCCCCAAAACTGAAAAACCCTCGTCCTAAGAACCCCAAAAAAACAATACCCCAAATATCAGAAAACCATCTGCCCAAATAAAACCCTAAACCATTAGCTCTAAAAACATTTAAAAACTCATCCCATAAATCCCCTAACCCCTAAATCCAAAAAAAAATCTAAACCCTCATCCACCAAAATTCCTAAAGCCTCAGTCTCAAAAAAACCATAAAATGACTACCCTAGAAAAACCAAAAATGTAACCATATTAACAATAAAACTGTATCCCCAGAAATATCATAAACCACCATCTGCAAAAATTCCACAATCCTCATCTCAAAAAAACACACAACCATTCTTTCCTAAGAAAACCCATAACCATCATCCTCAAAACACTTAAACCCACAGCCACCAATACCCTTAAACCCTTAAACCAAATAACCAAAAAATTGTTACTACAAAAACTCCTAAACACTCACCTCAAAAAACCCTAAATTCTAATCTAATGAAACATAAAAACTCCCAAAAATAACTCTAAATCATTCGCCCAAGAAAACTGAAATCACTGATCTGAAAAAATTAGTAATAACTCATCATAAAAAACACTAAACAATAATCCTTAATAACCCGTAATATGTTATCCCCATAACCCCTACACCCTTAGAACCAAAAATACCTAAACCCTAAGCCCTAAATGTCCCTAAACCCTCAAAACCTCAATAAAAAAACTCATCCCCCAAAAAATCCTAAACCCTTAACCTCTAATACCCCAATACCCTCTCCCATAATAAACACCTAAACCCCCAAAACCAAAAACGCATAAACCCTCATTCCCCAAATAACCTAAACCTATATCCCAAAAAAAATTTAATCCCTCAACCTAGAAATAACTAAATCCTTATCCTCCAAAACCGTAAACCCTCTATCCCAAAAAACCATTATCCAATAACCCCATAAAATTAAAAACCCAATACCCTAATGAATCATAAACCCTAATCTATAAAACACACTAAACCCTCATCCCCAATAAACCCTACACATCCAACCCTAAAAACAGTAATCTTTATGATCTAAAAAAATATCTAAACAATATTCCCCCAAAATAATCTTTAAAACTAATCCCCAAAAAACCCTAAACCCCCATCCCTAGAAAATCCAATTATCTCATCCCCAAAAAACCCTAAATCCTCATCGCAAAAAACCCTAAACGGACATCCCCAAATCAGCTAATCCTTCTTCTTATGAAAATAATAAACACTCATTTTCAAAAAAAAAACCCCAAAAACCATAGGCCAAAGCCACCCTAAACCCTCATCCCCAAAATCCATAGACTCTTAAACCAAAAACCCCCAAACCCATATCCCTCAAAACCCTGTACACCTTTGGCCCCATGAAATACTAATCTCTCATACCAAACAACCCAAATCCCTCACCACCCAAAACCAAAAACCCTCAACCCCAAAACCCCAAATAACTCATCCCAAATAAATCCTAATACCTAGTTTCCAAAGAACCCTAAACCCTCAACTCTGTAAAGAAATAAAACCATTGACCTAGAAATCACTAAACTCTCATCCCCAGAAATCACTAAACCGTCAATCCCAAAAAAAAAACAAAACCCTCATCCAAGGATAACCCTAAATACTTAGCCGTAGAAAGCAAGTAATATACATCCCCAAAAAAACCTAATCATTGAACCCTATAATATCCTAAACACTCAGAACATGACAACCCTAAACCATAATTTCAAGAAAACCCTACACCCTTAGCCCCACAGAACCCTAAACCCTCCAACTTATAAAACTCTAAACCTTCTTCCCAAGAAAAACAAAACCCTCATCTTTAGAAAACCAGAATACATCATCTGTAAAATACCCTAAAGACTCATCCATTCATTAACATTAACCCTGATACCTAAAAAAAATTAAAAACTAACACCAGAAAATGTCAAACCCTCAGTCACATAATACCACAAACTCTCATCCCCAAAAAACTCTAAACTCAAACCAACAGAAAACATGTAACCATTAGAATAGGAAAACACTAAACCCTCATCTATAGAAAATAATAATCCATAATCACCAAAATACACTAAACCCTTAACCACAAAAAATACCAAAACTCATATCCATGAGAAACCCTAAAAACATATCCCTAGAAAACACTAAACAACCCAGACCAAAAAACCCTTATTGAACATCCCTTGAAAAACCAAATCCCACAGACCTATAAAAACCTAAACCCTCAGACCAAGAATACCCTAAACCCTATACCCTAGAAAACCCAAATACCTCTTCCATAGAAACCCTTAAACCACCATCTATAAAAAACCCTAAACACTCAAACCCAATAAACCCCAAAAAATCACCCTCATAAAACCTGAAACCCTCCAACATAGAAGACCATAAAACAACATCCCATGAAAATTCTAAACCCTTTGCCCTAGAAAAAAATAGAGAATTTTACATAAAAAACCCTAAACCATCTCACTTGAAATCCTCATACCCAAAGCCTTAGAAAACATCCTCCCAAGAAAATCCTAAATCATTATCCCCATATTTCACTAAACCATCATTCAAAGGGAACCCTATACCCTCATCCCCAAAAAACCCAAAAACATTTGCCTATAAATAACCATAACCATATCCCTAGAAAACCATAAAAACCAATCCATATATAAAAATAATATCACAGTCCCAAATAAACCAAAACACATAGCCCCATATTTCCATATACCCTCAACCCCAAAAAACAATAAACCCTCAGACCCATAAAACCCTAAACCATTAACCATAGTAAACCCTAAACCCCCATTCCTTGAAAACCATAAACTCCCATCCTATAAAACTCTATACCTTTAACCCCATAATATACTAAAAATTCAACCCTAGAAAACATTAAACTGTCAACCCTAGAAAATGCTAATCCCTCTACCCCATAAAATCTACAAACTCTTCCCATAAAACCTTAAACATCATCCCGATAAAAAAATCACTCAACCCATGATAGATATAAATCCTCATTCTTAAGAAAATAATCCCATGGACCCATAAATACCTACACCCCTAGCACTAGAATACCCTAAACCCTCAACCCCAGAAAATCATAATCCCTAATCCCTAGTAATCCCTGCTTTCTTAGCAAAGAAAAACCATTAACCCTCTTCCACAGAAGACCCTAAACTCTCAACCCAAGAAAATAAAAAACCCTCATCCCAAAACCCCAAAAAAAACTTATCCTAACAATACCATAAACCTATTATCCTAGAAAACTCAAAACAAAAAACATGAAATCCCTATACCCTCATCCTAAAAATCCCTAAAACCATATCCCCCAAACCACCAATCATTTATCCCACAATACCATAAAAACAATATCCCCTAAATCCTTAATCCATCATCCCCATGATATCCAATATCCTCAGCCACAAAAAACCCTAAACCCCTAGTGTTATAAACCATATACCCTTAGCACAAAACAATCCTAAACCATTATCCCCAAAAGTCCCTAAATCCAAATCCTCCAAAACCCAATACCCTCTACCTTAAAAAACCCACCACCATCATCCTCAAAAACCCCTAAAACCTCAGCGACCAAAACCCCAAAACCCTCACCCCTCATCCCCAAAATCCAAAAACCTTCATACCTAAAAAACCTAAATCATCACCCCCAAATAATCATAAACCCTCGTACAAAAATCCCTAGACCATCATCCCAAAAAAAACATGATCATTCGACCCTAATAAAACAATAACCCTCATCCCAAAAAACTTATAAACACACCACACAAAAAATACCTAAACCCTCGACCCTAAAATACTAAAACCCTTAATCACAAACCCCCATTTACCCTCACTACAAAAATATTTAATCCATTCACTATAATAAAACCATAAAACCTCATCCCTCAGAAAACCTAAACCGTCATCCCCAAATTCCATAAGTCCTCCCCCAAATCCCCAAAACCATTACCCCCAATAACCCCAAAACCCACAACACCAAAAACCGCTGATCCCCCACCTCAAAAATACCCAAAACACTCATACCTAATAAACCCAAACCCCTCAGTCCCAAAAAATCATAAATCCATCTGACCCAATAATTCCTAATTACACATCCCCAAAAATCCCTAAACCCATAGACCCTATTATTTGCACCATAGTATACTAAATACGCTAGACACTACACAAAAAAATACCTAAATCATTATCCCTATACAAAACCACAACCTAATGTCCCAAAACAAACTCAACCCGAAGCCCCAAAAAACCTGATACCCTAGTCCCAAGCAAACCCTTAACCATAATTAGTAAAAAAAAGTAATCACCATACCCCATAAACCCTTGTACACTCATCCTCGAAAAACCTTGAACCCTTAACCCAAATAGCATTAAACCCTCCAACCCAAAACCCCAAAAGCATCTTCCAGAATATTGATAAATCCACTAACACAAAATTCATATAACCCTAAACCAAAAACCCCAATAAACCATCAACCCTAAAACCCCAAAAACCCCAAAACCATCATTCCCAAAATACACTAATCCTTAAACCATAAATCCAATAATACCTCATCCAAAAAAACCCTAAAACCTCACCACCAATCCCCCTAAACCCTCAAACCCAAAAATCCCTCAACATGCATCCTAAAATAACTAATTCCTAATCTCCATAAAACCATAACCCAACATGCCCAAATATCCATTAAGGTTTGACCATAAAAAACGGTCATCCGTAACAATCCGTAAACCACAATCCACAACGGAAAAAAACCCTCAACACCAAAAAAAATATTGACCCTCATATACATAAATACATATAACCTCATATATAATAAAAACATAAACCCTTATCCCTAGAAACCCTTAAACAACAATCCCCACAAACCCTAAATTCTCATCCCTACAATTCCCTAAACCAACATTCGTTGAAAATTAAATAACGTAACCCCTTGGAAATACTAAAACCATAGCCTGAGAAAACTATAAACAGTTATCCCCTAAAAACATAAACCCTCAACCCCAAAAAAATCCTCAAATCATCATCGCCAGAAAACACTATACCCTCAACCCTAGTCAACCTGACACCCAAATCCTTATAAAAACATAAAATCTCCTCCCAATATAAAAATATAACTTTTTACCCAAAATATACTAAGACATCATCCCTAGAAAACCATAAACCCACATCCCAATGAACCGCTAAACCCTCAGTTGTAGTTAAACCTAAAAACTCATCCCAAAAAGTCCCTATAACCTATCCTCTAACAAATGTAAACAATGATTGAACAAAAACCCAAAACCCACATCCCCAAAAGAACCTAAACCCTCATCCCTAGAAATCAATTAATCCTCTTACCAATAAAAACATAAACCCTAGGACCTATAATTCCTTACACCATGAATCAAATATATAAATAAAACCATATCCCTAAATAGGATAAACACATAGTCCTAGAAAACCCTAAATCCTAAACCCTAGAAAACACTAAACAATTATCCATAGAAAAAAATAAACCTATATCCCTTGAAAAACCAAATCACTATGCCATAGAAAACCCAAATCTCTAATCCCAAATTACATCTAAACCATCATCCTTAGATAACCATTATCCCTCAGCACCAAAAACCCAAAACCATTATCCCAAGAATAACCTAAACCATTGGAAATAGAAAACCATAAATCCCCATCCTCATAAAACCGAAAATCTCAAATCCAAAAAATCGATAAACCCTATGTTCCACTAAAACCTAAACATTATACCAAAAAATACCCAAAACCCCCATCTACTAAAACAAAAAACTCCTCTTACCATAAAAACACTATACCCTTAAACCCTAGAACCCTGAACCATCATGAACCAAAAACCAAAAACCCTCAGTACCCTGAATCCCTAAACCCACTTCTGCAAAGAAACTCTTAAACCCTTAGCCCTTGAAAATTATAATCATTTAGCCCAGAGTATAATACAATATCTTCCCAAAAAACCCCCAATTCCTCTACCCAAAAACATCTAATCCATAAATTATATAAATAACCTTAAACACTCATCCCCAAAATTCCATGAACTGCCATCCCCAAAAAGTCAGCAAACAACATTCCAAAATAAATTTAAAAATCATCCACAAAATACATAAACCCTAAACCATAAAAACCCTAACCTTTGGCCCATAATACCTATTATCACCCATAAAAAACCCTAAATTCCAAGGTCCAAAAATACTTTAAATCTTCTCCTCAAAAACCCCAAAACCCCTAACTTTAAACCCGTAAAACATTAATATAAAAAACCCCTAAAACATCATTACAAAATACCCTAGTCTCTCACCACCTAAAAATTCTAAAATGTTGGCTCCTATAATACATAAACCCTCATCTCGAAGAATACTGACCCTTCAGCCCCAAAAAATCCTAAACCCTCAACCCCCAAATCCCTTCAACCCTCAGCACCCATATACCTAACCCCCTAACCCTAAATTGTCATCCTTAAAAAACCCCTCAACCCCCATACACCCTTAGCCAAAAAATTCCATAAAACGTCATCACAAAAATCATTAATCGTACTGCCCCAAACACCACTAAATCCTCATCCCCATAAATCCCCAAACCCTCATCCCCAAATCCCATAGAACACTCAGCCCAAAAAACCCAAAACCCAAATCGACAAAACCCAATAACACCTTCACCCCAAAAATACCCTAGTCCCTCATCCATTAAAAACCTTAAACTACCAGCTACATTGAACCATAATCCCCTAGCCACAAAAAAACCATAACCCTGATCTTCAAAAACATTTAACCCTCATTCCAGAAACCCCATACCCCCTTAGCTTCAGCAAAACCTAAACCAAAATTCCTTGAAATACCAAATAACATATCCCAAGAAAAACCCAAAACCAAAATACCTAAAAAAACATAAATCATAATCCAAAAAATAACCTAAAATCTCATACCTAAAAATATTATTTAACAATAGAAAAAAATACAAAACCAAAATCCCAAAAAAAACACTAATCTTGGGTCCTCAGAAATACTAAATCCTTATCCCCATGAAACCCTATACCCCAAACCCCATGAAAATGTAAACCCTAAACCACAATTAACCCTAATTCCTCCGACCCATGAAACCCTGAACACTTATCTACAAGAAAACCTAATCCATCCTCCACAAATATCCCTAAACCCTAATCCTACTGAAACCCCAAACACTAATCCCCAAGAACCAAAAACCCCTCAACCCCATGAAACCTTAAACCCTCATCCCCAATAAACCCCAAACCCTCAATCAAAATCAACCCTAAATAATCATCCCAATGATAACCTAAACCCTTAGCCCTAAGAAACTCCCATCACTAAGGGATAATAAACTCTATACCCACAGAAATAAGAAACCCAAAACCTGCATCCCAAATAATCCATGAACCCACAACCCCAAGAATCCCTAAACATTCATCCCCAATAAATACCCAACCTATTATACAAAAAACCCATATCCCTCATCCCTAAGAAAACCCGAACACTTAGATCTAGGATTCTCTAAAACATTTATCCCCAAGAAACCCTGAAACCTCTACACCATGAAATACTAAACTATCTTCACAAATAATCCATGAACCCTAAAAACAAAGAAACATTGAATGCTCAGCCGATGGGATCCCAAAATACCCATCTCCAAGATGACTTGAACCCTCATACCCAAGAAACCCTGAATCCACATCCCCATGAATCACTGACTCCATATCCATTAGATACATTGAAATATATGCTCTATGAAACCTAAATAGTAATCCAAAAGAGAACCTAAACTCTCATCACCAAGAATGCATGAACTCAAACAACAAGAAACAATAAATGATTAGTACCATGTAACCATGAACACTAATTCTCAAGAGACCATGACCCATTATCCCAAATAGACCATGAAAAAAATCCTATGAATCCATGAAACCTTAGTCCCAAAATACCAAATACCTCATCCCACTGAAACCCTGATCCCTAATCCACAGAAATCCAGGAATCCCTATCCCCATGAATCCCTAAACACGCACCCCAAAGAATCCATAGATCCTGGTCCCCAAGAAATATTGAACCCCACCCCAATAATCACTAAAACATTATCCTAAAGTAACCAGAAACCCTATGAACTAACAATCCACGATCACAATCTCTATGAAACCCTCAACCCTCTGCCCCAAGAATCCGTAAACCCTAATTCCCAGGAAACCCTAAACCCTCATCCCAATAAACCTGGAACCCTCATCCCCAAGATACCTGAACCCTCAACCTAAGAAACTATGAACCCATAGATAGAAGAAAAAATGAATGAATAGTCCCATGAATCCATTCAACCAAAACCCCAAGAAAACCTTAACCCTCTTCCTCAAGAGACTTTATACCCTCATCTCCATGAAACTGTGGACCCTCATCACCATGTAACCATGAACCCTCATCCTCAGAATTACATGAACTCCATGTCCTGTAAAACCTTGAACCCTCATCCCTCTGAAACCATCAACCCTCTTCCCATGAAACCATGAACCATCATCCCTATGAAACCCTAAAATCTTGTTCACAAGAAACCCAAAACCCTCATCCCGAAAAAACACAAGACCCTCATCCCCAAGAAACACTCAACCATTAGTCAGATGAAACTGTGAACATATATTCCCAAGAAACTGTAAACCCTAGTTTCTTAAGAAACCATGAACCCATAGACCTACAAAATTGTGAACCCTCTTAAACAAGATTCTATTAATCCTCATCACTAATAATTTATAAACCAAAATCACTAAGAATCCATTAACCCTCATCCAAAAAATAACTTGAATGATATCTCTAAAAAATCCTTCATCCATCATCCCTAAAATACCTCAAACCCTCACCCAAAAAAAACATGGAACCCTTAACATGAAAAATCTCAGAACCCATAGCCCAAAAAAATCATGAACCATCAAATGCAAAAAAACCTAAACCCTTGGCCACAAAATCAACAAACTCTAATCCCAAAAGTTCATAATCACTCATCCCTAAGAATCCCAGACCCCCAACCCCAAAAAACCCTCAACCCTCACTTATGAAAAACCATGAACCCTATGACCCAAAATTCCCTGAACCCACATATGCACAAAAACGTTGTACCCTCAGCTTCTAAAACAAGAACCCTTATCCCAGAAAAACCCTGAACCTTTAACACTAAAAAAACCAGAACCCTCAACCCCAAAAAATACTACAACCCCAACCCATAAAAACCCTGAGCCCTAAACCCTAGATACCATAATCCCCCATACCTCAAACAACCATAAACACTTAACCCAAAAAAACCATAAACCATCATCCCAATAAACCATTACCCACATTCCCGAAAAACAATAACATGAACCATCATCCCCCAAAAACCAATACCCCTTAGCCCTAAAAACCATGATCCCAGGGTACCAAAAGACATAGAATCGTCTTCACCAAATACTTTGAACCCACGGTGCCAAAAAAACCCCTTATCCCCAAAAAGTGTAAACCCTCATCAATAAAAAAACACATAACCCTCATCCCTAAAAAATCCAATCCCCTCATTCCCAAGATAACATTGATCCCTAATCCCCCAAAACCACAAACCCATCAGCCCCAAATATCCTTGAACCCTCATCTCAAATCTACCTGATACCACATTGAAAAATAAAACTATAAACACACATGTCCAAATAAAAGAACCCTTTTCCCAAAAAACCTCTCACCTACACCCGTAAAAAACATTGAACCATTAGTCTGAAAAACTCTTGAACCATCTGGTAAAAAAACCTAAACCTACATCGGCAAAAAAACATAATCCTTCTTCCCCAAAAAACCCTAAACCCTCATCCCCCAAAAAACTAAATCTCTAGACCCAAAAAACTATTAAGGTTCATCTTGAGAAGACTCGGAACCCCAAGACCTATAAAAAACTAAAACCTTATCCCTTTAAACATCATAACCATGAACCACAGAAATCCCAGAACACCCAGTCCCAAAAAACCATAAAACAATAGCACCAGAAAAATATAAACTCCTATCCCAAGAAAACTAAACCCTCAAACCCCATATTAAAAAAACTAAAACCCTCATCCACATTAACTCTAAACCCTTAGCCTTTGAAACCCACAAACCATTGTCCCATGAAAAACCACATCCCTCAGCACCATAAAAACACTTAAAACACAACTTATGAAAAACCTAAACCCTCAACCCTAGAATACCTTGAACACTCATTACCAATAAACCATGATACCTCATATCTATAAAACGATGTAAGCTTATGCCTAAAAAACCCTAAACTATCATCTAAAAAAATTATGAACTCTAAACACCAAAAAATCGAAAATATTTATCTCTAAAAAACATTTGAACTGCATCCCCAAAGAACATTGATCACTTTTTCCAAAAAAAAAACATGCAAACCTAATTCCCCCAATCACCTAAAAACTCATCTCTAATAAATCATAAACATTCATCACCAAAAAATTCTAAAGCCACGTCCCCCATCCCCCCAAACTGTAAAAAATCATCAGAAAAACCTAGGAACCTCAGCCCCCAAAATTCTTGAACCCCAAACACTAGAAAATCCAAAAATAGAAACCCTAGAAGACCCTCGAATATCATCTCCATGAAACCCACCACACCATCCCTAAAACACCGTCAACCTTTAGCCCTAAAAAATCCAATACCCTAGGTCCTATGAAACCCTCGACCTCAACCCCAAAAACCCTCACTTTCCTCTACCCCATAAAAACCTCACCTCTCAACCCCAAAGAACCCAACAATATCTTTCTATTAAAACCATAATCCCTAAACCATAGAAAACCCAAAACCCAAAGACCTAAGAATTATTAAACCCTCATTTCATGAATACCCTCAACCAATATCCCCAAAAAATCAAAAAACCCTAATCATTGAAAAATCATAACCATCACCCCAGAAACCCATGAATCCTCACCCATAGAAAAACTAAAATCCTCTTCCATAGAAAACCTTAAAGCCTCATCCTGAAAAATATTAAACCATTATCCCCAGCAAACCCTTAACCATCTGCAAAAAAATATAGTAGAACCTCAACCCTATAAATCCTCATATCCTCAGCCCCTAAAAAACATGAACCCTCTTCTCAAAAAAAAACCTAAACCCTACACCCCAAAAAACACAAAAAACTTTTCCAAAAAAATCATCATACACTCATCCCAAAAAAATCCTAATCTCTTTGTCCTAAAAAACCCAAAATAATCATCCCCCTAATACCGAATATGAACTTCGATAAAATAAAAAAAATGTTCATCCCACAAAAACCCTAAACCCTCCACCCGAAAAAAATTAAACCCTGAGACCCAAAAATCCAAAAAACCCTCATCTCTAAAACCCCTAAATATTTAGACACCAAATACCATGAAAACACACCAAAAAATTCTCAATTCCTCAGTTCCAAAATATCTAAACCCCTCAACCCCAAAAAACCCTAAACCATTATTCCCAAAAAGCAAAAAAACCCACATTCCCATTAAATCCAAACATGTTAGCATCAAAATCGTTAAATGCATTCTCTTAAAATATTATATACGATATTTTCGGAAAACCCCTAAAACCTCATCCCTAAAAAACCCTAAACCCATAGTCCAATAAACTCAAAAACCTGTTTCCAAAGAATGACTATACCAACTGCCCAAAAAAACAATCTACCCTTATCCCATGAAACCCTCATCCCAATGAACCCCTAAACCGCCATCCCTATGTAACCCTAAACCCTCAATCGAAAAAATTATATACCATTAGACCCAAAAAACCTAAAACCTCATCCTTAAAAAACCCTAAACCATCATCTGAAAGAAACCTCAAAACCCACATCCCCAAAACCCTAAAGAATCAGCACCATAAAACCTAAACTCTCAACCAAAAAAGACTATAAACCCTCATCCCCAATAAAAAAATTAAACAGACATCAAAAAACTAATAAAACCTCATTCCTAAAAAAATATAATCCATCTTCCCCCAAAATCCTAATCCCATATTCCCAAATACTCAATTGTATTACCCCGAAAAATTTCAAACCCTCATACGCAAAAAACCATTAACACCCATACCCAATAAATCCTAAACCCTCATCCCTTGAAAACCATATGCTATAAAACCCCCAAAAAACATCTAAACCCTCACCCAAAAATAAAATAATCCTTCAACTAGAAATCCCCTTATGCTTAGCCCAAGAAAACCATAAAACCTCTTCCATATAAACCCTTAAGCCCTCATCACTAGAAAACCATAAAGCCATGTCAGTAGAAAAAAATAAAAAATCATCCCCAAACAAAAATTATCACTCATCCCTTGAAAACCCTAAACCATCAGCCCTAGAAACCCCTAAACCCACTGGGATTGAAAACCCAAAAAACTCATTCCAATAAAATCATGAACCCTATTCCCTAGAAAACCCTAAACCCAGAGGACAAGAAAACCCTAAATCCAGATCCCATGTAAAATATAACCCTTTTCCCTAGAAAACACCAAACCCACATCCCCCAAAAATTCCTAAACCCTCAGCCCCATGAATCCCTAATCCCTCACCCCATGAAATCACTAAACCATCATCCCTATAAATCTATAATGTATCATCACCAAAAAACCCAAATACTATTTCCATAGTATACCATAAACCCTTAGTCCAATAAAACAAAAAACCCACAATCCTAAAGATCCTAAAATTCTAACTTTAAAAAACCCCAACCCTCAGTCCTAGAAATCCCTAAATTTTCATCCCTAGAACTCCCTACACCTTCATACCAAGAAATTCCAAAACCATCATCCCGAGAAAACCCTAAATCCACATCCCATAAAACTACTAAAAACTCATCCATAGATAATCCTAATTCCACAACCTTGGAATACCCTAAATCTTTACCCCTATAAATAGTATAAATTATTCTCTAAAAAAACCTAAAATCTCACCCCTAGAAAACCATTAACACACATTCCCAAATGACCCTTAACCCTCATCCACATAAAAAACCTGATCCCTCTACCCCAAAAAAACCATGTACCCACATACCCAAAAAACCCTATACCCTGAACCCCAAAAAACCATCAACCATCAACCGAAAAAACTCTAATCTTGTATCCGAACTAATTCACAAACTCTCATCCCCAAAAATCATATACACTTAGCCACCAAAATTTTTAAACCATCTATTAAAAAGAACAATAATTCCTCATCCCCCAAAAAACTCGAAACCATCATCCCTAATAAATATTAAACCCTCAGCACCAAACAATCCCAAAATACAAATCCGGAAAAATACCTAAAAATTCCGACCCAAGAAACAGTAAACAAATTTTAAAAATATACCCAATCCCACTGCCCCAAAAAATCATAATCTCTTAGCTCAAAAAAACCCTTAATCCTCAACTCAATAAAACCATAAACCCTCCTAAAAAAACCCTAAACCCACTTCCCCAATAATAGAAATACATATTCCCCCAAAACACCTCAACAAAAACCCCTTGAAACCCATAAACCCTCCAAACCATAGAACTCTTAACCCTCATCCTATAAAAATTTTAACCACTATAACTAAAAAATAGTAATCCATAAGCCCCAAAGAACTAATCCCCCATCCCTACAGAAACCCTAAACACTTATACTCAAAAACACTAAAAACATAGCCCCAAAAAACACTAAAACCCAATATTGAAAATTACATAATCCTATTACCCCAAAACCATAAACCACCAGGCCCAAAATTCACTAAAAACTTATAGGAAAATAACCCTATATCCTCAGCCCAAAAACCCTTAACACTCAAACAAAAAACCATAAACCCTTTCCCCAAAAATCCTTAACTGTCATCCCCAACAAACCTAAACCCTAATCCCCAAAATATTATAAACAAATTCGAGAAAATTACCAAACCTAGATAAAAAAAACATAATCCCTCATCCCCAAAAACATAAAATATTCTACCCAAGATAACCAAAAACCATCATCCCTAAAACCAGAAAACTCTCAGCCCCGAAAAAACCCATATCCGTCATCCTTAGATAACTCTATCCTCTCACCTAGTAAGACCCAAAACCCTCATACCCTGTGGATCATAAACTCGTATCCCCATAAAACCCTAAAAACGTAGCTCCAAATAACTATAAACCCTCATTCCTAGAGAACTACAAACTCCTATCCCAGTTAAACCATAAACCCTCAGCCCAAAAAACCCTAAACCCTCTTCCCTGGAAATCACTAATCTATTATCCATTTAAAATACAAATCCTTGATCCACTGAATCCCAATATAATTATCCTAATAAACCCCTAATCCCCCATACATATAAAAACCAAAGCAATGTTCCCTAGAGAACCCAAAAACAGTAGCCTCAAAAATTTTAAACCCTCATACCAAAAACCCTAACATAGATCTTGAGAAAATCCAAAAAAATCAGCCTTAGAAAACCATAAACTCTTAGCCTGAGAAACACATAAACCATTAGCCCCAAAATATCCCAATCCCATATAAAAAATACCCTAAACGTCATCCCTATGAAACAAAAAACCATATACCTCAAAAAAACATAAACACTTACCCCAAGAAAACCTTATACCTCAACCCCAACAAACCCTAAACCCAAATCCCCAGAGAACCATAACCCCACATCTTATGAAAACACAATACCCTAATCCCTAGACGACCCTGCACACTCATCCCAAGAAATCCCTAATCTAATATCCCAATAAAATCATAAACCACAAACATAAAACCACATTTAACAATGAACCCCCAAAAATTCTAAACCATGAGGCCCATAAAATAATAATCCCTTATCCACAAAATACCCTAAAAACAAATCCACATAAATAATTAAACCATCATCCCTAAAAAACACTAAACCCTTATCCATAGAAAAACTAGAACCCTTATCCACGACAAAACCTAAATTTTAATCCCATGAAAAACCAAAACCCTTATCTCTAGGAATCCCTAACCCCCATCCTTAGAAATCCAAAAACCCTCTTCCCCAAAAAACCCCTCCTCCCTCTTCCCACGAAACGCTCAACCCACACCACAAAAAAACCATCAAACCTCATCTTGAAAATAACCTAATACCACATCGCAAAAAAAAAACATAATCAACCAACCCTAAATATTTATAATCCCTCATCCCCAAAATAACCCTACACCCTCATCCCCAAATAACAATAATCCCTCTCACTGAAAATCACTAACCCCTAAGATTAAAAAATAATCAAGCCGAATACCAAAAAGATAATATATCCTTATCCCCAAAATAACTAAAACATATTCCCCCAGAAACCGTAATTCCTTATCACAAGAAAAACATTCATCCCTGAGTGTAGCTTCATATAATTGTGGATGTGATGATATTTTCCAAGATATCATGAACATTAAATTTGACAGAAGGGAAAGTAATTAACTAGTGGTTTCTTTGTAAATATGATATTTGTAACATTTAAAAGTGTTATATTTATACATGGTTAATGAAATAAGGGGTTACACGTGTGTCCCATTGAGTTTCAGTAGCACCGAACCCTTGATAATCAAGCATGTAATGGATGGAACAACACATGATTTGTCTGAAATCATAAAACCCTTCTAGTAGTAACACTAAAGATGATCTAGTGGACATTGAGGTGTTACATTATATGGTATAACAATATGATTGGATCCATATGACCTGTTAGATTCTTCCATGTTCTTCACAGAGGAATTTCACATCGGTTGCGCTTGGTCAGTAAAATTTTGCTCCTAGCGTGTGTGAGGGTGTTTCCTTGGAAGTGGTGAGTGAATGGTTGTAACACAGTTTTCCAAACCATTCAAGAAAATCATGATCCACATTTAATAGGTTTGAATTATCATCTTTCCTCTAGAACATTTTTCATTTGGCCCTCTTTCAATTCCCATCTTGAACATGTATTATCACACCATGATCTCTCCATATCCCCTAATCTAGCCATGGATACTACTCCTCAATATTGAATATGAATCAATTATTCCACCTAATCTATCTAATACTGACATGTTTGAGCCATGATCCATTGGTTTCATGGGATGAAACAAATTTATTGGGATTAACTGGGAGACATTTAGTAGTTTATATTGTGTATGTGAACTTTATAAATATGTAATTACTATCCCATGCAAGCAAACCATTATATAAGAGACTGGTATAATTTTATAATATTGTAAACATAAAATGTATTGAACATATACTTTAAATGAATGGGTTACCTATGGACCTTCTATGTGACACGACCCAAGTAACTTGGTACTAATGGTTTCATTTCATTAGATAAATCCAATTACAGAAGATTTGAAATTTTAACTGTTATAGGTTGAATTTTTTTGGTTTGTTCATTTTAATTAATATGAAAAAATAATGTTACCTTTGTTACGGATCTTATCGTTATTTATTTGGCATGAATACCCATATCACTAAATTTCTAAATTGACAACTGGACCCATGTAGGACAGTTGGGGAATGTCGCTATGAGACAACCTTTTGAGGGTGCATAAATATTTTTTTAACTAATAATTTCAGGTTTTATGATTAATAACCCATGTTGGTAAAGTGGGACCCTCATAAGAGACAATTATTTCAATATACCATAGTATTTACCCAATTTTTTATATGTTATACTATACAGTGATTGTCATTTAATGAGTCTTTAACTTCTTATATGGTTTCAAATACAGTTGTATGGTTGAATCAAACCTAAAAAATCCCTTTCTTAATTTATAAAAGACATCATCTCTTTTTTATCTATATTTATATGAATAATTAATTAATTTCAAAGAAAATAAAATAATAATGGGTTATTTCCTTGGTATATTGAAATTGAATATTTTACTAAGGAAACTATGAAATTCTATAGATAAATGAGTGATGTTAAAATGGATTTTATCAAATAAAAGTCCAAGTTATGGTGGGATGTCACTTAAATAAATGATTCATTGAAGTATGTTTTATAGTTCCTATCTATGTTTCCATGTAGAGTTAAAAAATTTAAGTACCATGAATTGACCTTATTACTATTACAAGATGTTTTGAGTTAAATACATTAAATGATTAAGGTAAAATGTGAATTATTGAAATGATTTAAAATGGAACTGGTAGAGGATTTCTTATCTTCAACCATCATGTAAGGGTAGTCTAAAATTTTCTTGATTGATTCCATAGAATAGAAAAATGAGCATTTCATATTTGATTTTATATCTTTTTTCAGGTTTCATTTAACCTATGTGATAGGTTGGTAAGTCTAGTGATCTTATCTGGGTGACCTAATTATCTAGTTCAGGATTCTTGTTGAGTCTGGAGATAAATTGAGCTAGGTTGTTCCCTCAAAAAGTAAAAAATATTTCAATGTGGATAAGAATATTTTTAAAATGTCAGTTGTAATTTGGGAGTCGTTTGTCCCTCGAAGGACTCATAGTCTCTAAATATACACCTTGATTTGATGTGCTGGCATGATATTTTTAGCCATTATTATGGGTGTGAGAATCAAGTAATACTCAGTTTAACACCACTGTCAGGTTATATTATATTTTATACAAGTTGATATGTCGAGCATGTACATAAATCAGGGAGAGTGTTGGGAATACATCTTGCATGAATCTAGTATAGCACACGTGTAAATCACTTGTCTATCTCTCATTTCATCATCTTGGAAACTCCTAATGGGGAGGGGGTCAAATCAAAAAGTAATATATATCATATGATGTAGAAGGGTACAACCATGGAAGGAGAATTGTAAAGGGTTAATATTATTTTTCTAAATTGTATGGGATAGAAATATATGAAAATGTTGTGGTGCTCGGATGGAATCATGACGATCAAATGGATGGATGTGTAAAAAAACCTTTGAAATCATTTCTGGTCATTGATGGACATCATTGGATGTGATTGAGTGATTATGTGGTGCCTTTGGTGGATATGATTTGGAGATTGTATAATGGTCATACATCAGAAGGTGAGGTTGAGATTCCTTAATATAAGTTGACTAGTAGTTGTGAAACATTCATTCCATTAGTAAATGGTTATGATGGGTAGGAAACCATATATATCACTTTGTATTGAATATGAATGAGGTGTCCCAGGACTTCTCAGAAATTCAGGAATGTCCTCTTCTTGTAAGCATGGTTTGGTGGTGATCATGTCCCCTATTGTGATATCGTATGGGTACACTAAGAGGGAATCATTTATATATGGTTCTAAATTCAAATTCTATTTCGAATGATAAATTAAATATGTGGGAGATTTTTCCTACAAAATGAATAGTTTAGAGTCATGGTTTGTACTGATGGATACTTGGGTTCCTTGTAGGAATTCCTTTGTTTGAATCATGGACATTAACTAGTTCATTGGAATGATTATTGTTCGGTTTAGACACTGTTCTAATATGTGGTCATTTCATAGAGGTATCGATTTCTTACCTCTAAGATCTAGAGTATAGAATACCTTCAATAAACTCTTTATGCTCTAGTTTATGATTTCAATGGTACATTGGTTCTAATCAGGCTTGAATGGGATGTTTTATGTGTGATTATCCAAGTATTCTTGATAGGTTAAATGCCTCTGTTTTGATATGGCATGATAATATAATTGAATGTTTTGATTAAGACATAACTAGATGTCTATTATGATCTTTAGTGGTTCTGATCGAAGGAATGGATCGGTTCAATGGAAGAATTAATCATATTTATGTTTGAGTTGTGTTTTCCATATAAGGGATATTTTTATAATATTAATCCAAATTTTGGAAGATATGTTTTCTTTCTATATTGATAAATATGTTCAGTGAGAAACCATTTTGATCGTGCCATCAGATTAAAATTAATTCAATGTAAATTTTGACTATGTATTTTCTTGGAACAATCTAGTGAACTAGACTATGTGAGTCCAATTTTTAGTTGACCCTTTAAACGAATAACAGTTTTTGTTAGGTCTGTTGTTGTGATTCCATAAGAACACTTAATAGACAATATTGATGGTGGAGGTAATGTGTCTCAAAATTGGAGATTAAAATGGTATAAACTATGGTTGAAATGACCATAGGCCAGATGTTAAAAATGACAATGGGATCGTTTCATGGGTTGGATGGTCTCAAATAAGCATCATCTCGATGATTTAGTCTTGAATATGAGTGTTAGTTTGTGTTTCAATGGATTATGTATTGTATTTCAAGTCTGATGGATTGTGGTTAGTTGGTCATTTCAAAATGCAACAATTTTTTATGAGAAAAACATGCTACACAAGTTGGTCAGGAATTGTTATTATTGTTCCCTGAGGATTCTTGTGGACATGAAACTATGAGGCCCGCCCTTAGAAACTATGAAATTGACCTAGTGGGTTTGGAGGTCTCACACTGTTTAGTCTAATTATGCATGAGGACCCGTATGGCCATTCAAATTTTTGTGGGTTCATGATAAAGAATTTAATCATGGGCTCCACATGGTTATTGAATCTATTTACATTGCCTATGCATGAGGGTTCCTTGGGTAGTGATGAGTGCACGATAGGCTTAGGGTTTGGCCAACTATTAAACCCAACTATTTGTCTCACTTAATTGTATGAATTTAATATTAACCCCTACATTTCTTATTTGTTTCACCTATATTTCTCTTCTACTCATCCATCCACAACATCCCACCATGAGCTCTCCTCCCCCCTCATCAATCCATGGATTCCACTCATCCATCCTGAGTCAAAATAAATCATTGTTCATCACATTGAAATCATATCAGTGAGACTTTGAATCAACGATCCTTCTTTAATAATTTATTTTTCCATAATAGGTTCTATCTTCATGTGTGTTAATTTACCTAGTTTTCAAGGTGAATCTCATTTTGATTAATTTTTCTCAAACCGGAACAATTCAAGCCTCCATATTGGATGAGTTGACCATAGTTTCTATAAGGTAGGTGGTTTATATATTGTTTACTCATTTTTTCATTTAATAATGTACCATTATTGTTCCTCATTCCATATATTTCTAGAAGATTTTTTTTACTTATTAAATGCTTTAAAATAAATTCATATAACACCATGGATTGTTTATAACCATCTAGATATAGTTTTAGGTTATTACCTCCACCTAAACCACCACATTAGGATGGATTATAAAATATAATCATAGAGTATTATCATTATCTAACATATTCATAGACCCCACTTGGTATGTGTTAGGATAAATTATATTAATGTAATTAATATATTGAGATAAATGAACTGTTTGACAAAATTTTTATTTTTATAATAAAACCCTTCCTTTAGTGGTGTTATATTCTAAACTAAAAAGCGAAGGATTTTTTCATATCATTATTTTCATTATGTAATGGTCGAATCCCATTCCTTTTGTGGTTGTTTTTATTTGTATGGCATTCTTATCACGTGGAAATTTTTATTTATTGAAATGATATTATTTAATGGAACTCTTATAGAGTTTAAGAATTGTGACATGATTATATTGTATACATAGCCCTCCTCCAAATATCTGGTTACCAATAAATGGAATGATTATGACAATGACATGATTCTTTTATAACCAAATAATAAATGGTCTCTTTTATTATTTATAAGTGGATGTAAATTAATGTAACAGATGAAAAAATGTCCTTTATTTAATGTTTAAATTAATAATATTAAAAAGCTTACACTATGCCTTGAGAGATGTCGATTCCTTCTTTAAAAACATCTGGATAAGGGCCTACAGGGAAAGTGGATTACCACATATTTACTAATTATAAAATTGGACCTCTTGTAGGGTTGTTGGCCCTATAAACTCGCACCCCCTATTCAAGTATGTTGTCATGTTGTTCATGTAACATTTAATGTTGGGAAAGATGATCCATACATGATTAGCAGGTTAGGTAGGAACCTCCTCGCTATTTATTCTTAACACTCGAAATGGTGTCCTATATTTATTATGAAATTTTGGAAAGTACATTTAATATTTTGTTACACATGATCCTTTCGAATTATGACACATACATATTATTGTTATTATTATGAGTAGTTTTACGCATTGATGTAGAAATTGTGCCTTAGGTCCGGGTTAAAACAACATATCCATGTATATGGATATAAAAACAATAATTTCTATAGTTTATATAGATATATGTATACATCTATATATATATATGTATTTGTGTTTGTGTGTAAATTTATATTCATAGGTATTCTTTCTTAGGCCGAAGCATTAGGGTTGGATAGGTATCCTTAAGGAATCTGTTCAAGACTATTCAATTTTATTTATATATTAACTATTTTTCATGTTATACATACATGCCTCATCTTCGTATGTCTTGTTTTTATTACTTGTCTTGTCCATTAAATATTGGAGCAAAAGATAACATGACTAAGCCAGTACATAGGATGATCATGGAGATCACCCTAGGGGATTTTATTTCTTTTTCCCCTGTTCATGGTTTGTATCACCTGATGTATTGTTTTCTGTTTTAGATCATAAACCTCCATCATGATGTTCATACATTTTTTTATAGTGGAATTTTTAATTTCATATTATTTATTAGTTAATATTATATTTATCTTCTATTTCTCTATCATTTATTTATTAATGCTTCTGTTGCCTATTCATTTACCTTTGACATACCATAGTGGTTCATTGAACCAGAGGGTATAATATCCCCACTATACCATTAGAGGACCCTTTCTACTAGTGGATAGCCTTTGGTGTATAGGGAGACGTTCTTGAGGAAATGTGGTTAGTCAGTCCCATCAGGGCGTTGAACTCATCACTTGAAAAACCTCAAACATTATCCATAAAATACCCCAAACACTGATCCACAAAAACCATAAACCCTTAGACTAAAAAACCCAAAAATATTAGCCTTTAATACAAAAATCCCACTACCTAGAAATGGATAAAAACCCAACCAAAATATCCCCTCATCCCTCATCACAAAAAAATCCCTCTACCCATAGTCCCACATAAATGAAAACCCTCATATCCCAAAAAACCCAAATCCACATAACAACAAACCCTCAAACCTCATACCCAATAAAAATAAAACCTCAGCCCCAAAAAAACATCATATCTTAACCCTACAGAAAACCCTTAACCCTCAACCATAAAAAAATTATAACCCTTAACACCCAAAAATGCTTCAAACCACTGCCTCAAAAAAATAGTCAACCCTCAACAATGAAACCCTAAAACTAAACCCCCCAAAACCCTCTGTAAAATGAATCCCCAAAAAACACTTCGTAATATGAGTCCCCACAAAACCCTCAACCAACATCCATAAAAAACCAAAACCATCAGCAACATAATATACTAAACCTTAAACCAAAATAAACCTAAACCTCATCCCCCAAAAACCATCAACCCTCATACCTAAAAATCCCTCAAACCACAAACCAAAAAAACTATTAACCCTCGATCCAAAATTCAATTAAAATTGTTCCCCATAAAACCATAAACCTAGAGTCCAAAAACCCCCAAACTATAGAAAAAAAACTAAAACATCATTTCTTAGAAACCCTCAACCCCCACGATGAAAAAACCAAAAACCATCATCCCCTGAATATCCATAAAACTGATTCCATAAAAAATGTTAAACCCTTATCTCTCCCTCCCAAATGACCCTCAACCCCGACCCCTAAAAAAATCAAAACCCTAAACCAAAAAAACCCTCATCAATAAACCCAAATATTTTTAAATTCTCGAACCCAAAAAACCCTAAATATTTATCCCCAAGAAAACCTAAACCTACATCCCTAGATAATTATCACCACTCAACCCCATCAGACACAGAACATACATCCCCAAAAAATACATAACTATCAACCCTACAAATTCAACAACCCTATTCCAAAAATCAACCTCATTCTAGTGGCCCCAAAAAGATAAACCCTCATCCCCTATAGGGCCTCAATCCCCATTCCTAAAAAACCACAAACACTCATGCCCAAAAAACCCACAACAGATAACCCCAAAAAACCCTCACCCCTTAGGCCAAAAAAACATCTACCCTACTCCACAAAAAACCCTAAACCATCACCCTCAAAAAAACCTACATGATAAACACAAAAAAATCCTCTTCTATCAGCTATAAAGAATGATAAAACCTCATCCCAAAATAACCCCTAAACTCACAGCCCTAAAAAAATCCTCAACCTTCTCCATCAAAAAAGCATAAACCGCCAGCACCAAAAATCCTTAACCCCAAACCCTAAACATCAAAAAAGCATATACACTTTGACTAAAATTCCATCCACCAATAGAACCGAAAAACATTCAACCCTTATATCCAAAACACTATCAACCCTATGTCCCAAAAAACCCTCAACCCAATGCCCCAAATAACCCAAAAAACTCTAACCTCAAAATCCATGAACCCTCACACGCAAAAAATATTTATTCTATAGCTACAAAAAACCATACACCATTATACCATAAAATTCCTCAACCATTATTTGATAAAAAATAGAAACTGTAATCCCCAACAAACCCTATACCCAAATCCCCAAAAATCCTCAAACCATTGACAAAATAAAACATGAAACCTCAAACAAAGAAAAAATTAGACATTTGGGCCCAAAATAACAACAAACCTTACCCCTAAAAAATAAACCCTCTACCACAAAACTATAAACAACAATCCCCAAAAAACCCTCATCCTTCAACCACTAATATCACTCAACCCTCAACACCCAAAAAAATCATCCCAAATCATAAAGACCACCTAAACCCTTACCTCCAAACAACCTTAAACCCTTTGTCCCAAAAAACTCACATCTCTTAAAGCCAAAATAATCCCTAAACCCTCACCACCAAAATACCCTTCAACCCTCAAACCTAAAAATAACAAAATCCTTATCCCCAAAATACAGTAAAATTACATTTCCAAAAAAACATAAACCATCAACCAAAAAAAACCTAAACCCTCCGTCCTACAAAAAAACCCTGAACCCTAAGGCACAAAAAACCGTAAACCATCATCTTGAAAATACCCTCAAGCCTCATCTATAAAAAACCCAAAAGAATTATCCCAAAAAAATCTCAACCATCATCCAGAAAAATCATCAACCATTTTCACCATAAAACACAAATCTCATAACACAAAAAACCACTAGCCCAAAAAACCCTCATCCCTTAGCCCCAAAACCCTCAACCCTAAGAACCCAAAAAAAATCCTCAACCCCCAACCCCAGAAAACCGTTAACCCTCAACTTTAAAAGACACTATGCCCACATCCTAGAAAAACACTCAGTCTTCAGCCCCAAAACCCCAAAACCCTCATCACAATAATCCTTCAACCCTTTTCCCATAGAAACCCCTCAACAATCAGCCCCTAAAAATCCTAAACACTCATTCCTAAAAAATCCTCAACCAGCATTCCCAAAAACTCCACCACCCTCATCTCCCAAAAAAAACTATCCTCAGACATAAATATATTAATATCATCAGGCCCAAAATCCATTAACCTAGAGCCCCAAAAAATCCCAAACCATCAATACCATTAAACCCTACACCCTTTTCCCAAAATTAATCAAACCCCACAACTTTGAAAAACTCTCATCACGCATCCCTAAAAATGCATCAACATAAACCCCCCATAAAACCTAACCCCTCATCCCCCAAAAACCCTAAACCCTTATCACAAAAAACACTCAACTAGTATCCCAAAAAATATCAACACACAGTGCCAATAAATACTCAACCCATATCCCAATAAACACCGAAACCAAAGCACCAAAAAACCCACAAATCCCTTCCCAAAAAACCCTCGATCATTAGACCCAAAAAATTATTCATCCATCAAATCCAAAAATTCGTAAACCCCCAGCACCAAAAAATACAAAGCCCTCCACCCCCAAAAACTCCAAACGCCAATCCCCAAAAAAACCTTTACCCACGGCCACAAATAACCTAACCTCTTATCCCCAAAAAATTAAATGCATCACCCAGTAAATTCATATACCCTAAGACCCAAAAATAATAAACCCCAATGACCGGAAACCCAAAACCATAATCCCAAAAAACCTTCAACCCATTCCCTCAAAAAACCATCCACACTACATTCCAAAATACCATCCACCATCAACCCAAAAAAACATTAATCCACAGCCCCAAAAAATTTTCATTCCACATCACCCAAAGACTAAACACTATGACCCAAAAAACTCAACTCCCTTATCCCTAGAAAACCTTAAACCATTATCCACAAAGATCACTAAACTCACATCCCCCCAAAAACCATAAAACTCTTCCCCAAAAAAACCCACAAAGATCATCCCAAAAAAACCTATACCCTCATCTATAGAAAATAGTGAACTATTATCCACAATACCCAATACCATCATCCCTAAAAAACCTAAAATAAATTTCCAAAAATTACAAAAATTGTCATCCACAAAAATACTCTAATCCCTCATGCCCAAAAAAATCATAATCACTCATACCTGAAAACCATATACCCTCTGCCCGAGAAAACCCTAAAAACTAATCTACAAAGAACCCTAAAACCACCTCCCAAAAAAATAAACATTCATCATAATAAAACATGAACCCTCCGGCCAAAAAAAACATTGAACCTTCATAACCAATATATCATAAATCCATATCCCCAAGAAACATAAATTATTATCCCCAAAACCCCTAAAAATTTAGACCTAAAAACCCCATAAAACTCATCCATAAAAAGCCACTAAACCTTAAGATCTAATAAGCACTGAACCCCCATCCTATAAAACCATCAACCCCTGGCCCAAAAAAACCCAACCCCAAAAATACTGAATCCTGAACCCTAGAAGACCCTGAAATCTCACCCACAAAAAAACTAGGAAACTTTATCCACAAAGATCCCTAAACACTTCACCATAATATCAACAAACTCGTAGCCACAAAAAACCCTAAACCTCTACCTAAAAAAATAGGAACTTTTATCCCTAAAAAACATAATGTGTATCCCCCAAAAACTCCCCTGCCCTCTACAGTAAAAAAATCTTGATCACTCATCCCTAAAATATCCACACTCTATCATCCTCAAAATCCACTGAAACCAACACCCCAAATGACCATGAACCCTCATCACCAAAAACCATAAATCCTCATCCCCAAGAATACATGAATCCTCATTCAAAAAAAACATTAAACAATCACCCTTGAACCTTGAACCCAAAAACAACTTCCCCCATACCCCAAAAATCCCTTAATCATAAAACCCAAATAACACTAAACAATCAGAACCAAAAATCCCTCATCCCTTTCCCTAAAAACACTAAACACTTTTTGTTAAAAATTATAGAACTCGTAGCCACAAAAATTATTTATCCCTCATCCCCCAAAAAACATGATTCGGTATCCACAAATAATCCTCAAACCTCACCCTTAAAAAATCATGAAAACTCATCATAAAAACCATATTCCCTCAACACTAAGAAACCATAATCCCTCACCCCTAAAAACTATGAACTCTTGACCCAAAAAAAACCATGAACCCTTCGGCCCAAAAACCATGAACCTCATCCCAAAAGAATTAACCATAAATCCTAGAAAAACTTGAACTCTCAGTACCAGAAATACATGAACCCTCATCCAAAAAAACCATAAACAGTCTGTCAAAGAAAACCCTGAAACCTCATTTAGGGAAAACATGGAACCATCATCCACAAAAAACATTAAACCCATAGTGAAAGAAAACCATGATTCCTCATCCCTAAAAAACCTTGAACACTCATCCGCAGAAATATCTGAACACACATCAATGAAAAATCATATACTCTAATCCACAAAAAAACATAATCCCTCAGTCCCAAAAAATCCTCATCCCCTTGCCCCCTAAAAAAACCTAAACACTTATCCCACAAAAACCCTACACCCTTATCACATAAAATCCAAAAACTAATTGCCCCAAAACACCCAAAACACTATACCATATAAAAACATAAAACCTCAGCACAAAAAAACCATAAACCCACAGTCCGTAAAAACCCTAAACCCTAAACTTGAAAAAAACTAATCCCTCATCCATAATAAACCATAATACATTATCCACAAAAAACCTTAAACTTTTAGCCCCAAAAAATAGTAAACCCTCATCCCCAAATACCCAAAAAACCTCATCCCCATAAAACACACAACACTATAACCCTAAAAACCCCCATACCCACTTCCCCAAAATACCCAAAAATCTACACCCAAATAAATATTATACACACAACCCAAAAAATCTGAAACCCTCAGCCCTAGAAACACAAAAAAACACTACCCAATTTTTACCTATATTCCCAATAAACCCACAACCCTCAGCCCTAGAAAACCCTAAATCAACAATCCTAGAAAACCCAAAACCCTAAGGCCTAGATAACCCCAAAAACATAACCCATGAATACCCTAAACCCTTTTCCTTATAAAATATATTAACTCCAATTCTAGAAAAACCTAAATCCTCTGCCCCAAAAAATCTAAGACCCTCATCCCTATAAAATCCTACACCCTTAGCCTCAGAATATTCTACACCCTCACACCCCTAAAATCCTGCAGCCCAATCACTTGAAAACCATAATGCCTAATCCAAATGAAACCCTAAACATTCATTCCCATAAAACCCATAACCATCATCCCTAGAACACCACAAACCCACAACCCCAGAAATATGTAAACCATTACCACAGAAAGCAAAAAACCTGTATCCATCGAAAACCATTTACCCATATAATGAGAGAAAACTAAACCATCATTCATATAAAACTTTAAACCCTCTATAATAGAAACAACTAAACCCAATCCCCCTCAAAACCATAAAAAATAATACATTGAAAAATCTAATCCCTCATCCCTAGAAAACCATAAACCATGATCCCCATATAACACTAAATTAATAACCCAACAAAAACCTAAACCCCCATGCCATAATTATATAAAAACATCATCCTTAGGAATCTATAAGACACGTAAAATCCTAATACCTCTAACATAGAAGTCATTTAACCCTCAAATCCCAAAACACTAAAACCTCACCTATATAAAATCATACCTCCTTTCCCTATAAAACACTAATACATCATCTCCAAAAAACACTACACCCCATCTCCATTAATCCATAAATATGAATTCCTTGAAATCACCAAACCCTTGTCCCTAGAAAACCCAAAACCATCATCCATAGAAAATAGTAACCCCTCTAACAAAAAAGACCCAAAAATCCCAAGACCCTCATCCCCAAAACCCAAAACTCTAAGTACTAAAAATCCTAAACAATTATATTCAAAGGACCATCATACCATTTCCCAAAAAACCATAAAACAAATCCCAAAAAAACAAAAATCTAATTGATTAAAAAACATAGATCCCTCAACTCAATAACACTCAAAACCCCCAGACCAAAAAAACCATGAACCTTCATCCACAAAAACAATAAAACCTCAGAACAAAAAAACCATCAAACCTAATCCCTAAAAACCCCTGAACACTGATCCCCAAAAAATATAAACACTCATCCTCAAAAAACACTAAATCATTGCCTCTAAAAAACAATAAACCCTTCAGTCCCAAAAAACATAAACCCTCATCCCAAAAACACCTAAACCTTCATCCTTAAAAACCCTAAACCTCCTACCCCAACAAACCCTACACTGCACACCACAAAAATCCTTAACCTCTTGGTCGAAAAAAAACCTTACCCCTCATCCCCAAAACACTATATCCTCACATCCAAAAACAAAAATCCCTTGACCCTCAAAAATTCTAATCCCTCATCCTAAAAAACTATATTCCTCGAGCCCTATAAAACACTGTAACATCATACCAAAAAACACCATAATCCTTAACTACAAAAAAAACCCCAATCCAGAAAAAACACTAAACTGGAAGCCGAAAAAATCCTTGAACAAACATACACATAAAATACATAACCCCTCGATCGAAAAAACATTGAACCATTAGCCCCAAAAGAACCATGTACCCCCATGCACAAAAACCCTAAACACTAATCCCCAAAATAACCACTAACCCTTAGATGTAAAATACCTTGAACCAATCCCCTAACAATCCATATAACCTACGTCCATAAAAAATTAGCGGTCAGCTAAAAAATCTATGAACCTCATCCCCAAAACACTATGAACCCTCATCCCAATAAACCAGTAAACATCATACACAAAAAATCTTAAGTTGTTAGCCTCAAAAAACCTAAATCTCTCTTCAAAAAAATACCATGAACCCTCAGTGACAAAATTAATAATGGACACTGATCCACAAACCCTAATCTCTCAGTAACAAAAAATACTGAAACCAAAACCGAAAAAAACAAGAATCAAAGACCCAATAACCCAGAACACATAGCATCAAAAAACCCCAAACCAATATACACAATAAGCACTGAACCGTCTCCCCAAAAAAACATTGAACCCTAAATCCCCCAAAAAAACTAAAGTCTCTGACCCCAAAACATTGAATCCTTATCCTCGAGAAATCCTTATACCCTCAGCCACAATTGAAATTAGTCTCCATCCCTAGGTAAACCTAAACCCTGTTATAAAAAAATGAACACTCATCCCCAAAAAACCCTACACCCTAAACTGGAAAAAACCCTAAATCCCCAACCATGAAAAATACTCCAAAAGAACCCAAACCCTCATCCCCTAACAACCATGAATCCCTATCCCCTAAACCTGAAACCATTATCCCATGAGATTCCAAAACAATAATTCCAATAACAAATCAGTACCCATAGCACCGAAAAACACTAGGCCCCCATTCCTCTGGAAAACGTAAAACCTTATCCCTAAAATAACATGAAATCTAATCACTGAATAACCCAGAACCCTAATCCTGAAAAAATGATGAACCCTAATCCCAAAAAAACATAGAAATATAATCACTCAAAAAACCTAAATTGAAGCCTCAAAAACCTTGAACACTAATCCCCTAAAAAAACAAAACCCTCACTCAAAAAAACCATGAACCTTAAATGGAAAAATTCCTTCAAACCTCATCCCTAGAAACATATAAACCATATGTTATTAAAAAACCTTGAACCCTTCACACAGAAAATACATCAACACTCACCCATGAAATCCCAAAAGAATGGTCCACATTATGATATGAATACTCATCTCGAGAAATCCATAAATAGACAGTACAAAAAACTGGATCTGTCATCCCCAAAACCCGCGAACACTCATCCCTAATAAATATTTAACCCTCATCCACAAAAAACCATGAATCCTTATATCCAAAAAAACCATAAACACTCATCCCAATAAAGCCCTAAACTGTCATTTCCAAAAAACCATAAAACCTAAGCCTATGAAAACCCAAAACCCTAATCCACAAAATAACATATACCCTCAACCCTAAAAAACCCTAATCACCAATCCACAAAAATCACTAAAACCCAAACCTAGATAATCCTAACCCCAAAAAAAATAAAACCCTTAACACTTAGGCTAAAAAATATAAACCCCAATCCTGAGGAAAACGAAAATCCTTATCCCTAGAAAATAATTAACACTGATCTATATAAAAACAAGAACATTGAACGCCAGAAAATGTTGAACCCCCCGGAAAAAGAAACCCCTAAACCATCAACCCTAAAAAACCTTTAACCCATATCCCTAGAAAATAATAAACCACTTTCCTCAGAAAACCCACGACCAACATCCCCAAATAACACTAATCACACATCCCCATAAATGTATAAAACCTCAGCTCTAAGAAACCCTAAACTCTCTACCCAAATAAGGCCTAACCCCCCATCCCCAAAAAGCATAAGCCCTCAGTCCCACATAATCCAATCCATGAACCCCAAAAATCAAATAACAATCTGCCCAAAAAATACCTAGAACCTCTACCCCAAATAACCCTAAACCCTCAGTCCAACAAATCATAAAACATCATTCTCAAATTAAACAAAAAAACTCATACCCAAAAATCTGTAGCCTGAAATCCCCAAAAAACCATAATCACAAAGACATAAAAAACACAAATCCCATATACCTAAAAAACACTCAACAATCATCCCAAAAAAATCCAATACACTCAACACAAAAAAACCATAAACCCTAATCCCCATATTTCACTAAATAGTCATGCCCAACAAATCAAAAAACCTTATCCCCAATAGCCTAAAACAATATTCCCAAAAAATCCAAAAAACAAAAGCCCCAAAAAATCATAAACCATCATAAATGAAAATACCCTCATCCCTTAACACCAACAATCCCTAATCCATCAGCCTAAACTGAAAAACCTCTGCCACAAAAAAACATTAACCCTCTTCCTCAAAAAACCCAAAACCCTAAATACCAAAAAAATCCTAAACCCTCATATCTAAAAAAACAATAATCCATCCACAAAAAAACCACAAACTTCCTAGAACCTAAAAACCCTAAAAACATATCCAAGGAAAACCATAACTCTTCATCCAAAAAAAACAAAAAATATTGAGAAACAAAAAATCATTAAAATTCAACCACACAAACCCTAAATCCTTCATCCTCAGAAAACCCTAAAATTTCATCCCTTGAATACCCAAATACCATAATCCCTAGAAACCCCTAAACGCTAGGCACAATAAAACACAAAACCATAATCCCCATAAATACCTAAACAATAAACCCTAGAACACATAAATACCTTATCCATAGAAAACCCTAAACTATAGATTTCCCTCACCCCTAGATAACACATAAACCAGTACCCAAAAAAATATAAACCCTCTGGCCTTAAAAAACAGAATCCATTCAGCACATAAATCCATAAATACTCATCCATATAAAACCCTAAACCATCATCCAATGAAAAAACAAAACAATTCTCGCTAGAAGACCACAAATCCCTTTCCCAAGATAACCCTTAATATTGTACTATATATAACTCTAAACCCACAATCCTAGAAAATTCTAAACCCCGATATTTAGAAAACCCTAAACACTCCTCATTAGATAACCCAAAACCCATATCCCTAATAAAACCTAAACATGTATCCCCCCAAAAACATTAAACATCATCCCTGAAAAACCCAAAACCCAAAACCCTCTTCCCTATTTAACCCAATACCCTATCCCTGAAAACTATAAAACCACATCCCCATAAAATAATATATCCCAATCCCCAAAAAACCCTAATACCTAATCTAATAAAATCTATAAAACCTTAGTAGTAGAAAAAACTATAACATCATCCCAATAGAACCCTAAAACCTCATTCTCAGAAAACACTAAAGCATCATCTGTAGAAAACCCTAAATATCGAGCTAAAGAAAACCATTAACACTTAACAGCAGAAGACCCCAAACTATTATCCCCACAAAACCAAAACCATCAGCAAAAAGAATTCCCTAAATCCATGTCCATAGATAACCCTAAAATCCAATCCCAATAAAAATACAAGACTCTACCCAAAAATTACCAAAATCCCATTCCCAGGAAATCTCTAAATTCCCATGCCTAGAAAACACTCTAACTCCTTCAAAAGTAAACCCTAACCCCTTATACCTATAAAAATATAAAATCCTTGTTGTAGAAAACCAATCAATGACATACATATAGAACCCCAAACCCATAGAATCAGAATACCATATATCCTCGTCTCAAGAAATCCCAAAAACCTTGTCCATATAAACACCTAAACTCTTATCCCCAAATGACCGTAAACCCTTATCCATAGTAAACCATAAACAAGTATCCCAAGAAATCCCTAAACACTCATCCCTTGAAGCCCCTAAACCCACACCCATAGAAAAATCTATACACTCGACGGATAAAACTAAAAACCCATATTCCCAGAAAATCCTAAACCCTTAGTCCCATTATAACTATAATCCCTGAGCATCAGAAAACCCGAAACACCATCCACAGAAAAATATAATGCCTTATTCCAGGAAAACACTAAACCCTCAATGTAATAAAACCCGAGAAACACATCACTAGAAACCCTAATGACTAATAAATATAATACAATAAACCCTCATCCATATAAAAATAAAATATCTTATCATCATATCCTCACAAAACACTACACCCTAAAACATAGAAAAATATAAACCCTCATCGATGAGAAACCATAAACCCCGGTACAAAAAATACCATAATCTCTCATCCCTAGAAATCCCAAACCACTAAATCATAGAAAAATATATACCCTTATATGTATAAAACCCTAAACACTCATCGAATGAAAACAATATTCCCTCAGACCATGAAAAACCCAATCCATCAGACTGAGAAATTCCTAAAAACTCAAAAAATTTATATAAACCCACTGACCCAGAAAAGCATATACCCTCTTCCAAAAAAAAATTCTTGAACCATATAACCCAGAAAACCCTAAAACCTTTACACTAAAAAACCCTAAATCCTCAACACATTAAAAGAAAAATGTTCAGACATAGAAAAAACAAATCCCTCAGCCCTAGAAAACCCAATAATCTCATCCATATAACACCATAAACCATCTAAACCAAAAATGCCTAAACTGTCACCACCTAAAGAAACTAATTCCTAATCCTCTGAAATCCAAAAACCCACATCCCCAAACAAGAAAAACACTATGGGTCAGAAACCCCTAAAACTCATAATTAGAATACCTTAAACCATCAGACACAATAAACACTAAATTCACATTCCCAAAAAACACAAAAAAACTCAAATCTAGAAAATAAACACCCCTTCCCCCAAAACACTTAGCTCCCATCACTAGAATACCCGAAGACCTCACCTGATATACCCATTAACCCACAACCCCAGAAAACCCTAAACCCTCTATCGTATAAATTCCTAAACCCTGAGTCCTAGAAAACCGTCAACCCACATCCCTAGACAACAGTAAACCCTAAACAACATAAAACCCTTAACCCTCATCCCCAGAGATGGTAAACCCATATAAAAAAAATATAAAACCACAGCACCAAAAAAACCAAAACTCTCAGCCCCAACAAACCCTAAAACCTTAGCCTCTGAAATCCAAAAAATCCTCAGGACCCAAAAATTCTAAACAGTGAACCCTAGAAAACTCTAAATCCTCATCACCATAACATCGTAAACCCTCATCCCCAGAAGACACAAAACCTCCAATCATTGAAAACCACAAACCCTACCTAAACCCTCATCTATTGTGACCCCCAAACCCCCAGATTTAGAAATCCCTAAACTGCTAGCACATGAAATCCTAAACCATCATCCCAAGAAAAACATAAACTTATATCTCTAGAAATGTCTAAACACCAATACCCAAAAATTTCTAATACTACATACCTAGAAACACCTAATCCACAAACCCCAATATCTATTAAACCCTTATCCTTTTAAATCCATAAACCCCACCGTTAGATAACCTTAAACACACATGCCTATAAATCTTAAAACCCTCAGTCCTAGAAAACCATAAACCCTCTTATCTAGAAATGACTAATGTCTAGTCCCCAAAAAACCTAAACCCCATCCCTAGGAGACCCTACAACCATATAACTAGAAACCCTAAACCCCATCTCTAAAAAAACAAAACCCCAAACCCCCAGAAACCCCACACCTGAAACCGTGGAAATCCCTAAACCCTCAGTCCCCTATATACCTAATTCAGTTTCCCAAGAATAACCAAAATCCTTATCCCTATAAAACCAAAAACATCGCACACTAAAAACCCAAATTCCTCAGCACCTAAAAATTCTAAACCCTCATCATATGAAAACCCTAAACCGTTAGCCCTTGAAAAATTATGAACACAAATACATATAAACTATAAACTCACTACCTATGTAAAATCATAACATTATCCCAAAAAAATCCTAAACACATAGCTCCATAAAACCCTAAACCCTTATACCTATAAAATCCTAAACCCTTATCCCTAGAAAACTCAAAACCCTCAACCCCTGGAAATCCTAATCCATCATCCCAAGATAATCGTAAACTCCCAACCCTAGAAAACACCAATCCCTCATCCCGAGAAAACCATAAACCCCCATAAAAATAAAAAACTAAACCCCCCACCACAAATAAACCTCAACCCCATCCCCAAAAAACAAAATCCACAGGACTAGAAAACACTAAACCGATACACCCAAAATCCTCTAAACCTTCAGTCTAGTTAAACCCTAAAACCCTATCCCCAAAAAATCATAAACCCATAACCCAGTAATATTAAAAACCATCAAACTTAGAAAAACATAAACATTTTGTCCTAGGAAACCCTAAAAACACATCTTTATGTATATATAAAACCCCATTCCAATAAAACACTAAACCACCATCAGCATAAAACCCAATCCCTTGGCCCCATAAAACCCTAAACCCACATCCATAAAAATCTTAAAAACTCATTCCAAGAAATCCCTAAAACCTATTCCCTAATAACACTATCCCCAAATATATGGAAAACTCTTGAACCTAATCCCCTTAAGTCACAAACACCGAATCCACAAATAACCATAGACCCAAATCCCTAGAAAACCCTAAATCCCCATTCATAGAAAACCATAAGCCAACATCCCTAGAAAACCCTAGAACCCAATCCCAACATTACCATAAACCTTCAGCCCCTAAAACCCCTAAATCCTCATTCACAAAAAACCCTAACCCCTCGACCCCAGAAAACCATAAATGCTCAACCCCATAAAACCCTAACCTCAAATTTCTAGAAAACCCTAAACCCTCAACTCCAAACAACAATAAACTCTTATCCCCTTCCATCCCTAAACCCTCAACCCCATACAACCATAAAACCCTAGTCCTAGAGAACCCTAAACCATTATCCCCATAACACCTTAAACCCTCAAACATAGAAAATCCTAAATCCTCATCCTCAACAAACCTTAAACACATTCCATACATGAGTGAAAACCATCATCCCTAGAAAACACTAACCCCCTTCCCAAAAATACTTGTAATTCCTAGCACTATAAAAAACTAAACACCCAACCCCAGAAATCCCCAAACCCCAAACCCAGAAATCGCTATGTCCACATTCCATGAAAACCCTTAAACCTTAGCAGTTGATAACATTAAACCATAAGACCGAGAAAACATAATCCATTACCGTGATGAAAATATAATTCTTCCTCCATATAAATCCCTAAACTCTAATCCCTAGAAAACCCTAATCGTTGAGCCCTTGAACACCTTAAACACTTTACCCAAGAAAATCATGAACCCGTATCTATAAAAAATACTAAACCCATAGGTCCAGAAATCCCTAAATCTTAATCCCTAGAAAATCCAAAACCCCCATTCCCAAAAGAACTAAAAAATAATTCCTAGAAACCTCAAGACCATCATCCATTGAAAAACAAAAGGAGTCATCCCTAAAAAACCCAAAACCATCAATCCTAGAAACCCAAAACCCACAAAACCAGAATTACATAGACATTTGGCCATAGAAAAATACAGACCCTCATCCACAAAAAACCATAAACAGTCAACCCCAAAATCCATATAGCCTCTTGCCTTTAAAAAAAGGCATCCCTAGAAAAACTTATAACCTAAGCCCCATGAAACCCTAAAACCTCACCCCAGAATCCCTAATCTGAAATCCCCTAAAACCCCTAAACCACCAACACTAGAAAACTATAAACCGTAATCCCTATAAAATCCAAAACCCTCATCCATAGAAAACCATAAAATCTCAGCCCCATAAAACCCAAAAACTTTATCCCAATACAAACCTAAATTTTCCTCCCTAGAAATCCTAAACCCTTAGCCTCTAAAATCACTAGTCCCTCATCAGGAAAAAACAATATAACCTTAGTTCAAGAAAAACTAAACCATCATCCCTAGAGAACCCTAAACCATTACTTCTAAAAACCCCTTATCTCGTATCCCAAAAAATAGATAAAAACTAATCCATCCCCAGAACCCTCATTATTAGAAAACCCTAAACCCTCATCCCTTTAATCCTCTAAACCCATAACCCTAGAATACCATAAAGCATATGCCCCCAAAAAACCTAATCCCTAAGCCGCAAAAGAAACAAAATGCATAGCCCATGAAAACCCCAAACCCCTAGGCCTATAATACTCTAAACAACCCATCCCTAGAAATACCTAAACACCCATTCTGAGAAAACACTAAACCTGTAGACCCAAAACACCTAATCCCCCATTACAAGAAACCCCTAAACAGTAAACCCTATAAATTACTAAAACCCCAAACATTGAAAACCCTAAAACCCAATCCCTAGAAAACCCTAAACCATTAGACCTATAAAACGATAAACCCTCATCCCTATAAAACTATAAACCCTCAACCTAAGAAAATTATAAACCCTCATCCCCATATGTACCAAAACCCCATTCTCAGTAAACACCTCCATCCCTAGAGAAATTTAAGTCTAGATACCCCAGAAAAACCTTATCCCCAATCCCAAGAAAACCAGAAACCCTTAGTCCCATAACATCCTAAACCCTTAGCACCAGAATACCCAAAACCCAGATCCTCAGAAAACCCAAATCCCCAGCCTAGAAAACCATAATCCCATATCCATAGAAAAACCAAAAACCTCTTCCCCAAAAGACTCTAAACACATAGTCCCATAGTCTTACGAACATTCATTCAAAGAAAACCCCCATAGAAAACCACAAACCATCATCCTAAGAAAACCCTCAACCCTCAACCCCATAAAACACTAAACCTTAAGACATAGGAAAAACTTACCCCTATGTCGCAGAAAAACGTATACCATATTCCAATGAAAATCACAAACCCTCAAACCAAGAAAAAACTAAACAAATAGATGTTGAAAAACCCAAATCATGTAACTCAGAAAACCATAACCACTAGCCTCAAAAACCCTAAACCCCATTACACATAAAAAAATCAACTCCCATCCCCCAAAAAAACCTAAAAACCATTCATAGATAACCCTCAACACACAGACCAATGATCCCCTAAACCCCAAACTCAATAAAACATTAAAACCACATCCCCATAAAACCCTAAAACCCTTCCCCAATATACCACAGTCCCCATCATGAGATATCCCTAAACCCTCAGTCCCAAAAAAACACAGAAACATCACGGCTAAAAAAGCGTAGACCCCATCCCTTGAAAACCCAAATAATCAAAAAATACCCAAAACCTTGGCCACATAATACCCTAAAACCACCTCCCAAGAAAATATGAAAGCATCATCCCTAGAAAAACATTAACCCCTTCACTATAAAAACATATACCCTTATCCATGGAAAACCCAAAACTTTCATCCCCATAAAATTCTAAACCCTCAACCTTTCAAAAACATAAACCCTCATCCATCGAAATACATAAGCATTAATCCCTAGAAAACCCTAAATGCCAATCCCCAGAAATAACTATACAACTAAATTTTGAAAATCCAAATCCCCAATCCCTAGAAAAACCTAAACTGTCAACACCATAATACCCTAAAACCACTTCAGTTGAAAACACTAAAACCTCACCTCTATAAAACCATATACCCTCAACCATAAGAAATCCTAAATCCTAATCCCCAAAAAACCCTAAACCCTTAGCCCTAGAAAACCATGAACCGTCTGCCCTAGACAACACTAAACCCTCATCTGTAGATAATCCTCATCCATGATCACTAGAAAACCATAAACCATCAGACCTAGAATACCCTAAACACTTAACCTAGAAATCCTTAATACTTTATGCCCAAAATATACTAAACCCCCTTCAATAGAATTATCTAACCCCCTTCTACAGAAAACCATAAACCCATATCCCCAAAACACAAAAACCATCAGTCCCAAAAAACATAAAACAACCAACATAAAAAACCATAAATCCTCAGCCCCCCAAAAAACATAAATATACAATGTTGAAAACCCTAAACACTCATTTATATAAATAAAAAACAATCATCTCTAAAAAACCATAAAACCCCTTCTATATATTTCCCTAATACTTTATCCCCATACGAAACTCAACTAAAATCCATAGAAAAAACTAATCTCAAATCCCAAGAAAACCCTAAACCCTCATCCATAGAAAACCATAAATCATCTTACCCATAAATCCATATTCCCTATTCCATAATCCCTAGAAAACCCTAAACCGGAAATTTATAGAAAACACAAAACCTCATCCCCATAAATCCCTAGAATACCATCCCTAGAAAACATTGAACCTTCAGCACTATAAAAACCAAACCCCTAAACCACCAAATCAACATACACCATCATCTCCAAAACTCTAAACCATATACACTCATCTCAAAAAACCATATACCCTCTATCCAAAAAACACTATATCCTCATCCCTAATAAAAATACTGCTAGCCTCAAATAATTCTGAAACCTTTAACCCAAAAAACAATAAACCTTCATCCAATGAAAACAATAAACCCTCTTCCATAAGAAAACCAATACCCTCATCCCAAAAAATTCCAAAACCCTCATCCACAAAAATCCCAAATCCAACATCCCCAAAAAATAGTAAAATATCATCCCAAAAAAATTTGAACCCTCATCCCGAAAGATCCTTAAACCCACATAACCAATAACAGTAATCCATCATCCATTGAAAACCCTAAACGTTCTCCCCAAAAAACCGTCAACACTCATACAAAAAAAACACTAAATACTCAGCCTTAAAAACACTAAACCCTCATCCCTAAAAAATGATATAACCATAGCATCAAAATGTCCTTAAACCCAAGACCAATAAAACCATAAGCACTAAGACATTAACATCCTCAAAACCTAATCCTAAAAAACCATAATCCATCATCCTAGAAAACCCTAAACACCCTACCCCCAAAACTGTGACTCTCATTACCAAAAAACCCTAAATCCTTAGCACCAATAAACCCAAATACCTCAACACCAAAAAATCAAAAACCTCTATCCGAAAAACCTACACCATCATACTTGAATACCCCAAAACGAAAACCCATACCCAAAAACCCTTAACCATTATCCACCAAACTCCTTAATCATCAAACCCCAAAAATCATAAACCATAAACCCTCCAATCCCCTAAACTCACTAAACTAAAAAAATCCAATTCATTCATCCCCAAAAAATTACATTATTTCTTCCGAAAAACACAATATAACATCATCCCCCTTGAAATACTAATCACTCAGTTATAAAAAACCATAATCCATCATCTCTAATAACCCCTAAAACACCATCCACCAAAACACCCCAAATCCCCAGTACCACAAAACCTTAAATCCTAATTCCAGGGAATCCCATTAACCAGAGCCCCATATGATTCTAAACCTTATGTCATTAAAAAACACTAAACCATCTTACATATAAAAATTTAATACTTTATCCCTAAAAACCCCAAAACCTTAGCCACTGAAAACCCCAAGTTCTCATCCTGGACAACAGTTTACCCCAAGCCCTAGAAAACCATTAAATTGCATCCTCATTAAACCATAAACTATCATTACTATAAAACCACAATCATTATCCCTACAACTACTTAAACAAATTTCCCCAAAAAACCCAATACCCACATCTTGAGAGAACATGAAAACAATATTCCCTTGAGACCCCTAATCATGATTCCCCATAAAACCCTTAGTACCCAGACCTAGAAAACCCAAAACCTTCTTTCCCAAAAATAAGTAAACCATTATATCTGGATAAACATAATATCATATACCCAGAAATCCCTAATAAATATTCCATAGAAAACCCCAAAATCTCATCCCATTAACACCCTAGACCCTCCACCCCAGAAAATACAAAACACACTGTCCCAAAAAACTATAATCCCTAATCACTAGAATACCCTAGAAACTCTACCCTAGAAAATCATATGTCGTCACTCTTACAAAAAACAATAATAACATCCCAAAAGAACCCTAAACCCTCATCAATAACAAAATGTTAATCTCATAGCCCCAAATCACTAAAATATCCAACCTAGAAATCCATAAATCCACACCCAGAGAAAACCCTAAACCCTCATCCCTATAAATCCCTAAAACCTCATCCCCAGATAAATACAAACCCGCTGCCCCAAAAAACAAAAAACACACATCCACAGCAAATACTAAACCATCATCCGTAGAAAACCCGATCCCCCAGCTTGAGAAAACCCTAAACCCTCAACCCTAGAAAACCATAAGCCACCAACCGTGTAAAACCATAAATCGTTATCCTATGAATTTCATCAACCCAAAATCCTAGGAAATACTATACCCTCATCCCTAGAATATCAAAACCCTCTTCCCCAAGAAACTAGGAAACCTTATCCTCAGAACAACCAAACCCCCAGCCCTAGAAAACCAAAAAATACCATCCCCAGAAATCCCAAAACCTTAAAAACCATATGACCCAAACCCATTTCCATGGAAAGCCATAAACCCCCATCCCCAAAAAACTATAAACCTCCAGCCCTTGTAGTCCCTAAACAAAGATCACTAGAAAACCCAAACCTCTCATCCTTAGAAATCACTAAAAATTCATCCCAAAAAACCATATTCTCTCATCCACCAAAAAAAAACCCCTCATCCCCAAAAAATATTAATCTTTCAACCTCAAAAAAGGATTAAACTCAATCCCCAAAAAAACATAAATCCTCATACCTAAAAATTCATAAACCCTCTACCACAAAAAACACTAAACATTCATCCCTAGAAAACCATAAACCCTTATTCACAAAAAACAATAATCCTTAAACCCAATAAGACATGAAAACTCATCCCAAGAAAACCATAATCATTAATACCTCATAAACATAAATACTCAGAGCCAAAAAAATAGTAAACACCTTCCCTAAAATCACCTAATCCCCTAGAACAAAAAAACCTAAACCCATAGTACAAAAAAACAAAAAACCCTCAATACTAAAATAATTTAAAACGTCCTCCCTAAAAACATTATTCATTCAATCCAAAAAACACTAAACACTAAAACCCCCAAAAAACGTAAATTCTCATCACTGAAAAATTATAATCCCTATGCCAGAAATAATAACCTATACCCTCATCACCCTAAAAACCCTAAACCCCCCGTATTTAGGATTCCTTAAAACCTCATAAACAAAAAAACCTCAAGAAGAAAGGACACCAAACCCTCAGACCCAAAAACCCATTAATCATTATCCCAAAAACCCAAAACTCTGAAACCTAAAATACCTAAACCCTCACCAGCAAAAAACTATGAATAACAACCCCTATAAAAAAATAATCACCCATCCCTATATAACCCTCAACCCCAATGAGCACTAGACACTTAGCCAAAAAAACCCTAAACACTCAACTCCAAAAATCCCTAACACCTCAAAAGCAAAACACCTTAATCCCTCAACTCTAAAAAACGCTAATCCCTTGTCCCAAGTAAAAAATTCACTCTATGAATTCAAAAAATAATCATCCCCAAAAAACCCTGAACCCTCAACACCGAAAACCCATAATCCATCATCCTTAAAATACCTTAAACCCATATACCAAAAAAGTCCAAAACCCTCAGTACCAAAAAAACAAAAAACCCATGACACAAAAACCCTAAACACATAGCCCCAATAATCACTAAACCATCATCCTCCAAAAACACTAAACATCAGTCCAAAAAATCCTTAAATGGTAATCATCAAAAAATACATCAACCCTTGTCCACTTTATTCTTTAAATCCTTAACCCCATAAACACTAAACCTACAACACAAATAAATCATAAACACACAGCCCCAATAGGCCATAATCCCTAATCCCCAAAAAAAAATTCATAAACCCTTAACACTAAAAAACCCTAAACCGTCAGCCCCCAAAAAACCCAACACTCACAGCCCCCAAAAAGACTAAACACTCATCCACAAAAAATATGAAACAATCATCCAAAAAATCACTAAACCCCCAACACAATATAACCTTAAACCCTTATCCCTAAAAATAAATAAAAACATAGCACGCAAATACCCTAAACCCACAGCCACAAAACCCCTAAACCCTCATCCCCAAAAAAACCTGACACCCTCTACCTTAAAAATCCATAAACTATATGTCACTTATAACCAAAATATGCATCCCATAAAAACCACAAATGCTCTGCCCATAAGAATCCCTAAACCCTAATTTATATAAAAAAACTAAATCCACATCCCCAAAAAACCCTACACCATCACCCATAAAAAACATTGATACCATTTCACACAAAAACACAATAAATGAGGCCAAAAAAACCCTAAACCCTTAGCCCCAAATAACCATAAACAATCATCACCCAAAACCATAAACCGTAATCCCTAGGAAATCATATACCCTCATCCATATAAAATCAAAAACACTTATCCCCAAAATCTCTAAATCCACTGCCCTAGAAAACCCACAACACTCAACCCCAAAAAACCATCTACCATCATCCTAAAAAAACATCAATCCTGATCCCTAAAAACTCATCAACCCATTGCTCCCAAAACCCTATATACTCATCCATAAAAATCTCTAAAATCTCAGCACCAAAAAATCAAGTACCTTAGAACTAAAAAAAACTAATATTTTTCCAAAAAAAAATCAAAACCCTCAACACCAAAAAACCATATACCCTAAGCCACAAAACACCATAAATCCTCATCCCAAAAAATCTATAAACACTCAGCATTCGAAAACCCAAAACCCTTATCATGGTAAGGTCATAAAGCCTCATACCCTAAAATACCTAAACCCACATACCATAAAAAACATTATCCATAGCCCAAAAAAACATCATCCCACCATAAAAAAGACTAATCCTTTATCTGTAAATAACATTAAAACATCATCCAGAAAAATATCTAATCCATCATCCCAAAAAAACCACAAACACGAATCCCTATGAAACCCTAAACCCTCATTCCCAGATAAATTTAAGAAGACATCCCTAAAAACATGAAACCCTCATCCTGAAAATTCCCTAAACACTCATAACCTAGAAATCACTAAACCCCCATCCCAAAAAGCAGTATACCCCCAACTCAAAAAAACCAGAAAACCGTCATCACCAAATAACACTAAACCCTTATCCCAAATAAACAATAAAACCTGAATCCAAAAAACCCCAAATCCCACATCCTTCCAAAATCACAGGACCCAAAAAAGACCATAAACCCCCAGCCCCAAAATACCTTAAACACTCTGCAAAAATAACCCAGAACCCTTTTTTATAGAAACACCTAAATCCTCATCCCCAAAAACACTAAATCACCATTCCCAAAAAAACCTTGTCCCCCATCCCTCCAAACCCTGAACCTTATCCCCAAACTACCATAAACACTCATCCATAAATAACCCTAAACCCTGAGGCAAAAAAATCCATGAACCCTCATCCTTAAAAATCCCAATAATCTTATCCCCAAAAACCCAAAACCCTCAATCCCAAAAAACACTAAACTATCATCCCAAGAAAACTCAAAAGGCTCAGTCCCAAAAACTCATAAATCATTATCCTAAAGAATAAATAAACCCTCAACATAAAAACCATAAAATATCAGTACCAAAACTCCATAAACCCATACCCATAAAAACCTTAAAACCTTATCCCCACAAAACTGTACTTTCAGACCCAAAATATGGTAATCCCTCATCCCCAAAAACCCTAAACCCCTTCGCTAGAAATCCTTAAACCATAAGCAATAGAAAACCACAAACACTCAATGGTATAAAAACTAAATCACTTATCCCTATACATCCCTAAACCCACATCCCCAAAAAGCTAAAACCACTACATAAAAAAACCCTAAACACCCATGAAATATTCTAAACTCTCTTCCCTAGAAAACCAAAAACCCTATTCCCCAAAATACATGATACACATAGACCCAAAAAATTGTACTTTGAATAACCCAGAAATTATTTATCCCCTATCATTAAAAATCTCAAAACTCTCAGACTAAAAAAACAAGACCCTCAACCCCAACAAATCCTAAATCCTTAGCCCCAAATTTTCCAAAACCATAATCTCTGAAATCATTATACTATCAAACCTATGAAAATATAAACCCTCAAGCCCAAAATACAATAAATCCTTACCCTCATATAAACCAAAAACCACATCCCAAAAAAACCTAATACCTTAACCTAAAAAACCCTAACACATCATCCCCCAAAAACCATAAATGTTCATCCCCAAAAAACCACACACCTTAAACCACCGAAAACCCAAAAACCTTGACTAAAAGAAAAAAACCATAATCCCCATAAAAAAATAAACCATCAACCTAAAAAACCCCAAATCATTAGTTCCAAAAAACCTAAATCACACAACCCCAAAATAATCTTATCCATCAAAAATAAAAAACCATAATCCATTAGTGACAAAAAACTATTTAACCTCTACCCGAAGAAACCCTAAACCTTTATCTCTAGAAAACCCTAAATGCTCTTCTCCCCAAAATTGAAAGCTATGTGTCAAAAATATCCATAAACCCTTGTCCCCACCCACACACTATTAATCCTCATCACCAAAAAATCCAAATCCAATATATGTAAAAAACCCTCAAACCATATGCATCAAAAAAACCTAAATCCTCATCCTCAAAAGAGACTAAACCCTCATCGAAAAAAATCGATAAACCAAGTGCCCCAAAATACCTTGAACCCTCAGAACCAGATAACCCTAACCCCATTGCTCCAAAATATCCGAAATACTATGCCCTAGAAATATTTTAACCCTTATCCCCAAAAAACCCTATACCCTCATCCTCATTAAAAACCTAAAATTCAACCCCATAAAACCATGAATCCTTAACCCAAAAAACAAGAACCCTCATCCCATAAAAATAATCAACCCTCATCCCATAAATATACTAACCCATGATCTACAAGAAAACCCTAAACACTTATTCTCAAAATACTCAAACCCCACAGCCTAAAACTACTCTAATCTTGTATCTCTAGAAAACCCTAAACCCTCATCCCTAAAAAAATCATATATCTTTAGCCCAAATAATCCATAAACACTTAGTCTCCAAAATCCTAAACCTAATCCACATAAACCACTAAAACAAAAACACCAAATGACTCTAATCCCTAATTACCAAAAAAATCCTAAATCTTTTGCCCCAATAACCAGAAGCACACATCACAAAAAAACATAAAATCTCATCCCGAAAAAACAATAAACCCTCATACCTTAACATTTGTAAACTCATACCCCCCAAAAACACTATACCATTAGACCCCAAAAAACCCAAAAACCTGATACACATAAAAACCTAAACCCTTATCCCACCATCATCCCTACAAATCCCTCTACCCTCATCCCCAAAATCCACTAATCCCTCATCCCCAAAAAACCCTATACACTCTGTCCCATAAAAACCCTAACCCTCATCCCCTAAAATCCCAATACACTCATCCCAAATAATCCTAATCCATTATTCAGAAATACAACTAAATACCCATGACCCAAAAAACCTTTAAACCTCCGACCCAAAAAACATGACAGCCTCAAACACAAAAAAACCCTAATCCTTCAACACTAGAAATATATAAACCCATAGAGACAAAAAAATCTTAATTGTGGGAAAAATAAATCCTTCAACCCTTATCCAAAAAAATTTCTTGATGCACATAAAAATACAATAAATCCTCATAAAAACCATAAAGACTCATCCCCAAAAATCCCTAAACCCTCTATGACAGAAAACCCTTGACCCTAATCCCCAAAACACAAAAAACTGGACCACAAAAAAACACTTAATCCTTATCCACTCAAAACCCTCCACCTAGATCCCTAAAAAATCATCCACACATATCCTTGAAAACACACAACCCTAATCCCCAAAAAAATCCATTCTTTTAGTACAATGAAATCCTCAAACCTCAAACCCAAATTAAAAAAACTTCTGGCCCCAAAAAACACTCTACCCACAACTAAACAACTCTCTCAACCTACATCCTCAAAAAAAAATCATCCCCATCCCTGTAAAAACCCTCATCTCTAAGACACCCTCATACCTCAGAAAAAATAAAACATTAACCTCACCCCAAAAAACCCTAAAAACACAACCCCAAGAACACCTTTGACAATCAAACCCCAAAAAACCCTAAACACTAATCCCCAGAAAACCCTGAACCCTTAGCCCCAAAAAATCGTAAACCATCATCCCCAAAAATCCCAAACCCAGTTCACTATAAATATAAAACCCTAAACCCCCAAAAAAACATAAATCCTCAACCCTAAAAAAAATAAAGATTCATCCCCCTAAAAACTCTAAACCATAACCTTAAGAAAACACTGATCCTTATCCTCCAGAAACCAAACACTATCAGAACCATAAAACACTATACCCTCACCCCCAAAAACATTCAAACATCAGCCCCGTATTCCATCAACCCACATCGCCAAAAAATCCACAACCATTAGACCCAAAAATACATAAATCATCACCCACAAATCATCAAATACTCTTTGCCCCAACAGACCGTTAACCATCAGTCTCGAAATACCATTAACTTTTTTCCACAAAAAATTCCAAAACCCTCATCCCCCCAATGACCCTCAACATAATGTCATGATATCAATAAAACCTCATCCTAAAAAAATATAACCCTTCAAACTGAAACAACCTCAAATTGAATGCCCAAATATCCCTAAACCACCATAAAAACACCTTAACACTCGGTTTTTAAATACAATCAACATGCATACCCAAAAAACCAACCAAACCTAGAACTTAAAACCCCTAAAACCATTGTCCAAATAACCCTATACCCTCATACCTGAAAAATCACTAAACACATGTCCACATAAATCTATAAAGACTCAACACAAAAATAACCCTAAACCCACATCCCTATAAAACACTAAACCCTCATACCCCAAAAAACCTAAACACTTAGCTCATAAAACTCAAACCCCAAATCCCAAGAAAAAACAGAACCCTTATCCCCCAAAAACCATGAACTCAAAACCTCCAAAAAATATAGATCCCCCATTCCCATGAATCCATGATGCCTCATCACAAAAAAAAATGATCCCGCAACTCTAATAAAACCTTCAACCCTCAGCACCAAAAGAACCTAAACCCTCAACCATAAAAAACTTATATTCACAACCCAAAAAATTTCTCAACCTTTAACCCTATAAATTCATAAAACGTCATTCCCATAAAATAATGAACCTTGAGACTTTAAAACCCATCAACACATAGCCCAAAAGGACACTGAATCCTCAGTCCCAAAATATTCAATACCATCATACAAAAAAACCCCTAAACCATCATCCCACAAAAAACCCTCAATCCATTCAAATAAAAATCATAAATTATTATCCACAATAAACCACGCAAACTCATCATGAAATAACCTAAAAACTCCATCCCAAAAATACACTCAAACCTCACCCTTTAGAAAAGCTAAAAATTCATCCCCACAAATCCATGAATCCTCATCTCTAATAAATTCAGATCCCACTTCCCCAAAAAACACAGAACCCTAATCCCTAAAAAAACCATTATCACTCAAAAAGAAAAAACCCTCATGTTTGAGAGCCAAAAAATGATAAACCCTCATCCCCAATACCAAAAACCCTAAAACAAAAAATACCCTATACCCTTATCCATACACCACGTAATCCCTTAGACCCTAAAACCCTTACGCCCGTGCCCCAAAAAACACTAAAACCTCATAAATAAATAATACTAAATTCCCAACCCAGAAAAACACTCAAAACTGTGTAAAAAACCACTAAAACCTCAGAACCAATAAATCATAAACCAAGAGCCCAAAAACACCAAATACCCTAAAGCCCAAAAAACCAAAAACCAAGAGCCCCCAAAAAAACTAAACTCTAATCCACAAACAACATCATCACTCTGTTCAAATAACCTTAAGCTCTCAGCCCCAAAATCCTAAACCTTGAGGCCCAAACACCCCTCAAATCCCATCCCCATAAAACCCATCATCCCCTAGACATAAATAGTCATTCCATAGCCCCAAAAATCCTAAAACCCATCCCAAAAGATATATCAATCAACTATAACAAAAAAAATTGTTTACACACAACCCAAAAAAACTTATCCATTCATCCCTAATAAACAATAAACATTCAACCTTGAGAAACCCATAATCATCAGGCATGAAACCTCTTAACCCTTTTCCCCGAATTACCATGAACACTAATCCCCAAAAACTCTATACCCCCATCTCAAAAAAAAACAATGAAACCGTAGCTAGAGAAAAATTATATCCCTCAAAACCATCAATCCGAATACCATCACCCACAAAATACCAGGAAACCTCACCCCAAAAACCCTAAACCATCACCATAAAAACCCAGATCCCTCGGTCCCAAAAAATTGTCAACCCTAGACTATATAAAACTATAATCCCTAATCCCTAGAACAAAAATCATCCCACATCCCTAAAATACCCTCAACACACACATGAATGAATCCCCAACTATCAGCCCTAAAAATCCCTAAATCTGCATCCCCAAACAAACCATCATCATTTATTAAAAAAACTCCTAAACCCACATCCTTATAATCCTTGTACCCTAAATTCCAAAAAACCATAATCCCTCTTCCTCAAAAAACAATGTACCATCGTCACCATAAAATCCCCTTCCCTCAGCCTGAAAGAACCCTCACCAGTTATCCCAAAATAATCCAAAATTAACAGCCCCAAAAATCGTAAAACCCTATCCCTAAAAAATCTTAACCCACATCCCCAAAAACCTCACCCATCATCCCCCAAAAATTCCTAGCTCCAAACCCAAAAATACACTAATTAATTATCCAAAATAGTCCTTTAACACTTAAACTGAAGAAAACCTAAACTCTCTTCCCAAATAAATTGTCAACACTCAACTAATCAATATATCGACCCTGAGCCCCAAAAAATACTCAACCCTCATCAACCAAAAATAATAAGGACTCATCCCCACTAAACCATTGACCTTAATCCCTACAAAACCTTCAATCTTCATCCCCATAAACCCTCAACCATTCCCCCAAAAAATTATCAACACACTACACAAACATACCTTAAACCCTCATCCACCATAAAAAATTATCCCTCTACACCAAAACATCAACCCTCATCCATGAAATCCCCTCTACCCTCTTCACAAATAAACCCACAAAACCTCAAAACCAAAAAAACATTTTAACCATCAAAACCAAACAAACATCAACCCTTATCCCCAAATAATACTAAACCATAAGCCCCAAAATTCTCAATGACCTTATCCCAAAAAAATTCAATACTAAGAAAGAAAACCTAAACTCTCAACAACAAAACACATGAACCATCATTCCTAGAAAACCCTAAACTGTAAACCCTAGAAAATGCCAAACACTAAACCGGTGATGGACAAAAATCTGCATCCCCAGAAAACCCTAAACCCACATACATATAATAGTATAATCCCGCATACCCGAATAACCCTAAATGATCACCACCAAAAATCCCTGAACTCTATGCCACCAAAATTCCTAAACCCTCTATCCTGAATAACTCTTGATCATCATCCCTAAAATACACTAATCCCTCATCCCTGAAAAACAATAAACCTATAGCCCATAAAATCCTTAAACCATATCCCCCTTAGAAAAGAACCATTGGCATAATAAAAATATTATATCCTCATCCCAAAATATACCAAAACCAATAAAACAGAAAAACATGAACCCTTGTCCACAAAAAATCAATTAAACCTCATCCCCAAAAAACCATATTCCCTCTGCCCCAAATAAAACTTAATCCACATCCCCAAAAAACACTCTACCCTTAAACATAAAAATAATCCCCCACAACATAAAATCATAAACCCTTTCCCCAAAAAAACATCAACCCTTGGCCCCAATAACCATAAACCCTAATCCCAAAAACCCATCATCTCGCTATAGAAAAAAACCATGAACCATAATCCACAAAAAACCCTCCACCATCATTTCTAAATGAGACTATACAATCAACCCCATGAAACTCTAAATGCAAAGATCCAAAAACACATTAACTCTAAGAAAAAAACCAGATAATCATCTTCGAAAAAATCCCTAAAACCTCATCCCCCAAAACCGTAAATAGTTATTAAAAAAAAGCAAAATCCCTAACCCCAAAAAATTCTAAATACTCAACCTAAAAAATCCTAAACCCACAGCACATGAAACAGTCATAAACAGTCAACCACAAAAAACTGTAAACCTTAATCCCCAAAATATGCTTAACCATCAGCCCCAGAAAACCAAACACTTTAACGCCAAAAAAATTATACTCTCACCTCTAGATAACCTTTAAAATATATCGCTATAATACAATAAACCCCAAAACCAAAAAGTGTAAACTCTCAACCCCAAAAATCATAAATACTACCACTATTAATCAGTAAAACCTTAGCTCCAAGACCCATAATACCCTTCTCCCCAAAAAACCAAAAAAATACCATCTAAAAACCTCGAATCTCAGCTCCAAAACACCTAAATCCTCTAGCCAAAAAACAAAAAACCATCAGACTCATAATACCCTAAACCCATGATATCATTAAAACATAAACCTTTAGCCCCAAAAAAACATAACCAATATATCTGAAAACCCTGACCTCTCAAGACTAAAATAATAACCATGAATTCAAAACAAAAACATAAAACCTCATAAAAAATATATAAACCCTCATCCCAAAAAAAAATCGGTAACCCTCATCCCTAAAAAACTAGAAATCCTCATCCAAAAATAACGATAATCTTTCATCCCTAAATAAACATATTCCCCCATCCCCAGAAAACTGTATATCATTATCTGAAAAAACACTAAACACACATCTATAAAAATCACTAAACCAATTTTTCTTAATTATACCTATCCCCTCATCCCTGCAATAATTTAAATGCATAGCCATAAAAATCCACAAACCCTCATCCTTTAAAAACCCTAGACACTCTTCCCCAGAAAAGCATAAATCATTATCCACCTAAAAACATAAACCCTCATCCCACAAAAACCCAACACCCTCAACCCTAGAAAATCATAAAAACATGGACATAGAAAACCCTAAACCCTCATCCATATAAAATTACAAACTCCCAGCCCCAGAAAACCCAAAACCCTTATCTCCATAAAACCATATTCCTTCATACCTACAATTCCATCATCTACAATCCATATGAAACCCTAATCTCATAATAACAAAAAACCCTAAACCCCTATAACGAGATGACCCTAAACCCCAAGCTTTAGAAAACCCCAATTTCTTAGCCTAAGAAGTATTAATATCCTCAAAACTAGAAAACTGCAAACCCTCATCCCCTAAAAACCATAAACCCTTAGCCACAAAACAACATAATCCCTCAACCCCCCCCCCCAACCTTAAAACATCATCCCCATAAATCAAATAAAATCAAACCCTAGAAAACTATAAGCCTTCTTCCTATGAATCCACTAAACCCATAACCCCAAAATACCCTAAACCATCAACCTATAAAACCCTAAACCCTCTTATGTAGAATACAATAATCCCACATCTCTAGATAAACCAAAACCCTCATCCCCGAATAATATTATACCTACAACCCTTGATAACCATATATCCTCAAACCTATACAAAAACCCCTATCCCTAAAAAGCCCTAAACATGTATCCCTAGGAAACCCTATACCTGCATCCCAAGAAAACACTAAAATCCCATCCCCATTTATATCTAACCCACATCCAAAGACAACCCTTGACACTCATCCCTAGAATACCCAAAACACTCATCCCAAAAAAAAACAACGACCCTTGGCCCTAGAAAACCCTATACCCTCATCCTTGTAAAACAATAATAAAATGACCATAGAAATACCTAAACCATCAACCGATGAAAAAACTAACCACTAATCTGAAGAGAACCATAATCACTTAGCCCCCTAAAACCCTAAACCCTAAGCACTAGAAAACCCAAAATCCCAAGACATAGAAAACCCTCTTCCCCAGAAAACCCTAAACCCTTAGCCAACAAAAAAACTATATTATCACCCATAAAAAACTCTTGAAACTATTCCCCTAAACCACCTAAACACAAATCCCCAATACACATTGAACTCCGAGTACTAGAAAACCATAAACACCCAGCCCTAGAATACCCCAAATCCCCACCCACATAAACCCTATAACCCAACCACAGGAAAACCTAAACCTCATCTATAAGAAACAGTAAACCCACTGCCCTCAGAAACCATAAACCCTTGTCCCCAAAAATGCCTAACCCATTGGCCTAAAAAACCCTAAACCTTATTTCCAACAAAACAATAATATATCATCCTTAGATAATACAAAACCCAAATACTTAGACAAACATACACCCCTATCCATAAAAAACCCTATTCCCCCAATCCTAGAAATTCATAAACACCTATGGCTAGAAAATTATAAACCCCATCCATAGAAACTCTAATACTCATTCCCAAAAAACCCTAAAACCCTAGCCCCAGGAAACCCTAAACCCACAAGACAATAAAACCATAAACCCTGGACTATTGAAAATCCTTAACCCCATCCCCATTATACTCTAAAACCCCATCCCTTGGAAAACCTAAAACTCCATCCTAAGAAAAAAATAAACCCTCAACAATAGAAAACCCTAAAAAACATCTCTATAATAACCAATACCCTATGTCCTAGAAAAACATAAACTCTTATCCCAAGATAATTCCAAACCCTCTTCCGTCAAAAAACCTAAATTCAAATTCCTTGAAAACCAAAAACCCTCACCCGATAAAAAACCAAAACCCTTATCCCTAAAAAACCCAAATCCCTAGTCCATAGGAAACCTTAAACCCTCAAACAAAGAAAAAATATAAATCCATCACATAATAAAACCCTTAACCCTCTTCCCAAAAAACAATAAAACGTTATCCCTAGAAATAAATATGCCCTCACTCCTAGAAAACCATATTCACTCAGCCCTAGAAAATCCAAAACTCTCATCACCCAGAAGGTCTAAACCATTAGCCTTTGGATTCCCTAAACCACTGGACTTAGAAACCCATAAACCATCATCCCTATAACACCTAAAACCCTCATGCCTAAAAAACCCAAAATCCCAAACCCCAAAAACCCTAAACCCTCATTCCCAAAATACCCTAAACCAATATTACTAGAAAAACCTAATCCTTTATCTATAGAAAACCCTAAACCATCATCCCTATAAAACCCTAAACCATCGTCCCCCTGAATTTACCAAACACGTAGCCCTAGAAATTTAAAAAACATCCTCCCAAGAATAAAATGAAAAATAAATCCTTGAAAACCAAATTGCCTCATCCCAGAAAAACCAAAACCCATGGCCATTGAAAACCCACAAAAAATGGTCAACCCCAAAAAAACTAAACCATATGAACCAAAAAACTATTAAAAATATTCACATGAAACCCTAAAACGTTATCCTCAAGAAACCTTAAACCGTCATCATGAGAAACGGAAAAACCCACACCCCCATAAAATCATAATCCCTCCACTCTAGAAAACCATAAGACCCGAAATTAAATAACATTAATCTCTTAGCCTTTGAAAACCCTAAACCCTTAGACCTAAAAAATAAGATACACCCATTCCAAAAAAACCATAAACCCTTATACCAAAGGAACAATAAAACCCCATCCTAAGAAAACCCTAACCCCTAATCCCTAAAAACCACAAACCCTAATCTCAAAAAAAAACCTAAACCCACATCCCTATAAAACCATAAACCCTCATCCCCAATAAACTATAAACCCTAATATCTTGGAAATATGAAACCATAATCCCCCAAAAACCCGAAATAATCATCCCCAAAATACACATAAAACTTTATACTAGACATCCTATACCATATCCCTTGGAAACCCACAACACATAGCCCAAAAAAAATACAAAAACATCAACTCTAGAAAACACTGAACTTTCACCCTATGAAATCCCATAACACACAATCACAAAAAACATAGGCCCTAATCCCCAACAAACCCTATACCCTCATCAAATTAAAACCTAAACCCACATCCCCAAAAAAAACAAAAAAACATCAATCCATAGTATACCCTAAAACTTCATCCCACAAAAAACATACACCCTCCACTCTAGAAAAACATAAACCTTCATCCATATAAAACCGTAAAACCTCTACCCTAGAAAAATTCAACTCATGAGCCCTAGAATATCATAAATCCTAATCATCAAAAAAATTTAAACCCTCATCCGAAAACAACCCTAACCCTCATTCTATAAAAAAGACCATATATCCCAAACCCTTAACCACAATACCATAAAATGTAAACCCTCATCCCTAAAAAACATGATACCCATGACCCCATGAAACACTAAACTCTCAACACCACAAAACCAAAAACCCCAATCCCAAGAAAACTCAAACGTTTCACCGCTTGGAAACCCTAAACACACAACCCAAGAAAATCATATAACCATAGCTCAAAAAACCATAAAACCTTATCCCCTGAAAAAACTAAAACCTCACACCTAAAATACAATAAAACCACATCCCTAGAAAATTCATAAAACTAGTCCCCACAGAATCAAAAATCCATAGCAATAAAAAACACTAAACCATTTTCCCCAGAAATCCCAAAACCCTCACCCCTTCAAAAACCTAAACCCTCAAATCCAAAAAACCATGTAACTTTAGCCCTCAAAAGTCATAAACCATGCGCCCAACCAAACCCCAAACTCATATGCTATGAAAACCAAATACCATATGTTATAAGTGACTCTAAAATATCCCCCTTGATAACCATAGACAATTCTTCTAAAAAATAAATAAACCATAGGACCCATAAATCCTTAAAAAAATTTCCTGAAAAAAACAAAACACTCTACCACAAAAATACCTAAACCCACTTCCCAAAAAAACCCTAAACCGTAAACCCCTGAAAACCAAAAACCTCATCCCATTAAACACTAAATCTTCATCTCCAAAAAAACCCAAACCCACAAACCTAAAAACCCTTATATAGTCATCCACATAAATCCCAAACCCTTATCCCAAATAAATCTAATACCCGATCTCCAAAACATCTATAACTCCTTAACCCCCAAAAACTACATAACCTATGAAAATACCCAATAAACACATCCTCAAAAATCCATAAAACATCATTCATAAAAAACCATAAATGCAATGTTCAATAAACCCTAAAAACTCATTCTTAAAAATGTTAAACAATAAACCCTGAAACCACTATACACCGAACCAAATGCAATCAAAAACCCTCATCAATAAAAAAAACCCTAAACCCCCCAAAAAAACCTCAACCCTCAACCCCAAAACTACCAAAACCCATATAGTAGAAAAATTAAAATCATCAATAAAATGTTAATCTAAACACTTCTCCCCCAAACCCATAAAACCTCATCCCCCAAAAAAATATAAACCATCAGCCTAAACAATCCATAAATCATCATTTCAAAAAAAAATTAAACCCTCAACCAACAAAAAACCAAATCCCTCCACCCAAACGAAGAAAATCATTCCCCCAAAAATAACCTTAAACAATCTTCCCCCAAAACCTATACCCTCATTCAAGAAAAACCTAAAACCATCTTAACAAAAATCCTAAAAAATTAATCCCCAAAATCACTAAACACTTATCCCAAAAAAAATTAAACTCATAGCTGCATAAATGCATAAACCCCAGCCACTAAAATCCATTAACCCTAATCCCCAAAACCCCCTAAAACCATAGTCGTAAAAAACCCCCAAAACCAACCATCCCAACGAACCTTATACCCTCATACCACAAAAATAGTAAACCCTCATCTCAAAAAACCTTAATTACCCTTTTTAATACCTTACATCGTATCCTTGAAAACTTGTAATCCTTTAGACTATCATAACCCTGAACCATCCACCCCGAAGAACAATCAACCACCATCCACAAAAAAACCTAAGCCTAAACCCCCCAAACCTAAACCTTCATCCCTAAAAACATAAACCATCTAACCTGATATACCCAAAAGCCCCATCCCCAAACACCCTGAATCATCATCCCAAAAAACCCTAAACCATTGGCCCCCAAAATTCATATTTCTAAATACCTAAAAACCCATAACCACTAAACTCCCAAAAAATCTAAACCATATTCCATAAAAAATTCCTAAATCCTAAACCCAAACTAACATATAAACTCTACTAAAAAAACCCATACTCCATTGAAGGAAAAAAACCCTAAACCCCTGAACTTAAAACCCCTAATCCCATAGCCCCCCAAATAAAACCCTAAACCCTTAGTGTGAAAAAACTATAAACCGTAAACCCCAAAATAACCATAAACACACTTATACATAAAAGATTAAACACTATACCCCATAATCCAAAAACCACATCCCTAAAAACACAAAATAGTTGTCCCTAAATTTCTATAAACTGAATACCACAATAATTCCTATCTTCTTATTCTCAAAAAACAATAAACCCACCACCAAAAAACCTTTAATCTCTAATCCCTATTATATTCATGTGCATCACAAAAAGAACCCTAAACCCTCTATAGTAAAAAACCCTTTATCTCTCATAACCAAGTAAAAAAACATTCATCCACAAATAAAAAAAATTCTACACCACATAAATATCCTAAACCTTCATCCCCCCAAAAAACTGAGCCATTGTCCTAAATATCCATAAATACTCAACCCCAAGTAACCCTCTACACCCATCCCAAAAAAATCCAAAACCATCAAACCCCAAAAAATAAATACAATATCACAATGACATTAACCCCCAACCCCAAAAAACATGAAACCTTCAACCCCAACAAATACAAAACCCTCCGCGTCAAAAACCTTAATCAGTCAACCCAAAAAACACTAATTTCTTAGCCCCAAAAAATCCCTAATCCCTCGTCCATAAAACCCAAAATACTCATCCCCAAAAACATAATGCCCATATGCCACAAAAACACATAACCATTAACCCCAAATCCCCTAAAATCTCATATCTTAAAACCTTAATCCTTAATCCTCAATCATGCCCTCAAAAACGCTAAACCCTTATCCCCAAAAAATCTAAAACCCTGACCCCCAAAAGAACCCTAAACCCGCACACAAAAATTCCCTAAACCCTTAGCTGAAAAAATAATAAAATCTCATATCCAAGAATCAGTCATCCCTCTTTTTGAAAAAAATCTATCATCCTCATATAATACTAAACCCTCATACAGAAAAAACTATAAACCCACAACCAAATATAACACTATACCTTTAGTTGTAAAAAATATTGAATCCTCATCCCCAAAAACCTTAAACCCCCAACCACAAAACCCTAAACCCTCATCATTTGAAAACCATATTCTCACGACACTAGAGAACCCTTAAACCATAACCCTCTTCCCAAAAATAGATGAAAAATTATCCTAAAACAACCTAATACATCATTCACAAATAAACCTATACCCTTAACAAAAAATATATACAACCTTATCTCCAAAAAACATAAACGCTCAGCCCCAAAAAAACATAAACCCTTACCCCCAAAAAACAATTAAACCTTATCCACAAAATAATCCTAAACACCCATCCATAATAAAATGAATCCCACATACCAAAGAACATTAAACCCATAGACCTAAAAACATTAAACACTTCACCCCAAAAAAACTCCTAATCCTCACCCAATACAACCCTAATAAAGTCATCCTAGAAAACCATAGACCATAAAACAAAGAAACCCTAAACCCCCTTCCCCAAAAATCCAAAAAAATCATACACAAAAATCATTAAAAAGAAACTGCAAACACTTAAAAACACATCCCAAAAAATCCCTGAACCCTCATCTACAAAAAACCTAAACCCTCGGCATGAAGAAACTCTAAACCACCCACACCAGAAACCATTATCATTTATCCCCTAAAAACACTAAACCATCATACCTAAACAACCCTAAATCATAATCCCCAAGGACCGTAATCCATCAGCATCCCAAAACCCTAAATCATGATCTATAAAATACCCCAACCCTATTCACCAATACATGCAAACCCTCATCCCTAAAAATCACTAATCCCATAGTCCAATATAATGCTAAACCCTTATCAAAAAACAACTAAACTATTAGACCCAAAAAACCATAACCCTAAGACCAAAAAAACCGTATACCCTCAAATAAAAAACCAATAAACCCTCATCCCAAAAAAAATCATAAACCCTCATCACCAAAAAAACATATACCCTAATCCACATATAATATAAAATCTGATCCCAAAAAATCCCTAAATAATCATCCCAAAAAATAGAAAACCTTCACTCCCAAAAAAACTCTAAACACACCACCATGAAATACCCAAAACCCCTATCCCAAAAAAAAATTACCCATTAACCCAAGAAACCATAAACCCTGATTCCTGAAACAGAAGAAACCATCATCCCCAAATAAAACCTTAATCCCTCATCCCAGAAAAAACCCTTAAACATCATCCCCCGAATACCCAAAACCCAAAACCCACAGACCCTAAAAACAAAAATAACTTATCCCCAATACCCCTATTCACATTGTCCCCAAAAAAACACAACACTCCAACCTAAAAGACCCTACACACATGTCCCGATAAACCAGAAACACTCGACCACAAAAAACCCAATACCCTAGGCCACCAAAAACCAAAAACTTATCATCCTAACAAATCATAAACCCCAAACTGAAAAACTCATCCTGAAAAACCCCAAACCCTTAGCCCAAAAAATCCTAATAAATCCCCAGAAGCCTAAACCATAGAACCAAAAATTTCAAACAAATTCACCCCCCAAACAACCCAAAACCCACCACCCATATCACTATTAACCATCGACCCCAAAAAACCACTACCCTCAACACTAAAAAAACCAAAAACCATCCACCCCCAAAAATCATAAACCCTTAACCTCAAAAAAATCTACACCCTCATCCCCCCAAAACCAAAAACCCAAACCCCCCCAAAAAATAGACCCTCATCCCCAAAAAACATAAAACCTAATCCTTTAAAATCCCTATATCCTCATCCAAAAAACCAAAAATACCACCGCAAAAATTTCTAAACACCCTTCACCAAAATACTTGAAACCAACCACCCCAAAATACACTAAACCCTAATAAAAAACCAATAAATTCATATCTCCCCAAAAACATAAACCCTGGTCTATAAATAACGTAATCCCTATTATGTCAAAAACCTTAAACCCTCAAAACAAAAACCCCAAACCATCATTCAAAAAAACTCTAATCCCGGATCAACAAAATACCCTAAATTATCATACCAAAAACACCAAACCCTCAGCTCAAGAAGACACTAAACCCTGATCCCAAATAATCCCTAAACCATCTGCTCTAAAAACCCCTAAAATAACACCCCAAAAACCCATAAACCCACAGCCACATATAACAATGAACCGAGTACTGAAAATACCCAAACACTATAACCAGAAAAACTAAAATCGAAGATATAGATTCTTCCCTAAAAATACCAAAATTGCCGACCCAAAAACCACAAATATCAAATCTAAAACACCAAAACCCATCAGTGCTAAAAAAATTATAAATTTCTACCTCCAAAACCCCAATACCCATGACCCATGAAAACCCAAAACCCTCATCCCCAAGAAATCTCAAACCCTTGGCCCCAAAATACCGCAATCCCACATCCATAAATAATTCCAAACATAGAGCCCCAAGATTCCTTAAACCCTCATCCACAAAAAACCCAAACATTCATCCAAAAAATACCCAAACCATCTCCACTAAAAACCCCCAATCCCTCATCCCTAAAAACAACTAATCCCATAGCCATAAAAATTCCCTAAACCCTTATCCCTAAATGCCTTCACTATCAGTCCATGAATAAAATAAACCCTCATTCCTAATAATCCAAAAACCCTAAGGCTCAAAAACCCCTAAACCCTCGTCCTAAAAAACACTAAACCCTCTTCCCCAATAAACGATTTACCATCTAGCACAAAAATCAACAATCCCTTTTCCCAAAAAACCCTAAAACCTCATGCATATATTCTTCCCTAAAAATACCAAACCCCAAATATAAAAACCCATAACTCTCTTCTAAAAAACCATAATCCATCAATTCCCAAAAAATAAAAATCCCTTTTCCCTAAACCCCATAAACCCATGACCCTTAAAACCCAAAATCCACAGCCCCAAACATTACTGAACCCTTAGCCCCAAAATTCCTCAATCCCTCATCCCTGAAAAAATCCAAAAAAATAGCCCCCAAGAACCCTAAACCCTCATCACCATGAAACCAAATCCCTCATCCAAAAAAATTCCCAACCCAAGAGCCCCAAAAAAACTAAAACCAAAGCCCCCTAAAAATATAAATGATTGTCTAAAAAACCCCAAAACTCTCAACCCCAAAACAACCTATTCAATTATCCCCAAACAATAATAATCCTTCAGGCCCAAAATTCATAAACACTAACCCCCAAAAAATATTAAACCCTCAGCCCCAAAATCCCAATATCCTTTCCCTAAAAAACCAAAATATCATTCCACAAAAAACTCTAAACCCTTTTCCCCCAAAACTATAAAAATTTCAAAACAAAAAAACCCTACACCCTATGTCCCAAAAACACCATAATCCCCCATCGTCAAAAAACCCTAAAAAATCCTCCAAAAAAATGACAACCCCAAAAACCTAAAATCACATCCCCAAACAAACCCTAAACTCTCACCAATAATAAACTATCAATCCCCATACCCAAATAAACCCTAAACTATTCTCCCAAATAATCATAAAACATCAACCATAGGAATCCATAAACCCATAGCCCCTATAATATTCTAAAGACTCATCACAAAAAAATCGTAAATCCTCAGACCCAGAAAAATCCTAATCCAGGATCCCCAAAAAACCCTAAACCATGTACCTATATTGAAGAAAAAAACTCCTCCAAAAAACCCATAATCCATCATCCTAAAAAAAGCCTAATCCTATATCCCCAATACCCCAAAAACCTCATCCCCAAACAACCCTATAGACTCTACCCTAAGAAACCCCAAACCATTAGCCCAAAAAAATCCTAATTGCTCATACCCAAAAATCCATAAATCATTACCCCAAAAAACCATTATCCCACATACCCATAAAACCATAAATCCTCATTCCCATATAGAAATAAACCCTCATCGACAAAAAACACTAAACACCATGTCCCAAAACACCCAAAATCCCAAACCCAAAGAACCCAAAACCCTTATCCCAAAAATTACTAAACCCTCATCCATAAAAACCATAAATACTCCCCCCTAAAAAAAGTATACAAAAAAAAAATAAAATTCTAATCTCTCATCCCCAAAAAACACCAGAAATTCATCCCCAAAAAACCCCAAACCTCTAGCCATAAAAAATATTTTAACCTCTTCCAACAAAAAAACCTCTAATACCCCAAAACCCTGAGCCTTCTCCACCAAAAAACCACAAATCCTCCTCCCCAAAAAATTTGTTAACCCTTCAGTCATAAAAATACCCAATTAACTCATTCTAAATAAATCCTAAACACTCATCTTAAAAAACCCTAAACTATTATAACCCAAAAACACAAAAAAAAATCATCCAAAATTACCCTAAAACCTCATCAACAAAAAACCATAAATTCCTAGAATAGAAACCCTAAAAAATATACCCTCAAAACCTAAAACACCCATCCTCAAGTATCTAAAAACCCTCGAACCCAATAATACATAACATATCATCCGAAAAAATATAAAACCTCGGTCCAAAAAAAACCCAAAACCCTCATCCAAACTAATCCTAAACCCTCATCCTCCAAAAACCATAAACCCACTGAACCAATAACCCAAAAACCTCAACATAAAAAACCATAATCCTTAAACTCTATTAAACCCTTACTTTTCGACACTAAAAATATACTAATCAGTCAACCCCTAAAATCCTAAACCCTAGGCCCCAAAAATCCCAAATAACTATAACCCAAAAAAAACCATAATCCCTTGACCCCAACAAACCATAAAACCTTGTCACCTTGAAAACAAAAAGATTTTAGCCTCAGAATTCATAACATGATCAACAAAAAAACAATAAACCCTCAACACAAATAAACATTAAACCCTCATCCCAAAAAACTTAAAACATTGGACCCAAAAAAACCAGAAACCCTATGCCACAAAAAACCCTAAACCATCATCCCAAGAAATACATAAACCCTCAAAACAAAAGACACCCAAAACCATCAACCAATGAAAAAAATAAACCCATAACATAAAAAAACTAATCCTTCATCACCAAAAAACCATAAACCGTAACCCCACCTAAATGATAAACCCATATACCCAAAAATCTCAAATCCTGACAAAAAATAATAATAAACCTGAGCCACAAAAAACCTAAAACCTCAACCACAAAATTCATGAAACCCTCAAACCCAAATAAAACACTAAATTGTTGAAACATAAACACCATAACCCATTGTACCAAAAAACCATAAACTCCCATCCATAGGAAACCTAAACCCTCATCCATAAAAGACCTATAACATTGATCCAAAAAACCAGAAATCCATTTAAACGAAATAAAAAAAAACCCTAATCCCAATGAGACCCTACAAACTCATCCCCAAGAAACCCAAAACCCTTTTCCCCAAAAAACATGAATCCCATGGCCCCAGAAAACCCAAACCCACAACCAAAAAAATCTCAGGACCCAAAACCCAAAAAAACACAAAAACCAAAACACCAATAAAACACAAACACTATACATGAAAAATACATAAATAATATGAACCAAAATACCCAAACCCGCGTCCCTACAAACTTTAAACCATCATCCCCAAAAAACACAGAACCCTCAGTCAAAAAACCCAAAACCATCAGCACTGAAAAACCCAAAACCCAGTGACCTAAAAAAACTGAACCCACAAAAAAAATAAGACCTATTACCCAGTATCTAAATAAACATAAATCATATGATCTCAAACATACTAACCTCATCTCCCCCAAAAAACTCCAAACTCTCATCCCTAAATAACCCATAACCCACCGTCCAAGAAAACCCTAAACCCTCTTACCAAAAAAACCCTAAACCCTCATCCCCCAAAAACCAAAAACACCCATACCCAAAAAACTGTAAACACTCTGCTCCAAATAAGACAAAGCCCTCAACCTAGAATGAACTAAATCATTGGTGCCAAAAAAACCTAAAACCTCAGTCCCAAAAAATCATAAACCACCTATCCAAAAAACCATAAATTCGATACCCCAAAATACCCAAAAACCCTCATCCATAATAACCCAAATCCACTAACCCCAAAAAAATAAACTCGGGTAATTAATCTAAATATTCAACCCCCCCCCCCAAAGTAAACCCTCAACCCAAAAAATCATAATACATACTCCCAAAAAAACACCAAAATATTCTTTCCCAAAAAACCCTAAACCAACAATCAAAAAATCCCAAAACCCTTATCGCTAAAATCCCTAAATCCTGCACCCAAAAAAACAATGACAAATGTCCCAAGAGAAAACCTTAATGTGCAGCCTATAAAAACCCTAAATCCTCTACCCCAAAAAACTATAAACACTTTGCCCAAAAAATCTATAAACCCTCATCCTTAAAAAACCCAAACCCCAAACCCTAAAAAAACATAAACAGTCACCCAAAACAACCATTATACCTCTCCTAGAAATAACCCTAAACCCTTAACCCTATAAAATCATAAACCCGCATTCCCAAAATGATATAAATTATTGGCCACAAAAAACCCCATAACCATTTCCCCAAAATCCCTATAACATCAACAGTAAATACACTAAAACCTATGATCCAGAAAAACCCTAAATGCTCGGAGGCTAAAAAACCAATTACATGATATCCAAAAAACCATAAACCTATGGCCCAAGGGATCAAAAATCCTCAACCCCAAAAAAACATAAACATTCATCCGTATAAAAAACTAAATGCTTGGTCCCAAAAAAACTTAAAACCCAATGGTCTAAACAAAAAAATATGAAACCCCCATTCACTAAAAACAAAAAACCTTCAGCCAAAAGAAAACACTAAACTCATAACCAAAAAAAAATAATCCCTCTACCTCAAAAAACACAGTAAACATTTCCCCAAAATATCAAAAACCATGGCCCCAAAAAATCACAAACTCTCAAACCAAAAAAAATCAAATGCTAAGACCTAAAAAACCTAAACCATCAACACCAAAACACCCATAAAACATCATACCAAAACAATGTTAAACGCCAGGCCCCCAAAACAAAAAACCCTCCACTATAAAATACCCAAACCATCATTCGCAAAAAACCATAAACTCATACACCCTAAAAATATTAAACACTCATCCTAGAAAAAATTTAAACCATCAACCCCAAAAACCAAAAACACCCATACCTATAAAACCTAAGACCATCATCCCTATAAAATCCTTTACCCTAAACCCCAAAAAACCCTACAACCTCATCCTTAAAAAACCATACACCCTCAACACCAAATTATTTTCATCCCTAAGCACCAAAAAACAACGAACACTCATCCATAAAAATCTTAAATCCTCATCCACAAAACACTAAACCGTAAACAACATAACACCATAAACTCACAATAGGGAAAAATCCTAAACCATAATCTACTTAAATACCATAATAAAAACCCCAAAAAACACTAAACCCTAAATCCAAGAAAAAAACTAAAACCCTCTGTGCTAAAAAATACTAAAACCTCAACCCCATAAACCTTCAACCCTCATCCCCAAAACATTTATACTTCCTCCTAACAAAACTAAAAATGAAAAAAAGGCATCAGACAAAAAAACCCTAAACCCTTGGCTGAAATACCCAAATCCCTCATCCCAAAAAATCACTAAACCGTAATCCCCTAGAAAAACAAAACCTCATCCCCAAAATACAATAAAACCTCAAATTAAAAAATCATAAACTATCATCACCAAAAAATCCATAAAACCTCAACCACTAAAAAACCAAAACAATTGGAAAAAAACCCTAAACCCACACTGCTAAGAAAAACTAAATTATAAACACCAAAAAACACTAAACCTGCCCTAAATAATCATCCCACAAAATCTTAAACCCCCTTTCCCAAAAAACCCGAAAGTCTGTACCCCCAAAACACCAAAACATTCAACCCTAAAAAACATAAACCCTTAGTGCAAGAAAACATTAAAACCTCATATAGAAAAAACAAAAAAAAACATGATCTAGAAAAAACCCTAAACCCTTACTCCCAAATAATTATAAACTGTATTCCCAAAACGTCCCCAAGAACACTTCACCCAAAAAAATTTATCCATCGGCATCAAAAACCCCTATTGACTCACCCCAAAAATACCCAAAACCATCAGTATAAAAAAAACAAAACCCTCAACCATAAAAACCCCTAAACCCTCCAGAAAAAATGCTCCAAAAACCATGTCCCTAAAAGTCCAAAAACCCTCTTCCCAAATAGATCTAAACACTCATCCCTAAAAACCCCAAAATCTTCATACTTAAAACCCATAATGATTCATCCCTAAAAATACCTAAAGCATTATCCCCAAGAAAACCAAAACCCACCCCCCTAAAAACTGAAAACCCTCATCCCAATTAAATCCAAAATACATAGACTCAAATAACAATAAACCCTCATCCTCCCCAACCCATATATCCTCAGCCCATAAAATATGTAAACCCTCAACTACAAATAACCATAAACCAATAGCCCAAAAAACCCAATTGATCTGCCCTGAAAATTCATAAAAGATCATCCCTAAAATAACTTAAACCCTCAACTTGAATGATCCCTAAACCCTCCCCCCAAAATCCTAATCAACTCATGCAAAAAAACCAAATACCTCATCCTAAAATCACCCTAAAACATCAATCCACTAATTCCCTAAAACCTAGACTCCAAATGAACATAACCTCTTATCCTTAGAAAACATTAAATCCTCATAAGAAAAACCACACAGTCATCCCTGAAAACCCCAAATTCTCAATACCCAAAAATCAAAAACCCCTTGTCCCAAAAAACCCTTAATCACTAACACCAGAAACAAAAAAAAACCTTATCCCTATAAAATATTAAACCATTGGCGACAATAAACCACTATCGTTTTCTCCCAAAAAACCCTAAACCCTCATCCCTTAAATGTCCTAAAAATTAAACACTAAAAATACCTTAAACCCTCATGCCCAAATACTTATAAACCCATGTCCCCAAAAGACCCCATTCCGATAGACAAACCCTAAACCCCCAGCACAGAAAAAATATAACCTCACACACCAAAACCAAAAACCCTAAACCCCAAAATTCCCTAAACCATTATCCACCAAACATCCTAAATCCTCTGCCCCAAATATCTCCAAGAACTTTCTCCAAAAAACCCTAAAATTGTAGCCCCAGAAAATAGTAATCCTACATCCAAAAAATTCCTTGACCCTCATCCTAATAAAATCCTAAACCCTAGTTCCAAAAAACCATAAGAATTTTCCCAAAAAATACTACATTATAATCCACAATAAAACTGTGAACCCTATTCCTAAAAAACCGTAATCCCCCAACCGTGAAAAACCCAAAAACCTAGTCCCCAAAAAAACCTATACCCTTTGTCCAAAAGAAATCCAAAACCCTTGGCCCAAAAAAACGAAACCCTCAACCCCAAAATTATAAACCCTTAGTCCAAATAAAACTAAAATTATATACCTTAAAAAACCCAAAACACTCATTAAAAAATATCCAAAAACCCTCACAAACAAAAACATAATTTTTATACTCAAAAAAACACAAAACACTCTGCTCTAAAAAACCTATAAAATGATATCCCCATAAAACATATACATTATCCTTAAAAATCATAAACCGAAGGTACTAAATCCTTATAAAAAAAACATAAATCCTCTGAACAATATAACCAAAAATCCTTATCCCTTCAAAACCACAAACCCTCAAACCTAAAAAATCCTATCCCCTCAAACGAAAAACAATAATCCCTATATCATAGAAAACCCTAAACACTCATCCATAAAATAACTAAATAATGAAGAACATAAATATCATAAAACCTATTCAAAAAAATACTAATCACTCAAAACAAAAAATCCCACATCACTCATCCCAAAAAAGCTCAACCCTTAGCCCAAAAAAAAGAACACATAACCACTAAAAAGACTCCACCCTCATCATACAAATGAGCCAAAACATATAATCCCAATATCCCACACCCACAGCCCCAAAATAATCAAAAATCAAACCCAAAAGCCATCACACCTCATCCCCAAAAAATTCTAAAGTGTAATCCCTAAAAACCCATTATCCTCCATCCCTAAAAAACCCTAAACACTCAAACCTTTAAAAGAATAAACAGTCAACCGATAACCCCAAATACATGAGCCCTACAAACCCTAAATGCCCAGCCTAAAAAACCTGCAATCCCAAAAAAACTCTAAATCCACTATCCCAAAAGATAATAAACTCACTACCCAAAAATAAAATAATTGCTCCTCCAAATATAATTAATCCCTCAACCCCCAAAAATGACAAACCCTTACCTATAAGAAACCAAGAACCCTATCCCCAAAAATCCCTACAACCTCGAAAAAAACCAAAACCCATGACCCCCAAAATCTATGAAACCATAGTATCAAAAATCCCTAAACCCGCAGCCCCAAAAAACAAAAACAATTCCCCCAAAAAATCAATAAACATCATTACACATAAAAACCAAATCCATCATCCCCCAACAACCCTAATCTTTCATCTAAAAAATTCACTCATTCACAATAATCCAAAACCTCTAGCCCCAAAATTCTTTATTCCCTCATCTATAAAGGTCCCTAAAATTTTATATTGGAAAACCATATTCCCTCATCCCTAATAAACCCTAAACTGTCACCCTAAAAAATACTAATCCCTCATCCCCAAAAAACACCGAACAGTTTTCCCCTAAAAGATCATAAACACTCATTCCTAAAAAATGATTCTTCATACAAATTAATCATAAACCCTCCACCCCATAAAACTCTAAATCGTAATCCCAAAAGAACACTAAACCATTCGACATAAAAAATACTAATCCACATCCCTAAAAATAGAGTAACCACTATGCCCCAAAACACGCTATATAATCAACCCCAAAAAACTGTAAATCGTCACCCCCAAAAGACCCTGAAACGACAACTCAAATTAACCATAATTCCTTCACCCTATGATACCCTAAACCCTCAAGATCTAAAATCCCAGAACACGTATACCTAAAAAACCATAAACCCTAGGCCCTGATGAACTCCAAACCCTTTGTCCCAAAATACCCAAAACCCTCATTCCAATAAAAATTTAGAGTCTTTGGACCCATAATACACTAAACCATTGGCTATAAAAATAGTAAATCCCCTACTAAAAAAACTTTAATCGATTAGCAAAAAAAACCATATCCCCTCATCCCGAAAAATCTTAAAACTATTCACCCAAAAATTCATCATTCATTAAACCAGAAATCACTAAACCAGTAGAACAAAATTCATCAACCATAAGAACCAATAAAAACTAAAATCTCATCCCAAAAACGCCATCATCCTTGAGCCTGAAACCCCCTGATTCCCAACCCCAAGAATCCATCTACACTTAGCCACAAACCCTTCAACAATCATCCCCCATAAACCCTAATACCTAACCCCCAAAAAACACCCCAACCCTCTACAATAAAAACCTTTAACCCTCATCCCAAAATAATCATAACCCCTTTGCCCAAAAAACCCACTACCCAGCATCTCAAAAAATCATAAATCGATAGCACCAAAAAAACTAGAATCCCTAAGTCCCAAAATACTAGATACCCACCTCTCAATAATATAGTAACCACTCATAACAAGAAAAACCAAACCCACCTTTTGAAGAAAACCCAAACCCAGCAGCATTAAAAAACCAAAACCCTCAACAACAAAAACCCACAAACACACATCCCAAAAAAAAACAGACACTCATCCCCAAAAACGCTATACCACTTGCCCTAGATAACACTAAACCCTCAATAATAAAAAACCCCAACCCCTAAGAAGAATAAATAGTATACCCTCATCCTGAAAAAAATAAGAAACACTCGTCCCAAAAAGATGTAAACCCTTAGGTGATCAAAACCATATACCGCGAGCCATAAAAAACTATAAACCCGCAGCCCCAAATAAATCTAAACCTCAGCTAAAAAATTACCTATACTCTTAACACCAAAAAACCCAAAAAACTATGTAAAAAAAATAAAAAACACATAACCTAAAAAAACCTCATTTCATTATACCCAAAAAACCCAAAACCCATAGCCTAAAAAACACTGGACACTTTATCCCAATAAACCCCTACCCACTGTAAAAAAGTCCCTAAATCGTAATCCAAAAAAAATGAAAACCGACATCCCCAAAAAACCCTAAACCCATAAACTAAAAAACACTAAAACATAAAAACTAAAAAACACAAACCCTCATCCACCAAAAACACAAAAAACTCACCCCCCAAACCCTTACAGTCTCATCCTTTGAAAACTCTATTTCCTCATCCCCAGATAACCATATAAGCGTAGCCCTAGAAAACCAAAACCCTCTTCCCCAAAAAATACAAAACCATCAACCCCAAAAAACCCTAAATCTTCACCCCTAAATAATCATAAACCTCAGTCTCAAAAAACCCATAACCCTCATCCCAAAAAAAACCCATTACCCACATCCCCATAAACCTCTCTACCAATTTCCTAAGAGAACCCAAGAACCGTAGACTTAGAAAACCCTATAACCTCAGCCACAAAAATCCCTAACCCCCACCCCAAAAAACCCTAAACCCTCTCCCAAGAAAACATAAAACCACAAACACCGAACATCCCAAACCCTCATCCCTATAATAAACCAAACCCACATCCAAAAAACCTCAAACTCTCATCCCCAAATTACCCAAAACACTCAACCCTTTAAAACTACAAAACCTCATCCCCAATAAACAATCATTCCTTAGACTCAAAAATACCTAATCCCGAAAACCTAAAAAACCAGTAAATGCTCAATTCCAAAAAAAGACCCTAAACCCTCTTCCATAAAACCCCTAACCTATCGATGATAATAATCCTAATCATTCAGGCCCAAAAATCCCTCAACCCTTTTCCCGAAGAAACTCTAAAACCTCATCTAAGAAAACCCCTAAACCCTAAACCCCCAATAAATCCTAAACCATTTTCCTCAAAAATTCCTCAATACCAATACAAAAAAACCCTAAAAACACTAATCCAAAAAAACCCCAACCAACACCCCAAAAAAACGTCAACCCCAATCCCAATAAATTATCACCCCTCAGCACCCCAAAATACTCAACCCATTACCCCAAAAATTACCAACCCTATTTCTCAATAAACCATCTTACCATCACCAAAAATACCCCAAACCCTATACCATAAATTCATTCCCTAAAACATTCATCATAATGAAAAAAAAATATAAACACTTTCCCCCAAAAACCATAAGATAATAGCAGAAAAAAAACCCAAAATCCTAATATGGAGAAAAACTGAAAAATTCAGCCATTGATAACCCTATACTCATAGTCCCCAAAAACCTTCAAATCTCATCCCAAATAAACCCTCACCACTCTATAACAAAAACCCCTAAACCATGAGTACCAAAAAAACCCTTAACACTCAGCCCTAAAAACACTCATCCCTCTGCCATAAAAACCCCTCAAAAATCAACCCCAAAAAAAACCCTCAGTGGTAATCCACAAAATCATAAACAATTAGACCAAAAAACCCTCAAGAATCATCCACAAAACCCAAATCACTAATATCATAAAACCCTAAATCCTCATCCACAAAAAATCCTAAACCCTCATCCCCAAAAAACACAAAACCTTCATCAACCAAAATACCTAATCCCACATTCCCAAAAACCCTATATACTCAATCCTAAATAATCCAAATCCATTAGCACCAACAAACCATAATCCCAGAACCCCAAAAAACCCTAACCCCTCATCCCAAAAAAATATGAATCCTTAATAAAAAATAATACCAAAACTTTATCCCAAAAAACAATGAAACCTCATCCCAAAAAAACCATAAATCCCTATTCCCAAAAAACTACAAACCCTCTTCCACAAGAAAACCAACAATCCTTTGGCCCAAAAAACCACGACTCTACCCGAAAAAACCATAATCCATTACCCCATGATAACCTATAACGTCATAAAAAAGAGCCTTAAAACCGTGTTCTAATGAAATATAAACCCTCAACCCAAAAATATCATAAAAAATCATCCCATAAAATTGAGAACCTCAGCCACAATAATCCTTATACCGTCATAATTAAAAAATACCTAACCCTCAACCCCAAAATAGTATCCTACTATCCACAAAAAACCCCAAACCCTCAACCCCAAAAAACATAATCCCTCATTCCTAAAATACCATAACCCCACAACATAAAAAACTCTAAACTGTATCCCCCATAAAACCCTAAACATTATGGCCCAAAAAACACTAAAACCTCATCACTAGAAAACCCTAAACCCTCTTCCCCAAAAAATTCCTAATCCAAAATCCCATAAAAATTACAACCCTAAGAGAAACAAAACCCTCAAACCCAAAAAACATCATCCATCAACCACAATAACACCTCAAACCTCGGTCCCAAAAAACATTAAACACTAACACCCAAAAAAACCTCAATCCTCATCACTAAAAAATCATTAATTTGTAGACCCACAAAACCCTTAATCCTTAGCACAAAAAAACAATCAATATGAAGAAAAAAACACAAAAACCATCATCCAAAAGAAGAAAACTCAACCCTCATTCTGAGAAAACAAAACTCTCTCCAACACAAAATAACCTAAATCGTAATTCATAAAAAACTAAAATCCCCCAGCTCCATAAAATCTCAAACCCTTAGCCCAAGAAATCATTGAACCCTTGAAAAAAAATTCCAAAACCAGAAAAGAACCGAACATCCTTAGCCATAAGAAACATCAAACCCTCATCCATAAAAACCCATCAACCCTTCTCCCAAAAAACCATAACACATCATCCCCAAGAAATAATTATCCCATAGTTACAAAAAAAGATAATCCCTCAACCAACAAACCCTAATCCATATGCCTCGATGAAACCTAAGCCCTAATCTCCATAAAAAACATGTACAGTCAGCCCCCAAAAAAAATAAACCCTAAAACCTCATCAATAAACAACATTAAACCCCCACCCAAAAAATAACCTAAACGCTTATCCCCAAAAAACAGCAATCCCATAGCCCCTAAAAACCCAAAACCATTATCCCTAAAAAATTAAAAAGCCTACGCCCAAAAGCATTTACCACATGTAAAAAAAATCTAAACCCCCATCACCATAATACCTTAAATCCTAAGCCCTGAAAAATCCTAAACACTCTACCTTAAATATCATAAAACCTTGGTATAAAAAACCCTAAACACTAAGTTCCAACAAATGTAAAACCCTAATCCCAAAATAACATGAATCCTAAAACCCCATATCTTATATACCTCATCCTATAGAACTCTAAGACCACTTCTATAGAAAACATTTAACACCCATCCCTAGAAAACCCATTTCCTTCAGCCCCAATAACCCATAAAGTTTCATTTGTAGAAAATAGTAAACCAAATGGCTGAGAAAACCCTAAACCCTTATACCCAAGAAACCCTATACTATAATCCCCAAATATCACTAAACCCTCAATCCCATAAAAACAATAACCCTTACTTCCTTCAAACTCTCAGACCTCATTGTTAAAAAATCCTAAAGCCCCATCCCAATAAAATTATATACCCTTAGACCAATGTAATGAAAGACCATCATCCTTAAATAACATTAAACCATATTCATTAAAAAACCTTCAACCCTAAAAAAAACAACCCTAATCCACAATCCCTAAATAACACTAAACCCTCATCATAAAAATCCTAGAACCCTCAGTCCCAAAAACCCTGAACCCTCAGCACAAAAAAACTATGAACCACAAAACCCAAAAAACCCTAAACTCTCATCTGCTTAAAAAATGAACCGGATATCACAAAAAACCAGATATATTTTTCTAGAAATATCCTGAACCATCATCCCCAAAAATTTGAACAATCATCCCCATGAAACCCTTATCCCTCAACAAAAAAAATCCTTATTTCCCTATCCACAAAAATCCCTATATCAATAGCCCCAAAAAACCTTTAACCCTGACCCAAGAAAATGATTATCCCTTGGCCTAATTAACACCAATATTTCTCATAAAAAAATCATGAACCCATATCCAAAAAATCCCATGAACCACCTCTTTAAAGAACCCTAGACCCCTTTCTTTAAAAAAACTTGAACCACATCCCCATATAACCTAGAATCGTCAACCTAAAAATTTTGAACTACCATACCAAAAAAATGTAATCATATAGAATTAAAAACTCATGAACCCTGACCCAAAAATACCATAAACCCATATCCCAAAGAAACCTACACCCCAAACCCAAAAAAACCTAATCCACCATCCCAAAAAACCATAAATCATAATCCCAAGAAATCCCTAAACCATCAACCCTTGAAACCCTTAAAAATTCATCCTCAGAAATAGATAATCCAACATCCTCAGAAAAACATATACCATCATCCCCAAAAAACCAAAATCCCTCGCGAATAGAAACTGCTAAACCCAAACCAGAAAAAATTCTAAACCAACACCCCCATAATATTGTAAACCCTAAACTTTAGAAAAACCTAAACCCACATCAACCAAAAAAATATTAATCCTCATCCCCATAAAAACCAAAAACATTTTCACTAGAAAACACTAAAACATCATCCCCTAAAAATCATCAACACTCATCCCTATAAATCCCTCAAAACTCATCCCATGTTATCCCTAAACCATCAGCCTAAGAAAATACCAAACCATCTGTCCCAGAAAACCCCAAATTCTCATTCCTAGAAAACATTGACCACACATCCCCAAAATCCCCTAATCCCTCATCCATAGAAAACCAAAAAGTCTCAACCCCATAGTACCCTAAATTTGCATCCCCCAAAAACTCTCAATGTTGATCCCCATAAAACCCTAAAACATCATACCAAAAAAACCTAAACTGACATCCCCATAAAACCCTAATCCCCCATCCCCTAAAAATTATTAAATGATCATCACAATATATTTCTTAACCCATAGCCCAAGAAAACCCTATTTCCTCTTCCATTAAAAACTGAAATGACATTAAAAAAACACTCATCCCTAAACCCTATAAAACAATAGATCCTCAGCCCCACAAAAATCTAAATCATCTTAAAAAAATCCTAAAAAATCATTCCCAAAATCACTAAACCCTCTACCACACATAACCACAAACACTCTTATGCATAAAACCAACAAAACCAAGCCCCAAAAAACTCTAAACCCCTAGAAAAAAACAATAATCAATTTTCAACCCCATGAACCCTAATACCTCACCCATTCGACCCCTAAAAAATCATCCCTAGGAAACCCAAAACCCTTACCCAAAAAATCACAAAACAGTAAGCCCCAAAAAAACAATAACCCATGCCCTAAAATCCTGAAAACCTTATCCCCAAAAATTCAAAAACACTCAACCCCAATAAACTATAAACACTAATCCAATATAAATATGAAACCCTCATCGATAAAAAATCCAAAAACCTTTTCCCTAAATATCCCTAAACCCTTTTCCCCAAAAAACTCTAAACCCTCAGCCCCAAAAATCCCAAATCCCCCAACCCCAAAAAAAAAACTAAATCCACATCTCTAAAAACCAAATCCCTCAAAACCAAAAAACTCCAACCCTCAGCCCTAAAAATCCCTAAACCCACTTCCCAAAAAAATCGTAAACGTAATCCCTATGAAACCCCCAAAACACTCGCACCCAAAAAACCATAACCCGTATCAGCAAAAAACCCTAAACCCATAGCCTGAAAAAACCCAAAACCATCATCCCTAAAAACCCCATATATGATCCCAAAAATTCACTAAACCCTCATCTTCAAAAAAAAAATAGATCATCAACCCCAAAAAAAGATAGAACCTAATACCAATAAAACTCTAGATCCTCAATCCCAAAAAAACCGGAAACCCATCTCCAAAAACCCTAAACCATCCAGCACTAAAACCTATCAACATTCAAATGAGAAACCCCCCACTCCTAAGACCTGAAAAACGAATCCCCGAAGACCATAACATACCTCAAACCAAAATCCCAAAAATAAAAATCCCTTATACCCAATGATCTCTCAATCCTCACAAAAGCTTAGCAAAAAACCCATCAACCCTTTAAACACAAAAACATAATCAACAACCCCACAAACACTAAAAATTATTCCCTAGATAACTTCAAACCCAAAAAAACAAAAAACCATAAACCATAAACCCCCATACCCTAAAAAAACAAACCCCATCTTAAAAAAAACTAAACCTATGGGAAAAAACCCTTAACCCCTAAAAAATAAACACCCATCTTAAGAAAACTACCCTGTTGAAAAAAATGAGAAACACCCATATCCCTAAAAACTCTAACCTATCTACCTCAATAAAACATAAACTCTTATCTCAAAAAAAACCTTAAACCTCATCCCAAAATAAATGAAAACCCACATACATAAAAAAACCTAAACCACCCAACCAAAAAAACCCTAAACCCACATTTCCAAAATAGACTAAACCGTAATATTGAAAAAACCTAAACCCTAGACCCCATAAAACCTTCAAACATGTGCTCCAAAAAAGATAATAATCCAAACCATATAACACAAAACCATAAGAAGAAAATAAATCCAAACCCCAATGATACATTACAAGAACAATGAAATTAGTATGAATGGATTGAATAGAAAAATGTTTCTGAATGACCACGATTTATTGTGATAACACCTACCATGTTTTCACCAGGCTTCACTACTCTATGACCAACAATGGAGATGCGCCATAATATTTATGAAAAGAGAAGATGTTGAGGTAATAATGCTTCACATTTTGTTTCAAAGTTATTATGATTCAATTTTAACAAATTAAAGGAAGGTAAAATAAATTCTAAATACAGAATAAATTTAAAGAAATGAACCTAATAATATGAAATAGAATGGGGGTACTCAATGTCCATTTAAAAATAACAGAAACCAATTTAAAATTATGACTAATGACCCCCTAACTAATGTAGCATGATTCCTTATAAATGATTCATTTATACATTTTCTCTATCATATTGAATGTATTTATATTAGTTTCCATGATTTTTATGTCAAGATGACATTTTGGGCCCCAAAAAGATTGGGTGTGGCCCAAGCTTGTGTTGAATTCCAAAAAGAATGGGATGGTCTAATTCAAATAATAATTTGTCATAAAAATTAATTCATTACAAAAAGTATTATCCTTAGATTCAATATAGTCCATATAATTCCCTCTGGATTTTGGAGTATTCTCCCTTTAATCCATGGTGTCACCTTCTTCAACTTATGGAAATAAATCCCCAATGTTGATTTTGTACAAACTGTACAAAAATCATTATGTAAATAGATCATGTAATCATTTTTCCCACTTGATAATGTTCCTTGAATGGACCTTCATAACTTTGTTCCATTTTTATCATTATTTTGGATGTAAATATCGCCTTGAGAAGGTGAATCCACACGTTGTCTTAAGATTGAAAAATGTCCTTAGAATGATCATTATATTTCCTATTACATACATCACTAGTAACCTCAATTTCAGCTTGAATATATCATTATGATTCTTCATCTTCTTTTCATTATTCACCACATCAATATATTCATAAAAATAAAGATGTATTGAAAGCATTTCTACATGAGTGATTGGATTGATTTTAGCGACCACTTCAAATGAATATTGTCCAATGGTAGCACTTGCTAATCAGTTGTTTTAAAATCTATATTTCCCAAGTTGTAAATCCCAATCTTTTGTATTATTTTTCACCTATGTTTGCAGAAGAGTGCCAAATGTAAGATTGGTTACATCCATTTGGCCATCAGTTTGATGGTGATGGGGTGTTCTGAAAAGAATCTTTTTCCCTAATTTCCCCCACATTTTTTTACAATAATAGATGAAAAATTTTGTATCATTATCCCAAAAAATTATCTGAGGAATTCAATGTAGGGGAATAGTGTATTTAAAAAAATCACACTATTTATTAGGTAAATACATAATGAAATAAATGTTAAGATCTTCTTGTGGATGCTCCTAAATTGGAAATGGATTGTATAAATCATGATTTCAATGAATATTTTCTCTTTGACATCTCCCACAAGTCAAAAGAATTTCTTGGAAATCTAAATGAATCACTAGCTAGTAGAACTTGTAATTTAGAGTCAATAAGGTTTTTTGGATTCAAAGAGACTAGAATTTCCACCTTAATTAGTATCTTAGTTATGCATGGTCCTTTAATTTTCCATTGGAAAACCCAACAAGATTCAAGTGAAATGAAACCCATCTTGTACCAAACAATCCTCTGAAATCCATTTTGATAATGGATAATAATAATTTATAACACCATATCATGCTGATAATCATATTTCATAAGATAAAACCAAAGCATTTAGGCATCTATATTTGAATGTAATGTTTACCTTAGAGATAACGCATTTTACATGAGGTTATAATTCCCCATCTTATATTTTGATAAATATGGGAATTATTACAATAATTCCGTCCACATTTCTTTCCTCGAACTCTGGTTGTGCTGGCCAATGATAAATATTATTGTCAGATTTTTAGACTGATGAAAAAACCAGTTCAGTATCAAATCATGATAACAATGATCTAGGGATCTCAAAAACTCATAAAATTAATTTTCAAATGCATTTTAATTAATCCATGAAACATTCAACGTACAACTGAAATATGCATTTTGTTGCTTCTTTAGGTTAGAACAACACTGGTGGAAACTCAAAAAAAAATCAGAGTCCACATCAAAGTCTTGATCTAAATTAGGTAATGAAAAAATTGGCGATTCAAATATAATTTATATAGTGTATTCAAAAGATTTATTTATTTAATTTCTGAATAAAAAATCAATTTTTTTTGTACTCTGTTATTTGTGATAGGATGGTACTGAAACCGAAAAAAGTGTTGATAAAATGAAGAAAAAACAAGAAAACTCCTTAATTATATGACCAATTTCTATGGAATCCCGAACATGGTTTCTTCCACTTTGTATTTATTCACCATGATTCCTTCCTTGTATATCGTATATCACTAAAACACTAGTTGGGTTGATAGGATATCACACTTTTTTGGGTTTCTATGCTAATTTTTATCCCATAGATTTCCAAATTCGTATAGAAGATGATCCACATGGATCTCGATATCCTTGTTGTATGTCAAAATTTCATCTTCATAATGAAACAAAATTTTATCAATAAATTATTTCATAACATCATTTATGAGTCGCATAAACATACTAGGAGCATCTAATAGGTCGAATGGAATTACCAATGACTATAACATTCCACAATTGGATTTGACTGACATTTTCTACTTATCCCCTTCCTTTATTTTAATATGTCAGTATCCACTCTGAAGATAGATCTAAAAATGGATTGATGAACCATCTAATTGATTGAGAATATCATCATGTTGAGGACTTGGATTCCTGTATTTGATGGTAATATTATTGATAGCACTAATATCAATAAACATGTGATACATGATATCTTTCGTCCACATCAATAATTCTATAAAATAAGATGGTCTCATTCAAGGCCTTATAAATTATAAAACCATCTATTGAACCATTTTATTTTATAATTCCATTGATTCTTTTAGAAAATAGTGACATGCTAGTTTATTTAGAAATTTCCCACCTAGTATGAGATCAATCTGGTGTTCAATATATCTAAAGTGTGTAAATCACCCTAGATGATCATTAAAAACAATCCTTACATTCCTAAATCAATGGATAAGAAAACATTCGATGATGATTGTTCTCCTCATGGCTTGAATTATCATTCATCAATCAATCCAAAACATGATTTTCATTAAGGATTTCATTGTCCACAAAAACATTAATGATAAAGAGGATACCTATGGTAGTTTTTAGAACAAAATGTTCTTATAAAATTTGTTATGGATTTAATGGAGCATGTGTAATATTCTTTTCCTCGAATAGGAATGTATATGTTTTATTCTTCCCATAAGATTTCAAATCCCTTTAAAACATCCAAGGCCATACCAAAAAACATTTCTAACTTAAATATGAATAAAATATCAAAATACCTCTATTACATAGTTCATACCAATAAAAAATAAAATCAAAACCTATTTTGTGATAGGAATTGTGCTCCCATTATTCATACCTTAATGTTTGAATGACTAAAAATGTTTTAGAGTTGGAAGAATCTATATCTCCACTAGTATTGTTGAAGCATCATTTGTAAAACTACAACTATCAATAATGATCATTTATACATACTAATTTTTGTTGTGATGAGTTTCAAACTATTATTTATTTATCATCTGGAGAGATAATTTAAGATTCCAAAACCCTTGGTAGCACAGACATCTTACCCTCATCTACATCTACCACTACAACATAATCATTTTTAGATTAATCACCACCATGTTCATACTATTCTATTTCCATTTCATTGTCTATGAAATATTATATCTTAATAACTCAATTGATTGGTGAATTTGACAAAAAATGATTATACCCATGACATTTGAAGCACATTCTATTCCGACATTCAATGGAGTTTAATTTTACTTTTGGTTTCTCCATAACCATCTTTTTTCTTTTATCCATCATCTTAATCATTAAAAATTCCTTACACCAACACCTGATATGATTAAAGAAATACCATTACATAATGATGTACATAAAATGTATTTCATGAGGGATAGTGCCATTGAGGTTCACTTTTTCTTTTCCGTCATTATTTCATACATGTAATCCTCATTAAGTAAAGAGAATGGATGTAACTATATTAAATGTGAAATTATTCATTTAATCCACACAAAAAACTTGTTATAATTTATTCATGGTACCCAGTAACAACAATTAGAATTGATAAATGAAAAAACTACTGAATTATTGTTCATTATATTTATCACCTTGTAATAGATAATGTATTAAAAAATAATTCAAATTCTTATAAATCTTTGGCAGAAATAGTATTATCAAAATATAATTCATCTTATACCAGATGTGTATTGTGACATTCCCAACACGTTCCCAAAATTTAATCAAATTTCCCACAAAACTGATCTATAATCAATAAATTTTAGTTTTTATACCTTTCACATCATCTCATTGGAAAATTTCTTATATTCAAAGAGTCAATCAGTTTCATGCATTCAATTAATAAAATAATCTACAATCCAACTCCAATATTTATTTTGATTTTCAATCCTTCATACTCTTTTAAAATCATCATCATATCTTCTTCTTTAGATATCTATATATGAATCCCTAGAATCATCTCCATTTTGGGGATACTCATAATATTTCTATATATTTTTCCTATCATATAGATATGGTATTTGGGGATGCAGTTATGGTGGAGCGGAATCGCTTCATCGATCTATTAATAGTTCATCATGTTGTAGACTAATTTTTATAATTTTTTTATACCTGAGCATTGCCTATTTTACATGAATCCAAAAGAGTATAATGCACTCTTTTGTATGATATTGTTGGGATATTTTTTTCATTGAGTTTAATAAGAATAATGTGGCAACAATTACTCGTATAGACCACATCTATAATACCAAAATGACGCATTATTGGAAGAACAAAACAAGTACGTGTAGATGGAACTGTGAAATTTAGTTTAATGACCAATGATAATAAGAAACACCAAAAACCATGATTTCTCCCAGCATAAAGACCAGGTCACCTATAACAGAGATGTGCCACAAATATTTTGATAAGGGAAGTGGATAACGTAAGAAAGATGCCAAGAAATACTCAAAATTCCTATTTATGGAATGTTAAAATTAAAAATTAGTGAAACTAAAATATAAAGAGAAAATAAATTGAGATTAATGACCAAAATAAAATTTCAAGGAAAGGGAAACTCAAAGGTCACAAAAAAATAACAACAACCACTTTACGATTATAATTAATGACCAACTAACTAAATTAGTGAGATTACTTCTTAATGATTATTTTCTACTTTTTATCTCTCATATTTATTGTGTTGATGTCCTTTTCCACGTGGATATCTTATTTTTCACCCCAAATAAGATTGTTGTTTCCCACCACTGTGTTGGATTCCAAAAAGCGTCAGCTAGGCCAATTCGAAAAATGATTGGTAAAAAAAATCCTTGTGATGCCGAAACATATTCTCTTATTCTAATTTTGGTCCACATTACCATCAACCCCAAAACCCCTAAAACATCAGCCCAAATATAGAAAAACCCTCTTCCAAAAAAACCTATAAAATCATACTAAAAAATAAACTGAATAATCAGCCCGTATAACCCAATATACTGAGGACCAGAATATCATAAACCGTCATCAAAAAATATAAAGATAGAGTCCCAAAAAACCCTTACCCCTAAGCACAAAAAAAACTAAAACCTCTGCACTAAAAGGGCCCAAATCCTTATCCCAAAAACCCAAAAACTATCACCACAAAAAAACCAGAAAACCTTAGCCTAAAAAAGCCTAAACCTTAAGCCCCCAAAAACCAAAAACCATCACCACCAATAAAACCCTAATGAATATACACAAAAAAACCCTAATCATTCTGCCCAAAAAAACCAAAAAACATCAGTCATAGGAAAACCCTAATCCCTCATCCCCCCAAAACCATAAACCTTACGCCCCAAAAACCCAAAACCCTCATCCCCAAAACCCCAAAATCATCAGCCCCAAAGACCAAAACCCTCAACCTTAGAAAAACATTCACCATCATTCCTAGAACACCCTCAACTCTCTACCATAGATTACCCTAACCATTAGTATCTAAATCCCAATACTCTCATCCCTATAAAATTTTAAACCCATAGACCAGGAAAACATTATACCCTCTTCCCAAAAAACCCTTAACCCTTATCATTATAAAACCTAAAATTCTCAGCCCCGTAAAACAAAAAACAATCATCCCTAAAAACCCCAAATAACACTTCCCCTGAAAACAAGAAACTCTCAACCATAGAAAACCCCAAACCATCAACCCCAAAAAATGAAAAAATCTCATCCCCCCAAAAACCTAAACTATCAGTCTAAAAAACCCAAAAACAAATTCCACAAAAATCCCTAAAACATCATCCCCATCCAAAACTAAAATATCCACCCTAAAAAACCCTCACCCTAATATCTAGAAAACCGAAAACCCTAAACTCCAAATACACTTTTCCCCATAAAAACACTCATCCACAGAAAACCCTAAACCATTAGTCTCATGAAAATATAAATCCTAAGCTTCAGAAACCCCTAAATGATGTACCCTATAAAACCCTATACCCTAATCCTAATAAAATATAAAAAACACAGCCTAGAAATACCCAAACACTTATCCCAAAAAAACCCTAATCCCACACCCCAAAAAACTATAAACCACTGAACCCTAGAAAACACTATATAATCAGCCCTAAAAGCCTTAAACCATCTACCCAAAAAAACCATAAAATTTATTCCCAATATAATACTAAACACTTATCTTGAAAACCCATTAAAACCTCCTCATTAGAACAAATAAACCTTTAGCCCCAAAAATTATAAACACTCACCCCCAAAAACCATAAAGCCTCAACCACAAAAATCCCTAAAATCCCCATCCCCAAAAACTAAACAATCATCACCAATAAACCATAGAAACTCATCAATCAAAACCCATATACCCTCTTACCCCAAAAACCATAAAACCTCAAGTATAAAAACAAAAAACCGTTGGCCCAATGAATCCCGAATCCGACATCCACAAAATGATGGAAACCATCATCCACAGAAACCCCTAAACAATCATCCCCATAAAACCCTAAATACATATCCCACCAAAAAACTAAACGAATATCCCAAAAATCCATAAATGGTATTCCCAAAGACACCCAAACCATCATCCCCCAAATCCTAAAAACCAAAAATCCCTAAACCCTTTACTCAAAAAAAAACATATACCATGAACCTCATAAAACCATTAATGATAGAACCAAACATTATTGTATCCAAAAACCTAAGAATACATAAATCCTCAACCCCAAAAAACCCATAACCCCCAGCCCCAAAAAATGAAAACCCCTCTTCCCCAAAAAACCCTAAATGCTCAGCCACAAAACCATTAAAACCATAGGAGGAAAAAATACTAAACTGTCGTCCCTAAAAAAACACAAAACCCTCATCCCATAAAATCAATAAACCCACAACACCATAATAATTTAAACCATTAGACCCAAAGTACCCTAAACGCTCCTCCCCTAAATCTACTAAACCTAAAACCCATTAAACTGATAAATAGTAACCCAAAATAAACTAGGAACCCTCATTCAAAAAATATCTAAACACTAATCCCAAAAAATCCAAAATCACAAAGCCACAAAAATCCCTAAAACCATAGTCCTAAAATTCCAAAATGTTCTAACCCAAAAATCCATAAACCCTCACAGAAAAATTCCCAAAACCCATAGTGGAAAATAATCAAAAATCCTATGTTCCAAAAAATCCTATACCCTCATCCAAATCATCCTGAAACCCCGAACCAAAAAAAACAAAAAACCGTCATCTGCAAAAAAAACCCTAAACCTTCATCTTCAAAAAACTGTAAAGCTCATTTCCAATTGAACCATTATCCCAAATACAAAAAAAACCAAAAAACGCACCCAAAAAATATTAAACCATTAGAAAACAAAGAATAATAACACCCAAAAATAAACCAAAACCATTATCCCCTATTAACCTTATACCCTTATCCACCAAAACATCTAAATCATTAGCACCAAAAAACAATAAACTTGAAGCCCTAAAAAATGAAATTCCCTTATATAAAATCAAAATAATAAATCCCCTACCCCAAAATAACCCCCAAACCCCATCCCCCAAAGTAACCTAAACCCTTCAATCCGATAAACCCTAAGCCTTCATCCCAAAAAAAATTTAACCTTAATCCTAGAAAATAACTAAACCCTTAGCATTAAAAAACAAAAAATTCTAACCCCAAAAAACCCGAAACTCACATTCCCCAAAAACCATAAAACCTTAGTACAAAATTTTAAACCATCATACATAGAAAACCATAAACCTTTTTACCCAAAAAACACGATAACCACAATCCTAAAAAATGCTGATCCCTTAGCCCCCAAAACTCGAAAACCTCCACCCCAACACCCCATAATCATAGAATAAAAATAACCAACACACTCAGCCCTAGAATCACATAAAACCATCCCTATAAAACAATAAACCCACTGCCCCGTAAAAACAAAAAACATCGTCCCATTAGAACCGTTATCCCTCATCCCTAGACAATCCTAACCACATATCTAAAGAAAACCCTAAAAAAATACCTAGAAAACCCAAAACCCACAGTTATGGAATCCACTAAACCTTCAGCCCTAGAAAATTCCATACACTCATCCCCAAAAATCCCTTAACACAACGCCCCTAAAACCCCTAAATGATTATCACTACAAAACCCTAAAACTTTAACCCTAGAAAACCATAAACCCACATCCCAAAAATAAAATAAACCTTGATCCCATGGAATCTCCAAACACAAATCCATTTAAAACTCTAAACACTATTCCCGTGAAAACCCTAATACATATGCCATATAATTCCCACAACACTAAGCCCTAGAAATCAAAATTCCATCTTCCCAAAAAACACAAAACCATAATCCTCAGAGTACCTAAAATCCTCAGCCACATAAAAAATTAAACACCCATCCCCATAAAAAACTTAACCCACCTCCCTAGAATCCTTAAACCATCATCCTTAGAACACCCTATCACCACGACCACAAAAAACCAAAAAATATCATCCATTTAAAACTCGAATCCTACTTATAGAGAAAACCCTAATCCCTTGGTCCTAGAAAACCCTAAATCATCCACCCAATAAAAACCTAAAACCTCATCCTAAGGGATCATTATACTCACAATCCATGAAAATATTAAACCATCACCCTAGAGAACAAAAAACCATCATCTACAATTATTCATTAACCGCTATAAACAAGAAATACTAATCTATCATCCAAAAAAACCCAAAACCCACAGCCTTATAACACCCAAAAACCTCACCCTCAGAAAATCATAACAATGAACCCAAGAAAATCCAAAACCAACATTCCTAAAAAACCCAAAACCCTCTCCCCAAAAAATCCTAAACCCTCACATCCAAAAAAATCCTAAACCCAAATCCAAAATAAACCATCAACTCTGAGCCCCATAAAACCCTAAACCTCTATCCCCTGAAAACCTGTATCCCTCAACCCCAAAAAAATCCAATAACCCTCATACAAAAAAAACCTAATCCATCAACCCTAGAAAAGAATATACCATCTTCCATTGAAAACCCGTAACCATTTTCAATAAAAACCCTAAAACCTCACCCCTTAAAAATAATAATTCATTTTCCCCAAAAAATCATAAACCCTAAACCGAAAAAACCTAAACCCACAACCCCCAAAACTCAATACTCTCATCCACAGAAAACCCTACAACCTCATTCCAATAAAATTATAAAACCCCAGCTTTAGAAAACCCTAAACTACTAGCCCATGAAATCATAATAACCTTATCCCCATAAAATAATAACACATAATTTTTACTAAACCTAAAACCCTCAGACCCAAAAATCCCCAAATCCTCATCATCCAAAAACCCTAAATCCTCATCCTTTGAAAACCCAAAATCCAAATCTGTAGAATAAACTAAACCACCAGCCTCAAAAATTACTAAACCATCATCTCCATAAATCCCTAATCACTCTTCAATATAATACTATAAATATATCATCCCTAAAAATTCCTAAACCATCATCCCAAAACAACCATGAATATTCAAACCTAGAAAACCATTAACCCCTCCCTAAACATACATAATCCATACGTTCCAAGAAACATTAAATCTTATTCCCCAAAAAACTGATAACCCTCAGCTCCTAAAATCATTAATCACTCACCCTTGGATATCCTAAACCCACATCCCTAGAAAACCCAAAACCCTCATACATAGAAAACTGTAAACCCTCAGCCACAAAAAACCCTAACCAATAAGCTCAATAATACCCTAAACATTTGTCCATATAATTTCCTAAACCCTAAATCCCATAAAACCATAAAACCCAATAGATATATATCCCAAAACCCACATACTCTAACCCATAAAACCCTAAACACTCATCCCCATAAATTCCCAAAAACCTCAGCTCTAGATTTCCATAAACACTCAATCCCACACAACCCTAAACATCAACCACAGAAAACTGTAATCCTTACACCCAGAAAAAAATGAAATTTTAATCCCAAGAAAAACCTAAATCCTCAGCCACGTAAAACAAAAAACCATCATCCCTAGAAAATACTATAACCTAATCCCTAGAAAACATTATACATTTATCCATATAAAAAACAAAATCCATATCTTTAGAAAAAAACAAAAAATTATCCCATTAATCTCTAAACCATTATCCACATAAAACCATTGACCCTAAACACCCAAAAACCATTAACCCTCGATCCCAATAATCCATAAATCCATTTCCTAAAAAACCACTCAAACCTCATCTAATAAAACACTAAAACCTCACCCTTATAAAATCCTAAACTCTAATCCCCATAAAATCTTAAAGTCTATGGAACCAAAATTGATAAACTCGGCCCTAGAAATCCCTTAACCCTCAACACCAGACCACCACAAAACTCGTCCTCATAAATACGAAAATAGTTGGAAACTGATATCACTAATCGATCATCCCCAAAAAACTATAATCCTTTAGCCCTAGAAAACCCAAAATGCTCATACCATGAAATCCATAAACCATCTTCCCCAAAAACCCTTAACCCACATCCCCATATAACTCTAAACCCTATCCATGGAAAACACTGAACCATCAACCCTAGAAATCTGTGAACCCTTACCCCTAGAAAAATACCTATATCCCTAGAAATACGTTAACCCACATCATTAGAAAACCATAAATCATCATCCTGAAAATACCCTAGACCCCCATCTACATAATAATATATAACTGTATCCCAAGAAAAGAAAAATCCCTTATGCCCACAAAAACATATACCCTCATATGTAGAAAATTGTAGAACATCTCAATAAAACCTTTTAACCCTATTCATTAAAAGACCGTAAACTATCTACACAAAAAACCTAAGTCCATGTATAACAACCCCAACTAGTTAGACCATAAAAATAATAATCCGTAGGCCCCAAAAAACCACAAAAATTTATCCCAAAAACCCTAAACCCTTATCCCCAAAATATCCAAATCTCTCTGAAAAAATGAAAACTAATCAATTGGCCCCAAAATAACCTTTAACATTCACCCAAAAAATCCAAAGAACCCTAGCCCCAAAATTGAATAAAATAATTTCCATGAGAAAACCTAAACCCATAGCCCCAAATAACCTGACACAATCATCCATAAAAACAATAAACCCCTAGACCCAAGAATCCAAAAAATCCTCATCCCCAAAAATCCCTAAACCCTCATCCCCAGAAAACACTATATACTCAACTATAAAAAACCCTAATCATCATCACCAAAAAACCGAAAACCCAATGCCCCAAAAATATCTTAACCCTCTACCAGAAAACCTAATCCCATCAAACTAAAAACCCTAAATAGTCAGCCTCGTGAAACCCTAATCCATCATACCAAAAAATTGAAACCTTTAACCTGAAAAAACACTAAGTCATTGGCACAAAAAACTCCAAACCCTAATTCCCAATGAATTTGTAACCCTTAGATCCAATATAATATATACCCTCGAACCAAGACATCCCAAATACTTCATCCTTAAAAAACCATAAATCCCTAGTTCAAAAAAATCTATTACCCTTTGAACATAAAAAATCTGGATTCTCATCCAAAAAACAATATTCCCTAGGTCCAAAAAACCATTATCCTAATGTACTGAAAAAGAAAAAACCATAAAATGAAAAATAATAATAAACCTTAAGAACCAAATAATCCTAATACCACAACCCCAAATAATATGAAACATTTCACCCCATGAAGTTTGAAACCCTCAACACCAAAAACCCATGAACACAATACAAAAAAAACGCTAGAAGTTCCACCCCGAAAATACCAAAACCATTATCCCCAAAAATTCCAAACCCTTATCCCTCAAAATAAATTAACACCCATCCCATAAATACCATATACCCTAATCCCCCAAAAATCATAAAAATTCCTCTAAAAAAACCAATCCCATATCCCCAAAACCCAAAACCACCAAAACCTCTACTCTCTTACACCTAGAACCCCTAGAACCCTTATCTCTAATGAAACCTAAATTGTAGTCCACTGTAAAACTAATACTATAATCCTCAACAACTATTTACCTGGATCCCCAAAATATCCTCAACCTTATTACAAACGAAAATGTATACTGTATTCCCAAAGAAAATGTGAAACTACCCATGATAAAAAAAATAACAAAACCCCCAGCCACCCAAAACCCAAAACCCACAACACTAAAAATCATAATCCCTCAGTCCCATGAAAACCTAAACCCTTAGCAAAAAAACTCTAAATTATCAACCCTTGAAAACCATAAATACCTAGAACTAAAAAACAATAAACCCTTGGCCTAAAAACCATAAACCATCATCCCAAATATACCTTGAACTCTAATCCATAAAATAAGTAATCCCCACATTCCTGAAGAAAATTCATCCCTCACCAACAAAAAACCAAAATCCACTGACCTAAAAGGTAATAAATTTTTTTCCATATAAAATGTCTATCCATAATACCAAAAAAACCCTATATTCGTCACACCAACAAAACCATAAATCATAATCCCCCACAAAACCCAAACCCTCATCCCGAAAAAACCCAAAACACTATGAAACAAAAGAACCTCTAAGCCATCAACCCCCAATAAATAAATGTTTGACTCTAAAATCCCTAATCCTTCATCCCCAAAACACTGCAAACCCTTTACACTGTAAACAGAAAACCCTCAGCACAAAATACCTCTAAACCCCATACAATACAAAAACCTAAACCCTCAGCCCCTCAAAACACTACAATGTATCCTCCATGAAAACCATAAACTTTGTCCCCCAATGAATACTAACACCTTCTCACAAAATTGAAAATCACACATTATTGAAAAACCATAAACCCTCAACCCCAAATAACACACTAAAACATTAGCCCAGACACCCAAGAATAATTACTCCAAAAAACCCTAAACTGAAGCACCTAAAACCCTAAAAACACCTCCAAAAAATCCTAATCTGTTATCCATGAAAATCTGAAACCCCCGATCCAAGAAACATAAAAATAATTTCCCAAAAAAACATGAAAACCCCAGCCTAAAAAAACCCAGCCCCCTCATCCCAAGAAAAAAACCAAAATAATTTTCCTAAAAAACCTAAACCCTGAGCCCCAACACTCATAAACACAGCAAAAAAATTAAACATAATCCCCCATCCCCAAAAAGCCCAAAAACATTGACCCCAAAAAACCTTAAACCCTAATCCCCAAAAAAACCAAAACCCTCATCCCCAGAATACCCTAAACCTTCAGCCACAAAAATCGTAAACCCACATAACCAAAAAACATAAACCCTCATATACAAAAAAAAACTCAAGCCTCTACTCCAAGAAACTTAAACACAAATCCCTTAAAAATCCTAACTCCTTTCCCTCAAAAAACCCCTAAACCATTGGCACCGAAAAGTCGTAACCCCTTGGAACAAAAAAACAACCTCAAACCAGAAAACCTTAACCCTTTAACCCAAAAAACGATAAAATTTATCCAAAAAAACACTAAAACATCAACCCAAAAATCCCTCAAAACTCATTCCTGAAAAACCATAAAACCTATACTCTAAAATCCCAAAACCATTATCCCCAAAAACCCAAAGAACTTATCCTCAAAGAACCCTTTACTGTCGGCTTGATAGCCCCCTAAACCCTGAGCCACAAAAAACCCTTAACCCAGAGCTCCAAAAAAATACTAAACAATTAGACCTAGAAATCCCTAAACCCATGAACCATATAATCGTTTAACACTCAGTCAAAAATGAACTATATACTGTATTTCCCCAAAAACTCTAATCCCTAGACTGAAAAAATAATCTAAAATACTATCCCATAAAATCCTTAATCAATATTCCCTACAAAAATGATCATACATAAAAGCCATTAACTCTAAACCCAAAAAATCATAATCCCCAATCCCCAAAACCATACACCCGCAATCATAAAAATACTTCATCCCTCATAAGAAAAATACACTAAAGCATTGGTACCATAAACCCTTCAACTCTCATCCCCAAAGACCCTAAACCATTATCCCAAAAATACACTAACACCTAATCCCTATAAAACTCTAAATCGTGGACCAAAGAAATCCCTAAATAATCAACACCAAAAAAGCCTAATAACATGTCCCTAAAATCCCCAAAACCATCAACCCTTCTCCCTAAAATAAATATGATACCATCATCCAACAAAAACCTTAAACCCCTAGAAAAAAATAACCTTTAACCCTAAACCTAATATACCATAATACTTCAGAACCATGAAACACTAATCCCCCATCCCTCAAAACCCTAGACCCCCATCCAAAAAAACCATTAACCCACTACCCCAATAAACACTAATCCCAAATTCCCAAAAATCATGACACACTCAAACCCCAAAATCCTAAACCCTATGCCCCAAAATATCGTAAACACTCAACCCTAAAAAAACCCTAAAAAAATATCACCAAATAACACCAAACACTCATCCCTAAAATACAGAATACCCTTATAACCTAAAAACTCTAAACACAATGTCCAAAAAACCACAACCCCTATATCCAAAAAAAACAGTAAACCCTTATCCAAAAAAAACTACAAACCCTAAACTCTCAACAACAATAAACCATAAACCCATCCCCATAAAAAAATTGATTCCCTATACTCCAAAAAATCCAACTCCCACATCCCGAAATAACACTAACCCATCATCTCTGAAAAACCCAAAACCCATATCCCCACAAAACCCAAAACCCTCAATCCCAACATCACCTTAAACCCTCAGTCCCAAAATAACCCAAAACTACCAGCTCCAAAAAAGATTGAACTCTATTAGTTAAGAAACACTAAATCCTAATCCCCAAAAAACCAAAATCATGTATCCCAAATAAAACCCCAAAACCTATTTTTCAAAAAAAACCTAATCCCCTATCCCAAAAAATATTCAGTTGTATTCCCCAAAAAACTCAAAATCTTCGAACCAAAAAATCCATAACCTCTTAGCCACGAAAACCTAAAACCCACATCTAAAAAACCAAAAGATCTAATCCCCAAATAACATTATACCATAATCCCCAAAAATCTTTATACACTAATCCCCAAAAAAACATAAACCCATGGCCTAATAACCCCATAAACCCACAGGCCCAAAAAACCTTAAACCCTCTGTCCCAAAAAACCTAAATGCTTGGACCTAAAAAACCCTATAACACCAGCCACTAAAATCCCTAAAACCATATCCCAAAAAAATAATAATCTCTTGGATAAAAAATACTCTAAAACCACATCCCCAAATACCCTAATCCTTTATCTCCCAAAAAACCCTAAAACCTCATCCACATAGTATCATAATACTTAACCCCAAAAAAACCCTAAACACATGGCCCCAAAAAACCCTAAACCCTTAGTCCCAAAAAAATATAAGCCCTAATACCAAATAAATTATAAACACTTAGTAACAAAAGTGTAAAACCTCATCCCCCAAAAATTATAACCCCTTACCCTGAGAAAACCATAAAACCTCAGCCCCAAAAAACCATAAAAACGCCACCCTAGGAAACCCAAAATCTGAAGACCCATAAAAACATAATCCCTCAACCCCAAAAAACAAACATGAATTTTCCCAAGAAAACACAAAACCCTAGACCCAGAAAACCCTAAATCAAAGGTCTATAAAATTGTAAACCACAACACCCAACAAAACCCTAAAAATGCATCCATACAAATTAATAAACACTTGGTCAAATAAGCATTAATACCCTAGACCCAAGAACACTAAATCATCATCCCCAGAATCCCATAAAACCACAACCAAAAATCACTAAAACCTCTACCAAAAAAATTCCTAAACCCTCAGCCAAAAACCCAAATAACTTATTAAAAAAACCCATAAACCCTTGTCCCCCAAAACCCAAAACCCTAATTCCCAAAAATCATTAACCATCTACCCAAATAATCACAAAACTCTCACCCACAATATACAATATACCAATGGCCAAAAAAACCCTAAACCCAAAAACATAAAAATATCTAAACCCTCAACCATAAAAACCAATACCCATGGGATCAAAAAATCATTAACACTCTTACCAAAAAAACCCTTTCCATACCAACCAAAATAACCCTACACCCTATGCCACCAATAATTATAAACCCCCAGCAAAGGAAAACCATAAATAATTACCCCCAAAAAATCTTAATACATAACCCTAAAATACCCTATAGACTCATAATCAAAAATACCAAAACCCAAAACACTAAAAATAACCAAAAAACAGATGAAAAATTTTCTATAAACCCTCTCCCAAAAAATGAAAAACCTTCAAACAAAAAATTACTATATCCAGAGACCCAAGAAACCAAAAACCCCCATCACAAAAAAACAGAAACCAACAACCTTAAAAAATCCTAAATCATCGTCCAAATAACACAATGAACACTCAGAACAAAAAAAACAAAAATCAACAACTCTAAAACAATTATAAACTCCCAATCTCAACAAATCCCAACCACTTTGCTCCAAAAATCATTAAAACCTAATACAAAAAAACCCTAAAAACTTTTCCCAATAAAATTGTAAACCCCGGGACCCAAAAGATAAAAAATAGTTTCCCAAAAAAACACTAAAACCTAAACCCCATAAAATCATAAACCCTCAAATGCAAAAAAATCCTACACCCTCACCACAAAAAAAAACTACACCCTCATCTAATAAAAACGAATCACTCAACCCAAAGAAACAACAAACACTTAGAACCAAAAAAATCCTAATCCCTCATCTGTAATAAACTCAATAACAACAACACCAAAACTCCCCAAATAGTCATCGCTAAAAATTCCAAACCATATTCCCAAAAAAAAACACAAAGAAGGTGAACCCAAAAAATCATAAACCCATGGCCCATAAAAAACCTAAACACTCATCCCCAAAAATATCCAAACCATGTTCCCCCAAAACAATATACTATCATCCAAAAAAACCTAAATAGTCATCCCCATAAATACCAAAACACACTTCCCAAACAAATCACAATACGTCAACCCCAAAAAACCTTAAAACCATAACCTAAATAAACCCTAAACCTACTTCCCCAGAATCCATAAACCCTAATCCCAAATAAAAATCCTAAACATTCTTCCCCGCAAAAACTAAACCTTATCCCCAAAAATGATAAATCATCAACACCAAAATACACTAAACCCTCATCATGAAAAACACTAAACCCTCAACCCAAATAATTCATGAACCCTCAATATAATGAAAATTCAAATTCTCGTCCTCATAAAACAACACACCCTCTTCCAAAAAATCCCTAATCCCACAATCCCTAAAATCATTAAACTCCTCGAACCAAAAACAAAAAACCATTTCCAAAAAAACTAAAATACATGGAACTAGAAAACCCTAAAACATGGGTCCAACAAAAAATAATTTTTCATCCTAGAAAACAGCTAAACCCTCAACCCCAAATGACCTAAACCCTCAACAACAAAAACCCATAAAACTTCACCATCAAAATACCCAAATCCCACATCCACACAAAAAACACAACCCTCCACATTATAAATCTCTATACTCATATACATAGAAAATTTCAAATAGTCATCCCCAATAAACCATAAATCCTCATCCCTAAAAAACTCTAAACCCTCCTACCAAATGAACCATAAACTCTCATCCTCAAAAAAACCAAAACTAATGGCCCCGAAAAATATTAACACTATGTTCCTAAAATCTCTAAACCCTAAATACTAAAATACACTAATCTCTATCCCACCGAAAACACTATACCCTAAACCTCCAAAAACCTTAAACCCACATCCCAAAAAACTAATACATCCCCTAAAAAACCCTTGGCACCATAAAACCCAATTCTATCAATCCAAAACACACAAAACCATCTCCTCCAATAAACCATAAGACCTATCCTTTAAATAAACCATTAATCCTCAGAAAAAAATCCCTCAGGGTAAAAAACCTAAAACCATATCCTAAAAACTATAAATACAACTCAAAACGCACTAATCCATTATTCCTAAAAAATATATCACCAGTCCCTAAAAAAACTTAAACCCTTAACCCCAAAAAAACCCAAAACACTTTCCCCAAACATACCTAAACCATAATCCCCAAAGAAAACACTATGCCTCAAATAACCATAAATCTTGAGCCCCTGAAAAAACCAAAAACATGAAGCCCCATAAAACCCTAATCCCAGATACCTAAAAATCCCTATACCCACAATCATAAAATACCATAGACCCATAGAACCCAAATACCAAAATCCTTATCCCCAAAAATAACATAATACTCCATCCCCAAAAAACCCAAAGCACACTACCCCAAAGGACCAAAACCCTCATGGAAAACCCCAAAACAAAATCTCCAAAAAACTCTAAAATCATGCCCAAAAAAATTTAAAATCATCATCCCCAAAAAACACTAAACCATCACCACCAAAACATCCCTATAACCTTTATTCCCAAAATACTTAAACACACAACCATAAATAACCCTGTACTTTGAGCCCCAAACAACCCTATACATGCATCTGTAAAGAAAACCAAACACTCTTCCCCAAAAAATCCCTAATGTCTCGGCCCCATGAAATCCCTAAACCCTCAGCCTCACAACCGCTAAATAATAAATCCTAATACATGATCCCCAAATAACAATGATTCCACAATCCCAACAAATCCTAAACACTCAGCGCAAGAAATTGAATGAACCCTAAGTTCTAAAAACACTTAAACCATTATACCCATTAAAACCCTATATCATTGTCCCAAAAATTCCTAAACACCTAAACATAGAAAATCCTAAACCCTCTATCCCAATAAAACATAAAACATAAGCTCCATGAAACACTAAACCCTCAACACAGAAAAACCCTAAGCCATCTACCCCCCCCCCCAAGAACCCTAAAACCATCACCTAAAAAATATCCTAAACACTCATCATGAAAAATTCCAAAACCCTCAACCCTAAAAACCCTAAACCCCCTCATTTGAAAAAAACATGAATAGTCAACAAGAAATAAACCATAATATATCATCCAAAAAAACACAAAACTCTTAGCCCCAAAAGCCTAAACCATCAGTACTAAAAATCCAAAAAGTGTATAAAATTAAAAAAATGAATCCATCACAACTAAAAAACCATAGACCTTCTACCCGCAAAAAACCCCAAACCATCATGCTAAAAAACTCAAAATCGTTGAACAAAAAAAACAAAAAAACATGAGGCAAAAAAATCCTAAACCATTAGTCCAAAAAATCCTTAAACCCACATCTTTAATTAATCAAATCCTAAAAATCTTGGTCCCAATGACCATAAACACTATTCCCCAAAAAACAATAAATGTATAGCCTGAAAAAAAACCCAAAACTCTTATCACGAAAAAAAACTAAAACGAATTTCCCATACAATCATCAAACCCTCATTCCTAAAAAAGCCTTAACCCTCACTTCTTTAAACACTAAATTTCCATAAAAAAATCATGAAATCACCATAAAAATACCCTAAACAGAAATCCTCTAAAAACCCTAATACCTAAACACAAAAAACCCCTAAACTAACATTCTAATCACACCCAAAAGCCACATCCCAAAACAACATAAACACACAAACCTTAAAAACACTAAACCCACATCCCCAAAAAACTGATGTCACGAAGACATAAAATCCATAAACCCTCTTTCTAAAAAATACCCAAACCCATATCAATAAAAACCATAAACCCTCATCCAAAAAAATTCCTAAAATCTCAGCCCCAGAAATTTCTAAACTATCATCCCAAAAAATACCAAAACACTCAACCAAAAAATACCCTAATACATCATCCCCATAAAAACCCAAACCCTAAGCCCCAAAAGGCCATAAATTCTTAGAAAAAATATTTTATCATCCCTCATCCCCGAAAAACACTTAACCCAATTCACTAAGACCCTAAAACCACATCCAAAAGAAATATAAACTGTCATTCCCAAAAAAACACGAAAACATAATTCACTATAATGCCTATGCACTGAACCCAAAAACCTAAACCACCCTCCCCAATATACCTAATCCCTTCATTCCGAAAATACAATAAATTTTCACACCAAAAAAACAAAAAAAATCCTCATCTCCAAAGAAACACTAAACCATAATCCCAAAAAACCTCAAATATGAAACAAAAATATCCATATACCCCCATCCACAAACACATATTTACCAAGAGCCCACAAAATCCTTAAACCATCATCCTAAAAAGAATCTAAAATCTCAACCCTAAAATATTCTAAAACATCTTCCCAAAACATATTAAACACTCATCTGCAATAGTATTTAAACCCTCATCACAAAAAAACACTAAAAGCTCTTCCACAATGCACCCTATACCCCAATATAGAAAAAACCCGAAAACCTTATCCCCAAAAAACCCTAAAACCTCAAGCCCAAAAAACAATAAACCCTCAACCGAGAATAAAAATATTTCCTCATCCTTAAGAGAACCTAAACTAAAATCCCCTAAAACACTATAAACCCTCATCCCTATAAGACACTAAACCTAAATCCCTAAAATCCTTAATCCTTAATCACCAATAAACCCTAAATCATCATCACAAGATAACCATAATCTATCATCCCCAAAAAAAACATGAACCCTCGGGCGCTAAATAACATAAAACCTCATCCAAAAAACCCTTAACCCATGGTCCCAAAATACCTTATGCCCTTATCCTCAAAATACTATAAAACTCGACCCTAAAAATCATAAATTGTTTATCCCAAAAATACATAAACCCTCATCCCAAAAAATATTAATTCCCAAGACCCAAACCCCCCAGAATATCATCCCCAAAATACCACATACTTTTGTACCCAAAAAACATCACATTCTCAGGATCAATTACCAGAAATACTTATCCTCATAAAACCTCAAACATGGATCCGAAAAATACCAATCCATTGGCCCAAAAAATAGTAAACCTTTGACCCAGAAATCATTGAATCATCATCCCAAGAAAACTATTAACCCTTATCACCAAAAGATGAGAAAATTTTGTGCCAAAAACCCATAATTCTTCACCCCTAGAAAACCCAAATATCATGACCAATGAAAACCATGAATAACCACCCCCCATAAAACACTAAACTTTCATCCCTATTAATAACTAAACCCTAACCCATAAAAAACCATATACCCTACACAAGAATTACCTAAAACCCTCACCCCAAATAAACTGTAGAACCTTATCCCAAAAAAATCCTAACTACTAAACCGTTAAAATCATTTACCATCAACCTCGAAAATTTAAAAACCCTTTGCCATTAAAATCCTATCCCTTTAGCCCCAAGAAATCAAATTACATCATCCCCAAAAAATCCTCAGTCCTCAACACCAAAAAATGATAAACCCTATTTAGTAAAAATCTTTAAATTCTATGTCCCAACAACCCCTTAACCCCCATAACAAAACCCAAAACCCTTCGCACCCAAAAAAAATAATACTCAAACCCCATAAAATCACATATCCCCAATCCCTAAAACCATACACCATACACCCCAAAAAAACTTACACCCTCAACCTAATAAAGTAATAAGCCCTATACCTCAAAAAACCCTAAACAATTATAACCAATAAATCCTCAACCCGTCAACCCAAAAAATAATCAACCCTCAACCCCAAAATACCATAACTGTCATCCCAAAAATATTCTCAAACAGCTTCCCCAAAAAACTCCTCATACCTCAACCATAAAAAACCATAAAAAGTCAACCGCAAAAAACAATAGAACCTCAACCCCAAAAAAAATCATAAAACCTATTATCAAAAAAAACCCAAAACACTGAGTCCCAAAAAACCAAAAACCTTATACTCCAAAAAACACTAAACCCATAGAATAAAAAAAATCATAAATCATTCTCGCTAATAAAATCATCCATTAACCATCAGGAACAAAAAATGAAAAACCCTTAACTCTCATAATAACTAAACCAGCAGCCAAAAAACAAAGACTCGTGCCACAAAAGACTCTAACCCTATGCACCAACAAACACTAAACCCCCAACCAATAAAAAGAACTAAACCCCCAATCCAACAAAATCCTAAAGACCCGGCCCCAAATACTATTAAACCCTCATCCACAAAAAAACCCAAAACTATCACTAATAAAAAAAACTAACAAGCATACCCATAAAATCCTAAACCAATGACCCCAAAAACCCAAATCCAACAGTATTGAAAACCCTAAACCCTCATCCTCCATAAACTAGAAACCTTCATAACCAGAGAACATAAACCCTCCCCTATAAACAAATCCTCAATCTATAGGCCCCAAAAAAACCTAACCCTCAGCACAAAAAAACACTAAATCATCCTAAAAAAACAATAAACTGTCATCCAAAAACACCCTAAACCCGCAACCTGAAAAAACATTGAACCTCCATCTCCAAAAAAGACACTAAATCTCGTCTCTAATAATGTCTACACTATCATTCCTAATACCCTAAACATTTATTCTAATACAACCGAAAACCAGTTTCCCAATAGAGCATAAACCCTCATCCCAAAAAACCATTAACCCTTTAACCCCAATACCCTACAGCCTAATCACTAAAATACCCTAAACTCCCTCCACCAAAAAATCAAAAACAAATAGCCAAAAATACCATAGACACTCATAATGAGAAAACCATAAACTATAATAACCAAAAAACCCCTAAACACTCTACACTAAAAAAACCATAAATTCTATGCCCCAAAAATCCTAAACCCTTAGCTCTATGAAACTCCAAAACCTCATCCCTAGATACTTAGAACCTCATTCCCAAAAATCCCTCAACCATTAGTCCCAAATAACTAGAAACCCTCAATAATAAAAAAACATCATTGATAAGCCCAAAAACCCCTCAACCCTCAAACATCGAAAACCCTCATGCCTTATCCGAAAAATAAACCCTTAGACCCTAAAACCATCAATCCTAATCCATAAAAATCACTCAAACCTCATCCCCAAAAAACCACATCACACATAGAAAAAAAACCTCATCTGGAATCCCTAAGTATTATAAAATCTTCATCGCCCAAAAAACTACATCCTATAACCCCAAAAACCATAAACCATTAGTCCCAAAAAACAGTGAACACTTAGACTGAGAAAACTGAAAACCCAAAAACCCAAAAATACCTCAACCCTTTTCCCCAAAAAACCAGAATGGATCAACCCTACATAACTCTCCATCCCATTAATCCCAAAATCCTCAGCCCCAAAAATCTAACACTATATGCCTTAAATAACCATAAACATTCATCCCTAAAACTACTCAAACCTCAGTCCCAAAAAATCCTTAACCCATAGCCCAAGAAACTCAAAACCCTTTGCACAAAACACCCTATACATTCAGAGCCATAAATCCTTAAATCCTCACCCAAATAACCCCTCATCCCTCATCCCCATACCACTATAAAATCACAGAAACAAAATATTGTATACAATCAACCACAAAAAAAATCCATCAAACTTCAGTGCTAAAAAGGTATAAAACATAATTCCAAAAAAGAACTCAACCCCCATCACCAATAAACACTCATTCCCTAACCCCAAAAATATCCTCAAACCTTATTACCAAAACACCATCATCCTTCATCACTAAAAAACCATCATCCTTCATCCTTAAAAAACATTGAACACATATCGCAAAAAACCCTCAACCCTTATCCCCAATAATCCTAAAACCCCCTGCCCCCCAAAAAAACCTGAACAATTTTCCCAAAATGATAAACCCTAATCCAAAAAACCAAAAACACTAATCCCCTGAAAATTCAAAATATTTAGCACAAAATACCCCCAAACCATATCAACAAGAAACCATGGACCTTTACCCCCCCAAAACCCTCAACACATAGCCACAAAAAATCATAAACCTAGAGCCACAGTACACCATCAGCCCTCATGTCCAAAAAACATTAAACCATATGGAACCAAAACACTAAACCCTCATCCCCAAAAATTTTAAACCATCTTCTATAAAATACCATGTAACATTATACCCATTGAACCCAACATTCTTATCCTAGGAAAAGCATCGACCCTAATCCCCAAAAAATTCTTCAACACTCAGCCCAAAAAATCATAACCAAATAGTCGTAAAAGAACTTAAACACTAATCCCAATTAAACCCAAAACTGCCAGGGCCAAAAAAACCTAATCATCATCCCAAAAAAATCCTCAACTCTCTTTCCCAAAAAACCCCCAACCCTCAGCCCAAAATATCCATCAATCCTCGACCACAAAAAATTGTCAACTCATATCCCCAAAAAACACATAACACATTGCCCCCAATAAACCCTAATCCATGATAAAAAAATAGTAAAAACTAATCCCTAAAAAACCTAAAAACTAATCCCAATAAAACCCTAACCAATTATCCCCAAAACCCTAAAACATCAATCCAAAAAATTGATCAACATTTATCCCCAAAATACACTCACCTCCCTTCCCCACTAAACATACAATCATCAACCCCAAAAACAAAATTTTATGCCCAAAATCTCCTCAACCGTCTACCCAAAAAACCCTCAACCATAATCTCCAAAAAATTGATCAACCCTCATCCTCAAAAAAACCCATAACACTCATAAATAAATAAAACATCAACCCTCATCCCTCCAAAACCAAAAACCCTCATCCCCAAATAAACACAGAACACTCATTTCCAAAAAAATTACAAATCCTTATCCTAAAAAATCATAATATTCAACCCCCAAAAAATGATAAACCATTATCCCAAAAAAACCCCAACTCTCCGCCCAAAAAAATCCTTAACCCAGTGTATAAAAAAATCCCTCAAACCTCATCCACAAAAAACCACAATCACTAATCAACAAAAAACTCTCATAATTAATCAAAAGAAACCATTAATCCTAATACCTAAAAACCACAAACCATCATCTTGAAAAATTCATAAACCCTCATCCCCAAACTACCCTATACAATTAGTAATATAAAATCCTAAAGTGGCAACCCCAAAAACCCAAAATACCCAGTCTCGAAAAACATTAAAACCATTTTCGAAAAAACCATTAACTTTCATTAAACAACTATAAAACCTCATCCCCAAACACCCAAAACCCTTTCCCTATAGACCTTAAAATATGTTCCCTCAAAAACCCAAAACCCAGATCCCTAAAAAACATAAACCCTCTATACAAAAAAAACCTTCAACCCCAATAAACAATAAATCCTCATGCACCAAAAAACCTACACACCCAGCAAAAAAAACAATACCTTGAGCCCCAAAAAAACATAAAACCTCACCCGAAATAATCCTAATCATTCATCCAATGAATCATATACCAGATTCCAAAAAACCCCAAACCATTTTTACCAAAATACTAAACACAAAGTCCTGAAAAAAAATTAAACCATCTCCCAAATAAACCATAAACCCTAAAAACTAAAAACACTAAAATTTCATCCCTAGAAAACCCTAAAACCTCATCCTGAATAAAACATAAACCCACTATAACAAAATACTATAAACACTAATCCCAAAAAACCAAAACCCAATCCCTAAAAATAACTAAACCCTTATCCCCAAAAAACCTAAACAATGAAAGCCATAGAAAACTGTAATCCATCATCCCCAAATATCAATAAACCCTCATACTCAATATGATTGAAACCCTCATCCCACAAAATCCCTAAACCATGACAAAAAAACACTAATCATTTTAAAAAAAACATGAATCCCTCAAACTCAATAAAACAGAAACCCTTAGTCCATATAAATCTTAAACTATCATCCCCAAGAAACCATAAACCATAAACCCTAGAAAAACCCTAAACCCTATACCATAATGAACCATATATGCTCCATCCAAAAAAACCCAAAAACCCTCGATCCAAGAAAATCATGAACCCTCATACCAAAAAACCCATAAACCTATAGCCGAAAAAAAACAATAAAGGCTCATCCCTAAAAACAATAAATTGTTATCCTCAAAAAATTATAACCCTACGCCCCAAAGAACCGTAAACCTGAATGCACAAAAACCTAAAAAAAATATGCCCCAAAGACCACAAACCATCATTCCCATAATTCATATACCCTAATACCAAAAAATTCCAAAATGCTCAAACCCGAACAACCCTATACCCTCTTCCACATAAAACACATGACCCTCAGCCTAGAAAATCACTATAACCATAGACTTGAAAAAACATCAACCCTCATCCCCAAAAAAAGAAAAAAACTCGTCCCTAAAAAATTAAAAATTATCAACATCAAAAAGAACCAAAACTGTAATCCCAAAAAAATTCCTATCCATCAGATTCTTTTTCATATGCATGAAATAGTCATGTGATTATGGAATAACAAAATGTAGCTAAATTAACATAGTATAAATGCAACACAACACACCCTTGTTTATTTAATCATAATGACCAACTCACTAGGAATAGAGGTTCACCACAAATTCTGAGGAAAGTAGAGGAAAATGTACGAAAGCATCATAGTAAGAATAAAAATTTAAAGGATTAAAGTGAACCATTTAAAATGAGTGAAAATTTTGAAAATACAAAAATATGATATTATAATGACCAAAATTGAATTATATTGAATGTGGAAATTCAATGGTCACATAAAAAACCGTGGAACCCCCTTTTCCAAGATAATTAATGACTCCACAAAATTAACTATATATATTTCTTCGTAATTTTGCTTTTCTAAAAGTTATATCTACGCATTAATGTATTGTTATGGATTCCAATACTTTTCCCATGTGAATATGTTCAATTTGGTCCCAAAATATGTGATTTGTGGCCCACCATTGTATTGGATACAAAAATATATGGGATACTAAAATTCAATAAGCAATTCATCTTTAAATTATTATCATGCCCAAAATTATTCTCCATGGGTTGAATATGGACCATATCATCTCCTCTCTGTTGGAATGGATTTTCCCTCAATTTCAGTTCATCATCTTCTTGAGTGTATGGGGATGAATACGAAATTTTTATTATTACAGAAACTCCTCCAAATACATTAGTTGAATTATTCTTATATGTATTTTCTCCCACTTGTTTATGTATATGGAATGGAACATGAGCTCATAGTGCCTACTTTATGTTAAATTTTATAGAAATATCTCTAAATGAAATGGAGGATCCCACATTTTGTCTAGTTTGGAGATTTAAATTTTTCTGATAATTATTATCTCTCCTCTAATACTATGCATTAGATTTCTATATTTCTAGTTGAATAGATTCATGAAGCATCATAATTAGGTTTGACTCTTGATCTACATCAATACTCACCTTAAAATCCAGATGTAATGAAATAAATTATCTATGAGTGATTGTATTGATTAATGAATCCACTTAAAATAGAGAATATCAAGTGGTAGGACATTGATATATTTTGAATGAAAAATTATCTTATTCATGCTGAAAATACCAATATTTTATATTCTTGTTCACCAAAGTTCTAAGAATAGTTCCCAAATAGATATTTATAACTTTAATATTCCAATAAATTTTAGGTTCAAGATAACGGTTCAAAATAATATATGTAAAAAATTTATTCCATAATTCAATTAAAAATTCGCTGAGTAATTTAGTTCAACTATCTCAAATATTGAAGTGAGGAATTCCATGTAGTCGATAATATCTTTAGAAAATAATTATTAATGAGTCTTTGGAAAGGAAAACATGAAATAAATTGTAACATCTTCCCATATCTTCTAGGTATTGGGTAATGTAGTTATAAATTATTCTTGAAATGATTATTTACTCATTTACATGACCCACATCTTGACATAATATCTTGGACAATTGATTACTTCTTTGGAAAGTGGAAATTCTTCTTTAGTAAATCCATGGTTTTATGTATTCCCAAATGAATAGAATGTCCTCCTTTATGGGACTCTTGGTTGATTATGTCTCTATAATTACCCATTGAAACACCTAACATGACTATAATGATGAGAAACCATTATTCACATAACATTATTTCATAGCCATTTTTAAATTGGATAAAAAATCATTTTACTGAATATCATTTTGGGAATCCTCTTTCATAAGTTGAAATCCGATATTTCAAGCTTCTAGAATGGTATGTAATCAATACCTTAATGATTAAAAATATGACTCCATTTTATCATTCCACTTGATGTAGTTTGACCCAAATTAGATATAATTTCAATAATTCCTTCCATTATATATACCTCAATGATATATTATGTTTACAACTAAAAAATATAAATTAATGAAGGTGAGAATGAAGAATAATGTATTTTAGTCTGAAATAATGAGACCAATGGCATAAGTATGTCACAATAGAAAAAAAATTTCTTATCATACATGTTATAATGGAAAATTTAATAATTAATCTTATCACAGAAATATGCAAAGGTCTGATTTCCTTGTAGGAGAAGAAGTTTGATCCCAAACCCACTAGTATCACACTCCACTTAAAAAACATGATGAAAAATAGGTAATTCCAAAAATAGTGCTTCAAATAAGATGTTTTTAACGATTTAAAATACCTCATTTTTTACATTTGACCACACAAATTTCCCATTCATCAGGCATTCACAGATTGGTCACATGATAGAGGTGAAATTGAAAATAAAATGTCGATAAAATGATGCCAAACCATGAAAAATTTGTACATCAGTGATGAATTCCATTGGTGGCCAGAACATGATCACTTCCTCCATTTATTGTTCCACATTGATGCATTCTTTGGATACCACATATCCTGAATTCACCACTTCCAATGAAATGAACTCTCACTTTTCATGAATTTCCGGTTTCTTTTGTTCTCACATAATTCCAAATAAATTCTGATGGTAATCTATAAAGCTCTATACATTCTTACTGTAAATAAAATTATTATCCAGAAAAACAAGTAATTTTTTTTACTATTAATGGATTTATAACCTCATTTTTTAGTTGAATTAATGTACTAGGAGTATGATTGAAGCTGAAATGCATGACCAAAAACTCACACAATACACCTTTGGTTTTTAATTTTGTTTTCAAATAATTTCAATCCTTCAATGAAATATGGTTGTATCCACTCTGAATATCAAACATCAAAATTATTTTTTACCAATGCTATTCATCGATCATGTCATCATATCCTGTACAGTGATAACTGTATTTAATGGAAATATTATTGTTAGGTCCACTATCAATACTCATTTTATAAATACCATATTTCATTATCACTATTAAATTTTAGTAGAACATAGGCTCGACATTGGCCTTATAAAGCCTCAATCCAACATTTCAACCACTTAATAATAAAACTAAGTTGATTCCATTGGATTATATGGATAAGATGGATGATATTATAATTACTATCATCATAGAAGGTCAATATGGTTTATAATGACTCTAAAGTTTGGTAATATTCATGTAATATCATTAGGAAATACATAAATATACCCCTCAATCAATGATTGAGCTGATGAATGTGCTGAATTATCCTAGGGAATGAATTCTCCATTATCAATAAAGAAAAAATTTTCTTCTAATGGATTTATTTCTCCACTTGTTATTTAATAATAATGATGCTACATTTTAGATATTTTATAATAACATTTAGCAAAAAAGGCAATGATTCATTGCAGAATATTTGATATTATAGTCCCTATATCAGAAAGAATTTGTGTTCTTCCTCCCATCATATTTTCCTTCCTTGTCAAACTGGCAATGCCTAATGAAAAAAAAGTTGTAATAATCCATTAAAAACACAATGTACAATAAAATGCCACTATAGTTCATATCAATGGAAAATTAAATTAAAACCTTATTCATGAAAAAATTTCTACTCATGTTATTTATTTATCAGAGTTTTTATGAACAATGATGACTCTGAGTTGGAATCATCAAATGCTACCCTAGTGTTGATGAAGTAATATTTTTATAACTCCCTTTATCAATTATAACCCTTCATGCATATTTATTTATTGTGGAACAAGATTTTAATAAGTTATATTATTGATATTCATTAGGGATGATTTGAGATTGCAATATTCCTCATATCAAAATCTTGTTACTAGCCCCAGGATCTACCATAATATGATCATTATTTCTATTATCTACAACACCATTTGCATGCTCTTAAATTGGTAATTTTCCTAAAAATGACCATACACTTAACAATTTAAGAACTTTTTATTACCAAGTTAAAGGAATTTAGATTATACTTTTTGTATTTCAATAGTCATCTCTTTCCATTTATGCAACATCATCTTCTATTGAAATACATTATTTCCAAAATAAAAAGAAAATTAATAAATACCATTATAAAAATATTTACATCTATTTTAGTTCATGATCTTGAGATCCATTTGGCCACACCTTTTTAGTTTCATCGATGATTTCCATCTTATAAACATAATCAAGTGAACAGAATGGTTGTAACTCCACCGTATGTAAAATTTCATCATTTAATGAACAAAAACCCCTTACAATAGTTTTATCCTTGTATTTTAGAACATCATTGGGAAATCATAAATGAAAATATTCAATATTTACACTAGAAAATATTTATATAATTGTTTCAATCTATAAATTTAGAGTCAATGCTCTTGCTAATAATTGTAAGGAAGAAATCCTCTTCTCAATGGATTTTTCAGCTTCTCCCATGAACATATATTTTCATTCCCATAACTTTATAGATGATTATTAATATTTTTACACCAAAGAGATGCATATTTTTAAATTTCATAATTTCTACCTTGAACATATTTTTATCATAACAATTCATAAATTCATGAATAATTTTATTTCACATACCCAATGTAGAAAATCATCGGGAATCATATTCCCATAAAATTCTAGAAATTCATTATTCAATTCTATTTCAGTATCATCAGAATTTATTTATCATTGTATATTCAAATTTAACTCACAAGAATCATATCATTTTATATGATTATCATAAAATATTTCTATATTGAAACAGATTATTTGGAGATGGATGTAAGGTACATCGCTACGGTGAAGGGGAATAGTCTGACTACGCTCTTAATGGATGATCATGTTTCTAAAAAAATTTACTAATTTTTTACTATATATTTGAGTAATTTATTTAACATGGAGTAGGAATATTATAAGATACTTTTTTTGTGATAATGTGGAGATTTTTTTCAATCGATATTAATAATCAGAATGTGGTTAATGTTACTTATATGAACCGTGGATCTGATAGCAAACAGATGCATTTCTAGAAGAAAGAAATGAATAAGTGAATAAAACAAGAAAAAAATATATCCAAATGACCATGTCATATAAGGAATTCCATTCTCCATGCTTTGTCAAAATTTAAAGAATATGTCACCATTAATGATCCACCACCAATTCTGTGAAATGAGAAGAGGCTAAAGAAAGTATATTTTTTTGAAAGACTAAAAATTCATAGGAATCATCTATAAGCACTAAAAATTTGTGAAAATTATTTATAATCAATATATTATGTGAGTTTAATGACCCAAATAGAATTACAAGTCATTTGAAAACCCAATGGTCACGTAAAAAATAATTTTTCAGGCAAATTACTGATCCCAATGACTAATGTTGTGAGATTCCTTATTAATGAAGCTTTACACCATGTATTATTTAATTTTTAATGTGAAGCTATTTATTTAATCATTTTATATTTGTATATGCCATTTTCTGTAAAAAATAAGGGAATTTTGGACCACTATTTAATCGAATTCAAAAAAGTTGGGTAGATACAATTCATATAACAATTGGGCATACAATTCTTATCAAGCCCAAATGTATTTTCCTTGGGATTAATATGGTCTATTCACCCTCATCCTCAAAAAATCCTAAACTATCTTCCCTATGAAACCCTAAATGATCATCCCTAAAAACTAAAAACCATTCGCCCCAAAGAAAATTAAATACTCAATCCAATATAAAACTAAACCATAATACCAAAAACACCCTAAATCATCATCCCATACAAACCATAAACTGTCAACCCCAATACCCCTAAACTGTCATCCACAAAAAAACCTGATCATTGTACCCCAAATAAACCTAATACCTCTATGAAACAAAACCTAAATAATCTTCACCTAAACAATCCTAGACCCTCACCTAATAATCCCAATCTATCATCCCCAATAGAACCTAAACTCTCATCCCTAAAAACCCTAGACCCTCATCCCCCAAAACCCTAGAACCTCATCACAAAAAAAAACCTACACCCCCATTCTAAATACACTAAATCCTAAGCCCCAAATAAACCTAAAACCTCATCCCCCCAAAACCATAATCCTCTATCCCCAAAAAAACCCCAAACCCTATCCCCTAGAAAACCCTAACCCCTCACCCTAAAAAAAAACTAAACCCTCATCCCCAAAAATAAAAATTCCACATCCCCAAAAAACTCAAAAACCCTTATCCCTTGAAATCCTAAAACCCTCATTGCAAGAAAACTCTAAAACCTAGTCCCTAGAAAACACTAAACCCTAATCCTTAGATAACGATAATCTGTCTTCCCCAAATTAACAATAATGCCTTATCATTAGAAAACAATAATCCATTATCCCCACAAAATCTTAATCCACGTTCCTAGAAAACCCTAAACTCTCATCCCATGAAATCCCTAAATCCTCATTCCATGAAAACACTAAACCGTCATCAGAAAAATTCCCTAAACACTCAACACTTGAAAACCTTAAAACATTACCCTAGAAAACACTAAATCATCATCCCTCACAAACCCTAAACCCTCTTCCCCGTAGAACCTTAAACCACAATCCCCAGAAAAACATAATCCCACTTCCCCATAAAACCATAAACCCCAACCCCATAAAACATTAAACCCTTATCCCACAAAACATTAATGATATGTCTGATAAGCCCTTAAACCACTATACTATAAAAACCCTAAAATATGATCACTAAATAATACTAAAAAACATACATAAATATTTATATTCCCTCCAACATGGAAAATCTTAAACCATATTCCCCAAAAGAAACCCCGAAACATTCGGCCAGAAAAAACCTAGACCCTCACCCCTAGAACACCCAAGATCCTCAAACCATGAAAAACCTATAATATCAACCCCATAAAAACCAAGAATCTCTGCCACCTAATATTCAATACCGTCATCCTAGGAAAACCCTAGACCCTCAGCCCCAAGAAACCCAAAACACTCAGCCATAGAAAAATCCTAAACTTAAGACCAAGAAAACACTAAACCCTTAGCCCCAGAAAACCTTAACCACTCAACCTCAAAAACCATAAACCCTCATCGATAAAAAACACTAAATGCATATACCATAAAAAATCTATTCCATTAACCCCCGAAAACCATAAAACTAAGGAACTAGGAAATCCTAAACCATCATCCCTAAGATCCCCTCCACACCCAACCCCCAATAAACTTAACACTTATCCTTAGAAAACCATAAAAACTCCGCAATAGAAAACAATATACATTCACCCCTAGAAAACCCTAATCCCTCCTCCCCCTCCACCCTAAACACTTGGACTAGTAAAACCATAATTTCCATTCCCTAGAACACTGTAAACACTTATCCCATGAAATACCTAATTCGTTAGGCACCCAAAACTGTAAACATTCATCCACAATCAATCCTAGGACCTCGTCCTAAGAAACCCTAACCCCTCAACCTCAAAAAACTGTAACCCATAAACCCAAAACTCTACCCCTCATCCCCTAAAACAGTAACGCTTCATTCTAAAAACCCCTAAACATTTAGATGTAGAAAGCCCTAATTCCTCAACCAATGAAAACCCAAAACACTCATCCCCATAAAACCCTAAACCCACTTCCCGAAAAAACACAAAACCCTTATCCCCATAACACCATAACACTCAATCCTAAAAAATCATACCCATATAATCGAAAATAAAAAATCTCATCCCCAAAATACACGAATCCCACATCCCCAATAAAACCCTAAACCCTCGTCCATAGAAAACAGTAAACCCTCAGACACAAAAAACAATAAAACCATAGACCCCAAAAACCATAAACCATCAATACAAGAAAACTATATTCCTTAGCCACAAAAACCGTAATGAGTCATAAACACACATAAACCCTCTTCCCCAAAATTCGTTCGTCCTTATTCACTAGAAAACACTAAACCCACATCCTTAGTAAACCCAATCCTTCAATACCATAAAAACCATCAACCCCATAAAACCCTATACTCTCATCACCATAATAAATAACCCATAATCCATATAAAAGACTAAAACAACAAATCTAAAAAATACTAACGCAACATCCACATAAAACCCAATACCAACATCCCTCAAAAACCATAAACCATCTTCCCTATAAAACACTAAACCATCTAGCATATAATACACTAAACTGTCATCTAAATAATAAACTAAACCATTATCCCCATAATATCCAAAACCCTCATCACTAGAAAATACTAGACCCGTATCCTTAGAAAACCATAATTCCTCTACCCAAGAAAACCATAAACCGTTATCCCGAAAAAAAACCCAAAATATTTAGCCTCAAAAAACCTTAAACCCTCATCCTCGGAAAATGATAATTCCACTGCCCTAGAAAAACCCAAAACACTTAGAATCAGAAAACCCTAAATCGTTGTCCCCATAAAAACCTAAACCCTTAGTACCAGAAAACCAGAAATCGTCATCCACAGAAGACCATAGACCCATATCCCCATAAAACCATAAACCCTCATACCATGAACACCCTAAACCCATTTCCCAAAAAATGCTAAACCTTTATCCCTAGATAATCATAAATCCTATAACCCAAGAAAACCTAAAAAATCATATATTTTAAACCTTAAACCCTCATACCTTGAAAACCCTAAACCCTCTTCCCTAGAAAACCCAAAACCCTCATCCATAGAAACCCAAAACTCTCATCCCCAGAAAACTTTAGACAGTTACCCTTAGAAAACACTAAACACTCATCCCAATAAATACCTAAACTTTCATAACTGGAAAAAAGTAAACACATATCCCATGAAAATTATTAACCATCAAACCTTGAAATTCCTAAACCATCAGCACTAGAATACCCTAAACCATTAGCACCAAAAAACCCTTTTAACTCACCCCCAAAACCCATAAACTCTAAAACCAGAAAAAAGATGAGTTGCAAGCCCTTGAAATCACTAATCCCTCCCCCTTAGAAAACAATAAACTCACACCCCTATAAAACCATACACCATGAGCCCCGAAAAACCTTAAAACTGTATCCTCAAAAAAACCTAAACCCCCTGCCCCAAAAAACAATAAAAATCATCCCCAGAATTCCATAAACCCCCAGCCATAGGAAAAAACATATCCATTATCCTAGAAAACCCAAAACCATCATCCATATATATCCCTAAACCCTCATCAAAAAAATCCATAAACCCACATCACCAAAAAAACCCAAAACCAATAGTCAGAGAAAAAAAGAAACACTCTACCCTATAAAACCAAAAACCATCAGACCTAGAAAACCATAATCCTCCATCCCCAGAAAACCTTAACAACTCATCCATGAAATATCTAAACCCTCTCCCAATAAACCTATATGCCCTTATAACCAAAAAATACCATCCTTTTATTCATCAATAACCCTAAATCCACATCCCTAGATGTCCCTATACAAATGGTCCTAGAAAAAAATAATACCTCATCCTGAAAACCCCAAAACCATCGTCCCCCAAATATCATAAACCCATATCTCTTCAATAACCTAAGCCATCATCACTAGAAAACCATAAACCCTAATCCCTATTAAAAAATTAACCATAAATCCATGAAACCGTATTCCCACAGCCTTAGAAAACCCGAAACCCTCTGCCCTAGAAATCCCAAATCCCTTTTCCCAAGAAAAAACATAAATCCACATCCCAAAAAATGTTAAACCCCCACCCATAGATAAATAAACCCCATACGTTAGAAAAATTCCAATCATTTTCCCCAGAAAATCCTAAACGCTCATCCCTAGAAAACTGTTTACCCTCAGCCACAAAAACAACTTACCCTTAGAACCCAGTAACTACGAATTTTGATCCTGAAAAACATTGAACCATCATACTTATTTTATCCATCATCCCAAGAAAACCCTAAACCCTATGCCCTTGAAAACCATAAACCCTTAGCCAAAAAAACCGAAATCTTGCATCCCCAAATAAACACAAAATACTCAATCCCATAAAACCTAAAACCACGACCCATAAACCCTAAATCCTCATCCCCAAAAAACCCCAAACCCACCGCACTAGAAAACTAAAACCCTTACACCAAAAAAACCCAAAATCCCCATCCCGATAAAAAAAATAATACCACAATAGTAGAAAATACTAAATGCTCAACCCCAAAAAATGTTAAACCCTTAGCCTAAGAAAATCCTAATACTCGTCCCAAGAGAAAACAAAACACTCAGTCTAAGAAAACCCTAAATCCTCAACACCAAAAAATGTGAAAAGCACAGCTTCAGAAAACACTAAACCCTCATACTAGGAATGCGCTAAACCCTCATCCCTAGAAAACACTAAAATAATGACCCCAGAATACCCTAATCCATCATCACAAGAAAACACTAAACCCAAATCCCCAGAAAACACTAATCCCTCAGCCACCCCACAAAAGATAATCCCTAAAAAACAATAACCCTCACTAAAAATTATAAACTATCAACAAAAATATACCATAATCCCTAATCTCAAAAAAAACCCTAAACCCCTAGTCCCTGAAAACCCAAATCCCTCATCCCCAAAAAAATACCTTTCCTACAGTAGAAGAAAACCATAAACCCTCATCAAATAAAAACTCTAAAATAATAGTGTTAGAAAGCCCTAACCCTTAGACCATGAAAAACCTATACCCTTATCCCATGAAAAATGTAAATCCCCATCCCCCAAAAACCCTAAACCATCATTCCTAGAGATCCCTAAACCATCAACACTATGAAACCATAAAAACTTATCCTCAAAATACCCTAAATTGTCAGATCTAGAAGACCCTAAAACAACAACCCTACAAACCCTAATCTTTCTGCTAATGAAAACAAAAAAAATTTACACAATCTTCTACCGAATAATACCATAAAAGTTGTTCCCAAAAAAACAAAAAATATAACCCCTTGAAAACCCTTAACCCTAATTCACTTAAAACTCTAAACCCTCATCCCAAAACAACTACACACTCACCCCCAAATAAACCTAAACCCTGAGTCCATGAAAAACATAATCCCATAGCCTCAAAAAACTCTAAGAATCATTCCTAAAAAACACTTTCCCTTCAACCCAAGTAAACCATAAAACATCATATGTAGAAAACCCTAAACCGTTAATGCCAAAACATGCTAAAACCTCAGCCATAGGAAATCCTAATCCCAAATACAATTAATAAAACCCTCAACCCTAGAAAATACCCAACACTATTCTCTATAAAACCATGAACTATTAGCCATAGAAAACGCTAAACTCCCAAACCTAGAAAAACCTAATCCCGCGGTACTAGAATACCATAATCCCTCAGCCCTCCAAAACAATAACCCCGCATCCTAGTAAAACCCAAAACACATAGACCAACAAATTCCTAAATCCTTAACCCAAGAATAACCTAAACACCTAGTCGCCCAAAATAAGAATCCGTTATCAAAAAAAAATCGTATAACCACATCCAAAATATCTATAAAACCTATTCTATTTAAACAACTAAAACAGCTATCCCCAAAACTATAAACCATCATCCCCAAAAAAACTAAAACTAAATCCCAAAATACCCATAAATGTTCTTCTATAGAATACCCTAAACACTCATCCCCAGAAAATTATAAACACTCAACCCCAATAAACCCTAAAAACTATACCCCTGAAATATATAAACAGTTATTATTTGAAATTCCTAACCCTCTAGCCAAGAAAATCCTAATCCCTCAATATTAGAAAAAAAAACATAGCCAGAGAAAACACAAAACTCATAGCACCTGAAAACCATGACCCCCATCCTAATAAGACAAGATACCCTCATATAAAGTAAAACATAAAACCATAGACCTAGAAAACTATAAACCCTAATCCCAAGAAACCCATAAACCATCAGACCTAGAAAACTATTGACCCTCATTCGTAAAACACATTAAACCTTCATCCCTAAAAATCACTAACTCCCCATCCCCTGAAAACACTAATCCCACATCCCCCAAAAAACATGAACCCTCATCTCTAGAAAAACCTAAAATCAAATCCCTGAAAAACCCTAATCTAACATCAACAAAAAAAAAATAAAACCCTTAGTACTAGAAAACACTACAATATAGGATTGAAAAAAACCATAACACTTCACCCTAAAAAAACCATATACCATCCACCCCATGAAAAACCTAAACCATCAGACCCAAAAAATTATCATAAACTAAATACCCTAAACCATAATCCAAAAAATATCCTAAACCCTCAATATCTAATCATCTTAAACCCTCATCACCAACAACCCTTAGACCTCATCCCGAAAAAACTGTTAACCCTTTACCCTATAAAAAATGATCCCTTAGCCCCCAAACCCCCAATCCCTAAGCAAAAAAAAATTCCTATACCCTCAGCACAAGAAAAAGTAAATCAAATTCCACATAGAATCTTAAACAGTTAGCCTTAGATAACCCTAAACCCACAACCCTAGAAAACAATACACCCAAAACACTAAAAAATCCTTAAAATAACAGTGATAGAAAACCCTAATCACACATCCCTAGAAAACCCGAAACCCTCATTCCCAGAAAACCCTAAAACTTCTCCCCCCAAAAACCCAAAACCTCCAACCCCAAAACCTGATAAACATTAAGATGCAAAAAACCCTAAACTGTCATCTATAGTAATCCATAAACACTCATCCCTAGAAAACCAAAAACCATAAACCCTATAAAAACCTAAACCATCATCCTTGAAATTCCTTAAACACTCAACCCTAGAAAACTGTAAACGTTATCCCTAGAAAACACTAAATCATCATATAAATAAATCCCAAAACAGTCATCCCCTAAAAACACTAAAACCTTATCCCCATAAAATAATTAAACCACATTCGTAAAAAAACCCTAAACCAGCAAACCTAGAAAACCCTAATCTCTTATCCCTAGAAAACCCTAAACCCTTATCAAGAAGAACAATAAACCCTAAAACATGAAAAATCATAATCCCCCATCCCTAAAAACCCTAATCCCTCCAACCTGGAAAAATCCTAACTCACAACCATAGAAATACATACACCATAGGTCCCAATCGACACTAGACCCACATCCCTATAAAATAATAAACCAGCATCCCTAGAAAACACTAAACACTCATATAAAGATTACCCTAAACCCAGAACCTCCAAAAAACCTAGACCTTCATCAATAGAAAACTATAAACCATCAGCCCTAGATAACCCCTAAACTCTCATCCTAAATACCATAATCCCTCATCCCCAAAAAACCCTAAAATCCCAGTACCAAAAAACTAGAAACCCACATCGCTAGAAAACCACAATCCTTTGTCCCCGGAATTCCTTAAACTCCTACCGCTAGAAAACACTAAAAAAAATTTAAAAAAATAACTAAACCCTAATCCCAAGAAAAATCTAAATACACTTCCTTAGAAAACCCTAACCCCTAGTCACCAAAAAACCTTAACTCCTTATCCCTAGAAAACCCTATACCCACAACAACAGGAAGCCTAAAAAAATCATCCACATAAATACATAAACACTCAACCCATGAAAATCATAAATCCTTCTCAATAGAATACAGTAAACCCAAATCCCAATAAAACAGTAAACCCTCATCCATAGGAAAACATAATCCTTCAACCCCAGAAACCCCTATACCCAAGGCCTGAGAAAACCCTAATCCCTCATCCCCAAAATATTGTGAATAACTTTCCATAGAAACCCTATATCCACATCCCCAAAAAACTCTAATCCCTCAGCCCATGAAAATTCTATACACCCATGTCCGAGAAAACCCAAAACCCTTGCACAATAAAACATTAAACAACAAGCACTAGAAAACCATTTACCCTCATCCCAAGAAAACCCGTATCCTTCACCACCAGTAAACCATGAACCATCATCCATATAAATGTATAAATTGTTATCCCCATATACCCTAATTCTTCAGCCCTATAAAACAATAAAAAATTAGCCCCAGAAAACTAAAATCCCTCAGCCCCCCAACACACTAATCCCTAATCACAAAGAAACATGAAACCCTCATCCAAAGAATGACCTAAAACCTACCCCCTAGAAAATAGTAAACTTCCATCACCAAAAAAACCTAAAATCTTGGCCCTATAAAACCCAAAAAAACACTTCCCTAGAAAACCATTAGACATCACCACTATAAATCCCTAAACCCATTTCCCAAAAAAACCAAAAAACTCCGCTCTAGAAAACCATAAATGTTAATCCTTATAAAAACCTAATCATGGGAAAATACCAAACCATCACCCCCATAACCACCTTAAACCTCATCCACTGAGAACCCTATACACTCATACCTAGAAAACCCAAAACCCAAAAACCCATAAAATCCTAATCCCATAACCCAAAAATTCCCAAAACCTCCTATGATAGAAAACACTAAACACTTTTCCTCAGAAAACCCAAAAACCTCTTCCTTAAAAAAATTAAACCACCTCCACCAGAAAAACATAAATCATCACCCCCAATATTCCATAAAACCTCCTCCCGATAAAACACTTTTAACTTAGCTATAGAAAACTATAAACCCACATTTCTAAAAATCAAAAAACACGTAATCCGTAGAAATCCCTATACCTCATACAAGAAAAACCTAAACCCCCATACCAAGAAAACCATAAATACCTGTCAAAAAAAAACCCTAATCCCACATACCGAGAAAACCAAAAACACTCATCTTTTGAATACCATAATTCTACATCCCTATAAAAAATAAGATAATCAGATCCAAAAATACCAAAACCCTAAATCCCACAAAATCCTAATCCCTTCACCTTCGAAGATAGTAAATACTCTTTCTAGAAAAACGCCTAAAACACAACCCCTTTAAAACCCTAATCCAAAATTTCTAGAAAAACCTAAACCCTCATCCCTAGATAACCCGAAAAACATTTTTCCTAGAAAAACCTACACCCTCATCCCGCAAAATACCAAACCCTAACCCCTATAAAAACCTAAACCCTTATTCTACATGAACCCTAAACCCTCATCCTAGAAATACAAAATCCCAAAACCCTAGAAAAACCTAATCCAATAGCCCAAAAATTCACAAAACCCCATGTAATAGAAAACAATAAACACTTTACATCAGAAAATCCTAAAACCTCTGACCTAAAAAATTTATACCATCTCCACTAGAAAAACATAAATCCTCACCCCCAATATACCATAAACCCTATTCCTCATAATACCATTTTACCTCAGCTATAGAAAACTATAAACCCTCTATGAAAAAAATGTAAAACTGTAATTCCTAAAAAACATTATCCCTCATTCCAAAAAAACCCTAAACCCTCAGACCAAGAAAATCATAAATCCTTATCCATAGAAAACCCTAAACCCACATTCTCAGAAAACCCTAAACACTCATCTTTAAGAGGCAATAATCTCACATCCCTAGAAACCCCTAATCCATCAGATCCAAAAAGCCCTAAACCCTGAGGCCATTGAAATCCTAATCCCTCTTCCTATGAATATAGTAAAAACTCTTACCCAAAAACCCCTAAAACACAATCCCTTGCAATGCTAAAGCAATATTCCAAGAAAAACCAAAACCCCAATCCCTATATAACCTTACACCTTCATTCTGAAAATCTAAAAATTAGTATACCTGGAAAACAAAAAACCCACAGCATTAGAAAACCAAAACCCATCAGCTCTAGAAACCCCTAAAACCTCGTCCCCATTAAAAAAATAAACACTTATACCTAGAAAACCCTAAACCCACATCCTTAGAAAAACCTACACCCTCATCCCCCCAAAACCCTTATCCCTCATCCCCAGAAAATCCAAAACCATCATCCTTATAAAACATAAAAAACCTCAACCTTCAAAACCCTAAACCCTAGTAACTAGAAAAATATACACCCTCATCTTAACAGTATCCTAATTTTTATCCTTATAATGTGCTAAACCTTAATACCTATGAACATTTAAACATGCATCCTCATAAAAAAATAAACCCACATCCCTAGAAAACCCGAAACCCCCTTCCCCTGAAACCTTGAACCCATAGTTCCATAATACCATAAACCTTCAACACCAAAAATCCATTAACCATAATCTTCGTAAAACCGTGAATATGATACCACAATTAACCCTAAACCTAGTTCACTATATATTCATATAACATTTGCCTGAAAAAATCTATACCCATTGCCATAGAAATACCTAAAACATCTACCTTGGAAAACCCTAATCCCTCATCTATAGACAAACATAAAACCTTATCCCCAAAAAACCCTAAATACTTTTCCCCAGAAAAACCTAACCCCTTAGCCCCATAAAACCCTAAACCCTTATCCCTAGAAAACCCTAAACCAACAACCCTATAAAACCATAAAATATCATCTCTAGAAAACCCTAAAACATAATATCTAATAATCCCTATTACTATAGCACCAAATAAACCTACCCTAATTACCAAAATATCATAATTTAACATCAAACAAAACATGTACATTGGGCTCCAAAACCACTAATCTCTCAACCCATAAAATACTAAACCCTCGTACCCAAAAAATAATAAACCCGCATCTCAATTAAAACCAAAATCCCATCCCCAAATAACCATAAACCCTCAAACCTGAAAAACAATAAACCTTAAACCCAATAAAAAAATAAACCCTCAGCTGCAAATATTCATAAAACCTCAATACTAAAATCCCCTACACACTCATCCCCCCAAAACCATAACCATTCAACCCAAAAAACATTGAACACTCAACCCCAAAAACCATAATCATGTTACAAAAAAACCCTAAATACAATACCTAAAAAACCTAAACCCTCATCCCCATAAAACCATAAACCCTCATCCCCCAAAATCCAGAAACCTGGGACCCTTAAATTCAAAACCATGAGCCCAGAAGAACCCCAAACCATCAGTCCTAGAATACCATTAAAACTCAGCTGATAAAATACCATAAACCATCCGACCAAAAAAACATTAAATCCTCTTCCAAAAAAACTATAAAAATCATCCCCAAATACACTTAACTCCAAATTATAAACAACATTGAACCCTTAGCCCCAAAAAATTGGAAACCGACACCTACAAAAAGTCCTAATTCCATGGCATTAAAAAAATAAAAATCGTCATTCCCAAAAAAAAATAAAACCCCGACACCAATGATCTTTAAACCCACAGCAACAAAAAACCATAACCCTCATATTTAGAGAATTCTAAAAACACATCCAAAAAAACCGTATACCCTATGTTCCTAAAAACATGAATCCACTAGCATTAAAAAGCTCTAAACCCCATCCCAAATGAAACCTAATCCCTTATTCCCAAAAACACGTAAACCTATATCCATAATATACCCTAAACCCTTTGCACCAAAAATACCTAAACCCTCACCCACAAAAAAACACTAAACCATCAACAACAAAAATCCCTAAACCCTTATCCCCAAAAAACCCAAAACACTCATCCCTAGGAAACCATATGCCCTCATACCCAAAAACCCTAAACAATATTCCCCAAAAAACACTATACCCTTAGGGATTAAAAAACCATAACCCCTCAATCCAAAAATTCCATAAAAACTCATCATAAAAAACCCTATATCCTTGGATAAAAAACCCAAATCAACCAGGAAAAATAGAAAATTTAATTCCCCAAAAAACCTTATACCCACATCTCAAAAAAACATACTCCCTCAGTCCCAAAGAACCTTATATACTCCGAAAATATTCCTATACCCTCCACCATACGAAATGCTAAATGCTCCGCAAAAAAAACCTAAACCCTAAAATGAAAAAACCCAAACCATCAGTGATGAAAAAACCTAAACACTCTTCCCCATAATATCATAAAAAATAAAAAAAAACTAATAAAAGAACCCAAAAAAACTAAACTCTCATCCCCAAAAAACACAAAAACCTTGAGCCCCAATAATGATAATCCCACATCCACAAAATCCAAAAATACATAAACTACTAAAAATTTGCTACCCATAGCCCCAAGAAATCCTAAATCCTCAGCCTCCAAAAAACTAAAAATCTCATCCCATAAAATCCTAACCCCTAATTCAAAAATTACCACAATAATTAACCACAAAAAACCAACAACCCCCTCCCCCACCACCCCATGATACCATAAACCATAATCCCCCAAAACCCAAATCTCTCAACCCTACATATCCATCAACCATCATCCCCAAAGAACCCTAAACCCCCAGACATAAAAAACAATAAATTTCCATCCAAATAAAACATGTAACCAAAACACTAAAAAACAAAAACCCTCATCCCAAATAACACTAAATCAACATTCCCAAAAGACTCTACGTCTTCATACACAAAATACCTTAAATAATTTATCCTAAAAACCATCAACCCATAGCCTGAAGAAACCATAAAACCTCATCCACTAAATCCCTAAAACCCATCCCTAGATAAACCTAATTCCTATTCCCCAAAAGAAAAATTAATTTATCCCCAAAAATAAATTAATTCGTAGCCTCAAAAACCCAAACCATTCATCCAAAAAACCCTAAACCATCAGGCCCCAAAAATCACTCAACCCACATCTTGGAAAACCAAAATTCAATTTCTCCATTTAACCCTAAACCCATAGACCAAAATACCCTAAGTATTAATATATAGAAAACTATAAACAGTAATCATCAAAAACCATAAACCATCAGCTCTTATAACCGCTAAACATCACCCCTAAAAACCTGAAACCCTTAGAACAAAAAAACCACTAAACCATCAACCAAAAAACAATAAATACTCTTCCCAAAAAAATGTTAAACCAAAAAAAATGGCAACCCTTTTCCCAAAAAAACCATTAACCCTCATCCCTAAAAAATCCTAAACACTCAGCACAAAAAAAGAACAAATATATTCCCCAAATAAACATTAATCTATCATTCCCAAATAACCTGCATGCCACACCCGAAAAAAACCCAAACCCTCATCTAAACAACCTAAAACCAACTTCTAAAAATAACCATAAGACATATTTACCAAAAAAATATTAAACATTACACCCAAAAAACTATAAACCATCAGTGAAAAAAACCTAAAACCTCATCCCTATAAAACCATAAAGCATGAGTCCAAAAAATCCTGATGACGTCATCCTACAACAACCATAAACCCTCAACCAAAAAAACCCATAATCCCTCACCCCTCCAAAACACTAAACTTTTATCCCCAAAACCTGTATCCATCTTCCCTAAATAACCCTAAACCCTCATCCTCAAAAAACACCAAACCCTCATCCCCAAAAATCCTTAAACCCCAGACCCCCAAAACCCTAATTTTTCAACCCCAAAAAACAATAAATCATTATACCTAAAAAACATGTTATCTCATAGTACAAATAACCTTTAAATCCTCATCCTTAAAAAACATAACCCACAACCCTAAAAAACTCTAAACCGTAATCCAAAAAAAACAAAAAACCCTATGACGAAAAAACCCTAAAATGACTACCTAAAATAACCCTAAAGAATCAAGTCCAGAAAACCAAACACCCTCATCCAAAAAAATATAACTAGAGCATCGAAAAACCCTAAACCCTTAGCAGTAAAAAAACCTTAAAAACATCAGCATAAAAAATCTAGAAACCCTCAACACCAAAAAACTATAAACCCTTAGTCTCAAAAAACCCTTCATCTCATCCCAAAGAAACATTTAAGACTCACACACACAATAAACTAAACAATCTGATTCACAAAACTGTAATCCCTCATTCCTAAAATCCATAATACATGATAAGAAAAAATCCCAAAAATCTCATCCCCAAATAACCCTAAACACTTATCAATAAAAAACCCCAAGCCCTCAGCCCAAAACAACCTAAACACTCACCATCAAAAAACAATAAACCCATATCCTGAAAATAACCCATAACCTCATCTTAAAAAAAAGCTATGAACACCAAAGCACTAACACTCATCCCTAAAAAATACAAAACCGTCGGTCCCAAAAAAAATTATAAATAATCATCCCCATAAAACATTGAACATTTATCCCCAAAAAAACACAAAACCCTCATCCCCAGTGAATAATTAACCCTAATCCCTAAATTCCCTCGAACCTAATCCCCATAAAACCCTGATCCCTTATTCTAGAAATACCCAAAAATACCACCCCCAAAAAATCCCTAAACCTCATCCCAAAAATAACTAAACATTCATCCCCAAAAAACCATAAATGGTCAGACCTAAAAAAAACCCTAAATACTTTTACCCAAAAAACCTCAACCCTCAATAGCAAAAAATCCCTATACGAGAACACAAAAAATCTATAAACAATAGAGAAAAAATGAACGATCATCCTGGGAAATCCTTACATCCCAAGTAACAATAACCATTAACCCTCTGCTCTACAAAAATCTAAACGCTCAGCCCCAAAAAACCCTAAACCCTTAGTTCAAAAATATCTTCAACCCTCAGTCCCAAAATACCCTAAACCCTCATCCCCCCAAAAAAAATACATCATCCCCCAAAAACCAATTACCCTTATCCAAAATTAAAACAATAATCCATCATCCCCAAAATTCCAAAACCCTCATCCATAAAACCCAAAAACCTCATTCCCAAAATACCGAATCCCACATAACAAAAAATTGATAAATCCTCACGATAAAAAACCACTAAACACAGTGCCCAAAAAATGGTATATCATCAGCCCAAAAATTCCAAACCCTCAATCCTGAAAATACCAAATCCCTTAGGCCTAAAAACACCAATTCCATATAACTAAAAATTTCTAGACACACAACCCTAGAAAATAGTATACCTATTCCCTAAAAATTCCTAATATTCCATCACAAAAAATTCATAAAATTATGGCCTCAAAAAAACCATAAACCCCTTTGGAAAAAAAACCAAAAACCCTATGCACTAAAAAATCTTAACCCTCAATCCAAAAAAAACTGAAACCCTCATCCCCAAAAACACAATACATTCATCCCAGAAAACCCCTAAACCATCATTCCCACAAATGCCCTATACCCTAAGAAAATTTATTCCATCATCGCCAAATTCCCTATAGCCTCATCCTTAAAATTTCATATACCATAAACCGAAAAAAACACTAAACCAAAAAACCAATAAAAGCATAAACCATCCTCCCAAAACAATACTAAACTCTCAGCCCAAAAAAAACATTAAACACACAATCCCTCATCTCCAGAAATCCATATACCCTTAGTCCAAAAACTCTTAAAAACCCATTCCCAAGAACCACTAAACCCTAATCACCAAAACCCTAAACCCTCATCAACAAAATCCCTTAAAATCTCATCCCCCAAAAAACTGAAAAACCAGTTCCCCAAAAAGAAGTAAACCCAAATCCAAAAAACTCTTAAACCAACTACACAAAAAACGCAAAATAATCATCTCCAAAAAAATAACCTTAATCCTGAGAAACCCATAAACAATCATCCCAAAAAACATAGTACCCATAGCCCCAAAAAATCCAAAACACTCATCCCCCAATACCTTAAACCCTCAACCCCAAAAACCCCAAACCCTCATCATAAAATCACAAAATATCTCTATCATAATGACCGCTAAATACTCATCCAAAAAATTTAAAATTTTAAATCCCAAAAAAACCGTAAACCCTATGACCCAAAATAATTGAAACCATCAGCCAAAAAATATGACTATGTCTTCATCAAGAAAAAACATAGACACACAACCCAAAAAACCCATAACCGACCACCCCAAGAAACGATAAACCCTCATCCCTAGAAAATCCTAAACAGTAAGCCACTAAAATCCTCATAACGTCATCCAAAAAACCCAAAAAACCCACAACTGTAGAAAATACGTAACCAAAATCCCTAAAGACCAATAAACCCTCAACTAAAAAATACAAAAAAACACCACCCCCCAAAACACCTAAATCATCATCCCAAAAAAACCATGAACATTCATCCACAAAAAAACCTAAACCCTAATCCCCATAAAACACTAAATAAAAATCCATAAAAATCCCTAAAACCTAATACATAAAATAGACTAATTCATCACCTAAAAAACAATAATTTGTTTTCCCATAAAACTTCTGACCCCTCACCCACAAAAAACCGTAAACCCCAACCCCATAAATCCCTCAAACCAAAAAAAAACCTAACCCCCAACCCCCCAAAACCCAAAACCCTCTTCCCCAAAACCCCTAAACCCATTTCCGAAAAATTTCCAAAACCAATAACCATAATTTCCTAATCATTTATCCCCAAAATCTGTAATCTCAATTACCCAAAATTCATTATCCCGCTTCCCCCCAAAAACACTCTAATCTTATCCATAATGTTAGTAAATCCATATCCCAAAAAAAACCCTAACCCATATGTATAAAAAACTTCCTTAAACCCTCATCCTTAATAAAACCTAAAACCACAACCACAAGAAACCCTAAAATCTCATCCACAAATACCCACAACCCACATCTGCAAAAAAAATTATCCTTCAACCTCAAAAATCCCTAATTCCTAAACCCTAAATATATCTCTGAACCCTAAACCCCAAATAACACTCAACCCTCGACACCAACAAACATAATCCCTTATCCCCCAAAACTATAAACATTTCACACAAAAAACCATAAATAATAGCCACTAAGAAACCCTAAACTGTCAAATGAAATAAACTCAAAAAACATATCCCAAAAAATACATAACCCCTCAAACACCCAAATCCATAATCACATAGTCCCCAAAACCCTTAACATGTATCACCATAAAAACCTTAACCATCGACATGAAAAAAAAACCTCTTCACCTAAATACCATAAACCCTCGAACCTAATAAATCAATAAACCCTCATCTCAATAAATACATTAAACACTCTTCCCCCAAAAACCCAAAACTCTCTACCCTAAGAAAACCCCTGGCCCCAAAATGAAAAAAACACTCAACCAAAATAACCATAAGCCACCATCCCCAAAAACCATTAACACTCTTCCCCAAGTACCCAAATTCCTCATACTAATAAAAAACAAATCCATCATTAACCAGAACCCAAAAACCCTGATATACTAAAAAAATCCATTATCATAAAAACCTACAATACAATGATTCTCAAAAAACACAAAATGCACAGCCCCAATAAACGTTGAAATTTCATTCCTAAAGCCCTCAAACCCCAAGCCTCAGAAAACCATGTACCCTCAACCACAAAATCCACCTAAAAATCTCAAAATAGAAAAAAACCATTATCTTCCCAAACTCTAAACCCTCATCCCGAAAAACCCTTAACCAATAGCCGAAGAAAAACCTAACACCCAACCAATAATCAGTAAACCATAATCCCTTAAAAACTACAATCCCTAATTCCTAGAATTCCAAAACCATTATTACTATAAAACCCTGAACCTCATTACCAAAAAACCCAAATCTCTCATCCATCAAAACCCCTCATCCATCATCCCCAAATAACTCTAACCCCTCAACCCCAAAATCCACCCTCATCCCAAAAAAAAATTAAAACCTTAGGCCCAAAATAACCTAAACCCTTATGTCTATAATACCCTAAACCCAAACAAATCCACAAACACTTTTCCCTAAAAGTCTAAAATCCATTAGCCCAAGAATCCCCGAAACACACATCCCCACAATCCCCTTAACCCTTACACCCAAAAAACCACTATACCTCAGCCCCCATAAAACTCCAAAACCCGCAGCCCCAAAAAAACTAAATACTTATCAGTAGATTTCCCTAAACACACGACCCCAAAACCCTCAAATAATATTCTTTAGAAACACTATTCCCTCATACATAATTAATCCCTAAAACTCTAACCCACCAAACCCCTTACGCATAATACCTAAAAACAGTAAACTCTCATACCAAAACCCCCTAAACCATCAGCCCCAAAAACCAATAACTCCTCATCCCCCACAAACCCCAAATCCCTCAAACTTAGAAACCCCTCAACCCTCAACCCCAAAAAACCTAAATTATCATCCCCATGAATATGTAAAAATTAATCCCTTAAAATCAATAAACTATCATCTCAAAAAAACCAAAACCATTAGCATCCATAAAACCCTATACCACTACCCATAAAATCCAATACCTTCACCTAACACACCCTAACCATGAAACCTCAAAAAAATATAGACCCACCACCATAAAAAAAACTTAAACCCTCAACCAAAAAACCCCCTAATGCCTCAACCCCAAAAATAGATAAACCCATAGCCCAATGAATCCCTAAACCATCATACAAAAAAATCATAATCCCTAATACCAAAAAAACTATGAATCCTCATCCCCAAAAAACCCGAAACCCATAGCCTAATAAACCCCCAAAACCCCCACCCCAGAAAACCCTAAACCATCATTCATAGGAAATCATAAAAACATATACTTAGAATAATAGAATCCCTCATCCCTAGAAATCCCTTATCCCTCAGCACCAGAACACCCTAAACACTCATCCCTACCAAACCCCAATCACTCAGCCCCAAAAAAATTATAAACCCTTATCCAGAAAAACACATTTCTCTGTGACTTGAAACCCTCATCCTCATATCACTTTAAATATATAGACTAATAAAACCCAAAAACTTATCCAAATAAAATAATATACCCTCAACATGAAAAATCCGTAAAACCACTGATTTAAAAACCATAAACCCACTTCCTCAAAACAATTTTAACCCTCATCCCCAACAATCCTAAAACCATCATCCCTAAAAAATCACAAACCCTCAAACCCATGCTGTCTTAAACCCTCAGTCCCACATACACCTAATCGCTTTATACAAAAATCTCCAAAAACCCTCATCCAAATATATACCTAAACCCTCATGTAAAACCCTATGATTTTACGTTATTTCCATTTTTAAATAAAATCTCATTGGTATCATATGTTGCAAGAATCCTTCTGTTCTAGCACACAATGATCTATCGAACTGTCCATTTAAAATTATATTATTAATATTATTAACCACATTAAAAAATTTTAAATTTTTATTTTTTGAAATTAAAATCATTTTTTAATTTGAAATATCCAAATTTGATAACATCAATTTTTCTTGTTTTTTTCTAAAAAGATTCATTTTTCGATGAATAGTGAAAAATTCTGCATTGTTGTTAAAAACTAACATTTTTCATTTCAATAATTATTTTCTGTTAAATTGCTTTTATAGAAAAAATAGATAAATAATAAATATATTAATACAATTTTTTTCATTAGAAAAATTTATATAAAATAATAAGATATAAAAATTTATTGAAAATTTTAACGTATCATTTACCTTCCCTCTTGCCACCTCTGTAGGAATAACGTAAAATGTAAGATTTCTATTTTTTTGAATTGAATTTATAAAAAAGGAAATACATGGTCTTAGTTATTTGGAATTTTTGGTCTAGTAGGATAAACATAATTTTTTGGTGAATAATTTCTTTTGTTAATTTTTATTTATTTAAAACAGTTAAGTGTAAATCGGGTAGTTAAAGGAAAAAATAATATTATCAGATTATAAAATTATTCTAAAAGATGTCCTAGTTTCATTGAATATGTTGGTATTGACCGAAATCAAACTTTTTCTTAAATTATTATCTTCTTAGACCACTTCGGTAAGAATAAGACATTTATTATAATTTATTTAATTATAGGTTAAAAATGTCTTATAGATAATGGTAATAACTAAATCATTTTTAATATAGGGTTATACATAATATAAATTCCAAAATAAATATTAACCATAAATATAATAAATTTAAATTATTCATGATAAATTATTTTTAGTTTATAGGGAACAAATAATTTAATTAAAATCATGTATAATAATGATGCGATAATTTTTTAATTAAATGAGATATCAAATAAATAATATTAAAAATATAATAATAAATATAAATTGACAATATTAATGACATAAAATAAATTTATATATACCTTATACAAGTTAGTGAGAAATGTGATTTATTTTTTTAACCTATCATTTTGTTATGATATTTTTAGAAATGAAAATATATAATATTATTAAAATTGACCTAAATGTTACTTAAAAAAATATTTTTATAAATGATATAAAATTCATAAAAACTTGAATTGTTACAAATTATTATGTCATGTTAAATATTTCATAAATTCTCCAATTTCGGGGATTTTTTCATTTTATAGTTAATATATTGACCAAATAGGGTAAAAAGACTAGTAGTCAGGGTAAAAGTTAAATTGATCAACTAAGGGTTAATGCCAAAAGTTAAGGTTAATATTGTAACAAATACTGGAATCAAATTAATTGGATTATAGTATTTGGACCCATACTCATCTTATCCCCAAAATAAAAAATGTTGGGGGAATTTGAAATTAAAATTCAATTTCAATTAATTTAATAGTTTTTTATTTTCTTAATGTGCCTCTCCTGAGTGTTATAAAATGGAACATCTCATTATCTTTTATTCACACCTCAAACGCCCATTGTATTATCCAAATACTACCCATTTACCCTCCCTAATTCTCTAATATAATCCTATTGTACATACTTTGAGCATAAATCTATCCTACAAAGTCCATTTGTGCATGTAAAAATCAGATACTCGAACAATCTTGTTATTGTTTTTCCAACTCATTCAATGTTATATTCTTATTAAAATTAATATTAATGTGATTTTTCAAAAATGTATTAACATATAAATTATCATATCTATTATGAGGTGATATGTTGGATATGGGATAACCATATTCCTCTCTTATACCATCCTATGAAAAACAATATCACCATGTGTGTGTGTGAATTACTAACTGTCTCGACGATCTGGTGTAATTTATTTTCATCGCAACATTATTTCAATTGGTTTAACAATGAATATAATGTATATTAATAATAAATATGACATTTTATCTATTCTTTATACTTATAATTCCATCTATTTACTTTCCCCTTTAACATTTATGTAGTGATACCATTGCTCGTGCATACGTAAGGCCAACCATCTCCATGACGAGATGATATTAAACATCCACATTAACCATTAAAGAATGATTATAATAAAATATATTATGAATTCATTTAAAATATATTAAATAATAAAGATAATTTAATAATATATATATATATATCATTTAATTGCTTCTATTCAATATGATATGAAAACGAAAACAACTTTCATGGGTACAAAAGTCATATTGTTTCCATTAATGGTGTAATCTATTTCACATATTTATCTATTATATATATTACTATACTGAATATATATGATATATAAATCATTTATAATATTCTGTAAGTATTTAAATCCTGATCTATGTAATTAGATAAAAAATAAAAAATCAAAACACGTACGAAAAACAAAGTTGTTATTACCCCAAAAAGATGATTTAACATGAAATTATAAATAAACAGCTAATATAATTTCATAAAAGAATTTTTATGTTAAAATGAATATGGATATTTTTATGGTTATGATATATATTTAATAACATGATTTAATTATATTAAAATTTGTTAATTAACCCTCAACTAATGTAAAGTATGGGGTAATTGATAATTTCACAATATCATTTTTATTTTGGATTGTTTGTACACAAGTGTCTACTGGGGATATATTTATAATCAATGACTATGTTTCCTAAGAATGTATTAAAAAATATTTTAATTACTATACTAGATATTTTTAAATTCAATTCTTCCCAGATTCTACATTTTATAAAATGGTATGAAAAGAATCATTTTGTCATTTTCCTTGTGAGGATACTGATTTTTGGTACTTTTAGAAAAATTATGAGATGAATGTTTTCTTTCACATATATAGTATGAGAGAACTTTTTCACCATCATGATGCATTAACATTTTAATGAATCCCTAAAAATATTATACGGGCATTTTCAATGTTAATTTTTATGCGGCATTAAAATAAATTATTTCAATTTAATAAAGGGGAATTTTAGTAATTAAATATTTAATGATTATATTAAAATAATTTCATATATGTCAACATATTCTGTTTAATATTATTTTTAATTGAGATTGAAATCAGATGATGTCATTTATTATAATCCCTTGATTGGTTTATGGTTTATTTTGACATTGTGTGGTCTATTTTGATACCATTCATAGATTATGATTTATGTATTTATATTTCATGTTGTACATTGAATAAGAATGTATATGTTTGTTATGTTTTATAAAATTGATAATTAGAATGAATTATAATTTTTAATTGTCGGTTGGGGCTCGCTATAGCCCATTGAGCCATCAATAGGTCTCGATAAACAAATATGGTTTGGTTTTGGTTATCATCTTACCCAATTATGTATGGTGTCTTGGGTGATGCCTTGATATTATGTTTAAGATGTCCCAAATTATGAATTCCCCCTTTATGAGATTATTTATTGATATTACATGTGATTATTTAACTAGTATAATATCAATGTGTATGTTTATATAAAAATAGATATTTTCTTCTTACAATATTATGCTCATTGTTTTGTTTAAAATGATATTGTTTTATTGTATACCATTCCTTAAATGTTTATGCTTAATTATGATAGATTTTGAAATATTTTCTACCCTTAATGAGCATCTTAGATCATCCATTTATTATGATTTACTTTATCAGGAATCCAAGATATGTATTATGAGTGATATGTTGGGTTAATCAAGGATAATACTGGTGTTCTCAAAGGAATATCTATGTTTTATTTTATGTTTTGAATTGTAATTTAGATATCATATATGGAATAAATTTTCCAGGACTACTAAATTGATCGGTCCTTCATGATATTATTCCTTATAATCATGATAATGTATTTAAATAATTGACCGTCTCCTATATTCTGGTGTAGGGGTGTTATAGTTTGTATCTAATAAATTATAAGAATAACCATGGAAACTATATTTAGAAAACATATTTTAGGGAATATAACCATATGATAGACTTCGAGGATATGTATATAAAAACATCCAAGAATTTTTATATGATACATATAATGTCTGTTTTCAAGAAAAAATATATCTATTTGGATACTATAAGTGGGTGTGGATCTTACACTGATGTACATAGGGGTGAGAACTCATACATGTTATCCCGGGCCTAACACGGGGTAACCTAGTACACAACAACGAGCCTTACTCTACTCCTAGTTTAACACTCTCAAAATATGTGCTTATGATAAATGATTTTTTTACAAAACATTATAAATGACTTAAAATTTTATATATCCCCAAATAAACCATGTTTATGATTTTAATATTAGATGTGAAATGATTTTTCAATTTTTGTTACATATCGTGAAATTACGAATTATGATTCATTACCTAATCTGGGGAATGACTTTGTTTAGAAATGGATCATAATTTAAGAAATGGAATTTTTTTCAATGCATGAAATTCATGTATGTATTTCACTCCCATGGAAGATAATGATTTTGGAGGAGCAATAACTTGTGTTAAACAACATTTATCCATTCTTTGACAACATTCTCAGGTTATGAATAATAATCATACACATATAGAGTATCCTAATATATAACATAGAGGATCATTGTTATAAATCTTTATGAGACAACAACCTCCAACATTCAATGGAATTACAAATCCATTGATAGATAGGTAATGGATAATTTCTAAATAAAATATATTTCATTCCTTGGGAAGCAAAAAAGGGAGATGGTAGTATTGTATGTTTATAATATCTCGTAATAGGAATATCAATTTTGTCCACTCATTCAAAACAATAATGTTGAAAATGAAATTGAATTTATGTAAAGGAAGGATTTTAATAAAATTTTCATGGAAAAGTATTTCCCTCATGAATAGATATTGGATATGGAGCAAAATACATTAATATAAGAGAAAAAGAGGATGAGAGTATTTTAAAATATGAATCCAACATCACAATATTATCAAGGAATTCTGTAGACAACAAATTTCCCAAGGAGTATGAATGATTGTTTCTTTGAGGATTTAAATCCATTTCTTCAAAACAGACATGCCTTCCAAACATTATCATTTTATAAGGATATAGCCTCATGTATTATAAAGAAGGATAAATAATTTACATTTTTATTACTTTAGAGGAATCCAAGGGAAGAAGAGAATAATAGAGAAAAATATCAATAATAGAAAATGGGAGAGAGGTATTTTCCCATATGTGATAATGTTTTGGAAGAAATCTCATGGTTCATGCCTAAAATGACTGAGAGCTTGTCAAAAGTGTTCAGAGAAAGGTCACCAGGCTCTTGATTATAAGAGAAAAAATATGTTGTAAATGTGATGCAATAATTATAAATTCATGGGACATCGTGGAAATGATTTTCCAAATATTCCGGGAAATATGGATGAGAAGAATATAAGGGATTAAGTTCAAGCCCATGCAATTAAAACAGTTCAATTAAAATAATTAGTTTATTTGTGTATTTTGATTCATGAATTAATTACTATATTCCAATTATTAGAATCATAATATATTTAAGGATTGTAATTCATTTTGTTTTATTTAATAATTTTGAGGCATGGTTTTATTAGTGTTTCATTATGGTTATCAAATATGTGGTATGAATCAATAAGTGTTACACTACATTGTTTGATCAATCTGATCATATGATTGGTTTTGAAAATTTAGAGACCTTTTCTAGACTGTTAATTTAGACAGAAGTATTTTAGAAATTTCTTAAGGTTTGAATTGAGTAATTTTAACATTGGATATTATTTTTTGGAATTAAAGTATAATTTGATGGACATATTTGGGTATTATTTTTTGTTTTTGTAAAAATTTAGAGGATGAAGGAAATAATTTCTATCCCCATGATTTATCAAAAGGTCTTTAGGAATGAAAATTTCATTTTAAACATTCAATTCCATGTGTAATGGATGATATGAAAATAAATAGAATCACAACTAAAGGATACGATTCTTCTTATGTAATGGAATGAAATAAAGTAAGTGCTTATATGAATATTAAAATAATTCTTCAACTCTAGGGAAATGATTTTTAAAACAAAAATGTTGTCCTGTTATATTTTTTGAAGAATAAAAAGGCCACTAAGATCATAAATGATTAATATATTTGTGATTGTAATCATTCCCATTAACATGTTCTCTATCACCCACTATCATAACATGATGGTTAAAATTTTCATTCATTTCATTATTTTCCATCATGGAACCCTTATAAATGATATCTCTAGTAACATTCATACATATCTTTCATTATTGTAAAGTGGATGTTTTATCGACCCATATTCTGATGTGGGATAGTAATAAAGGAATTTCGGAATACCAAACCATAATTACCGAATCCAAATTTGAAAATTGAGATGACACAATTTATTTATATAGATGATAATATAACAACCCAATATTTTACATTATGTATCCTTTTAAATTTATTCACCTCAATAGCTTCTGTTTCATGCAACTCTATATTCGGGTGTACCATGATGTACCAACTAGACGTTTAAAAGTGGGTAGGAATAGTATTGACCACATCATGAAATTTATAAATGTTAGTTCACAAAACAAAATTCATTTTTTAATTTAGAATATCCATATTTTCTTAGTTTTAATTTTTTATATTTTTCTGAAAGTTTCAATTTTTTACGAATAGTAAAAAATACTCAATGTTATTAAAAACCTGAATTCTTCCATTTATATACTTATTTTACTTAAAATATATTTTAATGTAATAATAGGAAAATAAAACATATTTTAATCCAATTTCAGTCATTGTAACCATTTTTATAATATATATATATATATATATATATATATATATAATATTATAGGACTTTTGAATGTCTCTTTTACCATCCCTCACTCCCCATCTACATGATTAATATTGAACATAATTTTCCCACTGATGTTAATTGAATTTTGAAAATCAAATATACATGTTTGTAATTACAATGAAATTTTTGGTCTAATAGTATCACTTTATTTTTTGGTGAATATAACATTATTAAATTTTTTTATTTACCACAGTTTCGGGTAAATCAAGTAATTAAAGGTAAAAAATAATATTATAATTTTATAAAACTATATGAACATTAGTCCTATTTATAATCGATAAGTGGGATAAGATATAAATTAATTTTAGGTAGAAATTATGTTCTTTTTAAGCCGTATGGGTGAGAATATTCCATTTATTATATTTTATTTGAAGATATGACAAAAAAGTCATATCCATATTTTAAATAACTAAATCATTTTAATTTAGGTTTATACATAAGAGAAATTTTATTATAAATATTAATTTAAAATATATGAAATTTAAATTCATTTTTATAATTAATTTTTAATTATTAGATAAGAGATAAGTTATTTAAAGGCTTGTATAATAGAGATTCTATAGTTGTTTAAATAACATAGATATCAAATAAATGATATTAATAATATTAAAATAATTTTAATTTGACAAACATAATGACATAAAATAATTTTTTATACAACATAGAAATTATAGTTATATATTACAATTATTTTTTCTTAGTAATAATGTTGTTATTTTATCATTAAAAATAAAAATAGTGACAAGTAATAAAATTGAAATAAATGATACTTTAAAATAAATAATATTTTATTAAATGATATATAATTCATAAAAATTTGTAGTTTCTCCAAATAATAATTATATGTTAAAAAATTGTAAATGATCTAATTTGGGTTCTTTTTTCATTTTATTGTAACGATATTAACTCTATAATGTAAATAGACAAGTAGCCACGGTACAAGTTAAATTGATTAAATAAGGATTAAATCCAAATGATAATATTAATATTGTTACCAAAACATACATAAAATTAATTGGTTTAGTGTATTTTTAACAATAAAAATATTATCCTCTAGATAAATAACATTGATGAATTTTTTAAATTTAAAATATTATTATATTAAATTAATAGTTTTGGATTTCATAAATGTGCCCCTCCCCTCTCTTATAAATGAGAAACCATCCTTCTCTGTTATTAACACCTCTAAAGCTCTTTGGATATTCCAGTTTCTGCCCATTTTTCCTAAAAAATTACTAAATTCATCCTAGAGTCCATAATTTAAACATAAATGCAATATAATAATTCCTTTTGTGCAATTCAAAATTACATACACAATAAAGATGTAATTTTTTACCAACAATTTCAAAGTTATTTTCTTCATCTACTTCATCTTACTATATTTTTTCCAAAATAATGTAACAAATACAATACAATCTAAATTATTAGAATATATTATGATTATGGGAAAACCATTTTCCTCCTTTTACCCATCCTTGTAAAAACAATATCATCATGAATGCGTACATATGACTTATCATATCCACATTATGGTGTAATTTGATTTGAATCGCTATTTTAATTAAATCTGTATAATGATCAATATAATATATATATATAATAATTATGAAATTATATTTATTATATATAATTAATATTCCATCCATTTTCTTACCCCATTACCATTAAGGGAATGATATCGACGCTCGTTCCTATGTACGGCCTACCGAATCCACGATACGATGAGATTTATCCTCCACATTAACCATTCAAGAATGATTATAAAAACATATATTATGAAAATCTATGAAATATATGAAATAATAATTATAATATAATATATCTATATCTATATATATATATCTATATATTCCATTTACTTTCATCCATTCAATATGATAAGAAATGGAATCATCGTTTATTTATACGTTTAGCCTACTGTCTCTATAAGTGACGTTTTTCATTTCATATATCTGTCCATTATATAGATATATATAGTAAATATATATGATATATAAATCCTGATTTACATTTTTGAAGTAATTAAATCTTGATTTATGTAATAGGATCGAGAATAACATGTCATAACATGTATGAAAAACAATGCAATTATTACCCATGATGTTGCTTTAACATGGAATTTTCAATAAAAGAGTAATATAAATACATAAATAAATTTATATGAAATAATAAATATGGATATATATCTGGGGTAAATATAATAACATGATTTATCATTTATACATGAACTTAACACACCCTCCTCTAATTTAAATTATGAGTTAATGGTTAATTTCACAATCTCATTTGTATTAGGGATTGATTGTAAGTGAGTATCTATGTGGAAAAATTTATCATGCATGTCCATGATTCGTGAAATTGTTTTCCCAAATATTTTTATCACTATCCTAAAAAAATTGAAGAAAATTTTAACCAATGTACTAATTATTATAAAATGGTATGAAAGTAATATTTTTTCCATTTTCCTTACTAGGATGATTTTTTTACTTTTCCTACAAAGTATGAGAAGAATGTTTTTATAACTCACATATCATGAGTAGATTTTTCTATCATCATGACACCTTAACATTTTAAATTTTCCCTTAATATGTTATAAGTTCATTATCAATTTAAATTTCTATGTGGATATAATATAAACTATTTCAATGTAATAATGTTGTATTTTTCTATTGAAATTTTCTGATGATTATATTAGTGTATTTTTAACTATATAATCAGAATTTGTTGAATATTATGTTTAATTGAGGTTGAACTCTTTAAATGTCATTTATCTTATTTCCATGAAAGTTTTATTATTTTATTTAACTGTGGATGTGCTATTTTGATACCATTCATAGGTTATGGTTTATGTATTTACATTTCATGTTCTAATTTTAATACCAATTTTTATCTTGGTCATGTTTTACCCCTTTCATAAAAGGAATTCATTAGGATTTCTAATTGTTAGGTAGTTCCCACAATAGCCCCTCTATGGATTGGTAGGTTTTAGGAGAAAAATATTTTTGGGTTTTGGAACACATTTAACTGAATTATCAATGGTGTCTCAGACGAAGACTTAACAATGTTTTTACGATGTCGCACATTATGTATTCCTTCTCTATGAGGATAGTTGTTGATATTACATGTGAGTATTTGACCAGTAGAAAATCCATTTGTATTATTATATAGAAATATTTTATTTATCCCCAATATATTATTCTTATGATCTTTTTGAATAGGATCATTTAATTGTTATAATTCATTCCTTAAAACTTCATGCTTATTTATGATAACTTCCACTATATTTTTTACCCTTACTGAGAATTTGAGATAACCCCATTCATATGTTTTATATTTCTAGTATTCCATTATTTTTATTATGACTAATATGTAGGGATAAATAAGAATAATAATGTCATTAGAAATGTATTTTCTAGGTTTTATTTTATGTTTCTAATGATAACGTAATGTCCATGTATGTAATCTATTTTCCAGGACTCCTAAACTGATCTATCTTTCTAGATTTGACTCCTTGTCATTGTGCCAATGTATTAAAACAATTTACTATCTACATGGTTGTAGGGTCGGGTTGGTACTCCTCAGCCCCCAGAAAACTCTAATTCATCAATTTCAAAAAAACATGATCCATAAAATTACATAATCCCTCAGTATGACATTCTCTAATAAGCAGCCAAAAAATATGGTAAATCCTCAACCCAATAAACCCTAAACCCTTTTCCTAAAATACAAATATAATTTCAGTCCTAAAATCCATAAAATATAATACCCAAAGACCTAAACCCTCATCCCCAAAATATTTAAACCCATATACCCAAAATCCAATGTACCGTCAACTCTAAAAAACCCAACTCAAAAATCCCTAAAAAACTATAGACACACTGTCCCAAAGATCACTATACCCCTAGGCTCAAAAATCCATAAATCCCCATCCCCCAAAACCCTTAAACACTCACCCCCAAAGCCCAAAACCCTAATACCCAGAAAACCACAAACCAACTACCAAAAAAACTAATCTCTAATCCCCCCAAAATTCAATTCCCCCATCAACAAAAATATTTAACCCCAAACCTCAAAAAACATTTAAAACGTATTCCTAGAAAAACCTAAATGATTAACCCCAAAATTTTATAATTCACCAACCTAATTAAAATGAAACCCCCATCCCCAAAAAACCCTAATCATTCATTAAAAACCCCCAAAAACTGCATCCCCATTAAACCATAGGCCCCCATCCACAATAAACCCATAACCCATAGAACTGAAATACTGTATAGGATCAACCCCGAAAACAATAAACCCCCAGCCCCAAAATACCTAAATCCCTCATACAAAAAAACCATAAATCCTAAGAACAAAAAAACCCCAAACCCTCATCCAAAAAAACCAAATCCCTCATCCCCCAAAACTACAAACCATCGATCCCAAGTAACCTAAAAATCTCGGCACCAAAAAAACCTAAACCCACAATCACTACAAACCCTAAACCCTCAACCCTAGAAAAATAATCACCCTCAACTAAAAAATCTCTATACAATAAACCCCAAAAATCGCTAAACCCTATTCTATAAAAAACAAAAAACTATAAACCCCAAAAACCATAAAGCATCATCCCAAAAGTATGTGTGGTAGTTAACCACTAAGACAGGATGTTTCATTTTTATGCATTTCCACATTTCATGTCTTTTATTTATGCTCCTCTCATGTTCATGATCTCTTGACTATGTCATGATTATGCTCACCCCATGTTGTATTCTTCTTATCCATCCTCTTACAGGGCTTTTAGCTCACCCATTTTGAAGTATATCTTCAGGTGTCTACATTTACTAAAGAGAGGACAAGTGCCAATACGAAGATAGAGAAGAAGAAATTAAATAAATGTTTAAGCTTGATGTTGTAATTGTTTTTCATGGTCCTAGTTTTCCCAAGACACTAAACCATTGGATCCTCTATGTGTAATATTATTATGATGATTATCTTTGAAATGATGTAATATTAATGTAAGAAAAGGTAGGGTCGCTATAAAAACTAAACAGTCACCCGGATTTATTTTAAATCCCCATAACTAAAATCCTCAAAAACCTTATCCCCCCAATAATCATTCATCCCCAAAAAAATATTAAACCCTAAACCCCAAAAACCCTAATCTTGTAACACCAATAACCATACACACTCATCCCCCAAAACCTAAACCCCGATCACAATAAAACCGTAAACATATATCCACAAAAAACCTATCCTATGACCCTAAAATTGAAACCCATCATCCAAAAAAACCTTATTCCATTAGTCCTAGAAAACCATAAACACTCATCTGAAAAAAAAACCCTAAACTGTCATCCCAAAAAACACAAAAACCCCTTTCCCAAAAAAATCCTAAACTTCATCCCCAAAATACCTTAAAATACAAACACAAAAAATTATGAACCCTCAGCCCCAAAATTCCCAAAAACATCTGCTCCAAAAACTCGTAATCCCGCATCCTTAAATAACTCAAAACCTTCATGCCCAAAAACAACATTCCCCCAGCACCATATGATCCCTACGTCCTTGCCACTAAAAAACCAAAACCCTTATACCAATAGAATCCATTGAACTCATCCACAAAAAGAATATAACCTAAGATTCGAAAAACCCAAATCCCCCATTCTCTAAAAATTACTAAACCCCTGGAAAAAGTAATCCTAATCCCTTAGGCCCAAAACCCCTAAACCTATATCCACAATTAACCATAAGACTTTGAACCATGAATCCCTAAACCCTCATACCCAAAAATCTTTTAACACACAACACAAAAAACCCTAAACCCACATCCCCGAAAAACTCTAAACACTCATCTCAATGAAACCAGAAGCCCTCATCGCCATACAACCCTAAACACACATCCCCAAAATACACTAAACCCATAGTGCCAAAAAACCCAAACCCCTCAATCCCAAAAAACACTAAACACTCATCCTCAATAAACCCTAAGCACCCAGTCCAAAAAAACCCCAATCCACATGAAAAAACAATAAATTCAGTGCCCCAAAATCACAAAACCAGCATTCCCCAAAAAAATCCTTAGTCACTCAGCCATAAAATCCCATATATCCTTAGCTAAAAACCCTATACCATTCACCTTATAAAATCATAAATCCTCCACCCAAAAAAATAGTATACTCTAAATCCAAAATCCCTTAACCCTTAGCCATTAACAACCCTAAACACTCATCCCCATAAAACCCTAAAAATTCATCACTGAAAAAAAAATATAAAAACAGAACACTAATTAAATAATGAACTCTCAGCCCAAAAAATCACAAACCATCAGCCCTAAAAATTTCTAAATCCACATCCCTAAAAAACCAAAATCCCTCAAACATGAAAATCACCCAACCCATATCCCCAAAAATACTATATTTTTATCCTCCAAAAAATTGAATCCCTTATCCTCAAATTCCAAAGGCCTAATTCCCTTAATCCTTCATTAATCACTGAAAAAAACCCACAACCCTCATGCCCAAAAAATCCCTAAACCATCGGCCCTAATAATCGCGCAACCATCATCCCCAATGAACCCTAGACTCCCATACATAAGAAACCTAAAATTTACTGTCTAAAAAAATGTAACCCACATCCTAAAAAAACATTCAATCCTTTGCCCCAATAATCCTAAAACATCATACCCAATAAAAACCCTAAATACATATCCCAAAAAAACATTAAACAATCATCCCAAAAATAACCCAAGCCCATAGCTTGAAAAAACCATTAACCCTCAGCCAAAAAGTCCATAAAACCCATCCTCAGAAAACCCTCATCCTACTTCCCCCAAAAACACAAATCCTTTGGCCCCAAATAACCTAAATCCCATATCAAAAAAAAACATTCATCCACGAAACCCTAAACCATCTTGCCAAAAAACCCTAAACCCTATGCCCAAAAAACCCAAATTCTATTTCTCCTTGAAACACTAAACCCTTATACAAAAACCCCATAAGTATTGATATCTAAAAAATCATAACCCATATGCCCAATAAACCCTATACCCTCACCTAAACGTCACCCTTAAACCCATAAACCCTTATCACTAAGAAACCCTATATCATCAACCCCAAAAAACCCTAAATCCACATTCCCAAAAATCCTTGAACCCAAAATAAATCCAAACCATAGCCCCAGAAAACCTTTATCCCTCACCCCCAAAATTCCCTGAACCCTCAGCCCAAAAAACCTCACTTCCCCAAAAAACTCTAAACCATTATCCAAAAAAAACTACAAGACACACAGAAAAAAACTCGAACCCTCATATAAAAACCTAAAACCCACTTCACAAAATAACCATAAACCCTCTAGCACAAAAAACAATAAATTCTATACAATAATTTACAATAAACCATTAGTAAAATAAACTAAAAACTCATCCATAAAAACATTTTATACTATGTCCCAGAAAACATAAAAATGTCATCCCCAAACAACCCAATCCATCAACCCCAATAAACCCTAATCCCTAACCTCTCAAAACCCTAATGTGTCATACAAAAATCCCTAAACCCTCATCCCTAAAAAACCCTAATCCAACATCGCTAGAAAACATTGATCCCTAATGAAAAACAATATTTAAACCCCCCCCCACCCTAAATATTGAAGCCCAAAAAGCCATAATTCATTAGCCCCAAAAATCCAAAAACACTCAATCCCAATAAAACCTAAAACCTCATCCACAAAAAAAAATACCCACGTCCCCCAAAAAACCCTAGTCCCAAATACCCAAAAAACCATAAATCCTTATGACAAAAAAACAAGGAAACCATTACTAAAAATTAACCTAAACTTTCAACCCCCAAAACCATACACCATCATCCAAAAAAACAATATTACTTGAGTATGGAAAAACTCTAAACCCATAACACTAGGAAAACCAAATCCTTCTACTCAAAAAAATGAAAATCCTTATCACAAAAAAACTATAAACCCTCAGCCTCAATAAACCCTTGATGTAATCACCAGAAAAAATTAAAACTCAAACACAAAAAAATATATAACCTCAGCTCAAAAAATACCCAAAACCCTAATCCCTAAAAACCCCTAAACCATGAGTAGAACAAATCCTAAAAACTCATCCCCAAACAACCCTAAACCCTCATCCTGAAAAAACCCCAAAAAATTAAATATAAAAACCCCCAACCATCATTCCTGAAAAAACAAAATCTCTCAGACCGAAAAAATAATAAATAATCATCCCCTAAAAATTCTAAACATTTATCCACAAAAATCCCAAAACCCTCATCCCCAAAAAACAATAAACCATAAAACCTGAAAAAAACCTCGATGCTCTTCACATAAAACCCTAATCCCTTAGCCAAGAAAAAACCCTAAACCCCCACCCCAAAAAAAATCTTTAAACCCTCTTACCCAAAAAACGTACCTCTCAACCATATAAAATGCTAAATTAATATCCCCAAAAAACCCAAAGCCCTTTTAACCCATGACCCCTTAACCCACAACCCCAAAAATCCCTAAAAAAGAACCCCCAAACAAACCATAAACTATAAACAAAAAATAACCCTAAATCATCATCCAAAAAATCCCTACACCCCCAGTCTCAAAAACCGTAAACTCTCATTCATAAAAAACCATAAACCGATAGCCAAAAGAAAATCAGAAACCTGTCCACCAAAAAATCATAAATCCTCAGTCCAAAAACCACATAAAACCTCATACCTCAAAAACCATAAACCATCATCCCCAAAAAAACATATACCTTTATCGCAAATAAAATCCCTATAACATAATCCCTAGAAAATCATAAACTCTCATCCCTAAAAATACTAAGACCTCATCCTCAAATGAACCTAATCCATCAAACGAAATAATTTCTAAATCCTCATCCTAAAAACCCCTAAACTCCATGCCCCCAAAAACGATATATCATCATCCCCAAAAAACCCACACCCTCAGTCGTAAAAATCCCTAGTTAGTTTGACAAAAAACAAAAACCTAAGGCCTAAAAATAACTAATAACTCAGCTATTGAAAACACAAAACCCACTTCCTAAAAATACCCTAAAATTCCATCCCCAAAATTCAATAAACAATCATCCTCAAAAAACCCTAATCCTTTAGCCCAAAAAAACCAATAACCCTATACCCTAAAAACTCGAAACCCTCAAAGCAAAAAAAACCATAAACTCTCATCCCCAAAACTATAAACCTTAATCTATAAAGAATTCTATACCCTCATTCCCAAAATTCCTAAAACCCTCATCCCCAAAACACATGAACCCTCACCCCATCAAAATATAAATTCCAAGCCCTAAGAAAACATAAACCCTCATCCCCAAAGGCCCAATACCATCAGCCCTAAAATGAACTATACCCTCAACCAAAAAAACACCAAACTCAAATCCCAAAAAACCCTAAACCTTAATCCCTAAACAAAACTAAAACCGCATCCCCAAAACCCTAAACCCTAAGCCACTAATGTCTTAAAACTCCTTCGCCCAAAAATTGTAAACCCTTTGCTTAAAGAACTCCAAAACCCACAACCCACATCCCCCAAACCACTAATACCTCATCACCATAAAACCATAAACCCTCAGTCCCAAATCTCATAATCACTCATCCCCAAGGACCCTTAAACCCTAATCACCAAACCCCCAAACCCCTCAGCCCCAAAAGACCAGAATAACTCATCCCCCAAAAACCACAAAACAACATCCCCAAAAAACACTAAACCGTCATCCAAAAAATCCCTAAACCCTCTACCCTAAATAACCCCAAACCCTCATACCCAAAAAACACTAACCATCATCTTTTATATTCCATTAATGCACAACCCTAAAATACTGAATACCCTTAGTCTTATAAATACCAAAACCCTCATCCCCTTAAACCCTCAGCCTAACAACCCTAAACTCACATTAAAAAATAACATAATCTGACTACTAAAATGACCTCTAAACCCTAACCCACAAAATTTTATAAAAACTATTACCCATAAACCCTAAACCCTCTTCCCCAAAATAAGTCAAACGCTCATCCAAAAAAATATAACAAAATATTTAACCCCCAATAAACCTAAACCCTCAACCCTAAAAAACTCAAAACCCAATATTCCCTGAAACCATAATTCCTCATCCCCATAAAACCCTAAACCCATAGCCACTAAAATCCCCAAAAAACCGTCCCAAGAAACCAATAAACCCTCATCAAGAACTAAAACCTAACCAACATTCCAAAAAACCATGAAATCCTCATGTTGAAAATACTATACACCCTCATAACTAAAACCCCTAAATAATTATAACAAATAAACTTAAACATTCATCCCATAAATCCTAAACCCTTATCTCCAAAAAACAATGAACACTCAGCCATAAAAACCCCTAAAAATCATCCTTAAAAGACCCTATGTCCTCACCCCCTAAAATGCCTAATGTGTTTTCCCCAAAAAACAATATTCCGTTAGCCACAAAATAACCTAAACACTACACCCAAAATCCCTCAAACCCAAAAAAACCTAACCCCTCAAAACCCATGACCCCAAAACTCTCATTCCGAAAACCCCAAAATCATTATCCCCAAAATCTCAAAACACCTAATCAAACATGCCCAAAAAAACCATAAAACCTCATCTTTAAAGTCTATAAACCCATATCCCCCAATAACCCTAAACCCTCAAACCTACAAATTTCCTCAGACCATCATCCAAAGAAAACATGAAAACTAAACCCTTAAAAAAATTTAATCACATTTCCAAAAATCCATAACCCAGATCCCCAAAAAACCATTACACTTCATTCTAAAAAATCCCTAATTCATAAACCCTAAAAAACCCAAAACCATTAAACCCAAATAACTTTGAACCGTCATCCCAAAAAAACTAAACTACTATTCCCAAAAAACCTGAAACAATCTATACAAAAAACCGAAAACACTAATTATTAAAAAATTCCAACATAATAAAATAAAATAAACTCAAAAAACATAGCCCAATGAATCCGTAAAACCGTAGATCCAAAAACCCATAATCCCACAGCCCCAAATAACCCCAAACCCAAAACCTAAAAAAACTACATCACCAAAAAACCATTAAATATCAATCCAAAAAAATCCATAACCCTCATCTCAATAAAAATATTAAACATTCTACCCCAAACTCCCTAAATACATTTCTCTAAAAAACTAAAACTTTGAGCCCCAAATAACATAAAAACTAACACCAAAAAACCATAAACATTCATCTAAAAAAACCATGTACCCTCTTCCCCAAATACCCTAAATTTTGAAACTAAAAATCCACTAAACAAAATTTTCCAAAAACTCCAAAACACTCAAATACAAAAAAAGCCAAACCCATCATCCCAAAAACCCACTAAACCCTGATCCACAAAAACACAAAATCCATAGCCATAAACCCTAAAATATCATTCCTAAAAACCAGAAACCAAATTCCTCCAAAAACCTTATACCCTCAAGCCCAAAATTATGAGAACCAAATTCCCCAAAAAACACCTAAACCCTTATCCCCCAACACTATGAACCCTCATCCCCAAAAACCCCTCATCCCATAGCCCAAGGAAAACCTAAACCCCCCATACCCAAATTCCCATACGCTACACCCCCCATAAACCATAAAACTAATTCCAAATAATTAAAAACCCCATTTGACCATAAAACCCAAAACCTCATAACCAAAAAACCCCAAAAACCTCATCCCACAAAACCCTAATCCCTAATCCCAAAAAAATCATAAACCTTCTACCCCAAAAGCTGCCCATGGCCCCAAATAACCCTAAACCCTCAGCCCTAGAAAAAAATAAAACCATTATCCCCCGAATTCCCTAAACAATCATACTAATAAAACCCAAAACCATTTGTTCAAAAAAAATAGTAAACCCTTAGATTTTAAAAATACCCTAAATGGGATTCCCTAAAAAAACATAATCATTCATCCCCAAAAAACCCTTAACCTTCAGGCACAAAAATAAATAAACCCTTCAAAAAAATATACCATTATCCCTATAAATCCCTAAACCCACATCCAAAAAACCATATTAACCCTCAATACCAAAAAACCCCAATCCTTTAGCCCCCAAAATATCCTAAACCCTTAGAACAAAAAAACCCAAAACCATTATTCTTATATTTAACTAAACAATAATCCCCAATTCCATTAATTCATCATCTTTAAAAGACACTAATCCCACATCCACAATAAAACCGTTACCCCATAACCACAAAACCCCATTAACCATCCTCCATAAAAAACATAAACTCTAATTTAAAAACTCCAAAATCCTCTGCAACAAAAAAATCCCTAAACCCTCAGCCCCAAAAATGCCCCTTTCCCTAAAAAACACCCATGCCAATAACCCCAAAAAAACAAAAACCATCATCCCAAAATATTAATAAAATCTTAGCCCAAAACCCATAAACCATCATTCAAAAAAAAACCCTAAAACCTCAGCCCCAAAAAAACCTAAATCCCTACCCACAAAAATCCAATGAATTCACCTTAAAAAACCCAGAATCATCCATTCTAACAAAACCCTAAACCCTTCTCCACCAAAAACATTAATCCATAGAACAAAAATCCCCCTAATGCATCACCCCAAAAATATATAAACCCATAGCCTAATGAAACCCTCAACCATCAAAAAAATCCTAATGCCTCAACCCAAAAAACTATGAAACGACTTCCCTAAAAAACCCAAAATGATTAGCCTAAGAAAACGCTTAACCCACACACCCAAAATAACCTAAACCATCATCCCTAAAAAATAATTATCCCTCATATATAGAAAAAAACATAAGCCCTCATCCCCATAAAATCCTAAAAACTCATCCCCTGAAAACCCTAAACACTCAACCCCTATAAAACCCTAATCACTGATCCCAAAAAATCACTAAACCATCATCTCCAAAAAACCCTACTCACCCCAAAAACCCATAAAAGAACATCCTCAGATAACCCTAAACATAACCTAAGGAAACCATAAAAAACATATCACAAAAAAATCATATACCCTCAGCACCAAAAAACCCTAAAACTGCTCCTTTAAGAAAACACAAACCCACTTCTCCAAAAAAAACTTTAACACTCATACCCAATAATCCTAAAACTGTCATCCCCAAAATGTCATAAACCATCATACCCCAAAATTCTAAAACCCTTAGTCCCACTTACCGTTAAACCCTTAGTGCCAAAATCCCCAAAACCCTAAATCTCAAAAATCCCTAATCCCTCATGTAACACCCCAATATTTTTTATTATATCTCTTTTTAAATTTAACCTCTTATATATCTTACATTTCCCACAACACAAAGTTTGAGTGCACCATAATATATCAAACTAGCTGTTTAAAATAGTGGTTATGAATTGTATTAAACACATCATGAAATTTATAAATTTTAATTTTTTAAATTTAATTCATTTTTGAATTTTGAATACAAAAATTATATTGCAGTGAATTTTTGGAATTTTTCTAAAATGTTTCAATTTTTGACGAATAATGAAAAATAGTACATTGTTGTTAAAAAACAGTCATTTTTATTTATATAATTATTTTTATTTAAATTTATTTTAAAATAGAATAGATAAATAGTACATATATTAATCAAATTTAGGTAATTGTATTCATTTTTATAATATAATTAGACATAAAAATTTATTGAACTTTAGAATGTGTCCTTTACATGCTTTCTTTCCAAATCTATGAGATTAGAATAAAACATAATATTCTCATTTTTGTGAATTGAAATTATAAAAAGGACATAAATTACTTTAATTATTAATATATTTTTCATCTAAACGAATAAACGTCATTTTTAGTTGAATATTAACTTTAGTAAATTTTTATTGTTTTACCAAGGTTATAGGTTAATCGTGTATTTAATAGAAAAATAATAATATTATAATATTATAAAATTATCTTAAAAGTTTTCCTAGTTTCATTAGATAAGTGGGTTTCGACCAAAATAATCCTTATAATGAAATTATAATCTTTTTATTCCTCATGGGTATGAATATGGGAATGATTATATTTTATTTTAAGATAACATAAAAATACCACAGAGATAAGTTAATTACAGATTATTTTTTAATATAGGGTCATAAATAATATATATCAGACTATAAATATTAATTAAAAAGATCGTAAATTTATAATAAACATGATAATTTATATTTTATTTTTAGTGATGAAATAATTTAATTAAAATACTATATAATAATGATATAGTAATTATTTAATTAACTGAGATATCAAATAAATGATATTAAAAATATTATAATAAATATAATATGACATTATTAATGACATAAAATAATTTAATAGAATGCATAGACATTTTAGTGATATCTTTGAATTATTTTTTCAATGATATCATGTTGTTATTATTTTTAAAAAATGGATATAATGAATATTACCAGAATTGTCAAAAATGATTCTTTATAAGGAATAATATTTTATAAAATGCTATAAATTTTAAAAAAAAAATTATGAAAACTAATTATGATATGGTAAATATTTCATAAATTCTCCATTTTAGTTTCCTTTTTAATTTTATTGTATCTATATTGATCCAATTTTGTAAAAAAATCAAATAGTCACTATAAGAGTTAAATTGATTAACAAAGGGTTCATGCCAAATGATACAGATAAAATTTAACCATAAACATTTATAAAATTAATTAGTTTATTGGATTTAGACCTATCCTCATCATAACTTGGAAATAACTCACTTTTGTTATATTTGAAATAAAAAATCAAATTATATTAAATTAATAGTTTTTGAGTTTCTTAAAGTGCCTATTCCCACACTTATAAAAGGGAACATCTTTTTATCTTTTATTCCCACCCATAAAACCCATTGAATCATCCCAACCCAACACATTTATCCACCCAACATTCCTTACATAATCCTAGAGGACATACTTTGGGCATAAATCCATCATAATAAGTCCTTTTGTGCATATAAAAAGGAGATACTCAAACAAGAGGTAATTATTTTACCAACTCTTTTAATGTTATTATATTATTATAAATCATATTAATATTTTTTCACATAATAATTTAATAAATAAATTATCATCCGTATTTTGAGATGATATTCTGATTATGGGACACCATATTCATCCTTTTACCCATCGTACTAAAAATAATATCACTATGATTGTGTACATATGACTTACAATCATGACGTTGTTGTATAATTTTTTAATCACTAAATTATTTAATGGAGTATAATAATGAATATAATGGATATAAATAATCAAAATTACAGGATATTGATTCTTTATACATAAAATTCAATCCATTTCGTTAACACTTTTCCATGTAGGGAATGATATTGTTGCTCGTGCATACATACGACCTACCATCTCAATGATGTGATGAGATTTATAATCCACGTTAACCATTCAAGAAATATTCTAAAAATATATATTATGAATACATGTGAATATAAAATAATAATTCTATTGGAATACTATATATATATATATATGTCATTTACTTTCTTCCATTCAATACGATATGAAAACAGAAACTGCGTTCATGGGTATGTATGACCTAACATCTCCATGAATGGATTATTCCATTTCACATATATATCTATTAAATATATTAATATACTGAATATATATGATATATAAATCATAATTCACATTTTTTAAGGAAGTAAATCATGATCTATGTGATAGGATCATGAAAAAAAAGTCAAAACATGTACGATAAACAAAGTGGTTATTATCTAAATAGTTGATTTGAGGTGGAATTGAAAATAAATAGGTAATATAAAGTAATAAGTGAATTTATATGATATAAAAAATGAGTATATCATTCATTTATATATTTAATAACATTATTTAACCAATATACTTGAGGTTAATGAACCCATAACAAATTTAATGTATGGGGAAGTTTTAATTTCACAATCTCGTTTTTATTTAGGATTGTTTGTTCGTATGTATCTAATGGGGAAATATTTATAATAAATGTCCATGTTTCATAAAAATATAATAAAAAATATTTTGAATACTATCCTTAAAATTTTTAAATACAATTTTACCCAAGTTTTATATTTTATAAAATGGTATTTTTGGAATATTTTTTTCATTTTCCATAAGAGGATTCGTTTTTTAATTGTTTTATAAAGTACGAGAAGAATGTTTTTATTAAATTATATGACATGAGTGATTTGTTCCACCATCATGATGAATTATATTTTTAAATAATCCTATACTGTATTATAACTTTATTTTCAGTATAAATTATTATGAGGCATTAAAATAAATGATAATAATGTTAGAAAGTGACATTTTACAATTGAAATTTTTAATGATTATATAATATTATTTTAATCTATGTTAGATCCTTTTTTTAATATTACATTTTAATGATGTGGAACTCTAATGATTTCATTTACCATATTCCCTTGATGGTTTATGATTTAGTTTGATAGTGTATGTCTTATTTCTATACCATTCATCACTTATGGGTTAAGTATTTAAATTTCAAATTCTAGTTTTAATATGAATGTTTATATTGGATTTGTTTTACCCCTTTCATAAGAAGAATTAATTGGTCTTTTTATATGTCGGGTGGAGCCAGATATATCCCCTCGATGCATCGATGTGTCTAATAAGAAAAATAAATTGGGTTTTGGGTAACATCTTACCCCATTATGCATGGTGTCTTGGGTGATTCTTTGAAGATATGTTTATGATGTCCCACATTATGAATTCACTCATTATGAGATTATTTATTGATATTATATGTGATTATTTGACTAGTATAATATCAATGTGTATGTTTATATGGAAATATTTGATTTCATCATGATATATTATTCTAAATGATTTGTGTTAAATTATTTTATATTTATTATATGTTATTCCTTAAATGTATATGCTTATTTATGATAGCTTCTGCTACATTGTTTACCCTTATAGAGCATCTATGATCATCCCTTTTTTATGATTTACAATCAAAATATTCATAGATATGTATTATGACAGACATGTAGGTTTAAGAAAGATTAATAGTGGTGTTCTGAAAGGAATCTCTATGTTTTATTTTATTTTCTAAATTGTAATATAAAGATCATATATGTAATGTATTTTCAAAGAATGCTAAATTGATCGGTTCTTCAGGATATTATTCCTTCTAATCATGAAAATGTATTATAATAATGTTTGGATCATGGATTTTGAGGTTGGGGTGGTATACTTTGTATCAAATAATGTTTAGCAACAACCGTTGAAACTATATTAAGAAAACATAGATTAGGGAACATAACATTAAGATAGACATTGATGATATATATAGAATAACATCCTAGAATTTACTATGCTCTTTGTTTAACACCCCTTAGAGATAGGCTTAGGATAATTGAAATTTTATTTACAAACCATTATGAATGATTTATAAGTTTATACAATTCTAAAGAATCCATTTTTAAGATTATGATATTAGATTTCCAAAAAATATTACATGATATATTACAAATTTTGAAATTAGGCAATTTGATTCATAACTAAATCTAGCGAATGACATTTTTCAGAAATGGATCCTAGTGGAAGAAACAGAAATTGTATTAATTCATGTAATACATGTATGGATTCTCTCCCATTCAAGATAATGATATTGGAGAAGGAGATTCAACTAGTGATAAACAACTTATAACTATATTGGGACAACTGGCTCAGATTATGAATAATAGCCTTACCCATATAGAGTATCATGATCTACAACACAGAGGTTCAATGTTATTCAAATTCATGAGACCACAACCTCCAGCATTCAATGAAACTAAAAATACATAGATAACTAAAATGAGAATAAGTTCATTAATGAAGATATTTCATGCCTTGGGAGGAAAGAAAGAGAGAATTTTTCCATGGCAGTTTATCATCTCTCTCAATATGAGGATGAATGGTTGTGAAAGACTCAAAACAAGAATGAGGATAAAGAAAATGAAATTACGGAATGGAATGTTTTTAATTAAAATTTCATTTTAAAGTATTTCCCTTGTGAATAGATAGTACATGTAGATTTATAATTCATGAATTTGGGATAGAAGGTGAATAAGAATATTTTTTTAAATAATAATCCAACTTCACAAAATTATAATGGAATTTGACATACTATATACAAATCCTTATAAGTATGGTTGATCATTTCATTTATGGTTTAAATCCATTTCACCAAAATCCATTGGTCTTCCAAACATTATCATCATATAATGATATAGTCTCATGTGCTATGAAGATAGAGAAATAATTTTCTATTTCATTATGACCTTATGGGAACTAAATAGAAGATGAGAGCCGTAGAAAAAATATGCATAAATGTATAAAGTAAAGGAATTATTTTCCCATATGTGTAGTTTTGGTAAGAAAAACCTTGATTGTTTCATAAAAAGACTGAGAGTTTTTTAAAATTGTGTGTAGAGAATGGTCACCTAACTCGTGATTGTAAGGGAGTGAATGAAGTTGTAAATATGAAATTCTATAATTATAATGAGATGGGACACTTAGTGAATGATTTTCCAAAGGGTTAAGGAAGTATATCTTCGAAGAAACAATGGGATCAAGGTCATTCCCATGCTATTACTAAAGTTGATTTGAAATAATTAATGTATTTTTTGATTTTGAGTTATGAATTTTGTTCCTATATTACATTTAAATGAATCATGAGATATATAAGGATTGTACATAATTATGATTCCTATATTTATTTGGGGCAAGGGCATTTTCATTATGATTTCTAAGCTGATCAAACATGTGGTATGTGTCAACAAGAGCTACACTATTTTGTTGGAAGGATCTGATGTTATGATTGATATTGAAAATTTAGAAAACATTTCAAGACTGTTAATTTGGATAGAAGTATTTTAGAAAATATTTATGGTTTAAATGGAGAATTTTGAACATTGGATATTAATATTTGAAGATAATGTATGATTTAATATATACATTGGAAAATGAAATTATTGTTTCAAAAAAAGTTTAGATGGTGAAGGAAATACATTCGTTCAATATTATTTATCAAATGTGCTTTAGGAATGAAAAATTCATTTTGAACATTCATTTCCTGGTGTAATGGATGATGTGAAAATCGATAAAAGAACAACCAAATGTTGAGTTTTCATTTGAGATGGAATGAAATAACGTGAGTGCATATATGAATAGTAAAATAATTCTTCAACTCCTAGGGAAGGATCGTGAAACCTATATTTTTATCCTATTATTTTTTCTAATGAATCTAATGGTCCATTTGATCATCATAGATTTATATATTTGTTTTTATTAAATTATCTGAAAAATTTTCTCTATTACTCACCATCAGAACATGTTGCTTAAATTATTCTTTCATGTTTCCCATTTCATACATGGAACCATTGAATATTATATCTCTGGTAACCTTTATACTTCTATTTCATTATTTTAATGTTTACACATTATTGACCATTGTTCTTCTGTGGGATTGCAATAACGGAATTTTGAATTTTCAAATATTAGTTACCGTACCCAAATTTGAAAAATTGAGAGGATGAAATTTATTTAAAGTGGGGATAATATAACACCACAATATTTTAAATCATGTCTCTTTTTCAATATAATATATTTGATGCCTTATGTTTCTTGAAACACTGATTTCGAGTGCACCATGATCTATCAAACTAGTCGGTTTAAAAGCAATTTTGAAATGTATTGAACAAATTTTAAAATATATAAATATTATTTATTAAAAATTGAATTCAATTTTTAATTTAGAATATCATTATTATATTAGATGTAATATTTGGTATTTTTAAAAAAAAAATTCAATTTAAATGAATAGTGAAAAATACAACATTCTTGTTAAAAAATGACTTTTTCATTTACAAATTTATTTTACATTAAATTGATTTTAATTTCACAATAGATAAATAACAAAAATATTAATCCAAATATAGTCATTATAATAATTTTTATAAAAAAATAGATTTAAAAATTTATTGACTGGTTGAACGTCTCTTTTACCCGCCCCCATTACTAGTAGATAAGTGGTTTTCGACAAAAATCAACCCGAGGCCGAAATTATTATATTTTTAAGCCAATTGGGTTAGAATTATAAACTCATTATATTTTATTAATGATAAGTTAAAAATCACATACCCATATTTTTAATAACAAAATCAATTTTAATATAGAATAATAAACAAGATAAATTAGACTATAAATATTAATTTGAAAAATAATAAATTTAAATTCATGGTGATAAATTATTTTTGATTTTTAGATAAGAAATTAGTTATTTTAAGGCAAGAATAAAAATGATGTTGTAATTGTTTAATTAATTTTGATATCAAATAAATGATTTTAAATTTATTAAAATAGATAGTGTTTGAAATAAATAATTACATCAACAATCTTTATAGACAAGTTAGAACTGATTGTTAAATATTTTAATTATTTTTTCTTAGTTATAAAGTTTTTATATTATTTCTAGAAATGAATGCAATGAATATTATTAAAATTGGCATAATTGATACATTAAAATAAATAATATTTTATGAAATGTTATAAAATTCATAAAAATCTATAATTTCACTAAATAGTAAGGATATTGTATATAAGTCATAAATGATTCAATTGGGGTTAATTTTTCATTTTATTGTAACTTCATTTACCCTATAATGTAAATAGACATGTAGTCAAGGTAAGATTTAAATTGATTATATACAGTTTAAATCCAAAAAATAAGATTAATATTGTGGAAAAAAATATATAAAATTCATTTATTTGAGATTATTTGGACCGATAATCATATCATACTCTATATAACTCACCTTGGATATTTTTTTAAATTGAATATCATTTTGTATTAAATTAATTGTTTTGAAGTTTCTTAATGCTTCCATCCCCTTTCATTTAAAATTGAACCCCTCCTTCCCTTTTATATACACCTCTAATGCACTTTGGATTGTCGAAATCCTACACTTGCTCTTCAAAACATCCCTAAATCCATTATAGAGTATAGAAATTACTCATAAATCTAATAAATAATGTTATCTTGTGTGAATTAAATTTGGATACTCGAAGAAGAGGTAATTGTTTTACAAACACGTTCTATGTTATTTTATTCATATACATACTCTTAATATGTTTTTTCATTAATAATGTATTAAATCCAGTATAATATATATTTTTTTGATGTTATTGTGATTTTGGGACAACTATATTCCTCCTTTTACCCATCATATGAAAAACAATAACATCAAGCATGCGTATGTACTACTTAACATATCCAAATTCTGGTGTAATTGGTTTTTCTCCCTACTTAATTTTAATAAGTATAATGATGGATATAGTCGATATAAATAAAAATTATGAAATGATATTTATTATTTATAATTAATATTCCATCCATTTACCTACACATTTCTACTAAAGTAGTGACATCGTTGCTCGTTCATACGTATGGCCTACTGTATCCACGATGCTTTGAGATTCATCCTCAACGTTAACCATTAAAGAATGATTATAAAAATATATATAATGAAAACCTATGAAATATATCAAATACTAATTGTACTATAATAATATATATATTTTATTTACATTCTACAATTCATTACAATAAAAAAAATTGAAACAACATTCATGCGTACGTATGGCCTACCATCCCCAAGAATGGCGTATTCCCTTTCATATATTTGTCTATAACATATATTTATATAGTGAATATATATGATATATAAATAATTTATTTCATTCTGGTAATATGTAAATCCTGATCTATGTAGTATGATTAAGAATAACATGTCACAACATGTACAATAAAAAAATATTCATTACACGAAACATTGACTTAATAACGTTTTTTTAATTAATTGTTAATATAAAGACAAAAATACATATAAATTATATCAGATATATGGATACAATTCTGGAATAAATATAATAGAATTATTTAAAAATTATATGTGAGGTTAACACACCCTCAAAAAATGGAATGTATGAGTTAAGGTATAATTTCACTATCTCAATTTTATTTGGGATTGTTTTCAAGATAGTATCTAATTTGAATATATTTATCATCAATGTCCATGATTCTTAAAAATAACATCCAAAATATTTTTATAACTATCCTAAAAATACATTTGGAAATTTTTACCCATGTTCTAAATTTTACTAAATAGTAGGAAAGGAATCATTTTTTTCATTTTCCTTACAAGGATAGTTTTTTGACATTTTTGACAATGTATGAAAATAATGATTTTGTTAACTTATACAACATGATATACCTTTTCCACCATCACGACATTTAAAGCGTCTCTTACAATATTATAATAATTGTTTAAATTTAAATTGAAATGAGGAATTAAAATAAATATTAATGGTTTATTTTTCTAATGAAATTTTTAATGATTATATTAGGGTATTTTAATCTATGTCAACAATATTTTTTGAATGTTACATTTAATTGAGGTAGAAAATTTATGATTTCATTTACAATATTCCACTGATTTCTTTATGTTTTTTTTGACTATGGAGGAGCTATTTGGATACCATTCGTAGCTTATGAATTAGGTATTTACATTTTGTAATGTAGTTTTGATACAAATGTTTATATTGGTTATCGTTTACCCCTTTCACAAGAGGAATGCATTGTACTTTGTAAGAGCTGGGTGGGGCCCACTATATACGAAATGGATTGGTAGGTCTCGTGATAAATAACATGTTTGTGCTTTAGATAACATCTTACATGATTGTGTATGGTGCCTCAGATGAAGACATAACATTATATTTATGATGTCCCGATGTATGTATTCCCTCTTTATGAGATTAGTTATCGATATTATTTGTGATCATTCAACTAGTTTAAAATCAATGTGTATGTTTATATAGAAATATTTTATTTATTATTACTATATCATGCTCAACATTTTTTTAAAGGGTTGTACTATTATGATAAACCATTCCCTAAAACATCATTCTTAATTATGATATCTTCCTCTATATTTTTACCCTTACTGAGAAACTGATCTCACCCATTTTTTATGTTTTACCTTCCTAATATGCACAAATATGTATAATGTCTAATATGTAGTGTTCAGTGAGCATAAAAACAGAATTATGATAGTATTTTCTTTGTTGTATTTTATGTTTCGAATTGTGATGTAATGTTCATGTATGTAATCAATTTTTCATGACTGCTAAAATGATCGATCCTTGGGGAAATGATTCTTTGTAATCATTCCAATGTGTTAAAATGATAAACTATATATAGGCTTTTAGGGTTAGGGTGTTACACCTCGTCCCACTATAAACTCTAAATCATTAGTCTGAATGAATCTTCATCCCAAAAATTACATAATCCCTATTCCCCATAACCTCTAAACCCCTAGACCCAAAATATCTTAAAAACTCAACCCAAAAATCCCAAAAACATATGTACCAAAAATTTATAAACTATTAGTCCTAAAATTAATTAAAAAATAATCCCCAAAATCCTCAAACCCTTATTCAAAAAATACATAATCCTTATACTAAAAAACCAATGAACCCTCAACTCCAAATAATCAAAATCCCCAAACCCTAAATAATCCTAATTAGTCTGCCCCAAAATAACTAACACCTAGGCCGAAAAATACATTAATCATCATCCCCAAAAATCCATATACCCACATCACCAAATCCCCTAAACCCTCATTCCCAGAATACAATAAACCCCCACACCCAAAAGACATTATTATCTAACACCCCAAAAATTCTAAGCCCTTTTCCGCAAGACATACTTAACCCAGAACCTCAAAAAACATTAAACATGTATTCCCAAAAAAACATAAATGATAAACACCAAAATATCATAAATAAATATCCTAATTAAACTGAATCCCACATACCCAAAAATCCTGAACCTTCATTCATAAGAAAAAATAAACCCTCATCCCTAAGAAACAGTAATACCTCATCAACAATATACCCTAAATCCATAGCACAAAAATAATTTTTAGACTCAGCCCCAAAAACCATAAACACCCATCCCTAAAAAACCATTAAACACCATACCTAAAAAGCGATAAATCCAGAATACCAAAAATCCCTAAACCCTCATAACCAAAAAATCAATCTATATGCCCCAAAAATTGTAATCCCTTTGTCCCACGAAACCCAAGAATCCTAGTCCAGAAAAACAATAAACCCTCATTCCCAAAAAACACTAAACCCTAAACCTCAGAAAAATATATTTCCTGAACTCCCAAACCTCTAAACCATCAACACCAAAAAATACAAAATCCTATTACAATAAAACCCAAAATTTTAATCCCCAAAAAAATTTATACCTCATCCCCAAAAAATAAAAAACACTCATAAAAAAGAATAATCCCTCTGCCCCAAAAAACCCAATTCCATCTTGTCTAAAAAACACAAAACAGTCAACCTTGAAAAACCATAAGCATTCCACCCAAGAAACAATAACCCCTTAGAAAATAATAAACACTATACCATATGCTATAAAAATATTATACCCTCATCCCAAAAAATTCTATATCCTCAACCCAAAAAAAAACCCTAAAACCTAACCCAACAATTTTTTAATACCTATTCCCCAAAGCCCTAAAACCCCACCCCCCCAAAACCGTAAACCATATTCAATAAAAAATAAAAACCCCTCAACCAAAAAAATCATAATCCCACAGCCTCAACAAATACTAAATCCTCATCCAAAAAAACATATAAACCATCAACTTAAAACCCCCTAAACTGGTACCCAAGAAAACCCCAAGCCCTCAGCACCAAAAAACCTCCAACCCCATGACCTTGAATTCCCTAAAACCTCAGTCGTTAAAAAACATAAACCATCATCCCCAAAAAACCGTAAACAATCCTCCCCAAAAAACATTAAACCTCATCCACAAAAAATACAAAACTCCCTATCTAAAAAAATTCAAAAACCCCAACCCCATTAAACTCTATAACCTTATTCGGAAAAAGTGTAAACCCTCAACAATAAAAAATACTAGACCCACAGCCCCAAAAAATCACTAAACCTCATCCCTAAAGACACATAAAACCTAAATCCAATACATCATAAACCCTAAAAAAAACTTAAACCATCAGACAATAAAAAATAAACACTCACCCCAGAAAACCTATAAACACTCATCCAAAAATACTTGTTATCCCTCATTTCCCAAAACCATTAAAGCCTCATCACAAAGAAACCCTAAACCATAATCCCCACAGAACTCCTATACCCTTATCCCCAAAATCCAAAAACCCTTAGCTCAATAACTCCATAAATACTCAGACACGAAATCCAAACACCCTCAACCCATGAAAACACTAAAACCATATCCCCAAATATCCCTAAACCCTCCCCCTAAAAAAACATGAACCATCGTCATGATAAATAAATAAACCATCAACCCACAACCCAAAAAAACCCTTATCCTTGAATATTATACTACAATAATCCACCAACCCTCCACCCTGAAAAAACCTCAACCCGCAGCTCTAAAAAACCATAACCATCGAACCAAAAATTTCCTCGACCCTCGGCACAGAAAGAACCACAACCCTTATCCCAAAAAACTCCTCAACCCTCATCCCCAAAAAAGCATCAACCCTAGGTCCCAAAATTCCATCAACCATCAGTCCCATAAATCTCTAAAACCTCATTTCTATAAAACCTTACACCAGCATCCCTAATAATCCCTATATAATTTGGCCCATAAAACACTCAATTATCCACCAAAGAAAAATATTTAACCACCATCCCCAAAAATACCCCAACCCTCTGGCTAAAAAACACCTCACCACTCAACACCACAAAACTATGTAGCATTTTCCCCAAAAACCCTCAACCATCAACCCCAAAACCCCTATACTCGTAGCCCATGAAAACCATCAACCCTCACAAAAAAGAACCCTCTTCCCAAAAAAACTCTAAACCCTCATCCCAAATTAGCCTATAATCCACAAAAAATTCCTAGACACTCTACCATAAGAAACCTAGAACTATCACACCCGAAAAATCCCAAAACCCCATCATAAAAAAACCCTCAACACTTAGTCCAAATTAAATCCCTCAAGACCATCACGAAAAAACAATATACCATGATCATTAAAAACCCCTAAACCTTCATCCAAAAAACCCTAAAAATCAATAAAAATTCCCCAAACATATAAAGACAAAAACCCTAAACCTTCATCTACATGGAATACCTCAACACGAAGCACCCAAAAAACTGAAAAACAATAACCCACATCCAAAAAACCCAGAATACATCATCTGCAAAAATCCCTTTGCCCAAATCTACAAAAAACCATATATCCATTTTCATGAAAAACACTTTTCCATCATCACCAAAATCCATAAACCCTATTTCCTAAAAATCCCTCAACCATATACCCCAAAACACCCTAAACACTCATCCCCAAAAAACTATCAACCCTTAGCCCCTACATTTGAATACCCTCAAGTTCAAAATAACATCATCCTTCATCTCTAAAAAACAGTCAACCCTCAAATGTAGAAAACTGACAACCCTTATACCCAAAAAACACACGACCCTCTACCCCAAAAAATCCTATTCCACTATATATAGAAAACGTTCAGCCATCATCCCCACAAATCCTAAACCCTCATCCTAATAAACCTCATACCTCAAGGCTAAAATAACACTAAAAAGTATTCCATAAATTACCCTATACCCATAAAATGAAAAATCATCAATAATCAGCCCAAAAAAATGATTAGCAGAATAAAACCATAAACATTCATTCATAAGAAACCATCATCCCTTATCCCCAAACAACCCTAAACCTTGATCCCAAAAAACACAAAAACCTCAACCCAAAAAACCCATAAACCTTACCCCAAAAAAAATCCTAAACCATAGCCTTAGAAAACCATCAACCCTTATCCCCAATAATCCCTCAACTGTCATCCCCAATAAAACCCTTAACCCATACTCAAAAAACCTTATATCCATAGCCCCACAAAAACCTAAACCCTTATCCCCAAAAACCCTAATACTCTGAGCCCCAATGAACCCTTAACACATAAATGCAAAACACCCACAACACTGAGCCCCAAAAAACTCTTAACCATAACAAATAATAAACCATCAACCCTCTATCCCAAAATCAATATACACATTGACCAAAACAACCCACATAACTAATCACAATATTTCCTTCAACCCTCATCCTCAAAAATCCTTGAACCCTCAACCATGAAAATACATAAACCCTGAGACAACAAAACAATCAACCCTCAACCCCCCAAAACCATCAACCCTATTCCATTAAAAAATATTAAAACATCATACTAAAATACCCTAATCCTTTATCACAAAAAAAATAAACCCACAGTCCTAAAATACATAACTTCCTCCCCTAAATAAATCCCAATTCCATATTATATAACCCTAATCCATCACCCTGAAAACACCCAAAATCACCAGCCACAAAGAACAGTCTACCATTACCACCCAAAACCCCTAAACCGAAATCAAAAGAAAAACCATCAATATTTATCACCAAAAACCAATACATTCAGACCCAAAATACCATAAACTATTCATCCCCAAAAACCTTGAAACCTCAACCCAAAAAACCCTAAGGCCTCATCTATAATTAACTCTAAACCCTAATCCAAAAAAAATCATAAATCCTCATCCAAAAATCAATTAAAACCTAAAACCTTTGAATGATATCCATTTTCCCAAAAACCCATCCACCCTCTGCACTAATATTCTAGATTCCCGCATTCTAAAAAAACCCTAAACCCCCATCCCCAAAAAAACCCTAAACCAGCATCTGAAAAAAATCCTAAACCCTGATCCCCCCAAAACCATAAACCTAGCCCTAGAAATACCTAAACCCCCATACCCAAATAAAAATAAACCCTTATCCCTAAAAACAGTTAATAATCATCCACTTAATTATTTAACCCACATCCCCAAAAAATCACCCTCATTCATAGAAAAACACTAAAAAACCTATCCAAACCCCTAAAAAATCACATAAAACCCTCAACCCAAACCATTACCATAATTTAAATATATTCAAAGAAAATTAAAAGGCACTCAAACAAATAAGGAAACACATGACCAATAAACAAACAAAACGTGCCCCATCCTAGGGAGGCGTAAAATAGTGAAGGCCAAGGGCATCCCCCCAGATCAAATTGACTCCCTCGGGAGTAAGGAATGTAATGATAGGGAGACAAGTGACCCTGGACCCATGAACTTCTAGAGAAGTGAGGTGGTCCGCAAACTAACCTCCTTCCCTGTACATGTGAGTGATCTGATTGAACCTAGAGAGGAGGGAATTACATTTCCTGATTATATATGTAATGGACCAAGGGATTGTCCCTCTACTGCACAAAGAGTCAGGGAGAATTTTTGAGTCAGTTTCCAGTTGGTTCAAAACCATGTTCTTCTGGTTGGAATGATGGAGGCCGGTAAGAGCGGCATTAGCCTCCGCCTAAAGCACAGTGCCACTACCATAACCTATAGTGAAGGATAAAAGTATGCTCCCCCAGTGTCCTGCACCACCCCTCCACCATACATAACACTGAAAATAAAAGATCCATTAGTGTTTAATTTCAGGCTATTTGTAGGGGGAAGCCAATGACCCCAACTTCCCTACTTCATGGGCTCCATTGCCATGAGCTGGTGAAGACTGGACTACATATGTCGCAGCGACGGTGCCGCCCGCTAGTTACCGTTGAGTTTTACCATATCAAATAGAAGTCACATCATTCTAAAAATAATGGACCATCCTATAGCGAGGGACCCCTCATATCTGGCCTGGTTCCTCGCTTTCCAAAGGCACCAGCAACCGGCACTCAGAATCAAAGAACATGCCAATCTTTTCGAGATAGTGTCTGATGACCCCTAGAACTATTTTTTCAAGAACATCACATCACAATGGGTGGTGGAAGAGAAAGTTGTGAAGATGCAAATGAAAATCCACACTGCGTTGGCCCAGTCGCCCTTGAAGAACTTGTGATCCAAAAATTCTTCAATTTTAACTTTACAGCAGCAACAGTATGATGTGAGACTAATCCCAACATTCTTAATGTTGTCATCTGTTGGAATTTCCTGATATCGGATCCTCCAAAAAAGAAAATTAAATTTTGCTGGAGCCCTCTTGCAACACTGAATCTCGCTCCATTGATCACATAGATATGGAGGTGATCCAAGGTTACAAATATCTTTCATTGAGATATTCCCTCAGGTGGATAGCGTAAACACACAATGATTCGGCTCCTTATTAATGGTGATCGAATCATAATCTTCATGTTGGTTCATATCCAACACTTCCATGATGAATGATGGGTGAAGGATCACTTCGTTAAATGAGATTGAAGGAGCAGGACACCCAAGATAAGCAGTCACTGACCCTGCCTAGTTCTGGTACCCGGAGATAATATCACCCTCTCCCACAATCCACCAAGCATGCTGGTTAACCATCTGAATGAGGGGGAGAATCATGAACCAAAGGGGGGAACCCTGGAAGCTTCTATCACTCATGCTGTGACCATAGTTTTGGGCCATTGTTCTTCCCCACAGATTATGATTCTCAATCACTTCCCACTCAAATTTTGTGTGCATGCCTGTAATCGCTGTCCCTAAATTGTGAACATTAATCTCACCCCCATGTATGGGCTAGGTCATCCTCTCCCAAGAGACCCAATTCCTCTTAACATCGGCCAAAGAATCCCATATAACACTAGCCAACACCTTAACAATTGCTTTGATCACCCCTTTCGGTACTAGGGTCGCAGCCAACGCATGTACTAGAATCGCAGACATGACACTATTAACCAAAGTTATCCCCCACCAAACCCACTTCCACAAAAAATACCCCAAAAAACCCTAATCCATATGAACAAAAATTACTTAAACCCTCATTCCCAAAAAAACCTAATGTGTCTTACCCAAAAAACCAAAAACCACAAACCCAAAAAACCCTAAACCCATAGCTACAGAAAACCCCAATCCCTAATCGAAAAAAGCTAAACCCCCGACCATATAAAAACAATTTAACCCAACTCCAATTAAACCTAAAATCTAATCCCCAAAAAACATCAACCCCTATCTATAAAAATCACTCAACCCTTACCCCCAAATATTTTGAACCCATAGCCCAGAAACAAACCACGAACATTTTGGCCCAAAAAACCCATAATCCTCATCCCCAAAAAACTCTAAACCCTCAACCCCCCAAAAAAACTGATTCCTCATTCCCAAAATACTCTAAACCATCGTCCATGAAGGACTCTAAATCCTCGAGCCTAAGAAACCCTCAAGCCTCAGATCCAAAAAACCCTCAACCATTATCCCCAATAATACGTAAACCCTCCAACCCCAAATAAACTCTTAACACTTAGCAGCATATAACCCTGAAACGTTAAACATAAAATTTTATTAATATTATACCCAAAAGAAAAAATGAATACCCTACCAAAAATACCTCCTTACCCTGATCATGAAAATACCCTAAACCGTTAGCCCCAAAAAATACAAAACACACAAACCTAGAAAAACCCAAAACCCATAGCTCTAGAAATACCTAAAACCTTTTCCCGAAAACCTCAAACATTAATCCCTAATGAAAACTCAACAGTTACCCGTAATAAACCTTATTCACTTAGCTCCAAAAAAACATCAACCCTAAACCCTCATCCACAATAAAAACTCAACCCTCATCTCCAAAAAAATCTCAAAAACCATAAATGAAATAATACCCTAAACCCTCAGCACTAAAACCCTAATATACTATCCCCTAAAAGCACTGAACCCTTAGCATTATAAATATACAACTCTCAGTCTAAAAAAACCTTGAACCGTCAGTACTAAAATACCCTAAAACATCATACCCAAAAAATAAATGGACACTCATCCCAAAATACCCCTAAACTCTCACCCCTAAAGAAACCTAATCCCTCATACCCAGAAAACACTAATCCACATTCCCCAAAAAATTATCATACACTAAATAACCTAAACCCTTTAAAAAATCTTAAACCTATAAAATAAAAAACCCTCAATCCTATTCTCCAAGATACCCAGAACCCTCATCCCTAAATATCCTAGATCTCTCATCCCCAAAAAACTATGAACCCAAAATTAAAAAAAAACAATGAACCACATGACCAAAATACCATGAACATTCTTCCCCATGAAACCATGAACGCTAAACACAAAAAAAACCTCGTACCCTTAACCCCATAAAAACATAAACACCCATCCCAAATAAACCATATACCATGACCCACAAAAAACCATCAACCCATATCCCAAACAAAGCCGTCAACCTTTAACCCCAATAAATCCTAAACACTTTTCACCAATGTAACCTCAACCACTAAGAACAAAACAAAACTAAAACCTCATCCCCAAAAAAACCCCAAACCCTCAGCCCCAAAAAATCCTCACCCCTCATCCCTATAAATAATTACACGCTTATCCCTAAATTAACCTAAACCATCAGCCCAAATTATCATAAAACATACAATAACCTAAAACCCTCAACTCAAAGAAAACCATAAAACCCCAACTGAAAAAATAATACCTCATCCCTATAAATGAGCAACACTCATCCAAAAAATCGTAAACCCCAATATATACCTAAACCATAATCCCCAAAAAACCCTAATCCCTCTTCCATTACCATCCTCAATACCCCAGTGAAATAGTAATCCCTTGGCCATAAAAAACCCTAAGCTCGCATCTTTAAAAACCCCAAACCACTCTACCCGAAGGACACATAAACACTACACAAAAAAAACTAAAAATCTGTCCCACAAATAACCCTCCACTATTATGCCAAAAAATCCCCCAACCCTAGTGCCTAAAATTTCCCAACCATCATCCCGGAAAACCATAAATCCATATCCATTTACAACCCCATTGGAATCCACCAGAAACAGAAAACCTTCATCCCAAAAAACCCATCAAGCCTCATCCCCAAAAATCATTTAAGGGTTAGCCCTATGAAATCCTAACCATCAGCTGCAAAATCCACAAACAATTCTCCCTAGATAACCCTCTATGGTTTACCTCAAAAGTCCATCATGAACAAAGATCCCTCAAACCTCCACCCAAAAAAACAATAAAAAATCATCTCAAAAAAACTATAATCCCTCAACCCCCAATAATCATAAACCCTCAGTCCCCAAAAAGTCTAAACCCTTATTCCAATAAAACCACCAACCCTCATCCCTAAAACCCCTAAATTGTCATCCTCAAAAAACCCAAAACCCACAACAAACAATCCCAAAACTCATAATCCAGGTAAAAAACATGAACACCATCCCCAAATATCCAAAAAAACATTACATAAAAAACAATTTCCCATCTTCCCCAAAAAATAGTAAACCCACAATCCCAAAAAACTATAAAACCTCAACAACCAAAAACATTAAGCCCGCAACAATAAAAACCATAAATATTAAGACCCTAATAACATCAAACCATATTCCCCAAAAAACCATCAACCCCGTGTTATCCAAATACCTCAACCCTCAACCCCAGAAAAACTATAAACTGTCATCCCTAAGAAACCCTCTACCCCATCCCCAAGAAACCCTAACCCTCGACCCCAAGATTCCATCAACCCTTAACCCCAAAAAACCCTAAACCCTTGGCCATAATAAAACCTCAACGATTTTCCCAAAAAACCCTAAAAAATCATTTTAAAAATTTTCTCTCCCCACAGAACAAAGTGTCTCTCAACCCACATCCTAAAAAAAAGATCAACCATCACCACCATAAATTCCAAAACATTGTGCCCTAAAAATCCTTAAAAACTCAACCCTAATAAACAAAAAACATTCATCCCCCAAAACCATAAATCGTCACCCTAAAAATCATAAACCATTATTGAAAAAAACCATAATCTATCACCCTAAAAAACACTAAACACTTTTCCCACAAAAAAACATCAACCCTTAGTAAAAAACCATTCACCATAAATCCATAAAAAAATCACCCCCCGACCCAAAAAAAATAATAAAAATTCATCCCCCAAAAATACTTAACCAAAAACCCATAAAACCCTCAAACCCAATACCCAAAACACTCAACATTCAGCCCCAAAAACACTTAACCAAAAGCCGCAAAAAAACTCAACGGTCAACCATAAAAAACCCTAAACCATTTACCCCCAAAAAATAAATAATTGAATCCAAAAAACCATAATCCCTAAACCCTAACAAACTATAAAACTAAAAGCAAAAAATATGAACCCTACGCCCCAAAAAAACAAAAAAACCCTCACCCATAAAAAATCCTGAATCCTCAACCCCAAAAAACCATCAACCCTCAACACCAAAAAACACTCAACCCTCAGTACCAAAATACCATAAACACTCAGCCCTAATAACACTACACCCTCATCCAAAAATAACTTTAAACCCCTACTTTGAAACAAAAAATTCAACACTCAGCCCTAAAAACCCTAAATCCTCACCCAAAAAATCCTAAAACCCTTATTCCACAAAAAACCGTAAACACTCTACCCATAATACCCTAAACACTAATCCCAAAAAAACACTAAAATCATCTCAAAAAACCCTAAACCATAACCCCCCACAATACCACTAATAAACCAATAATAACCCTAAGCCATACTCTCCCAGAAACCCCCAACCCCCATCCTCAAAAAACCATCAACCATTAGCCCAAAAAAAAACCAGGACGAATAGCCCCTATAAATCCTAAACATCCGCATGTAAAAACCCTCAACCATCATCCCCAAAAAGACCCTTAAACCAAACCACCAAAAAATATTAATCCATTATCCTTAAAATACCCACATGCCTAGTCTAAAATAACCCTCAACCCTCAACTCAAAAAACCCCAAAACTCTGGCCCAAAAAAATCATAATTCATCATCCCTAAGAAAACCCTAAATTGTAAACATGGAATAAAATCCTTATCCAAAACAAACGTAAACCCTCAACTCCCCAAAACCCCTAACCCTCTGCCCTATAAACTCCTAAAATGGAATCATCTAAAAGCCATAATCTATGATCCCACAAAACTAGCGACTCTCCTCACAAAAAAACCACAAATGATGATACCAAAAACTATCAACACTCACCCCTAAAAAACCATCAACCCTCATCGCTAAATAACCCACAATCCTATACATTAACAAATCATCAACCCTCAAACCCTTGAATTAGTAAACCCTCAACCCCAAGATCACTAGAAACCTCCTCCAAAAAAATCCTTGATTCCAAAGCCCTAGAACCCAATCCCTTCATCTTAAAAAACTAGTTCCCTCAACAAAAATAATATGAGCTCTCATCCCCAAAAATACTTGAACTCTTAGCCCTAGAAAACCCTCAATCCCCAACCACCAAAATCTTGAACCCTCTTCCCAAAAAAACCCTAATAATATATCCTAAAAAATAAACATGGAGAACAAAAATTACATAAATTCTAGGTTATAAAAATTTGTAACCCCTCAATGCCAATAAAACCTGAACCCTCATCCCCCAGAAAATAAGAACCCTCATCCTTAAATAACCCTGATCCTTCAGCCACAACAATCACTAAACCCTTAGAACCAAAAAATATTGAACCCTCATCCCCAGAATACATTACACCCTTAATCCCAAAATACGTAAAACCCTCAGCTTCAAAAAACCATGTAACCTCATCTTTTAAAAACACATAACCCTCATCATAGAAAAATTCCTAACCATTCATCCCAAAAAAATACATGAACGCACTGGCCCAAATAATTATGATCCCGCATAAAAAACCCTTAGATCCCTCAACCCCCAAAACGCCAAAATAATAATCCCCCAAAAACCATGAACCCTTAACCCCAAAATACTAAAAACCCTAAGACCTAAAAAATGTAAAGGCATATCACAAAAAAAACCATGAACCATCACTCCCAGAAAAACCTTAACCACGTTTCCAAAAAAAATGGACTCCCATCCCCCAAAAAAATTTAAACCTTATTCCCCATATACCTTAAACCTACAGCCCCAAAAATCCATGAACCATCATCCCCAAAATGAAATGAAACATCACACCTAGAAAACCGTGAGATATCGTCCCCAAAAAATAATATAAGAACATAAAAAAAACTAAAAACCCTCATCCAATAGAAAACATAAAACCTTAGTACTGAAAATACATAAACACTCATCCCCCAAAAAACCCTAAACCCTTAACCCCAAATACCCAAAATTGATCGACCTAAAAAACCATGAACCGCAAACCCTACGAAAACCTAAAACCTATCCAAAAAATATCATGATACGTCATTACTAGAAAATTGGGATCCCTTGTCCCTAAAATTCACCTATCACTGAGACCCAAAAAAATCAAGAACCCTCATCCCCAAAAAACAGTAAATCCGTATCTTCAAAAACCATGAAACCTCACCCCAAATATACCCTATACCAACCTCCCAAAAGAACCCTAAACACACAGGATCACAAAACCTTAAACATCATCCCTAATTAACATCAAATCTCTACCAAAATTCCTAAAACCAAAGAACAATAAATTCCTAAAATCACATCCCCATCAATCTGTAAACCATAATTCCTAATAAAACAATAAACCCTCATAGTTTGATAATCCTAAACCGTCATTCCCAAAACATTATAAACCGTAAACCCATGAAATTCTTGAAACCATATCCTAAAAAATCATAAACAACAATCCTAAGAAAAACCTAAACCCTTAGCCCCAGAAAACAAATATCCCTCAGCCTTAGATAATCTTCAACCCTCATACCCATAAAAACTAAACACACCATTCATAGAAAACCATCATCTCCTCAGAACCCTAAACCCCCATCCCAAGATAATAGTAAAACCTCAACCCTAAAAAACCCTAAACACTCAACCTCAGAAAAACCTAAGCCATCTACCCTGAAGAAACCCTAACCCAAAGCCCTTGAAAACTCAAATCCCTTAACCGTAGAAATCACTAACCCCAAAGTACCAAAAACACCTAAACCGTAATCTCTAGGAAATAATAGACACTAATCCTCATAAAAACAATACCCACACCCCATTAAAACATATACCCACATTCCCAGAAAACCCTAAACTCTGATCTATAAAAACCTTGAACCCCCAGCCCAAAAAAACCTCAAACACTAATCCAAAAAACCCTAAACTCTCTTCTTATAAAATAATAAATTCTCATTCCCAAAAAACACTTAACTCATTTTTCGAAAAAAACCACAAACTCTTATTCCCCAAAAAACACAAAATCCTCACCCTCGAAAAACATAAACCTTCATCACTAGAAAACTATATACGCTTATCCTTAAAAACACTAATCCCTTATCCTTAGAAATCCCTAAAACCTCATCTATAGAAACCCATAACACATTATCCCTAGAAAACCATAAACCCCCATGCTGAAAAAGTCCTAAACACACAACACCAAAAACCCAAAACCCTCAAACCTAAAAACCCCAAATCCCTCATCCACAAAAAACAGTTAACCCTCCCGCCCCAAAAAACTAATCCCTCTATCCCAAAAATACCCAAAAACCACATCACAATAAAACCATAAACCCATATGCCTAAAAAAACTAATCACTTTTTTGTAATAAACATCATATCATTAACCCAGACTATATATAAACCCTCATCCCAAAAAAAACATAGGCCTAAATCGTAAAAACCCTATAACCTCATCCCCAAAAAACCCAAACCCTCATCCCTAGAAAACACTAAACCCATATCAATGTAAAGCCATTATCGATCAAATCATTGAGATCCTAAACCCATGGATCAAGAAAACCCTAAACTCTCATCCTCATAAATCCATAAATCCTCATACCCAAAAATCCCTAAACAATTACACCCAAAAAACCCTAAACCCTATGCCTTGAAAAACACTAAACCACCATCCCCAAAAAACCCCATCCCTTGGACTTAAAAAACCCTAAGCCAACAATTGTAAAATTCAATCAACCCTAAGTACAAAAAAACCATCAACCCTATTCATAAAAAATATTCAACAATTATAAAAAAGAAAACCTCAACCCTCACCCCAAAAACACACCAACGCCTCAGGCCCAAAACACCCAAACCACTGTCACAAAAAACCCAAACCATCAGCCCCCACAATCCCCCAAACCTCATCCCCCAATCTTCATACCATTTTTCCTAATCCCCCAACCATCAAACAAAAAATCTCTATATCCCAAATCCCTAAAACTCCCACAACTCCCATCCAAAAAAAATATCAGCAACCATTATCACTGAAAACCCCCAACCATTTTCCGTAAAAATTTCTCAAACCAAATCACTCTAAAAATGTAAACCCACTGCAAAAAAAAACTAAATCATCCAACCCAAAAAACCAAAGTCCCACTACCCCCCAAAACCAAAAAAAAATCATACCTAAAAAACTCCCATCCCTTATTAAATAAACAATCTGAAACCATATCCCCCCAAAACCCCAACACATAACCCCAAAACCCCCATACCACAGTCCCAAAAAAACCATCCCACTACCCCAAACAACCCACCCTCAGCCCCAAGAGTCCAATAACCATAATCCCCAAACAACCCCGAATACTCCACCCCAAAAAACCCCATCCCCATCCCCAAAAAACCCATAGCCATCATCCCAAAAAACCCCAACCCTTAGCCCCAAAACCCCAAATAATTGACCTCAAAGAATCTTAATCCCTCATAACCAACAAATCAAATCCCTTACCCACAAAATCCCAAAACCCTGAACCAAAAAAACCCTAAACTCGCTCCCCAAACAACACTAATCCCACAAACTCAAAAAAAATACGTAATCTCTAATCCCTAAAGTATGAAACTCTCAATCCCATAATAATACTCTTAACTATAAGCCCAAAAAAACTCTTATCCCTTATCACCAAAATTACATGGGAAATTTACACCATAAAATCTGATTCTGATAGGAAAAAAGAACCCTAAACTCAAAACAAAAAATAGACCCTAAATTATCTCCCAAAAAACCCTAAACCCTCATCCAAAAAAAACTAACAGACCTGGCACATAAAATCCTTAAAAACATAGTCTTGATAAACCCCATAGCCTTATCACTAAAAAAAACAAAGTATCATCCCCATAAAACACCAATACCATCTACCCAAAATACCCTAGAACATTATCCCCAAAATCCCTAGACCCTCGACCCCAAAATTCATAGACACTAAACCCGAAAAACCCCAGAAACTCGGTCTCAAATAACCCATACCAATATCTATGAAAAACCCAACATCCTCAATTCCAAAAAAAACTTAGGCCCTCATACCAAAAACCCCCAAGACCCCTTGTCACAAAAAATCAAATACACATAGCCTGAAAAAACCATATACTCTCAACCCTAAAAAACTCTAGTCCATCCTCAAAAAAACCATACCCTCATCCCTAAAATAACATAGCACATCATCCCTAAAAAACATAAACCCTCTTCTTGCAAAAACCATAGACCCTCACCCATAAAAAGTTCAGCATCCTCATCCACAAGAAACATGATAAACACAATCTGAATAAAACATAAAACCTACTCCGCAAAAAACTCTAGACCAACTACCCCAAAAATAAATTGTCCATCACCCCCAAAATAACCCTAGGGAATCATTCACCTAAAGTGATAGACACTCATACCCAAAAATCCCAAGACCGACATCCCCAAAAAATTCCTAGATTATCTACCACAAAATACCTTACACCCACTGTCCAAAATAAATCCTTGACACTCAGCCACACAAAGTAATATACTCTATACCAAAAAAATCCCAAAACCATCATCCTTAAAAACCAAAATTTCAAGGAACTAAAAACCCCTAGAACCTCAGAAAAAATTACCATTATCCCCCAAAAAAACAATTTACCATTAGCCTATAATATGATTGAAATTTATCTAAAAATAAAATAAATCCTATTCCCCCAAAAAACATAATAACTCATTCGGAAAAACCTTAAACCCTTATCCACAAAACCCTAAAATCATTAGACACAATAAACACTAAAACCCTATCCCCAAAAAATCATAAAAAATCATCCCCAATATACTCTGAACCCCCTACCCCAAAAAACCAATGCCCGGATCCCCAAAATACATAAAAATCTCTCCCCCAAAAAAACCCAATTCCCTGAGCCCCAAACAACCTTAAACCCTCTGATGCATCATTGGAAGAATGAAATGAGTTAGTGAAGCTGGAATAGTGAAAGGTAACTAAATTTCCAGATCATAAATTTAATTCCATCCACAAATGATTCTACATGTTTAAAGACTAGGCTAGCTATAGTGGAGATTCACCACCAAATCTTTGAAATGGTGAGATGAAAAACAATGAATCCTATAATACAAGTTTAAAAATTCATAGTATTCAATAGTAACCATTAAAATTGATTGAATTTACATTATACAAAAATTATGTTAGGTAAATATCATAAATATAATTACAAGGCTTGGGGTCAACCAAAGGACACATAAAAATGTCAAAAAAACCCCTTTCCAATGATGAAATAACGACCCCCTTAATAATGTAGTGAAATTCCTTCATAATTTTCCTTTTCTACATGTAATAACTCCTCATTAATGTTATTTTTTGAGATTACATCATTTTCAATGTGGATATGTGATTTTGGGCCCAAAATACATATTTTTTGGCCCACAATTGTGTTAAATTCAAAACATTTTCCACGTACAATTAGAAAAAAATTTATTATTAATGTTATTATCAAACCCAAAATTATTCTACATGATATCAGTATGGTCCATTTCATTCCCTTGGGAAAGATAATATTTTCCATAATATCCATTGCATCATATTTACTAATTTATGAATATAAATACCCCATGTTGAATGTTGGAAAAAGGACATGAGAAACATTTGGAAAATTGATATTTTAGTAAATCTATTCCACTCATTCATGTACCTTTAATGGGAGTTAATCTCATGTTTCTAGATTACTATTAATTTAATATAGTTTACTCTTCTTCTGAAGCTGAATGCAGACTCTATCTCTGTGTTAGAAAATGATCTAATTCTAAATCCTGCCAGTTATTCTATTATATGCTTCCTTATAAATATCTATTTGAGATCAAATTGAATCATGAAGCTTATTCATCCACTTTACATTTTTCACATCATCAATATAAACTTGAAAATATAGAGGCATGGAGTACAATTCTATTAGTCATATTGGATTTATTCTATAAAACTATTCAAATAGAGAATGTCGAAAGGTATCCCTTGGAGATATTTTTTATAAAAATTCATAATTTTAAATAATTAATCCAAATATCTTATCCTGTTGTTCTCCAATTTTATATGAAGAGTACCAAAATTATGATTTTTAACTTTTTTTTATCAGCTTAAGGTGGTGGTATGTGCTGAAAATAATCTTCAATACCAAATTCCCCCACAAATTTCCTCTAATAATGGATGCATAATTTAGTGTCTCGGTCCAAAAAATTTCCTCATGTAATTCCATGAAGGGTAAAACTCACGTTGAGTAACAATTCGCAATGATTATATTGTAATTAAATAATGAAATTCATGTATAGATATTTCTAAGGTAACTCAAAAATATGAAATTGAATGTATAATGTAGGAATGAAGTGACTATTTACAAATTGACATTTCCAACATCTTAATTGTATTTATTAGACAAATGACTCCATCTCTTTCAATTATAAATTCACATTTAGTACCTCCAATGTTTTTTGGAATCCATGATGGCCAATACGTCCTCCTTCAAGAGTCTTATAGATGAGAATGTCTATATAATTACACATGGGAACACAAAACAGGTTTTTATGGATGATAAACCCATTATAAATAAACATTTCCGACAAAATTACTTATTGGAATGGGAATAAAATTTCATTAAAACCCATATCATGCTGATAATACTCTCTTATAACATGAAATCTAGAATTTTGATCATTGTGAAATATATGTGACACATAAAATTGTGTAAGGAAACATCAAATATGATATCTTATCCCCTATTTTATTCTAACACAAATGAGACTTATTTCATTGATTCCATGCATTAATCATGACATGGAATTGTCTTTTTTTTTAATATTAATAATTCTCGATTCATGGTGGTTAGAATGAAGAAGAATTTATTCGTTTTCTTGAATGTTGTGAAAAATGATCTAGATTACTAATAATCATATGACATTCCTTGTAATAGTTGATGTAATTTCTCTGTGAATCGTTCAACTTCTCACTGACATATGAATTCATATTCATTCATTGGATAAGAATAGTACGGATCGTAACATAAATTGCATGACCTAATACTTAATAAACATGATCAAAATCATTAAATTACAAAAGTGGTGCATCATATGAATTTTTTTAATGATTTATGATTCTTTATTTTATTCACCTAACCACTCAAATTTCCTATTTTCAGCAATTAATTGATTATATCCATGATAGTATTGAAATTTGAAAACAAATGTCAATAAAATATAACAAACTATAAAAAATCATTTCTTTTGTGATGGGTTCCTATGGTGTCCAAGACATGATTGCTTTCATTATCGATTGGTCAACCATTATTCTTTCTATTGATACCATATATCCCAAAACATCAATTGCATTGAAAATAAATCTGACATTTTCTTCTTACGACATAGCTTTTGGTCACACAAAATTAAAATTCCATCCAATGATGGTCCACATAGTTTTCTTCATCATTTCTATAAATCATAACATTATAGTGATAAATAAAAAATTACTGAAAAATGGTTTCAGAACATAAATCATGAGTCACATAAATGTTCTAGGATAATTTTAGTGGCCGAATGGCATTACAGAACAACTCAAATAGTCCATCTATGGGATAAATGATCATTTTTCTTAGAATTCCATTCTTTTTGGAATCTGGTGGTATCTTCTCCAATTTTAATGTTTTAAAAATATTAATCACCTATGAAATTCATAGAGTATATCCTCGAGTCGGGGAAAGGGATACCTTTATTTGATGGAAATATTTTTTATAGATCTAATATAAACACACATGTTATACATAACATTATTATTGAGGACCAATAATACTAGAACAGAATACAAGCTCGTACATGGCCTTATAAATCCTATATCTTTCAATTCAACATCATGTTACTATTATTCCATTGATTCCTCAGGATTAGGCGAATCTGATTGTTTATTATGAAATTCCAAACCTGGTAAAAGATCAATGAAGTGTAAAATGTCCCCGAAGGGTGTTATCAACCTAGAATATCATTAGGAATATCATCATGTTATTCACAAAACAATCAATATTATAACAAATAGGGAAAAATCATTCCATTATGAACTGACTTATGCATCCACAATAATGAAGAAATATTCATTTTTCTTGATTATTTTCTCCAATTGATCTTTATTTATAATGTGTCTACCTTTGGCATATTTTGGAAAAAAATTGATTGATGAATATATTGTGACCTAATGGATAATGTGTATTATTATTTTCCGCACATCCTAAGGATTATGTGTTCTTCATCCCACCAAATTTCACATATATTTAAAACATCCTAGGAAATCTCAATAATAAGTGATAATAATCTAGATGAATAACATTGAAAATACTACATCAACAATGTTCTTACAAATTGATAATGATATCAAAACATTTTTGTTGACTTGAATAGTAATCATGTCGTTCAACCATTATAGTTTATATGACTGATGATGATTCTACGATTAAAGCTTCAATTTATCCTCTATTTTTTCCAAAGAAACATTTTTTCAACTCCCACTATGAATAATATCGTTTAAAAGACAATGATTTAAGGATCAATTTTTTTGGAAAATGTTTTATCATTGATCATCATGAGGTAAGATTTGATATTGTAAAGCTATTCATTGAACAATCATGTCACCCACATCAGCTTCTACCACAACTTGATAAAACCTAAACCCCCAACCCTATAAATCTCTAAACCCGTAGAAATAAAAAAACCTAAATCATCAGCTATAGAAATCCTTAAAAAATTATTCCCTAGAAATCCTTAAAAAAATATCCACACAAAAAATCTCATCCCTCATCCACAAAACCCCAATATCACTAGTCATAGGAATCCCTAAACCCTCATCCCTTGATAACCATAAAACATCATCCCCAGAAAACACCAAAAAACACATTCCCATGAAATAAAAAACTCTAAACTGCATATACCATAAATTCACCAACATAGAATACCGTAAACCCTCAACCCCAAAAAAATCATAAATATATATACCTAGATAACCCAACAATCAATTTAAAATAGATTCCTAAAGAATATTAACAAGGGAAACATTATTTCGTAGCCATGAAACCCCTAAAACCTAAACCCCCAAAATACTAAACCCTCATCTGTAGAAAAAAATATAATATCTGCACTAGAAAAACATAAAACCTCACCCCATGGATACCATAATTCATAATCATAAGGTAACTCTAAACCCTCTTCCCTAGAAGTCCCTAAACCCTATGTCCCGGAAAAACAATAACCCTCATCCCATGAAAACCATGAACCCTCTACCCAAGAAAACCATAAACCCCCTGCCCAAGAAAAACATTAACTCTTAGTCCCCCAAAAGCCTATACCCTTAGAAATAGAAATATGTATATACTGAAACCTATAAAACCATAAACCTTTAGACCTGTAAAACCTTAAACCCTATACCCTTTAATACAGTAGACCCTCATCCCCACAAAATTCTGAACCCCCATCCCCACAAAAAACCTAAACCATCAACCCCACAAAACAAAAATCCATCTTCTAAAAAACTCTAAACGCTCATCCCCACAAATGCGTAACACTTTTCCCCAAAAAACATAAATGCATTCTCCAAAAGAATATCCCTGAATCCTGTTCCACAAATAACACTAAACAATCAACCATAAATAACCATAAACCCTCAACTACCAAAAACCCTAAACCCTCCACCCTTACAAACCCAACCCCTATGATCTAGGAATCCCTACACCCTTAGCCTAAAAAATAAAAAAACATCAGACCAAAATTTCCATAAATCATTAAACCATAAAACACTAAACCCTCATCCCCATTAAACAATAATCCCTCATCCCTATAAAACGCTTATTCCTTATCCCTAGAAAACCCTAAACACACATTTCTATAAAACTATAAACCCCTATCCCAAGGATACCCTAAACCACCAACCAAAAAAATTTCATCCCACTACCCTATAATATGCTAATCCGTCATCCCCATAAAACCAAAAACTCTCAGACCTATAAAACCTAATACCCACATCACCAAAAAATCGTAATCCTCCTTCCATTGAATTATAAATACACAACACCCTAGAAAAACATAAAAAATATCCCTACAAAACACTAAACACTTATCCCTAGAAATCTGTGAACCACCAGCCCTATTTAAATGTAAACCCTCAGCACTAGAAAACCATAAACTCTCATCAATAGAATACTCAAAACTCTCGACCCTAGAAAATGGCAAACACTCACCCCTAGAAAACCCTCAACCCTCATCCCTATAAATCACAAAAAACTTCTCCAATAAACCCCTAAACCCTATTCCAAATAACATCCTAATCCCTTATACCTAGAAAACACTAAACCCTTGACCAGAAAAAACCCTAAACTCATATCCCTATTGAATCAATTACCCTTAACCCCAAAAAACCCTAAATCCTCAATCATAGAATACACTAAACCCCCATCCATATAAAAACATAATCTATAAGCCCCAAAAATCATAAACTCTATGAAACAAAAATCCCAGAAAACCCGACACACATGGAACCATAATAAAATAAAACCTCATCCCATGAAAACCCTAAACCATCATCCCTAAAGATCCCTATACTCGATGTCCAAGAAAATTCCTATCCCTGGGTCTTAAAAAACAAATAACCATAAGTTTTAGAAAACCCTAAACCACGGTATTAAAAAAAAAGATACCCTCATCCTAAAAATAACCCAAAATCCACATCCATATAAAAACCAAAACCCTCAGAGATATAAAACTCTAAACACCCATCCCCAAAAACCCAAATTACTTATCCCCCAAATACACTAAACTGTTATCCCTAAAAACCATAAAATGTTTGTCCCATGAAACTCTAAACCCCCTGTACTAGAAAATGAAAAAACATTCTCCCCATTAAACACTAATCCTTCAATCCTAGAAAATCATAAACCATTATTCCATAAAAACAAAACCATCACCCATAGAAAACACAAAACAATCATCCATAGAAAACAAAAATCCGACATCCCATGAAAACCCAAAACAATAATCACAAAAAAAACTCTTTACCCTCCACCACAGAACAATCGTTAACCTCAATCCAAAATACCACTAAATATCCATCCCTAGAAAACCCTAAATGCTAAAACCAAAATTTGGTAAATCCTTATCCCTGATAAAACATATCCCCTTAATCCTTGACAACCATGAACCCTAGAGTACTCGAAAAACTCATACCAAACATAAACCCAAAACCTTCATCCCTATACAGCTGAAATACCCAGCCAATGAAAACACTAAACCCTTATCCATGAAAAAACCTAACCACACAACACTAAAAAACCCTCAACCATCTACCCCTAAATTACCTAAACCCTCATCCATAGAAAACAGTAAACTATCATTCCCATAAGATCTTAATCCCTTATCGCCCCCAAACCCCTAAACCCTCATCTACATAAAATCCCAAAAGCTCACCCAGGAAAACCACTAAATCCCCATCCAAATAAAATGCTATTACCTCATCCCAAGAAAACCCTACACTATGTGAAAAAATATAAACCATTTTATATAAAAAAACCCTAAATCCTCATCCCTAAACCCCCTAATACCATAGCCCAAAAAATAAATAAACCCTCATCCCCATAAAACCCTAAACCGTCAATTCCAAAAAACCCTAAACCTACATCCACAAAACCCCAAATACATCATACAAAAAACCCTCATCAATTTAAATTATTAATCCCTCATCCATAAAAATCCTAAAACCTCATAAAAAATCTGAAACACATATCCCCAAAATAGCCTAAAATGCCAGCCCTATAAATCCATCACACTTTGCCCAAGATAAACCGGAACAGTTATCTCTATAAAACAAAAAATCCATCATCTCGTAAATACATATGCCTTAATCCCCAGAAAAAAATATTATCTCATCCATTGATAACACCATCTACGTAGCCCATGAAACACCAAACCGTCAGAAATAGAATACCTCAAACCATTATCTATAGAATAACCCAAACCATCTACCATAAAAAACCCTAAACTGTCATCCTTAGAAAACCCATATCCACCATAAAAAGAAAACGCAAGACCCAAATCCCCAGGAAACCTTAATCACTCAGCACCAGAAATCCCTAAATCCATAGCCCTGGAAAAACATAAACCCTCTTGCATAGAAAACCCTATACCGTAATCCATGAAAATACATAAACTCACATAACTAGAAAAATATAAACCCTCATCCGCATAAATTCCTTAACCATCATATATATAAAATACTAAGCCCATAGACCAAGAAAACCATAAATCCCCATCCCCTCAATATCCATAACTCGAAGCCCTAGAAAATCCTAAACACTTTGACTCATGAAACATAATCTATCCTGCCCTAGAGAACCCTAAACGACCACCTATAGGAAACTATAAATCCTTTTCTAAATAAAATCCTAAAACTGCAACCCTAGAAAAATAATAAACCTCTATCCCAAAAAAACCTAAATCCAAGATATCCCTAAACCATTTTCCACAATAAACCCTAATCATGGATTCCCATAAAACCCAAATACTTTATCCCCATTAAACCATTAATCCTCCTAGTTTGAAACCCCAAATACCTAAACACTAAAAAATCCAAAAACAACATCCCTAAGAATCCTAAATCCCATAGAATTAGAAAACCCTAAATACTCATCCTCAATGAACCCTAAACCCTCAGCCCCAAAAAATAATAAAACCTTAACCATAAAAAACTGTAAACCCTCATCTCTAGAAAACCCATACCCATTTAACACATGAAAACAGTAAACCATATTCCCTATAAAACTCTAAACACTCTACCTCAGAAAACCATAAAACTAAATTACTATAAAACCATAAACCCTCATCCTATGGAATCCTTAATGCATAGTCCTTGAAAATACTAAACCTTATGTGGAATAAAACCCTAATCCCCAGCCATAGAAGTAAAAAGACCGTAATCCCTATAAAACCATAAACCCTCATCCCTAAAAAACCATAACGACTTAGACCACAAAACCCAAAACTCACATCCAAAGAAAATCCAAAAACCCATAGCATATGAAAACCCTAATCCCCCATCTCTAGAAAACCGAAAACCCATAACAGTAGAAAATTATAAACCCTCAGCCCCGGTAATCCCAAATCCCACATCATAGAATATCCCTTAAAACCCATCATGATAATAACATAAACCATCCAATATAGAATACCATAGCCCATTTATCATAAAAAATTTAAACTCTCAACCCCAGAATATCCTAATCCTTCATCCATTGAAAACCCAAAACCATCATCCCTAGAAAACCCTAAAATCTCATACGTGGAAAACCATAAATCATCATAAATAGAAAACAATAAGCTATTATAACTACAAAAAATACTCCCTAAGCCCCAGATAACCCCAAAACCTAGGTCCTAGAAAACCCTAAACCCATAACAACAAAAAACATGACTCCCTTTTTCTAAGAAAACCCAAAAACCAAAACCCGAGATAAAACCCCTCACACCAGAAAACCGTAAACCCTTATCCCCAGAAAATAATTATCTATTACACACAGAAAACTATAGAACCTTCATGAAAAAGAATTCCTAAAACCTTATCCACAAAAAAACAAAAACCACTTATCCCTAAAAATATATAAACTCTAAGCACCCAAAAATCCTAATGCCATAGAAATAAAAAAAACCCCAAACCATAGTTACAAAACTGATATACCATGATCCCTAAAATACCTTAAACACAAAGCCCCACAGCCCCAAAACCCCCTACCCCAAAATCCAAAAAACCCACTTCCATGAAAAACAAAAAACCCTTATACACATAAAACCCTAAACCGCCAATCATATGATATTATAAACCCTCATCCTGAAAAAACACTAAACACTCACCCCCCAAGACCATAAATCCTCAGTACCAAATAAAACTAAACCCACATCCCCAAAAAACCATAAACATTTATCCCCAATATAGCATCATCCTTTAGGACTGAAAGATCCTAAACCCTCAACTATAGAAATCCTTGACCCTCATCCCCAAATAAAAAGATAAACCCTTGTCCCAAAAAACCCAAAATACTCTAACCAAAAATAACCCTCAACCCTCATATTTAAAAAAACCTAAACCCTAATCCCTAGTCATCCCTATACCCTCATGCGCAAAAAAACCCCCAACACCCAGCCCAAAAAAAATCCTCAACCCACATCCCTAAAAACACCTCAACACACAACCCTACAAAACATCATCCATAATCCCTAGAAAACCCGAAATCACCGGCCCCAAAAATCCATCATCCCTCGGCCACAAAAACCCTCAAACCTCAGCCCCAAAAATCCTCAACCATAATCACAAAAAAAAAACAATCTACCGACATACCTAAAAAACTCCCAACCCCCATCCCCAAAAAACCCTAAACCCTCATCCCAAATACCCTCATCTAGTATAACCAAAATATCCCAAACCTTCGACCCAATGAACTCAAACCCTCAATTCCAAAAAAACAAACATTGATTCCCAAAAAACCATCAAAACTCATCCCTAAAACCCCTCTTCCTCAGTCTGAAAAAAACCTAATCCCTAAACACAAAATATACACAATACCATCAGCCCAAAAAAACTGTAATCTCTGAGGCACAAAAAACACTAAACACATTACCCTAAATCCCCAGAAACCTAAAACCCAAAATACTCTAAACTCTCTACCCCACAAAAATAGTAAACCCTAAGTTCCAAAAAACACTAATCCATAATTCCTAGGCCAGAATTAGTACAGAACTCTCAACCCAAAGAAACACTCAACAATTGGCACCATGAAACCAGGAAACCAAATACCAAAAAAACCAAGAAACATCATCCCCAACAACCTAAACCCTCATCACCATAAAACACTACATTCAAATCACCAAAAAACCATCAAATATATATCTTCAAAACCCCCTAAACCCTCAAACATGAATAAAAAACTAAACTGTCATCCCAAATAACACTCAACCATCAGGCCAAAAAAACCATAATCACTTGGCCCCCAAAACACCTAAACACTCATACCTAAAACACCAAGTAGTGACAAACCTAAACTTACACAATACCTAGTACAAAATACTACTAAACCCTCAACCCCAAAAAAATCCCTTTCCCAAAAAACCCCTAATCACTCATCCTAAAAAAAACTAAACCCTCACCCCCAAAAAACAAGAGTATTCATCCCTCAAATAACCTCAAGCCTTAACTTCAAAAGAACGTATACCCCTATCCTTAATAAAGCCTCAACTTTTAGCCCAAAAAACCCGCAACCCACTTCCCAAAAAAATCTACCCTCAACCCCAAATAACTCTCAACCCTAAGATCTAAAAAATAATAAACCCTCAGTACCATAAAACCCTAAACACACTATCATTAAAAAACTAATTCTTTATCCCCAAAAAATGGTGAAACAATTAACCCAAAAAATACTAATCCCTCATCAGAAAAAAATAGGATCTCACAACCCCGAAAAAACATGAACCCTTAGCCCAAAAAAATAGTAGCCTCGTCACAAATAAATATGAACCCTTATTAATGAATCGTCATAGAAAAACACCATAACCCTTATCCTAAAAACCCAAAATGATAATCATAAAATAATGTTGAATCCTCATCCCCATTAACCCCAGAACCCTCATCCCCTAAACCCCTTAAACCATAGTCCCCAATCCCCACTAACCCTCTGCCTCAAAAAACCAAGAAACCTCAGCACCAAAAAAACCCAATAATGCAACCCCTTCAAGACTAAACCCTCATCCAAAAAACCCCACTAAAATAACTATCACAAATAAACATAAATCCATATCACCCAAAACAACTAAACACTCGTCCAAAAAAATTCCAATCTCTCATCCTTAAAAATCCAAAACTCTCATTAAATAAAACCCAAAACCCTCAGTAGTAAAAAACCCCAACCCTTACCCAAATAAATCTATAAACCCACATTCACAAAAAACCTAAAACCTTTGTGTCAATAACCCAAATCCATCAGCACCAAGAAGACATAAACCATTATACCCGATAATATCTAAACCCTTCACCACTAAAATACATAAAACCTAATCCCCAAAAAACATTAAACCCTCAATCCCAAAATTTCTAAATCCATCATCCCCCAAAACCACTACAACGATACCTACAAAAACACTTAAATACAATTCACTAAAAAACCTAAACACTCAGCACTAGAAAAACATTATCCCCCTGCCCCAAAAATACCCAAAACCAAAACCCAAAAAATATATAAACCCCATCCCAAGAAATTCTAAACCCCCATCCCTAAAAAACAAAAAACCCTAGCCCCCAAAAAACACTAAACCAATTGCACCAAAAAACACTAAACCCCTTTCCTAAAATAACCTAAATCCCCATCCCAAAAAACCCCAAAACCCCCAGCCCCGAAAAATCCTAAACCCTCATCCCTCAAACACCTAAAACTAACAGCCCAAAAAACCACATATCACTCATCACAAAAAAAATAATTATACTATTCTTCCAAAAAACCCATATACCCTCAACCCCAAGAAACATTAATCACTCATCCAACATACCCCTAAAGTTTTGTCCCGAAAAAACATTAAATCATCCACCAAAAAAAGAGAAAACCCTCATCCTTGGAAAGAACTATCCCTCAGCCCCGAAAAATTGTAAATATTCTGCAAAAATAATCGATAATCCCTTATCTCTAAAAAACTATTTTCAAATACACCCAACAAGTCCAAAACTATCAACACCAAAAATTCCTAACCCATCTACCTAAAAAATCCGAAATCCCCATCCCTAGAAACCCTTAAACTTCATCTTTAAAACCCCTACACCATCAACCCCAAAACCCCAAATCCCTCACGACTAAAAAACACTATAACTCATCCTAAAAAACCCTTAACCCCCATCACAAGATAATAATAAACATGCATCCCCAAAAAAATAATCCCCTGTCTACAATATCACTAAACCATATGTCCCAAAAATCCCTAAAACCTCAATACCAGAACTATAAATTCTCATCTCAAAAAATAACTAATCACTTATTCTCAAATATTTGTATACCCACTTTTAAAAAACCACTAAATCCTCATATATAAAAAACCTAAACTCTAATCCCAAAATAACTCAAACTGTCAGCCCATAATAACCCTAAACATAAGTCCCCTAAAAACCCTAAACACTCATCCCCAAGAAACCTATATCCTCAGCCACAAAATACCTAATCCAAAATACACAAAACCCCTAAAACACTTATCCTAGAAAAACAAAAATCCTCACACAAAAAACTCTAAACACTCATTCACAAAAACCCCAAAAATGTTATCCTCAAAAACTACTAAACCCTCACCCAAAAAAACACTAGCACTCATCCCTAAAATTATGTAAACACATAGGCCCAAATAATCCTCAACCATGAACAACAAAAAACCCTTATACCCTTCCACAAAACTGATAAACCCTAATAAAAAACCCTTTAACCCATATCCCCATAATCCCAAGCCCTAATTATAATTATTCCTTGATGCCTCATCCCTAGAAAACCAGAAACCCTCATCCCTAAAACCAAAAAACAACTTTCCCCATGAAAACCTAAATCATCAAACCCAATAAACCCTAAACCCTAGACCACATGGAAACCCAAAATACTCATCCCCAAAAATGATAAACACTCAACCTATAAAACCCTAATTTATCATACCTAGAAAACCAGGAACGATAATTTAAAAAACCAAGTCCCTTAGTTCCAAAAACCCAAAAATACTCAGCAAAAAAATTATAAACCCTTAGCAATATATAACCATAAACCATCATCCACTAAAAACCCCTAAACACACGACCCTATAAAAACCTAATCCATATTCCGAAAAAAAATCATAACTCTACATACCATAAAATCCTAAACAACCATTCCTAATAATCCCAAAAACCCACATCCCCAAATAACCCTAAACCCTCACCCTAAAAACATTAAACACTCAGGCTAATCAAATACGTAACCCTCATCCTAAAAAAACCTATGACTCTTCCACAATAACCCTAAACCAACATCCCCAAATGTTCTTTAACCATTCACCATAGTCATTGTAAACCCTTAACACAAAAAAACCATGAACCCTATTCCACAAAAGCCCCAATAACATTGGCCAAATAAAAACCTAAAAACATAACCCTGAACAACCCAAAACCCTCACTCCCATGAAACTATAAAAACACATCCCCAAAATCGAAACATAGTTTCCCCAAATAACAATAAACCCTCTACCCAAAAAACCACAATCACCCAAAAAACCATACACCCTAAACTCCAAAAGCACCAAAACCAACAGGCCCAAAAAAGCGAAAATACAAAAAACTGAAAAAAAAGCTAAACCATCTATCCCAAGAAACCCAAAACCCTCATCCCAAAAATCTAAAACCCAGTATCCTAAAAACTCTTAAACTGTATCCCCAAAAACACTGAACCCTAAACCATAAAAAAACCTAAACCCTTGTCCCCAAAAAAATATAAACCCAATTCACTGAGAAACACTAAATGCACAGTAGCCAAAAAATAGTAAGCCTTTATGACCAAAAAACACAAAACCCTACACCTTGAAAAAACTAATCAATGTGACAAAAAAACCATAATCCCTCATCCCCATAAATCCCTAAACCCTCACCCCTAATAATACTATATCCTTAGTCCCAAAAGACAAAATTCCTAACCCCCAAAAAACCTAAACCATAAACCCCATAAACCCCTAGATCCTCTTCCTCAAAAAAACCAGAACCCTTCCACCAAAAAAATAATAAATAATCATCCATAAAAATAAATAAAACAAAACCCACAAAAAATCACACATCCCCATTGAACCCTAACTCCTAAGAAAAAAAATCCATAAATCATCCTCTTCAAAAAACCTGATCCCCTAGCATAAAAAACCAAAAAGTCTCAAACAAACCTAAGAAAACCCTAAAACCTCATCCCCAACATTTTAAACCCTGATCACCCGAAAACACTAAAATCTCAACCATAGAAAAACCATAACCCACTTCCCAAGATAACCCTAATCCCTCCTCCCTGAAAAATCATTAACCCTTAGCCCAAAATTCCTGAAACCATCATCCCCAAAATTCCCTAATCCCTTAGCACTGTAACCCCCTAAACACTTGACCCCAAACTCATTAATCCCTCATCCCCAATAACACATAAACCCTCAACACCATGAAAACAGAATCCATCATCTCTAATAAGAACTAAACCCTCCACCCAAAAAGTCACTAAATCCTTATCCTGAATATTTGTTAAAAAAACCATCCCCAAAATCCCTAATCATATAGCTACAAAATCCCCATGACACTGGGCCCTAAAAATCCTAAATCGTAATCCCTAAAAACCCTAAACCATCACCCCAAATAACTATAAACCCTCAGCACCAAAACATATAATTCCCTCAACACCCAGAACCCCAAACCATCTAGCCCCAAAAAACCCTAAACCTGGATCCCCAATAAGAACTAAACACTCATCCTAAAAAATCCATAAACATTCGACACCAAAAGTCCCTAAATTCTTAGGTACAAAAATTTCTAAATACCCACTACAAATATTCTTAAACCCTCCACCGTGAAAATCTCTAACCCTCAACCCCAAAAACCCAAAACCATTAGCTCCAAGAAATTGTAAACACCCACACTAAAAAAGCATAAACACTGAGCCCCAAAAATTCTATGAACATATTCCCATGAAAACCATAAACATTCAACCCCAAAACATCCTAAACCCTAATCCCCAAAAAAAACTGAATCATAAATCCCTCAAAACTCTAATACCTAATCACCTAAAACCCTAAAATTATATGTCCAATAATCCCATATACCATCGTCCCCAAAAATAGTTAATCCCTCAACCCAAAAAAATCATACCCTCAACTCAAAAAACCCTTAATCCCTCAGACATAAAAAAACCACAATCCCACAACCCTTAAAAATTGTAAATACTCATCCCAATAAAACTCTATGGTCTCTACCAAAAAAACTATTAACCCTCAAAAACCAAAAGTCATAAACCATCTTCCCTAAAAATTATTAATCCCTTATCCCTAAAATACCATAAACCCATATCCCCAAAACACCCCGAACTCTCTTCCCACAAAATTCAAAAAAACCCAAGCCCAAAAATTCTAAAAACATCGTCCCAAAAAATCCCAAAACCCTAATCCCTCAAAAAAATTATCTGTCATACCTAAAAACACTCAATTCTCAACCACAAAACCCTTGAAGACTCGGCCCCATAAACCTATATACTCTCATCACCTAGAAAAAATATATACACTCACCCCTAATAATCAATGAACCCTCATCAAAAAAACACATAAACACACAAACTCAAAAATCACTACATCTAGAACCCTAAAAACTATAAATTCTAAAAAAAATCCAAAACCTTCATTCCAAAATTCTTTTAAACACTAAGTCCCAAGAAACTCTAAATTCTTAGACTAAAAAATCGTAAACCCTAAGACCCAAAAAATCCTTAACCCAGAGCCCTAAAAAACCCTAAACCCGAATCCTCCAAAAAACCCTAATAAATCATCCAGAAAAACCTAATACCCATTCATGAAAAACCATAAACACGCAACACCAAAAATCACTAAACCCACATCCTCAAATAAATTTAAACCACCCTCCCCAAATTCTGCGAAATTCCCAAACACAAAATTTTATATACTGTCCGACCCAAAACCCATATTATCTCAACCCAAATAAACCATAAAATCTTATAAAAAAATAAAAATAAACCAATAGAGACAGAAAACCCAATTCCCTCATCGCCCCAAAACACTAAAAACTCAACCATAAAACCCTAATAAATAGCCAAAACCCCAAAACCTTCACCCTAAAAACACAAGAAAACCCCATCCCCAAAAAACCATAACCCCTCATTCAAAAATCCCCAAAAAACCATATCCCTAAAACACTAAACCCTATTCCCCAATAAACAAAAAAACTCAACCACAAAAAACCCAAAATACTCGTCCCTAAAATCATTAAACCATCTTCCCCAAAAAATGATTATTGTTTATCCCAAAAAACTCTAAACCCTATGATCAAAAAACACATAAACCCCTAGACCTATAAAAATACAAATGATCATCCCCAAAAAAACCAATTCCCTCAGTACCAAAAATCCCAAAACCCTCAAAACTAAAAAATCATTAACCCTCAGAAGCAAACAATCCTAAACCATCATCTATAAAAAACCTAAACCCTGATCCCCAAAAAACACTAAAACCTCAGCCCAAAAATCAATAATCCTTAATCCAGAAAAACCTATATCCTCATCACCCCAAAACAACAAACCCTCAGTCTCTGAAATCCTGAAACCCTAAAAATAAAACATCCTAAACTCTTAACACCCAAAAAATAATAAAATGTCATCCCAAAAAAACCATATCCCACAACCCTAAAAAACGATAAACCCACAACCTAAATAGTCTCTAATTCCACTAACCTAGAAGACACTAAACCTTCAGTACAGAAAACCCCCAAAACCTAATCTCTATTAAAACCTAAACCGCCATCCAAAGAATCTATAAACCCTCATCACTTAAAAATTCTAAAAACCTATCCCTTAATAACACTAACATATCAACCACAAAAAACATTATCCCTCGTCTCTAAAAAAATTTAATCCCTTATTCCCTATACCTCTGAACCAATATAACCAAAAAACCCTATAAACTCATTCCTAAAAATTAATAAACTGTCAGTCACAAAAAAAAAATATTAAACCCTCATCCAAAAAAATACAAAATCCTCTACTCTAAAAAACTCTAAACCCACGTAATCAAAAAATTCTAAACCCTCATCCATAAAAAATGCTAAACCCTCATAAATAAATATAAACCCTCATCCCCACAAAACCCTAAACAATCTACAGAAAAAACACTTCAATCTTCATCACAAAAGAACACTAAACTGTCCACCCTAAAAAACAATACAACCCAATCCCAAAAATCCCTAACCCTTCAACCTTACGAATCCCTAAACCTACACCCCCAAAAATTCAAAACCCTTAGTTAAAAAAAATATACACTCAAACCCAAAAACCCCAAATCCATCATCCCATGAAACCATGAGACCCTCAACCCAAAAAATAGTAAACCCTTTCCCCAATAATATCATAAACCCTCAACCCTATAAAACCCTAAAACCACTTCCACAAAAAACCAAAATCCCTTAGTACCAATAAAATCTAAACACCAGCACCAAAAATTAATAATCCTTTGTCACCAAAAAAACCCACCGTCCCTAGAATAACCTGAACCATCATCCCCCAAAAAATATAAATCATCAACCATAAAACCCCTAAACCCTAATCCCATGAAATTAGAAACTCTCAAACCCAAAAAATCATATTCCATAATCCCTAAAAAATAATAAACCCTAATCCAATAAAAACATTAACCCTCAACCCTCTCCCCCAAAAAACCTAATCCCTCACCCTAACAAACCACAAATCAAAACCCCCTAAACAATCATCACCGAAAACCCTATGTACACTACAAAAAAACATCAAAATGTCACCCCAAAAAGAAATTATAAACCCATCATCCCCGAAAAACCCTAACCCATAATCACTAAAACACCAAGATCCTCATCCCCAAAAACATAATCCATTATCCCCCCAAAAAACCTAAACTATCACGAACCAACCTGGGTCACCCCTAAACCGGTCACCCGAGCCGGCTCGCGACATGTCCCGAGTGGCGTTCCTGATCCCCACGGGCTGGCAACTAGTGTCAGGCCTCAAAATTTCACAGGTGGGGAATATTTGGACAAAAATGAAATAAACTAAGCAGCGGAAAATAAATAGAAGAAAAATGAATAAATAAAGAATAACCAACAACGCTACTAACCTGACCACATCCAAAACTCCATGTGACCCCATGGGTCACTCTCCAATACCACAAACAATGTCGCTCAAGGTGAACAACTGATGTTGGAACCAGGAAAAGAAATAAAAACAAGAAAAAACTATAGGCATGAGTATTAAAACTCAGTAGGCTAGCCTGATATCTATTCCCAATACACTACCTTTAAAATAAAAGAAACCTCTTTTAAAGTTTGAGCTAAAATTTATAAAATTAAGGTTTTCTACATGTTACTCAAAAACAAATTATGATTCATTGACCCTATTTGTTTCTCAAAACCCCATGTCATAGTATTAGTGATACATAAGAATTTTTCAAGGGGGAAGTGATGTTTAAATTTTTATTTTTCATAAAAGTATAAAACTCCATTCATTGAAAATAGTTTTCATAAACCACTTTAAAATCACACATCACTTCCTAGTAAGAAAACTACATATGAAAATTATACAATAGTTACGCAGTAAGGGTAATGAAATGAAAATATATACAAGTATCACATTCATCACATTAAGTAAATGAAAAGTCACAAACATGGGTGAACCAAGGTGATCGAAAATAAACCAGAAGACACCAATACAAGAGAAATCATCCTCGTTGACATGTCACACACGATGAAATAAAAACACCCAATACACTCGACCATCCTGTCTCATGTAGACCGAGGGAAAATCCCATAGTAATAAACCCAATATATTAACCTACTATGGGCCACTGGTCAGTACCATAACCTACCAGTGAATCAATCATTCATAGAATATTCTCTCAATATGAGAGACTACCACTTCTCAAGTGTTTGGAAGGGGGCTGAGCCAACTGATGACAACCGGGCATCCAATCATATACATATATAAAGCACAATAGGCATCACCATGAGACACTCCATGGGACAACCTCTTTCCTTTATACTAATCAAGTACCCGGGAGCCTCTAAGTGTGGCCTCTCAAAAAATAAATTACAACCAAGGCAATAGAGTTATCCTTGGATGTTTTTTATCAATACATTTTCATCATTTTATATAAAGTGACAAAAGAGCATTAAATACATTTCACAATCACCACTTTAAAGAGAACCAAAACACTTGTTCATTCTTTAGAAGAAATAATTTATCATTAAAATCAGAACTATAATTGAAATTACTTGAATTATGTTTTAAATCTAAACTGGAATTCTTTCAATACTGGTTTTCCGCTCACCAAGAAAATGTTTCAAGTGTCAAGTATAAAATAACCGGCTCTTTCTACACCAAATAACCATTTAAAAATTAATTTTCTTATATTATATCACAATTATTTTAATTAATAAAATATTTAATCTGAACAAATAGTGTGCGTAAACAGAAGGAAATAATGTAACTTAAATTTTAAAAAGTAGTGTAATGGGAACCTACCTCGACTCGCAGCTCGAATGTAACAACACGACACGCCTCGCACAAGCACACAAGCATGCAAAAACCAATGATCTTGATAATTTGGGGTTACCCCACCAACACGCTAGAACCACAATGAAAAATTAAATACATAAACATAGACTTCAAACAATCCAAACGAACAAACTCACAAAAGAACCACTTTGACCTACTTTCAAAACATAACTCACATTGATTGAACTATTTAATACATCAATTTTTTTATATAAAAAGCCAAACGGGCCTCTAGATTCCCTGGATTTCTATTTCAATCTAATTTAATGTGTCATACAAAGAGGCCCCCAAACATTTCGAAAACATGAACCGCTTAAAAAAATTATATCTCAAGAAAAATACTAACTCAAAGCACCATCTTCATTTGGAGGTGCGTCCATGTGCACACCTCATGCCTTCATGGATGTTCCAGAATCTAATGTTACATCGAACCTCCAAAGAGAAATAAAAAATCATTTCCATAAAAGCACTAAGTTCCATTAAAAAATTTCTACAAACAAACACTACTCAAGAGATTCAAAAATGAATTTTTTTATTTGAAGAAGTAAACACTCTAGCCAATCTCTTCCATTGAAAAAACTCCACACAAACCGAAATAAATATGTGGCATGAAGCGAATCACATTTTTATTATACGAGTTAAAAATACACAAGGGGTGAAAACCATGTTTGAAAATTTTAACAAAACCCAAAAATATTTCGCGACACAAATAAATTGGCATAACCAATAACTACTTCAAAACATAATTTCAAAAAACATATATCTATTCAAAAACATCAGTATATGTTAGGAAGAGGCATCATAAACACGCGAATTGTGAAATGAAAATTATTTAAAATAATTCAAGTATTAATGGAGAGCATTGGAAATGAAATATGTGAATCCCCTTACCTCAAACATGAAAAAAAGAGATGAAACTTCAGGAAATGAAGAACCACACTCCATAAACTAACCGCACACTCTAATCAACAAGAATAATGTGAAATTTAAAATCAAGGTATTAATGCTTGGGTTAACATGAGAATAACACCAAAAGGAAATAAATATAACATGAAAGGGGGCTTGCATTGCCGAAAACATGCCAGAGGCTGGCTGTTGGGACACGGTGCAAGGGGGAGGTAGGGCACCAGAATAGTGCGGAGTGGCCGATGGAACAAGGGGTTCGGCTGGCCAGAGCTCGGAACGTGCAAGAGGGTCTACGTCACTTATTTTTGGGCAGGGAAGAGGGAAAAGCGGCTATGGAAAACACGAAGGGGCTATTGGAGGTTAGGAACAACCGGGTGGAGGCAAGGGGATTGGCCGAGAGAAGGAGGTTAGAACATGGCTAGATAACATCTGGAGTGTGGGTGCTGGCCGAAGGTGCATGAGGTGGAGGAGGGCCCGACACTGGATGAGGGCCCTAGAACGAGGTGGATAGCCGGGTGTTGGAGGGATGGGACACATCCTGGATTAGGGAGTGCGAGACATGGAGAAGGTGGGTAGCAAGGGAATTTATGTGGACAGAAAAATGAGTGCTAGTGAGATTGGTGGAGGCTTCCTAGTAAGAGAGCTAGGTGAGAGCAGAACGGTTGAGACCTGTGGCGGATGCAGCTACAGAGCGGTGAGGTCGGGATCTAGTGGCGAGGGGGAAAGTCAGAGAGTGTGAGGTGAGTTCAGGCTAAGTGTAGGAGGGCAATGAAAAGTTGGAAAGTCGCTACCATGCAAGAGGTGAAGGTGGGGAAGCACCACGGATGAAGGGTGAAAACCAGGAGGCAGCGCTCTATAGAAAATCGGGGGAATGTGAGGGGGTGCGCTGGGTAGAATAGGGTTTCATTTCTTATATTTAAATAAAAATAACAATACTAATAAAACCATAAATACAAATAATAAAATGACCCTAATAAATATAATAATAATAATAATTAATAACAATAAAATAATAACTATGGATAATAATATTAATAACAATAATACACATAAAACTAATAAATGTTATAAAAATAAGAATAATAAAAAACAAAAACAAAAACAAAAATAATGACAATAATAACACCTCGTTAATAATAATAAAACCAATTTCATAATAACATTATTATTATTTTTACAAATTAAACATTTAACCCATTTTGTTTGTATAAAACATAACTTATTTTTAATCGTTAGATACTTGCACGGATACCTGGGATAACGATGCAACTACCTCCCGCAGTGCGGTGACCGTGCATGGGACCGAATCCCATGAAAAATAATAAATGTCAAAAAAATTAATCTGAGACCCAGCCCGAACCATGGCATGAGGACCTGGAGCCAGGTAATATAAATTAAATAAAAAGTCGGGGAGTGAAAATCCTCCCCACCACAGGCACTTTCTACCCCCATAATGTAACGAGGTTGTACATTGGTCAAGATATAAGTCCATGATCGAACAGATCCAGAAGAACAAAAGAAAACTTCAAATCTCAGAATGACCTTACTCTACATTGTTTACACCCAACCGATTCTAGAGAAAACTGAAGCACGAGGTTGAGGGGAGAACACGAAGGGGTTCTACGCACTACAAGAACTCAACTAGGGTATAAATTTAACACCCAAACATATCACCCCGAGAAGGGGGGTGACAAGGGAACTCCCAACAATCCCAAACTAACCTTTATAGCACGAGCGAAGCAACCCCTCTGCTAAAACATCGACATAGACCAAAACCTCGAACAATAGAGAGAAACTCCAAGAAGAAATTAACCCAAGCATTAAACTGAGCATAACTGCAAGCCTATAATCCTCCGTAGGCACATACATCTCCTAAAAAACACCGCTAAACCAAGATTGACCCATAGAAGGGTCAATCACTCTCTTAACAAAAACACACAGTGCTGAAAATCGTAACCCGACAAACAAATTTTTTGAGATTACAATAGATCATGTTTGTCCTATCTCTACCGAAAAACAATGAAATTTCAACAACGTTAAGACTTTAACATTATATAAACAAGATTGAAATGAATTTAAATGTTCCACCACCATCACGGACCACGAAACCCGAACTGAGGATTCCCACCCCCGACAACTCCTAACTGCGCGTGAGCTTCACCCCAAGTCCTGTGGCCGGGGTTCTGATGGCTGAATCATCTCCTATATCATAGTTAGGCATTGGAATCCTTTAGTCATAGTGTCTTCTTCAGGGGGTGCTTCTTGAAAAACATCTCTAGATGACCCAGCCATTAGCAACGATGACACGTCTTCATAGGGATGTGACATGACAGCTTCACGTGCTCAAACCGTCCACACTAGTGGCACACCACTGAATGGTCCGATGAACTGGAAACCAGAACCACTAAAGATGAATCTTTAAAAATTGGTTTCGCTGGAACACCCTACTCACCAGACAGGGAACCATTGCAAGCAACCGGATATGCTGTATTTTTTACAATCTACACTTCGAAGTCCCACTATGCTAAGAACCCCTCATCCACCAGTTTCTCTAAATAAAGGCCCTTCAAAGGGTGGACCGTCTCCTTGATCTCCGGATGAATACCCTCGATGAAGTGGGAAGTCTTTATCAATTCTTGAAATCCTACTTCTGTAGAAAATGTCCCATGCTCCTTGAAATGGTCAACATATGCCTTCACCATCCATTTCCCTTGTGGAAAGCGCATATGTTCTTTAATTTTCTTCATCTTCACCTCTTTAGGTATAAATCATCGGACAAAGATAGAATTGAAGACATCCCACATCATCCCAACTTGCATTGACGGTGGGGCAAGAAACTCCAACACTACCCAAGATGGACCTTCAAACAATCCCAAAATAGCACGCACTCTAATAGCTTCAGGAGTTCCCAATACCCTGAAGACACACTCGACCTCTTCAGACCACATAACTACCATTAACAGACCTAAATCACGGTTAAGTACAGATAATGTCCGAGAAGGATCAAATACTAGGGATGGCTTATCAGAAACTCTAGGGACCTTTCTGGGTAGCATTTTCTGAACAACATATAAAACACAGAAACAAAACCAATATCAAGCCGAAGAAACATCAAATAAAATTCCCTCATTCAAAACAGCCGGTTCAAAATAAACAAGCAAATACAAACACAACTCAAAAATTCCCCTTCCAAAATCCCCTTTCCATTTTTGATTTCAAACCACCTACATCAAGGCCACTTTTCCAATACCAAACCCATTTTTTAAACCAAATTTCATTTTTTTCAAAAATCATTTTCCCTTTATTGAAATCACTTTAGAAAAACAAGATCTAGACTTTAATTCCAAACACACCCATGTAATCCCATGAACCGTTACACGTGTCGTCATCCACATTCATTCAACTGCACCAACATACACTTTACATGCATCCTCTCCCATGTGAAAACGTTCATAAGGAGTACCTAAGGTTTCACCCCAAACCATTCTTGACCAATTTCCAAGAAAACACCAGTTTTCTAAACTAATGGAATTATGTTTTAAAACCCATTTCATAAATTTAAGTCATTTTAAACAAATTTTCCCCAATTTCAAAAACACTTTTTCATTTCCAAAAATGCACTTACACCAACCAGAATGAAAATGACAGTCATCTTGCATCATTCCACCGGAGTGAGGGACTAGCGGTCACACTTAACCTGGCAACATGGAAGTGGGTCATTCCCCAAGTAAGTATCTACAACTAGGAGGAAATTCAAACCAAGTACCCGGACTCCACTTGGGTCACAACTCCATGTGATATCACAATGTAACATCGGTTTACCTTCGTTTTCATCCCTCAATCCAAAACAAACCAGAACGAAACAAAGACTCAATTCCCAGACTATCCCTAGCAACCCGAGGTATGTAATGGGAGAGGGTTCATGACGTCCTTCTCGTAACTACCTCTCAAGTCCCGAAAATCCAAATCTTCATCTACTAGATACCCCTAAATAACAAGGGCCTCCTCTGATACCTTTTTTCAACAAACCAACCCAGGTCGACCCTGAACCGGTCACCCGAGCTAGCCCGCGACATTGCCCAAGGGGCGTTCCTGATCCCCACGGGCTGGCAACAACTGTCGGGCATCAAAATTTAACAGGTGGGAACGATTTGTCCCAAATGAAAATAAACTAAGAAGCGTAAAATGAAAAGAAAAGAAGCGAATAAATAAAGAACAACCAACAACGCTACTAATATGACCACGTCTGAAACTCTATGTGACCTCATGGGTCACTCTATAATGCCACAACCAACGTCGCTCAAGGAGAACAACTGAATCCGGATCATACAATAGAACTAAAAACAAGAAAAAAATATAGGTGTGAGTATTAAAACTGAGTAGGCTAGCCCGATATCTATTCCTAATTCACTACCTTTAAAATAAAAGAAACATCATTTCATGTTTTAACTACAATTTATAAAAGAAATGTTTTCTACATTTTACTGAAAAACAATGTACGAGTCATTTCCCATATTTCTTTCTCAAAAACCCTAGTCATTCTTTTAGTGAGACATTAGCATTTTTCAAAAGGGAAGTGATGTTTACATTTTTAATTTTCACAAAAAGTATAAAACACTTTTCATTGAAAATAGTATTCATAAGACACTTTAAAACCACACATCACTTCCTAGTAAAAACAATACATATGAAAACACTACAGTAGTTACGTAGTAAGGGAAATGAAAGGAAAATATATACAAGTACCATATTCATCATAGAAAGTAACTGAAAAGTCACAGACATGGGTGAACCTGGGAGATCAAGAATAAACCAGAAGACCCCAATACAAGAGAAATCATCCTCATTGACATGTCACACACGATGAAATCAAAACGGCCAATATGCTCGACCATCCTTTCTCAAGAAGGCCGAGGGAAAATCCCATAGTAATAAACCCAATATATCCACCTACTATGGGTCACTAGTCAGTTCCATAACCTACCAGTGCAGAAATCATTCTTAGAATATTCTATAAATATGCCAGACTCCCATGTATCATGTCTTTGGAAATGGGGTGAGCCAACTGATGCCAACCGAGCACCCAATCATATACATATATAAATCACAACATGCATCACCCCAAGGCACTCCATGGGACAACCTCTTTCCTTTAAACAACTAAAGTACCTGGGATCCTCTATGTGTGGCCTCCCAAACAAATCAATTGAATCCAAGGTAGGAGAGTTATCCTAGGAGGGTTTTTATCAAATCATTTTCTTCATTTTCCATAATGTGCCCAACAGGCATTAAATACATTTCAAAAACAGCAATATAAAAAGAACCAAAATGCTTGTTCATGATTCAGTAGAAATCATTTATCATTAAAACCAGAACTATAATTGAAATTTAGTCAGTTATGTTTTAAAGACAAACTAGAATTATTTCAATAATGGGTGTCTGCTCCTCAAGAAAATGTTTCAAGTGTCGTCCATAAAATAAACAGCTCTTTCTACACCAAATAATCATTTAAAAATTAATTATCTTATATTATCTCACATTTATTAAAATTAATAAAATATTTAATATAAAGTAATGGTGTGCGCAAACAGTAGGAAATAATGTAACTTAAATTTTAAAAAAGCATTTCAATGGGGACCTACCTCTTCTCATAGCTCGAACGCAACAACGTGACAACGCGACACACCTCGCATAGGCGCACAAGCACGCGCAAACTGATGATTGCGATAACATGAGGTCATGATGCCAATGCGCTGCAACCGCAAAGATAAATAAAATACATCAACAGAAAATTCAAACTATCCAAATGAACAAAAGTGAAAAAGAACCACCTTTACCTACTTTCAAAACATAACTCACATCGATTGAATTATTAAATACATCACTTTTGTATATAAAAACCAAACAGGCCTCTAGGTTCCATGGATTTCTTTTTCAAACTAATTAAAATAGTCATACAAAGAGGGCCAAAATATTTCGGAAACTAGAACAGATATGAAAACGAGATGACATGAAAAATACTAACCCAAAGCACATTCTTACGTTGGAGGCGCGTCCATGTGCGCACCTCATGCACGCATGGATGTGCTAGCATCTAATGGCGCATCAAACCTCCAAATAAACAAACAAAATTATTTCCACAAAAACAATAAGTTCCATAAAAAAATTTCTACAAACAAACACTACTCAAGACATCGAAAAATCCATTTTTTTTCTTTTTAACAAGTAAACACTCCCACAATCTCTGCCATCACAAAACCTCCACACAAACTGAAATAAATAGGCGGCAGGAAGGGAATGAAATATTTTTTATACTAGTTAAAAAGAAACAAGGGGTGAAAACCATGTTTTAAAATTTTTAAAAAACCACAATCTTATTTTGGGGCACAAATAAATAGGCATAACCAATAACTACTTCAAATCATAATTTCAAAAAAATTATATCGATTCAAAACAATCACTATATGTTAGGCAGAGGCATCTTAAAAACGCGAATTGTAAAATGAATATTATTTAAAATAATTCAATTATTAACAGAGATCCTTGGAAAGGGAATGTGTGAATCCACATACCTCAATCACGCACAGAAGTGATGAAACAACATGAAATGAAGAACCACACTCTGCATACTAACTGCACACTCTAATCAACAAGAATAATGTGAAATTTACAAATCATGGTATTAATGTTTGGGTTAACTTGAGGAAAAAAACAAAAGGAAATAAATATACCATGAAAGGGGGATTTTACAATAGGTAACATGTCGGAGGGTGGCTGCTGGGATGGTGTTCAAGGGTGAGGTAGGGCGCTAGAGCGGTGCAGAGCAGCCAATGGAGCAATAGAGTCGGATGGCCAGAGCGTCGAACGCAAAAAAAGGGTATGTGCCGTTTCTAGTTGGCCATGGAAGAGGGAGAAGCGACTAGGGAAAACATGAAGGGGATGTTGGAGGTTAGGAGAAACAGGTAGGAGGCAAGGGGAGAGTCCAGGATAAGGAGTTCGGATCATGGTCGTATAAGTCCTGGAGTGCGGCTGCTGGCCGATGTTGCAAGAGGCGGACGAGGGCCTGGAGCTGGACGAGGTCCCTAGAAAGAGGCGGACAGCTAGGTGTCGGAGGGCTAGGAAATAACCTGGAGTACGGGGGCGAGACAAGGAGTAGGAGGGTAGCAAGGGCAGTGTTGTGGAGGGAAAACTGAGGGCTGTCTAGATTGGTGGAGGCAGCCTAGAAAGGGAGCTGGGTGAGAGCAGGGCAGTGGATACATATGGTGGATGCAACTATGTAGCGGTGAGGATGGGATCCAGTGGCGAGGCCGGCGCTGGCGAGGGGGAAAGGCGAAGAGTGTGAGGTGAGGTCAGGTCGGGCGCAGGAGGGCGACGTGATGCCGACAAGCTACTGCCGAGCGAGAGGTGAAGGTGGGGAAGCACTGCGGATGGAGGGTGAAAACCATGAGGTGGTGCGCTGCAGAAAATCGAGGGATAGGGAGGGGGTGCGCCGGGTAGAATAGGGTTTCATATCATTTTTTTAATAATTATAACAATAATAATAAAACCATAAATAAAAATAATAAAATGACCATAATAAATATAATAATAATAATAATTAATAACAATAAAATAATAAATATTGATAATAATATTAATAACAATAATACACATAAAACTAATAAATGTTATAATAATAAGAATAATAAATAAACAAAACAATAATAAAAATAATAACAATAATAAGACCTTGTTAATAATAATACTATTAATTTCATAATAACATTATTATTATTTTTAAAACTTAAACATTCAATCTTCTTTGATTGTATTAAACGTTACTTATTTTTAAACGTTAGATACATGCATGGATACTTGGGCTAACATCCAGACTTCCGCCCGTTGTGCGGTGACCGCACATGGGTCTGAAACCCATGAAAACAATTAAATGACAAAAATTTTAATTTGAGACCCCGCCAGGACCTTCGTGTGAGGACCCGGAGCAATGTAATAAAAATTAAATAAAAAGTCAGGGAGTGACATAAACCCTTATCCCTCAAAACCTATAATACCTCATCCTATGAAAATCCAAAAACCTCAACCTCCATAAAATATAAACCCTTTTCCCCAAAATAACTATCATCCCTCAAACCCAAAAAACACTCAAACCTCAACACCAATTAATGGTAAACACCTAGACCCTGAAAAACCGTAACCACTCATCCTTAAATATCACTAAACCCTAAGCCCAATAAAACCATAAACAATTATACAAAAAAAATTTAACCCTCATCCCCAAAAAAACTAGAACCCTTATACAAAAAAATACTCATCAACCATCCCCAAAAAAACATATCCCTCATCCCAAAAAAAAATGCTCTTACCAAAAAAAAGTATACCATCAGCTCCAAAAAACAGTAATCCATCATATAAAAAACAACCTCAACCATCAACCCCAAATAAAACACATGACTCATAGACTCAAAAACCCTTAAACCATCAGGCCCAAAACATCGAAACCCTCACTTCCAAACAAACATCAAAACTCATCCCCAATAAACTATAATCCCTCATTCTCTACTCCGTAAACATCTATCCATGAAAATCCTAATCCATTATACCCATAAAATTATAATCCCCCATACCAAAAAACCCATAACCCATCTTCCCCCAGAAAACCTTAACCCCCAACCATAGAAAACACTAAACCCATAGCAATATCAAACAATAAAACCTAGATCCCAAAAACCCCTCAACCATCAACCCCAAAAAAACCCTAAACCCTTGTCCCAAGAAAACCCCAATCCCTCTGCACCAAATTACCTTCAACCCTCAGCCAAAAATAAAACTCAACATTCATCCGACAATAACACTAAAGACAACCCCAAATGTCCCTAAACCAATATAAAAAAACCCTAATCCCTCTACATAACAAACACTAAACCCCAAAAAAAACACTAACCCACTAGCACCAAAATTCCAGAATCCTCATTCCAAAGAACATGAAACCCCCAATACTAAAAAAAATTCATGATCCTTTTTCCATAAAAATCCCTAAACCATCATCCCTAAAAAAGCGCACCCATGAACCCCAATAATCCTTAAATCCTCATCCCCACAAAATATGTTACCCAATGCCCCAAAAATTAATAAACTCATATCCCTATAAAGACACAGAACACTCAGTAGAAAAACAAGCTAATCCTATTTCCCTAGAAATCAATAAGCCCAAATCCTAAAAAGACCTTAAACCCTCAACCCAAAAGAACACTTTACACACTACCCTAAAAAACCTTGATTCTACATCACTAAAAATTAATAATCCCTTGGCCCAAAAAATCACAAAACCCATTGAAACAAAAAAATTATGAACCCAATCCTCAAACAACACTGAACTCACATCCCAAATAACTCCTGAACCCGCATCTTAAAACAATTGTCAACCCCCATCCACAAAAAACCCCTTAGCCATCATCCCCAAAAAACATAAATTCACAATCTCAATTAACCATGAACTCTCAACCAAAAGAAACCCTTAATCCTCATTCATAAATATTCTAGACACCAGACCCCAAAAAATCTATCAACATATAACTGAGAATAACGATGAACCCTCTTCTTCAAGAAACCACAAGCACCCACCCCCATAAACCATGTTACACCAACCCCAAAACCCATTATTTGATACCCAAATAAACCCATAAACCATCAGCCCCAAAAACACCTCAATCCTCATCCCAAAAAATCCTTCAACCATCATCCCAAAATAACCCTGAATTCTCAACCCCTGAAATCCCTAAACCCACATCACAAGAAAACCCAAATTCATCACCCCTTGAAAACCCTAAGCCATCATCCCCAAGAAATCCAAAACCCTCATCCCCATAAAAAAATAAAACCATATCCCAAGTTAATATTAAAACCTTATCCACATAAAAACATAAAACCTTACCCCAAGATATCCCTAGAACCACAAAACTAGAAACCCCTATATCCCAACACCAAATAACCTGAAACCCTTCACTGCAGAAAACTTTAAACAATCAACCCTATAAAACCCAAAACCCTTATCACAAATACCCCTAATATCAGAGCCCAATAAACCACTAATCCATAGTAAAACATGAACCCTCCACTGAAAAAATGATGAACCCTCCACCCTAGAGAACCCTAAACCACTGTTTCAAAAAAACTCTCAAGCCCCGACCAATGAAAATTTTGATTCTTTAGCCATAGAAACAGTTGTACCGTTATTTATAGAAAACAGAGATTCCATATCTCATGAAAACCCAAAAACCATAGCACTAGAAACTCTTAAACCATAAAACATGGAAAACGTTGAACCATCAGCCCCAGAATACATGGGACAGTCAACTATAGAAATATATAACCCTCCGCCACAAAAAATGGTGTACCCTCATCCACATCTAATAATGAACCATAAGAAAAAACCACAATCCCTCTTCCAAAAAATCTATGAACCCTCCGTCCCACGAATCCATGAACCCTTAGACCTATAAAACCATGACTCCTTGTCCTTATAAATCCCTGAATCCATATCGAATGAAAAACATAGACCCTTGTTCAAATAAAAACAACTACCCTTGACCACAGAAAACATTGAACCCTTAGACCTAAAAACCCTAAACCCTAAACCTATAAAACCATGAATCCTCAACCATAGAAAACCATGAACTCTCTTCCCTAGAAAACCAATAATTTCAAAGGCATGAAAAACCTAGACCCTCGGTCCAATATAACCATAATACATCTACCCAAAAAACCCCGTTACAAACATCCCCAAAATAACATGAAAACTCAACAAAATAAATCATTAGCCCTCAACCATAAAAACCCTGAACCATCATCCAAAAATACATTAAAACCTAAACACTAGAATAACATGAACACCATCCCAATAAAAATAAAATCCCCCATCTGTAGAAAACTCATAACTCTCTACCTTAAGAAAACATAAACATGAATGACAAAAAACTCATAACCCTTTTCCCCAGAATACACAGAACACCATCACCGGAAAAACAAAAACATTCAACAACAAAAAACCCTGAATCCGAAGCCTTAGAAAATCCTTAACCTTGAGCACCATAAAATCATGAGTCCTAATCCACATGAAATAGAGAACTATATTAATAACTTAAATCCCTACGACCTCATACCTAGAATTCACTGATCCGTCAGCCCCAAAAAACACTAAACCCACTTCCCTAGAAACCCATGAACCCTCATCCATATTCAACCCTCAACATCCATTCCTCGTAAAATCTAAACCCCCATTCCCAAAAAATCCTAAATAACCATCCCTAGAAACCCCTAAACCCTCAACCCTAGAAAATAATAAAACCTTATCCCATGAAAAACATAAACCTCCATCCCCTAAAAACCATAAACACTAATCCCTAAAAAAACCCCAAACCGTCAAACATTGATAACCCAAATTCCCTAGCAATAAAAATTATTGAACGCCCATCCCCATAAAACCCAAAACTATCGAGCATAGATATCCTTATACCCTATTCCAATAAAAGAACTAATCCCTTAACCCTAGAAAAACCTAGAAAATCATCCCCATAAATCCATAAACCCTCCACCTTAGAATACAATAAACTTTTAACCATTGATAACCCGAAACCATTAGGCCAAGAAAACTGTAAACCCTCATCCCTAGAAAACCCAAAAACCCTAATCCATAGAAGAACCATAACCATAATCCCCATTAAACCATATATCTTGTTCCCCATAAACCATAAAACCTCATAAACATAAATCCTTTAACCCTTGTCACATAGAAAACATAAACACTCCTCCAATGAAAACCCACAAAACTCTGTCACACAAACCCATAAACACTCATCCTAGAAAATATTACACCCTCGTCACCAAAAATCCCTAAAAACATATCACCAAAAAACAATATATCCATTTTCCTAGAGATAACTAAACCCTCAGATTGAGAACACTCATAACTCATCCCTATAAAATGCTAAATCCCCTTCCATAGAAATCCCCAAAACACGCATCCATTTAAATTCCTAAACCCACACCACTCAAATATTGTAATCCCTCTTCCCAAAAAAACCGAAACCATTAGAAAATGATAACCCTAAAACCTGGTCCCGAAAAATCATGGACCCCCATCCTATGAAAAACCTAAAAATCCCTAATCCCTTGTCCCATGAAATTCATATATATTCTTCCCTAGAAACCAAAAAACCTCATCCTCAAAAAACCCTAAACCATTTCCCCCAAACATACCTAAACCCAAATGCCTAAAAAACCATATAACCTTATCCTTATAAAGCCCTAAACCCTCATCCCCAGAGACCATAATATTTTAGATACAAAAAACACTAAATTCTAAAACCTAGAGAAATATGAAACCCCATCCCCTGAAAATTCTAAAACCACAACCCTAGAAAACCCTGAACATGATTCCCACGAAACCCTAAACACAGAAGCCCAAAAAAACCTAAACCTTCATCCCCATAACTTTATAATAATATCCCCAATACCTTGAAACTGATAGGACAAAAAAACCATAATCCCTCACCACCAAAAAACTTCTGAACCCTCATCCCCCAAACCCCTCAACCATCATCCCCTCAAAAATCCCTAAACCCCTAGCCACAAAAAACCCCTAAATGAACTTAATAACTATATCTAAAAAACCCTGAAACCCTCACCAAAAACACCGTTAACCCTATAAGCCAAAACCCAAAACCATCAACCCCCAAAAAACTAGAGAAACATCTATAAGAAACCGTAAACCCTCACCCCCAAAAAACAAACACTCGTCCCCAAACAAGATAAACCGTAATAGAAAAAAAACCCTAAACCCTCATACCCAAAAATTTATTAACCCTATTATTGATAAAAGTATTAACCCTCGACCCTAAAAATCCATAAATACTCAACCCAAAAAACCCTAAACCATATGTTTAAAATAACCAGAAACTAGCATCCCCAAAAACAATGTAAACCCTAAACCAAAAAAACCCCTAAATATGCAGCCCCAAAATACCTAAAAACATCATCCCCAAAATCACAAAACCCTCAGCCCAAACAAACCCAGAACCCTCCAATCCAAAAAACTGAAAACTGTTATCCACTAAAAATCCAAAACATGGAGTAGTATGTATCCCGAAACCCTCATTCCCAAAAAACCATAATCCATATTTCAATAAAAATCATAAAACCTTATGGCCAAAAAACCTAAAACCTCACCATCAATAAACCATATAACCTCAATCCCAAAAAACGCTAAACATGGTCCCTAAAATCCTTAAATCCATCACCCCCCCAAAACCCTATAACCATAGACCTAAAAAAACATGAACCCATACCCAAAGAAGCTAAATACACTGCCCCACAAAACTCCAAACCATCACCATAAAAAAACCAAACCCATCATCTCCAAAAACCCCCTAAAAATATAAAGTAACAAAACCTAAATCTTCATCCTCAGAAAACAATAAACCCATATACCAAAAATATTATAAACTATTATCTCTAATGAACCATAAACCCACAGCCCAAAAAAACTTAAACCCTCAACAAGAAAATACCCAAAACCCTAAGCCCCAAAAGTCTAAACCCAAGCCAGAAAAACCCTAAACACTCACCCCTAAAAAATCCGAAAACCATAGCACCACAACCCTAAAATCAACCGTAAAATTTCTACACCAACAGTACTAAAAAACCCTAAACTATCAGCCACAAATACCCCTAAAACTACACCCCCAAAAAATCCTAAATAATTATCCCCATGAAAACCTAATCCTACATTCCAAAACCATAATACACCCAGCCCCAGGAAATCCTAAACTAGCAGGATCAAAAAACCCTAAACCCTTAGCCATAAAAACATAAACCATCGTACCCAAAAAACAATAAACCCACATCCCCAAAAAATCCACACACATAAAACCTAAAAACATTCCGACCTCAGTCCCAAAAATCCATAATATAATAGACCCATAAAAACCCTATCCCATTCACCATGAAAAACCTAAACCCTATACCACAGAAACTCCTAAACACTCTGCCAAAGAATTCTCAAAACTCTTTTACCAAAAAAATCTCACAACCATACCTCACAAAACTCTATATAATCATCTATATATACCCCAAAACACTCGTCCACAAAAACCCAAATCCCTCATTCCTAGATAACCATAATCCACTAGCCCCAGAATAACTAAAACAATCATCCCCTGAAAACCCTATAACCACAACCCTAAAAACCATGAAACCTCATCCCATAAAATCCATAAAACAATTTCCCCACAAAATCCTAAACAGTCATAAAAAAACCCGTAAACCCTCATTCCAATAAAATCCTAAATCCTTATCCCCTGAAAAAATTGAATCCCTCCACCCAAGAAAACCATTAAAACATATCCCCTAAAAAACCTAAACCCTTGTCCCTAGAAAAACATAAACCCTAAGCCCATACGAACACTATAAACTCAACACTCAGAACACCTAAAAACTCACCTCTAAAAAATCATAAATGATCATCCCTTGAAAACCACAAACCCGAATCCCCTGAAAAACATTGACCCTAATACCTAGAAAACCCATAACCGTTATCCCTAAAAATCCTAAAACCCTTATCCCTTGAAAACCCAAAACCCTCAGCCCTAGAAATCCTTAAACCCACCTCCCCAGAAAATTAAAAATGCACATCCCTATATAACCTTAAAACAACTTCTCAGAAAACCCTATTACCACATCCCAAAAAACCCTAAACACTCTTCTCCAAAGAACCCTAAAACTTCAGCACTAGAAAATGCGAAATTCTCATCCATGAAAATCCTAAACCTGCATCCCTAAATAATTATTAAACCCTAATCCCAAAAAAACCCAAACCTATTTCAACAGAAATCCAAATCTGAGCTCCTCAAAAACTCAATACTCCTAGCCCCAAAACACCTTTGAACCTTATCCACCAAACCCCAAAATCGGTATCCCTAGAAAACCCAAAGTCATCATCTTATGAAAATCCTAAACCCTTAAACCCAAAAATACAGATACCCTCACCCACAAAAAACCATAAACCTTCATCCCCAAATAACCTTAAACCCTCATCCCATAAAATACCAAAATCCACAAAACAATACACTAACGCTCAGCCCCCAAGACCATAAATCCTCTCAGAAAACACGCTAAACATTAATCCCTAAATTAATACTAATTCTTTAGTCCTAAAACACTATTATTTTGACAAAAAACCTAAATCTTTAACCAAAAAACCATATTCCTTCATCCTGAAAAACCATAAACCCTCATCCCCAAAAAACCCAAAACACTTGGCCCAACAAACCCTAAAATAACACTCCCAAAAAATCCAAACTCTCATACCTAAAAAATCCAAATCACTTAGCTTAAAAAATCATAACCCCTCAGTCCGGAAAAACACTTAACCTTAAACCCCCAAAAAATTTATTTCCTCAACCATAAAAAACTAACAACCCTCAACCCTAAAAAATTTGTATGCCTCATCCCATAAAAACCCATAAACCTTACCCCCAAAATACATAAACCCACAGAACCTAAAAATCCAAACCCCTCATCCTATATAAATAAAATATCTTCATCCATATAATCCCCTAAACCCTCAACCCAAAAAATCCTAAACCATCTACCCCCAAAAAACCATAAACCATATGCCCAAAAAAATACATAAACCCTCTTACCTAAAAAATCTTATCTTTTACCCTCAATATGACCCAAACTCTGTTCACCATATAAACATAGAAACTCATCCAAAAAAAAACTAAACACTACACCTAAATATTTATATACCCATAGCCATAAAACATTCAAAATAATCTTCCCCAAACCCACAAAACCCTTAGCAAAAAAAATCATACACCCTCTTCCACCAAAACCCTAAAACCTGCACCCAAAAAAACTAAACCACATACCTAAAAAAACCCAAGACCCTTAGACCCAATATGAACTAAACCATAATCCGCAAAAAACCTCTAAATCATCATCCACCAAAAACCCAAAACCATTAGCCCCCAAAACCATAAACCATCATCCCAAAAAAACTGAAACACTATAAAAAAACCATCATCCCCAAAACCATAAAGCTCGATCCCCAAAAAACCCAAAACCCTCCACCATAAAAATCTCAAATTACCTGGCCCCAAAAGAACCATAGAATCTCAACCCCAAAACACCCCTAAAATATCTCCTCCAAAATAATTTAAACCCTCATTCATAAAAAATTCTAAACCAATAACCCCCCTAATACCCTAAACACTTAGCCCAATTAACCATAAACCCTTATCCCAAATTAACATCAACCCTCAAAAAAATGTAAACCCTTATCCCCAAAAAACCAAATAACCTCATCCTCTTAATATAAAAAACCCTCAACCAAGAAATATAAAAAATCGTTGACCCCAAAAAAACCTCAGTCACACATCCCTAAATATCTCAAAAAAATCCACCATATAACACTGTAAACCCCCATTCCAACGAAAAAATAAACATGTATCCTCAAAAAACCTTATAATATTATCCAAATGAAACCCCCAAAACTTATACATGAAAACCCTAAATCCTCACCCTAGAAAAACCCTATATCCACTTCCCCAAAAAACAAAAAAAAAGCTTATCACAGAAAAATAAAAAACCATAGTTCCCAGAAATCGTAAACCATTGTCCCCCAAAACACTAGTCCTTCATTCCCAATAAACCCTAAACCCTTTTTCCAAAACCCCCTAAACTCTCATCTCCCTAAAACCCTTATCCCAAATCCCCCAAAACCCTATAAACCGTCACCCAAAAAAACACTATACCTTCAGAACTAATTAATCCTAAACCCTCATCTCATAAGAACACTTAAACCTTTTTCCCAAAAATCATGAACCCATATGCCCAACATTATAAACTATAATCACCAAATAACACTAAACCATAAACCCCTCAAAACCCATAACACTTATCTACATAAACCTCTCAACCCACTTCCCGAAAAAACAGCTAACCCTCAGCCCTAAAAAACAATAATACATCAGGCACAAAAAAACCCATAAACCCTCATCGCCAAAAAAATGTAAACCCAAATCCCACATCGTGAATAAACCCAAAACCATCAGTCTTAAAAACCACCAATACCATCGTCCAAAAATATTTCGAGATCTGTATAAGTAAAAAATACGAAACCCTTCGACATAGAAATCCCTAAACCCTTAGCTTAAAAAATACTAAATCCTCATCAACCAAAAAAAACAGTATACCCTCATCCCTAAGAAAACACTAAACCCACATCACAACAAGACCCTAAAAAATTGGACTCATAAAACACTAAATCCTCTTTCCCAAATACCCAAAACGCTAATCCCCATAAATTATAAACACTTGTAACCAAAATACCTAAATCCGCCATTGGAATACAAACTATAAACTGTCAAACAAAAAAAACCTAACCCATAAGCCCTAATAATACCTAATCCCTAAACCCCAAAAACATGAAACCCTTAACCCCATATATCTCCAAAACCTAGTCCATATATATAATAAAACCCTCAACCCCAAAAAACATGTACCCTTGTCATCCCTTAAATACACTACATAATTCTCCATAGAAAACACAAAACCCTTTGCATGAAAACACCCCAAACCCACTACCAAGAAACCCTCAACCCTAAAACCCGAAAATCTCTAAACCCTCATCCCCAAATGACCCTAACTAATCATCCTTTAAAAAAATACTAAATCATGATCCCCAAAAAAACCATCAACCATTCACACCCAAAATTACTGAAAACATACCTTAAAAACCCTCAACTATAATCACTAGGGAGTCACTATTCCATAGCACCCAAAAACACTAATATATCTACCCAAAAATAGTCAAAAATCTTCCCCAAAAATAGCTAAACCCTCATCAATTTTCCCCAAAAACCCATATACCCATGTCCTCAAAAAACCCTCTACCATTTTCATCAAAAACACCGAAACCTTCATCCATAGAAAACCATAGCCTTTCTACCCCCAAAATCCTATACCCTAATCCCCCAAAACCCTTCACCGTCTGCCCCAAAAAAAACCACAAATCCCTCAACCCCAAAAAAACCATAAACTCTCAGCAAAAAAAACCACAGAACCTCATCCAAAAAAACACAAACTGCTCTAACCCAAAAAACATAAAATACATGGACAAAAAAAGCTGAAAACCCTCTACCCAAAAAACCCAAATCACTCATCCCAAAAAAAATCTCTAATCCCCAAAAAATGATTCACATAGCCACAAAACCCCATAAATCCTTAGCCATAATAAACACTAAATTGATAGACCTAAAAAAACTAGAAACACTCAACCTCAAAGTCCCCCTAAAACTATGTCACTATTATCCATAAATCATCATCCCAAATATCCAAAAAACCACATCTTCATAAAAACCGGATGCCTTGATCATCAAAAAAACCTCAACACGTTTCCCCAAAAAAACCTAAACCCTCATAAAAAACCCTAAAATATTTTCCTCAGATAACCCTGAACCCTCTTCACCAAAAGACCCTAAACACTCATCCACCAAAAATATGGAATCCTCTTTAAAAAAATTCCAAAACAACAAGACCCAAAAACCCTAAACCATTATCCTCCAAAAAACATCCCCAAAAAAACCCAAAAACCACTACTCAAAAAATGTAAACCTCAACCCCAAAACCCCATAAAAACTCATCTCCAATAAATCTCAACCCTTTGACACAGAAAACCCTGATCACATAGATTAAAAAATCCTCAATCCTAAGAAACTAAAAGGACAATAACCATAATGAAAATAATAATACTTATACCATAAAAGCATTGAAAAATCATCCTGATAATCCCTAAACCCACAACATATAAAAAACATACCATATTTCCCCAAAACTCTCTTAAATCTCAACACTAATAAACCTTAAACGCTTGACCCCAAAAATACCCAAACCCTCATCCCTAGAAAACTTTAAGCAGTCATCCCCCAAAACTAAATCCTCTACCCAAAAATCCCTAAACCCTCTTCCCCAAAAAATCATGAATCCCTCATTCTAAAACCCCCATATACACTATTCACCAAAATGACCATAAAACCTTTACCCCCAAAAATCAAAAACCCTCTACCCTATAAGAATAAACCCTCATCCAAAATCAGAATAAATAAAAAAGAAAAAAATATGAACGATCCACCACAAAAAAACATTAAACTATCATATGCAAGAAACCATAAAACCTCACCCCTAAAAACCATATACCAAATACCCACCAAAAAAACTAGTACGACATCCCCTAAATTGCTAATCCATCACCCAAAACCCAATAAAAACTCACCCCTAAAATAAATTAAACCATTTTCCCAAAAAAACACCTAAATACTCATTCTCAAAAAACCCAAAACCCTCATTGAAAAGAATAATAAACCCTTAGCCCCAACATACTTAAAACACATAGCCCTAGAAAATAAAAAACCCTTATCCCACAATATCAAAAAACCTCAGCCCCTAAATACCTGAATTCCTCATCCCCCAAAATCAAAAATGCCTCATCCTATAGAAAACATGACCCTCAGCCCCAAAACCCCAAAACCATGAGGAGTAATAAATCCAAATCCCCCAGTCCCCAAAAAACAATAAATTCCATAGAAAAAAAAAATTAAAATTGATTCCCAAAAAACACTAAATCCTCATCATTAAAAAAATCATAAAACCTCATAAAATAACCTCACCCCTTATCATTAAACAACTATAAACCTTCAAACCCTAAAAACCACTAATCACATATCCCCAAAAACCATTAACCCAAAGCACAAAAAACCCCTAAACACTTAGCACAAAAAAACAAAAACACGTAGTCCTAAAATAAACCAAAACCCTCATCCATAAAAAACATAAACATTATGCACAAATAAACCCAAAAACCTAATCCCCCCAAAACTATAAACCTTAAAACGCAAAGAAAATACTAAACAATCATCCCAAAAAAATGTAAACACGTAGTTCAAGATAACCCAAAACCATCATTCAAAAAAAAACCTAAACCCTCATACCCAAAAAACCGAAACCATGAGCCAAAAACCCCCAAATCCAACAGCCACCAAAAATCCCTCTACCCTCATCCCCAAAAAACCAAAAAACAATCTTCTACCAAAAAACCCCACACCCACATCACCTACAACCATATACAATCACCCCCAATACCCTAAAAACCTCACACCTAAAAACATACACACTCAACATCAAATAACCAAAACTTCCATCCCCAAAAAACCATTACTCTCATCCCCAAAAAACCAAAAAAACCATTTCCCCAAATAACCTAAACATTCAAACCCAAAAAACTCAAAACATTACGCCCTGAAAACCCTAAACACATTGCGAAAGAAACACCACACCCCCATCCCTATACACCCTCAACCCATATCCAAAAAAATCTATCCCTCAATCCTAAAAAACCTCCTCCCATAGTCCTAAACAAACCCTAATACTTTATCACTATAATATCTTTGATCCATCATCACAAATAAAACCTAAACCATTATCCTGTAAAAGATTTAGCCCATCATCTTCAAAACAACATAAATATCCCCCCACAAAATCCTTCAATGCATAGCCCCAAATTACTTTTAACGCCCATCCCCATAAAACCCTCAACACTCGTCCCAAAAAATCCTAAACCCACATCGCCAAAAAATCCAAAACACATAGAAATAAAAAACAACAAACCCTTGACCCCATGAAACACAAAACCATCAACAGCAAAAAAACACTATTCCCGTACCCACAAATTATTCCCCACCATATTCATCAAAAAATAGACAACCCTAATCCCTAAATAAACCTAAACACTGAGTCCTAAAAAACCTAATCCCAAAAAAACAAAAAATCTAAACCCTGAATAATATTCAAACAACACCCAATGGAATCCATCAACCCTTTAGACCAAAAAACACCTCAACCCTTAACCACATAAAACCCTCAACACTCATCCATAAAAATCCCTCAACCATTAGCCCAAAAAACCCTATAAACTCATCCCCCAAAACACACTTCCCACATTTCAAAAAAACACTATAAATTTATCTCCAATATTCGATAGACACTAATCCCCAAAAAACAACAAACCTCAACTCTTAAAAATCGTAAACACTCATAGCCTAAAAACCCACCTCCCTTAGCCCTAAAAAAACTATACCCCCGTCCTAAAAAATCATCAACCCTTATCCCAAAAAACCCACTTCCCTCAGCATGAAAAATTCTAAGATTTAGCACACAAATCCTACAAACTTCATCAAAATATTACAAAACTATAATCCCAAAAAATACCCTCATACCAATAAACCATAATCTGAAAGACCCAAATACCCAAAAACCATTAGCCCCAAAAAACCCTGATCCCTCATCCACAAAAAATGACCCTAAACACTAATCATTAAAAACAATCATCCCTAGGGCCCAAATAACCATCATCACTAAGCCCAAAAAAATCAATCTTGATCTCAAAAAACAATAAACCCTCATCCCTAAAAATCCAACAACAATTATCCCAGAAAATCCAACAACCCATTGTCCCAAAAAAACGCTCAACATTTAACCCCAGAAATCCATAAACCATTATCCAAAAAACCCTCATCCATCATCCCCAAAAAACACTGATGCATCATCCCCCCAAAACACTCAACCCTTATCCAAGAAAAACACTAAAACCTAATCCCAAAACAAACACTAATCCCCCATCCCTAAAAACCATAAACCCTCAGCCTAAAATAACACACAACACTAAAACACTTGACCCTTATCCCTAAAAAATCCCCAATTAATAGCCTAAGAAAACAATCACCAATCAACAACAAAAAACCTCCAATATCACTCCATAAAAAACCTCAACATTCATCCTCATTTACCCTCAACCCCAAACCCTAAAAAACAAGGAAAAGAAATCCCTAAAAACCTTCCACCCTATTCCCAAAAATCCCTAACCACTTATCCCAATGAAACCCTAAACATCATCTTCCAAAAACCTACCACCATTCCAAAAAAAACCTTCAACCCCCATCCCATATAAAACCTCACCACCAAAGAAAAATATAAACCCTCAGACATAAAAAACACTCAAATCTAAGACACTAAAAAACCATCGACCCTAATCACTAAAAAAACCTCAAACCCCAACGAAAAAAAGCATCAATCTTATACCAAAAAATTCCTAAACCCTATAACCCATAAATACCTCAAATATCAGCCTAAAAACCCATAACCCTCTCAATGAAAACCCCTGAACCACCAGCCACATTGAACCCTCAACCCTTACCATAAAAACCCATCAACCCAAAACCCTAAAAAAATCATCAACATTCACCCCTAAAAAAACCACAACACTATTTCATTGAAACCCTTATCTCGTAGCCCCAAAAAACCATCAACCCACTTCCCCAAAAACCATAAACCCTCGTCCAAAAAAAATCCTAAATTGTCTCTCATAAATGGAATTCAACCATAATTCTCCAAAACAATAAACCCTATGCCCCAAAAAACCAATCCACATTGCCCCAAAAAACCGTAAACCAACTCCCCCCAAATACATATACCATCATCCCCCATAAAAACTTAATCCCCGACCTAGAATATGTAACTCTTATGAAATAGAAAACCATAATCACATATCCCAAAAATAATATACCCCCTTAGACAGAAAACAGTAATCCCTTAAACACAAAAAATTTTAAACCCTCAGACCAAAAAACCATTAATCCTCAGTCTTAAAAACCCAAAACCCTCATTCACATAAAAAATACCCCACAATCCCAAATAAATACAAGAAACTCTAACCCAAAAATTCATAAACCTTCATTGTAAAAAAATGAATACATAGCCCCAATAAAATCTAAGCCACCAACCCTAAAAAGTCCCTCAACCCTAAACTCCCCCAAAACTGTCAACTCTCAGCTCTAAAAATATGTCATCACTCAGCCCAAAAAAAATTAGTTAACAATCATCCCCAAAACCTCTAATATCTTATATATTAAAAACTGTTGACACATACTCTAAAAAATTATCAACCCCCATCCCCAAAAAACCCTGAACCCGCAGTCCCAAAAAAAATTCAAACCACATCTTAAAAAACCGTGAAATCATAACACAAAAACAAAAAAACACTCAGCCAGAAAGAAACTATTGATGTTTTCAAAAAATACATGAAACCATATCTACAAAAAAAACTAGAAACACCATTAAAAAAATACTTAACCCACATACCACAAAAGAAACTATAACCCTCATCCCCCAAATACCATAAAACCTCACCCTCAAAAATCCATGAATCCCCATCCCCCAAAAACCCTATTCCCTAATACCCAAAATCACATAACATGAGACCCAAAATACCTGGAATGCCCATCCCAAAAAATCTATTAACCCTCAATCCTAAAAAGACATTAACCCCCTTTCCAATATAAGAACCTTATGTCATAAAAATCTTAGAACCTTGAGACAATAAAAACTAACAACCCAATTTTTCGTATGAACCTTAACCTATAACTGCCAAAAAACACTGAGCCATCATCTCAGAAAACCCTGAACCCCTTTTCCTAGAATCCATGAACCCTCATCAGCAAAAACCAAAATCCTATACCCTGAGAAATTATTAAACCCATTGTTCTAAAAATCCCTAAACCATTTGTTGGGAAAAAACTGAACCCTCAACCCCAAAAATAACATGAACCCTCATACTCAAAATACACTCAACCCTCACCCACAAAAAAACACTGAATCATCAACCATATAAAACCCTAAACCACCATTCTCAAAAACCCGAAACCCTCATCCTCATAAAACCCTATACTCATATCCCCAAAAAAATATGAACCCTCATACCTAAAAAACCTAAACCCACATCCCAAAAAACCTGAGACCCTCATACATAAAAACCATCAGCTCTTGTCCTCAAAACCCCTGAACCCTCAACCCCAAATACCAACAACCCTCATCCCAAAAAACCCTCAACACTTAGGATGAAAAAACCATGAACCTGCTGCCCCAAAAACCCCAAACCCTCGTAATAAAATACTACACCCTCATCACAAAAAATTCCACAAATCTTCATCCCAAAAATCCCTAAACCGTCATCCCCCAAAAAGCATGAACTATTAGACATAAAAAAATCCAAAACACTCAACCCATAAAAACCCTGAACCCTCATCCTCAAATAACACTAAATACTCATACCCATAGAACTCTATATCCTCAACCCAAAAAACCCTGAAACCCTAATCCCCTGAAATCTATAAAAACTCAACCCCAAAAAACCCTAACCTATCAACCCCAGAAAAAAGTAATCCCTAGGGTAGGGAAAAACCTAAACCCTCTACCCCAATAAACCTAAACCCTCACCCTAATAACTCTCATTCCTCATCCCCCATAAAAACTATTCCCAAATCCCTTGAATACCCTAAATTCAGTGTCATATAATTCACCATACCCTCAAATCCAGTAAAACATGTGTCTATATCCCCAAAATACTTTGATCCCTCAGTACTAGAAAACCCTAAACATTAACCCCATAAAACAAAAGACCATAATCCCCATAAAAACATAACCTTAAATCTTGGAAAACATTAAACCCTCATCACTACAAAAATCTAAACCATAGTACCCAATAAATCGTAATCCCACATCCCTAAAAACCCACAAATCGTCATCACAATAAACCCGAAATACTCAACCCCCAGAACAGTAAAACCGGATCCATAAAAAAATTTAATCCATTAGACCGTAAATACCATATAACCACATCCCAAAAAAACTAAACCCTCATCCCCAAATATACCCAAAATCACATCCCCCAAAAACATATATCATCATCCACAACAAACTCTAATAACACATCCCCAAGGAATGTTTAACCCTTATCTCTAATAAACCCTAAAAAATCTTCCCCAAAAACCAATACACAGTCAGTACTAAAAGTCATTAAAATGTTCTCCTAAAAACACTATCCCCATCCCAAAAACAATTAACCCCTAATCCAAAAATATCCATAAACCCTATGCCCTATAAAACCCTAAACCCTTAGCCCCAAAAAACCATAAACCCTCAATACAAAAAAACTCTCTACCCACATCCCCAAAAACCTCGCCTTCAAAAATTTCTAAACACTTAGCTCCAAAAACACTCACCCCTAGAAAATACATTATCACTAATGACAAAAAATACCTAAACTCTTATCACCAAAAAAAACATTGATACGTTAGCCCTAGAAAAAACTTAAACTCAATCTTATAAAAACCTAAACTATCATAAATAGAAAAACATAAACATTAATACTTATAAATACTAAATCTGCATCAATAAAAAACCCTAAAACATCATCCTCATTAAACCATAAATACTCATTCTTAGATAACCCAAAAAACTCATCCCTAAATCCTCATCCCCAGATAACCTTAAACGGTTAGCACCAGTTACCCAAAAACCTCACCAGAAAACAATAAACCCTATTCTTCATAAAACCCCATATCCTCATTCCCAAAATACCATAAACCCCCATTCCTATAAAACCTTAAACCCTTGACCAATATAGACCGTAAATCCATAGAACTGAAAAATCATAAATAATCTACCCCATCTATCCATAAAATATAAATCCTAAAAAACTCTAAACCAAAGGCCCTTGAGAACAAAGAGAACTCATCCATATATATATTTGGTAACTCATCCTTCAAAAACCATAAACCCTAAGTCCAAGAAAACCTATAATGAGTAGCCCAAAAAATCCTGAACCCTTAGTGCTAGAAAATCCTAAACCCATAGCCCTATAAAACCCACATCCCCATCCCAAAAACATCCTCTACACTCAATCCCATAAATCCTTCAAACCTTTTCCTCAGAAAATAATAAAACCTCAGTCCTAAAAAACCTGGAACCCTCATCCCTGGTATGACCAAAACCATCAGCCCTAAATAACGATGAACCCTCATCCCCATAAATCACTAAACCCCTAGCCATAGAAAAATAAATAATTGAAAACCCAAAAAATACTTGACCTCATCCCCAAAAAACACTGACCCTTGGCCATAAAAAACCATGAGGCGTCATCCCTAGAAGACCGTGAACTCCAGCCCATGAAATCCCTGATCACTCACACACAAGAAGCCCTCAATCTTGGTCCTCAGAGGAACTTGAACCCTTAGTCCTGAATAATGATGAACCCTCAAACCTAGAATTCTTTGATCCCTCTAACCTCTATGACCAGGAACTGTCAGTCCCTGATAATCCAGAACTTATTGCCCCAAAAAACACTAAACTCCTAGATCTATAATACCATAATCCCACATCCCAAGAAAAACATGAACTATCAATCCTGGAAAATATTAGTTCTCATCCCCAAAAAGCACTCATCCCTCATCCCCCAAAAAACATTATCCCTCAACCCAGAAAACCCTGAACCCTATTCCCCAACAAACCTGAAATCCTCATCCTCAAAAAACCCAAAACCCTCCATATGAAAAAACATGTATCCCTCAAACCCAAAAAACCCCATAATTGCAAAACCTAGTAAGCACATAAATCTTCACCCCATAAAAACCTAAACCCATTCCAAATAAAATCTTATTCTACCATACCAAAAAACCCTAAACCCATAGTCCTAAAAAACCCCCAAAGCCTCATCCCTAGAAAACCCAATACCCTCACCCCCAAAAAACACTGAACCCTCATACCAAAACACCTTGAACCCTCATCCCTAGAAAACCCAAAACCCTCAGCCCCAATAACCCTAAACCCTATTCCCTAGAAAACAACAAACACTTACACCTTCAAAACCCTCAATAGTCAGCAGTATAAAACCCTAAACCATCAGCCCCCAAAAACCAAAATACTTATTCAAAAAAATAACAAAACATTATCCCAAGAAAATAATAAAACCTCACCCCAGAAAACCATAAATCATTATCCCCTAAAAACCATAACTTCACTTCCCCTGAAAAAACTAAATCCTTGGTCCTATAATACCCTTAACACAGAACCATAGAAAATTGTTAACCATCATCCATAGAAAACCCTAAATCCTCATCCATAGGAAAACCAGTACTCATATACCCATGAAATCCTAAACCCACATCCCTAGAATAACCTATAATGTAAACCCAAAAAACACTAAACACTTTTCCCTAGAAAACACAAACCCTTATATATAAGAAAATCCCAAAACCTCAAACCTAGAAAACCCTAAAAAATCATCCATTGAAAACACTAAACCCTCATCCCTAGAAAAACCCAAACAATCATCCCCATAAATCCTTAAACCCTCTTCCCCAGAAATCCATAATACTTCATACCCATGAAACCCAAAACCATTATCCCCAAAACATCAATTCCCTCAGTCCTAGAAAAACCTAAACCCTAATCCCAAAAATACCTATAACCTGAGCCTTGGAAATCCCTAATCCATTAATCCCACAAAACTATAAACCCTTATCCCTAAATTATAATCCCTCAACCCCCCAAAACACAAAACCCTAAACCCTATATAACCCTGAAACCATACAACCAAAAATCATATAACATCATCTATATAAATACCCAAACCCTCTCCTCTAGAAGACTGTAAACTATCATCCAATGAAAACCATAATCCCTAATACCTAAAAAAACCTAAATCTTTACACATCAAAATCCCTAATCCTTAAATGCATATAACCCAACACTATCATTGAATAAAGTTCTTAATCCCTCATAAACAAAAAACCATAAATCCTCATTCTAATAAAACTGTAAATCCTTATTCTCTAAAAACCCAAAACCCTTAGTCCAAGAATACCTGAAACCCTCATCTCCAAAAAATTAGAAACCCTCATCCCTAGAAAATCATAAACCCTCTTTCCCAAATTACCATTAAAATTATTACCCCAAAAATACTAAACTCACATCCATAAATAACCCATATTCCTAAGGATTATAAAACCCTATCCATTTACGCCCAAAAAAACATAAACCTCAAACCCACAAAAACCTAATCCCACATCCCCAAAAAACACTAATCACTTAGTGAAGGGATATCATAAACCCTAATCCCTAGAAAACTCTAAATTCTAAGCCCCGAAAAACCCTATTCTCTCATCCCGAGATATCTCGTATACCCACAACAAGAAAAACCCCTAACTGTTCATCACTAGCAAATACTAAAACCTCATCCCCAAAACCCTTAAACCTTAACCTTAAAAAACCCTAACCCACATCCCTAGAAAAAACTACACCCTCATCCCAAAAATAAATATAATCTCTTATTTAGAAAACCAAAAACCGTCATCTCCAAAAATCCGTAAATTCCCATTCCCACAATCCCCTGACCCAAATCCCTACAAATATTCAAACCCTCAACCCTAAAACACCAAAAATCCTCATCACCAAAAAACATAATCATTCAACCCTAGATATCCCAAAACCCTTACTGAAATAAATATCTAAACCATCATCCCTATGAAAATATAAACATTTTACCATAGAATACCTTAAACCCTCACCATAGAAAACCCAAAACCCAAAACCCAAAACCCTCAACCCCAAGACCCTAAAAATTATTCCCATGAAAACATAATCCATAATCCACTAATAATCATAAACCCTCATCCCCATAATAAACTAAACCCTCAGCAACAAATAACCTTAAACCCACATTTTATAAAAAAACAAAACCATCATCCCCAGAAAACCCTAAAACCTCTTCCCCTAAAAAATATAAACTACCATCTAAATAAAATCTTAAACCCTTGTACTAATAAACACAAATATATCATCCCTATAAATCCAAGAAATTCATCCCAAAAAATCATTAAACCCCCATCCCCAAAAAAACTATAAACACTCAACCATAGAAAACCATCAACCCTTAAACCAAGAATTCCCTAAACCCGCATCCCTATGAAACCCTAGACCCTTATCACCAAAACACCTAAACCCTTATCCACAAAAATCCGTAGAACCTCAATCCCAAAAAAACCTAGACCATAATCCCCCAAAACCCAAAAACATCAATCCTAGAAAATTACTAAAATCTTGTCCCCAAAAAATCCTACACCTTCATCCCCAATAAACCCTAATCAACCAGCCTCCAAAAACAACAAATCCTCAACCCCAAAAAACCCTAATCCCTAAGAAAAAAAATGACAAATCATCAGCCCCAAAAAACGTGAAAAGTTATCCCAAAATCCACTAAACCATTAAACCAAAAAAACCATAAACCAACAGCCCTCATAAGCTTTATAACGTTATCCTTAATAAATACAACACCCTTTTCCCCTAAAAACCCATAAAACCTTATCCCCCAAAAAACACCAATACCTTAACCCCTAAACCCTCAACCCTTAGAAGAAAAACACCCCAAACCCTATTCCCAAGGTAACAAAAACTCTCATCCCAAGATCACTAAAACCTTCATCCCAAGGAAACCTTAAACACTCATTACTAGAAAACCCCAAACCCACATCCCCTTAACACCCCAAATCCTTGGCCCTAGAAAACCCATAACCCTCTTCTCCAAAAAAATAAAAAACCCAATGCCCCAGAAATCATTAATTACCAAGCCCCAAAAACCCAAACCCTTATCTCTAGAAAAGGCCAAACCCTCCATCCTTGATAATCCCAAACCCTCAGCCCCATAAGACACTTAACCCTTATCCATATAAAACCCTAAACCCCCATCCCTAGATTTCCATAATACCCATAAACCCATAAACCCTCAATAAAAAAATAATTATAAACCATATTCCATATAAAACGCTAATCCCTCCCACCTAAAAAACTATGTGCCCTTATCCATAGAAAACCCTAAACCCATAGACATAGAAAACCATAAACCAATATCCTTATAAAACCTTAATCATTGAGCCCTAATAAACCCAAAACCATTATCCCCAGAAATAAATAATCCCATAGCCTCATTAAAACATAAACCATGATCCCCATAAAACCCAATACTCTCCACCTTAGAAAATATTAATCCCTCATCTAATGAAAACCATAAACCTCAACACCATAAAACCCTAAACCCTCATCACAATAAAATCCTAAATAACATCCCAATAAAACCTTATACCCTTATCCCCTAATGACCCTTACTAGTTATCCCAATAAATACCTAAGCCCTATGCCCTAAGAAATCCTAAACACCCTTCCTATGAAATCACTAAACCCTATGCCCCAGAAAAACCAAAACCATTAGTCTAGAAAACCATATACCCTCAAACCAAAAAACAATAAACCCTCATCCCCATAAAACAATAATAACGCATCCCTAGAAAACCCAAAAACATCATTCCTAAAGACCCTTATAACCTTAGTATTAGAAATCTATAATATCATTTCACTAGAAAACAGTAAACCCTCATTTTTCAAAAAACAATGACCAAAAACCCTGGAAAACCTTAAGTAGTCAGCACTAGAAACCCCTAAACCATCAACCCTAGAAAATTCTAAAACCTCATCTTAAAAACCTTAACCCTCATCCCCCCTAAACCTGAAACCATCATAAAAAACCTAATCCTTGACCGTAAAAAACTATAATACTCAACCAAAAAAACCTAAACCCCGAACCCAAAAAACTCTAAATCCTCGTCTATGGGAAACCGTAATCACTAAAGCCCAAAAAAACCCGAAAAACTATTCCTTAAAAAATCCTAAAACCTCATCCCCAATAAACCAAAAGATTTCATCCCAAAACCCCCTATATTATTAGTACTAAAATAATATAAAACATTTACCAAAAAAACTGTAAACGATCGACCCAAAAATTATTTAAACCCCCATCCCCAAAAACACTAAAATGCCTAAAAACCTCTAAACACTCACCCCTGAAATAAAATAATCCATCATAAAAAATATACCCCCATCCCCAAAAAACCAATTTCGTAATGTATAAAAACACCATAAAATACCATCCCCAAATACCCATATACCTATCTCCACACAAAAAACATAAATCCTCCCCCCAAAAATCATAAACCCTCATCCCTAAAAAACCCTAAACCCTCAGCCCCAAAAATCCCAAAAAACCTCATCCCCAAAACAACATTATCTTTCATCCCCCACCCAAACAATAAACACTCAACCCCAATTTCCCTAAACTTTCATTCCACAAAAACTAAAAACATATAGAAAAAATAACTAAAAAACCCATGCCCAAAAAACCCGAAACCCCCATCCCCAGAAAACGGTAAACCATGAGTCCCAAAGAAACCTAATACATTATCCCACCAAATACATAAACCCTAATCCCTAAAATATCCTTAATAAAAATCCCCGAAAACCCTATACCCTCATCCCCTTAAAAATCTAAAACATGTAACCCATGAAAACTCGATTCCTTCAACCCCACAAACCCTAAAACAACATACCTAAAAAACAACAAATCTTAAACCTCAAAAAACACAAACACGTAGCCCCGATAACACCAAAAGCCTTAGCACCAAAAAAACCTAAACACTCCTCCAAAAAACACTACACACTTAGTCACAAAAGACCTAACCCATGTGACCCAAAAAACCAAAACCCTCTACCTTAAAAACCCCAACACATTTGTCCCAAAAAATTCCTGAAACCATCAACACAAAAAGACCCCTGAATATTTCCATTAAAAAACTCAAACACTCAACAACAACAAACCCTAAATCCTCATCCCTAGAAAATCCCAAACCCTCAGCCCCAAATTATCCCAATCCTTCATCGTCAAAAAACCCTAAACCCTCATCCCACAAATATTCTTACCCTCATCCGTAAATAGTTTAAACCTTGAGGCCCAATAAATATAAAACATGAAAACCAAAAAAACCCCCAAAAAATAATCCAAAAATAACCCAAAAACTTTATTATATCATACATTAAGGAAAAATATAATAGATGGGGGGGAGTGAATAGTTGTTTTCAATATTCAAAAAATTTTAATCACCTTTATTAATTATGGAATTTATTTTGTGTGATGTGTTTAATATATGAACTTTATTAAAATTATAAAAAACCAAAATAGACATTATAGTAGTTAAAATCACAGTGATCCATGTCCAAAAATCATCCTTGTCTACTCTGTTAGGTTATTAGTGCCCACAAAGAACTCAATTTTATGGGTTTAATATCCATTTTCACAATCATCCTTTTACAATACCTTGAGGTATAACTATGATTTTTTATAAAATGATTGTCCTACATAAGGCCATTATTATTTTTCAATTTAAAAACCCAATCAAAACATTTAGGAGGTATACTAACCAATAGATAGATGTAATACTATTTGGAAAAAGAAGAAAACGAATATAACAATTATAAAAAATAATGAAAAGATAAAATGTATAAAACCTGAATACATTGAAATCTAGTGGAAGATTAAAATATGATTAATATATTAAAGCTCAGTGATCCTTGATCCCATCAATGGAAGAAGTTTGAACATTGAATTTAATCTATGATCATAGAATATAAATCGAAGTCATGGGTGTTCTTGATTGTACAAGATGGATAATTCTGTAACACACATTGTGCATCAAATAAATATATGAGGATTATTTAATCACTTGATCACATGGAAAAAAACTATTCCAACATCATCATTATAACAATAGTAATTGTGGTGAATCTACATATCTAATAACATATATTCAAAAGTTAGTGAATAAAAAACATAAAAAAATTAATTTCCTTTAATTTAAAATAATGAGATATATATTAAATAATTTTCACACACAATAATTCTACATGTAATAAAAAAATAATGTTCACATTATAATTGGTAGTAAAAATTTGTATATTACACATTAATAATTCAATAGAAAATTTATGAATAATATTTTATTTTAAAAATATTAAAATTAATAAAATCATTTTGTTGTATAATACTAGGGTATAATATATTACATGTGTGTAATATACTTAAAATATGGTCAAAATTATTTTTTTAAACCATGTAAATAGTATTTTTATAAAAAAATAAGAAATGATTATTTAAATAAAATATATTTTAGTTGCATCAAAAAAAATTAATACCCACTATATTTATAATTAATATTTAAAAATGTGGTATATACAAATAAAATACTTGTTGATAGTAAGGTTTTTTACCGCTGACATACTATCATCCGGAAAAATTATGTGTTCCACCATTTTTATTGGTTAGTAGTCATAAAAAGTAGCATATGAGGAAGCTATTGTCACAGAAATAGGGATACCAATTTGAAAAGATTATACTGTACCTTGTATCATGAGAAGTCATGGGAGATACCCTCGATCTGAACTACTACCATTGTCTATGGTAGTTGCATTGGCATCTAACTAAATTGGATTGGCGAAGGAGTGTTGATGAACTAGTTGAGAGGGCCTAGAGAGGATGATAAATATTAAGGAGAGCTGATGATGCAAGTCACATAAGGATTCTCATATGATTACTGTAGTACATTCATGTAATGGGAAATGTGGATATCAAAATAAAACATTACATTAAAAAGAAAAATTCCTCCCTATATTTGATATTTATCAAAATGGAAAATGAAATTATATTTATAATTTATTCTCCCTCAAATGTGATACTAAAAACCTAGTATTAAGATGGTAGATCATTTTAATTAAAAATAATTTTTAATAAGATTATGTATGAATAAAGATCTTTAAATTGATGTGAATATAAAAAAATCATTTATTATGATTTGAAACATGAAGAAACATATTTCAGTTAATAGATAATCAAAATAATATACTCCTTAAAAAAGAAATCCACTAATCATTTATCAATTATATACAAAAAAACTCCCCATTAGTTTAAGAATGTTACATAACTATAAATTTTTTTTATTAATTCATATTTCATTGCCATTACTATTTGAAACACAATAATTAATGAATTAAATTTAAATTATTTCAAATTAATTACTCAATATTAAAATTTTATCTTAATATCATGAATAGGGAATAACATTACATAAATCAACACTTTAAACATCATATCATTTTTGAAACAAATAAAGTCTTAAATAATATAAAATTTAATGAATTATTAATTTAAGTATCAATAAAAATATCCCTATATTATAAGTGTTAAATATTGTATTTCAACCACCATAACTAACAAACAGTTTAGATTAATAATTAGATAACTAATTTAGAAATTAAAACATTACATTTCAGTCACTAAATAAAAAATGGGTTATCAGATGATTCTTAACATAATATATGTCCATTCGTAAAATTAAAAATAGTCAATGAAATTTATTCCAAATAGACTAATAAACATTGAATTTTTTATATAATAAATGTTTAAACAATAGTTTAAAACATACATAATGGTAAATTAATTGATTAAACAAACATGGAGAAACACCCATTAAATTCACACTTATATGAAATAAAAATAAAGATATCAAAACCATTTTAAAAAACAATAATAAAATTTCCCTAACATATGAAACTACACATCAAAACTAAATAATATACATCATTATTAATTTCCAAAACAAAATATAATTTATTGTTTCATGTTTAATAATCAAGAAATTTTAATAACTCCAAAAAGATGTTAGATAATTTTTATACCCACATACCAGATTATATTATTGTAGATAGTTTTTATGATGCCTGAAAAAGAATACTTACTTGGGAATGGTGACAATATTTGTTCTAAACGGATTTGAGGGAGATAATTTAGTAACCCATGATATCTTAGATTCAACCAAATTCATAGAAGGTCCATTTTACACCCAAAATGATTTCAAACATCTGTTATTGGCTAATTCTGAAACTACATTATTAGATAAAATAGTTTTAGTATGACCAATATACTTTGTAACTATTATCAATCATTTATTGGCATGATTCCTTTACATTATATATTTCAAATCATGTTATAGTAGAAATACAATCTTGTAAAAATTTTAAAAAATTAAGATTATTTATGTTTGCTGAAAAGATATTATTACCAGAACCATTCTTGTTATATTTTTTTCATCGTACATTTCTATTTTATCATAATTCTAATTTCCATGAAAAAATTAAGATAAGGTTTCCCAAAGATTAAAATCTTATTCTATAAATTCTGTATTCAATTTTTGAATAGATTTTAAATCAGAATAGTCTTTTCTATTAGACGAAAAACCTATTTTTATCAGTTTTGTAGTTTCTTACATATAATTATTATATACATTTTCAACATTAGTTGGATATTATAAAATTGAAATAAATTTACTTTCATGATATTTATCATTTTATTTAAAAAATATGTTTATTCCATATTTTATTCTATATGTTTTAATATCACATAATCAATTTTCATTTTTGATTCAAAATTATAGGAATCAACCATATTCAGATTTTGATATTCCCTTTTCCATTTTTATTTTCATTTACCAACCTATCATTTATATTTGTAAGTTTAATTTATTTCTCTGTAATCTTGAAATTATCATTCATTTATCCATCATTTTCTTTATAAATCAATTTTACTATAGTATTTATAGAATAAAAATCAGAACAAGAATGAAAATTGGTTTCTTTTTTCGTCATATGATATTTTATTATGTTCTACATTATCATGAGTAATTACTAGTGTAAATAATGAATCAATTACCTCACATGGATAAACCATTTGATCCAGATTACCTTTTTCAATTACAGATCCTATGTCCCCACTTGAATCAGAACCATTAGTGTCATTCAATGCTTAAAAAAATAATTTTTTTTCTTTGATCAATTTTGAAATTATTTATGTGATTGAGTTTGGGGAAATTAGTCCTAAAATAAATTTATTCACCTACTCATAACATAGTAATTTTGAAACATCATTATTCTTACTTGGATTTTGTTTCATGTATTCTTCTTCATTACTCCTACAAAACTATCTCTTTCAATAATTGTTTTTCATAAATTTAAAATTAAAATTTATGTCGTGATATATCTCTTTGTAAAATTCTAGGAAAAAGTATTTATAAGTGATATAAATTTAATAAATATTAGACATAAAATATATATGTTTCCCCTTCAATTTCTTCTCATTATAATTTTTTTCCACTCTGACTCATACTGCATCAAAGAGCATATTATTTAACCGAAAGAGTAATTCTTAAAATTATTACATTCATGGATGGCCATATTCATTTAATGATGTATTTAATAACAATCTCTATGTAAAATTTCAAATTTACTTGTGTTGTCACATAATTCACCACGGAAATTCATAATATTGGAAAAACTTGTAAAACCATAGAACATCTAGTTAAATGACTCTTCTTCTCCCATCATGGAGTCATGGTATTATTCTCATAGCTTTCCTAACATTTTTCATTTAATCATTTTAGTTCCATAGTGAGTTAATCAAAGGGTTATATATTTTTCATCAGATTTTTTACATGATGAAACATGGATATTTACAATTCTACTTATAGAACAACAAAAAATAGTGATATCTTCATAATTCTAGATATAGATTACTATATCATTAGAAACTAGTGTTTTATGGAAAGGTTTGGGTTTTTCTTATGATTTCTCCATAATTTTCTAATGATACAAACTCAACTATCATATTTAGGATTCTATTTAATATTTATAGTATTCAACGTCAATCCCATAGAATATAGAGTGATTTTTTGGAATCAATCAATAATGGGAATTGAATCCTTCCATAATATAAAACTAACAATAATTACTTAAACGGTTTCTTCTAGGATGATCGGGATAGTGAAATTGTTGCAAATAAAAAATAAAATTGCATTTATAAGAAATAAACTGTCAATGATGATAAAAAATAAGATACTAGGATCTGATACTAATTTTTGGATGGTACATTATGGAAAAATGCACTATATTTGTAGGGTGAATAGTCGTTTAATTTTTTTTTTATCAAAAATCAATCAAAATTAAATAATTAAAAAATTGATAGTGAGTGATGTGTTCAATATATAAAAGGAAATAGAGAAAATATTTTCCAATATTTTTTATAGTTGTTCAGATCACCGATATCCTATTCCACTCCTAAACCTTCAATACTCAGCAGGAGTACTTTAAGACACTATTAAATCAGATATTGTGGTGTGATATCATGTTATAGACACTTCCTATTTTAATACCAAGAGGCACAACCCATACTTTTTATAGGTGTTTCATCCTAATTGGGACCTATACTATTTTCTATAGTACCAACAAAATAATTCATTTTTTGGTGGCATAATCAACTTGAAAACCTGATTTTTATTAGAAAAAGTAAAAACCTACTATAATAATTTTAGATAAATTAGGAAATGATAAAACAAATGAAAATTAGAATAATAAAAAAATTATAAGTTGAAACAAAAATTTAGAAAATGAAGAATCTAGATTACCTTTGGTCACATCAATGGAATAAGGTCTAACTTTGAAGTTCCTATAAGATCGTAGAAATAAAGTCCTAGTATTTATCCATTTTATATGAAACAAAATTGTATAACCCGCATTGTTCATAGAATAAATATTTTTTAGATTTTTTAATTCACTGATCATATGAAGTTAGACTAATCCTACATCATCATGGAACCAAATATATTCAAGGTGCAACTAAATATCCAGTCACTAGAAGTCAAAAGTTATGAAATAGAAGTACACTAAATAATTTCATTATTTTTAATTTTATATTATCAGCTGAAAATCAAATAATTTTCACAGACATTAATTCCTTATTAAATGAAATAAAAAATCTTCCACTATGATCAATAGTAAAAATGACTATATTTCACATTAATAAAACAATTAAAAATATGTGAAAAAAATTTCATTTAAATAAAATATTTAATTCCATTTGGATAGTGTGATCTATACTATGTGTGCGTAATATACAACATGTATGAAATACACATAAAATATGATAAAAATAATTTTTCATGAATATATATATATATTAATATATTCTGGAAACATTCAATAAATTTATATTTAAAGATAATATATTCAACTAAATAAAATATAATAATACCAACTGTATTTTTATAATAATATATCAACTGATGGTATTTGAAAATAAGTCACACGGAAGTTCAAATATGTTTCTACCGCTGACATGCTACCCTCATGAAAATTTAGGTATGGTACTATTTTGATGGATAACAACCATGAATAAAATTTTCTGGAGATGATACTATCCCCAAAATAGATCTACTACCATGATGAGATGTTGCTTTCATAATTTCTATGAGATCATAAGGGATCTAAAGTTGATCTGACCTGCTACCATTATGGACGATAGATGATAGTATCATTACTACACTTAAAACTATTGTAATTTATAATGATGGCGCTACTATAGATGTGGGTTTTAGGTAATTTTATTACTGTTGTTGGGAAACTAGTTCAGAAGTTCTACTATGAAGGAGGAAACTGTCGTTCCTCACACCTACCATCGTAGGAGAGGAAGAGAGCTATTATTACAATTTTGTACATCCTATTGTCTTTGTGGAAGTGAAACTATAATTGATTCTTAAATATATTCCATAAAAGACAAATGATATGTCCGGTTACCATAGTATCATATGATAAAATGAATGAAGAACCACTGATGATGGTAGATGAAATAGTAGTTGAATCATAGAAAGTGAAACGCTGGATGGGTGAAGAATTCGACAAGCATCGATAGTGGATTCTACTACCCTCGTCGATGGTAACTTTTATTACCGTCATAGAAGAAGGTGATATTATACATGTGGTTACCATCAGATGAGGTGATGAAGCATGGGGGCCAATAGTCCAAGCGTTTATAGTAATATTTTCAAGAAGATTTATGATTTACACTAGTGTTGTCGAAGCAGGTGTCATGCTTGGTAAATCCATTGGGTGCTTATTCACTAAAATTCATGATCATTGCGGTGACATTGGTGTCATTTTGAATAAGTTCATCAAAGGATAACTACAAAATATTTCAACTAGAGTATGTGAGGATGAACTTGATAAGGGTGAGTTTTCATTTTAAGTCATGTGAGGAAGCTCATATGAATGAAGGGGCACTATCAGGCAAGCATAAATTAGTGATTTTGATGATGCATGTATATAGGATCCAATGAAACTCGACTATGTATGATGTAATCAATACTATATTATACATGTATAATATATATAAGTATAATAATATTTGTTTAAAAAAATGAATATATATATATATATATTTATATTTATATATTTAAATAAATATATATATTTTTATATTTACAAACTATGTATTTTTATGAAATATACAATTATGAAAAAAAATTAAATTTAAAAATTTATAAAATATTTATAAAATATATTTAAATACTATAATAATAAAAAATGAAACCTAATATAAGAAATATAATATTATATAATATATATAAAGTTGAAATTCGATTCTTATAAAAAAATATTGTATGTTTTCAAAATATTATGAATGAATTTTTATATAATTTGATAAAATAATACAAGAAATATGAAAAATGATTATCTTAAATAGGAAAATAAATATATGTCAATTAAAAAGATAGAATTTATAAAAGTTAAAAAAAATATTTAATGTAATTAAACATAAACTCAAGAAACATATATTTTTTTAAAAATAATGATTAACAAATATAATATTTTCAATAATGTATTTTAAATAATGGGAATTAATACTAATATTTAATTGATGATTTCCACATTATATTTCAATTAATAAGAAAAATTAAATAAAAATTAAATTCCTAACACTAATGACTATCATGTGAAAAATTACCACAATCCCACATTCCTATATAACCCAATATATTAGGAATAATAAAACACAACCCAATAATCCCTAAAAGACCCCATACCCTAATCTCTATAAAACGAAAGCACTTATCCACATGAAAACCAAATCTATCTACCAAAAAATCCCCAATCTATCATCTGCATCAAAGTCTATACTCTTAACCCACAAAAACCACAAACTCAATTCCCCAACAGACCCTAAACACCCTGACACAAAAAAATTAAACCCTCATCCCCCAAAATACATATACCCTCAGTCCAGGAAAACACTAAAACCTCAACACCAAATAACCCAAAACCTTATTCCCTAGACAACAGTAAATGATCATCCACAAAAAATTATAATGATTTGACCCCAAAAAACACAAACACTCTACCCATGAAAACCCTAATCCGCCAGTCCCAAAACACATAAACCCTCAGCCCCAAAAAACACTAAACACGCATCCAAAAAAACAAAGCCCTCAACCCTAAAAAACACTAATCTCTCATAAAAAAAACAATCATCCCCAAAACATCCTAAACAATGGTCCCTAAATAACCCTGAACCCTCTACCACTATATTTCATAAACATTGACCTCAAAAAAACCATAAATAGTCCGCCTAAGAAAATAACAAATCCCTCAGCCTTAAAAATCTCTGAACTATCATCGGTAAAAAACCCTAATCTTTAACCCCCAAAAATCCTAAACCCTTTCCCCAAAACCCATAAACAACCAAAACCTATCACACCTAAACCCTAACCCTAAAATATCTTTGAAATTTGTTATCAAAATAAAAAAATATCATCCAAAAAAACAATACCCTCATCCACAAATTTTCTTATACCTTATCCCCGTAAAGCCCTAAACCCTCAACCGCACGATAATGAAACTAAACCCTATGTTTGAAAAACCCATAAATCCTCACCCTAGAGAACCCTAACTCTAAACCTAATGAAACCCAAAACCCATGTCCCCAAAAAAATACCAACAAATATCCCCAAAAAACACTTAAACCATTGACACAACAGTACCAAACCCTTATCCCCAAAAAAACATTAAACCCCTAATACCAAAAAATATAAAACCTTGACCACAAATAAAAATTGAACCCACTACCCCCAAATAACCCTAATCCCTTAACACCAAAAATTACTGAAACAATTATCCCCAGAAAACACTATACACTCTGCCTAAAAAATTGTAATGCCTCATCCCTAGAAATCTCTAAACCCTTTATGCCAAGAAACCCTAAAATATTTCCCCAAAATCCCCTAAACCATCTTCCCCCATAACCTTAAATACACATCCAAAAAAAGCCTAAACCCATGGATCAAAAAAAACCCTAAAAACAAAGAACTTCAAATTCCTAAACTGACTTCTATAAGAAACCCTAAAACCTCACACCCAAAAAACCATTAGCATTTTTCCTTAAAACTATAAATAACTAACTACCAAGAATATATAAAACCACTACCCTAGAAAAACAAATCCTTCATCCCCAAAAAACCTTATTCCCTCAACCCAAAAGAAATATAAAACCCTTAGCCTGAAAAAATGCTCAACCCTTTGACAAAAAAACTGTAAACCCCTAGCCCAAAACACTAAACACACAGCCTTAAAAAAACAAGAAACCCTGATCCCCAAAACGCCCTAAACTGTCAATAAACCAAAACGCTAAACAAATAACCCAGAAAACCATAAATTTCCATCCCTACGAATCCCTAAACCATCATCCTCAAGAAACCCTTAATGATTAGCCCCAAAAACCCAGAATGATGAGATCATTAAAATTTGAAATCATCAACAAAATAAAAACAAAACCCTTAGACACTAAAAACATAAAACCCTCAAAAACTAGAATCCCTAATTCATCATCTACCAATAGAGCCTAAAGTTATAACCCCAAAAAATCTTTATACTACAAACCTATGAAAATCATATTCCCTTACTAGAAAAAAACCCTAAAATGTTGGCCCTAGAATATAGTGAACCCTCGCTATCAAAAATCCCTGAACTCATTTCCACAAAAAACCCCGAACCCTCAACTACAAAAAACATTAATCCAATGTACCTCAAAAAACGAAAACTATCAACCACTAAAACCTTAAAACATATTCCACAAAAAACCATAAACCCCCATCCACAAAAAAACCCAAAACCCATAGACCTATATAACCCCAAACTCAGCACCCAAAAACCCTATACCGATGGTCCCAAAAATCAAAAAACCATCACCCCAAGAAAACACTAATCCAATTTCCCTACAAATAATAAAAAATATGCCCCAAAAATAATAAACCCACAAATCCCAAAAATACCTATACCCTAGGCCCCAAAACCACTACACCATAAGATAAAAAAACCCTAAGCCCTCATCACCAAAATAAACCTACACCCTCCACCCTAGAAAACCCTAAACACTCTAACAAAAATACCAAAAAATAGTCATCCTAAATAATCATTAAACTCTCATACAAAAAAAACCATAAACCATTAGTATAAAGAAATACTATATCCATCACCGCTAAAAACATTAATCCATGATCCTGAAAAATATATAAACGCATGCCATTAAAACCCTAAAATCATATCCTTGAAAAACCATAATGCCATATCTGAATATTACATTATCCCTCAACCTTAAAATACCTTAAACCCATAGCTCCAAAACCCAAAATACTATGGCTAAAAAAACCTAAACACTCTACCCCACAAAACTGTCATCCCACAGCCACAAAAAACCTCAAACACTCAACCCTACGAACACCTAAAGAATCAACCCACAAATAAACAAAACCCTCAGCCCCAAAATACCCAAAACATTTGGAACAAAGAAACCCTAAACCCTAAACCCCAAAATACCCTATTCCCTCAACCCCAAAAAAACATAAACCCTGATCCCCCAAAATCTCTAAACTCTCAACCCCAAACAACATTAAACCATCATCCTCAAAAAAACCTAAAAAGTCTGTTACCAAAAACATTAAACTGTCATCCCAAAAAACCATGCACCCTAAACCCTTGGCCCCAAAACACCATAAATTCATAACGCCAAAAAACCCAAAAACCACCTGTCCAAAAAAACCAAAAACCCTCGTAACCAAAATAACTGAATCCATTATCCCAAAAAACCACATACTCATCCCCAATAAACCCCAATCACTCAATTCCAGAAAACCATAAATACTAATCCCAAAAAATTCCTAAAACCATATTACAAAATTCCTTAAAATAGTCATCATAAAAAAGAAAAATCTACATACATGAAAACAATAAAACCTCATGCTGATAAACCCTAATCACTCATCCAAAAAACTCCCTAAACCCTCCTACATAAAAACCGTAAACCCTTGGCCCCAAAAAACACCCTAAACATCACTACATAAAAAACCTAAACCATATACCCCAACAGACACTAAACCCTCAACCAAAAATAACCCCTAACCGACCATTCCAAAAATCCCTAAACATTTATAACAAAAAAAACCTAAATCCTCATCACCCAAAAACCCAAAACCATGGGCCACAATAACTGAAAACCCCTCAACACCAAAAAACCCAAAACCCATATCCCTAAAACCCTAAAACCTAATCCCCAAAATAACTTTTACCCTCTTCGCCAAAAAACCTGAAACCATTTTCAATGAAAAACCCTAAACCCATATCTCAAAATAAACCTAAAACCTCTTATTAAAAAAGCATAACCTCCACCCCAAAAAACCATATTCCCTATGCCCCAAAATACACTAAATCCTCTACCCCCAAAATACCTAAACCATAATTACCCAAAAAATTTCAAACCTCACCCCCTGAATCAAAAAACCCTCATCATAATAAATCCAAAACATACGACCCTAGAAAAACAATAAACCCTCTACCCTAAAAAATCCCAAAAACACAACCCCAAAAAATCTATCCTCCTCAATACTAAAAAAACCCAAAATCATGTGCTCAAAAAAACAAAAAAATATCAGTCCCAAAAAACCCAAAATCCTAAACCCCAAAAAACCCAAAAACAACATTCTAAAAAACCGAAAACTCATATACCCAAAAAACCCAAAACACTCAGCCCCAAAAACCCTAATCCCTTATCCACATAAAATCCCTAAACCGTCACCACCAAAAAATTCTAAAACCTCATTCAATAAAAACCCTAAACCCTCTACACCAGGAAACCACAAACCCCTAGATGGAAAAAACCTAAAAACCTAAAACCTACAACCCCAAAAAACCCCAAAAACCCCAAACCATTCAACCCAAATAAACCCCAAACCCTCATACCTAAAAATCCCCAATCTCTCATCCCAAAAAACCCTAAACTGTCAACCCAATAAAAGAATCCCCTAACCCCTCAGAATCATAGACCCTCCACTACCAAAAAACCCACACCCCCATCCCAGGAAACTCCCAAACCACCATCCACTAAAAAATCCTAAAACCATAGCCCCAAAAAATCATATACCCTCATACCCAAACCCTCAGCCACACTGAACCCTATATCCATATCCCCATAAAACACCAAACCCTCCTCCCCAAAAAAACACAAAACACTTCACCCCCAAAAAACCCCAAATCAACAGCCCTAAAAAACACCAAATCATTATCCCCATATTTCAACAAAACCACAAAACAAAAATGACCTATTCATTCACCATAAAATACACTAAACCGTCTACTCATAATACCCCCAAACCCATAAACCCACAAAAACATAAACCCTCAAACCAAAAAACTCCAAAACCTTATCCCTGAATAAACCAAAAAATTCATCCCCCAAAACCACAAAAAATCAGTCCCCAAAACACAAAAACAACATATCAATAAAATACTAACGTTGTAAACTAAAAAACCATAAATCCCGATAAAAAAAGTTACCATCATCCCAAAAAAGACCAAAACTCTCAACACTGAAAACCCAAACATACAGCCAAAAAAACCCAAACACTCGGAACCAAAAAAACCTTTTACATTTATCGCCAAAGACTATAAACAGTCTTCCTCATAATAAACATAAAATCATCCTAAAAAACTGAAATTATAATTTCCATTAAACTCTGATCCATTAGTCCTTAAAAAACCTATACCATCAGCCCCCAAAAAATAATACACCCTTAGACTTATGAAAATATTAGTCCTCATCCTAAAAAACGTATGTCGTTGGGCCCAAAATACCTTTAACCCTTATCCCAAACCACCCTTATCCTTTAACCCAAGAACACCCTTAGATCTTATCCCCAATAAACCCACAAACCTCAGCCCCAAAAAAATATCATCAAAGCCCAAAAAAACACTAAACCCCCAATGCCAAAAAATTATAAAACCTCAACCCAAAAACCCTAATCCTCATAACCAAAAAAACCTAAACTCTCCTCCGATAAAATACTAAAACCTCTATCCAAACATGAATTATAACCTCATATCGAAAAAACACTATTCTAATTTCCCCAAAAAAACCCAAAACCCTCAGTCCAATATACCATAAAAGCTCTTCCTTAAAAAACCTAAACCCTCATTCCCAAAAAATCAATAAATCATCAACCCCAAAAAAACCATAAACCCACAACCCAATGAATCCCAAGACTCTCATCCAAAAAAACCCTAAACCCTTAGAATCAAAAAAATATAAATCCTTATCCACAAAAAAATAAAACCCAAATCCCCCAAAAAACCTAAACCCTCGACTAGAAAAAAACCCATAATAACTCACCTGAAAAACCCACAATCCCTCATCCAAAAAAACTATAAACCCTAGGCCCTAAATAACTATAAAAATCCCTCCAAAAAAACCCAATACCCACATCCAAAAAAACGCATACACCCTTGTCCACAAAAATACCGTCTACCCATTTCCCCAAATAACCCCAATCTCATATCCCCAATAAACCCCAAACCATCTGCCCTAAAAAGACCCAAACCCCAATCCATAAAGAAACCTAAACCCTCATCCCCATATAACCCAAAACCCATAGACCAAAAAACCAATAATCTCTCAGTACAATCAAAACCCTAATGCCCCATCCCCATAAATCTTGGAACCATTTTCCCCATAAAACTATAAACCTTCATCCATATACAAACCTAAAATCCCTTCCCTAGAAAACACAAAACCAAAATCCCTTGAGAAATATAAACCATAATCCCTAAAAAATAAAAATCCTTAACCCTAGAAATCCTAAAATAGTATCCCTAGAATACCGAAATCCCTCACCCCCATCAATCCCTTGACCCTCATCCCTTGACATCCCCAGACCCTAAGTCCCAAAAAAACACAAACTGATGACACCAAGAAACATTAAACACTAATCCCCAGAATACCCTAAACCATCATCACTGAAAAAACTAAAACATCATCCCCAATAACAGCTTAACCATAAGCCACAAACACCACTTAACCCACATCCTCAATACCCATAAACCCTCAAACAAAAAATATTATAAACCCTAAATCCTTAGAAAATCTAAACCATCAGACCTAAAAACCCAAAACCCACTACCCCATAAAACCATAATCACTCATCCTCAAATGAACCAAAATCATCATTAAAAAACCATAAACCCCCATCCCCAAAAAATTAAAAACATTATGCCCCAAAAATTCTATAAACCATCATCTCCAAAACACCATAAATATTCACCAACAAAAAAATATAAACCCATAGCCCCAAATAATAATAAACACTTTGACCATAAAACCATAAACCCATAGCCCCAAAACACTCGTCTTCAATTAAACTCAGACCCTCACCACCGAAACACAAAATCACTACACCATGGAACCCTAAATCCTCACCACTAGAATCCCATGATCCTCATCAATAAAAAGTGCTTAACATACCTATACTCATGTAACCCTAAACCATTAACCCCTGATAACCATAAACCTTCAGCCCCCAAAACCCCAAAACCCTCATCCATAGAAAACCCTAACCCCTTTTCCATAAAAAAAATTCAACAGTAATCATGAAGAAAACTCTAAACCAACAGCACAAAAAACCCTAAACACGTAGACCCATAAAACCATAAACCCTAAACCCCCAAAACCCAAAAACCTTATCACCAAATTTCCATAAATGATAAACATCAAATTATCATAAACCATCATAGGAAAAAACCATAAATCCTCATACCAAGTTAGTCCAAAACCTTATACCCCAAAAAATCCATTAAACATCATTGCTAGAAAAAAATAACTTTTTCCCTAGTGATTGCTAAACCGAATTCCCAAAAAATTTGAAACACCCAACCATAGAAAAAAAACCCAACCCTTTAGTCCTTAAGAACCCAAACTCTCATACCCCCCCCAAAAAAAAAACCAATAACCGCAAAAAATCTAAATACCATAGTCTTCAAACCTCTATAAATCCTCATCTATAAAAACTATAAAATCCATTTCACCAAAAACCCTTAACACCTAGCCCCAAAAATCCACAAATCTCAACCCCCAAATCCCAAAACCCTCATTCTATGAAAACCCTAAAACTACATCAACCTAAATCCAAAAAACTTCATCCCTAGGAAAACTAAAACCCTTATCCACAAAAAACTCTAATCCAATATCCCAAAAAAACAAAAAACAAGTACATAAAAATCCAAAATCCCTCTGCACAATAAATCCTCATTCCGAAAAATCCTTAAACAATCAACCCTAAAACACCAATACCCATAACCCCTAAAAATATAAACACTCATCCCCACAAACCATTGAACCCTGAGCCCCTAAAAAAAACTCTAACCCACATCCCAAAAAACCCTAAACACTCATATTTAGAGAATCCAAAACCCTCCACCCCAAATATTCATATTCCCTCCTCCCAATAAAACCCTATGAACTTATTCCCAAAATACTCTACACCCATTACCCCAAATAAAGCTAGTTCCCTCTTCAAAATAATACCATGTCCCTCATCATAGAAAAATACTAAACCCTTACCTCCAAAACCGGAAACACTAGCCCCCTCATCCCAAAAAAACCACAAACCCTGACCCTAAAATAACCCTAAACCATCATCCCCTGAAAATCATGAACTATCATTCCCAAAAGAACACTCAAACCTCGGAACCAAATAACCATAAACTATCATCCCTAAATTTTAGTAGACCTTCATGTTTATTAAACCCTAGAACCTATGCCCCGTAAATCCTCGAACCCTTGTCCCTAAAAAACACTAAACCCTTTGGCTCAGAAAACCATGAACCCTAACCCCTAAAATCACCATAACCCTAAACCCAAAAACCCCCATAACCCTTAGTCAAAAAATCCCCTCATCCCTCATCCTAAAAAACCATGAATACTCACCCCAAAAAACCCCCTCAAACCTAATCCCTAGAAAACCATAAAACCTGATACGCCAAAAACCAATCATCCCTCAACCCTGAACCCCCCAAAACCCAGAAACCTCATCCACAAATAAACATATACCCTCCAACACAAAAATCCATGAAATGTTAAAAGTGAAAAAACCCTCAATACCTCAGCACATAATGTTTTAAACCATCCAAACAATAAATCCTTGAACCATCGTCCCTAAAAACCTGTGAACCCTTAGCCCTAGAAACCACAGAATACGCTTCTCCAGAATCACCTTAATCATAATAACGATAAACATATCAACCCTCATCCAAAAAACTCATACACACTTAGCCTCAAACCCCTAAACTCTCATCACAAAACCTCTAATAACCCATTGCCCAAAAATGATAAAACTTCTTCCCAAATAAAGCCATTGACGAATAGTCCAAAAAATCCTTTATCTACACCCTCATATAACCCCAAACCATCAACATAAAAATCTGTCAACCCTTATCCAAAAAAAACAAAAAACCTACAGCCCAAAAAAACAATAATCCCTTATCCCCATCAAAACCTAAAAAAATCACCGCCATAGAACCTTAATCTGCCAACCTTAGAAATTCCTAAACTCCCATCCCTAATAAACCCTGAATGATCATCCCCTAAAACATTTACACCCTCATCCCCCAAAAAATCTGAAACCGTCAACCCAAAAAACCATTAAAATGTCATCCCAAAAGAACCATAAACCCTCAACCCCATAAAACTATAAAACCTCGTTCCTATTAAACCATAAACCCTCATCCCCAAATAGCCTAAACCATAAACACCCCAAAACCTAAAGCCCTCATCCATAAAAAAATATTCACCCTCAACCTCAAAAACCCTTGAACCTTTTCCAAAAAATACATAAACCCTAAGATCCCCAAAACACAAAACACTCCACCCAAAACCCATGAACTCTCTGCCAAAAGTCCACAATCCTCCACCATAATAATATTAAACCCTGACAACTAAAAATTACAAAACCCTTGTCCCACAACAACACTAAACCATATCCCCAAAAGACCTCAAACCGTCATCCACAAAAACTGTAATTCCAAATCTGTAAAACTCCCCAATCAGTATGACCCAAAAAATCATATACCCTATGGCCAAAAAACCCTAACCCTAGAGGTCCAACAAACCCTATACCACCATCCTCAATGATACTCAACCCACATCATGATTAACCCATAAATCCTCATCCCTAATAAATGAAAAACCATCGTAATATAAAACCACACCCACCTCCCCCCAAACCCAAAACACTCATCCCCAAAAATAATACTAATCACTCTATCCCAAATAACCATAAAACCTCCACCCCATGAAATACCAAATACAACATCCCAAAATACACTAACCCCACATCCCCAAAACACCAAAAACCCTCATCCAAAAAAACCATAAACTGTCATCCCCAAATTCTGAAAAACCCCCCAGCCTTAAAAAACCCTAAATCTGCATCCCCAATAACCCCTAAGCCTTTACACCAAAAATCACTACACCCTACAGAAAAAAATCCCCAAACTCTTACAACCACTAAAAACTCAAACCAAATCCCATGAAAAAGCTAAACAGTTAGACCTCAAAAACCATAAACCCTAAGACACAAAAACCCCAAACACTCTTCCCCAAAGAATCATAACCACTCAACCTAACTGAACAACAATCTTTGAGTCCAAAACCCCAAAACCGATATAAAAAATCAGGACCACAGTCCCCCAAAATCACTACCATAAACAAATATAAACCCTTATCCCTTAAAACCCCTATGTCATACGCCACAAAAATAACTAAATCCTCATCCAAAAAAACAATACACCCTTAGTCAAAAAATCCTAAAGCCACATCAACAAGAAACCAAAAACCATCATCCCTAAAAACTCAAATCTCCTCACCCACAAAATCCACTATATAATCACCCCTTAAAAATCCTATGCCCTAAAAAATAAAAAACACGAGTCCTAAAAAACCCTACACAATCATCACAAAAAAACCCTAAATATTTTTCCCCAAAAGCCCATATAGACCCAGAACAAAAAACCCAAAAACCCTCATCCCCTAATAACAAAAAAACACCATCCCAATAAATCCTAAACACATATCCTAAGAAAACATAAATCATTCATCTTTGTAAAACTAACAATCATTCTCCACAAAAAACCACAAACCCTCATCACCAAATACCCCTAATGCTCATCCACGAAACTAAATGACACTCAACCCCAAAACCCTTAGTTCCAAAAAATGATGAAACCCACATCCCCAAATTTACACTAGATCCTAATCTATAAAATCCATTAAATCCTAATTCAATAAAAAATATAAACACTCATCACAAAAAACCCAATCCCCCATCCCCAAAAAACTGTAAACCATCATCCCCAAAAACACGTAAACCCTCAGCCTGAAGAAATCTAAACCATCAGGCATACTAATCCTTAAACCCACATCCCAAAAATATCAAAAACACTCTTCCCTATGAAACCTACACCATTATCCCTAGAAACCCCTAAACCTTCATACCTAATAATGATTAACACTATGCTCCAAAAAAACAAAATCCATCATCCAAAAAAACCCGATACCCATTGAACCAAAGAGCCATAATCCATATGTCCTAAAATACCAGAAACCCTTATACCCCCAAAACCCGAAACCATCTCCCCTAAAAACTCATAACCCTCGATCCCAATAAAGTCTAGGAACCATCATCCACCAAAACCCTAATACCCTCAACCACAAAAGGCTATAAACCCCCATTCCCAAAAAACATGATACCATCATACCAAAAAAAGGTAAATCCTTCCACTCAAAAAACACTAAACCATTATCCCAAAAAGACCCTCATCCCAAAAAAACCCCAATCCATTATCCCTAAAAACCCATAAAACTTTATCGATAAAGAAACCCAAATCCTAATCCCAAAAAAACTCTGAACCCCCAACCCCAAAAACCCCTATACCCAAAACCCCAAAAGACACAAAATCCTCAAATAAGAACCCCAAACCCCAAACCCCATACCCCATAGAAACCTACTCCCTCAACAAAAAAAATACCCATACATAACACCCTCAACCCAGAAAAACGTAAAACCTCATCCCGCCCAACCTAATAAAACCCTATACCCCATCCCCGAAATACTATAATCACCCAGCCCCAAAAAACCCTAAACCCCCAATCCCTAGAATCACTATACCCTTATCCTAAAAAACCCTAAATCCTAATCCCAGAAATAAACCTAAACCATTGGCCCGAAAAACTCCATACCATTAGCACCAATAGACCTTAAACCCTAATCCCTAAATACTCTAAATGCTCATCCCCAAAAATAGCAATCCCTCATCCCCAATAAATATAAAAGATCATACGAAAAAAACCCAAACAGTAATCCCCAAAACCCCAAACCCTAATCCCCAAAAAACTCTTAACCAACTTCACTAGAAAACCATAAACCCTCATCCCCAAAAAATGATAAAAACACATCCATAAAAAACCCAAAACACACAACCCTAATAAAATTAAATCATTCATCCTCAAAAAACCTGAATCCCTCATCCTAAAAAACCCTTAACCCACCAGCCCCAAAAATCCCCTAAACCATCATCCCAAAAAACCGTAATATCATATCCCCAAAATACATTAAAAAATAATCCCACAATAAACCCAAAACCTCAACACTAAAAAACCCAAATAGATAGACCCAAAAATCACAAAAACCTTATCCTAAAAAACCAAAACCCCCACCCCAAAAAATCCCCAAGTCCTCACACAAAAAAAATCCAAAACCCCTTAACCACAAAACATTGTAAACCCTCAACCACAAACAACCATAGTCCTCATACGCTAAAAACCTAAAACCCTTGGACCTAAAAAACCAATAACCCAAAACCACTGAAAATTTTAATCTCTCAACCCCCAAAAAATCATAAAACTTAATCCCAAGAAAACCACAATCACTCATCCCCAAAAAACCCAAAACCCTCATTTGAAAAAAAATCTTAAACCCTCATCTGCATAAATCATTAAAACTTCATCCCCAAACAACCCAAAAAACAAGCGTCCAAAATACGCAAAACCCACAACAACAAAACCCAAACCCCATTAGTCCAAAATAAATCTTTATACTCTCAGACCCAAGAAACCCTTAACCCTCAACCCCAATAATCCAAAACCCTCTTCCCCAAAAACCCAAAACCCTCATCACCAAAATACCTGGATCCCTTTATCACCAAAAACCAATAATCCCTCCAACCCAAAAAACCTAAACCCTCTTCCCCAAAAACCACAGATCCTTAGTCTCCAAAACCCAATATCCCCTTCCCTAAAAATTATGAATCCCTCATCACACTGCCAAAAAATTAAAAACATTCATCCTCAAAATCGAAAAAACCCCCATACCTGAAAAATGAAAAATTGTTAGAAACAAACAACCCTAAACCATCCACCCCTAAAATTACCAATATCCCAACAACCAAAAACCCAAACTCATATCCCTAAAAAATCCAAACCATCATTCCCCCAAAAAGCCTAATCCATCACCCCATAAAAATATAAAAACTCATCGAAAATTATAAAAACAAAAACCCCAAGAACTAAATAACTAGAAGCCCACATTCCCAAAAAACCCAAACCCTCATCACAAAATAACCATAAAAAATTAATCACTAAAAAAACCAAAGAACTGAGCCCCAAAAAACCCAAATCCTTTGCCTTAAAAAACCACAAACCCCTCACCCCAAACTTCCTCAAATACTCACCCCAAAATCCATAACATATAGTAGCGAAAAACCCAAAAAAACATTCCCAAAATTCCCCCAAACCCTTATCAAAAAATAAAAACCAATCCCATACCCCTGAAAAAACTCAAACCCTCTACCCCAGTCACGTTAAACCATCAAACCCAAAAAACCCAAAACCCTTAACGTGAAAAACCCCAAACCCTAAAACCCAAAAAAAAACAAAATAATCATCCATAAAAAATAAAATAACCCTTATCCCCAAAAACAAAAAATCGTCATCCCAAATGACCTGAAACCCTCAACCTTGAAGAACCCAAAACCATCTTCCCCAAAAACTGTAAACACTAAGCCCCATGAATCCTGAATCTCTCATCACCAATAAACCATATACCCTCCCCCACAGGAACCATTAGGAACCCAAACCCAACATACCTCAAACCCTCAAGCAAATAAATCTCCAAACCCTTCTCTAAAAGGTGATCTAATTCCCACGGCCCAAAAAAAACCTAAACCGTCACTCCTAAGAAAACCATAAAACATGAATCCCAAAAAACCCTAAAATATATTTTCTAAAAAACATTTAACCCTCATCCTAGAAAATCACAAACTTTCATCCCTGAAAAACAATAAATCCATATCCCAATAAAAATATAAACCATTAACCCAAATAACCCTAAACCCACAAATACAAAGAAACCCTAAACCCCAATCCCCAAAAATCACTATACGGTCACTCCCAAAAAATCCATAAACCCAAAGCCCAAAACACCCCTAAATATTTATCCCCAAATACCATAAACCCTCATCCCAGAAAACTATAAACCAACTAACCAAAAAATCCCAAACCATATTCCCCAAAAAAACTAAACCCTCATCCATGACAAACCATAAACCATCATCCCCAAAAAACAATACACACTTAGCCTAAAAAATTTGATAACCCAAATTCCCTAAAAAACCAAACACGTAGTAAAAAAGAACACCAACCCCAACCCCACCCCTAATAATCCAAAAAATTCAACCCTAGAAAAACCACAAACCCCAAGCGTCATTCAAAGAAAATATGAAACCCTCACCCATAAAAAACCCCAAACCCTCATCCTCATAAAACACCGAACAAATAGCCCTAAAAAATATCACACACTAATCCCCCCAAAACCATACACACCCTATGTCCCGAAAACCGCCCAAACCATAGAGAAAAACACCACAAAATATTATCCCCCATAAAACAAAAAACTCTCAACCCCAAAAAACCTCAAACCCTCACCCCAAAAAACCCCAAACACTCAGTCACAAAGGACCTGAAACCCACGTCCTCCCAAAACCCCAACCCTCATCCTGAGAAATCCCCTAACCCTCATACCCAAAAAATGACAAAGAATCCTACATAAAAAACATAAACCATCAACCCCAGAAAACACTAATCCCATATCCCCAAAAAACTCAAAGTAATATCCCAAAAATACCTAATCCCACTACCCAAAAAACCCAAAAAAATTCCCTGAAGAACCCTAAAACCTAAATCCCAAAAAACCGTAAACCATCATCACAAAAAACACAAAACCATCATCCCAAAAATTCTTATAATGAAAACCCCCCAAAACCCTTGAACAATCAACCGAAAAAAGGAAAAAACAACTATCCCAGAAAAACCCTAATCCCTCATCCCCAAATAACACTAATCCCCTAGTCCCAAAAAACGATAAACCATCTTCCCCATAAATCTCTAAAACCTCAGCCCTCAAAAAGCATGAAACCATCAACTCTAAAAACCCTATACACCAAGAATAAAAGAATATGAAACCCTCATCCCACAAAAACACATTCCCCTTAGCCCCAAAAAACTCAAACCATATTCCATAAAAACCACTAAGCCCTTAGCCTCAAAAAACTCATAACCATTGACCCCAAATACCCCGAACTCTAAACCCCCAAAAACATAACCATCATAACCAATAAACCATAAATATTTAGTATCAAATCCCCTAACCCCTCATATGGTAAAAATTATAATTCAAAAAACCTGATAAAACTCAAAACAATTATCCTGAAAAAACCCAAAACCCTTTTCCCCATGAAACCCTATACCAAAATTCAATTTCTCCATTTAACCCACATCTTGGAAAACCAAAATTCAATTTCTCCATTTAACCCTAAACCCATAGACCAAAATACCCTAAGTATTAATATATAGAAAACTATAAACAGTAATCATCAAAAACCATAAACCATCAGCTCTTATAACCGCTAAACATCACCCCTAAAAACCTGAAACCCTTAGAACAAAAAAACCACTAAACCATCAACCAAAAAACAATAAATACTCTTCCCAAAAAAATGTTAAACCAAAAAAAATGGCAACCCTTTTCCCAAAAAAACCATTAACCCTCATCCCTAAAAAATCCTAAACACTCAGCACAAAAAAAGAACAAATATATTCCCCAAATAAACATTAATCTATCATTCCCAAATAACCTGCATGCCACACCCGAAAAAACCCAAACCCTCATCTAAACAACCTAAAACCAACTTCTAAAAATAACCATAAGACATATTTACCAAAAAATATTAAACATTACACCCAAAAAACTATAAACCATCAGTGAAAAAAACCTAAAACCTCATCCCTATAAAACCATAAAGCATGAGTCCAAAAAATCCTGATGACGTCATCCTACAACAACCATAAACCCTCAACCAAAAAAACCCATAATCCCTCACCCCTCCAAAACACTAAAATTTTATCCCCAAAACCTGTATCCATCTTCCCTAAATAACCCTAAACCCTCATCCTCAAAAAACACCAAACCCTCATCCCCAAAAATCCTTAAACCCCAGACCCCCAAAACCCTAATTTTTCAACCCCAAAAAACAATAAATCATTATACCTAAAAAACATGTTATCTCATAGTACAAATAACCTTTAAATCCTCATCCTTAAAAAACATAACCCACAACCCTAAAAAACTCTAAACCGTAATCCAAAAAAAACAAAAAACCCTATGACCAAAAAAACCCTAAAATGACTACCTAAAATAACCCTAAAGAATCAAATCCAGAAAACCAAACACCCTCATCCAAAAAAATATAACTAGAGAATCGAAAAACCCTAAACCCTTAGCAGTAAAAAAACCTTAAAAACATCAGCATAAAAAAACTAGAAACCCTAAACACCAAAAAAACTATAAACCCTTAGTCTCAAAAAACCCTTCATCTCATCCCAAAGAAACATTTAAGACTCACACACACAATAAAGTAAACAATCTGATTCACAAAACTGTAATCCCTCATTCCTAAAATCCATAATACATGATAAGAAAAAATCCCAAAAATCTCATCCCCAAATAACCCTAAACACTTATCAATAAAAAACCCCAAGCGCTCAGCCCAAAACAACCTAAACACTCACCATCAAAAAACAATAAACCCATATCCTGAAAATAACCCATAACCTCATCTTAAAAAAAAAGCTATGAACACCAAAGCACTAACACTCATCCCTAAAAAATACAAAACCGTCGGTCCCAAAAAAATTATAAATAATCATCCCCATAAAACATTGAACATTTATCCCCAAAAAAACACAAAACCCTCATCCCCAGTGAATAATTAACCCTAATCCCTAAAATCCCTCGAACCTAATCCCCATAAAACCCTGATCCCTTATTCTAGAAATACCCAAAAATACCACCCCCAAAAAATCCCTAAACCTCATCCCAAAAATAACTAAACATTCATCCCCAAAAAACCATAAATGGTCAGACCTAAAAAAAACCCTAAATACTTTTACCCAAAAAACCTCAACCCTCAATAGAAAAAAATCCCTATACGAGAACACAAAAAATCTATAAACAATAGACAAAAAATGAACGATCATCCTGGGAAATCCTTACATCCCAAGTAACAATAACCATTAACCCTCTGCTCTACAAAAATCTAAACGCTCAGCCCCAAAAAACCCTAAACCCTTAGTTCAAAAATATCTTCAACCCTCAGTCCCAAAATACCCTAAACCCTCATCCCCCAAAAAAAAATACATCATCCCCCAAAAACCAATTACCCTTATCCAAAATTAAAACAATAATCCATCATCCCCAAAATTCCAAAACCCTCATCCATAAAAACCCAAAAACCTCATTCCCAAAATACCGAATCCCACATAACAAAAAATTGATAAATCCTCACGATAAAAAACCACTAAACACAGTGCCCAAAAAATGGTATATCATCAGCCCAAAAATTCCAAACCCTCAATCCTGAAAATACCAAATCCCTTAGGCCTAAAAACACCAATTCCATATAACTAAAAATTTCTAGACACACAACCCTAGAAAATAGTATACCTATTCCCTAAAAATTCCTAATATTCCATCACAAAAAATTCATAAAATTATGGCCTCAAAAAAACCATAAACCCCTTTGGCAAAAAAACCAAAAACCCTATGAACTAAAAAATCTTAACCCTCAATCCAAAAAAACTGAAACCCTCATCCCCAAAAACACAATACATTCATCCCAGAAAACCCCTAAACCATCATTCCCACAAATTCCCTATACCCTAAGAAAATTTATTCCATCATCGCCAAATGCCCTATAGCCTCATCCTTAAAATTTCATATACCATAAACCGAAAAAAACACTAAACCAAAAAACCAATAAAAGCATAAACCATCCTCCCAAAACAATACTAAACTCTCATCCCAAAAAAACATTAAACACACAATCCCTCATCTCCAGAAATCCATATACCCTTAGTCCAAAAACTCTTAAAAACCCATTCCCAAGAACCACTAAACCCTAATCACCAAAACCCTAAACCCTCATCAACAAAATCCCTTAAAACCTCATCCCCCAAAAAACTGAAAAACCAGTTCCCCAAAAAGAAGTAAACCCAAATCCAAAAAATTCTTAAACCAACTACACAAAAAAACCCAAAATAATCATCTCCAAAAAAACAACCTTAATCATGAGAAACCCATAAACAATCATCCCAAAAAACATAGTACCCATAGCCCCAAAAAATCCAAAACACTCATCCCCCAATACCTTAAACCCTCAACCCCAAAAACCCCAAACCCTCATCATAAAATCACAAAATATCTCTATCATAATGACCCCTAAATACTCATCCAAAAAATTTAAAATTTTAAATCCCAAAAAACCGTAAACCCTATGACCCAAAATAATTGAAACCATCAGCCAAAAAATATGACTATGTCTTCATCAAGAAAAAACATAGACACACAACCCAAAAAAAACCCATAACCGACCACCCCAAGAAACGATAAACCCTCATCCCTAGAAAATCCTAAACAGTAAGCCACTAAAATCCTCATAACGTCATCCAAAAAACCCAAAAAACCCACAACCGTAGAAAATACGTAACCAAAATCCCTAAAGACCAATAAACCCTCAACTAAAAAATACAAAAAAACACCACCCCCCAAAACCCCTAAATCATCATCCCAAAAAAACCATGAACATTCATCCACAAAAAAACCTAAACCCTAATCCCCATAAAACACTAAATAATAATCCATAAAAATCCCTAAAACCTAATACATAAAATAGACTAATTCATCACCTAAAAAACAATAATTTGTTTTCCCATAAAACTTCTGACACCTCACCCACAAAAAACCGTAAACCCCAACCCCATAAATCCCTCAAACCAAAAAAAACCTAACCCCCAACCCCCCAAAACCCAAAACCCTCTTCCCCAAAACACCTAAACCCATTTCCGAAAAATTTCCAAAACCAATAACCATAATTTCCTAATCATTTATCCCCAAAATCTGTAATCTCAATTACCCAAAATTCATTATCCCGCTTCCCCCCAAAAACACTCTAATCTTATCCATAATGTTAGTAAATCCATATCCCAAAAAAACCCTAACCCATATGTATAAAAAACTTCCTTAAACCCTCATCCTTAATAAAACCTAAAACCACAACCACAAGAAACCCTAAAATCTCATCCACAAATACCCACAACCCACATCTGCAAAAAAATTATCCTTCAACCTCAAAAATCCCTAATTCCTAAACCCTAAATATATCCCTGAACCCTAAACCCCAAATAACACTCAACCCTCGACACCAACAAACATAATCCCTTATCCCCCAAAACTATAAACATTTCACACAAAAAACCATAAATAATAGCCACTAAGAAACCCTAAACTGTCAAATGAAATAAACTCAAAAAACATATCCCAAAAAATACATAACCCCTCAAACACCCAAATCCATAATCACATAGTCCCCAAAACCCTTAACATGTATCACCATAAAAACCTTAACCATCGACATGAAAAAAAACCTCTTCACCTAAATACCATAAACCCTCGAACCTAATAAATCAATAAACCCTCATCTCAATAAATACATTAAACACTCTTCCCCCAAAAACCCAAAACTCTCTACCCTAAGAAAACCCCAGGCCCCAAAATGAAAAAAAACACTCAACCAAAATAACCATAAGCCACCATCCCCAAAAACCATTAACACTCTTCCCCAAGTACCCAAATTCCTCATACTAATAAAAAACAAATCCATCATTAACCAGAACCCAAAAACCCTGATATACTAAAAAAATCCATTATCATAAAAACCTACAATACAATGATTCTCAAAAAACACAAAATGCACAGCCCCAATAAACGTTGAAATTTCATTCCTAAAGCCGTCAAACCCCAAGCCTCAGAAAACCATGTACCCTCAACCACAAAATCCACCTAAAAATCTCAAAATAGAAAAAAACCATTATCTTCCCAAACTCTAAACCCTCATCCTGAAAAACCATTAACCAATAGCCGAAGAAAAACCTAACACCCAACCAATAATCAGTAAACCATAATCCCTTAAAAACTACAATCCCTAATTCCTAGAATTCCAAAACCATTATTACCATAAAACCCTGAACCTCATTACCAAAAAACCCAAATCTCTCATCCATCAAAACCCCTCATCCATCATCCCCAAATAACTCTAACCCCTCAACCCCAAAATCCACCCTCATCCCAAAAAAAAATTAAAACCTTAGGCCCAAAATAACCTAAACCCTTATGTCTATAATACCCTAAACCCAAAAAAATCCACAAACACTTTTCCCTAAAAGTCTAAAATCCATTAGCCCAAGAAATCCCGAAACACACATCCCCACAATCCCCTTAACCCTTACACCCAAAAAACCACTATACCTCAGCCCCCATAAAACTCCAAAACCCGCAGCCCCAAAAAAAACTAAATACTTATCAGTAGATTTCCCTAAACACACGACCCCAAAACCCTCAAATAATATTCTTTAGAAACACTATTCCCTCATACATAATTAATCCCTAAAACTCTAACCCACCAAACTCCTTACCCATAATACCTAAAAAACAGTAAACTCTCATACCAAAACCCCCTAAACCATCAGCCCCAAAAACCAATAACTCCTCATCCCCCACAAACCCCAAATCCCTCAAACATAGAAACCCCTCAACCCTCAACCCCAAAAAACCTAAATTATCGTCCCCATGAATATGTAAAAATTAATCCCTTAAAATCAATAAACTATCATCTCAAAAAAACCAAAACCATTAGCATCCATAAAACCCTATACCACTACCCATAAAATCCAATACCTTCACCTAACACACCCTAACCATGAAACCTCAAAAAAATATAGACCCACCACCATAAAAAAAAACTTAAACCCTCAACCAAAAAACCCCCTAATGCCTCAACCCCAAAAATAGATAAACCCATAGCCCAATGAATCCCTAAACCATCATACAAAAAAATCACAATCCCTAATACCAAAAAAACTATGAATCCTCATCCCCAAAAAACCCGAAACCCATAGCCTAATAAACCCCCAAAACCCCCACCCCAGAAAACCCTAAACCATCATTCATAGGAAATCGTAAAAACATATACTTAGAAAAATAGAATCCCTCATCCCTAGAAATCCCTTATCCCTCAGCACCAGAACACCCTAAACACTCATCCCTACCAAACCCCAATCACTCAGCCCCAAAAAAATTATAAACCCTTATCCAGAAAAACACATTTCTCTGTGACTTGAAACCCTCATCCTCATATCACTTTAAATATATAGACTAATAAAACCCAAAAACTTATCCAAATAAAATAATATACCCTCAACATGAAAAAGCCGTAAAACCACTGATTTAAAAACCATAAACCCACATCCTCAAAACACTTTTAACCCTCATCCCCAACAATCCTAAAACCATCATCCCTAAAAAATCACAAACCCTCAAACCCATGCTGTCTTAAACCCTCAGTCCCACATACACCTAATCCCTTTATACAAAAATCTCCAAAAACCCTCATCCAAATATATACCTAAACCCTCATGTAAAACCCTATGATTTTACGTTATTTCCATTTTTAAATAAAATCTCATTGGTATCATATGTTTCAAGAATCCTTCAGTTCTAGCACACAATGATCTATCGAACTGTCCATTTAAAATTTTATTATTAATATTATTAACCACATTAAAAAAATTTAAATTTTTATTTGTTGAAATTAAAATCATTTTTTAATTTGAAATATCCAAATTTGATAACATCAATTTTTCTTGTTTTTTTCTAAAAAGATTCAATTTTCGATGAATAGTGAAAAATTCTGCATTGTTGTTAAAAACTAACATTTTTCATTTCGATAATTATTTTCTGTTAAATTGCTTTTATAGAAAAAATAGATAAATAATAAATATATTAATACAATTTTTTTCAGTAGAAAAATTTATATAAAATAATAAGATATAAAAATTTATTGAAAATTTTAACGTATCATTTACCTTCCCTCTTGCCACCTCTGTAGGAATAACGTAAAATGTAAGATTTCTATTTTTTTGAATTGAATTTATAAAAAAGGAAATACATGGTCTTAGTTATTTGGAATTTTTGGTCTAGTAGGATAAACATAATTTTTTGGTGAATAATTTCTTTTGTTAATTTTTATTTATTTAAAACGGTTAAGTGTAAATCGGGTAGTTAAAGGAAAAAATAATATTATCAGATTATAAAATTATTCTAAAAGATGTCCTAGTTTCATTGAATATGTTGGTATTGACCGAAATCAAACTTTTTCTTAAATTATTATCTTCTTAGGCCACTTCGGTAAGAATAAGACATTTATTATAATTTATTTAATTATAGGTTAAAAATGTCTTGTAGATAATGGTAATAACTAAATCATTTTTAATATAGGGTTATACATAATATAAATTCCAAAATAAATATTAACCATAAATATAATAAATTTAAATTATTCATGATAAATTATTTTTAGTTTATAGGGAACAAATAATTTAATTAAAATCATGTATAATAATGATGCGATAATTTTTTAATTAAATGAGATATCAAATAAATAATATTAAAAATATAATAATAAATATAAATTGACAATATTAATGACATAAAATAAATTTATATATACCTTATACAAGTTAGTGACAAATTTGATTTATTTTTTTAACCTATCATTTTGTTATGATATTTTTAGAAATGAAAATATATAATATTATCAAAATTGACCTAAATGTTACTTAAAAAAATATTTTTATAAATGATATAAAATTCATAAAAACTTGAATTGTTACAAATTATTATGTCATGTTAAATATTTCATAAATTCTCCAATTTCGGGGATTTTTTCATTTTATAGTTAATATATTGACCAAATAGGGTAAAAAGACTAGTAGTCAGGGTAAAAGTTAAATTGATCAACTAAGGGTTAATGCCAAAAGTTAAGGTTAATATTGTAACAAATACTGGAATCAAATTAATTGGATTATAGTATTTGGACCCATACTCATCTTATCCCCAAAATAAAAAATGTTGGGGGAATTTGAAATTAAAATTCAATTTCAATTAATTTAATAGTTTTTTATTTTCTTAATGTGCCTCTCCTGAGTGTTATAAAATGGAACATCTCATTATCTTTTATTCACACCTCAAACGCCCATTGTATTATCCAAATACTACCCATTTACCCTCCCTAATTCTCTAATATAATCCTATTGTACATACTTTGAGCATAAATCTATCCTACAAAGTCCATTTGTGCATGTAAAAATCAGATACTCGAACAATCTTGTTATTGTTTTTCCAACTCATTCAATGTTATATTCTTATTAAAATTAATATTAATGTGATTTTTCAAAAATGTATTAACATATAAATTATCATATCTATTATGAGATGATATGTTGGATATGGGACAACCATATTCCTCTCTTATACCATCCTATGAAAAACAATATCACCATGTGTGTGTGTGAATTACTAACTGTCTCGACGATCTGGTGTAATTTATTTTCATCGCAACATTATTTCAATTGGTTTAACAATGAATATAATGTATATTAATAATAAATATGACATTTTATCTATTCTTTATACTTATAATTCCATCTATTTACTTTCCCCTTTAACATTTATGTAGTGATACCATCGCTCGTGCATACGTAAGGCCAACCATCTCCATGACGAGATGATATTAAACATCCACATTACCCATTAAAGAATGATTATAATAAAATATATTATGAATTCATTTAAACTATATTAAATAATAAAGATAATTTAATAATATATATATATATATATATTTTAATTGCTTCTATTCAATATGATATGAAAACGAAAACAACTTTCATGGGTACAAAAGTCATATTGTTTCCATTAGTGGTGTAATCTATTTCACATACTTATCTATTATATATATTACTATACTGAATATATATGATATATAAATCATTTATAATATTCTGTAAGTATTTAAATCCTGATCTATGTAATTAGATAAAAAATAAAAAATCAAAACACGTACGAAAAACAAAGTTGTTATTACCCCAAAAAGATGATTTAACATGAAATTATAAATAAACAGCTAGTATAATTTCATAAAAGAATTTTTATGTTAAAATGAATATGGATATTGTTATGGTTATGATATATATTTAATAACATGATTTAATTATATTAAAATTTGTTAATTCACCCTCAACTAATGTAAAGTATGGGGTAATTGATAATTTCACAATATCATTTTTATTTTGGATTGTTTGTACACAAGTGTCTACTGGGGATATATTTATAATCAATGACTATGTTTCCTAAGAATGTATTAAAAAATATTTTAATTACTATACTAGATATTTTTAAATTCAATTCTTCCCAGATTCTACATTTTATAAAATGGTATGAAAAGAATCATTTTGTCATTTTCCTTGTGAGGATACTGATTTTTGGTACTTTTCAAAAAATTATGAGATGAATGTTTTCTTTCACATATATAGTATGAGAGAACTTTTTCACCATCATGATGCATTAACATTTTAATGAATCCCTAACAATATTATACGGGCATTTTCAATGTTAATTTTTATGCGGCATTAAAATAAATTATTTCAATTTAATAAAGGGGAATTTTAGTAATTAAATATTTAATGATTATATTAAAATAATTTCATATATGTCAACATATTCTGTTTAATATTATTTTTAATTGAGATTGAAATTAGATGATGTCATTTATTATAATCCCTTGATTGGTTTATGGTTTATTTTGACATTGTGTGTTCTATTTTGATACAATTCATAGATTATGATTTATGTATTTATATTTCATGTTGTACATTGAATAAGAATGTTTATGTTTGTTATGTTTTATAACATTGATAATTATAATGAATTATAATTTTTAATTGTCGGTTGGGGCTCGCTATAGCCCATTGAGCCATCGGTAGGTCTCGATAAACAAATATGGTTTGGTTTTGGTTATCATCTTACCCAATTATGTATGGTGTCTTGGGTGATGCCTTGATATTATGTTTAAGATGTCCCAAATTATGAATTCCCCCTTTATGAGATTATTTATTGATATTACATGTGATTATTTAACTAGTATAATATCAATGTGTATGTTTATATAAAAATAGATATTTTCTTCTTACAATATTATGCTCATTGTTTTGTTTAAAATGATATTGTTTTATTGTATACCATTCCTTAAATGTTTATTCTTAATTATGATAGATTTTGAAATATTTTTTACCCTTAATGAGCATCTTAGATCATCCATTTATTATGATTTACTTTATCAGGAATCCAAGATATTTATTATGAGTGATATGTTGGGTTAATCAAGGATAATACTGGTGTTCTCAAAGGAATATCTATGTTTTATTTTATGTTTTGAATTGTAATTTAGATATCATATATGGAATAAATTTTCCAAGACTACTAAATTGATCGGTCCTTCATGATATTATTCCTTATAATCATGATAATGTATTTAAATAATTGACCGTCTCCTATATTCTGGTGTAGGGGTGTTATAGTTTGTATCTAATAAATTATAAGAATAACCATGGAAACTATATTTAGAAAACATATTTTAGGGAATATAACCATATGATAGACTTCGAGGATATGTATATAAAAACATCCAAGAATTTTTATAAGATACATATAATGTCTGTTTTCAAGAAAAAATATATCTATTTGGATACTATAAGTGGGTGTGGATCTTACACTGATGTACATAGGGGTGAGAACTCATACATGTTATCCCGGGCCTAACACGGGGTAACCTAGTACACAACAACGAGCCTTACTCTACTCCTAGTTTAACACTCTCAAAATATGTGCTTATGATAAATGATTTTTTTACAAAACATTATAAATGACTTAAAAGTTTATATATCCCCAAATAAACCATGTTTATGATTTTAATATTATATGTGAAATGATTTTTCAATTTTTGTTACATATCATGAAATTACAAATTATGATTCATTACCTAATCTGGGGAATGACTTTGTTTAGAAATGGATCATAATTTAAGAAATGGAATTTTTTTCAATGCATGCAATTCATGTATGTATTTCCCTCCCATGGAAGATAATGATTTTGGAGGAGCAATAACTTGTGTTAAACAACATTTATCCATTCTTTGACAACATTCTCAGGTTATGAATAATAAGCATACACATATAGAGTATCCTGATATATAACATAGAGGATCATTGTTATAAATCTTTATGAGACAACAACCTCCAACATTCAATGGAATTACAAATCCATTGATAGATAGGTAATGGATAATTTCTAAATAAAATATATTTCATTCCTTGGGAAGCAAAAAAGGGAGATGGTAGTATTGTATGTTTATAATATCTCGTAATAGGAAGATCAATTTTGTCCACTCATTCAAAACAATAATGTTTAAAATTAAATTGAATTAATGTAAAGGGAGGATTTTAATAAAATTTTCATGGAAAAGTATTTACCTCATGAATAGATATTGGATATGGAGACAAAATACATAAATATAAGAGAAAAAGAGGATGAGAGTATTTTAAAATATGAATCCAACATCACAATATTATCAAGGAATTCTATAGACAACAAATTTCCCAAGGAGTATGAATGATTGTTTCTTTGAGGATTTAAATCCATTTCTTCAAAACAGACAGGCCTTCCAAACATTATCATTTTATAAGGATATAGCCTCATGTATTATAAAGAAGGATAAATAATTTACATTTTTATTACTTTAGAGGAATCCAAGGGAAGAAGAGAATAATAGAGAAAAATATCAATAATAGAAAATGGGAGAGAGGTATTTTCCCATATGTGATAATGTTTTGGAAGAAATCGCATGGTTCATGCCTAAAATGACTGAGAGCTTGTCAAAAGTGTTCAGATAAAGGTCACCAGGCTCTTGATTATAAGAGAAAAAATATGTTGTAAATGTGATGCAATAATTATAAATTCCTTGGACATCGTGGAAATGATTTTCCAAATATTCCGGGAAATATGGATGAGAAGAATATAAGGGATTAAGTTCAATCCCATGCAATTAAAACAGTTCAATTAAAATAATTAGTTTATTTGTGTATTTTGATTCATGAATTAATTACTATATTCCAATTATTAGAATCATAATATATTTAAGGATTGTAATTCATTTTGTTTTATTTAATAATTTTGAGGCATGGTTTTATTAGTGTTTCATTATGGTTATCAAATATGTGGTATGAATCAATAAGTGTTACACTACATTGTTTGATCAATCTGATCATATGATTGGTTTTGAAAATTTAGAGACCTTTTCTAGACTGTTAATTTAGACAGAAGTATTTTAGAAATTTCTTAAGGTTTGAATTGAGTAATTTTAACATTGGATATTATTTTTTGGAATTAAAGTATAATTTGATGGACATATTTGGGTATTATTTTTTGTTTTTGTAAAAATTTAGAGGATGAAGGAAATACTTTCTATCCACATGATTTATCAAAAGGTCTTTAGGAATGAAAATTTCATTTTAAACGTTCAATTCCATGTGTAATGGATGATATGAAAATAAATAGAATCACAACTAAAGGATACGATTCTTCTTATGTAATGGAATGAAATAAAGTAAGTGATTATATGAAAATTAAAATAATTCTTCAACTCTAGGGAAAGGATTTTTAAAACAAAAATGTTGTCCTGTTATATTTTTTGAAGAATAAAATGGCCACTAAGATCATAAATGATTAATATATTTGTGATTGTAATCATTCCCATTAACATGTTCTCTATCACCCACTATCATAACATGATGGTTAAAATTTTCATTCATTTCATTATTTTCCATCATGGAAGCCTTATAAATGATATCTCTAGTAACATTCATACATATCTTTCATTATTGTAAAGTGGATGTTTTATCGACCCATATTCTGATGTGGGATAGTAATAAAGGAATTTCGGAATACCAAACCATAATTACCGAATCCAAATTTGAAAATTGAGATGACACAATTTATTTATATAGATGATAATATAACAACCCAATATTTTACATTATGTATCCTTTTAAATTTATTCACCTCAATAGCTTCTGTTTCATGCAACTCTATATTCGGGTGTACCATGATGTACCAACTAGATGTTTAAAAGTGGGTAGGAATAGTATTGACCACATCATGAAATTTATAAATGTTAGTTTACAAAACAAAATTCATTTTTTAATTTAGAATATCCATATTTTCTTAGTTTTAATTTTTTATATTTTTCTGAAAGTTTCAATTTTTTACGAATAGTAAAAAATACTCAATGTTATTAAAAACCCGAATTCTTCCATTTATATAATTATTTTACTTAAAATATATTTTAATGTAAAAATAGGAAAATAAAACATATTTTAATCCAATTTCAGTCATTGTAACCATTTCTATAATATATATATATATATATATATAATATTATAGGACTTTTGAATGTCTCTTTTACCATCCCTCACTCCCCATCTACATGATTAATATTGAACATAATTTTCCCACTGATGTTAATTGAATTTTGAAAATCAAATATACATGTTTGTAATTACTATGAAATTTTTGGTCTAATAGTATCACTTTATTTTTTGGTGAATATAACATTATTAAATTTTTTTATTTACCACAGTTTCGGGTAAATCAAGTAATTAAAGGTAAAAAATAATATTATAATTTTATAAAACTATATGAACATTAGTCCTATTTATAATGGATAAGTGGGATAAGATATAAATTAATGTTAGGTATAAATTATGTTCTTTTTAAGCCGTATGGGTGATAATATTCCATTTATTATATTTTATTTGAAGATATGACAAAAAAGTCATATCCATATTTTAAATAACTAAATCATTTTAATTTAGGTTTATACATAAGAGAAATTTTGTTATAAATATTAATTTAAAATATATGAAATTTAAATTCATTTTTATAATTAATTTTTAATTATTAGATAAGAGATAAGTTATTTAAAGGCTTGTATAATAAAGATTCTATAGTTGTTTAAATAACATAGATATCAAATAAATGATATTAATAATATTAAAATAATTTTAATTTGACAAACATAATGACATAAAATAATTTTTTATACAACATAGACATTATAGTTATATATTACAATTATTTTTTCTTAGTAATAATGTTGTTATTTTATCATTAAAAATAAAAATAGTGACAAGTAAGAAAATTGAAATAAATGATACTTTAAAATAAATAATATTTTATTAAATGATATATAATTCATAAAAATTTGTAGTTTCTCCAAATAATTATTATATGTTAAAAAATTGTAAATGATCTAATTTGGGTTCTTTTTTCATTTTATTGTAACGATATTAACTCTATAATGTAAATAGACAAGTAGCCACGGTACAAGTTAAATTGATTAAATAAGTATTAAATCCAAATGATAATATTAATATTGTTACCAAAACATACATAAAATTAATTGGTTTAGTGTATTTTTAACCATAAAAATATTATCCTCTAGATAAATAACATTGATGAATTTTTTAAATTTAAAATATTATTATATTAAATTAATAGTTTTGGATTTCATAAATGTGCCCATCCCCTCTCTTATAAATGAGAAACCATCCTTCTCTGTTATTAACATCTCTAAAGCTCTTTGGATATTCCAGTTTCTGCCCATTTTTCCTAAAAAATTACTAAATTCATCCTAGAGTCCATAATTTAAACATAAATGCAATATAATAATTCCTTTTGTGCAATTCAAAATTACATACACAATAAAGATGTAATTTTTTACCAACAATTTCAAAGTTATTTTCTTTATCTACTTCATCTTACTATATTTTTTCCAAAATAATGTAATAAATAAAATACAATTTAAATTATTAGAATATATTATGATTATGGGAAAACCATTTTCCTCCTTTTACCCATCCTTGTAAAAACAATATCATCATGAATGCGTACATATGACTTATCATATCCACATTATGGTGTAATTTGATTTGAATCGCTATTTTAATTAAATCTGTATAATGATCAATATAATATATATATATAATAATTATGAAATTATATTTATTATATATAATTGATATTCCATCCATTTTCTTACCCCATTACCATTAAGGGAATGATATCGACGCTCGTTCCTATGTACGGCCTACCGAATCCACGATACGATGAGATTTATCCTCCACATTAACCATTCAAGAATGATTATAAAAACATATATTATGAAAATCTATGAAATATATGAAATAATAATTATACTATAATATATCTATATCTATATATATATATCTATATATTCCATTTACTTTCATCCATTCAATATGATAAGAAATTGAATCATCGTTTATTTATACGTTTAGCCTACTGTCTCTATAAGTGACGTTTTTCATTTCATATATCTGTCCATTATATAGATATATATAGTAAATATATATGATATATAAATCCTGATTTACATTTTTGAAGTAATTAAATCATGATTTATGTAATAGGATCGAGAATAACATGTCATAACATGTATGAAAAACAATGCAATTATTACCCATGATGTTGCTTTAACACGGAATTTTCAATAAAAGAGTAATATAAATACATAAATAAATTTATATGAAATAATAAATATGGATATATATCTGGGGTAAATATAATAACATGATTTATCATTTATACATGAACTTAACACACCCTCCGCTAATTTAAATTATGAGTTAATGGTTAATTTCACAATCTCATTTGTATTAGGGATTGACTGTAAGTGAGTATCTATGTGGAAAAATTTATCATCCATGTCTATGATTCGTGAAATTGTTTTCCAAAATATTTTTATCACTATCCTAAAAAAATTGAAGAAAATTTTAACCAATGTACTAATTATTATAAAATGGTATGAAAGTAATATTTTTTCCATTTTCCTTACTAGGATGATTTTTTTACTTTTCCTACAAAGTATGAGAAGAATGTTTTTATAACTCACATATCATGAGTAGATTTTTCTACCATCATGACACCTTAACATTTTAAATTTTCCCTTAATATGTTATAAGTTCATTATCAATTTAAATTTCTATGTGGATATAATATAAACTATTTCAATGTAATAATGTTGTATTTTTCTATTGAAATTTTCTGATGATTATATTAGTGTATTTTTAACTATATAATCAGAATTTGGTGAATATTATGTTTAATTGAGGTTGAACTCTTTAAATGTCATTTATCTTATTTCCATGAAAGTTTTATTATTTTATTTAACTGTGGATGTGCTATTTTGATACCATTCATAGGTTATGGTTTATGTATTTACATTTCATGTTCTAATTTTAATACCAATTTTTATGTTGGTCATGTTTTACCCCTTTCATAAAAGGAATTCATTAGGATTTCTAATTGTTAGGTAGTTCCCACAATAGCCCCTCTATGGATTGGTAGGTTTTAGGAGAAAAATATTTTTGGGTTTTGGAACACATTTAACTGAATTATCAATGGTGTCTCAGACGAAGACTTAACAATATTTTTACGATGTCGCACATTATGTATTCCTTCTCTATGAGGATAGTTGTTGATATTACATGTGAGTATTTGACCAGTAGAAAATCCATTTGTATTATTATATAGAAATATTTTATTTATCCTCAATATATTATTCTTATGATCTTTTTTAATAGGATCATTTAATTGTTATAATTCATTCCTTAAAACTTCATGCTTATTTATGATAACTTCCACTATATTTTTTACCCTTACTGAGAATTTGAGATAACCCCATTCATATGTTTTATATTTCTAGTATTCCATTATTTTTATTATGACTAATATGTAGGGCTAAATAAGAATAATAATGTCATTAGAAATGTATTTTCTAGGTTTTATTTTATTTTTCTAATGATAACGTAATGTCCATGTATGTAATCTATTTTCCAGGACTCCTAAACTGATCTATCTTTCTGGATTTGACTCCTTGTCATTGTGCCAATGTATTAAAACAATTTACTAGCTACATGGTTGTAGGGTCAGGTTGGTACTCCTCAGCCCCCAGAAAACTCTAATTCATCAATTTCAAAAAAAACATGATCCATAAAATTACTTAATCCCTCAGTATGACATTCTCTAATAAGCAGCCAAAAAATATGGTAAATCCTCAACCCAATAAACCCTAAACCCTTTTCCTAAAATACAAATATAATTTCAGTCCTAAAATACATAAAATATAATACCCAAAGACCTAAACCCTCATCCCCAAAATATTTAAACCCATATACCCAAAATCCAATGTACCCTCAACTCTAAAAAACCCAACTCAAAAATCCCTAAAAAACCATAGACACACTGTCCCAAAGATCACTATACCCCTAGGCTCAAAAATCCATAAATCCCCATCCCCCAAAACCCTTAAACACTCACCCCCAAAGCCCAAAACCCTAATACCCAGAAAACCACAAACCAACTACCAAAAAAACTAATCTCTAATCCCCCCAAAATTCAATTCCCCCATCAACAAAAATATTTAACCCCAAACCTCAAAAAACATTTAAAAGGTATTCCTAGAAAAACCTAAATGATTAACCCCAAAATTTTATAATTCACCAACCTAATTAAAATGAAACCCACATCCCCAAAAAACCCTAATCATTCATTAAAAACCCCCAAAAACTGCATCCCCATTAAACCATAGGCCCCCATCCACAATAAACCCATAACCCATAGAACTGAAATACTGTATAGGATCAACCCCAAAAACAATAAACCCCCAGCCCCAAAATACCTAAATCCCTCATACAAAAAAACCATAAATCCTAAGAACAAAAAAACCCCAAACCCTCATCCAAAAAAACAAAATCCCTCATCCCCCAAAACTACAAACCATCGATCCCAAGTAACCTAAAAATCTCGGCACCAAAAAAACCTAAACCCTCAATCACTACAAACCCTAAACCCTCAACCCTAGAAAAATAATCACCCTCAACTAAAAAATATCTATACAATAAACCCCAAAAATCGCTAAACCCTATTCTATAAAAAACACAAAACTATAAACCCCAAAAACCATAAAGCATCATCCCAAAAGTATGTGTGGTAGTTAACCACTAAGACAGGATGTTTCATTTTTATGCATTTCCACATTTCATGTCTTTTATTTATGCTCCTCTCATGTTCATGATCTCTTGACTATGTCATGATTATGCTCACCCCATGTTGTATTCTTCTTATCCATCCTCTTACTGGGCTTTTAGCTCACCCATTTTGAAGTATATCTTCAGGTGTCTACATTTACTAAAGAGAGGACAAGTGCCAATATGAAGATAGAGAAGAAGAAATTAAATAAATGTTTAAGCTTGATGTTGTAATTGTTTTTCATGGTCCTAGTTTTCCCAAGACACTAAACCATTGGATACTCTATGTGTAATATTATTATGATGATTATCTTTGAAATGATGTAATATTAATGTAAGAAAAGGTAGGGTCGCTATAAAAACTAAACAGTCACCCGGATTTATTTTAAATCCCCATAACTAAAATCCTCAAAAACCTTATCCCCCCAATAATCATTCATCCCCAAAAAAATATTAAACCCTAAACCCCAAAAACCCTAATCTTGTAACACCAATAACCATGCACACTCATCCCCCAAAACCTAAACCCCGATCACAATAAAACCGTAAACATATATCCACAAAAAACCTATCCTATGACCCTAAAATTGAAACCCATCATCCAAAAAACCTTATTCCATTAGTCCTAGAAAACCATAAACACTCATCTGAAAAAAAACCCTAAACTGTCATCCCAAAAAACACAAAAACCCCTTTCCCAAAAAAATCCTAAACTTCATCCCCAAAATACCTTAAAATACAAACACAAAAAATTATGAACCCTCAGCCCCAAAATTCCCAAAAACATCTGCTCCAAAAACTCGTAATCCCGCATCCATAAATAACTCAAAACCTTCATGCCCAAAAACAACATTCCCCCAGCACCATATGATCCCTATGTCCTTGCCACTAAAAAACCAAAACCCTTATACCAATAGAATCCATTGAACTCATCCACAAAAAGAATATAACCTAAGATTCGAAAAACCCAAATCCCCCATTCTCTAAAAATTACTAAACCCCTGGAAAAAATAATCCTAATCCCTTAGGCCCAAAACCCCTAAACCTATATCCACAATTAACCATAAGACTTTGAACCATGAATCCCTAAACCCTCATACCCAAAAATCTTTTAACACACAACACAAAAAACCCTAAACCCACATCCCCGAAAAACTCTAAACACTCATCTCAATGAAACCAGAAGCCCTCATCGCCATACAACCCTAAACACACATCCCCAAAATACACTAAACCCATAGTTCCAAAAAACCCAAACCCCTCAATCCCAAAAAACACTAAACACTCATCCTCAATAAACCCTAAACACCCAGTCCAAAAAAACCCTAATCCACATGAAAAAACAATAAATTCAGTGCCCCAAAATCACAAAACCAGCATTCCCCAAAAAAATCCTTAGTCACTCAGCCATAAAATCCCATATATCCTTAGCTAAAAACCCTATACCATTCACCTTATAAAATCATAAATCCTCCACCCAAAAAAATAGTATACTTTAAATCCAAAATCCCTTAACCCTTAGCCATTAACAACCCTAAACACTCATCCCCATAAAACCCTAAAAATTCATCACTGAAAAAAAAATATAAAAACAGAACACTAATTAAATAATGAACTCTCAGCCCAAAAAATCACAAACCATCAGCCCTAAAAATTTCTAAATCCACATCCTTAAAAAACCAAAATCCCTCAAACATGAAAATCACCCAACCCATAGCCCCAAAAATACTATATTTTTATCCTCCAAAAAATTGAATCCCTTATCCTCAAATTCCAAAGGCCTAATTCCCTTAATCCTTCATTAATCACTGAAAAAAACCCACAACCCTCATGCCCAAAAAATCCCTAAACCATCGGCCCTAATAATCGCGCAACCATCATCCCCAATGAACCCTAGACTCCCATACATAAGAAACCTAAAATTTACTTTCTAAAAAAATGTAACCCACATCCTAAAAAAACATTCAATCCTTTTCCCCAATAATCCTAAAACATCATACCCAATAAAAACCCTAAATACATATCCCAAAAAAACATTAAACAATCATCCCAAAAATAACCCAAGCCCATAGCTTGAAAAAACCATTAACCCTCAGCCAAAAAGTCCATAAAACCCATCCTCAGAAAACCCTCATCCTACTTCCCCCAAAAACACAAATCCTTTGGCCCCAAATAACCTAAATCCCATATCAAAAAAAAACATTCATCCATGAAACCCTAAACCATCTTGCCAAAAAACCCTAAACCCTATGCCCAAAAAACCCAAATTCTATTTCTCCTTGAAACACTAAACACTTATACAAAAACCCCATAAGTATTGATATCTAAAAAATCATAACCCATATGCCCAATAAACCCTATACCCTCACCTAAACATCACCCTTAAACCCATAAACCCTTATCACTAAGAAACCCTATATCATCAACCCCAAAAAAACCTAAATCCACATTCCCAAAAATCCTTGAACCCAAAATAAATCCAAACCACAGCCCCAGAAAACCTTTATCCCTCATCCCCAAAATTCCCTGAACCCTCAGCCCAAAAAACCTCACTTCCCCAAAAAACTCTAAACCATTATCCAAAAAAAACTACAAGACACACAGAAAAAAACTCGAACCCTCATATAAAAACCTAAAACCCACTTCACCAAATAACCATAAACCCTCTAGCACAAAAAACAATAAATTCTATACAATAATTTACAATAAACCATTAGTAAAATAAACTAAAAACTCATCCATAAAAACATTTTATACTATGTCCCAGAAAACATAAAAATGTCATCCCCAAACAACCCAATCCATCAACCCCAATAAACCCTAATCCCTAACCTCTCAAAACCCTAATGTGTCATACCAAAATCCCTAAACCCTCATCCCTAAAAAACCCTAATCCAACATCGCTAGAAAACATTGATCCCTAATGAAAAACAATATTTAACCCCCCCCCCCCCTAAATATTGAAGCCCAAAAAGCCATAATTCATTAGCCCCAAAAATCCAAAAACACTCAATCCCAATAAAACCTAAAACCTCATCCACAAAAAAAAAATACCCACGTCCCCCAAAAAACCCTAGTCCCAAATACCCAAAAAACCATAAATCCTTATGGAAAAAAAACAAGGAAACCATTACTAAAAATTAACCTAAACTTTCAACCCCCAAAACCATACACCATCATCCAAAAAAACAATATTACTTGAGTATGGAAAAACTCTAAACCCATAACACTAGGAAAACCAAATCCTTCTACTCAAAAAAATGAAAATCCTTATCACAAAAAAACTAGAAACCCTCAGCCTCAATAAACCCTTGAAGTAATCACCAGAAAAAATTAAAACTCAAACACAAAAAAATATATAACCTCAGCTCAAAAAATACCCAAAACCCTAATCCCTAAAAATCCATAAACCATGAGTAGAACAAATCCTAAAAACTCATCCCCAAACAACCCTAAACCCTCATCCTGAAAAAACCCCAAAAAATTAAATATAAAAACCCCCAACCATCATTCCTGAAAAAACAAAATCTCTCAGACCGAAAAAATAATAAATAATCATCCCCTAAAAATTCTAAACATTTATCCCCAAAAATCCCAAAACCCTCATCCCCAAAAAACTATAAACCATAAAACCTGAAAAAAACCTCGATGCTCTTCACATAAAACCCTAATCCCTTAGCCAAGAAAAAACCCTAAACCCCCACCCCAAAAAAAATCTTTAAACCCTCTTACCCAAAAAAACGTACCTCTCAACCACATAAAATGCTAAATTAATATCCCCAAAAAACCCAAAACCCTTTTAACCCATGACCCCTTAACCCACAACCCCAAAAAGCCCTAAAAAAGAACCCCCAAACAAACCATAAACTATAAACAAAAAATAACCCTAAATCATCATCCAAAAAATCCCTACACCCCCAGTCTCAAAAACCGTAAACTCTCATTCATAAAAAACCATAAACCAATAGCCAAAAGAAAATCAGAAACCTGTCCACCAAAAAATCATAAATCCTCAGTCCAAAAACCACATAAAACCTCATACCTCAAAAACCATAAACCATCATCCCCAAAAAAACATATACCTTTATCGCAAATAAAAACCCTATAACATAATCCCTAGAAAATCATAAACTCTCATCCCTAAAAATACTAAGACCTCATCCTCAAATGAACCTAATCCATCAAACGAAATAATTTCTAAATCCTCATCCTAAAAACCCCTAAACTCCATGCCCCCAAAAACGATATATCATCATCCCCAAAAACCCCACACCCTCAGTCGTAAAAATCCCTAGTTAGTTTGACAAAAAACAAAAACCTAAGGCCTAAAAATAACTAATAACTCAGCTATTGAAAACACAAAACCCACTTCCTAAAAATACCCTAAAATTCCATCCCCAAAATTCAATAAACAATCAGCCTCAAAAAACCCTAATCCTTTAGCCCAAAAAAAACCCATAACCCTATACCCTAAAAACTCGAAACCCTCAAACCAAAAAAAACCATAAACTCTCATCCCCAAAACTATAAACCTTAATCTATAAAGAATTCTATACCCTCATTCCCAAAATTCCTAAAACCCTCATCCCCAAAACACATGAACCCTCACCCCATCAAAATATAAATTCCAAGCCCTAAGAAAACCTAAACCCTCATCCCCAAAGGCCCAATACCATCAGCCCTAAAATGAACTATACCCTCAACCAAAAAAACACCAAACTCAAATCCCAAAAAAACCCTAAACCTTAATCCCTAAACAAAACTAAAACCTCATCCCCAAAACCCTAAACCCTAAGCCACTAATGTCTTAAAACTCCTTCGCCCAAAAATTGTAAACCCTTTGCTTAAAGAACCCCAAAACCCACAACCCACATCCCCCAAACCACTAATACCTCATCACCATAAAACCATAAACCCTCAGTCCCAAATCTCATAATCACTCATCCCCAATGACCCTTAAACCCTAATCACCAAACCCCCAAACCCCTCAGCCCCAAAAGACCAGAATAACTCATCCCCCAAAAACCACAAAACAACATCCCCAAAAAACACTAAACCGTCATCCAAAAAATCCCTAAACCCTCTACCCTAAATAACCCCAAACCCTCATACCCAAAAAACACTAACCATCATCTTTTATATTCCATTAATGCACAACCCTAAAATACTGAATACCCTTAGTCTTATAAATACCAAAACCCTCATCCCCTTAAACCCTCAGCCTAAAAACCCTAAACTCACATTAAAAAATAACATAATCTGACTACTAAAATGACCTCTAAACCCTAACCCACAAAATTTTATAAAAACTATTACCCATAAACCCTAAACCCTCTTCCCCAAAATAAGTCAAACGCTCATCCAAAAAATTATGACAAAATATTTAACCCCCAATAAACCTAAACCCTCAACCCTAAAATACTCAAAACCCAATATTCCCTGAAACCATAATTCCTCAGCCCCATAAAACCCTAAACCCATAGCCACTAAAATCCCCAAAAAACCGTCCCAAGAAACCAATAAACCCTCATCCAGAACTAAAACCTAACCAACATTCCAAAAAACCATGAAATCCTCATGTTGAAAATACTATACACCCTCATAACTAAAACCACTAAATCATAATAACAAATAAACTTAAACATTCATCCCATAAATCCTAAACCCTTATCTCCAAAAAACAATGAACACTCATCCATAAAAACCCCTAAAAATCATCCTTAAAATACCCTATGTCCTCACCCCCTAAAATGCCTAATGTGTTTTCCCCAAAAAACAATATTCCGTTAGCCACAAAATAACCTAAACACTACACCCAAAAACCCTCAAACCCAAAAAAACCTAACCCCTCAAAACCCATGACCCCAAAACTCTCATTCCGAAAACCCCAAAATCATTATCCCCAAAATCTCAAAACACCTAATCAAACATGCCCAAAAAAACCATAAAACCTCATCTTTAAAGTCTATAAACCCATATCCCCCAATAACCCTAAACCCTCAAACCTACAAATTTCCTCAGACCATCATCCAAAGAAAACATGAAAACTAAACCCTTAAAAAAATTTAATCTCATTTCCAAAAATCCATAACCCAGATCCCCAAAAAACCATTACACTTCATTCTCAAAAATCCCTAATTCATAAACCCTAAAAAACCCAAAACCTTTAAACCCAAATAACTTTGAACCGTCATCCCAAAAAAACTAAACTACTATTCCCAAAAAACCTGAAACAATCTATACAAAAAACCGAAAACACTAATTATTAAAAAATTCCAACACAATAAAATAAAATAAACTCAAAAAACATAGCCCAATGAATCCGTAAAACCGTAGATCCAAAAATCCATAATCCCACAGCCCCAAATAACCCCAAACCCAAAACCAAAAAAAACTACATCACCAAAAAACCATTAAATATCAATCCAAAAAATCCATAACCCTCATCTCAATAAAAATATTAAACATTCTACCCCAAACTCCCTAAATACATTTCTCTAAAAAACTTAAACTTTGAGCCCCAAATAACATAAAAACTAACACCAAAAAACCATAAACATTCATCTAAAAAAACCATGTACCCTCTTCCCCAAATACCCTAAATTTTGAAACTAAAAATCCACTAAACAAAATTTTCCAAAAACTCCAAAACACTCAAATACAAAAAAAACCAAACCCATCATCCAAAAAACCCATTAAACCCTGATCCACAAAAACACAAAATCCATAGCCATAAACCCTAAAATATCATTCCTAAAAACCAGAAACCAAATTCCTCCAAAAACCTTATACCCTCAAGCCCAAAATTATGAAAACCAAATTCCCCAAAAAACACCTAAACCCTTATCCCCCAACACTATGAACCCTCATCCCCAAAAACCCCTCATCCCATAGCCCAAGGAAAACATAAACCCCCCATACCCAAATTCCCTTACGCTACACCCCCCATAAACCATAAAACTAATTCCAAATAATTAAAAACCCCATTTGACCATAAAACCCAAAACCTCATAACCAAAAAACCCCAAAAACCTCATCCCACAAAACCCTAATCCCTAATCCCAAAAAAATCATAAACCCTCTACCCCAAAAGCTGCCCATGGCCCCAAATAACCCTAAACCCTCAGCCTTAGTAAAAAATAAAACCATTATCCCCCGAATTCCCTAAACAATCATACTAATAAAACCCAAAACCATTTGTTCAAAAAAAAATAGTAAACCCTTAGATTTTAAAAATACCCTAAATGGGATTCCCTAAAAAAACATAATCATTCATCCCCAAAAAACCCTTAACCTTCAGGCACAAAAATAAATAAACCCTTCAAAAAAATATACCATTATCCCTATAAATCCCTAAACCCACATCCAAAAAACCATATTAACCCTCAATGCCAAAAAACCCCAATCCTTTAGCCCCCAAAATATCCTAAACCCTTAGAACAAAAAAACCCAAAACCATTATCCATATATTTAACTAAACAATAATCCCCAATTCCATTAATTCATCATCTTTAAAAGACACTAATCCCACATCCACAATAAAACCGTAACCCCATAACCACAAAAACCCATTAACCATCCTCCATAAAAAACATAAACTCTAATTTAAAAACTCCAAAATCCTCTGCAACAAAAATATCCCTAAACCCTCAGCCCCAAAAATGCCCCTTTCCCTAAAAAACACCCATGCCAATAACCCCAAAAAAACAAAAACCATCATCCCCAAATATTAATAAAATCTTAGCCCAAAACCCATAAACCATCATTCAAAAAAAAACCCTAAAACCTCAGCCCCAAAAAAACCTAAATCCCTACCCACAAAAATCCAATGAATTCACCTTAAAAAACCCAGAATCATCCATTCTAACAAAACCCTAAACCCTTCTCCACCAAAAACATTAATCCATAGAACAAAAATCCCCCTAATGCATCACCCCAAAAATATATAAACCCATAGCCTAATGAAACCCTCAACCATCAAAACAATCCTAATGCCTCAACCCAAAAAACTATGAAACGACTTCCCTAAAAAACCCAAAATGCTTAGCCTAAGAAAACGCTTAACCCACACACCCAAAATAACCTAACCCATCATCCCTAAAAAATAATTATCCCTCATATATAGAAAAAAAACATAAGCCCTCATCCCCATAAAATCCTAAAAACTCATCCCCTGAAAACCCTAAACACTCAACCCCTATAAAACCCTAATCACTGATCCCAAAAAATCACTAAACCATCATCTCAAAAAAACCCTAATCACCCCAAAAACCCATAAAAGAACATCCTCAGATAACCCTAAATCATAACCTAAGGAAACCATAAAAAACATATCACAAAAAAATCATATACCCTCAGCACCAAAAAACCCTAAAACTGCTCCTTTAAGAAAACACAAACCCACTTCTCCAAAAAAAACTTTAACACTCATACCCAATAATCCTAAAACTGTCATCCCCAAAATGTCATAAACCATCATACCCCAAAATTCTAAAACCCTTAGTCCCACTTACCGTTAAACCCTTAGTGCCAAAATCCCCAAAACCCTAAATCTCAAAAATCCCTAATCCCTCATGTAACACCCCAATATTTTTTATTATATCTCTTTTTAAATTTAACCTCTTATATATCTTACATTTCCCACAAAACAAAGTTTGAGTGCACCATAATATATCAAACTAGCTGTTTAAAATAGTGGTTATGAATTGTATTAAACACATCATGAAATTTATAAATTTTAATTTTTTAAATTTAATTCATTTTTGAATTTTGAATACAAAAATTATATTGCAGTGAATTTTTGGAATTTTTCTAAAATGTTTCAATTTTTGACGAAGACTGAAAAATAGTACATTGTTGTTAAAAAACAGTCATTTTTATTTATATAATTATTTTTATTTAAATTTATTTTAAAATAGAATAGATAAATAGTACATATATTAATCAAATTTAGGTAATTGTATTCATTTTTATAATATAATTAGACATAAAAATTTATTGAACTTTAGAATGTGTCCTTTACCTGCTTTCTTTCCAAATCTATGAGATTAGAATAAAACATAATATTCTCATTTTTGTGAATTGAAATTATAAAAAGGACATAAATTACTTTAATTATTAATATATTTTTCATCTAAACGAATAAACGTCATTTTTAGTTGAATATTAACTTTAGTAAATTTTTATTGTTTTACCATGGTTATAGGTTAATCGTGTATTTAATAGAAAAATAATAATATTATAATATTATAAAATTATCTTAAAAGTTTTCCTAGTTTCATTAGATAAGTGGGTTTCGACCAAAATAATCCTTATAATGAAATTATAATCTTTTTATTCCTCATGGGTATGAATATTGGAATGATTATATTTTATTTTAAGATAACATAAAAATACCACAGAGATAAGTTAATTACAGATTATTTTTTAATATAGGGTCATAAATAATATATATCAGACTATAAATATTAATTAAAAAGATCATAAATTTATATTAAACATGATAATTTATATTTTATTTTTAGTGATGAAATAATTTAATTAAAATACTGTATAATAATGATTTAGTAATTGTTTAATTAACTGAGATATCAAATAAATGATATTAAAAATATTATAATAAATATAATATGACATTATTAATGACATAAAATAATTTAATAGAATGCATAGACATTTTAGTGATATCTTTGAATTATTTTTTCAATGATATCATGTTGTTATTATTTTTAAAAAATGGATATAATGAATATTACCAGAATTGTCAAAAATGATTCTTTATAAGGAATAATATTTTATAAAATGCTATAAATTTTAAAAAAAATAAAATTATGAAAACTAATTATGATATGGTAAATATTTCATAAATTCTCCATTTTAGTTTCCTTTTGAATTTTATTGTATCTATATTGATCCAATTTTGTAAAAAAATCAAATAGTCACTATAAGAGTTAAATTGATTAACAAAGGGTTCATGCCAAATGATACAGATAATATTTAACCATAAACTTTTATAAAATTAATTAGTTTATTGGATTTAGACCTATCCTCATCATAACTTGGAAATAACTCACTTTTGTTATATTTGAAATAAAAAATCAAATTATATTAAATTAATAGTTTTTGAGTTTCTTAAAGTGCCTATTCCCACACTTATAAAAGGGAACATCTTTTTATATTTTATTCCCACCCATAAAACCCATTGAATCATCCCAACCCAACACATTTATCCACCCAACATTCCTTACATAATCCTAGAGGACATACTTTGGGCATAAATCCATCATAATAAGTCCTTTTGTGCATATAAAAAGGAGATACTCAAACAAGAGGTAATTATTTTACCAACTCTTTTAATGTTATTATATTATTATAAATCATATTAATATTTTTTCACATAATAATTTAATAAATAAATTATCATCCGTATTTTGAGATGATATTCTGATTATGGGACACCATATTCATCCTTTTACCCATCGTACAAAAAATAATATCACTATGATTGTGTACATATGACTTACAATCATGACGTTGTTGTATAATTTTTTAATCACTAAATTATTTAATGGAGTATAATAATGAATATAATGGATATAAATAATCAAAATTACAGGATATTGATTCTTTATACATAAAATTCAATCCATTTCGTTAACACTTTTCCATGTAGGGAATGATATTGTTGCTCGTGCATACATACGACCTACCATCTCAATGATGTGATGAGATTTATAATCCACGTTAACCATTCAAGAAATATTCTAAAAATATATATTATGAATACATGTGAATATAAAATAATAATTCTATTGGAATACTATATATATATATATATATGTCATTTACTTTCTTCCATTCAATACGATATGAAAACAGAAACTGCGTTCATGGGTATGTATGACCTAACATCTCCATGAATGGATTATTCCATTTCACATATATATCTATTAAATATATTAATATACTGAATATATATGATATATAAATCATAATTCACATTTTTTAAGGAAGTAAATCATGATCTATGTGATAGGATCATGAAAAAAAAGTCAAAACATTTACGATAAACAAAGTGGTTATTATCTTAATTGTTGATTTGAGGTGGAATTGAAAATAAATAGGTAATATAAAGTAATAAGTGAATTTATATGATATAAAAAATGAGTATATCATTCATTTATATATTTAATAACATTATTTAACCAATATACTTGAGGTTAATGAACCCATAACAAATGTAATGTATGGGGAAGTTTTAATTTCACAATCTCGTTTTTATTTAGGATTGTTTGTTCGTATGTATCTAATGGGGAAATATTTATAATAAATGTCCTTGTTTCATAAAAATATAATAAAAAATATTTTTAATACTATCCTTAAAATTTTTAAATACAATTTTACCCAGGTTTTATATTTTATAAAATGGTATTTTTGGAATATTTTTTTCATTTTCCATAAGTGGATTCATTTTTTAATTGTTTTATAAAGTACGAGAAGAATGTTTTTATTAAATTATATGACATGAGTGATTTGTTCCACAATCATGATGAATTATATTTTTAAATAATCCTCTACTGTATTATAACTTTATTTTCAGTATAAATTATTATGAGGCATTAAAATAAATGATAATAATGTTAGAAAGTGACATTTTACAATTGAAATTTTTAATGATTATATAATATTATTTTAATCTATGTTAGATCCTTTTTTTAATATTACATTTTAATGATGTGGAACTCTAATGATTTCATTTACCATATTCCCTTGATGGTTTATGATTTAGTTTGATAGTGTATGTCTTATTTCTATACCATTCATCACTTATGGGTTAAGTATTTAAATTTCAAATTCTAGTTTTAATACGAATGTTTATATTGGATTTGTTTTACCCCTTTCATAAGAAGAATTAATTGGTCTTTTTATATGTCGGGTGGAGCCAGATATATCCCCTCGATGCATCGATATGTCAAATAAGAAAAATAAATTGGGTTTTGGGTAACATCTTACCCCATTATGCATGGTGTCTTGGGTGATTCTTTGAAGATATGTTTATGATGTCCCACATTATGAATTCACTCATTATGAGATTATTTATTGATATTATATGTGATTATTTGACTAGTATAATATCAATGTGTATGTTTATATGGAAATATTTGATTTCATCATGATATATTATTCTAAATGATTTGTGTTAAATTATTTTATATTTATTATATGTTATTCCTTAAATGTATATGCTTATTTATGATAGCTTCTGCTACATTGTTTACCCTTATAGAGCATCTATGATCATCCCTTTTTTATGATTTACAATCAAAATATTCATAGATATGTATTATGACAGACATGTAGGTTTAAGAAAGATTAATAGTGGTGTTCTGAAAGGAATCTCTATGTTTTATTTTATTTTCTGAATTGTAATATAAAGATCATATATGTAATGTATTTTCAAAGAATGCTAAATTGATCGGTTCTTCAGGATATTATTCCTTCTAATCATGAAAATGTATTATAATAATGTTTGGATCATGGATTTTGAGGTTGGGGTGGTTTACTTTGTATCAAATAATGTTTAGCAACAACCGTTGAAACTATATTAAGAAAACATAGATTAGGGAACATAACATTAAGATAGACATTGATGATATATATAGAATAACGTCCTAGAATTTACTATGCTCTTTGTTTAACACCCCTTGGAGATAGGCTTAGGATTATTGAAATTTTATTTACAAACCATTATGAAAGATTTATAAGTTTATACAATTCTAAAGAATCCATTTTTAAGATTATGATATTAGATTTCCAAAAAATATTACATGATATATTACAAATTTTGAAATTAGGCAATTTGATTCATAACTAAATCTAGCGAATGACATTTTTCAGAAATGGATCCTAGTGGAAGAAACAGAAATTGTATTAATTCATGTAATACATGTTTGGATTCTCTCCCATTCAAGATAATGATATTGGAGAAGGAGATTCAACTAGTGATAAACAACTTATAACTATATTGGGACAACTAGCTCAGATTATGAATAATAGCCTTACCCATATAGAGTATCATGATCTACAACACAGAGGTTCAATGTTATTCAAATTAATGAGACCACAACCTCCAGAATTCAATTAAACTATAAATACATTGATAACTAAAATTAGAATAAGTTCATTAATGAAGATATTTCATGCCTTGGGAGGAAAGAAAGAGAGAATTTTTTCATGGCAGTTTATCATCTCTCTCAATATGAGGATGAATGGTTGTGAAAGATTCAAAACAAGAATGAGGATAAAGAAAATGAAATTATGGAATGGAAGGTTTTTAATTAAAATTTCAATTTAAAGTATTTCCCTTGTGAATAGATAGTACATGTAGATTTATAATTCATGAATTTGGGATAGAAGGTGAATAAGAATATTTTTTTAAATAATAATCCAACATCACAAAATTATAATGGAATTTGACATACTATATACAAATCCTTATAAGTATGGTTGATCATTTCATTTATGGTTTAAATCCATTTCACCAAAATCCATTGGTCTTCCAAACATTATCATCATATAATGATATAGTCTCATGTGCTATGAAGATAGAGAAATAATTTTCTATTTCATTATGACCTTATGGGAACTAAATAGAAGATGAGAGCCGTAGAAAAAATATGCATAAATGTATAAAGTAAAGGAAGTATTTTCCCATATGTGTAGTTTTGGTAAGAAAAACCTTGATTGTTTCATAAAAAGACTGAGAGTTTTTTAAAATTGTGTGTAGAGAATGGTCACCTAACTCGTGATTGTAAGGGAGTGAATGAAGTTGTAAATATGAAATTCTATAATTATAATGAGATGGGACACTTGGTGAATGATTTTCCAAAGGGTTAAGGAAATATATCTTCGAAGAAACAATGGGATCAAGGTCATGCCCATGCTATTACTAAAGTTGATTTGAAATAATTAATGTATTTGTTGATTTTGAGTTATGAATTTTGTTCCTATATTACATTTAAATGAATCATGAGATATATAAGGATTGTACATAATTATGATTCCTATATTTATTTGGGGCAAGGGCATTTTCATTATGATTTCTAAGCTGATCAAACATGTGGTATGTGTCAACAAGAGCTACACTATTTTGTTGGAAGGATCTGATGTTATGATTGATATTGAAAATTTAGAAAACATTTCAAGACTGTTAATTTGGATAGAAGTATTTTAGAAAATATTTATGGTTTAAATGGAGAATTTTGAACATTGGATATTAATATTTGAAGATAATGTATGATTTAATATATACATTGGAAAATGAAATTATTGTTTCAAAAAAAGTTTAGATGGTGAAGGAAATACATTCGTTCAATATTATTTATCAAATGTGCTTTAGGAATGAAAAATTCATTTTGAACATTCATTTCCTGGTGTAATGGATGATGTGAAAATCGATAAAAGAACAACCAAATGTTGAGTTTTCATTTGAGATGGAATGAAATAACGTGAGTGCATATATGAATAGTAAAATAATTCTTCAACTCCAAGGGAAGGATCGTGAAACCTATATTTTTATCCTATTATTTTTTCTAATGAATCTAATGGTCCATTTGATCATCATAGATTTATATATTTGTTTTTATTAAATTATCTGAAAAATTTTCTCTATTACTCTCCATCAGAACATGTTGCTTAAATTATTCTTTCATGTTTCCCATTTCATACATGGAACCATTGAATATGATATCTCTGGTAACCTTTATACTTCTATTTCATTATTTTAATGTTTACACATTATTGACCATTGTTCTTCTGTGGGATTGCAATAACGGAATTTTGAATTTTCATATATTAGTTACCGTACCCAAATTTGAAAAATTGAGAGGATGAAATTTATTTAAAGTGGGGATAATATAACACCACAATATTTTAAACCATGTCTCTTTTTCAATATAATATATTTGATGCCTTATGTTTCTTGAAACACTGATTTCGAGTGCACCATGATCTATCAAACTAGTCGGTTTAAAAGCAATTTTGAAATGTATTGAACAAATTTTAAAATATATAAATATTATTTATTAAAAATTGAATTCAATTTTTAATTTAGAATATCATTATTATATTAGATGTAATATTTGGTATTTTTAAAAAAAAAATTCAATTTAAATGAATAGTGAAAAATACAACATTCTTGTTAAAAAATGACTTTTTCATTTACAAATTTATTTTACATTAAATTGATTTTAATTTCACAATAGATAAATAACAAAAATATTAATCCAAATATAGTCTTTATAATAATTTTTATAAAAAAATAGATTTAAAAATTTATTGACTGGTTGAACGTCTCTTTTACCAGCCCCCATTACTAGATAAGTGGTTTTCGACAAAAATCAACCCGAGGCCGAAATTATTATATTTTTAAGCCAATTGGGTAAGAATTATAAATTCATTATATTTTATTAATGATAAGTTAAAAATCACATACCCATATTTTTAATAACAAAATCAATTTTAATATAGAATAATAAACAAGATAAATTAGACTATAAATATTAATTCGAAAAATAATAAATTTAAATTCATGGTGATAAATTATTTTTGATTTTTAGATAAGAAATTAGTTATTTTAAGTCAAGAATAAAAATGATGTTGTAATTGTTTAATTAATTTTGATATCAAATAAATGATTTTAAATTTATTAAAATAGATAGTGTTTGAAATAAATAATTACATCAACAATCTTTATAGACAAGTTAGAACTGATTGTTAAATATTTTAATTATTTTTTCTTAGTTATAATGTTTTTATATTATTTCTAGAAATGAATGCAATGAATATTATTAAAATTGGCATAATTGATACATTAAAATAAATAATATTTTATGAAATGTTATAAAATTCATAAAAATCTATAATTTCACTAAATAATAAGGATATTGTATATAAGTCATAAATGATTCAATTGGGGTTAATTTTTCATTTTATTGTAACTTCATTTACCCTATAATGTAAATAGACATGTAGTCAAGGTAAGATTTAAATTGATTATATACAGTTTAAATCCAAAAAATAAGATTAATATTGTGGAAAAAAATATATAAAATTCATTTATTTGAGATTATTTGGACCGATAATCATATCATACTCTATATAACTCACCTTGGATCTTTTTTTAAATTGAATATCATTTTGTATTAAATTAATTGTTTTGAAGTTTCTTAATGCTTCCATCCCCTTTCATTTAAAATTGAACCCCTCCTTCCCTTTTATATACACCTCTAATGCACTTTGGATTGTCGAAATCCTACACTTGATCTTCAAAACATCCCTAAATCCATTAGAGTATAGAAATTACTCATAAATATAATAAATAATGTTATCTTGTGTGAATTAAATTTGGATACTCGAAGAAGAGGTAATTGTTTTACAAACACGTTCTATGTTATTTTATTCATATACATACTCTTAATATGTTTTTTCATTAATAATGTATTAAATCCAGTATAATATATATTTTTTTGATGTTATTGTGATTTTGGGACAACTATATTCCTCCTTTTACCCATCATATGAAAAACAATAACATCAAGCATGCGTATGTACTACTTAACATATCCAAATTCTGGTGTAATTGGTTTTTCTCCCTACTTAATTTTAATAAGTATAATGATGGATATAGTCGATATAAATAATAATTATGAAATGATATTTATTATTTATAATTAATATTCCATCCATTTACCTACACATTTTTACTAAAGTAGTGACATCGTTTCTCGTTCATACGTATGGCCTACTGTATCCACGATGCTTTGAGATTCATCCTCAACGTTAACCATTAAAGAATGATTATAAAAATATATATAATGAAAACCTATGAAATATATCAAATACTAATTGTACTATAATAATATATATATTTTATTTACATTCTACAATTCATTACAATAAAAAAAATTGAAACAACATTCATGCGTACGTATGGCCTACCGTCCCCAAGAATGGCGTATTCCCTTTCATATATTTGTCTATAACATATATTTATATAGTGAATATATATGATATATAAATAATTTATTTCATTCTGGTAATATGTAAATCCTGATCTATGTAGTATTATTAAGAATAACATGTCACAACATGTACAATAAAAAAATATTCATTACACGAAACATTGACTTAATAACGTTTTTTTAATTAATTGTTAATATAAAGACAAAAATACATATAAATTATATCAGATATATGGATACAATTCTGGAATAAATATAATAGAATTATTTAAAAATTATATGTGAGGTTAACACACCCTCAAAAAATGTAATGTATGAGTTAAGGGATAATTTCACTATCTCATTTTTATTTGGGATTGTTTTCAAGTTAGTATCTAATTTGAATATATTTATCATCAATGTCCATGATTCTTAAAAATAACATCCAAAATATTTTTATAACTATCCTAAAAATACATTTGTAAATTTTTACCCACGTTCTAAATTTTACTAAATAGTAGGAAAGGAATCATTTTTTTCATTTTCCTTACAAGGATAGTTTTTTGACATTTTTGACAATGTATGAAAATAATGATTTTGTTAACTTATACAACATGATATACCTTTTCCACCATCACGACATTTAAAGCGTCTCTTACAATATTATAAGAATTGTTTAAATTTAAATTGAAATGAGGAATTAAAATAAATATTAATGGTTTATTTTTCTAATGAAATTTTTAATGATTATATTAGGGTATTTTAATCTATGTCAACAATATTTTTTGAATGTTACATTTAATTGAGGTAGAAAATTTATGATTTCATTTACAATATTCCACTGATTTCTTTATGTTTTTTTTTTGACTATGGAGGAGCTATTTGGATACCATTCGTAGCTTATGAATTAGGTATTTACATTTTGTAATGTAGTTTTGAAACAAATGTTTATATTGGTTATCGTTTACCCCTTTCACAAGAGGAATGCATTGTACTTTGTAAGAGCTGGGTGGGGCCCACTATATACGAAATGGATTGGTAGGTCTCGTGATAAATAACATGTTTTTGCTTTAGATAACATCTTACATGATTGTGTATGGTGCCTCAGATGAAGACATAACATTATATTTATGATGTCCCGATGTATGTATTCCCTCTTTATGAGATTAGTTATCGATATTATTTGTGATCATTCAACTAGTTTAAAATCAATGTGTATGTTTATATAGAAATATTTTATTTATTATTACTATATCATGCTCAACATTTTTTTAAAGGGTTGTACTATTATGATAAACCATTCCCTAAAACATCATTCTTAATTATGATATCTTCCTCTATATTTTTACCCTTACTGAGAAACTGATCTCACCCCTTTTTTATGTTTTACCTTCCTAATATGCACAAATATGTATAATGTCTAATATGTAGTGTTCAGTGAGCATAAAAACAGAATTATGATAGTATTTTCTTTGTTGTATTTTATGTTTCGAATTGTGATGTAATGTTCATGTATGTAATAAATTTTTCATGACTGCTAAAATGATCGATCCTTGGGGAAATGATTCCTTGTAATCATTCCAATGTGTTAAAATGATAAACTATATATAGGCTTTTAGGGTTAGGGTGTTACACCTCGTCCCACTATAAACTCTAAATCATTAGTCTGAATGAATCTTCATCCCAAAAATTACATAATCCCTATTCCCCATAACCTCTAAACCCCTAGACCCAAAATATCTTAAAACCTCAACCCAAAAATCCCAAAAACATATGTACCAAAAATTTATAAACTATTAGTCCTAAAATTAATTAAAAAATAATCCCCAAAATCCTCAAACCCTTATTCAAAAAATACATAATCCTTATACTAAAAAACCAATGAACCCTCAACTCCAAATAATCAAAATCCCCAAACCCTAAATAATCCTAATTAGTCTGCCCCAAAATAACTAACACCTAGGCCGAAAAATACGTTAATCATCATCCCCAAAAAATCCATATACCCTCATCACCAAATCCCCTAAACCCTCATTCCCAGAATACAATAAACCCCCACACCCAAAAGACATTATTATCTAACACCCCAAAAATTCTAAGCCCTTTTCCGCAAGACATACTTAACCCAGAACCTCAAAAAACATTAAACATGTATTCCAAAAAAAACATAAATGATAAACACCAAAATATCATAAAAAAATATCCTAATTAAACTGAATCCCACATACCCAAAAATCCTGAACCTTCATTCATAAGAAAAAATAAACCCTCATCCCTAAGAAACAGTAATACCTCATCAACAATATACCCTAAATCCATAGCACAAAAATAATATTTAGACTCAGCCCCAAAAACCATAAACACCCATCCCTAAAAAACCATTAAACACCATACCTAAAAAGCGATAAATCCACAATAACAAAAATCCCTAAACCCTCATAACCAAAAAATCAATCTATATGCCCCAAAAATTGTAATCCCTTTGTCCCACGAAACCCAAGAATCCTAGTCCAGAAAAACAATAAACCCTCATTCCCAAAAAACACTAAACCCTAAACCTCAGAAAAATATATTTCCTGAACTCCCAAACCTCTAAACCATCAACACCAAAAAATACAAAATCCTATTACAATAAAACCCAAAAATTTAATCCCCAAAAAAATTTATACCTCATCCCCAAAAAATAAAAAACACTCATAAAAAAGAATAATCCCTCTGCCCCAAAAAACCCAATTCCATCTTGTCTAAAAAACACAAAACAGTCAACCTTGAAAAACCATAAGCATTCCACCCAAGAAACAATAACCCCTTAGAAAATAATAAACACTATACCCTATGCTATAAAAACACTATACCCTCATCCCAAAAAATTCTATATCCTCAACCCAAAAAAAAAACCCTAAAACCTAACCCAAAAATTTTTTAATACCTATTCCCCAAAGCCCTAAAACCCCACCCCCCCAAAACCGTAAACCATATTCAATAAAAAATAAAAACCCCTCAACCAAAAAAATCATAATCCCACAGCCTCAATAAATACTAAATCCTCATCCGAAAAAACATATAAACCATCAACTTAAAACCCCCTAAACTGGTACCCAAGAAAACCCCAAGCCCTCAGCACCAAAAAACCTCCAACCCCATGACCTTGATTCCCTAAAACCTCAGTCGTTAAAAAACATAAACCATCATCCCCAAAAAACCGTAAACAATTCTCCCCAAAAAACATTAAACCTCATCCACAAAAAATACAAAACTCCCTATCTAAAAAAATTCAAAACCCCCAACCCCATTAAACTCTATAAGCTTATTCGGAAAAAGTGTAAACCCTCAACAATAAAAAATACTAGACCCACAGCCCCAAAAAATCACTAAACCTCATCCCTAAAGACACATAAAACCTAAATCCAATACATCATAAACCCTAAAAAAAACTTAAACCATCAGACAATAAAAAATAAACCCTCACCCCAGAAAACCTATAAACACTCATCCAAAAATACTTGTTATCTCTCATTTCCCAAAACCATTAAAGCCTCATCACAAAGAAACCCTAAACCATAATCCCCACAGAACTCCTATACCCTTATCCCCAAAATCCAAAAACCCTTAGCTCAATAACTCCATAAATACTCAGACACGAAATCCAAACACCCTCAACTCATGAAAACACTAAAACCATATCCCCAAATATCCCTAAACCCTCCCCCTAAAAAAACATGAACCATCGTCATGATAAATAAATAAACCATCAACCCACAACCCAAAAAAACCCTTATCCTTGAATATTATACTACAATAATCCATCAACCCTCCACCCCGAAAAAACCTCAACCCGCAGCTCTAAAAAACCATAACCATCGAACCAAAAATTTCCTCGACCCTCGGCACAGAAAGAACCACAACCCTTATCCCAAAAAACTCCTCAACCCTCATCCCCAAAAAAGCATCGACCCTAGGTCCCAAAATTCCATCAACCATCAGTCCCATAAATCTCTAAAACCTCATTTCTATAAAACCTTACACCAGCATCCCTAATAATCCCTATATAATTTGGCCCATAAAACAATCAATTATCCACCAAAGAAAAATATTTAACCACCATCCCCAAAAATACCCCAACCCTCTGGCTAAAAAACACCTCACCACTCAACACCACAAAACTATGTAGCATTTTCCCCAAAAACCCTCAACCATCAACCCCAAAACCCCTATACTCGTAGCCCATGAAAACCATCAACCCTCACAAAAAAGAACCCTCTTCCCAAAAAAACTCTAAACCCTCATCCCAAATTAGCCTATAATCCACAAAAAATTCCTAGACACTCTACCATAAGAAACCTAGAACTATCACACCCGAAAAATCCCAAAACCCCATCAAAAAAAAACCCTCAACACTTAGTCCAAATTAAATCCCTCAAGCCCATCACGAAAAAACAATTTACCATGATCATTAAAAACCCCTAAACCCTCATCCAAAAAACCCTAAAAATCAACAAAAATTCCCCAAACATATAAAGACAAAAACCCTAAACCTTCATCTACATGGAATACCTCAACACGTAGCACCCAAAAAAATGAAAAACAATAACCCACTTCCAAAAAACCCAGAATACATCATCTGAAAAAATCCCTTTGTCCAAATCTCCAAAAAACCATATATCCATTTTCATGAAAAACACTTTTCCATCATCACCAAAATCCATAAACCCTATTTCCTAAAAATCCCTCAACCATATACCCCAAAACACCCTAAACACTCATCCCCAAAAAACTATCAACCCTTAGCCCCTACATTTGAAAACCCTCAAGTTCAAAATAACATCATCCTTCATCTCTAAAAAACAGTCAACCCTCAAATGTAGAAAACTGACAACCCTTATACCCAAAAAACACACGACCCTCTACCCCAAAAAATCCTATTCCACTATATATAGAAAACGTTCAGCCATCATCCCCACAAATCCTAAACCCTCATCCTAATAAACCTCATACCTCAAGGCTAAAATAACACTAAAAAGTATTCCATAAATTACCCTATACCCATAAAATGAAAAATCATCAATAATCAGCCCAAAAAAATGATTAGCAGAATAAAACCATAAACATTCATTCATAAGAAACCATCATCCCTTATCCCCAAACAACCCTAAACCTTGATCCCAAAAAAACACAAAAACCACAACCCAAAAAACCCACAAACCTTACCCCAAAAAAAATCCTAAACCATAGCCTTAGAAAACCATCAACCCTTATCCCCAATAATCCCTCAACTGTCATCCCCAATAAAACCCTTAACCCATACTCAAAAAACCTTATATCCATAGCCCCACAAAAACATAAACCCTTAGCCCCAAAAACCCTAATACTCTGAGCCCCAATGAACCCTCAACACATAAATGCAAAACACCCACAACACTGAGCCCCAAAAAACTCTTAACCATAACAAATAATAAACCATCAACCCTCTATCCCAAAATCAATATACACATTGACCAAAACAACCCACATAACTAATCACAATATTTCCTTCAACCCTCATCCTCAAAAATCCTTGAACCCTCAACCATGAAAATCCATAAACCCTGAGACAACAAAACAATCAACCCTCAACCCCCCAAAACCATCAACCCTATTCCATTAAAAAATATTAAAACATCATACTAAAATACCCTAATCCTTTATCATAAAAAAAATAAACCCACAGTCCTAAAATACATTACTTCCTCCCCTAAAAAATCCCAATTCCATATTATATAACCCTAATCCATCACCCTGAAAACACCCAAAATCACCAGCCACAAAGAACAGTCTACCATTACCACCCAAAACCCCTAAAACGAAATCAAAAGAAAAACCATCAATATTTATCACCAAAAACCAATACATTCAGACCCAAAATACCATAAACTATTCATCCCCAAAAACCTTGAAACCTCAACCCAAAAAAACCCTAAGGCCTCATCTATAATTAACTCTAAACCCTAATCCACAAAAAATCATAAATCCTCATCCAAAAATCAATTAAAACCTAAACACATTGAATGATATTCATTTTCCCAAAAACCCATCCACCCTCCGCACCAATATTCTAGATTCCCTCATTCTAAAAAAACCCTAAACCCCCATCCCCAAAAAAACCCTAAACCGGCATCTGAAAAAAATCCTAAACCCTGATCCCCCCAAAACCATAAACCTAGCCCTAGAAATACCTAAACCCCCATACCCAAATAAAAATAAACCCTTATCCCTAAAAACAGTTAATAATCATCCACTTAAATATTTAACCCACATCCCCAAAAAATCACCCTCATTCATAGAAAAACACTAAAAAACCTACCCAAACCCCTAAAAAATCACATAAAACCCTCAACCCAAACCATTACCATAATTTAAATATATTCAAAGAAAATTAAAAGGCACTCAAACAAATAAGGAAACACATGACCAATAAACAAACAAAACGTGCCCCATCCTAGGGAGGCGTAAAATAGTGAAGGCCAAGGGCATCCCCCCAGATCAAATTGACTCCCTCGGGAGTAAGGAATGTAATGATAGGGAGACAAGTGACCCTGGACCCATGAACATCTAGAGAAGCGAGGTGGTCCGCAAACTAATCTCTTTCCCTGTACATGTGAGTGATCTGATTGTACCTAGAGAGGAGGGAATTACATTTCCTGATTATATATGTAATGGACCAAGGGATTGTCCCTCTACTGCACAAAGAGTCAGGGAGAATTTTTGAGTCAGTTTCCAGTTGGGTCAAAACCATGTTCTTCTGGTTGGAATGATGGAGGCCGGTAAGAGCGGCATTAGCCTCCGCCTAAAGCACAGTGCCACTACCATAACCTATAGTGAAGGATAAAAGTATGCTCCCCCGGTGTCCTGCACCACCCCTCCACCATGCATAACACTGAAAATAAAAGATCCATTAGTGTTTAATTTCAGGCTATTTGTAGGGGGAAGCCAATGACCCCAACTTCCCTACTTAATGGGCTCCATTGCCATGAGCTGGTGAAGACTGGACTACATATGTCGCAGCGATGGTGCCGCCCGCTAGTTACCGTTGAGTTTTACCATATCAAATAGAAGTCACATCATTCTAAAAATAATGGACCATCCTATAGTGAGGGACCCCTCATATCTGGCCTGGTTCCTCGCTTGCCAAAGGCACCAGCAACCGGCACTCAGAATCAAAGAACATGCCAATCTTTTCGAGATAGTGTCTGATGACCCCTAGAACTATTTTTTCAAGAACATCACATCACAAGGGGTGGTGGAAGAGAAAGTTGTGAAGATGAAAATGAAAATCCACACTGCGTTGGCCCAGTCGCCCTTGAAGAACTTGTGATCCAAACATTCTTCAATTTTAACTTTACAGCAGCAACAGTATGATGCGAGACTAATCCCAACATTCTTAATGTTGTCATCTGTTGGAACTTCCTGATATCGGATCCTCCAAAAAAGAAAATTATATTTTGCTGGAGCCCTCTTGCAACACTGAATCTCGCTCCATTGATCACATAGATCTGGAGGTGATCCAAGGTTACAAATATCTTTCATTGAGATATTCCCTCAGGTGGATAGCGTAAACACACAATGATTCGGCTCCTTATTAATGGTGATCGAATCATAATCTTCATGTTGGTTCATATCCAACACTTCCATGATGAACGATGGGTGAAGGATCACTTCGTTAAAAGAGATTGAAGGAGCAGGACACCCAAGATAAGCAGTCACTGACCCTGCCCAGTTCTGGTACCCGGAGATAATATCACCCTCTCCCACAATCCACCAAGCATGCTGGTTAAGCATCTGAATGAGGGGGAGAATCATGAACCAAAGGGGGGAACCCTGGAAGCTTCTATCACTCATGCTGTGACCATAGTTTTGGGCCATTGTTCTTCCCCAAAGATTACGATTCTCAATCACTTCCCACTCAAATTTTGTGTGCATGCCTGTAATCGCTGTCCCTAAATTGCGAACATTAATCTCACCCCCATGTATGGGATAGGTCATCCTATCCCAAGAGACCCAATTCCTCTTAACATCGGCCAAAGAATCCCATATAACACTAGCCAACACCTTAATAATTGCTTTGATCACCCCTTTCGGTACTAGGGTCGCAGCCAACACATGTACTAGAATCGCAGACATGACATTGTTAACCAAAGTTATCCCCCCCCCCAAACCCACTTCCACAAAAAATACCCTAAAAAACCCTAATCCATATGAACAAAAATTACTTAAACCCTCATTCCCAAAAAAACCTAATGTGTCTTACCCAAAAAACCAAAAACCACAAACCCAAAAAACCCTAAACCCATAGCTACAGAAAACCCCAATCCCTAATCGAAAAAAGCTAAACCCCCGACCATATAAAAACAATTTAACACAACTCCAATTAAACCTAAAATCTAATCCCCAAAAAACATCAACCCCTATCTATAAAAATCACTCAACCCTTACCCCCAAATATTTTGAACCCATAGCCCAGAAACAAACCACGAACATTTTGGCCCAAAAAACCCATAATCCTCATCCGCAAAAAACTCTAAACCCTCAACCCCCCAAAAAAACTGATTCCTCATTCCCAAAATACCCTAAACCATCGTCCATGAAGGACTCTAAATCCTCGAGCCTAAGAAACCCTCAAGCCTCAGATCCAAAAAACCCTCAACCATTATCCCCAATAATACGTAAACCCTCCAACCCCAAATAAACTCTTAACACTTAGCAGCATATAACCCTGAAACGTTAAACATAAAATTTTATTAATATTATACCCAAAAGAAAAAATGAATACCCTACCAAAAATACCTCCTTACCCTGATCATGAAAATACCCTAAACCGTTAGCCCCAAAAAACACAAAACACACAAACCTAGAAAAACCCAAAACCCATAGCTCTAGAAATACCTAAAACCTTTTCCCCAAAATCTCAAACATTAATCCCTAATGAAAACTCAACAGTTACCCGTAATAAACCTTATTCACTTAGCTCCAAAAAAACATCAACCCTAAACCCTCATCCACAATAAAAACTCAACCCTCGTCTCCAAAAAAATATCAAAAACCATAAATGAAATAATACACTAAACCCTCAGCACTAAAACCCTAATATACTATCCCCTAAAAGCACTGAACCCTTAGCATTAAAAATATACAACTCTCAGTCTAAAAAAACCTTGAACCGTCAGTACTAAAATACCCTAAAACATCATACCCAAAAAATCAATGGACACTCATCCCAAAATACCCCTAAACTCTCACCCCTAAAGAAACCTAATCCCTCATACCCAGAAAACACTAATCCACATTCCCCAAAAAATTATCATACACTAAATAACCTAAACCCTTTAAAAAATCTTAAACCTATAAAATAAAAAACCCTCAATCCTATTCTCCAAGATACCCAGAACCCTCATCCCTAAATATCCTAGATCCCTCATCCCCAAAAAACTATGAACCCAAAATTAAAAAAAAAACAATGAACCACATGACCAAAATACCATGAACATTCTTTCCCATGAAACCATGAACGCTAAACACAAAAAAAACCTCGTACCCTTAACCCCATAAAAACATAAACACCCATCCCAAATAAACCATATACCATGACCCACAAAAAACCATCAACCCATATCCCAAACAAAGCCGTCAACCTTTAACCCCAATAAATCCTAAACACTTTTCACCAATGTAACCTCAACCACTAAGAACAAAACAAAACTAAAACCTCAGCCCCAAAAAAACCCCAAACCCTCAGCCCCAAAAAATCCTCACCCCTCATCCCTATAAGTAATTACACGCTTATCCCTAAATTAACCTAAACCATCAGCCCAAATTATCATAAAACATACAATAACCTAAAACCCTCAACTCAAAGAAAACCATAAAACCCCAACTGAAAAAATAATACCTCATCCCTATAAATGAGCAACACTCATCCAAAAAATCTTAAACCCCAATATATACCTAAACCATAATCCCCAAAAAACCGTAATCCCTCTTCCATTACCATCCTCAATACCCCAGTGAAATAGTAAGCCCTTGGCCATAAAAAACCCTAAGCCCGCATCTTTAAAAACCCCAAACCACTCTACCCGAAGGACACATAAACACTACACAAAAAAAACTAAAAATCTGTCCCACAAATAACCCTCCACTATTATGCCAAAAAATCCCCCAACCCTAGTGCCTAAAATTTCCCAACCATCATCCCGGAAAACCATAAATCCATATCCATTTACAACCCCATTGGAATCCACCATAAACAGAAAACCTTCATCCCAAAAAACCCATCAAGCCTCATCCCCAAAAATCATTTAAGGGTTAGCCCTATGAAATCCTAACCATCAGCTGCAAAATCCACAAACAATTCTCCCTAGATAACCCTCTATGGTTTACCTCAAAAGTCCATCATGAACAAAGATCCCTCAAACCTCCACCCAAAAAAACAATCAAAAATCATCTCAAAAAAACTATAATCCCTCAACCCCCAATAATCATAAACCCTCAGTCCCCAAAAAGTCTAAACCCTTATTCCAATAAAACCACCAACCCTCATCCCTAAACCCCCTAAATTCTCATCCTCAAAAAACCCAAAACCCACAACAAACAAACCCAAAACTCATAATCCATGTAAAAAACATGAACACCATCCCCAAATATCCAAAAAAACATTACATAAAAAACAATTTCCCATCTTCCCCAAAAAATAGGAAACCCACAATCCCAAAAAACTATAAACCCTCAACAACCAAAAACATTAAGCCCGCAACAATAAAAACCATAAATATTAAGACCCTAATAACATCAAACCATATTCCCCAAAAAACCATCAACCACGTGTTATCCAAATACCTCAACCCTCAACCCCAGAAAAACTATAAACTGTCATCCCTAAGAAACCCTCTACCCCATCTCCAAGAAACCCTAACCCTCGACCCCAAGATTCCATCAACCCTTAACCCCAAAAAACCCTAAACCCTTGGCCATAATAAAACCTCAACGATTTTCCCAAAAAACCCTAAAAAATCATTTTAAAAATTTTCTCTCCCCACAGAACAAAGTGTCTCTCAACCCACATCCTAAAAAAAAGATCAACCATCACCACAATAAAATCCAAAACATTGTGCCCTAAAAATCCTTAAAAACTCAACCCTAATGAACAAAAAACATTCATCCCCCAAAACCATAAATCGTCACCCTAAAAATCATAAACCATTATTGAAAAAAACCATAATCTATCACCCTAAAAAAACACTAAACACTTTTCCCACAAAAAAAACATCAACCCTTAGTAAAAAAAACCATTCACCATCAATCCATAAAAAAATCACCCCCCGACCCAAAAAAATAATAAAAATTCATCCCCCAAAAATACTTAACCAAAAACCCATAAAACCCTCAAACCCAATACCCAAAACACTCAACATTCAGCCCCAAAAACACTTAACCAAAAGCCGCAAAAAAAATCAACGGTCAACCATAAAAAACCCTAAACCCTTTACCCCCAAAAAATAAATAATTGAATCCAAAAAACCATAATCCCTAAACCCTAACAAACTATAAAACTAAAAGCAAAAAATATGAACCCTACGCCCCAAAAAAACAAAAAAAAACCCTCACCATTAAAAAATCCTGAATCCTCAACCCCAAAAAACCATCAACCCTCAACACCAAAAAACACTCAACCCTCAGTACCAAAATACCATAAACACTCAGCCCTAATAACACTACACCCTCATCCAAAAATAACTTTAAACCCCTAATTTGAAACAAAAAATTCAACACTCATCCCTAAAAACCCTAAATCCTCACCCAAAAAATCCTAAAACCCTTATTCCACAAAAAACCGTAAACACTCTACCCATAATACCCTAAACACTAATCCCAAAAAAACACTAAAATCATCTCAAAAAACCCTAAACCATCACCCCCCACAATACCACTAAAAAACCAATAATAACCCTAAGCCCTACTCTCCCAGAAACCCCCAACCCCCATCCTCAAAAAACCATCAACCATTAGCCCAAAAAAAACCAGGACGAATAGCCCCTATAAATCCTAAACATCCGCATATAAAAACCCTCAACCATCATCCCCAAAAAGACCCTTAAACCAAACCACCAAAAAATATTAATCCATTATCCTTAAAATACCCACATGCCTAGTCTTAAATAACCCTCAACCCTCAACTCAAAAAACCCAAAAACTCTGGCCCAAAAAAATCATAATTCATCATCCCTAAGAAAACCCTAAATTGTAAACATGGAATAAAATCCTTATCCAAAACAAACGTAAACCCTCAACTCCCCAAAACCCCTAACCCTCTGCCCTATAAACTCCTAAAATGGAATCATCTAAAAGCCATAATCCATGATCCCACAAAACTAGCGACTCTCCTCACAAAAAACCACAAATGATGATACCAAAAACTATCAACACTCACCCCTAAAAAACCATCAACCCTCATCGCTAAATAACCCACAATCCTATACATTAACAAATCATCAACCCTCAAACCCTTGAATTAGTAAACCCTCAACCCCAAGATCACTAGAAACCTCCTCCAAAAAAATCCTTGATTCCAAAGCCCTAGAACCCAATCCCTTCATCTTAAAAAACTAGTTCCCTCAACAAAAATAAAATGAGCTCTCATCCCCAAAAATACTTGAACCCTTAGCCCTAGAAAACCCTCAATCCCCAACCACCAAAATCTTGAACCCTCTTCCCAAAAAAACCCTAATAATATATCCTAAAAAATAAACATGGAGAACAAAAATTACATAAATTCTAGGTTATAAAAATTTGTAACCCCTCAATGCCAATAAAACATGAACCCTCATCCCCCAGAAAATAAGAACCCTCATCCTTAAATAACCCTGATCCTTCAGCCACAACAATCACTAAACCCTTAGAACCAAAAAATATTGAACCCTCATCCCCAGAATACATTACACCCTTAATCCCAAAATACGTAAAACCCTCAGCTTCAAAAAACCATGTAACCTCATCTTTTAAAAACACATAACCCTCATCATAGAAAAATTCCTAACCATTCATCCCAAAAAAATACATGAACGCACTGGCCCAAATAATTATGAACCCTCATAAAAAACCCTTAGATCCCTCAACCCCCAAAACGCCAAAATAATAATCCCCCAAAAACCATGAACCCTTAACCCCAAAATACTAAAAACCCTAAGACCTAAAAAACGTAAAGGCATATCACAAAAAAACCATGAACCATCACTCCCAGAAAAACCTTAACCACGTTTCCAAAAAAATGGACTCCCATCCCCCAAAAAAATTTAAACCTTATTCCCCATATACCTTAAACCTACAGCCCCAAAAATCCATGAACCACCATCCCCAAAATGAAATGAAACATCACACCTAGAAAACCGTGAGATATTGTCCCCAAAAAATAATATAAGAACATAAAAAAAACTAAAAACCCTCATCCAATAGAAAACATAAAACCTTAGTACTGAAAATACATAAACACTCATCCCCCAAAAAACCCTAAACCCTTGACCCCAAATACCCAAAATTGATCGACCTAAAAAACCATGAACCGCAAACCCTATGAAAACCTAAAACCTATCCAAAAAATATCATGATACGTCATTACTAGAAAATTGGGATCCCTTGTCCCTAAAATTCACCTATCACTGAGACCCAAAAAAATCAAGAACCCTCATCCCCAAAAAACAGTAAATCCGTATCTTCAAAAACCATGAAACCTCACCCCAAATATACCCTATACCAACCTCCCAAAAGAACCCTAAACACACAGGATCACAAAACCTTAAACATCATCCCTAATTAACATCAAATCTCTACCAAAATTCCTAAAACCAAAGAACAATAAATTCCTAAAATCACATCCCTATCAATCTGTAAACCATAATTCCTAATAAAACAATAAACCCTCATACTTTGATAATCCTAAACCGTCATTCCCAAAACATTATAAACCGTAAACCCATGAAATTCTTGAAACCATATCCTAAAAAATCATAAACAACAATCCTAAGAAAAACCTAAACCCTTAGCCCCAGAAAACAAATATCCCTCAGCCTTAGATAATCTTCAACCCTCATACCCATAAAAACTAAACACACCATTCATAGAAAACCATCATCTCCTCAGAACCCTAAACCCCCATCCCAAGATAATAGTAAAACCTCAACCCTAAAAAACCCTAAACACTCAACCTCAGAAAAACCTAAGCCATCTACCCTGAAGAAACCCTAACCCAAAGCCCTTGAAAACTCAAATCCCTTAACCGTAGAAATCACTAACCCCAAAGTACCAAAAACACCTAAACCGTAATCTCTAGGAAATAATAGACACTAATCCTCATAAAAACAATACCCACACCCCATTAAAACATATACCCACATTCCCAGAAAACCCTAAACTCTGATCTATAAAAACCTTGAACCCCCAGCCCAAAAAAACCACAAACACTAATCCAAAAAACCCTAAACTCTCTTCTTATAAAATAATAAATTCTCATTCCCAAAAAACACTTAACTCATTTTTCAAAAAAAACCACAAACTCTTATTCCCCAAAAAACACAAAATCCTCACCCTCGAAAAACATAAACCTTCATCACTAGAAAACTATATACGCTTATCCTTAAAAACACTAATCCCTTATCCTTAGAAATCCCTAAAACCTCATCTATAGAAACCCATAACACATTATCCCTAGAAAACCATAAACCCCCATGCTGAAAAAGTCCTAAACACACAACACCCAAAACCCAAAACCCTCAAACCTAAAAACGCCAAATCCCTCATCCACAAAAAATAGTTAACCCTCCCGCCCCAAAAAACTAATCCCTCTATCCCAAAAATACCCAAAAACCACATCACAATAAAACCATAAACCCATATGCCTAAAAAAACTAATCCCTTTTTTGTAATAAACATCATATCATTAACCCAGACTATATATAAACCCTCATCCCAAAAAAAAACATAGGCCTAAATCGTAAAAACCCTATAACCTCATCCCCAAAAAACCCAAACCCTCATCCCTAGAAAACACTAAACCCATATCAATGTAAAGCCATTATCGATCAAATCATTGAGATCCTAAACCCATGGATCAAGAAAACCCTAAACTCTCATCCTCATAAATCCATAAATCCTCATACCCAAAAATCCCTAAACAATTACACCCAAAAAACCCTAAACCCTATGCCTTGAAAAACACTAAACCACCATCCCCAAAAAACCCCATCCCTTGGACTTAAAAAACCCTAAGCCAACAATTGTAAAATTCAATCAACCCTAAGTACAAAAAAACCATCAACCCTCTTCATAAAAAATATTCAACAATTATAAAAAAGAAAACCTCAACCCTCACCCCAAAAACACACCAACGCCTCAGGCCCAAAACACCCAAACCACTGTCACAAAAAACCCCAACCATCAGCCCCCACAATCCCCCAAACCTCATCCCCCAATCTCCATACCATTTTTCCTAATCCCCCAACCATCAAACAAAAAATCTCTATATCCCAAATCCCTAAAACTCCCACAACTCCCATCCAAAAAAAATATCAGCAACCATTATCACTGAAAACCCCCAACCATTTTCCGTAAAAATTTCTCAAACCAAATCACTATAAAAATGTAAACCCACTGCAAAAAAAAACTAAATCATCCAACCCAAAAAACCAAAGTCCCACTACCCCCCAAAACCAAAAAAAATTATACCTAAAAAACTCCCATCCCTTATTAAATAAACAATCTGAAACCATATCCCCCCAAAACCCCAACACATAACCCCAAAACCCCCATACCATAGTCCCAAAAAAACCATCCCACTACCCCAAACAACCCACCCTCAGCCCCAAGAGTCCAATAACCATAATCCCCAAACAACCCCGAATACTCCACCCCAAAAAACCCCATCCCCATCCCCAAAAAACCCATAGCCATCATCCCAAAAAACCCCAACCCTTAGCCCCAAAACCCCAAATAATTGACCTCAAAGAATCTTAATCCCTCATAACCAACAAATCAAATCCCTTACCCACAAAATCCCAAAACCCTGAACCAAAAAAACCCTAAACTCGCTCCCCAAACAACACTAATCCCACAAACTCAAAAAAATACGTAATCTCTAATCCCTAAAGTACGAAACTCTCAATCCCATAATAATACTCTTAACTATAAGCCCAAAAAAACTCTTATCCCATATCACCAAAATTACATGGGAAATTTACACCATAAAATCTGATTCTGATAGGAAAAAAGAACCCTAAACTCAAAACAAAAAATAGACCCTAAATTACCTCCCAAAAAACCCTAAACCCTCATCCAAAAAAAACTAACAGACCTGGCACATAAAATCCTTAAAAACATAGTCTCGATAAACCCCATAGCCTTATCACTAAAAAAACAAAGTATCATCCCCAGAAAACACCAATACCATCTACCCAAAATACCCTAGAACATTATCCCCAAAATCCCTAGACCCTCGACCCCAAAATTCATAGACACTAAACCCGAAAAACCCCAGAAACTCGGTCTCAAATAACCCATACCAATATCTATGAAAAACCCAACATCCTCAATTCCAAAAAAAACTTAGGCCCTCATACCAAAAACCCCCAAGACCCCTTGTCACAAAAAATCAAATACACATAGCCTGAAAAAACCCTATACTCTCCACCCTAAAAAACTCTAGTCCATCCTCAAAAAAACCATACCCTCATCCCTAAAATAACATAGCACCTCATCCCTAAAAAACATAAACCCTCTTCTTGCAAAAACCATAGACCCTCACCCATAAAAAGTTTAGCATCCTCATCCACAAGAAACATGATAAACACAATCTGAATAAAACATAAAACCTACTCCGCAAAAAACTCTAGACCCACTACCCCAAAAATAAATTGTCCATCACCCCCAATATAACCCTAGGGAATCATTCACCTAAAGTGATAGACACTCATACCCCAAAATCCCAAGACCGACATCCCCAAAAAATTCCTAGATTATCTACCACAAAATACCTTACACCCACTGTCCAAAATAAATCCTTGACACTCAGCCACACAAAGTAATATACACTATACCAAAAAAATCCCAAAACCATCATCCTTAAAAACCAAAATTTCAAGGAACTAAAAACCCCTAGAACCTCAGAAAAAATTACCATTATCCCCCAAAAAAACAATTTACCATTAGCTTATAATATGATTGAAATTTATCTAAAAATAAAATAAATCCTATTCCCCAAAAAAACATATTAACTCATTCGGAAAAACCTTAAACCCTTATCCACAAAACCCTAAAAGCCTTAGACACAATAAACACTAGAACCCTATCCCCAAAAAATCATAAAAAATCATCCCCAATATACTCTGAACCCCCTACCCCAAAAAACCAATGCCCGGATCCCCAAAATACATAAAAATCTCTCCCCCAAAAAAACCCAATGCCCTGAGCCCCAAACAACCTTAAACCCTCTGATGCATCATTGGAAGAATGAAATGAGTTAGTGAAGATGGAATAGTGAAAGGTAACTAAATTTCCAGATCATAAATTTAATTCCATCCACAAATGATTCTACATGTTTAAAGACTAGGCTAGCTATAGTGGAGATTCACCACCAAATCTTTGAAATGGTGAGATGAAAAACAATGAATCCTATAATACAAGTTCAAAAATTCATAGTATTCAATAGTAACCATTAAAATTGATTGAATTTACATTATACAAAAATTATGTTAGGTAAATATCATAAATATAATAACAAGGCTTGGGGTCAACCAAAGGACACATAAAAATGTCAAAAAAAACCCTTTCCAATGATGAAATAACGACCCCCTTAATAATGTAGTGAAATTCCTTCATAATTTTCCTTTTCTACATGTAATAACTCCTCATTAATGTTATTTTTTGATATTACATCATTTTCAATGTGGATATGTGATTTTGGGCCCAAAATACATATTTTTTGGCCCACAATTGTGTTAAATTCAAAACATTTTCCACGTACAATTAGAAAAAAATTTATTATTAATGTTATTATCAAACCCAAAATTATTCTACATGATATCAGTCTGGTCCATTTCATTCCCTTGGGAAAGATAATATTTTCCATAATATCCATTGCATCATATTTACTAATTTATGAATATAAATACCCCATGTTGAATGTTGGAAAAAAGACATGAGAAACATTTGGAAAATTGATATTTTAGTAAATCTATTCCACTCATTCATGTACCTTTAATGGGAGTTAATCTCATGTTTCTAGATTACTATTAATTTAATATAGTTTACTCTTCTTCTGAAGCTGAATGCAGACTCTATCTCTGTGTTAGAAAATGATCTAATTCTAAATCCTGCCAGTTATTCTATTATATGCTTCCTTATAAATATCTATTTGAGATCAAATTGAATCATGAAGCTTATTCATCCACTTTACATTTTTCACATCATCAATATAAACTTGAAAATATAGAGGCATGGAGTACAATTCTATTAGTCATATTGGATTTATTCTATAAAACTATTCAAATAGAGAATGTCGAAAGGTATCCCTTGGAGATATTTTTTATAAAAATTCATAATTTTAAATAATTAATCCAAATATCTTATCCTGTTGTTCTCCAATTTTATATGAAGAGTACCAAAATTATGATTTTTAACTTTTTTTTATCAGCTTAAGGTGGTGGTATGTGCTGAAAATAATCTTCAATACAAAATTTCCCCGCAAATTTCCTCTAATAATGGATGCATAATTTAGTGTCTCGGTCCAAAAAATTTCCTCATGTAATTCCATGAAGGGTAAAACTCACGTTGAGTAACAATTCGCAATGATTATATTGTAATTCAATAAAGAAATTCATGTATAGATATTTCTAAGGTAACTCAAAAATATGAAATTGAATGTATAATGTAGGAATGAAGTGACTATTTACAAATTGACATTTCCAACATCTTAATTGTATTTATTAGACAAATGACTCCATCTCTTTCAATTATAAATTCACATTTAGTACCTCCAATGTTTTTTGGAAGCCATGATGGCCAATACGTCCTCCTTCAAGAGTCTTATAGATGAGAATGTCTATATAATTACACATGGGAACACAAAACAGGTTTTTATGGATGATAAACCCATTATAAATAAACATTTCCGACAAAATTACTTATTGGAATGGGAATAAAATTTCATTAAAACCCATATCATGCTGATAATACTCTCTTATAACATGAAATATAGAATTTTGATCATTGTGAAATATATGTGACACATAAAATTGTGTAAGGAAACATCAAATATGTTATCTTATCCCCTATTTTATTCTAACACAAATGAAACTTATTTCATTGATTCCATGCATTAATCATGACATGGAATTGTCTTTTTTTTAATATTAATAATTCTCGATTCATGGTGGTTAGAATGAAGAAGAATTTATTCGTTTTCTTGAATGTTGTGAAAAATGATCTAGATTACTAATAATCATATGACATTCCTTGTAATAGTTGATGTAATTTCTCTGTGAATCGTTCAACTTCTCACTGACGTATGAATTCATATTCATTCATTGGATAAGAATAGTATGGATCGTAACATCAATTGCATGACCTAATACTTAATAAACATGATCAAAATCATTAAATTACAAAAGTGGTGCATCATATGAATTTTTTTAATGATTTATGATTCTTTATTTTATTCACCTAACCACTCAAATTTCCTATTTTCAGCAATTAATTGATTATATCCATGATAGTATTGAAATTAGAAAACAAATGTCAATAAAATATAACAAACTATAAAAAATCATTTCTTTTGTGATGGGTTCCTATGGTGTCCAAGACATGATTGCTTTCATTATCGATTGGTCAACCATTATTCTTTCTATTGATACCATATATCCCAAAACATCAATTGCATTGAAAATAAATCTGACATTTTCTTCTTACGACATAGCTTTTGGTCACACAAAATTAAAATTCCATCCAATGATGGTCCACATAGTTTTCTTCATCATTTCTATAAATTATAACTTCATAGTGATAAATAAAAAATTACTGAAAAATGGTTTCAGAACATAAATCATGAGTCACATAAATGTTCTAGGATAATTTTAGTGGCCGAATGGCATTACAGAACAACTCAAATAGTCCATCTATGGGATAAACGATCATTTTTCTTAGAATTCCATTCTTTTTGGAATCTGGTGGTATCTTCTCCAATTTTAATGGTTTAAAAATATTAATCACCTATGAAATTCATAGAGTATATCCTCGAGTCGGGGAAAGGGATACCTATATTTGATGGAAATATTTTTTATAGATCTAATATAAACACACATGTTATACATAACATTATTATTGAGGACCAATAATACTAGAACAGAATACAAGCTCGTACATGGCCTTATAAATCCTATATCTTTCAATTCAACATCATGTTACTATTATTCCATTGATTCCTCAGGATTAGGCGAATCTGATTGTTTATTAGGAAATTCCAAACCTGGTAAAAGATCAATGAAGTGTAAAATGTCCCCGAAGGGTGTTATCAACCTAGAATATCATTAGGAATATCATCATGTTATTCACAAAACAATCAATATTATAACAAATAGGGAAAAATCTTTCCATTATGAACTGACTTATGCATCCACAATAACGAAGAAATATTCATTTTTCTTGATTATTTTCTCCAATTGATCTTTATTTATAATGTGTCTACCTTTGGCATATTTTGGAAAAAAATTGATTGATGAATATATTGTGACCTAATGGATAATGTGTATTATTATTTTCCGCACATCCTAAGGATTATGTGTTCTTCATCCCACCAAATTTCACATATATTTAAAACATCCTAGGAAATCTCAATAATAAGTGATAATAATCTAGATGAATAACATTGAAAATACTACATCAACAATGTTCTTACAAATTGATAATGATATCAAAACATTTTTGTTGACTTGAATAGTAATCATGTCGTTCAACCATTACAGTTTATATGACTGATGATGATTCTACGATTAAAGCTTCAATTTATCCTCTATTTTTTCCAAAGAAACATTTTTTCAACTCCCACTATGAATAATATCGTTTAAAAGACAATGATTTAAGGATCAATTTTTTTGGAAAATGTTTTATCATTGATCATCATGAGGTAAGATTTGATATTGTAAAGCTATTCATTGAACAATCATGTCACCCACATCAGCTTCTACCACAACTTGATAAAACCTAAACCCCCAACCCTATAAATCTCTAAACCCGTAGAAATAAAAAAACCTAAATCATCAGCTATAGAAATCCTTAAAAAATTATTCCCTAGAAATCCTTAAAAAAATATCCACACAAAAAATCTCATCCCTCATCCACAAAACCCCAATATCACTAGTCATAGGAATCCCTAAACCCTCATCCCTTGATAACCATAAAACATCATCCCCAGAAAACACCAAAAAACACATTCCCATGAAATAAAAAACTCTCAACAGCATATACCATAAATTCACCAACATAGAATACCGTAAACCCTCAACCCCAAAAAAATCATAAATATATATACCTAGATAACCCAACAATCAATTTAAAATATATTCCTAAAGAATATTAACAAGGGAAACATTATTTCGTAGCCATGAAAACCCTAAAACCTAAACCCCCAAAATACTAAACCCTCATCTGTAGAAAAAAATATAATATCTGCACTAGAAAAACATAAAACCTCACCCCATGGATACCATAATTCATAATCATATGGTAACTCTAAACCCTCTTCCCTAGAAGTCCCTAAACCCTATGTCCCGGAAAAACAATAACCCTCATCCCATGAAAACCATGAACCCTCTACCCAAGAAAACCATAAACCCCCTGCCCAAGAAAAACATTAACTCTTAGTCCCCCAAAAGCCTATACCCTTAGAAATAGAAATATGTATATACTGAAACCTATAAAACCATAAACCTTTAGACCTGTAAAACCTTAAACCCTATACCCTTTAATACAGTAGACCCTCATCCCCACAAAATTCTGAACCCCCATCCCCACAAAAAACCTAAACCATCAACCCCACAAAACAAAAATCCATCTTCTAAAAAACTCTAAACGCTCATCCCCACAAATGTGTAACACTTTTCCCCAAAAAACCTAAATGCATTCTCCAAAAGAATATCCCTGAATCCTGTTCCACAAATAACACTAAACAATCAACCATAAATAACCATAAACCCTCAACTACCAAAAACCCTAAACCCTCCACCCTTACAAACCCAACCCCTATGATCTAGGAATCCCTACACCCTTAGCCTAAAAAATAAAAAAACATCAGACCAAAATTTCCATAAATCATTAACCCCATAAAACACTAAACCCTCATCCCCATTAAACAATAATCCCTCATCCCTATAAAACACTTATTCCTTATCCCTAGAAAACCCTAAACACACATTTCTATAAAACTATAAACCCCTATCCCAAGGATACCCTAAACCACCAACCAAAAAAAATTCATCCCACTACCCTATAATATGCTAATCCGTCATCCCCATAAAACCAAAAACTCTCAGACCTATAAAACGCAATACCCACATCACCAAAAAATCGTAATCCTCCTTCCATTGAATTCTAAATACACAACACCCTAGAAAAACATAAAAAATATCCCTACAAAACACTAAACACTTATCCCTAGAAATATGTGAACCACCAGCCCTATTTAAATGTAAACCCTCAGCACTAGAAAACCATAAACTCTCATCAATAGAATACTCAAAACTCTCGACCCTAGAAAATGGAAAACACTCACCCCGAGAAAACCCTCATCCCTATAAATCACAAAAAACTTCTCCAATAAACCCCTAAACCCTATTCCAAATAACATCCTAATCCCTTATACCTAGAAAACACTAAACCCTTGACCAGAAAAAACCCTAAACTCATATCCCTATTGAATCAATTACCCTTAACCCCAAAAAACCCTAAATCCTCAATCATAGAATACACTACACCCCCATCCATATAAAAACATAATCTATAAGCCCCAAAAATCATAAACTCTATGAAACAAAAATCCCAGAAAACCCGACACACATGGAACCATAATAAAATAAAACCTCATCCCATGAAAACCCTAAACCATCATCCCTAAAGATCCCTATACTCGATGTCCAAGAAAATTCCTATCCCTGGGTCTTAAAAAACAAATAACCATAAGTTTTAGAAAACCCTAAACCACGGTATTAAAAAAAAGATACCCTCATCCTAAAAATAACCCAAAATCCACATCCATATAAAAACCAAAACCCTCAGAGATATAAAACTCTAAACACCCATCCCCAAAAACCCAAATTACTTATCCCCCAAATACACTAAACTGTTATCCCTAAAAACCACAAAATGTTTGTCCCATGAAACTCTAAACCCCCTGTACTAGAAAATGAAAAATCATTCTCCCCATTAAACACTAATCCTTCAATCCTAGAAAGTCATAAACCATTATTCCATAAAAACAAAACCATCACCCACAGAAAACACAAAACAATCATCCATAGAAAACAAAAATCCGACATCCCATGAAAACCCAAAACAATAATCACAAAAAAAACTCTTTACCCTCCACCACAGAACAATCGTTAACCTCAATCCAAAATACCACTAAATATCCATCCCTAGAAAACCCTAAATGCTAAAACCAAAATTTGGTAAATCCTTATCCCTGATAAAACATATCCCCTTAATCCTTGACAACCATGAACCCTAGAGTACTCGAAAAACTCATACCAAACATAAACCCAAAACCTTCATCCCTATACAGCTGAAATACCCAGCCAATGAAAACACTAAACCCTTATCCATGAAAAAACCTAACCACACAACACTAAAAAACCCTCAACCATCTACCCCTAAATTACCTAAACCCTCATCCAGAGAAAACAGTAAACTATCATTCCCATAAGATCTTAATCCCTTATCGCCCCCAAACCCCTAAACCCTCATCCACATAAAATCCCAAAAGCTCACCCAGGAAAACTACTAAATCCCCATCCAAATAAAATGCTATTACCTCATCCCAAGAAAACCCTACACTATGTGAAAAAATATAAACCATTTTATATAAAAAAACCCTAAATCCTCATCCCTAAACCCCCTAATACCATAGCCCAAAAAATAAATAAACCCTCATCCCCATAAAACCCTAAACCATCAATTCCAAAAAACCCTAAACCTACATCCACAAAACCCCAAATACATCATACAAAAAACCCTCATCAATTTAAATTATTAATCCCTCATCCTTAAAAATCCTAAAACCTCATAAAAAACCTGAAACACATATCCCCAAAATAGCCTAAAATGCCAGCCCTATAAATCCATCACACTTTGCCCAAGATAAACCGGAACAGTTATCTCTATAAAACAAAAAATCCATCATCTCGTAAATACATATGCCTTAATCCCCAGAAAAAAATATTATCTCATCCATTGATAACACCATCTACGTAGCCCATGAAACACCAAACCGTCAGAAATAGAATACCTCAAACCATTATCTATAGAATAACCCAAACCATCTACCATAAAAAACCCTAAACTGTCATCCTTAGAAAACCCATATCCACCATAAAAAGAAAACGCAAGAACCAAATCCCCAGGAAACCATAATCACTCAGCACCAGAAATCCCTAAATCCATAGCCCTGGAAAAACATAAACCCTCTTGCATAGAAAACCCTATACCGTAATCCATGAAAATACATAAACTCACATAACTAGAAAAATATAAACCCTCATCCGCATAAATTCCTAAACCATCATATATAGAAAATACTAAGCCCATAGACCAGGAAAACCATAAATCCCCATCCCCTCAATATCCATAACTCGAAGCCCTAGAAAATCCTAAACACTTTGACTCATGAAACATAATCCATCCTGCCCTAGAGAACCCTAAACGACCACCTATAGGAAACTATAAATCCTTTTCTAAATAAAATCCTAAAACTGCAACCCTAGAAAAATAATAAACCTCTATCCCAAAAAAACCTAAATCCAAGATATCCCTAAACCATTTTCCACAATAAACCCTAATCATGGATTCCCATAAAACCCAAATACTTTAGCCCCATTAAACCATTAATCCTCCTAGTTTGAAACCCCAAATACCTAAACACTAAAAAATCCAAAAACAACATCCCTAAGAATCCTAAATCCCACAGAATTAGAAAACCCTAAATACTCATCCTCAATGAACCCTAAACCCTCAGCCCCAAAAAATAATAAAACCTTAACCATAAAAAACTGTAAACCCTCATCTCTAGAAAACCCATACCCATTTAACACAGGAAATAGTAAACCATATTCCCTATAAAACTCTAAACACTCTACCTCATAAAACCATAAAACTAAATTACTATAAAACCATAAACCCTCATCCTATGGAATCCTTAATGCATAGTCCTTGAAAATACTAAACCTTATGTGGAATAAAACCCTAATCCCCATCCATAGAAGTAAAAAGACCGTAATCCCTATAAAACCCTAAACCCTCATCCCTAAAAAACCATAACGACTTAGACCACAAAACCCAAAACTCACATCCAATGAAAATCCAAAAACCCATAGCATATGAAAACCCTAATCCCCCATCTCTAGAAAACCGAAAACCCATAACAGTAGAAAATTATAAACCCTCAGCCCCGGTAATCCCAAATCCCACATCATAGAATATCCCTTAAAACCCATCATGATAATAACATAAAACATTCAATATAGAATACCATAGCCCATTTATCATAAAAAATTTAAACTCTCAACCCCAGAATATCCTAATCCTTCATCCATTGAAAACCCAAAACCATCATCCCTAGAAAACCCTAAAATCTCATACGTGGAAAACCATAAATCATCATAAATAGAAAACAATAAGCTATTATAACTACAAAAAATACTCCCTAAGCCCCAGATATCCCAAAAACCTAGGTCCTAGAAAACCCTAAACCCATAACAACAAAAAACATGACTCCCTTTTTCTAAGAAAACCCAAAAACCAAAACCCGAGATAAAACCCCTCACACCAGAAAACCGTAAACCCTTATCCCCAGAAAATAATTATCTATTACACACAGAAAACTATAAACCCACAATCATAGAAATCCCTAAAAACTCAGCCTCATAAATCATTATACCATATATCCCATTAAACCCTAAACCCTCATTCCCATAAAATATTAAACCTGCTACCCCAGAAAACCGTAAACACTCACCTCTAGAAATATCTAAACCCTCAACACAAGAACACATTCAATCCTTAGTACTTTAAGACACTAAAACCTCATATTCTTGTATCCGTAATCCATATTCCCTACAAAAAAATAATCATCAACAATAGAAACCCTAAACCCTCAGCCCTGGAAAACCTAAAACCTCATTCCGAGAAAAACCCAAACCCTATATCCTGGAAAACCCTAAACCATATTCCCAATAATAACAGTAAACCATACCTAGAAATACCATAAACCCTCAACTACAAGAAAAACTAAAACTCCCATACCTGAAATACCATGAATCCTCTTCCCGAGAAAAGACAATTCCATTAACACTAAAAAACACTAAACGCTTAGGCTTGGAATTCCAGAAAACATTTTCCAAGAAAACCTTATAGCTTCATTCCCAAAAATCCATATACCCAAAACACTATAAAGTCCTAAACCATCATCCCAAGAAACAAAAATACACCATCCCTAGAAAAACATAACCCTCATCACCAAAACACATTAATCCATTTGTTAAGGAACACCCTAACACCTCAAACCCTAAATCCCCTAAACCGTTATCCCTATAAAACCCAAAATCCTCAACTCTAGAAAACATTAATCCACAATCTAATGAAAATCATAAAAGGAAGCCCATGAAACCATAAACCTCATAGCCCATGAATACCATAATATTCCACCACTAGAAATCCCTATACCCTATACAGTATAAAACATTAAACACTACTACACAGAAAAAACCATACCTTTTGGCCCACAAAATCTTGAACCCACATCCCCAAAAAACGCTAAACCCTCATCCCCAAAAAACAAAAAATCCCTCATCCCAAAAAATCAATAAACCCTCAGTCCAAGAAAACACCAATCCAGTAGCCCTAAAAAACCATATAACCTGTTCCACAATAAACCCTAAACCCTAATACCCAAAAATCCTTAAACATCCATCCCCAAATAACAATATACCTTCATCCTAATAAATTCATAAACCCTCATCACCATGTAAACCCTAAAAATTCAGCCATAAAAACCCTAATCAATTATAATCAATAAATTATAAACACTCAAGAACAAAAAACCAAAACCCTCATCCAAATGTAAACCTAAACCCTCATCCTTAAGAAACCCTGAACCCTTTTCCCCATGGAACCCTAAACTGTCATTCCCATTAATCCAAATAATCTCATAACTATGCAACCTTATAAAATTTTCCGGATGAATCCCAAAAACACCATTCTAACAAAAACCTAAACCACTTTCCCCATGAAACCCTGACCAATATGAAAAATAAAACCCTAAAACTCTTTTTCAGTAAAACGTCTACCCTATCCCAACGAATCCCTCTACCCCAATACCCAGAAAACCATCAACTACCATCCTGTTGAAAACATAAACCTCCATAACAAACCATCATTGAACCGTCATACCTATGACTCCACGAATCCTCTACCCTAGGATACCTATAAAAACCATGAATCATCTTCCCAAAAAAAATATGAACACTCAAACCAAAAAAAGCAGAACCTAGAGCTGCAAAAAACCATGAATGTTGAGCCCCATGAATCCCAAAATCTTTAGTCCCAAAAAACCATGAACCCTCAGCCTTAAAAATCAATAAATCCTTAGTTTCAAAAAACCTCAAACCCTCTACCTAAATATTGGTGAACCATCATCTCCCTAAAATCATAAACCCTCATTCTAAAAAACCCATAATCCCTAAACCCCAAAAAAAATCTATACGCCCAACTAATGAAACCCATTTTCCAATATACCCAATAAACCTAAGAACATCTTACCTAAAACATCTAAACCCTCACCCCAAAAAAATAATCTATCATCTCAAATATATCATGAACATTCACCCCCATAAAAACCTGAACCCATAGCCACAATAAACCCTAGTCCATCAACCCCAATAAATATATAACCATGAGCCTAAAAAAACATAGAACCATAATCCCTAATAATAATTGGACACTCAACACAAAAAAAACATAGAACACTAATCTAAAAATACATATGATCCCTGAGACATAAAAATCATCAAACATAAATCCCTAAAAATCCCTAGCCATTGTAAAAAAAACCATGATCCCTAACCCCTAAAAAGACATAAAACCTAATCTAAAAAGGACCATGAACCCTCATCCCCAAAAATGATGAACTATAAACCATATAAAACACTAAAATGTTATACGTACAGACCCTAAAACCTAATCCATAAAAATCACTGAACACTCAGTCCCAAAAAATTGGGAATGCCACAAAAAACCCTAAACACTCAGCCCAAATAAAACAAGAACCCTCAACCACAAACAAAATCTAAACCTTTTCCCCCAAAAAATGTTCAACCCTCATCCCCAATAGACTCTAAAACCTCATCCCTCAAAACTATAAGACCTAATCCCTTCATCCACAAAATATCCTAAACAGTCATACCAAAAAAACACTAATCCATCATCCTAAAAAGTACCATATTACCTCATCCAAAAAATCATTGAACCTTCATAAAAAACCCTGAACATTGTGCCATAAATTTTTGACAACCCTCATCCCCAAAATAAAATCAGACACCCAAATTTAAAAAACCATTAACCCCTTTCCCTATAACTCTAATCCCATATCCCCCAATAAATTCAAAACCATAACCCATGAAAAATGAACCCTAATACCCAAATAAACTATAAACTTAATCCCACAAAAACCCTAAACAAAGAGCCAAAAAAACCCATAAAATGTATCCAAAAAACCCATGAACCCTCATCCCCATAATATATTAATCCCTCTATCCCACGAAACTCTAAACTCCCTCATCCAAAAAAAATTATACCCACATAACCGAAAAATACATTAATCCCTCAACCCCAAGATCACTAGAAACCTCCTCCACAAAAATCCTTGATTCCTAAGCCCACGAACCCAATCCCTTCATCCTAAAAAACTAGATCCCTCAGCAAAAATAACATGATCTCTTTTCCCCAAAAATACTTGAACCCTTAGCCCTAGAAAACCCTCGATCCCCAGCCACCAAAAACCCGAAACCTCATCCCAAAAAAACCCTAATAATTTATCCAAAAAAATAAACATGGAGAACAAAAATTACATATATTCTAGGTTATAAAAATTTGTAACCCCTCAATGCCAATAAATCATAAGCCCTCATCCCCCCAAAAATAAGAACCCTCGTCCTTAAATAACCTTGATCCCTCATCCACAACAATCACTAAACCCTTAGAACCAAAAAATATTGAACCCTCATCCCCAGAATACATTACACCCTTAATCCCAAAATTCGTAAAACTCTCAGCTTCAAAAAACCATGTAACGGAATCCCTTAAAAACACATAACCCTCATCAAAGAAAAATTCCAAACCATTCAGCCCAAAAAAATACATGAACGCACTGCCCCAAATAATTATGAACCCTCATAAAAAACCCCTAGATCCCTCAACCCCCAAAACCCCTGAAAAATAATCCCCCAAAAACCATGAACCCCCAACCCCAAAATACTATAAACCCTAAGACCTAAAAAACAGAAAGGCATATCAGAAAAAAACAATGAACCATCACTCCCAAAAAGTCCCTTAACCATGTTTCCAAAAAAAATGCACTCCCATCCCCAAAAAAAATTAAAACCTTATTCCCCATATACCTTAATCCTACAGCCCCAAAAATCCATGAACCATCATCCCCAAAATGAAATGAAACCTCACACCCAGAAAAACCTGAGATGTCGTCCCCAAAAAATAATATAAGAACATAAAAAAACTGAAAACCCTCATCCAATAGAAAACATTAATCCTCAGTACTAAAAATACATAAACACTCATCCCCCAAAAAACCCTAAACCCTAAACCCCAAAAACCCAAAATCGATCGACCTAAAAAACCATGAACCATTAACCCTATGAAATCCTAAATTCCTATCCAAAAAATATCATGATACGTCATTACTAGAAAATTGGGATCCCTTATCCCTAAAATTCACTTATCACTGAGACCCAAAAAAATCGGGATCCCTCATCCCCAAAAAATAGTAAATCCTTATCCCCAAAATCCATGAAACCTCACCCAAGAACCCTAAACGCACAGGTTCAAAAAACCATAAACATCATCCCTAAATAACATCAAATCTCAACCCAAAATTCCTAAAACCAAATCACAATAAATTCCTAAAATCTCATCCCCATCAATCTGTAAACCATTATTCCTAATAAAACATTAAACCCTCATACTAAGATAATACTAAACCCTCATTCCCAAAACATTATAAACCATAAACCCATGAAATTCTTGAAACCATATCCTAAAAAATCATAAACAACAATCCTAAGAAAAACCTAAAACCTCAGCCCCAGAAAACACATATCCCTCAGCCTTAGATAATCTTCAACCCTCATACCCAAAAAAAGCAAACAAACCTTTCTTATAAAACCATCATCTCCTCAGAACCCTAAACCACCATACCAAGATAATAGTAAATCATCAACCCTAAAAAACCCTAAACACTGAACCTTATAAAAACCTGAGCCATCTACCCTGAAAAAACCCTTACCCAAAGCCCTAGAAAACTCAAATCCCTTAACCATATAAATCACTAAACCCAAAGTACCAAAAAAACCTAAACCATAAACTCTAGGAAATACTAGACACTAATCCTCATAAAACCAATACCATCACCCCATTAAAACATATACCCACATTCCCAGAAATCCCTAAACTCAGATCTATAAAAACCTTGAACCCCCAGCCCAACAAAACCTCAAACACTAATCCAAAAAACCCAAAACTATCTTCTTATAAAATACTAAATTCTCATTCCCAAAAAACACTTAACTCATTTTTCAAAAAATACCATAAACTCTTATTCCCCAAATAACACAAAATCCTCACCCTTGAAAATCATAAACCTTCATCACTATAAAAATATATACGCTCGTCCTTAAAAAACCTAATCCCTTATCCTTAGAAATCCCTAAAACTTCATCGATAGAAACCCATAACACATTATCCCTAGAAAACCATAAACCCCCATGCAGAAAAAGTCCTAAACACTCAACACCCAAAACCCAAAACCCTCATCCACAAAAAACAGTTAACCCTCTCGCCCCCAAAAACAAATCCCTCTATCTCAAAAATACCCAAAAACCACATCACAATAAAACCATAAACCCAAATTCCTAAAAAACCATAAGCCGTTTGTTGTAAAAAAAACCTCATATCATTAACCCCAACTATATATAAACCCTCATCCCAAAAAAACCTAAGCCTAAATCGTAAAAACCCTAAAACCTCATCCCCAAAAAAACCCCAAACCCCCATCCCTAGAAAACACTAAACCCATATCAATGTAAAGTCATTATCGATCAAATCATTGAGATCCTAAGCCCATGGCTCGAGAAAACCCTAAACTCTCATCCTCAGAAATATTTAAATACTCATACCTAAAAATCCCTAAACAATTACCCCCAAAAATCCCTAAACACTAATCCTTGGAAAACACTAAACCGCCGTCCCCCCAAAACCCCATCCCTTGGACTTAAAAAACCCTAAGCCCACAATTGTAAAATCCAATCAACCCTAATTCCAAAAAAACCATCAACCCTCTTTGTCAAAAATATTCAACCATTAGAAAAATGAAAACCTCAACCCTCACCCCAAAAACCAACCAATGCCTCAGGCCCAAAACACCCAAACCTCTGTCACAAAAAACCCCAACCATCAGCCCCCACAATCCCCCAACCCTCACCCCCCAATCTCCCAACCATTTTTCTAATACCCCAACCATCAAACAAAAAATCTCCATTTCCCAAATCCCTAAAACCCCCACAACTCTCATCCCAAAAAAAATATCAGCAACCATCATCACTGAAAACCCCCAACGAGTTTCTGTAAAAATTTCTCAAACCAAATCACTATAAAATTGTAAACCCACTGGAAAAAAACTAAATCATCTAACCCAAAAAACCATAATCCCACTACACCCCAAAACCAAAAAAAGTCATACCTAAAAAACTCTCAACCCTTATTAAATAAACACTCCTAAACCATATCCCCCCAAAACCCCAACACATAACCCCAAAAACCCCCATACCTCAGTCCCAAAAAAACCATCCCACTACCCCAAACAACCCACCCTCAGCCCCAAGAGTCCAATAACCATAATCCCCAATCAACCCCCACTACTCCACCCCAAAAAACCCCATCCCCATCCCCAAGCAACCCGTAGCCATCATCCCAAAAAACCCCAACCCTTATCCCCCAAACCCCAAATCATTGACCTCAAAGAATCTTGATCCCTCATAACCAACAAATCTAATCCCTTTCCCAAAATATCCCAAAACCCAGAACCAAAAAAACCCTAAACTCACATCCCCAAACAACACTAATCACTCAAACCCAAAAATACTTAATCTCTAATCCCTAAAAGTATGAAACTCTCAATCCCATAATAACACTCTTAACCATAAGCCCAAAAAACCCCTTATCCCTTATCTCCAAAATGCCGTGGGAAATTAACACCATAAAATATGATTCTAATAGGAAAAAATAACCCTAAACTCTTACAAAAAATAGACCCTAAATTACCTCTGAAAAAAACCCTAAACCCTCATACAAAAAAAATACTAGACCTGGCACATAAAATCCTTAAAAACATAGTCTCAATAAACCCCATATCCTTAGAACTAAAAAACCATAGTATCATAGCCAAAAAACACCAATACCATCTACCCAAAATACCCTAGAACATTAGCCCCAAAATCCCTAGACCCTCGACCCCAAAATTCATACACACTATACAAACAAAACCCCAGAAACTCGGTCTCAAAAAACCCATACCAATATCTATGAAAAACTCAACATCCTCAATTCCAAAAAACACCTAGGCCCTCATACCGAAAACCCCCAAGACCCCTTGTCCCAAAAAATCAAATACACATAGCCTGAAAGAACCCAATACTCTCCACCCTAAAAAACTCTAGTCCATCATCAAAAAAACCATACCCTCATCCCTAAAATAACATAGCACCTCATCCCTAAAAAACATAAACCCTCTGCTCGCAAAAACCATAGACCCTCACCCATAAAAAATTCAGGATCCTCATCCACAAGAAACATGATAAACACAATCTGAATAAAACATAGACCCTACTCCCCTAAAAACTCTTGACCCACTACCCCAAAAATTCATTGTCCATCACCCGCAAAATAACCCTAGGGAATAATTCACCTAATGTGATAGACACTTATATCCCAGAATCCCAAGACCGATATCCCCAAAAAAGTCCTAGATTATCTACCACAAAATACCTTACACGCGCTGTCCAAAATAAATCCTTGACACTCAGCCACAAAAAATAAAATACACTGTACCAAAAAAAACCAAAACCATCATCCCTAAAAACCACAATTTCAATGAAGTAAAAACCCCTAGAACCTCAGAAATAAATTACCATTATCCCAAAAAAAAATTTACCATTAGCCTAAAAAATGATTGAAATTTATCTAAAATAAATAAATCCTCTACCCCAAAAAACATAATAACTCATTCGGAAAAACCATAAACCCTAATCCCCAAAACCCTAAAAGCCTTAGACACAATAAAAACTAGAACCATATCCCCAAAAAATCATAAAAAATCATCCCCAACATACTCTGAACCCCCTACCCCAAAAAACCAATGCCCGGATCCCCAAAATACCTAAAAATCTCTCCCCCATAAAAAACCCAAAGCCCTGACCCCCAAACAACCTTAAACCCTCTGATGCATCATTGGATGCATGAAATGAGTTAGTGAAGATGGAATAGTGAAAGGTAACTAAATTACCAGATCATAAATGCAATTCCATCCACAAATGATTATACATGATTAAAGACTAGGCAAGCTATAGTGGAGATTCACCACCAAATATTTGAAATGGTGAGATGATAAACAATGAATCATATAATACAAGTTTAAAAATTCATAGTATTCAACAGTAACCATTAAAATCGATTTAATTTACATTATAAAAAAAATATGTGAGGTAAATATCCAAAATATAATAACAGGGCATGAGGGTCAGCCAAAGGACACATAAAAATGTCAAAAAACCCCTTTCCCATGATGAAATAATGACACCATTAATAATGTAGCGAAATTCCGTCATAATTTTCCTTTTCTACATGTATTAAATCCTCAATAATGTGATTTTTTGAGCTTCCATCCTATTCAATGTGGATATGTGATTCTGGGCCCAAAATACATATTTTTCTAGCCCACAATTGTGTTAAATTCTAAACATTTTCCATGTAAAATAAGAAAAAAATTTATTATTAAAGTTATTATTACACCCAAAATTATTATACATGATATCAGTCTGGTCCATTTCATACCCTTGGAAATGATAAGATTTTCCATAATATCAGTTGCATCATATTTACTAATTTATGAATATAAATACCCCATGTTGAATGTTGGAAAAAGGACATGAGAAACATTTAGAAAATTGATATTTTAGTAAATCTATTCCACCCATTCATGTACCTCGAATTGGAATTAATATCATGATTCTAGATTACTATTCCTTTTATATAGTTTACTCTTCTTCTAAAGCTGAATGCACACTCTATCTCTGTGTTAGAAAATGATCTAATTCTAAATCATGCAAGTTATTCTATTATATGCTTCCTTATAAATATCTATTTGAGATCAAATAGAATCATGAAGCTTATTCATCCACTTTTCATTTCTCACATCGTCATTATAAACTTTAAAATATAGAGGCATGGAGTACAATTATATTGGTCATATTGGATTTATTCTATAAAACTATTCGAATGGAGAATGTCAAAATGTATCCCTTGGAGATATTTTTTATAAAAATTCTTCATTTTAAATAATTAATCAAAATATGTTATCCTCTTGTTCTCCAATTTTATATGAATAGTACCATTATTATGATTTTTAACTTTTTTTTGATTATCTTTAAGGTGGTGGCATGTGTAGAAAATAATCTTCATACCAAATTTCCCCGCAAATTTACTCTAATAATGGATGCATAATTTAGTGTCTCAGTCCAAAAAAAAATCCTCATGTAATTCCATGAAGGGTAAAACTCACATTGTGTAACAATTCTCAATGATTATATTGTAATTCAATAATGAAATTCATGTATAGAACTCTCTAAGGTAACTCAAAAATAGGCAATTGAAGGTATAATGTAGGAATGAAGTGACTATTTAAAAATTGACATTTCCAACAACTTGATTGAATTTATTAGACAAATGACTCCATCTCTTTCAATTATCAATTCACATTTAGTACCTCCAATGTTTTTTGGAATCCATGATGGCCAATACATCCTCCTTCTAGAGTCTTCTAGATGAGAATGTCCATATAATTACACATCGGAACACAAAACAGGTTTTTATGGAAGATAAACCCATTATAAATAAACATTTCCTACAAAATTACTTATCAGAATTGGAATAAAATTTCATTAAAACCCATATCATGATGATAATACTCTCTCATAACATGAAATCTAGAATTTTAATCATTTTTAAATATATGTGATACATAAAATTGTGTAAGGAAACATCAAATAAGTTATCTTATCCCTTATTTTATTCTAACACAAATGAGACTTATTTCATTGATTCCACGCATTAATCATGACATGGAATTATCTTTTTCTGAATATTAATAAATCTCGATTCATGGTTGTTAAAATGAAGAATAATTTATTCTTTTTCTTTAATGTTGAGAAAAATGATCTAGAGTACTAATAATCATATGACATTCCTTGTAATAGTTGATGTAATTTCTCAATGAATCGTTCAAATTCTCACTGAAATATGAATTCATATTCATTCATTGGATTAGAATAGTATGGATTGTAACATCAATTGCATGACCTAATACTTAATAAACATGATCAAAATTATTAAATTACAAAAGTGGTGCATCATATGATTTTTTTTAATGATTTATGATTCTTTATTTTATTCACCTAACCCCTCAAATTTCCTATTTTCAGAAATTAAATGATTATATCCATGATAGTATTGAAATTAGACAACAAATGTCAAATAAAATCTTCCAAACTATAAAAAATCATTTCTTTTGTGATGGGTTCCTATAGTGTCCAGGACATGATTGCTTTCATTATCGATTGGTAAACCATTATTCTTTCTATTGATACAATATATCCCAAAACATCACTTGCATTGAAAATAAATCTGACATTTTCTTCTTACCGCATAGATTTTGGTCACACAAAATTAAAATTCCATCCAATGATGGTCGACATTGTTTTCTTCATCATTTCTATAAATCATAACTTCATTTTTATAAATTAAAAAAATTTCTGAAAAATGGTTTCCGAACATAAATCATGAGTCACATAAATGTACTAGGATAATTTTAGTGGCCGAATGGAATTACAAGACAACTCAAATAGTCCATATATGGGATAGATGGTCATTTTCCAGACAATGCCATTATTTTTGGAATCTGGTGGTATCTACTCCAATTTTAATGGTTTAAAAATATTTATCACCTATGAAATTCATCGAGTATATCCTCGAGTCGGGGAATGGGATACCTTTATTTGATGGAAATATTTTTTATAGATCTAATATAAACACACTTGTTATACATACCATTATTATTGAGGAACAATAATACAATAACAGAATACATGCTCGTACATGGCCTTATAAATCCTATATTTATCAATTCAACATCATGTTACTATTATTCCATTGATTCCTCATGATTAGGCCAATCTGATTGTTTATTAGGAAATTCCACATCTGGAAAAAGATGAACGAAGTGTCAAATGACACTGAAGGGTGTTATCAACCTAAAATATAATTAGGAATATCATCATGTTATTCAGAAAACAATCAATATTATAACAAATAGGGACAACTCTTTCTATTATGAACTGACTTCCGCATGCTCAATAGCGAAGAAATATGCAATTTTCTTGATTATTTTCTCCAATTTATCTTTATTTATAATGAGGCTACCTTTGGGATATTTTGTAAAAAAATTATTGATGAATATATTGTGATCTAATGGATAATGTGTATTATTATTTTCTGCACATCTGAAGGATTATGTGTTCTTCATCCCACCAAATTTCACATATATTTAAAACATCCTTCAAAATCTCAATAATAAGTGATAATAATCAAGAAGAATACCATTGAAAATAATACATCAACAATGTTCTTACAAATTGATAATGATATCAAATCATTTTTTTACTTGAATATTAATCATGTCGTTCAACCATTACAGTTTATATGAGTGATGATGATTCTACGATGAAAGCATCAATTTATCCTCTATTTTTTCCAAAGAAACATTTTTTCAACTCCCACTATGAATAATATCCATTAAAAGACAATGATTTAAGTATCAATGTGTTTGGAACATGTTTTATCATTGATCATCGTGAGGCAAGGTTTGATAATGTAAAACTATTCATAGCACAATCATGTCACCCACATCAGCTTCTTCCACATCTTGATCTTCATTTTCAGATTCTTTACCACTATATCAATCCTATTAAATATGTTTTATGAAACAATCTAAAAACATTATAGTAATAATTTTATTTTTAGTGATATTCCCTTGATGATGACCAAATCTCTGGAATTTGATGCACTTTTGATTCCCACATTCGAAGGATTTGTATTTTCTTTTTGGTTGTTCCGTAGACTTCTATTTACCTTTTTATGGAAACTTGTTCCTTCCAAATTACTTACCTAAAAGACTATATTAAATAGATGAAATAACATTATAAAAATATTTACATGTATTGGAATTAAGGAGTTCTTGTTCCATGGAGGTCTTCAATTTCTTTTCCAAATTGATTTCCAGCATGAAATCATCATCAAGTAATAGAATTGTTGTTACTCAAAAAAATGTGAAATTTTTTCAATTCATCCATCCAAAAACCATGAAATAATTTACAATTGGATTTTCATAACACCACGTCACATTAATAAATGATCAATCTCCTGAATGTAATCTTCAATATATTTATTCCATTGTGATAATATATTCATGTCGAAATAAAGAACATTCTTATAAATCTTAGGCATATAATATCTTCTAAAAATATTTTTCAACAAATCCCATGAGTATATTTTTCCATTCCCATCACATTCACAATATTTATTCACATTTTAAAAGAAAGAAAATTTTCAATATTTATGTTTCATAATTTCTACCTATAACTTTTTATCATTAGAACAATTCTTATGTTAAATGAATCCTTCAATTTCCCACAACCAATATAGAAAATCAACTAGATTCATACTCTCTTAAAAATAATAATTATCAATATTCAATCATCATTAAATATATTCATTGTCTCTTAAATTTCATATATCCACCTTTAATCCCCTAGAATCACCTCCATTTTTATTATCTTCTTAATATGGTGCAAAATATCCTGTATTAAATGGAGGAAAAAATAATGGATTCAATTTTGATGGAGGGGAATCATTTCTTCGTATCCATACCAATGGAGACATTTTCTCACTAATTTGAGTGATTTGAAATTGTTGTAGTGTGTGGGAAATTACTATAGATTTGGGAGTTGTATAGGTTCCTTTTTTTGTAATTCATGATGGTGATTTTTTTATTTTAGATTAATAAGAAGATTTGAAATGAACCTGATGTTTAGAACATCAGCTCTGATACCAAACTGATCCATCATGGGAAGCATAAAAGTATTAAGTGATGATGGAATAATTAAATGTATTTGAATAAAAATTTATTAGAGGAAACACCACCCACCATAATTTCTATAAATATAAATACTATGTCAAAAATAATGGAAGCGAATGACCAATTTTCGAAAAATGTATAGGACAAAGCTTGAAAGTTAAAAAATATTGTTCAAAATTTTTAGGATTCAAGTGTAAACATTACAGAGGAGTGAAAATATATTTTATAATAAATGTAAATTAAGGGTAATGAATGAAGTTGAATTACAAGTAATTGGGTCACCCAATAGTAACATAAAACACAAAAAACAAGTTTCCCATGATAATTACAGACTCCAATAAATAATGTATAGAGATTCCTTGATAATGATAATTTTATCTAAGTTCTCTCCCCTCTTGAATGTGATTTTATGACATTCCTTCATTTCTAAAGTGGATTTCATATTTTGGGATAAAAAAATGTGTTGCGTCCAATCACTATGTGGAAATTCAAAATGTTCAAATTGGCCAAATTCTATTAACAATTCGGCTTAAAATTATTATAAATTCCAAAAGCATTGTCTTTTGGTTTAATATGGTCCATATCACTATCATCCCAAATAAAAATAAAACCTCAACCCCAAAAATTCAAACACCCTCATGCCCAAAAATCCATAAACCATCATAAAAAAATCCTTAAAAAAATCCCCCAAAACCCTTATCCCTCAGAACCAAAACACCATAAACCCTCTCCTCTTGAAATCATCTAACCCTCGTCATCAAAAAACACAAAAATCTCAGCCTCAAAATAATGAAAACCCAATTCTCTTTAAAACCCTAATCCCTCATCCTCCCAAAAATCTCAACCATTTGTCCAAAAATCCCTTAAACACTAATTCTAAGACACCATAAACCCCTAATACCTCATCCCATAAAAACCTTAAACCATTATCCAACTGAATGAAAAACCCTCAAAATAAAACCCTAAACCTACAGCACCATCGAACACTATAACTTTATCTCAAAATAACGACGTAATCCAAATACCAAAATTTTACTAAATGATCAACCTTAAAAAATGTAAACACAAAGACCAAGAAAACCCTAAACCCTACTCCCTATAAATCTCTAAACCCTCAGGCCCGAAAATATTAACCCCTCTTCCATAGAATACCCTAAAGCCTCTTCCCCAAAAAACCTGAATCCCACCTACCTAGAAAGAAATAAATCCTTGGTCCCAAAAAATAAGAAACCCCCAACCATAGAATACCCTAAACCATCTTCCCATGAAAGGGAAAAACCCTATTCCCCATAGATATATTAATAATTAGTCCAAAAATATATTAAACCCCCAGCCTTAGAAAAAAATAATTGTCATCCCACACATTCAAAAACACTCATCACAAGAAAAAAACTAAACACTCATCACCAAAAAAATCCTAAACCATATTCTCCATAAAACACTAAACACATATACATAGATAACCCTTTGCCCCACGAAACCCTATTCCCTCGGCCTGATAAAACCCTAAACCCCAAACCACGGAAAATGATAAACACTCATCCCTAGAAAACCCAAATCCCTCAGTCCAAAAAAACCTAAACAATCATCCCTAATAAACTATAAACACACATCCATAGAAAACCAAAAACCATCACCCCAAAAATCCAAAACACTCATCCCCCAAAAAATACTAAACCATAATTCATTATCCTCAGAAAGCCCTAAACTCATTGGCCATATAATCCTAAACCCTCGTCCCTAGAAAATGCCAAACCCTCATCCCCAGAAAACCCAAAAACATCAGTCCCATGAAACACTTAACCCTCATACCAAAAAGAACAATTACAATTATTAATAGAACAAAAACTTCTAACCCCCGGAAAACCCAAATACTATAACCCCAAAAACCCATAAAACAAAATACCCAAAAAAATATCCAAATAGAACAATAAATCCACATTCCATCATAACTATAAACACATATCGATTGAAATCCCTAAACCCTCATCCCCAAAAAGACCAGTCCCCCATACCATCATTTCCCCAAACCCACATCCCCACATAACTATAAACCTTCAAGACCAAAAATCACCAAAACCCTCAACCCAACCAAACCCTATACCCTCAACCCGACTAAACCATAAACTTTCATCCATGAAAAACATAAACCCTTATCCATATAAACAACATAACCACTAACCTAAATTACCCTATAACATTAGTTATATGAAATATTATATCCTCAAACACCAAAAAAAATGATAATCCCATAACCCCAAAAAACCCCAATCTCTCATACCCAAACAATCCTAAACCATCACCACTAAAAAATTCCTAAATAAGTTTCCCAAGAAACCCTAGATGATTAGTCAAAATAAACCTAAACCCCCAACCCATTAAACCCTAATCCCTAAACCATACAAAACCCTAAACCCTAATCCATACAAAACCCTTAACCCTCAGCCCCATAAAACCCAAAACCCTTTTCCCCAATAATCCCAAAACCCTTAGACCCAAAATACCATAAACATCCACCACATAAAATACAAAATCCACAGCCCAAGAAAACCCTAAAACCACTTTCCCCATAAACCCTAAAAACTCCCCCCAAAAAATACTACATCATAATCCCAAGAAAACCCTAAACCCTTTGACCAAAAAAACCAAAAACCTTCATTATAAGAAATCCATAATCACTAGGCACTGGAAAACCCCAAACACTCATATCCAAATAAACCCAATCCAATAGCCCCATAAGATCCTATACCCTCTCACCCAGAAAACCCCAAACCATCTATGTTATAAAACACTAAACCTTTAGCACTCAAAATCCCTAAACCGTCATCCAAAGAAGACACCAACCCCATATACCCAAAATTCCCTTTACCTACTTCCCTAGAAAACCCTAATCCACATATTTATAAAAAATAGAATCATCAGTCCTAGAATACCCTAATACATCATCCCCCCAAAACCCTAATATCTCATCCCATGAAAACACTAAATCATTAGCCTCATAAATCCCCAAACTCTAATCCCCAGAAATCCCTAGACCATGTTCCCCAAAAAATTCTAAAACCATATCTTGTAAAAACTCTAATTCCTTATATAAAAAAAATGTAAATCATCATTCCAAAACCCTGAAACTTAATAAAATTAAAATCCTAAACAATCAGCCTGAAAAAAACTCTCCACAACCCCATGAATTCTTAAACCAATAGGCCCAAAAATACATAAACTATTATCCCTATGAAACCCTACACCCTCAACCCTGGAAAAACCAAATCCCTTAGCACAGAAATCCATGAACTTTCATCCCAGAAATCAAGGAACATTAAAACCAAGAAACCCCTAATTCATTATCCCTTGAAAACCAAAAAACCTTATCCTTAGACAGTAATAAACCCTTATCCCCAAAAACCAATTAACCCTTATCCCCAGAAAACACTAAACCCTCTTCCCTTGAAACCCTAAACCCTAATCCTATGATATATTTAAACCCTCAACCTTAGTAAAACCTAAAACCTCATCCCTGCAATTCCCTAAAACCTTATCCTCAAAACCCTGAAACCTTTGTACCTAGAAGACAATAATCCCTCATCCCTAGAAAAACCTAATCCCTCTACTGAGAAAAACCATCAACCATCAACCTATAATAACCATAAAACCTCAACCTCATAAAATTCTAAACCACTATAAAAAACCATAAACCCACACCCATATAAAACCCAAAACCCATAGCACCAAGAAACCCTAATCCCTCAGTCGCAGAAAACCCTAAAACCTAAACCCTAGAAGACCATATACCATCATCCCCATTAATCCATAAACCCTCACCACAAAAAAACTAATACCCTATACCCGAGACACACAAAACCCATAACCCTAGAAGCCCAAACCCTCTTCCACCAAAACCAAAAATATGATAGCCCCATAAGACCCAAATCTCTCACCCCATGAAAATTACAAACCCTCATCGCATTTAAACCCTATTCCCTAAACCATAGAAAACCCAAAACCCTCATCCCAATAAAACTATAATCCCTTATCTATGAAAAACTCTAAAACCTCAACAATAAAATACAAAATACTTCTTCACTATAGATCCTAATCCCTCATCCTCAGAAAACCCTGAACCCTCATCGCTAGAAAAACCTAATCCCTTATCAAAAAAATCCAATAAAACCACATCCCATGAACACCATAATCCCACAGCCCTAGAAAACCCTAGACCTTCATCTCAAAAAAAACACGAAACCTTCATCCCCATGAAACCCTCAAACCTGCTCCCATGAAAATCATAAATCATGAGCCCTTGAAAAAACTAAACAATCATTCCTAGATAGCGTAAAACCTCATCCATGGAAAAACATAAACCCTAAACCCTATAAAATCCTAAACCTTGATCTATAGGAAACCCTAAATCATTATCCCTAAAAATATCTAAAATATTATTTAAAAAACCCCTTAGCCCTAGATAACCACAAACACACAGGCCATGAAAACCTTAAACACATCACCCTAGAATAACCTAAATGCTCATCACCAATAGGCCCTAATCATCTAGCATGTAATACCAAAACCCTATTCCACAGAAATCCTTTAAAACCTAATACCCAAAAATACCAAAATCCTCAAACATAGAAAAAAACTACATTGTAAACCCTAATAAACCCTAAACCCTTCGCCTCCAGAAAACCCAAAACCCTCAGCATAGGAAAAACATAAACCGTCTTCCATAGAAAACCATAAACCCATATGCCTAGAAAATATTAAACCATCATCCCCAAAAAACCCTAAACACTCAATCATTAATAATCCTAAACCCTCATCCAATGATAACCCTAAACTCACTGACCAAGAAATCCCTAAACTTGTATACCTAAAAAAACATAAACCCTCAACCATGAAAAACCAAAAACCCCCAGCCCTAGAAATCACTACACGATAATCTCCAAAAAAATTCCTAAACCCTAAACCCCATAATTCCCTAATCCCATATCCCTAAAACCCAAAATAATCAATCCCAAGAAACCTTAAACCCTGACTCCAAAAAAACATTAACACATTGCGCATAAAAATCACGAAACGTTATCTATAAAAAAATATACGACCACATTAATAGGAAATCCTAAACCCTCAACTAGAAATACCCCTATACACATATCCCCATGAACACCCTAAAACAAAAACCCCCAAAAAAACCCAAACCCTTAGTCCTTAAAAACCATAAAACCATATCCCCAGAAAAATGATAAACCCTTACCCAAGAAAACCCTAAACCCACAATCCTAGAAAAACCAAAACCCCAACACAGGAAAATAGTAAACCATATTCCCTAGAATACCATAAACCATCGTCCATAAAATGGAACATACCCTTGTCCATAGAAAACAATAAACCCTTACCCAAAAAAAACCCTTAACCTAATGCCTCCAAAAATAGTAGACCGTCATCTGTAGAAATACCTATAACTTATTACCTAGAAAACCCTAAAACATAATTCCAAGAAAACACTCAAGCCAAAAAACCCCTAAAAAAATTGCTTGAATACCCTAAACCTAGATCACCAAAAATCAACAACCCCAAAAATCCCTAAACACTCATTCTTTCAAACTAAAATACCTCAGCCATAGAATACCAATATCCCACAACACCAATAATACCAAACCCTTATCCCTATAAAACCTTAAACCGCATCATTATAAATCCTAAACCCCTAACCCTATAAATCTCTAAACCCGTAGAAATATAAAAACCTAAATTATCAGCTATAGAAATCCATAAAAACTTATTCCCTAGAAATCATTAAACGAACATCCACACGAAAAATATCATCCCTCATCCATAAAACCCTAATATCCCTAGCCTTAGGAAACCCTAAACCCTCAACCCTAGATAACCATAAAACATCATCCTCTAAAAACACCAAAAAACACATTCCCATGAAATGAAAAACTCTCAACCGCATATACCATAAATTCACCAACATAGAATACTGTAAACCCTCAACCCCAAAACAATCATAAATATATATACCCAGATAAACCAAAAATAAAATTAAAATAGATTCCTAAAGAATATTAACTAGGGAAACATTATTTAGTAGCCATGAAAACCCTAAAACCTAAACCCCCAAAATACTAAACCCTCATCTGTAGAAAATAATATAATATCCTCACTAGAAAAACATAAAACCTCACCCCATGGATACCATAATTCATAATCATAAGGTAACTCTAAACCCCCTTCCCTAGAAGTACCAAAACCCTATGTCTCGGAAAAACAAAAACCCTCATCCAATGAAAACCATGAACCCTCTACCCAAGAGAACCATGAACCCTCTACCCAAGAAAAACATTAACTCTTTGTCCCCCAAAAGCCTGTACCCTTAGAAATAGAAATATGTATATACTAAAACCTATAAAACCATAAACCATTAGACCTGGAAAACCTTAAACCCTATTCCCTTTAATACACTAGACCCTCATCCCCACAAAATCCTGAACCCTCATCCCCAAAAAAAACCTAAACCATTAACCCCACAAAAAAAATCCATCTTCCAAAAAACCCTAAACCCTCATCCCCACAAATGCGTAACAATTTTCCCCAAAAACCTAAATGAATCCTCCAATAGAATATCCCTGAATCCTTTTCCACAAATGACACTAAAAAATCAACCCTAAAAACCCATAAACCCTCAACTACCAAAAACCCTAAACCCTCCACCCTTAAAAAACCAACCCCTATGATCTAGGAATCCCTACACCCTTAGCCTATAAAATACAAAAACATAAGACCAAAAATTCCATAAATCGTTAACCCCATAAAACACTAAACCCTCATCCCCATTCAACAATAATCCCTCATCCCTATTAAAACCTTATTCCTTATCCCTAGAAAACCCTAAACACACATTTCTATAAAACTATAAACCCCTATCGCAAGGATACCCTAAACCACCAACCAAAAAAATGTCATCCCACTACCCTATAATATGTTAATCCCTCTTCCCCATAAAACTAAAAACTCTCAGACCTATAAAACACAATACCCACATCACCAAAAAATTGTAATCCTCATTCCATTGAATTATAAATACACAACACCCTAGAAAAACATAAAAAAATATCCCTATAAAACATTAAACACTTATCCCTAGAAATACGTGAACCTCCAGCCCTATATAAACGTAAACACTCAGCACTAGAAAACCATAAACTCTCATCCATAGAATACTCAAAACTCTCGACCCTAGAAAACGACAAACTCCCCCCCCCCCCTAGAAAACCCTCTACCCTCATCCCTATAAATCACAAAAAAACTCATCCAATAAACCCCTAGACCCTTATTCAAATAACATCCTAATCCCTTATACCTAGAAAACACTACACCCTTGGCCAGAAAAAAAACCTAAACCCATATCCCTATTGAATCAATTACCCTTAACCCCAAAAAACCCTAAATACTAAATCATATAATACACTAAACCCTCATCCATATAAAAACATAATCTATAAGCCCCAAAAATCATAATCTCTATGAAACAAAAATCTCAGAAAACCCGACACACATGGAACCATATTAAACTACAACTTCATCCCATGAAAACCCTAATCCATCATCCCTAAAGAACCCTATACTCAATGTCCTAGAGAATCCCTATCCCTAGGTCTTAAAAAACAAATAACCATATGTTGTAGAAAACCGTAAACCTCGGTACTAGAAAACAATATACACTCATCCTAAAAATAACCCAAAATCCACATCGATATAAAAACCAAAACCCTCAGAGATATAAAATTCTAAACACACATCCCCAAAAACCCAAATTACTCATCCCCCTAATACACTAAACTGTTATCCCTAAAAACCATAAAATGTTAGTCCCATGAAACTCTAAACCCCATGTACTAGAAAATCAAAATCCATTCTCCCCATTAAACACTAATCCCTCAATCATAGAAAATAATAAACCATCATTTCATAAAAACTAAACCATCACCCATAGAAAACACAAAACAATCATCCATAGAAAACGAAAATCCAACATTCCAAGAAAACCCAAAACACTAATCACAAAAAACGTTTTACCCTCCACCACAGAACAATCGTTAACCTCAATCTAAAATACCACTAAATATTCATCCCTACAAAACCCTAAATGCTCAAACCAAAATTTGGTAAATCCTCAACCTTGAAAAAAACATATCCCATTAATCCTTGACAACCATGAACCCCAGAGTACTCGAAAACCTCATCCCAAACATAAACCCAAAACCTTCATCCCTATAAAGCTGAAATACCCAGCCAATGAAAACCCTAAACCCTTATCCTTGAAAAAACCTAACCACAAAACCCTAAAAACCCTCAACTGTCTACCCCTAAATTACTTAAACCCTCATCCAAAGAAAACATTAAACCATAATTCTCATATGATCTTAATCCCTTATCCCCCCAAATCCCTAAACCCTCATCCACTTAAAATCCCAAACCCTCACCCAGGAAAACCACTAAATCCACATCCAAATAAAACGATATTCCCACATCCCAAGAAAACCCAACACTATGTGACAGAAAAATATAAACCATTTTATATAAAAAAAACCCTAAATCCTCATCCCTAAACCCCTTAAAACCATAGCCCAAAAAATAAATAAACCCTCATCCCTATAAAACCCTAAACCATCAATTCCAAAAGACCCTAAACCTACATCAACAAAACCCTAAATACATCATACAAAAAACCCTCATCCATTTAAATTATTAATTCCTCATCCTTAAAAATCCTAAAACCTCATAAAAAAACGAAACACATAGCCCCAAAACAGCCTAAACTTTCAGCCCTATAAATCCATCACACTTTTCCCAAGAAAAACCTGAACAGTTATCTCTAGAAAACCTAAAATCCAACATCTCATAAATACATATTCCTTCATCCCCAGAAAAAATATTATCTCATCCATTGATAACACCATCTATGTAGCCCAAGAAAAACCAAACCCTCAGAAATAGAAAACCTCAAACCATTATCTATAGATAAACCCAAACCATCAGCCATAAAAAACCCTAAACTGTCATCCTTTGAAAACCCATATCCACCATAAAAAGAAAACGCAAGACGCAAATCCCCAAAAAACCTTAATCACTCAGCACCAGAAATCCTTAAATCCATAGCCCTGAAAAAACCTAAACCCTCGTGCACAGAAAACCCTATACCGTAATCCATGAAAATACATAAACTCACATAACTAGAAGAATATAAACCCTCATCCGCATAAATTCCTAAACCATCATATATAAAATATACTAAGCCCATAGGCCAAGAAAACCATAAATCCCCATCCCCTCAATATCCATAACTCGAAGCCCTAGAAATCCTAAACACTTTGACTCATGAAACATAATCTATCCTGCCCTAGAAAACCCTAAACGACCACCTATAGGAAACTGTAGATCCTTTTCTAAATAAAATCCTAAAATTGCAACCATAGAAAAATAATAAACCTATACCCAAAAAACCCTAAATCCAAGATATTCCTAAACCATTTTCCCCAATAAACCCTAATCTTGGATTCCCATAAAACCCAAATACTTTATCCCCATTAAACCATTAATCCTCCTAGTTTGAAACCCCAAATACCTAAACACTAAAAAATCCACAAATAACATCCTTAAGAATCCTCAATCCCACTGCATTAGAAAACCCTAAATAATCATCCTCAATGAACCCTAAACCCTCAGCCCCAAAAAATAATAAAACTTTAACCATAAAAAACTGAAAACCATCATCTCTAGAAAACCCATACCCATTTACCACAGGAAACACTAAACCATATTACCTATAAAACTCTAATCCCTCTACCTCAGAAAAACATAAACCTAAATCACTATAAAACCATAAACCCTCATCCTATGGAAACCTTAAAGCATAGTCCTTGAAAATACTAAACCCTATGTGGCATAAAACCCTAAACCCCAGCCATAGAAGTAACAATACCGTAATACCTATAAAACCCTAAACCCTCATCCCTAAAAATCCATAACAACTTAGGCCACAAAACCCTAAACTCATATCCAAAGAAAAAACCAAAACCCATAGTATATGAAAACCATAATCCCCCATCTCTAGAAAACAGAAAACCCCTAACAATAGCAAATTATAAACCCTCAGCCTCGGTAATCCCAAATCCCATATCCTAGAATATCCCTAAAAATTCATCATGATAATAACATAAACCATCCCCTATAGAAAACCATAGCCCATATATCATAAAAAATTTAAACTCTCAACCCCAGATTATCCTAAACCTTCATCCATTGAAAACCCCAAACCCTCATCCCTAGAAAACCCTAAAACCTCATACGTGGAAAACCATAAATCATCATAAATAGAAAACACTAAGATACTATAACTACAAAAAATACTCCCTAAGCCCCAGAAAACCCTAAAACCTAGGTCCTAGAAAAACCTAAATCCAGAACCAAAAAAAACGTGACTCCCTTTTTCCTAGAAAACCCAAAAACCTAAACCCGATAAAAAACCCCTCACCCTAGAAAACCGTAAACCCTTATCCCTAGAAAATACTTATCTATTACACATAGAAAACTATAAACCCCCAATCATAGAATTACCTAAACACTCGGCCTCATAAATACTTATACCATATATCCCATGAAACACTAAACTCTAATTCCCTAAAATATTAAACCCGCTACCCCATAAAACCGTAAACACTCACCTCTAGAAATATATGAACCCTCAACACAAGAATACATTCAATACTTAGTACTTTAAGACACTAAAACCTCATCTTCATGTATTCATAATCCATATTCCCTACAAAAACATAATCATCAACAATAGAAACCCTGAACCCTCAACCCTAGAAAACCTAAACCCTCATTTCAAGGAAAACCCTAACCCTATATCCTAGAAAACCCTAAACCATATTCTCAATAATAACAGTAAACCTTACATAGAAATACCCTAAACCCTCTACCAAAGAAAAACTAAAACTCCCATACTTGGAATACCATGAATCCCCTTCCCCAGAAAAGACAAATCCATTAACACTAAAAAACACTAAAAACATAGGCTTGGAATTCGAGAAAACATGTTACAAGAAAACCTTATAGCTTCATTCCCAAAAATCCATATACCCAAAGCACTATAAAGTCCTAAACCATCATCCTAAGAAATAAAAATACACCATCCCTAGAAAAACATAACCCTCATCATCAAAAAACCTTAATCTATTTGATGGAGAACACCCTAAAACATCATACCCAAAATCCCCTAAACCCTTATCCCTATAAAACCCAAAATCCTCTACCCTAGAAAACATTAATCCACAATCTAATGAAAACCATAAAAGGAACCCCATGATACCCTAAACCCCATAGCCCATGAATACCATAATCTTCCACCCCTAGAAATCCCTATACCCTATAAAGTATAAAACATTAAACCCTACTACACAGAAAAACTATACCTTTTGGCCCACAAAATCATGAACCCACATCCCCAAAAAACGCTAAACCCTCATCCCTAAAAAACAAAAAATCCCTCATCCCAAAAAATAAATAAACCCTCAGACCAAGAAAACACAAATCCAGTAGCCCTAAAAAACCATATAACCTGTTCCCCAAAAAACCCTAAACCCTAATACCCAAAAATCCTTAAAAATCCACCCCCAAATAACCATATACCTTAATCCTAATAAACTCATATACCCTCATCACCATGTAAACCCTAAACATTCAGCCATAAAAAACCCTAATCCATTATGATTAATAAATTATAAACACTTAAGAACAAAAAACCAAAACCCTCATCCAAATGTAAACCTGAACCCTCATCCTTAAGAAACCCTGAACCCTTTTTCCCCATGGAACCCAAAACAATCATTCCCATAAATCCATATAATCTCAGAACTATGAAACCTTATACTCTCTTCCTGAATAATCACAAAACCACCATTCTAATGAAAACCTATACCACTTTCCCCATGAAACCCTGAACAATCTGAAAAATAAAACCCTAAAACTATTTTTCATTAAAACGTTTACCCTATCCCAACGAATCCCTCTACCCTAATACCCAGAAAACCATCAACTATCATCCTGTTGAAAACCTAAACTTCCATAACAAAAAATCATTTAACCGTCATACCTAAGAAACCATGAATCCTCTACCCTAGGATACCTCTAAAAAACCTTGAATCATCTTCCCAAAAAAAAATATGAACCCTCAAACCAAAAAAGACAAAACCTAGAGCTGCAAAAAAACATGAATGCTGAGCCCCATGAAACCCACAATCATTAGTCCCAAAAAACCATGAACCCTCAGCCTTAAAAATCACTAAATCCTTAGTTTCAAAAAACCTCAAACCCTCTACCTAAATATTGGTGAACCATCATCTCCCTAAACCCATAAACCCTCATTCCAAAAAACCCATAATCCCTAATCCGCAAAAAAATCTATACGCCCAACTAAAGAAACCCATTTTCCATTATACCCAATGAACCTAAGATCATCTTACCTAAAACAACTAAACCCTCACCCCCAAAAAATAATCTATCAGCTCAAATATATCATGAACATTCAGCCCCAAAAAAACCAAACTCATAGCCACAATAAACCCAAGTCCATCATCACCAATAAATATATAACCATGATCCTAAAAAAACATAGAACCATAATCCCTAATAATAATTGGACACTCAACACCAAAAAAACAGAACACTAATCTAAAAAAACATATGATCCCTGAGACATAAAAAACATCAAACATAAATTCGTAAAAATCCCTGGCCATTGTGAAAAAAACCATGATCCCAAACCCCTCAAAAGCCATAAAAATTAATCCCAAAAGGACCATGAAACCTCATCCCCAAAAATGATGAACCCCAAACCATATAAAACACTAAAATGTTATCCCTATATATCCTAAAACCTAATCCCTAAAAATCACCGAACACTCAACCCCAAAAAATTGGGAATGCCACAAAAAACCCTAAACACTCAGCCGAAATAAAACAAGAACCCTCAACCACGAACAAAATCTAAACCTTCACCCCCAAAAAATGTTCAAACCTCACCCCCAATAGACTATACACCCTCATCACTCAAAACAATAAGACCTTATCCCTTATTTCCAAAAATATCCTAAACACTCATACCAAAAAACACTAATCCATCATCCTGAAAATAACCATATTACCTCATCCAAAAAATCATTGAACCCTCATAAAAAAACCCTGAACATTGTGCCATAAATTTTTGACAACCCTCATCCCCAAAATAAAATCAGACACCCAACATCAAAAACCCATTAACACTTTTCCCTAGAAATCCATAATCCCATATCCCCCAATAAATTCAAAACCATAACCCATGAAAAATGAACCCTAATCCCCAAATAAACTAGAAACTTAAGCCCACAAAAACCCTAAACAAAGAGCCAACAAAACCCATAATATGTATCCAAAAAACCCATGAACCCTCATCCCCATAATACATTAATCTCTCTAGCCCAAGAATCTCTAAACTCCCTCATCCAAAAAAAATTATTCCCACATCAACGAAAAATCCAAAACCCTTAGCCCAAAAAAACTATCAAAACTCCCCCCAAAAATACCTGAATCTTATGCCCCAAAATAATTCAACCCTCAACCCCAAAAAACCAAACCCCTTATACCCAAAACCCTGAACCCCCAACCAGAAATTTACCCCGACCCCTTAACCACAAATATTCCTAATCCCTCAGTCTGAAAAAAACCTAAAATTCCAGTCATAAAAAAACCTAAAACTTCATTAATAAATAACCATAAACACTAAGCCACAAAATACCTAAAACCTCATCCCTAAAAAAACTAAATCTCAACCCTCAAAAACCCTAAATACTGATCCAGACAAAACCATAAACCCAAATCCCTATAAAATTATATCATTCAAAAAAACACTAAACCCCCTTCCAAAAACAAACCCAATACTCATATCCCCAAACAAACCTAATCCCTAAATTAGAAAACCATAATACCTTATCCAAAAAAAACCATAAACACTAATCCCAAGAAAAACCTCAACCATCATCCCAAAAAAACCATTAACTAGTTTCCCCAATAAATAATCCACATTCATCCCCAGAATTCACTAAACTGTCACCCCAAAATACCCAAAACCATTAGCACAAAAAACCATGAACTCATGGTCCTAAAAAACAATCTACCTTAATCAATAATAAACCCTAAACCATCATACCCAAAAAAAATTAATGCCCTCATTCCCATGAAACACTAAAACCTAATCCCCAAAATACGTGAACCCTCATCCCTAAAAAAACCATAAACCTTCAGACCCATAAAACACTCAACATGCAGCCCCAAAAATATCGAAATCTTCATCACTATGAAACTATAAACCCCAAACATAATAGAAAATGTCATCTCTTAACTCAAAATAGACCATAAAACCTCATACTCAAAAATATCATAAACCATATTCCTGAAAAAACACCTTCTACCCTCTGGCCAAGAAGACCTTAACACATAACCCCAAAATATGCTAAACCCACACCCCACAAAACCCCTCTACCCCACCATAAAAAATCCTAAATCGGTATCCCACAAAACTCATAATCCCTTAGTCTAAAATATCCCTTAATCAACATCCCCAAAAAACTCCAACCCCTTGGTCCCAAAAAACACCCAATCCTTATCCCCAAAAAACAAAAAACCCTCAGCACCAAAAAACCCACAAGGATCAAAAATAAAAAGAATCCTCATCGATCATCCCCCAAAAACCATCTAACCGTCATATTCAAAAAAAACTCTATCATAATCAATAAAAACCATAAAAAAATAATCCCCAAAACTACCTAAACCTTCATCCACAAATAACCCTATACCCACATACACAAAATTCTTTAACACCCTACCCCAAAAACCATAAATTATTATCCCTAAAAAATAATCAACCATTATCACATGATAACCATAAAACCATGGACACAAAAATCACTAATCCTTCTGCCCTAAAATATCCTAAATCGTCTTCCCCAAAATACCACAAACCCATCGCCCCAAAAAATACATGAATCCTCAACTAGATAAATCAATAAAACATATCACCCAAAAATCCCTAAACCCTCTTCCCCTGAAAACATTAAACTATAATCCACAAAAATTCATGAACCCTTAACCCCCATAATCCATGGACCCCCAGCCCTAAATATCTTGATCCCTCATGCCCAAATATCCATAATCCCATATCCATATCATATACTCAACCGTTAGACAAACAAATATGAACATTTATCACATAAAAACAATAAACCCTCCACCACCAAAAAAAACATAAACATAATCCTCAAAAAACCTGATCCCCCAACTCGAAATATCCCTAAATACTTAGTTAAAAAAATTATCTATCACCCCCATAATACCAAGAACCCATAGATGAAAAAAATATGAAACCCTTTCCCCCAAAAAAATATCAACCCTATTCCCTATGAAACTGTGAACCCTCATATCCAATTAATTATGAACCTGTAGCCACAAAAAACACTGAACCCCTAGCCCCAAAAAACCTATAAATCTCAACCAAAATAAATCCTTGAAACCATAGCACCAAAAAAACATGAACCATAATCCCAAAAAACACCCAACCATTAACTAAAATAATCCTAAAACATCATACCTAAAAAACACTGAACCATCTTCCCCGGAAAACCCAAACCCCAACCCCAAAAAAATTATAAACCCTCAACTCCAAAATATACTAAAACATTATACCTAAAAGAACCTAAATTCTCATCACCATGAAAATATGAACCCCCAACCCCAAAAAATAATAAACCCACTACACAAGAAACAATCAACCCTCATTACCATGTATCCATATACCCTCATTCCAAATAATACCTCAAAATCATCAAAAAAAACCCTAAACCCTCATATAAAAATAACAATAAACCCTCAATATTAAAAAAATATAAAACATCATTCCCCAAAATATATATAAATCCTTTGTAAAAAACTATAAACATTCATCCCTAATAAATATTAAAAAATTCTTAACACCAAAAATCCCTAAACACATTGCACAGGAAAAACCCAAAACACTTAGAAATAAAAAAATTAAAAACCCTAAAAAACATAAAACCCTAAAAATCCATCCATAATAAACAGTAAAACCACAACACTAAAAAATCCTAAACCCTCAAACCAAAGAAACCCTAAATCCTTAGCACCAAAAAACACTAAACCATTTTCCCAAAAAAATGATGTACACTCAACCCCAAAATATACTAAACCATCAACCCCAAATAATAATGAACCTCAGAAAAATCCCAAAAAACATACCCCAAAAAGTACCTCATCCCTTACACCCTTATGACTGTATACCATCATCCTTTAAAACCCCTCAACCATGAACTCCAAAAAAATCCTTATCCCCCAAATCCCTAAACACACATTCCCAAGAGGCCCTCAACCCCTAGTCTGAAGAACCCTGAACCATTAGAACTAAAAAACCAAAGATCACCCATCCCACAAAATTCAAAATCATTATCCCTAGAAAAACCTCCACCGTCATCCCCATAAAAATAAGAACCATCATCCCTAATATATACAAATCAAATATCCACAAAAAAAAACTCTCAAAAATATACCCCCTAAATAACCCCAACCAATAACTCCAAATTCCCTAATCTCTTGACTCTAAAAAGCTAAACCCTATGCCCCACAAAACCTTAATATCACATCCCGAAAAAACCTCAACCCATAGACAAAAAAATAATATGCCATCATCCCTCCAAAACCCATATGATATAGCCCAAAATACCCTAAAACATCATCCAAAAAATCCCTAAACCCTGAGTCACAAAAAATCATCAGCCCTTGGACCCTAAAAACTTGTAACCTACTTCAATAAAAAATTGTAATAACATAGACACAACAAACTCTGCTCCCAAAGCATAAAAAATATTGAACTATCCACCATCAAAATACCTTGAAAAATAATCCCCAAATATCATTGAACCTTATTTCAAAAAAATAAATATTAATTTCTCTTCCCCAAAAAATGAGTATCCTTGAGCCCTAAAAAACCTGAATCCACAGACCAAAAAAACCATGAACCCTCATGCTGAAAAACACCCTAAACCCTCATCCCGATAAGTATTTGATCCCTAAACACCAAATATATTGAACCCCCATCTCCAAAAACTCTTGAACCAACTTAACTAAATCACAATGAGCCACTAACCCTAAAAAATCGGAACCTTGATCCCTAAGAAAACATAAGTATCTTCCTACAAAAAAATAATGCCTGATCCTCAAAAAACACTAAACGCTAATCCATGGAAATAGAGAAACCCTTAGCCAAAAAACCCAAATTTAATATCCCCAATAACTCAAAACACTCATCCCCATAAATCCTTAAATAGTTTTAAAAATATATTCCAAAAAACTGGGAAAAAAAGCCCATATTTAAAAATACCTTAACCACTAGCTATAAAAAATACCAAACCCTATTCCCAAAAAATCCTAATCCTTTTCTATAAAATCCCCAAACCCTTTACCCCAAAAAATCTGAAACTCTCATCCCATGAAACTCTAAAACATAATCCCACAAAAAAAACCCAAAATTGTCATCCACAAAAATCCATAAATCCATAAACCTAAGGAAACCAAAACCCTCATCCCCAAAAAACCTATTTTCTTTTCCCCCAAAAAACCTAAAACTGCTTCACCCAAAATCCTAAATCCTGAGCAGCAAAAAACATAATCCCTTACCTTCAAAATTCCAAATAACTTATACACAAAAAATCCCTAAACCCCTAGCCCCCAAAATTTCAAAAACCCCAACCCCATATATATTGAATCCCTTATCCCCATAAAACATGAAAAACCATTCTCAAAAAAACCAAAGACAACTAGGTTAAAAAAACCCAAATCCTAATCCCCAAGAAAAACCAATACCTCAGCCACTAAAAGTATTCCAGTTCATCTCCATGAACCCTTTTATCCTTAGAAAAAAAACTAATCTATCATAAAAAAAATACAAAAACCTTCGTCCCCAAAAATCCCTTATCCCGCATTACCAAATAAACCCAACCCCTCAACCCAAAATAACATAAAAACTCAACCAAGAAAAATCTAGAAACCCACATCCCCAAAGAAAACTGAAATACTTAGGCCCAAAAAACCACCAAACATGAGCCCCAGAAAACCTCACACACAGTTCCAAAACCCCAAAACCATCAGAAATAAAAAACCACAAATCCTCATTCCGAAAAAAACATAACCCTAAAACTCCAAAAAAACGAAACCCTATGGCCCAAAAAACCCTAACAATCATCCCCTAATAACCAAAAACCATAATTCCATAAAAATTTTAAATTATTTTCAATAGACACCCCTAAAATCATATCCCCAAAAAATTATTAACCCACGTCGCAAATACCCTAAACCCTCACCTTAAAACCCCAGAATCCACCATCCCCCCAAACCCCAAAACCTTAGTAAAAAAAATCCCAATACCATTCCCCTTTAATATTTAAATACTAATCCCAAAAAGCATCAAACTCTTATTCCCAAGCCACATGTCCCCCAACCCCCCAATACCCCAAAACTAAAACCTTAGAAAACTCAAAATCCTCTTTCGTAAAAAAACCTGAAAGCATCTACCCCAAACACCTCAAAGCCTCAGCCAAAAAAGCCAAAAACTATAGCCCCCAAAATAACACAAACCCTAAGACCTAATAAAATAATAACCTTTTCAAACCACCCCATTCTCTCATCCCCAAAAAAACACTGAACCGTCATCCCAAAAAAGCACTAAACCCTCAGCCCCAAAAAATACCAAAACATTTCCCCCAAAAAAAACTAAAAACCTGATCCCCAAAAACCATAAAAAATTATCCCTAAAGAACCATAAATCATAATCCCTAAAAAATAATAAATCCTCTACACTATAAAAACCAAGAACCATACCCAAAAAACCAAAACACTTCAACAAATAAATCTCTAAACTCACAACCCAAAAAAACCCTTATCCCTTATAAAAAAACCTAAACCCCCATCCCCAAATAACCCTATGCACTCATCCCCATAAAACAGTATGATCTCACACCCAAAACACTATATTATGTTATCCCGAAATAATATAATACCTTAGATAAAAAAAATCCCCCAACCCAAATAAATCTATATGACCTCTACCCAAAAAAATAATAATCATTAAACCAAAAAATTCATATTCCCTCATCCTCAAAAAACCTTAAACTCTTATCCAATAAACCCCAAAACCCTCAGGCACAAACAACCCAAAAAAACTAGCCACAAATAGACCTAAACCATTAGTCCCAGAAAAACATCAACATATACCCATGTAAAAAATAAACCATCAACCCCAAAGAAACCCAAAACAATCTACCCCAAAAACCCTAAACCATCTGTACCAAAAAACCCCAAAACCCTCATTTCTAAAAACACCCCATACACTAATAACCACCAAAACTAATATTTTAGACCCCAAAAAATCCTAAACCATCACCACGAAAAAACCGAAACCAAATTCCCAAAAAAATATTAAAACACCTACCACCAAAAACCATAAACACTCTACCATAAAAACCTTTAGACTCTCAGCCCTAAAAAATTACTAAATATGCCACACCAAAAAACCCAAACATCTAACCCCAATAAAACCAAAAACCTATTCCCAAAAAACCACAAACCCTCTATGTATGATACCATAATCCAACGACACTGAAATACCATTAAACCTTCATCCCTATAAAAACCTGAACACTTACTCCCAAAAAACCCAAAACCCAAAACCCAATAAAACCCTAATCCCTTAGCCCCAAAATACCATAAAATCTAATCACCAAATTAACCATAAACCCTCATCCCCATAAAACCTAAACCCTCATCCCCAATAAACCATAAAAAATCATCCCAAAAAATTCACAACCATTAGACCAAAATATACATTAACCCTCAAACTCGAAAATACATATACGGTCAGCATTAAAAAATTCCTTCATCCATAAAATTCTAAAACCCCATACCCCAAAACCATACACACTAATCCCAAAAAAACTCAAAACCGTTATTCAAATCCACATGAACCCTCATCCAAAAAATCACTAATACCATATCTCCATAAAATTAAATTTCTTCATCCCCCAAAATAATATTCTATCAGACCCAAAAACAATAACCCCTATCCCTGAAAACCATATTCCATCAGCAACCCAAAACCCTAAAATCCAATCAGAAAAAGATCTCTAAACCCTATGCCCCAAAAATAATAAACTCCCCACCCCAAAAAACACAAATCCCCCATCCACAAAAAAACCCTAATCCCTCAGTCCCAACAAAACACTATACAATCATCCCCAAAAGACCCTATACATGTATCCCCAAAAAAACTAAAAACACAACACCAAAACTAATAAATATTCAACCCCCTAAAATTCGTAACCCCTAAACCCTACACCCTAAATATCCCATAAGCCTCAATCCCAAAAACCACTAGATCCCACAGCCAATGAAATACTAAACCCACTTCCCCAAAAAACCTTAAATCCTCATCCCAAAAAAACCCAAAACCCTTATCCCAAAAAAAAAAAATTATGAATCCACATCCCCAAAAAATCCTAAACACTCATCCAAAAAACCACCTACCCTCAGACCCAAAAAACCCTGAAACCTTAGCCCAAAAATATCATGAACCCTTATCCCCAAAAATCAAAAAAACACTCACCCCAAAAACCCTAAATATTGAACCCCCCTAAATCAAAAAAAAACACGAGCCAAAAAATCCCTCAACTCTGATCCCCAAAAACCCTAAACTCCCAACTCCAAAAAACCCTAAAACATCAACAAAAATAAATCCTAAAAACTACAGCAAAATAACCCTGAACACTTATCCATATAAAATTCTATTCCCACATTCAAAAAACCCCTTAAAAGTCAACGCAAATAACACTAAACACATAGTCCAAAAAAACAATAAAACTATGGAAAAAAACTTATTCAGAAATCTAATAAAACCATATAGCCTCACCACCATAAAGAAAAAATCCATCTTACAGAAAAGATGTAAAACCATTAGTCCCAAAAAATAATAAACTATAATCCCTAATAAACCCTAAAACCTCATCCAAAGAAACCCTAAGACCTCGACCCCTGTAAAATCAATAATGACTCAGACACAACAAAATGTAAACCTCATCCACAAATAATGTTATACCCTCATCCCTGAAAAACCCAAATTCCACAGAACAAAAAACAAAAAAACCAATACACCAATAAAACCATAAAAATAAGAAAAAAACATAAACCCTCAACCACAAAAAATCCTAAACCCATCACCCCAAAAACACAAAACCCACATTCTGAAGGACAGTAAACCCTCATGCCGAAAACCATAAATTCTCTACCAAAATAAAACCATAAACCCTCAATACAAATTAATACCAAAACCCACTTCCACAAAAAAAACCCAATACATTATACCCCCAAAAAAATCCCTCACCCAAAACAACCCCTAAACCCAAATACCAAGAGGACCCTAAACACTCGGTCTAAAAAGTTTCTAAAATATCTTACCCTAATTTCCCTAAACCAATAGTTATTAAAACACTAAACCCTCATCAATAAAAAACCATAACCCATACACCCAAAAATTCATAAACCCCCATCCCAAAGAATATTTATACCCTCATCCCATGAAAACCCTAAACCCCATACCCCATTAACTGTAATCCTACATCCCCAAAAAACCCAAAACAGAAAATCCTAGAGAACCCTAAACCCTCCACCCCAAAAATCCCTTACCCTCGCCCCCAAATAACACTATTCCCCTAGGCCCAATAAAATCATAAAACTTACTCACCAAAAAATAATCCCAATGCAACAAAACCCCCAAACCATTGTCCTAAAAAACCCATAGCCTGTATCCCCAAAACAAAAAATCATTTATAAAAATAACATAAATCCTCGACCTGAAAAAAATACTAAACACTAATCCCTAAAAAATCTAAATCCACACACATGAACACCCCTAATCCCTTAGTAAAAAATGACCCTAACATCATTGCCTCAAAAAAACCAATACCCCCATCCCCCAAAAAACCTCAATCCTAGTCCACAAAAACTGTAAACCAACATCCTTAGTGAACCCTCAAAACTCAGCCCAAAAATTCATAAACCCTCTTCCCCAAAATTCACTAGCCCCTCATCCCAAAAAACATTAGACCCTTATCCCAAAAAATCATAAACCATAAAACCTAATATAAAATTAACCCTTTATCCCAAAAACCAAAACCCCTAGCCCCAAAAAAACAAAAATCCAATGCAAACCCTAAACCCTTATCCCCATAGAACCATAAACCCTTAACACAAAAAATACATATACTCTCAAAACTAAAAAATCCTAAATTTTGGCTCCCAAAAAAACCAAAATCCACAACCCCAAGAAACCATAAACCCTCATCCCAATGAAATAGTAATCCCTTATCTCCAAAATAACTGAAACTTTTAGTCTATTAACTATAAAACACCTAACCCAATAACGCTAAATAAATATTCCTATATTATTGAAAACCATAATCCCCAAAAAATACTAACCCCTCATCACAAAAACCCAGATCATAGTCCCAAAATACCCTAAATCGTCAGCCCCAAAAAACCACAAACCCACAGCACACAAAAACCCTAAATCCTTAGACACAAATTTCCAAAAAAAGTCATTCTAGATAACCCTAAATACTCAAACCCAAAATTCCCAACACCTTAATGCTAAGAAAAAGAAATTCATTTTTTACATAAAACAATTAGACATCAACCCAAAAAACACTCAACCCCTAAAAACCCAAAACCCTTAGATGTAAACAACCATAAACCATACCCCCTTAACGTAATACACTATAACTCATAACCTGAAAACCATTGGGAAAAAATGAACTGATGCTCTAAAAACCACTTAACCATTTGTCCTAAAACACCTAATCAGTCAACATTAAAAATTAATAAACCCCAATAAATAGGAAAACCTAAACCCTCAGCCCCAAAAAACACTAAAACCATCACCCAAAGAAACCCTAAACCCTTTTCCCCAATGAACCCAATTCCCTCATCCCCATAAAAATGATTACACTACCCTCTAAAATAGATATCAATGGCCCAAAAACATCATAAATCGTTGGCACCAAAAATTCCTAATCCCACCACCCAAAAACCCTAAACCATTATCTGAAATAAAACATAATCGTTGTCCCAACAAAAAATTAATCCATATTCCCAAAAAAACTATAAACCCTTTACCTAAAAAACTCAAAAATATTTATACAAAATAACCCAAACGCTTACACCCCATAAAAACCAAAACCCTTAAACCCAAAAAACCACAACCCTCACCCCCCGCCCAAAACCCCTAACACTCATCCAGGAATAAATATAAACCCTTACCCCTAAAAATATTAAACCCCCATCCTAAAAAACAAATAATGTCAGCCATAGAATACCCTTAACCCTCACCCACAAAAACCACAATCCCATGGCAATGGAAAAACCATAAAACCTCATCCAAAAAAAACCATAATCCTTTAGTGATTTTTTTGAAAACCATCATCCCTATAAAACCCTAATCCATCATCCCCTAAAATCAAAAGACCCTTACCCCCCCCCCCCCAATGTAATAAAATATTAGTTCCATAAATCAAAAAACCCATATCCCCAAAAACTATAAACCCTCAACCCCAAACATCTCTAAACCAACATCTTAAAAATGAAAAAAATCATTAATCCCTAATACCTCGGCCCAAAAATACCTAAACCATATACCCCATAAATCACTAATAACTAGGCCCCAAAAACCCCCTAAAATATTAGCCCCAAAAAACCAATAAACATCCCCCAAAAATCCCTAGACCCTCATCCTCACAAAACCCTAAATCTTAAACCCCCATAAAAATCATCTACCTAAAAAAAACCTAAACCCTTATCCCCGAATAATCAAAAACCCACGTAGCGAAAATAATAATAAAAACCCTTGCACAAAATAACTTATGACTCAGTCCCCAAAACCATAATCCCATAAAACAACCCAGACCATCATTCCAAAATACCCTAGACCCTCATCCCTAGAAAATACCAAGCCCTCTTCACAATAAAAATTAAACCCTCTATCCCAGGAAAAACCATTAACCTTGAGCCCCACAAAACCATATACCCTCAGTCCCTAAAAACACTAAACCCTCATCCCTCAAAAACCCTACAACCTTATCCCTAAAAACAGAAAATCATTAGCCTAAAAAAATAGGATACCCTCAACCAAAAAAAATCTAAACATTTTCCCTCAAAACACATAAAACCCTTATCCTTAAAACATCCCAAACCCTCTACCCAGAAAAGTCTAAACCTTCTTCCCCAGAAACCCTACACTCAATCACAAAAAAAACCAAATATGTTCATCCCCAAAAAACCCTATTTCTATACCCCATGAAACCCAATACTGTCATCCCCAAAAATTCATAAACCCCTATCCCCAAAAAACCCAACAACCATATTCCACGAAATATATAAATCCTTATCCAGAAAAAACCCAAAGCCTACATCAACAAAAAAAATCCTTAAACCCTCTACCAAAAAAAACAAGAACTGATATCCAAAAAACCGTACACCCTTAACCCAAAAAAACCCTAAATCCTTTACCCGCAAAATAGTTATCCCTCACCCCAAATAACCCATAGATACTAAGCCCAAAAAACCCTAATGCCTATACCCCACAAAAAACCTAATCTCTTGTCCCTTAAAACACTAAACCCACACTAGAAAAAAACACTCAAACCTTAGCCCTAAGAAAGTCAAAACCATCATCCCCAAAAAACCAAATCCCTTATCACCCAAAAACTCAAAACCTATAGTCCAAAAAAACCATAATTCCTCCTCACCTAATAACCCTAAATATACACTCCCAAGAAACAATAAAACCTCCACCTAGAAAAACTCAAAACCCACATTCCCAATAAATTGTAAACCCATGTCCCAAAAAACCATAAACCACCTTCCTAAAAAGAAACCTAAAAACTTTCCCCATAAATTATAAACCTAGATCCCCATAAAACCATGAAATCTTATCACCAGAAATCCTAAAACCTTAGAAGAAACCAAAACCATATCCCCTAAATACCTAAACCATCATCTCCCAAAACCGGTTAATAATTGTCTATAAAAAACAATAATCACTCCTTCCCAAAAACAATAAGGAGTTGACTCAATGTACCCTAAACCCTAAATCCCATAAAATCATAAACCTGCAAATGAAAACCCAAACCCCAAATACAAAGACACTAAAACCATCATCACCAAAAAAAACCCAAAACGATTCTCACCAAAAAAAAACCATAACCCTCAACCACAAAAAACCCTAAAACCACATCCGAAAAAAACCATTAACCCTCAAAGAAAACTACCAAAAACCACCTTTCCCAAAAAAACCCTAAACTCTCTACCGCAAATAAAACAAAAATCATAGCCCCAAAAAAAATCATAAACCCTCATGCCAAAGAAATCGTAAATCGTCAACCAAAAAAACCGGAATCCATGAACACCAAAAAAACCATAAAACCTCTACAGAAAAATTCCTAAAATATCGTCCAAAACCACCCTCAGCCCTTGACACTAATTAACACTAACAACATGGCCCTAAAAAACCCAAAATCCTTGATACAAAAAAAAACTGAAACCTCATCCCCTAAAACCCCAAATACACATAACCAAAAAAACAATAAATTATTCTACCCAAAAAACTCTAATCCCTAATCCACAAACCCCAAAAACTCACTAAACCATCATCCCCAAAACCCGTAAACCCTTGGCCCCAAAATACCCAATTCCCCCACTCCCCAAAAAACCATCAACAAAGGCCCAGAAAAACCTAAAACCCATGAAAGAAACCCTAAACACTAATCCCCCCCAAAACCCTAAACACGTATCATTGGAAAATACATAATACTAATCCATCAAAAACTCTAAACCATAATATCCATCATAACCCTAAACCATCATCCCTCCAAACAACCCTAAACCATCAACCACAAAAATCCACGAGCCCTTAGCCCCAAAAACCCATAATCCCTCCATCCCGAAAAACCCATAAAACATTGTTCCCCAAAACCCCAAAACCCTCACCCCTAAAAGTCATAACCCATAATCCCCAAAAAACATAATACCCTCATCATCAGAAAAACCTAAACCCTCGGTAGAAAAATACAACAAACCCACAGCCCAAAAAACCCCAAAACCCTCAGCCACCAAAAACCCTAAACTCACATCCCTAATTAAACCCAAACCCTGAGAACCAAAAATACCAAAACACTACTTCCTAAAATAACCTTAATCCTCAACCTAAAAACCTATAAAATCCATTACTAAAAAAACTCTTTACCCTTGGCCCCAAAAAACTATAAACATTCAACACTAAAAAACTATAATCGACCATATCCAAAAAACCATAAACCATTACCACCCAAAACAAACCAAACCATCATCCTAATAAAACACTATATCCTTAGACCCAATATATATAAAACATTGTCCCTAAGAAACCCAAAACCGCCATCCCTAAAAAATGTAGACCCTCATAAAAATCTATAAACTCTCTTCCTAATAAAACCCTAAACGTTAAACCCTAAAAATCATAATCCATCGGACTGGAAAACCCGAAAAAACTACGTCCTAAAAAACCAAAAAACCATAACACCCAAAACTCTTAATAAATCATCCCAAAATAATTGTAAACCATCATCCTCAAAAAACCCCAAGCCCTCATCCCTTAAAAACTCTAAACCCTCAATCCCAGAAACCCAAAACCTGTGTCCCCAAAAAATAACCCCTAACACTCGTCCTAAAAACCTCAACAACCTCATCACCAAAAACCCAAAATACTCATCCCCCCCCAAAACCCTAAACTGTCGTACCCCAAAAAACATATTCTCTTGCCCCCGAAAATGCTACATACTAGACCCAAAAAAATCCTAAACCCTAAGTCATAAAATACCATAATCCATTTTTTAAAAAACAATGTAACGGTTGACCAATGAAAATCATATACACTTAACAAACAAAAAAACCCTAAACCCTCATCCCCATAAAACCCTAAAGATTCAATTCCAATAATACACGAATCCCCCACCCCCAAAAAACACCTAAACCCTCTATCCAAAAAATAAATAATACTTCATCTTTAATAAACATAAACCTTCAAGCCCAAAATAACCAAAAAACTATTCCCAAAAATCACTATACCCTCATCCCAAAAAAATCAAACCCCTAGCCTCAGAAGGCCCTAAATAAATATCCCCAATATATTTGAAATCCACTACAAAAAAAATCCCTAAACTATTATCACTTAAAATCACTGAATCCTCATCCTAAAAAACATAAAACCATCAGCAAGAAAAAACCAAACCCTCAGCCACAAATACGTCAAACCCTCACCCAAAAAAAAACAAATCTCTCAACCCCAATATACCCAAAATCATTAGCCCCAAAAATCATGAAAAACCATATCCCAAAAAATTCCGACCCCTCAAACCAAATTTATATTAAACCCAATTCCCTAAAAGTCAAAAACTCAAACTAAAAAAACCCAAAAATATTATCCCAAACAAAAACTAATCTGTCACCCAAAAAAATACATAGAACCTTCATGAAAAAGAATTCCTAAAACCTTATCCACAAAAAAACAAAAACCACTTATCCCTAAAAATATATAAACTCTAAGCACCCAAAAATCCTAATTCCATAGAAATAAAAAAACCCCAAACCATAGTTACAAAACTGATATACCATGATCCCTAAAATACCTTAAACACAAAGCCCCACAGCCCCAAAACCCCCTACCCCAAAATCCAAAAAACCCACTTCCATGAAAAACAAAAAACCCTTATACACATAAAACCCTAAACCCCCAATCATATGATATTATAAACCCTCATCCTGAAAAAACACTAAACACTCACCCCCCAAGACCATAAATCCTCAGTACCAAATAAAACTAAACCCACATCCCCAAAAAACCATAAACAGTTATCCCCAATATAGCATCATCCTTTAGGACTGAAAGATCCTAAACCCTCAACTATAGAAATCCTTGACCCTCATCCCCAAATAAAAAGATAAACCCTTGTCCCAAAAAACCCAAAATACTCCAACCAAAAATAACCCTCAACCCTCATATTTAAAAAAACCTAAACCCTAATCCCTAGTCATCCCTATACCCTAATGCGCAAAAAAACCCCCAACACCCAGCCCAAAAAAAATCCTCAACCCACATCCCTAAAAACACCTCAACACACAACCCTACAAAACATCATCCATAATCCCTAGAAAACCCGAAATCACCGGCCCCAAAAATCCATCATCCCTCGGCCACAAAAACCCTCAAACCTCAGCCCCAAAAATCCTCAACCATAATCACAAAAAAAAACAATCTACCGACATACCTAAAAAACTCCCAACCCCCATCCCCAAAAAACCCTAAACCCTCAGCCCAAATACCCTCATCTAGTAGAACCAAAATATCCCAAACCTTCAACCCAATGAACTCAAACCCTCAATTCCAAAAAAACAAACATTGATTCCCAAAAAACCATCAAAACTCATCCCTAAAACCCCTCTTCCTCAGTCTGAAAAAAAACCTAATCCCTAAACACAAAATATACACAATACCATCAGCCCAAAAGAACTGTAATCTCTGAGGCACAAAAAACACTAAACACATTACCCTAAATCCCCAGAAACCTAAAACCCAAAATACTCTAAACTCTCTACCCCACAAAAATAGTAAACCCTAAGTTCCAAAAAACACTAATCCATAATTCCTAGGCCAGAATTAGTACCGAACTCTCAACCCAAAGAAACACTCAACAATTGGCACCATGAAACCAGGAAACCAAATACCAAAAAAACCAAGAAACATCATCCCCAACAACCTAAACCCTCATCACCATAAAACACTACATTCAAATCACCAAAAAACCATCAAATATATATCTTCAAAAACCCCTAAACCCTCAAACATGAATAAAAAACTAAACTGTCATCCCAAATAACACTCAACCATCAGGCCAAAAAAACCATAATCACTTGGCCCCCAAAACACCTAAACACTCATACCTAAAACACCAAGTAGTGACAAACCTAAACTTACACAATACCTAGTACAAAATACTACTAAACCCTCAACCCCAAAAAAAATCCCTTTCCCAAAAAACCCCTAATCACTTATCCTAAAAAAAACTAAACCCTCACCCCCAAAAAACATGAGTATTCATCCCTCAAATAACCTCAAGCCTTAACTTCAAAAGAACGTATACCCCTATCCTTAATAAAGCCTCAACTTTTAGCCCAAAAAACCCGCAACCCACTTCCCAAAAAAATCTACCCTCAACCCCAAATAACTCTCAACCCTAAGATCTAAAAAATAATAAACCCTCAGTACCATAAAACCCTAAACACACTATCATTAAAAAACTTATTCTTTATCCCCAAAAAATGGTGAAACAATTAACCCAAAAAATACTAATCCCTCATCAGAAAAAAATAGGATCTCACAACCCCGAAAAAACATGAACCCTTAGCCCAAAAAAATAGTAGCCTCGTCACAAATAAATATGAACCCTTATTAATGAATCGTCATAGAAAAACACCATAACCCTTATCCTAAAAACCCAAAATGATAATCATAAAATAATGTTGAATCCTCATCCCCATTAACCCCAGAACCCTCATCCCCTAAACCCCTTAAACCATAGTCCCCAATCCCCACTAACCCTCTGCCTCAAAAAACCAAGAAACCTCAGCACCAAAAAAACCCAATAATGCAACCCCTTCAAGACTAAACCCTCATCCAAAAAACCCACTAAAATAACTATCACAAATAAACATAAATCCATATCACCCAAAACAACTAAACACTCGTCCAAAAAAATTCCAATCTCTCATCCTTAAAAATCCAAAACTCTCATTAAATAAAACCCAAAACCCTCAGTAGTAAAAAACCCCAACCCTTACCCAAATAAATCCATAAACCCACATTCACAAAAAACCTAAAACCTTTGTCTCAATAACCCAAATCCATCAGCACCAAGAAGACATAAACCATTATACCCGATAATATCTAAACCCTTCACCACTAAAATACATAAAACCTAATCCCCAAAAAACATTAAACCCTCAATCCCAAAATTTCTAAATCCATCATCCCCCAAAACCACTACAACGATACCTACAAAAACACTTAAATACAATTCCCTAAAAAACCTAAACACTCAGCACTAGAAAAACATTATCCCCCTGCCCCAAAAATACCCAAAACCAGAACCCAAAAAATATATAAACCCCATCCCAAGAAATTCTAAACCCCCATCCCTAAAAAACAAAAAACCCTATCCCCCAAAAAACACTAAACCAATTGCACCAAAAAACACTAAACCCCTTTCCTAAAATAACCTAAATCCCCATCCCAAAAAACCCCAAAACCCCCAGCCCCGAAAAATCCTAAACCCTCATCCCTCAAACACCTAAAACTAACAGCCCAAAAAACCACATATCACTCATCACAAAAAAAATAATTATACTATTCTTCCAAAAAACCCATATACCCTCAACCCCAAGAATCATTAATCCCTCATCCAACATACCCCTAAATATTTGTCCCCAAAAAACATTAAATCATCCACCAAAAAAAGAGAAAACCCTCATCCTTGGAAAGAACTATCCCTCAGCCCCGAAAAATTGTAAATATTCTGCAAAAATAATCGATAATCCCTTATCTCTAAAAAACTATTTTCAAATACACCCAACAAGTCCAAAACTATCAACACCAAAAATTCCTAACCCATCTACCTAAAAAATCCGAAATCCCCATCCCTAGAAACCCTTAAACTTCATCTTTAAAACCCCTACACCATCAACCCCAAAACCCCAAATCCCTCACAACTAAAAAACACTATAACTCATCCTAAAAAACCCTTAACCCCCATCACAAGATAATAATAAACATGCATCCCCAAAAAAATAATCCCCTGTCTACAATATCACTAAACCATATGTCCCAAAAATCCCTAAAACCTCAATACCAGAACAATAAATTCTCATCCCAAAAAATAACTAATCACTTATTCTCAAATATTTGTATACCCACTTTTAAAAAACCACTAAATCCTCATATATAAAAAACCTAAACTCTAATCCCAAAATAACTCAAACTGTCAGCCCATAATAACCCTAAACATAAGTCCCCTAAAAACCCTAAACACTCATCCCCAAGAATCCTATATCCTCAGCCACAAAATACCTAATCCAAAATACACAAAACCCCTAAAACACTTATCCCAGAAAAACAAAAATCCTCACACAAAAAACTCTAAACACTCATTCACAAAAACCCCAAAAATGTTATCCTCAAAAACTACTAAACCCTCACCCAAAAAAACACTAGCACTCATCCCTAAAATTATGTAAACACATAGGCCCAAATATTCCTCAACCATGAACAACAAAAAACCCTAATACCCTTCCACAAAACTGATAAACCCTAATAAAAAACCCTTTAACCCGTATCCCCATAATACCAAGCCCTAATTATAATTATTCCATGATGCCTCATCCCTAGAAAACCAGAAACCCTCATCCCTAAAACCAAAAAACAACTTTCCCCATGAAAACCTAAATCATCAAACCCAATAAACCCTAAACCCTAGACCACATGGAAACCCAAAATACTCATCCCCAAAAATGATAAACACTCAACCTATAAAACCCTAATTTATCATACCTAGAAAAACAGGAACGATAATTTAAAAAACCAAGTCCCTTAGTTCCAAAAACCCAAAAATACTCAGCAAAAAAATTATAAACCCTTAGCAATATATAACCATAAACCGTCATCCACTAAAAACCCCTAAACACACGACCCTATAAAAACCTAATCCATATTCCGAAAAAAAAAATCATAACTCTACATACCATAAAATCCTAAACAACCATTCCTAATAATCCCAAAAACCCACATCCCCAAATAACCCTAAACCCTCACCCTAAAAACATTAAACACTCAGGCTAATCAAATACGTAACCCTCATCCTAAAAAAACCTATGACTCTTCCACAATAACCCTAAACCAACATCCCCAAATGTTCTTTAACCATTCACCATAGTCATTGTAAACCCTTAACACAAAAAAACCATGAACCCTATTCCACAAAATCCCCAATAACATTGGCCAAATAAAAACCTAAAAAGATAACCCTGAACAACCCAAAACCCTCACTCCCATGAAACTATAAAAACACATCCCCAAAATCGAAACATAGTTTCCCCAAATAACAATAAACCCTCTACCAAAAAAACCACAATCACCCAAAAAACCATACACCCTAACCTCCAAAAGCACCAAAACCAACAGGCCCAAAAAAGCCAAAATACAAAAAACTGAAAAAAAAAGCTAAACCATCTATCCCAAGAAACCCAAAACCCTCATCCCAAAAATCTAAAACCCAGTATCTTAAAAACTCTTAAACTGTATCCCCAAAAACACTGAACCCTAAACCATAAAAAAACCTAAACCCTTGTCCCCAAAAAAATATAAACCCAATTCACTGAGAAACACTAAATGCACAGTAGCCAAAAAATAGTAAGCCTTTATGACCAAAAAACACAAAACCCTACACCTTGAAAAAACTAATCAATGTGACAAAAAAACCATAATCCCTCATCCCCATAAATCCCTAAACCCTCACCCCTAATAATACTATATCCTTAGTCCCAAAAGACAAAATTCCTAACCCCCAAAAAACCTAAACCATAAACCCCATAAACCCCTAGATCCTCTTCCTCAAAAAAACCAGAACCCTTCCACCAAAAAAATAATAAATAATCATCCATAAAAATACATAAAACAAAACCCACAAAAAAAAAATCACACATCCCCATTGAACCCTAACTCCTAAGAAAAAAAATCCATAAATCATCCTCTTCAAAAAACCTGATCCCCTAGCATAAAAACCCAAAAAGTATCAAACAAACCTAAGAAAACCCTAAAACCTCATCCCCAACATTTTAAACCCTGATCCCCCGAAAACACTAAAATCTCAACCATAGAAAAACCATAACCCACTTCCCAAGATAACCCTAATCCCTCCTCCCTGAAAAATCATTAACCCTTAGCCCAAAATTCCTGAAACCATCATCCCCAAAATTCCCTAATCCCTTAGCACTGTAACCCCCTAAACACTTGACCCCAAACCCATTAATCCCACATCCCCAATAACACATAAACTCTCAACACCATGAAAACAGAATCCATCATCTCTAATAAGAACTAAACCCTCCACCCAAAAAGTCACTAAATCCTTATCCTGAATATTTGTTAAAAAAACCATCCCCAAAATCCCTAATCATATAGCTACAACATCCCCATGACACTGGGCCCTAAAAATCCTAAATCGTAATCCCTAAAAACCCTAAACCATCACCCCAAATAACTATAAACCCTCAGCACCAAAACATATAATTCCCTCAACACCCAGAACCCCAAACCATCTAGCCCCAAAAAACCCTAAACCTGGATCCCCAATAAGAACTAAACACTCATCCTAAAAAATCCATAAACATTCGACACCAAAAGTCCCTAAATTCTTAGGTACAAAAATTTCTAAATACCCACTACAAATATTCTTAAACCCTCCACCGTGAAAATCTCTAACCCTCAACCCCAAAAACCCAAAACCATTAGCTCCATGAAATTGTAAACACCCACACTAAAAAAGCATAAACACTGAGCCCCAAAAATTCTATGAACATATTCCCATGAAAACCATAAACATTCAACCCCAAAACATCCTAAACCCTAATCCCCAAAAAAAACTGAATCATAAATCCCTCAAAACTCTAATACCTAATCACCTAAAACCCTAAAATTATATGTCCAATAATCCCATATACCATCGTCCCCAAAAATAGTTAATCCCTCAACCCAAAAAAATCATACCCTCAACTCAAAAAACCCTTAATCCCTCAGTCATAAAAAACCACAATCCCACAACCCTTAAAAATTGTAAATACTCATCCCAATAAAACTCTATGGTCTCTACCAAAAAAACTATTAACCCTCAAAAACCAAAAGTCATAAACCATCTTCCCTAAAAATTATTAATCCCTTATCCCTAAAATACCATAAACCCATATCCCCAAAACACCCCGAACTCTCTCCCCACAAAATTCAAAAAAACCCAAGCCCAAAAATTCTAAAAACATCGTCCCAAAAAATCCCAAAACCCTAATCCCTCAAAAAAATTATCTGTCATACCTAAAAACACTCAATCCTCAACCACAAAACCCTTGAAGACTCGGCCCCATAAACCTATATACTCTCATCACCTAGAAAAAATATATACACTCACCCCTAATAATCAATGAACCCTCATCAAAAAAACACATAAACACACAAACTCAAAAATCACTACATCTAGAACCCTAAGAACTATAAATTCAAAAAAAATCCAAAACCTTCATTCCAAAATTCTTTTAATCACTAAGTCCCAAGAAACTCTAAATTCTTAGACTAAAAAATCGTAAACCCTAAGACCCAAAAAATCCTTAACCCAGAGCCCTAAAAAACCCTAAACCCTAATCCTCCAAAAAACCATAATAAATCATCCGGAAAAACCTAATACCCATTCAAGAAAAACCATAAACACGCAACACCAAAAATCACTAAACCCACATCCTCAAATAAATTTAAACCACCCTCCCCAAATTCTGCGAAATTCCCAAACACAAAATTTTATATACTGTCCGACCCAAAACCCATATTATCTCAACCCAAAGAAACCATAAAATCTTATAAAAAAATAAAAATAAACCAATAGAGACAGAAAACCCAATTCCCTCATCCCCCCAAAACACTAAAAACTCAACCATAAAACCCTAATAAATAGCCAAAACCCCAAAACCTTCACACTAAAAACACAAGAAAACCCCATCCCCAAAAAACCATAACCCCTCATTCAAAAATCCCCAAAAAACCATAGCCCTAAAACACTAAACCCTATTCCCCAATAAACAAAAAATCTCAACCACAAAAAACCCAAAATACTCGTCCCTAAAATCATTAAACCATCTTCCCCAAAAAATGATTATTGTTTATCCCAAAAAACTCTAAACCCTATGATCAAAAAACACATAAACCCCTAGACCTATAAAAATACAAATGATCATCCCCAAAAAAACCAATTCCATCAGTACCAAAAATCCCAAAACCCTCAAAACTAAAAAATCATTAACCCTCAGAAGCAAACAATCCTAAACCATCATCTATAAAAAACCTAAACCCTGATCCCCAAAAAACACTAAAACCTCAGCCCAAAAATCAATAATCCTTAATCCAGAAAAACCTATATCCTCATCACCCCAAAACAACAAACCCTCAGTCTCTGAAATCCTGAAACCCTAAAAATAAAACATCCTAAACTCTTAACCCCCAAAAAATAATAAAATGTCATCCCAAAAAAACCATATCCCACATCCCTAAAAAACGATAAACCCACAACCTAAATAGTCTCTAATTCCACTAACCTAGAAGACACTAAACCTTCAGTACTGAAAACCCCCAAAACCTAATCTCTATTAAAACCTAAACCGCCAGCCAAAGAATCAATAAACCCTCATCACCTAAAAATTCTAAAAACCTATCCCTTAAAAACACTAACATATCAACCACAAAAAACATTATCCCTCGTCTCTAAAAAAATTTAATCCCTTATTCCCTATACCTCTGAACCAATATAACCAAAAAACCATATAAACTCATTCCTAAAAATTAATAAACTGTCAGTCACAAAAAAAAAATATTAAACCCTCATCCAAAAAAATACAAAATCCTCTACTCTAAAAAACTCTAAACCCACGTAATCAAAAAATTCTAAACCCTCATCCATAAAAAATGCTAAACCCTCATAAATAAATATAAACCCTCATCCCCACAAAACCCTAAACAATCTACAGAAAAAACACTTCAATCTTCATCACAAAAGAACACTAAACTGTCCACCCTAAAAAACAATACAACCCCATCCCAAAAAACCCTAACCCTTCAACCTTACGAATCCCTAAACCTACACCCCCAAAAAATTCAAAACCCTTAGTTAAACAAAATATACACTCAAACCCAAAAACCCCAAATCCATCATCCCATGAAACCATGAGACCCTCAACCCAAAAAATAGTAAACCCTTTCCCCAATAATATCATAAACCCTCAACCCTATAAAACCCTAAAACCACTTCCACAAAAAACCAAAATCCCTTAGTACCAATAAAATCTAAACACCAGCACCAAAAATTAATAATCCTTTGTCACCAAAAAAACCCATCGTCCCTAGAATAACCTGAACCATCATCCCCCCAAAAATATAAATCGTCAACCATAAAACCCCTAAACCCTAATCCCATGAAATTAGAAACTCTCAAACCCAAAAAATCATATTCCATAATCCCTAAAAAATAATAAACCCTAATCCAATAAAAACATTAACCCTCAACCCCCTCCCCCAAAAAACCTAATCCCTCACCCTAACAAACCACAAATCAAAACCCCCTAAACAATCATCGCCGAAAACCCTAAGTACACTACAAAAAAACATCAAAATGTCACCCCAAAAAGAAATTATAAACCCATCATCCCCGAAAAACCCTAACCCATAATCACTAAAACACCAAGATCCTCATCCCCAAAAACATAATCCATTATCCCCCCAAAAAACCTAAACTATCACGAACCAACCTGGGTCACCCCTGAACCGGTCACCCGAGCCGGCCCGCGACATGTCCCGAGTGGCGTTCCTGATCCCCACGGGCTGGCAACTAGTGTCAGGCCTTAAAATTTCACAGGTGGGGAATATTTGGACAAAAATGAAATAAACTAAGCAGCAGAAAATAAATAGAAGAAAAATGAATAAATAAAGAATAACCAACAACGCTACTAACCTGACCACATCCAAAACTCCATGTGACCCCATGGGTCACTCTCCAATACCACAAACAATGTCGCTCAAGGTGAACAACTAATGTTGGAACCAGGAAAAGAAATAAAAACAAGAAAAAACTATAGGCATGAGTATTAAAACTCAGTAGGCTAGCCTGATATCTATTCCCAATACACTACCTTTAAAATAAAAGAATCCTCTTTTCAAGTTTGAGCTAAAATTTATAAAATTAAGGTTTTCTACATGTTACTCAAAAACAAATTATGATTCATTGACCCTATTTGTTTCTCAAAAACCCATGTCATAGTATTAGTGATATATAAGAATTTTTCAAAGGGGAAGTGATGTTTAAATTTTTATTTTTCATAAAAGTATAAAACACCATTCATTGAAAATAGTTTTCATAAACCACTTTAAAATCACACATCACTTCCTAGTAAGAAAACTATATATGAAAATTATACAATAGTTACGCAGTAAGGGTAATGAAATGAAAATATATACAAGTATCACATTCATCACATTAAGTAAATGAAAAGTCACAAACATGGGTGAACCTAGGTGATCGAAAATAAACCAGAAGACACCAATACAAGAGAAATCATCCTCGTTGACATGTCACACACGATGAAATAAAAACACCCAATACACTCGACCATCCTGTCTCATGTAGACCGAGGGAAAATCCCATAGTAATAAACCCAATATATTAACCTACTATGGGCCACTGGTCAGTACCATAACCTACCAGTGAATCAATCATTCATAGAATATTCTCTCAATATGAGAGACTCCCACTTCTCAAGTGTTTGGAAGGGGGCTGAGCCAACTGATGACAACCGAGCATCCAATCATATACATATATAAAGCGCAATAGGCATCACCATGAGACACTCCATGGGACAACCTCTTTCCTTTATACTAATCAAGTACCCGGGAGCCTCTAAGTGTGGCCTCTCAAAAAATAAATTACAACCAAGGCAATAGAGTTATCCTTGGATGGTTTTTATCAATACATTTTCATCATTTTATATAAAGTGACAAAAGAGCATTAAATACATTTCAAAATCACCACTTTAAAGAGAACCAAAACACTTGTTCATTCTTTAGAAGAAATAATTTATCATTAAAACCAGAACTATAATTGAAATTACTTGAATTATGTTTTAAATCTAAACTGGAATTCTTTCAATACTGGTTTTCCGCTCACCAAGAAAATGTTTCAAGTGTCAAGTATAAAATAACCGGCTCTTTCTACACCAAATAACCATTTAAAAATTAATTTTCTTATATTATATCACAATTATTTTAATTAATAAAATATTTAATCTGAACAAATAGTGTGCGTAAACAGAAGGAAATAATGTAACTTAAATTTTAAAAATTAGTGTAATGGGAACCTACCTCGACTCGCAGCTCGAATGTAACAACACGACACGCCTCGCACAAGCACACAAGCATGCAAAAACCAATGATCTTGATAATTTGGGGTTACCCCACCAACACGCTAGAACCACAATGAAAAATTAAATACATAAACATAGACTTCAAACAATCCAAACGAACAAACTCACAAAAGAACCACTTTGACCTACTTTCAAAACATAACTCACATTGATTGAACTATTTAATACATCAATTTTTTTATATAAAAAGCCAAACGGGCCTCTAGATTCCCTGGATTTCTATTTCAATCTAATTTTATGTGTCATACAAAGAGGCCCCCAAACATTTTGAAAACATGAACCGCTTAAAAAATGATATCTCAAGAAAAATACTAACTCAAAGCACCATCTTCATTTGGAGGTGCGTCCATGTGCACACCTCATGCCTTCATGGATGTTCCAGAATCTAATGTTACATCGAACCTCCAAAGGGAAATAAAAAATCATTTCCATAAAAGCACTAAGTTCCATTAAAAAGTTTCTACAAACAAACACTACTCAAGAGATTCAAAAATGAATTTTTTTATTTGAAGAAGTAAACACTCTAGCCAATCTCTTCCATTGAAAAAACTCCACACAAACCGAAATAAATATGTGGCATGAAGCGAATCACATTTTTATTATACGAGTTAAAAATACTCAAGGGGTGAAAACCATGTTTGAAAATTTTAACAAAAGCCAAAAATATTTCGCGACACAAATAAATTGGCATAACCAATAACTACTTCAAAACATAATTTCAAAAAACATATATCTATTCAAAAACATCAGTATATGTTAGGAAGAGGCATCATAAACACGCGAATTGTGAAATGAAAATTATTTAAAATAATTCAAGTATTAATGGAGAGCATTGGAAATGAAATGTGTGAATCCCCTTACCTCAAACATGAAAAAAAGAGATGAAACTTCAGGAAATGAAGAACCACACTCCATAAACTAACCGCACACTCTAATCAACAAGAATAATGTGAAATTTAAAATCAAGGTATTAATGCTTGGGTTAACATGAGAATAACACCAAAAGGAAATAAATATAACATGAAAGGGGGCTTGCACTGCCGAAAACATGCCAGAGGCTGGCTGTTGGGACACGGTGCAAGGGGGAGGTAGGGCACCAGAATAGTGCGGAGTGGCCGATGGAACAAGGGGGTCGGCTGGCCAGAGCTCGGAACGTGCAAGAGGGTCTACGTCACTTATTTTTGGGCAGGGAAGAGGGAAAAGCGGCTATGGAAAACACGAAGGGGCTATTGGAGGTTAGGAAAAACCGGGTGGAGGCAAGGGGATTGGCCGAGAGAAGGAGGTTAGAACATGGCCAGATAACATCTGGAGTGTGGGTGCTGGCCGAAGGTGCATGAGGTGGAGGAGGGCCCGACACTGGATGAGGGCCCTAGAACGAGGTGGATAGCCGGGTGTTGGAGGGATGGGACACATCCTGGATTAGGGAGTGCGAGACATGGAGAAGGTGGGTAGCAAGGGAATTTATGTGGACAGAAAAATGAGTGCTAGTGAGATTGGTGGAGGCTTCCTAGTAAGAGAGCTAGGTGAGAGCAGAACGGTTGAGACCTGTGGCGGATGCAGCTACAGAGCGGTGAGGTCGGGATCTAGCAGCGAGGGGGAAAGTCAGAGAGTGTGAGGTGAGTTCAGGCTAAGTGTAGGAGGGCAATGAAAAGTTGGAAAGCCGCTACCATGCAAGAGGTGAAGGTGGGGAAGCACCGCGGATGGAGGGTGAAAACCAGGAGGCAGCGCTCTATAGAAAATCGGGGGAATGTGAGGGGGTGCGCTGGGTAGAATAGGGTTTCATTTCTTATATTTAAATAAAAATAACAATACTAATAAAACCATAAATACAAATAATAAAATGACCCTAATAAATATAATAATAATAATAATTAATAACAATAAAATAATAACTATTGATAATAATATTAATAACAATAATACACATAAAACTAATAAATGTTATAAAAATAAGAATAAAAAAAAACAAAAACAAAAACAAAAATAATGACAATAATAACACCTCGTTAATAATAATAAAACCAATTTCATAATAACATTATTATTATTTTTACAAATTAAACATTTAACCCATTTTGTTTGTATAAAACATAACTTATTTTTAATCGTTAGATACTTGCACGGATACCTGGGATAACGATGCAACTACCTCCCGCAGTGCGGTGACCGTGCATGGGACCGAATCCCATGAAAAATAATAAATGTCAAAAAAATTAATCTGAGACCCAGCCTGAACCATGTCATGAGGACCTGGAGCCAGGTAATATAAATTAAATAAAAAGTCGGGGTGTGAAAATCCTCCCCACCACAGGCACTTTCTACCCCCATAATGTAACGAGGTTGTACATTGGTCAAGATATAAGTCCATGATCGAACAGATCCAGAAGAACAAAAGAAAACTTCAAATCTCAGAATGACCTTACTCTACATTGTTTACACCCAACCGATTCTAGAGAAAACTGAAGCACGAGGTTGAGGGGAGAACGCGAAGGGGTTCTACACACTACAAGAACTCAACTAGGGTATAAATTTAACACCCAAACATATCACCCCGAGAAGGGGGGTGACAAGGGAACTCCCAACAATCCCAAACTAACCTTTATAGCACGAGCGAAGCAACCCCTCTGCTAAAACATCGACATAGACCAAAACCTCGAACAATAGAGAGAAACTCCAAGAAGAAATTAACCCAAGCATTAAACTGAGCATAACTGCAAGCCTATAATCCTCCGTAGGCACATACATCTCCAAAAAAACACCGCTAAACCAAGATTGACCCATAGAAGGGTCAATCACTCTCTTAACAAAAACACACAGTGCTGAAAATCGTAACCCGACAAACAAATTTTTTGAGATTACAATAGATCATGTTTGTCCTAACTCCACCGAAAAACAATGAAATTTCAACAACGTTAAGACTTTAACATTATATAAACAAGATTGAAATGACTTTAAATGTTCCACCACCATCACGGACCACGAAACCCGAACTGAGGATTCCCACCCCCGACAACTCCTAACTGCGCGTGAGCTTCACCCCAAGTCCTGTGGCCGGGGTTCTGATGGCTGAATCATCTCCTATATCATAGTTAGGCATTGGAATCCTTTAGTCATAGTGTATTCTTCAGGGGGTGCTTCTTGAAAAACATCTCTAGATGACCCAGCCATTAGCAACGATGACACGTCTTCATAGGGATGTGACATGACAGCTTCACGTGCTCAAACCGTCCACACTAGTGGCACACCACTGAATGGTCCGATGAACTGGAAACCAGAACCACTAAAGATGAATCTTTAAAAATTGGTTTCGCTGGAACACCCTACTCACCAGACAGGGAACCATTGCAAGCAACCGGATATGCTGTATTTTTTACAATCTACACTTCGAAGTCCCACTATGCTAAGAACCCCTCATCCACCAGTTTCTCTAAATAAAGGCCCTTCAAAGGGTGGACCGTCTCCTTGATCTCCGGATGAATACCCTCGATGAAGTGGGAAGTCTTTATCAATTCTTGAAATCCTACTTCTGTATAAAATGTCCCATGCTCCTTGAAATGGTCAACATATGCCTTCACCATCCATTTCCCTTGTGGAAAGCGCATATGTTCTTTAATTTTCTTCATCTTCACCTCTTTAGGTATAAATCATCGGACAAAGATAGAATTGAAGACATCCCACATCATCCCAACTTGCATTGACGGTGGGGCAAGAAACTCCAACACAACCCAAGATGGACCTTCAAACAATCCCAAAATAGCACGCACTCTAATAGCTTCAGGAGTTCCCAATACCCTGAAGAAACACTCGACCTCTTCAAACCACATAACTACCATTAACAGACCTAAATCACGGTTAAGTACAGACAATGTCCGAGAAGGATAAAATACTAGGGATGGCTTATCAGAAACTCTAGGGACCTTTCTGGGTAGCATTTTCTGAACAACATATAAAACACAGAAACAAAACCAATATCAAGCCGAAGAAACATCAAATAAAATTCCCTCATTCAAAACAGCCGGTTCAAAATAAACAATCAAATACAAACACAACTCAAAAATTCCCCTTCCAAAATCCCCGTTCCATTTTTGATTTCAAACCACCTACATCAAGGCCACTTTTCCAATACCAAACCCATTTTTTAAACCAAATTTCATTTTTTTCAAAAATCATTTTCCCTTTATTGAAATCACTTTAGAAAAACAAGATCTAGACTTTAATTCCAAACACACCCATGTAATCCCATGAACCGTTACACATGTCGTCATCCACATTCATTCAACTGCACCAACATACACTTTACATGCATCCTCTCCCATGTGAAAACGTTCATAAGGAGTACCTAAGGTTTCACCCCAAACCATTCTTGACCAATTTCCAAGAAAACACCAGTTTTCTAAACTAAAGGAATTATGTTTTAAAACCCATTTCATAAATTTAAGTCATTTTAAACAAATTTTCCCCAATTTCAAAAACACTTTTTCATTTCCAAAAATGCACTTACACCAACCAGAATGAAAATGACAGTCATCTTGCATCATTCCACCGGAGTGAGGGACTAGCGGTCACACTTAACCTGGCAACATGGAAGTGGGTCATTCCCCAAGTAAGTATCTACAACTAGGAGGAAATTCAAACCAAGTACCCGGACTCCACTTGGGTCACAACTCCATGTGAGATCACAATGTAACATCAGTTTACCTTCGTTTTCATCCCTCAATCCAAAACAAACCAGAACGAAACAAAGACTCAATTCCCAGACTATCCCTAGCAACCCGAGGTATGTAATGGGCGAGGGTTCATGACGTCCTTCTCGTAACTACCTCTCAAGTCCCGAAAATCCAAATCTCCATCTACTAGAGACCCCCAAATAACAAGGGCCTCCTCTGATACCTTTTTTCAACAAACCAACCCAGGTCGACCCTGAACCGGTCACCCGAGCCAGCCCGCGACATTGCCCAAGGGGCGTTCCTGATCCCCACGGGCTGGCAACAACTGTCGGGCATCAAAATTTAACAGGTGGGAACGATTTGTCCCAAATGAAAATAAACTAAGAAGCGGAAAATGAAAAGAAAAGAAGCGAATAAATAAAGACAACCAACAACGCTACTAACATGACCACGTCTGAAACTCTATGTGACCTCATGGGTCACTCTATAATGCCACAACCAACGTCGCTCAAGGAGAACAACTGAATCCGGATCATACAATAGAACTAAAAACAAGAAAACAATATAGGTGTGAGTATTAAAACTGAGTAGGCTAGCCCGATATCTATTCCTAATTCACTACCTTTAAAATAAAAGAAACATCATTTCATGTTTTAACTACAATTTATAAAAGAAAGGTTTTCTACATTTTACTGAAAAACAATGTACGAGTCATTTCCCATATTTCTTTCTCAAAAACCCTAGTCATTCTTTTAGTGAGACATTAGCATTTTTCAAAAGGGAAGTGATGTTTACATTTTTAATTTTCACAAAAAGTATAAAACACTTTTCATTGAAAATAGTATTCATAAACCACTTTAAAACCACACATCACTTCCTAGTAAAAAAAACATATGAAAACACTACAGTAGTTACGTAGTAAGGGAAATGAAAGGAAAATATATACAAGTACCATATTCATCATAGAAAGTAACTGAAAAGTCACAGACATGGGTGAACCTGGGAGATCAAGAATAAACCAGAAGACCCCAATACACGAGAAATCATCCTCATTGACATGTCACACACGATGAAATCAAAACGGCCAATATGCTCGACCATCCTTTCTCAGGAAGGCCGAGGGAAAATCCCATAGTAATAAACCCAATATATCCACCTACTATGGGTCACTAGTCAGTTCCATAACCTACCAGTGCAGAAATCATTCTTAGAATATTCTATAAATATTCCAGACTCCCATGTATCATGTCATTGGAAATGGGGTGAGCCAACTGATGCCAACCAAGCACCCAATCATATACATATATAAATCACAACATGCATCACCCCAAGGCACTCCATGGGACAACCTCTTTCCTTTAAACAACTAATGTATCTGGGATCCTCTATGTGTGGCCTCCCAAACAAATCAATTGAATCCAAGGTAGGAGTGTTATCCTAGGAGGGTTTTTATCAAATCATTTTCTTCATTTTCCATAATGTGCCCAATAGGCATTAAATACATTTCAAAAACAGCAATATAAAAAGAACCAAAATGCTTGTTCATGATTCAGTAGAAATCATTTATCATTAAAACCAGAACTATAATTGAAATTTAGTCAGTTATGTTTTAAAGACAAACTATAATTATTTCAATAATGGGTGTCTGCTCCTCAAGAAAATGTTTCAAGTGTCGTCCATAAAATAAACAGCTCTTTCTACACCAAATAATCATTTAAAATTTAATTATCTTATATTATCTCACATTTATTAAAATTAATAAAATATTTAATATAACGAAATGGTGTGCGCAAACAGTAGGAAATAATGTAACTTAAATTTTAAAAAAGCATTGCAATGGGGACCTACCTCTTCTCATAGCTCGAACGCAACAACATGACAACGCGACACACCTCGCATAGGCGCACAAGCACGCGCAAACTGATGATTGCGGTAACATGAGGTCATGATGCCAATGCGCTGCAACCGAAAAGATAAATAAAATACATAAACAGAAAATTCAAACTATCCAAATGAACAAAAGTGAAAAAGAACCACCTTGACCTACTTTCAAAACATAACTCACATCGATTGAATTATTAAATACATCACTTTTTTATATAAAAACCAAACAGGCCTCTAGGTTCCATGGATTTCTTTTTCAAACTAATTAAAATAGTCATACAAAGAGGGCCAAAATATTTCGGAAACTAGAACAGATATGAAAACGAGATGACATGAAAAATACTAACCCAAAGCACATTCTTACGTTGGAGGCGCGTCCATGTGCGCACCTCATGCACGCATGGATGTGCTAGCATCTAATGGCGCATCAAACCTCCAAATAAACAAACAAAATTATTTCCACAAAAACAATAAGTTCCATAAAAAAATTTCTACAAACAAACACTACTCAAGACATCCAAAAATCCATTTTTTTTCTTTTTAACAAGTAAACACTCCCGCAATCTCTGCCATCACAAAACCTCCACACAAACTGAAATAAATAGGCGGCAGGAAGGGAATGAAATATTTTTTATACTAGTTAAAAAGAAACAAGGGGTGAAAACCATGTTTTAAAATTTTAAAAAAACCACAATCTTATTTTGGGGCACAAATAAATAGGCATAACCAATAACTACTTCAAATCATAATTTCAAAAAAATTATATCGATTCAAAACAATCACTATATGTTAGGCAGAGGCATCTTAAACACGCGAATTGTAAAATGAATATTATTTAAAATAATTCAATTATTAACAGAGATCCTTGGAAAGGGAATGTGTGAATCCACATACCTCAATCACGCACAGAAGTGATGAAACAACATGAAATGAAGAACCACACTCTGCATACTAACTGCACACTCTAATCAACAAGAATAATGTGAAATTTACAAATCATGGTATTAATGTTTGGGTTAACTTGAGGAAAAAAACAAAAGGAAATAAATATACCATGAAAGGGGGATTTTACAGTAGGTAACATGTCGGAGGGTGGCTGCTGGGATGGTGTTCACGGGTGAGGTAGGGCGCTAGAGCGGTGCAGAGCAGCCAATGGAGCAATAGAGTCGGCTGGCCAGAGCGTCGAACGCAAAAAAGGGTATGTGCCGTTTCTAGTTGGCCATGGAAGAGGGAGAAGCGGCTAGGGAAAACATGAAGGGGATGTTGGAGGTTAGGAGAAACAGGTAGGAGCCAAGGGGAGAGTCCAGGATAAGGAGTTCGGAGCATGGTCGTATAAGTCCTGGAGTGCGGCTGCTGGCTGATGTTGCAAGAGACGGACGAGGGCCTGGATCTGGACGAGGTCCCTAGAAAGAGGCGGACAGCTAGGTGTCGGAGGGCTAGGAAATAACCTGGAGTACGGGGGCGAGACAAGGAGTAGGAGGGTAGCAACGGCAGTGTTGTGGAGGGAAAACTGAGGGCTGTCTAGATTGGTGGAGGCGGCCTAGAAAGGGAGCTGGGTGAGAGCAGGGCAGTGGATACATATGGTGGATGCAACTATGTAGCGGTGAGGATGGGATCCAGTGGCGAGGCCGGCGCTGGCGAGGGGGAAAGGCGGAGAGTGTGAGGTGAGGTCAGGTCGGGCGCAGGAGGGCGACGTGATGCCGACAAGCTACTGCCGAGCGAGAGGTGAAGGTGGGGAAGCACTGCGGATGGAGGGTGAAAACCATGAGGTGGTGCGCTGCAGAAAATCGAGGGAAAGGGAGGGGGTGCGCCGGGTAGAATAGGGTTTCATATCATTTTTTTAATAATTATAACAATAATAATAAAACCATAAATAAAAATAATAAAATGACCATAATAAATATAATAATAATAATAATTAATAACAATAAAATAATAAATATTGATAATAATATTAATAACAATAATACACATAAAACTAAGAAATGTTATAATAATAAGAATAATAAATAAACAAAACAATAATAAAAATAATAACAATAATAAGACCTTGTTAATAATAATACTATTAATTTCATAATAACATTATTATTATTTTTAAAACATAAACATTCAATCTTCTTTGATTGTATTAAACGTTACTTATTTTTAAACGTTAGATACATGCACGGATACTTGGGCTAACATCCAGACTTCCGCCCGTTGTGCGGTGACCGCACATGGGTCTGAAACCCATGAAAACAATTAAATGACAAAAATTTTAATCTGAGACCCCGCCAGGACCTTCGTGTGAGGACCCGGAGCAAAGTAATAAAAATTAAATAAAAAGTCAGGGAGTGACATAAACCCTTATCCCTCAAAACCTATAATACCTCATCCTATGAAAATCCAAAAACCTCAACCTCCATAAAATATAAACCCTTTTCCCCAAAATAACTATCATCCCTCAAACCCAAAAAACACTCAAACCTCAACACCAATTAATGGTAAACACCTAGACCCTGAAAAACCGTAACCACTCATCCTTAAATATCACTAAACCCTAAGCCCAATAAAACCATAAACAATTATACAAAAAAAATTTAACCCTCATCCCCAAAAAAACTAGAACCCTTATACTAAAAAATACTCATCAACCATCCCCAAAAAAACATAACCCTCATCCCAAAAAAAAATGCTCTTACCAAAAAAAAGTATACCATCAGCTCCAAAAAACAGTAATCCATCATATAAAAAACAACCTCAACCATCAACCCCAAATAAAACACATGACTCATAGACTCAAAAACCCTTAAACCATCAGGCCCAAAACATCGAAACCCTCACTTCCAAACAAACATCAAAACTCATCCCCAATAAACTATAATCCCTCATTCTCTACTCCGTAAACATCTATCCATGAAAATCCTAATCCATTATACCCATAAAATTATAATCCCCCATACCAAAAAACCCATAACCCATCTTCCCCCAGAAAACCTTAACCCCCAACCATAGAAAACACTAAACCCATAGCAATATCAAACAATAAAACCTAGATCCCAAAAACCCCTCAACCATCAACCCCAAAAAAACCCTAAACCCTTGTCCCAAGAAAACCCCAATCCCTCTGCACCAAATTACCTTCAACCCTCAGCCAAAAATAAAACTCAACATCCATCCGACAATAACCCTAAAGACAACCCCAAATGTCCCTAATCCAATATAAAAAAACCCTAATCCCTCTACATAACAAACACTAAACCCCCAAAAAAACACTAACCCACTAGCACCAAAATTCCAGAATCCTCAATCCAAAGAACATGAAACCCCCAATACTAAAAAAAATTCATGATCCTTTTTCCATAAAAATCCCTAAACCATCATCCCTAAAAAAGCGCACCCATGAACCCCAATAATCCTTAAATCCTAATCCCCAAAAAATATGTTACCCAATGCCCCAAAAATTAATAAACTCATATCCCTATAAAGACACAGAACACTCAGTAGAAAAACAAGCTAATCCTATTTCCCTAGAAATCAATAAGCCCAAATCCTAAAAAGACCTTAAACCCTCAACCCAAAAGAACACTTTACACACTACCCTAAAAAACCTTGATTCTACATCACTAAAAATTAATAATCCCTTGGCCCAAAAAATCACAAAACCCATTGAAACAAAAAAATTATGAACCCAATCCTCAAACAACACTGAACTCACATCCCAAATAACTCCTGAACCCGCATCTTAAAACAATTGTCAACCCCCATCCACAAAAAACCCCTTAGCCATCATCCCCGAAAAACATAAATTCACAATCTCAATTAGCCATGAACTCTCAACCAAAAGAAACCCTTAATCCTCATTCATAAATATTCTAGACACCAGACCCCAAAAAATCTATCAACATATAACTGAGAATAACGATGAACCCTCTTCTTCAAGAAACCACAAGCACCCACCCCCATAAACCATGTTACACCAACCCCAAAACCCATTATTTGATACCCAAATAAACCCATAAACCATCAGCCCCAAAAACACCTCAATCCTCATCCCAAAAAATAGGTAAAAGGGGTTAGGGTTCACATATTTTTAAAACTGGGTCCGAGATGCGTGAACCCCGTTCACGCATCACCGACCCCGGGAAGATGCGTGAACGGGGTTCACGCATCTTAACCGCGCTGAAGGATGCGTGAACCTCGTTCACGCATCCTTCACGAAGTTGATGAAGGATGCGTGAACGGGGTTCACGCATCCTACAGTAACTTTTTTTTTAAAATTTTTATTTTTATTTTTTGTCTTGTTTTGTTTTATATATATATATATATATATATATACACAAACAAAACATAAAATTCAGCAGAATTTATCTGCTATTTAATATCCAGCAGAACTGCCATTACAGCAGTCTGGATTCTGACAGAAACCATCACCCAGGTCTCTCTTTTATAAGAGGGCTTGCCCAGGAAATCATACTGCATTTCCGATGTGGGATTCAGGTTCTCTTTTCCTGCACAGAACATTCTGCATTTCCGATGCGGGATTCTGTTTCAAGTACGTGACTTTGAAAGACTATAAAATACAAACTATACGACCAATATAAATAAAACTTAAAACATGGATTAAACATATAATAAATAGTTGAAAATGAAAAGAATTTCGTAAAAAGGGTTGATGAATAATAATTTATAAGCTTTCAAAACCACCAACTTGAAACTTAAAAAAGTTTCAAGTACGTGATTTTGAAAGACTATAAAATAAAAACTATAAGACCAATATGAATGAAACTTAAAACATGGATTAAACATACAAGAAATAGTTGAAAATAAAAACAATTTCATAAAAAGTGTTGATGAATAATAATTTATAAGCTTTCAAAACCACCAACTTGAAACTTAAAAATGTTTCAAGTACGTGTCTTTGAAAGATTATAAAATACAAACTATATGAACAATATGAATGAAACTTAATATACGGATTAAACATATAATTATTAATTACATAATAATTAATTAGTTAATTAGTAAATTAGTAATATAATAAATAATTATAAATATTCATTACAATTATTAGTTATTAATTATTAAAAATTAATTATATATTAATTAATTAGTTAATTAGTAATATAATTATTAATTATATATTTATTGATTATATTACTAATTAACTAATTAATTAATATATAATTAATTTTTAATAATTATATTACTAATTAACTAATTAATTAATATATAATTAATTTTTAATAATTAATAATTATATTGGTAATTAACTAATTAATTATTATATAATTAATAATTACTAATTATAATTACTAATTATATTACTAATTATAATAAATAATTATATTACTAATTAATATATAATAATTATAGTTAATAATTATAGTACTAAATAACCAATTAATTTTTAATAGTTAATCATTATATTGGTAATTAGCTACTTAATTATTATATAATTAATAATTAATAATTAATAATTAATAATTAATAATTATAATAAATAATTATAATCACTAATTATATTACTAATTAATCAATTACTTATTTTATAATTAATAATTATATTACAAATTAACTAATTAATAATTATAGATAAATAAAAAATAATTATAATTAATAAATAGATTACTAATTAGCTAATTAATTATTATATAATAAATAATAAATAATTATATTTAATAATTATATTATTAATTAACTAATTAATTATTATATAATTAATAATTAATAATTAATAATTATAATTATAATTAATAATTATTATTAAGATTTATATTACTAATTAACTAAGTAATTATCAATTAATAATTATACTACTAATTAACTAATTAACTATTATATAATTATATTACTAATTAACTAATTAATTATTGTGTATTAGTAATTAATAATTAATAATTATATTAATTATTAACTAACTAATAATTATATTACTAATTAACTAATTAATTATTAACTATTTGTTATATGTTTAATCCATGTTTTAATTTTCATTTATATTGGCTTTATAGTTTGTATTTCATAGGCTTTCAAAGGCACGTAAACGTATTTAAGTTTCAAGTTGGTGTTTTGAAAGCTTATAAATTATTTTTCATTAATTTTTTTTTTATGAAATTCTTTTTATTTTCAACTATTTCTTATATGTTTAATCCGTATATTAAGTTTCATTCATATTGTTCATAGAGTTTGTATTTTATAATCTTTCAAAGACACGTACTTGAAACATTTTTAAGTTTCAAGTTGGTGGTTTTGAAAGCTTATAAATTATTATTCATCAACACTTTTTATGAAATTGTTTTTATTTTCAACTATTTCTTGTATGTTTAATCCATGTTTTAAGTTTCATTCATATTGGTCTTATAGTTTTTATTTTATGGTCTTTCAAAGTCACGTACTTGAAACTTTTTTAAGTTTCAAGTTGGTGGTTTTGAAAGCTTATAAATTATTATTCATCAACCCTTTTTACGAAATTCTTTTCATTTTCAACTATTTATTATATGTTTAATCCATGTTTTAAGTTTTATTTATATTGGTCGTATAGTTTGTATTTTATAGTCTTTCAAAGTCACGTACTTGAAACAGAATCCTGCATCGGAAATGCAGAATGTTCTGTGCAGGAAAAGAGAACCTGAATCCCACATCGGAAATGCAGTATGATTTCCTGGGCAAGCCCTCTTATAAAAGAGAGCCCTGGGTGATGGTTTCTGTCAGAATCCAGACTGCTGTAATGGCAGTTCTGCTGGATATTAAATAGCAGATAAATTCTGCTGAATTTTATGTTTTGTTTGTATATATATATATATATATATATATATATATAAAACAAAACAAAACAAAACAAAAAATAAAAATAAAAATAAAAATTTTAAAAAAAAAGTTACTGTATGATGCGTGAACCCCGTTCACGCATCTTTCATCAACTTCGTGAAGGATGCGTGAACGCGGTTCACGCATCCTTCAGCGCGGTTAAGATGCGTGAACCCCGTTCACGCATCTTCCCGGGGTCGGTGATGCGTGAACGGGGTTCACGCATCTTGGACCCAGTTTTAAAAATATGCGAACCCTATACCCTGTTAACAAATTTTAATTTTTTAAAAACCCAGATAAAAAAATTATCCACATATGGTGGATGCAACTATGTAGCGGTGAGGATGGGATCCAGTGGCGAGGCCGGCGCTGGCGAGGGGGAAAGGCGGAGAGTGTGAGGTGAGGTCAGGTCGGGCGCAGGAGGGCGACGTGATGCCGACAAGCTACTGCCGAGCGAGAGGTGAAGGTGGGGAAGCACTGCGGATGGAGGGTGAAAACCATGAGGTGGTGCGCTGCAGAAAATCGAGGGAAAGGGAGGGGGTGCGCCGGGTAGAATAGGGTTTCATATCATTTTTTTAATAATTATAACAATAATAATAAAACCATAAATAAAAATAATAAAATGACCATAATAAATATAATAATAATAATAATTAATAACAATAAAATAATAAATATTGATAATAATATTAATAACAATAATACACATAAAACTAAGAAATGTTATAATAATAAGAATAATAAATAAACAAAACAATAATAAAAATAATAACAATAATAAGACCTTGTTAATAATAATACTATTAATTTCATAATAACATTATTATTATTTTTAAAACATAAACATTCAATCTTCTTTGATTGTATTAAACGTTACTTATTTTTAAACGTTAGATACATGCACGGATACTTGGGCTAACATCCAGACTTCCGCCCGTTGTGCGGTGACCGCACATGGGTCTGAAACCCATGAAAACAATTAAATGACAAAAATTTCAATCTGAGACCCCGCTAGGACCTTCGTGTGAGGACCCGGTGAAAAGTAATAAAAATTAAATAAAAAGTCAGGGAGTGACATAAACCCTTATCCCTCAAAACCTATAATACCTCATCCTATGAAAATCCAAAAACCTCAACCTCCATAAAATATAAACCCTTTTCCCCAAAATAACTATCATCCCTCAAACCCAAAAAACACTCAAACCTCAACACCAATTAATGGTAAACACCTAGACCCTGAAAAACCGTAACCACTCATCCTTAAATATCACTAAACCCTAAGCCCAATAAAACCATAAACAATTATACAAAAAAAATTTAACCCTCATCCCCAAAAAAACTAGAACCCTTATACTAAAAAATACTCATCAACCATCCCCAAAAAAACATAACCCTCATCCCAAAAAAAAATGCTCTTACCAAAAAAAAGTATACCATCAGCTCCAAAAAACAGTAATCCATCATATAAAAAACAACCTCAACCATCAACCCCAAATAAAACACATGACTCATAGACTCAAAAACCCTTAAACCATCAGGCCCAAAACATCGAAACCCTCACATCCAAACAAACATCAAAACTCATCCCCAATAAACTATAATCCCTCATTCTCTACTCCGTAAACATCTATCCATGAAAATCCTAATCCATTATACCCATAAAATTATAATCCCCCATACCAAAAAACCCATAACCCATCTTCCCCCAGAAAACCTTAACCCCCAACCATAGAAAACACTAAACCCATAGCAATATCAAACAATAAAACCTAGATCCCAAAAACCCCTCAACCATCAACCCCAAAAAAACCCTAAACCCTTGTCCCAAGAAAACCCCAATCCCTCTGCACCAAATTACCTTCAACCCTCAGCCAAAAATAAAACTCAACATCCATCCGACAATAACCCTAAAGACAACCCCAAATGTCCCTAATCCAATATAAAAAAAACCCTAATCCCTCTACATAACAAACACTAAACCCCCAAAAAAACACTAACCCACTAGCACCAAAATTCCAGAATCCTCAATCCAAAGAACATGAAACCCCCAATACTAAAAAAAATTCATGATCCTTTTTCCATAAAAATCCCTAAACCATCATCCCTAAAAAAGCGCACCCATGAACCCCAATAATCCTTAAATCCTAATCCCCAAAAAATATGTTACCCAATGCCCCAAAAATTAATAAACTCATATCCCTATAAAGACACAGAACACTCAGTAGAAAAACAAGCTAATCCTATTTCCCTAGAAATCAATAAGCCCAAATCCTAAAAAGACCTTAAACCCTCAACCCAAAAGAACACTTTACACACTACCCTAAAAAACCTTGATTCTACATCACTAAAAATTAATAATCCCTTGGCCCAAAAAATCACAAAACCCATTGAAACAAAAAAATTATGAACCCAATCCTCAAACAACACTGAACTCACATCCCAAATAACTCCTGAACCCGCATCTTAAAACAATTGTCAACCCCCATCCACAAAAAACCCCTTAGCCATCATCCCCGAAAAACATAAATTCACAATCTCAATTAGCCATGAACTCTCAACCAAAAGAAACCCTTAATCCTCATTCATAAATATTCTAGACACCAGACCCCAAAAAATCTATCAACATATAACTGAGAATAACGATGAACCCTCTTCTTCAAGAAACCACAAGCACCCACCCCCATAAACCATGTTACACCAACCCCAAAACCCATTATTTGATACCCAAATAAACCCATAAACCATCAGCCCCAAAAACACCTCAATCCTCATCCCAAAAAATCCTTCAACCATCATCCCAAAATAACCCTGAATTCTCAACCCCTGAAATCCCTAAACCCACATCACAAGAAAACCCAAATTCATCACCCCTTGAAAACCCTAAGCCATCATCCCCAAGAAATCCAAAACCCTCATCCCCATAAAAACTAAAACCATATCCCAAGTTAATATTAAAACCTTATCCACATAAAAACATAAAACCTTACCCCAAGATATCCCTAGAACCACAAAACCAGAAACCCCTATATCCCAACACCAAATAACCTGAAACCCTTCACTGCAGAAAACTTTAAACAATAAACCCTATAAAACCCAAAACCCTTATCACAAATACCCCTAATATCAGAGCCCAATAAACCACTAATCCATAGTAAAACATGAACCCTCCACTGAAAAAATGATGAACCCTCCACCCTAGAGAACCCTAAACCACTGTTTCAAAAAAACTCTCAAGCCCCGACCAATGAAAATTTTGATTCTTTGGCCATAGAAACAGTTGTACCGTTATTTATAGAAAACAGAGATTCCATATCTCATGAAAACCCAAAAACCATAGCACTAGAAACTCTTAAACCATAAAACATGGAAAACGTTGAACCATCAGCCCCAGAATACATGGGACAGTCAACTATAGAAATATGTAACCCTCCGCCACAAAAAATGGTGTACCCTCATCCACATCTAATAATGAACCATAAGAAAAAACCACAATCCCTCTTCCAAAAAATCTATGAACCCTCCGTCCCACGAATCCATGAACCCTTAGACCTATAAAACCATGACTCCTGGTCCTTATAAATCCCTGAATCCATATCGAATGAAAAACATAGACCCTTGTTCAAATAAAAACAACTACCCTTGACCACAGAAAACATTGAACCCTTAGACCTCAAAACCCTAAACCCTAAACCTATAAAACCATGAATCCTCAACCATAGAAAACCATGAACTCTCTTCCCTAGAAAACCAATAATTTCAAAGCCATGAAAAACCTAGAACCTCGGTCCAATATAACCATAATACATCTACCCAAAAAACCCCGTTACAAACATCCCCAAAATAACATGAAAACTCAAAAAAATAAATCATTAGCCCTCAACCATAAAAACCCTGAACCATCATCCAAAAATACATTAAAACCTAAACACTAGAATAACATGAACACCATCCCAATAAAAATAAAATCCCCCATCTGTAGAAAACTCAGAACTCTCTACCTTAAGAAAACATAAACATGAATGACAAAAAACTCATAACCCTTTTCCCCAGAATACACAGAACACCATCACCGGAAAAACAAAAACATTCAACAACAAAAAACCCTGAATCCTAAGCCTTAGAAAATCCTTAACCTTGAGCACCATAAAATAATGAGTCCTAATCCATATAAAATAGAGAACTATATTAATAACTTAAATCCCTATGACCTCATACCTAGAATTCACTGATCCGTCAGCCCCAAAAAACACTAAACCCACTTCCCTAGAAACCCATGAACCCTCATCCATATTCAACCCTCAACATCCATTCCTCGTAAAATCTAAACCCCCATTCCCAAAAAATCCTAAATAACCATCCCTAGAAACCCCTAAACCCTCAACCCTAGAAAATAATAAAACCTTATCCCTTGAAAAACATAAACCTCCATCCCCTAAAAACCATAAACACTAATCCCTAAAAAAACCCCAAACCGTCAAACATTGATAACCCAAATTCCCTAGCAATAAAAATTATTGAACGCCCATCCCCATAAAACCCAAAACTATCGAGCATAGATATCCTTATACCCTATTCCAATAAAAGAACTAATCCCTTAACCCTAGAAAAACCTAGAAAATCATCCCCATAAATCCATAAACCCTCCACCTTAGAATACAATAAACTTTTAACCATTGATAACCCGAAACCATTAGGCCAAGAAAACTGTAAACCCTCATCCCTAGAAAACCCAAAAACCCTAATCCATAGAAGAACCATAACCATAATCCCCATTAAACCATATATCTTGTTCCCCATAAACCATAAAACCTCATAAACATAAATCCTTTAACCCTTGTCACATAGAAAACATAAACACTCCTCCAATGAAAACCCACAAAACTCTGTCACACAAACCCATAAACACTCATCCTAGAAAATATTACACCCTCGTCACCAAAAAGCCCTAAAAACATATCCCCAAAAAACAATATATCCATTTTCCTAGAGATAACTAAACCCTCAGATTGAGAACACTCATAACTCATCCCTATAAAATGCTAAATCCCCTTCCATAGAAATCCCCAAAACACGCATCCATTTAAATTCCTAAACCCACACCACTCAAATATTGTAATCCCTCTTCCCAAAAAAACCGAAACCATTAGAAAATGATAACCCTAAAACCTGGTCCCGAAAAATCATGGACCCCCATCCTATGAAAAACCTAAAAATCCCTAATCCCTTGTCCCATGAAATTCCTATATATTCTTCCCTAGAAACCAAAAAACCTCATCCTCAAAAAACCCTAAACCATTTCCCCCAAACATACCTAAACCCAAATGCCTAAAAAACCATATAACCTTATCCTTATAAAGCCCTAAACCCTCATCCCCAGAGACCATAATATTTTAGATACAAAAAACACTAAATTCTAAAACCTAGAGAAATATGAAACCTCATCCCCTGAAAATTCTAAAACCACAACCCTAGAAAACCCTGAACATGATTCCCACGAAACCCTAAACACAGAAGCCCAAAAAAACCTAAACCTTCATCCCCATAACTTTATAATAATATCCCCAATACCTTGAAACTGATAGGACAAAAAAACCATAATCCCTCACCACCAAAAAACTTCCGAACCCTCATCCCCCAAACCCCTCAACCATCATCCCCTCAAAAATCCCTAAACCCCTAGCCACAAAAAACCCCTAAATGAACTTAATAACTATATCTTAAAAACCCTGAAACCCTCACCAAAAACACCGTTAACCCTATAAGCCAAAACCCAAAACCATCAACCCCCAAAAAACTAGAGAAACATCTATAAGAAACCGTAAACCCTCACCCCCAAAAAACAAACACTCATCCCCAAACAAGATAAATCGTAATAGAAAAAAACCCTAAACCCTCATACCCAAAAATTTATTAACCCTATTATTGATAAAAGTATTAACCCTCGACCCTAAAAATCCATAAATACTCAACCCAAAAAAACCCTAAACCATATGTTTAAAATAACCAGAAACCAGCATCCCCAAAAACAATGTAAACCCTAAACCAAAAAAAACCCTAAATATGCAGCCCCAAAATACCTAAAAACATCATCCCCAAAATCACAAAACCCTCAGCCCCAACAAACCCAGAACCCTCCAATCCAAAAAACTGAAAACTGTTATCCACTAAAAATCCAAAACATGGAGTAGTATGTATCCCGAAACCCTCATTCCCAAAAAACCATAATCCATATTTCAATAAAAATCATAAAACCTTATGGCCAAAAAACCTAAACCCTCACCATCAATAAACCATATAACCTCAATCCCAAAAAACGCTAAACATGGTCCCTAAAATCCTTAAATCCATTACCCCCCCAAAACCCTATAACCATAGACCTAAAAAAACATGAACCCATACCCAAAGAAGCTAAATACACTGCCCCACAAAACTCCAAACCATCACCATAAAAAAACCAAACCCATCATCTCCAAAAACCCCCTAAAAAATATAAAGTAACAAAACCTAAATCTTCATCCTCAGAAAACAATAAACCCATATACCAAAAATATTATAAACTATTATCTCTAATGAACCATAAACCCACAGCCCAAAAAAACTTAAACCCTCAACAAGAAAATACCCAAAACCCTAAGCCCCAAAAGTCTAAACCCAAGCCAGAAAAACCCTAAACACTCACCCCTAAAAAATCCAAAAACCATAGCACCACAACCCTAAAATCAACCGTAAAATTTCTACACCAACAGTCCCAAAAACCCCTAAACTATCAGCCACAAATACCCCTAAAACTACACCCCCAAAAAATCCTAAATAATTATCCCCATGAAAACCTAATCCTACATTCCAAAACCATAATACACCCAGACCCAGGAAATCCTAAACTAGCAGGATCAAAAAACCCTAAACCCTTAGCCATAAAAACATAAACCATCGTACCCAAAAAACAATAAACCCACATCCCCAAAAAATCCACACACATAAAACCTAAAAACATTCCGACCTCAGTCCCAAAAATCCATAATATAATAGACCCATAAAAACCCTATCCCATTCACCATGAAAAACCTAAACCCTATACCACAGAAACTCCTAAACACTCTGCCAAAGAATTCTCAAAACTCTTTTACCAACAAAATCTCACAACCATACCTCACAAAACTCTATATAATCATCTATATATACCCCAAAACACTCATCCACAAAAACCCAAATCCCTCATTCCTAGATAACCATAATCCACTAGCCCCAGAATAACTAAAACAATCATCCCCTGAAAACCCTATAACCACAACCCTAAAAACCATGAAACCTCATCCCATCAAATCCATAAAACAATTTCCCCACAAAATCCTAAACAGTCATAAAAAAATCCGTAAACCCTCATTCCAATAAAATCCTAAATCCTTATCCCCTGCAAAAATTGAATCCCTCCACCCAAGAAAACCATTAAAACATATCCCCTAAAAAACCTAAACCCTTGTCCCTAGAAAAACATAAACCCTAAGCCCATACGAACACTATAAACTCAACACTCAGAACACCTAAAAACTCACCTCTAAAAAATCATAAATGATCATCCCTTGAAAACCACAAACTTGAATCCCCTGAAAAACATTGACCCTAATACCTAGAAAACCCATAACCGTTATCCCTAAAAATACTAAAACCCTTATCCCTTGAAAACCCAAAACCCTCAGCCCTAGAAATCCTTAAACCCACCTCCCCAGAAAATAAAAAATGCACATCCCTAGAAAACCTTAAAACAACTTCTCAGAAAACCCTATTACCACATCCCAAAAAACCCTAAACACTCTTCTCCAAAGAACCCTAAAACTTCAGCACTAGAAAATGCGAAATTCTCATCCATGAAAATCCTAAACCTGCATCCCTAAATAATTATTAAACCCTAATCCCAAAAAAACCCAAACCTATTTCAACAGAAATCCAAATCTGAGCTCCTCAAAAACGCAATACTCCTAGCCCCAAAACACCTTTGAACCTTATCCACCAAACCCCAAAATCGGTATCCCTAGAAAACCCAAAGTCATCATCTTATGAAAATCCTAAACCCTCAAACCTAAAAATACAGATACCCTCACCCACAAAAAACCTTAAACCTTCATCCCCAAATAACCTTAAACCCAAATCCCATAAAATACCAAAATCCACAAAACAATACACTAACGCTCAGCCCCCAAGACCATAAATCCTCTCAGAAAACACGCTAAACATTAATCCCTAAATTAATACTAATTCTTTAGTCCTAAAACACTATTATTTTGACAAAAAACCTAAATCTTTAACCAAAAAACCATATTCCTTCATCCTGAAAAACCATAAACCCTCATCCCCAAAAAACCCAAAACACTTGGCCCAACAAACCCTAAAATAACACTCCCAAAAAATCCAAACTCTCATACCTAAAAAATCCAAATCACTTAGCTTAAAAAATCATAACCCCTCAGTCCTGAAAAACACTTAACCTTAAACCCCCAAAAAATGTATTTCCTCAACCATAAAAAACTAACAACCCTCAACCCTAAAAAATTTGTATGCCTCATCCCATAAAAACCCATAAACCTTACCCCCAAAATACATAAACCCACAGAACCTAAAAATCCAAACCCCTCATCCTATATAAATAAAATATCTTCATCCATATAATCCCCTAAACCCTCAACCCAAAAAATCCTAAACCATCTACCCCCAAAAAACCATAAACCATATGCCCAAAAAAATACATAAACCCTCTTACCTAAAAAATATTATCTTTTACCCTCAATATGACCCAAACTCTGTTCACCATATAAACATAGAAACTCATCCAAAAAAAAACTAAACACTACACCTAAATATTTATATACCCATAGCCATAAAACATTCAAAATAATCTTCCCCAAACCCACAAAACCCTTAGCAACAAAAATCATACACCCTCTTCCACCAAAACCCTAAAACCTGCACCCAAAAAAACTAAACCACATACCTAAAAAAACCCAAGACCCTTAGACCCAATATGAACTAAACCATCATCCGCAAAAAACCTCTAAATCATCATCCACCAAAAACCCAAAACCATTAGCCCCCAAAACCATAAACCATCATCCCAAAAAAACTGAAACACTATAAAAAACCCATCATCCCCAAAACCATAAAGCCCCATCCCCAAAAAACCCAAAACCCTCCACCATAAAAATCTCAAATTACCTGGCCCCAAAAGAACCATAGAATCTCAACCCCAAAACACCCCTAAAATATCTCCCCCAAAAAAATTTAAACCCTCATTCATAAAAAATTCTAAACCAATAACCCCCCTAATACCCTAAACACTTAGCCCAATTAACCATAAACCCTTATCCCAAATTAACATCAACCCTCAAAAAAATGTAAACCCTTATCCCCAAAAAACCAAATAACCTCATCCTCTTAATATACAAAACCCTCAACCAAGAAATATAAAAAATCTTTGACCCCAAAAAAACCTCAGTCACACATCCCTAAATATCTCAAAAAAATCCACCATATAACACTGTAAACCCCCATTCCAACGAAAAAATAAACATGTATCCTCAAAAAACCTTATAATATTATCCAAATGAAACCCCCAAAACTTATACATGAGAACCCTAAATCCTCACCCTAGAAAAACCCTATATCCACTTCCCCAAAAAACAAAAAAAAGCTTATCACAGAAAAATAAAAAACCATAGTTCCCAGAAATCGTAAACCATTGTCCCCCAAAACACTAGTCCTTCATTCCCAATAAACCCTAAACCCTTTTTCCAAAAACCACTAAACTCTCATCTCCCTAAAACCCTTAACCCAAATCCCCCAAAACCCTATAAACCGTCATCCAAAAAAACACTATACCTTCAGAACTAATTAATCCTAAACCCTCATCTCATAAGAACACTTAAACCTTTTTCCCAAAAATCATGAACCCATATGCCCAACATTATAAACTATAATCACCAAATAACACTAAACCATAAACCCCCCAAAACCCATAACCCATATCTACATAAACCTCTCAACCCACTTCCCGAAAAAACAGCTAACCCTCAGCCCTAAAAAACAATAATACATCAGGCACAAAAAAACCCATAAACCCTCATCGCCAAAAAAATGTAAACCCAAATCGCACATCCTGAATAAACCCAAAACCATCAGTCTTAAAAACCCCCAATACCATCTTCCAAAAATATTTCGAGATCTGTATAAGTAAAAAATACGAAACCCTTCGACATAGAAATCCCTAAACCCTTAGCTTAAAAAATACTAAATCCTCATCAACCAAAAAAAACAGTATACCCTCATCCCTAAGAAAACACTAAACCCACATCACAACAAGACCCTAAAAAATTGGACTCATAAAACACTAAATCCTCTTTCCCAAATACCCAAAACGCTAATCCCCATAAATTATAAACACTTGTAACCAAAATACCTAAATCCCCCATTGGAATACAAACTATAAACCGTCAAACAAAAAAAACCTAACCCATAAGCCCTAATAATACCTAATCCCTAAACCCCAAAAACATGAAACCCTTAACCCCATATATCTCCAAAACCTAGTCCATATATATAATAAAACCCTCAACCCCAAAAAACATATACCCTTGTCATCCCTTAAATACACTACATAATTCTCCATAGAAAACACAAAACCCTTTGCATGAAAACACCCCAAACCCACTACCAAGAAACCCTCAACCCTAAAACCCGAAAATCTCTAAACCCACATCCCCAAATGACCCTAACTAATCATCCTTTAAAAAATACTAAATCATGATCCCCAAAAAAACCATCAACCATTCACACCCAAAATTACTCAAAACATACCTTAAAAACCCTCAACTATAATCACTAGGGAGTCACTATTCCATAGCACCAAAAAACACTAATATATCTACCCAAAAATAGTCAAAAATCTTCCCCAAAAATAGCTAAACCCTCATCAATTTTCCCCAAAAACCCATATACCCATGTCCTCAAAAAACCCTCTACCATTTTCATCAAAAACACCGAAACCCTCATCCATAGAAAACCATAGCCTTTCTACCCCAAAAATCCTATACCCTAATCCCCCAAAACCCTTCACCGTCTGCCCCAAAAAAACCACAAATCCCTCAACCCCAAAAAAAACCATAAACTCTCAGCAAAAAAAACCACAGAACCTCATCCAAAAAAACACAAACTGCTCTAACCCAAAAAACATAAAAAACATGGACAAAAAAAGCTGAAAACCCTCTACCCAAAAAACCCAAATCACTCATCCCAAAAAAAATCTCTAATCCCCAAAAAATGATTCACATAGCCACAAAACCCCATAAATCCTTAGCCATAATAAACACTAAAATGATAGACAAAAAAAAACTAGAAACACTCAACCTCAAAGTCCCCCTAAAACTATGTCACTATTATCCATAAATCATCATCCCAAATATCCAAAAAACCTCATCTTCATAAAAACCGGATGCCTTGATCATCAAAAAAACCTCAACACGTTTCCCCAAAAAAACCTAAACCCTCATAAAAAACCCTAAAATATTTTCCTCAGATAACCCTGAACCCTCTTCACCAAAAGACCCTAAACACTCATCCACCAAAAATATGGAATCCTCATTAAAAAAATTCCAAAACAACAAGACCCAAAAACCCTAAACCATTATCCTCCAAAAAACATCCCCAAAAAAACCCAAAAACCACTACTCAAAAAATGTAAACCTCAACCCCAAAACCCCATAAAAACTCATCTCCAATAAATCTCAACCCTTTGACACAGAAAACCCTGATCACATAGATTAAAAAATCCTCAATCCTAAGAAACTAAAAAGACAATAACTATATTGAAAATAATAATACTTATACCATAAAAGCATTGAAAAATCAGCCTGATAATCCCTAAACCCACAACATATAAAAAACATAACATATTTCCCCAAAACTCTCTTAAATATCAACACTAATAAACCTTAAACGCTTGACCCCAAAAATACCCAAACCCTCATCCCTAGAAAACCTTAAGCAGTCATCCCCCAAAACTAAATCCTCTACCCAAAAATCCCTAAACCCTCTTCCCCAAAAAATCAGGAATCCCTCATTCTAAAACCCCCATATACACTATTCACCAAAATGACCATAAAACCTTTACCCCCAAAAATAAAAAACCCCCTACCCTATAAGAATAAACCCTCATCCAAAATCAGAATAAATAAAAAAGAAAAAAATATGAACGATCCACCACAAAAAAACATTAAACTATCATATGCAAGAAACCATAAAACCTCACCCCTAAAAACCATATACCAAATACCCACCAAAAAAACTAGTACCACATCCCCTAAATTGCTAATCCATCACCCAAAACCCAATAAAAACTCACCCCTAAAATAACTTAAACCATTTTCCCAAAAAAACACCTAAATACTCATGCTCAAAAAACCCAAAACCCTCATTGAAAAGAATAATAAACCCTTAGCCCCAACATACTTAAAACACATAGCCCTAGAAAATAAAAAACCCTTATCCCACAATATCAAAAAACCTCAGCCCCTAAATACCTGAATTCCTCATCCCCCAAAATCGAAAATGCCTCATCCTATAGAAAACATGACCCTCAGCCCCAAAACCCCAAAACCATGAGGAGTAATAAATCCAAATCCCCCAGTCCCCAAAAAACACTAAATTCCATAGAAAAAAAAATTAAAATTGATTCCCAAAAAACACTAAATCCTCATCATTAAAAAAATCATAAAACCTCATAAAATAACCTCACCCCTTATCATTAAACAACTATAAACCTTCAAACCCTAAAAACCACTAATCACATATCCCCAAAAACCATTAACCCAAAGCACAAAAAACCCCTAAACACTTAGCACAAAAAAACAAAAACACGTAGTCCTAAAATAAACCAAAACCCTCATCCATAAAAAACATAAACATTATGCACAAATAAACCCAAAAACCTAATCCCCCCAAAACTATAAACCTTAAAAACCAAAGAAAATACTAAACAATCATCCCAAAAAAATGTAAACACGTAGTTCAAGAAAACCCAAAACCATCATTCAAAAAAAAACCTAAACCCTCATACCCAAAAAACCGAAACCATGAGCCAAAAACCCCCAAATCCAACAGCCACCAAAAATCCCTCTACCCTCATCCCCAAAAAACCCAAAAACAATCTTCTACCAAAAAACCCCACACCCACATCACCTACAACCATATACAATCACCCCCAATACCCTAAAAACCTCACACCTAAAAACATACACACTCAACATCAAATAACCAAAACTTTCATCCCCAAAAAACCATTACTCTCATCCCCAAAAAACCAGAAAACCCATTTCCCCAAATAACCTAAACATTCAAACCCAAAAAACTCAAAACATTACGCCCTGAAAACCCTAAACACATTGCGAAAGAAACACCACACCCCCATCCTTATACACCCTCAACCCATATCCAAAAAAATCTGTCCCTCAATCCTAAAAAACCTCCTCCCATAGTCCTAAACAAACCCTAATACTTTATCACTATAATATCTTTGATCCATCATCACAAATAAAACCTAAACCATTATCCTGTAAAAGATTTAGCCCATCATCTTCAAAACAACATAAATATCCCCCCACAAAATCCTTCAATGCATAGCCCCAAATTACTTTTAACGCCCATCCCCATAAAACCCTCAACACTCGTCCCAAAAAAATCCTAAACCCACATCTCCAAAAAATCCAAAACACATAGAAATAAAAAACAACAAACCCTTGACCCCATGAAACACAAAACCATCAACAGCAAAAAAACACTATTCCCGTACCCACAAATTATTCCCCACCATATTCATCAAAAAATAGACAACCCTAATCCCTAAATAAACCTAAACACTGAGTCCTAAAAAACCTAATCCCAAAAAAACAAAAAATCTAAACCCTGAATAATATTCAAACAACACCCAATGGAATCCATCAACCCTTTAGACCAAAAAACACCTCAACCCTTAACCACATAAAACCCTCAACACTCATCCATAAAAATCCCTCAACCATTAGCCCAAAAAAACCCTATAAACTCATCCCCCAAAACACACTTCCCACATTTCAAAAAAACACTATAAATTTATCTCCAATATTCGATAGACACTAATCCCCAAAAAACAACAAACCTCAACTCTTAAAAATTGTAAACACTCATAGCCTAAAAACCCACCTCCCTTAGCCCTAAAGAAACTATACCCCCGTCCTAAAAAATCATCAACCCTCATCCCAAAAAACCCACTTCCCTCAGCATGAAAAATTCTAAGATTTAGAACACAAAACCTACAAACTTCATCAAAATATTACAAAACTATAATCCCAAAAAATACCCTCATACCAATAAACCATAATCTGAAAGACCCAAATACCCAAAAACCATTAGCCCCAAAAAACCCTGATCCCTCATCCACAAAAAATGACCCTAAACACTAATCATTAAAAACAATCATCCCTGGGGCCCAAATAACCATCATCACTAAGCCCAAAAAAATCAATCTTGATCTCAAAAAACAATAAACCCTCATCCCTAAAAATCCAACAACCATTATCCCAGAAAATCCAACAACCCATTGTCCCAAAAAAACGCTCAACATTTAACCCCAGAAATCCATAAACCATTATCCAAAAAACCCCCATCCATCATCCCCAAAAAACACTGAAGCATCATCCCCCCAAAACACTCAACCCTTATCCAAGAAAAACACTAAAACCTAATCCCAAAACAAACACTAATCCCCCATCCCTAAAAACCATAAACCCTCAGCCTAAAATAACACACAACACTAAAACACTTGACCCTTATCCCTAAAAAATCCCCAATTAATAGCCTAAGAAAACAATCACCAATCAACAACAAAAAACCTCCAATATCACTCCATAAAAAACCTCAACATTCATCCTCATTTACCCTCAACCCCAAACCCTAAAAAACAAGGAAACGAAATCCCTAAAAACCTTCCACCCTATTCCCAAAAATCCCTAACCTCTTATCCCAATGAAACCCTAAACATCATCTTCCAAAAACCTACCACCATTCCAAAAAAAACCTTCAACCCCAATCCCATATAAAACCTCACCACCAAAGAAAAATATAAACCCTCAGACATAAAAAACACTCAAATCTAAGACACTAAAAAACCATCGACCCTAATCACTAAAAAAACCTCAAACCCCAATGAAAAAAATCATCAATCTTATACCAAAAAAAATTCCTAAACCCTATAACCCATAAATACCTCAAATATCAGCCTAAAAACCCATAACCCTCTCAATGAAAACCCCTGAACCACCAGCCACATTGAACCCTCAACCCTTACCATAAAAACCCATCAACCCAAAACCCTAAAAAAATCATCAACATTCACCCCTAAAAAAACCACAACACTATTTCATTGAAACCCTTATCTCGTAGCCCCAAAAAACCATCAACCCACTTCCCCAAAAACAATAAACCCTCGTCCAAAAAAATCCTAAATTGTCTCTCATAAATGGAATTCAACCATAATTCTCCAAAACAATAAACCCTATGCCCCAAAAAACCAATCCACATTGCCCCAAAAAACCGTAAACCAACTCCCCCCAAATACATATACCATCATCCCCCATAAAAACTTAATCCCCGACCTAGAATATGTAACTCTTATGAAATAGAAAACCATAATCACATATCCCAAAAATAATATACCCCCTTAGAAAAAAAAAGTAATCCCTTAAACACAAAAATTTTTAAACCCTCAGACCAAAAAACCATTAATCCTCAGTCTTAAAAACCCAAAACCCTCATTCACATAAAAAATACCCCACAATCCCAAATAAATACAAGAAACTCTAACCCAAAAATTCATAAACCTTCATTGTAAAAAAATGAATACATAGCCCCAATAAAATCTAAGCCACCAACCCTAAAAAGTCCCTCAACCCTAAACTCCCCCAAAACTGTCAACTCTCAGCTCTAAAAATATGTCATCACTCAGCCCAAAAAAAATTAGTTAACAATCATCCCCAAAACCTCTAATCTCTTATATATTAAAAACTGTTGACACATACTCTAAAAAATTATCAACCCCCATCCCCAAAAAACCCTGAACCCGCAGTCCCAAAAAAAATTCAAACCACATCTTAAAAAACCGTGAAATCATAACACAAAAACAAAAAAACACTCAGCCAGAAAGAAACTATTGATGTTTCCAAAAAATACATGAAACCATATCTACAAAAAAAACTAGAAACACCATTAAAACAATACTTAACCCACATACCACAAAAGAAACTATAACCCTCATCCCCCAAATACCATAAAACCTCACCCTCAAAAATCCATGAATCCCCATCCCCCAAAAACCCTATTCCCTAATACCCAAAATCACATAACATGAGACCCAAAATACGTGGAATGCCCATCCCAAAAAATCTATTAACCCTCAATCCTAAAAAGACATTAACCCCCTTTCCAATATAAGAACCTTATGTCATAAAAATCTTAGAACCTTGAGACAATAAAAACTAACAACCCAATTTTTCGTATGAACCTTAACCTATAACTGCCAAAAAACACTGAGCCATCATCTCAGAAAACCCTGAACCCCTTTTCCTAGAATCCATGAACCCTCATCAGCAAAAACCAAAATCCTATACCCTGAGAAATTATTAAACCCATTGTTCGAAAAATCCCTAAACAATTTGTTGGGAAAAAACTGAACCCTCAACCCCAAAAATAACATGAACCATCATACTCAAAATACACTCAACCCTCACCCACAAAAAAACACTGAATCATCAACCATATAAAACCCTAAACCACCATTCTCAAAAACCCGAAACCCTCATCCTCATAAAACCCTATACTCATATCCCCAAAAAAATATGAACCCTCATACCTAAAAAACCTAAACCCACATCCCAAAAAACCCGAGACCCTCATACATAAAAACCATCAGCTCTTGTCCTCAAAACCCCTGAACCCTCAACCCCAAATACCAACAACCCTCATCCCAAAAAACCCTCAACACTTAGGATGAAACAACCATGAACCTGCTGCCCCAAAAACCCCAAACCCTCATAATAAAATACTACACCCTCATCTCAAAAAATTCCACAAATCTTCATCCAAAAAATCCCTAAACCGTCATCCCCCAAAAAGCATGAACTATTAGACATAAAAAAATCCAAAACACTCAACCCATAAAAACCCTGAACCCTCATCCTCAAATAACACTAAATACTCATACCCATAGAACTCTAAATCCTCAACCCAAAAAACCCTGAAACCCTAATCCCCTGAAATCTACAAAAACTCAACCCCAAAAAACCCTAACCTATCAACCCCAGAAAAAAGTAATCCCTAGGGTAGGGAAAAACCTAAACCCTCTACCCCAATAAACCTAAACCCTCACCCTAATAACTCTCATTCCTCATCCCCCATACAAACTATTCCCAAATACCTTGAATACCCTAAATTCAGTGTCATATAATTCACCATACCCTCAAATCTAGTAAAACATGTGTCTATATCCCCAAAATACTTTGATCCCTCAGTACTAGAAAACCCTAAACATTAACCCCATAAAACAAAAGACCATAATCCCCATAAAAACATAACCCTAAATCTTGGAAAACATTAAACCCTCATCACTACAAAAATCTAAACCATAGTACCCAATAAATCGTAATCCCACATCCCTAAAAACCCACAAATCGTCATCACAATAAACCCGAAATACTCAACCCCCAGAACAGTAAAACCGGATCCATAAAAAAATTTAATCCATTAGACCGTAAATACCATATAACAACATCCCAAAAAAACTAAACCCTCATCCCCAAATATACCTAAAATCACATCCCCCAAAAACATATATCATCATCAACAACAAACTCTAATAACACATCCCCAAGGAATGTTTAACCCTTATCTCTAATAAACCCTAAAAAATCTTCCCCAAAAACCAATACACAGTCAGTACTAAAAGTCATTAAAATGTTCTCCTAAAAACACTATCCCCATCCCAAAAACAATTAACCCCTAATCCAAAAATATCCATAAACCCTATGCCCTATAAAACCCTAAACCCTTAGCCCCAAAAAACCATAAACCCTCAATACAAAAAAACTCTCTACCCACATCCCCAAAAACCTCACCTTCAAAAATTTCTAAACACTTAGCTCCAAAAAACACTCACCCCTAGAAAATACCTTATCACTAATGACAAATAATACCTAAACTCTTATCACCAAAAAAACATTGATACGTTAGCCCTAGAAAAAACTTAACATCAATCTTATAAAAACCTAAACTATCATAAATAGAAAAACATAAACATTAATACTTATAAATACTAAATCTGCATCAATAAAAAACCCTAAAACATCATCCTCATAAAACCATAAATACTCATTCTTAGATAACCCAAAAAACTCATCCCTAAATCCTCATCCCCAGATAACCTTAAACGGTTAGCACCAGTTACCCAAAAACCTCACCAGAAAACAATAAACCCTATTCTTCATAAAACCCCATATCCTCATTCCCAAAATACCATAAACCCCCATTCCTATAAAACCTTAAACCCTTGACCAATATAGACTGTAAATCCATAGAACTGAAAAATCATAAATAATCTACCCCATCTATCCATAAAATCTAAATCCTAAAAAACTCTAAACCAAAGGCCCTTGAGAACAAAGAGAACTCATCCATATATATATTTGGTAACTCATCCTTCAAAAACCATAAACCCTAAGTCCAAGAAAACCTATAATGAGTAGCCCAAAAAATCCTGAACCCTTAGTGCTAGAAAATCCTAAACCCATAGCCCTATAAAACCCACATCCCCATCCCAAAAACATCCTCTACACTCAATCCCATAAATCCATCAAACCTTTTACTCAGAAAATAATAAAACCTCAGTCCTAAAAAACCTAGAACCCTCATCCCCGGTATGACCAAAACCATCAGCCCTAAATAACGATGAACCCTCATCCCCATAAATCACTAAACCCCTAGCCATAGAAAAATAAATAAATGAAAACCCAAAAAATACTTGACCTCATCCCCAAAAAACACTGACCCTTGGACATAAAAAACCATGAGGCGTCATCCCTAGAAGACCGTGAACTCCAGCCCATGAAATCCCTGATCACTCACACACAAGAAGCCCTCAATCTTGGTCCTCAGAGGAACTTGAACCCTTAGTCCTGAATAATGATGAACCCTCAAACCTAGAATTCTTTGATCCCTCTAACCTCTATGACCAGGAACTGTCAGTCCCTGATAATCCAGAACTTATTGCCCCAAAAAACACTAAACTCCTAGATCTATAATACCATAATCCCACATCCCAAGAAAAACATGAACTATCAATCCTGGAAAATATTAGTTCTCATCCCCAAAAAGCACTCATCCCTCATCCCCCAAAAAACATTATCCCTCAACCCAGAAAACCCTGAACCCTATTCCCCAACAAACCTGAAATCCTCATCCTCAAAAAACCCAAAACCCTCCATATGAAAAAACATGTATCCCTCAAACCCAAAAAACCCCATAATTGAAAAACCTAGTAAGCACATAAATCTTCACCCCACAAAAACCTAAACCCATTCCAAATAAAATCTTATTCTACCATACCAAAAAACCCTAAACCCATAGTCCCAAAAAACCCCCAAAGCCTCATCCCTAGAAAACCCAATACCCTCACCCCCAAAAAACACTGAACCCTCATACCAAAACACCTTGAACCCTCATCCCTAGAAAACACAAAACCCTCAGCCCCAATAAACCTAAACCCTATTCCCTAGAAAACAACAAACACTTACACCTTCAAAACCCTCAATAGTCAGCAGTATAAAACCCTAAACCATTAGCCCCCAAAAACCAAAATACTTATTCAAAAAAATAACAAAACATTATCCCTAGAAAATAATAAAACCTCACCCCAGAAAACCATAAATCATTATCCCCTAAAAACCATAACTTCACTTCCCCTGAAAAAACTAAATCCTTGGTCCTATAATACCCTTAACACAGAACCATAGAAAATGGTTAACCATCATCCATAGAAAACCCTAAATCCTCATCCATAGGAAAACCAGTACTCATATCCCCATGAAATCCTAAACCCACATCCCTAGAATAACCTATAATGTAAACCCAAAAAACACTAAACACTTTTCCCTAGAAAACACAAACCCTTATATATAAGAAAATCCCAAAACCTCAAACCTAGAAAACCCTAAAAAATCATCCATTGAAAACACTAAACCCTCATCCCTAGAAAAACCCAAACACTCATCCCCATAAATCCTTAAACCCTCTTCCCCAGAAATCCATAATACTTCATACTCATGAAACCCAAAACCATTATCCCCAAAACATCAATTCCCTCAGTCCTAGAAAAATCTAAACCCTAATCCCAAAAATACCTATAACCTGAGCCTTGGAAATCCCTAATCCATTAATCCCACAAAACTATAAACCCTTATCCCTAAATTATAATCCCTCAACCCCCCAAAACACAAAACCCTAAACCCTATATAACCCTGAAACCATACAACCAAAAATCATATAACATCATCTATATAAATACCCAAACCCTCTCCTCTAGAAGACTGTAAACTATCATCCAATGAAAACCATAATCCCTAATACCTAAAACAACCTAAATCTTTACACATCAAAATCCCTAATCCTTAAATGCATATAACCCAACACTATCATTGAATAAAGATCTTAATCCCTCATAAACAAAAACAATAAATCCTCATTCTAATAAAACTGTAAATCCTTATTCTCTAAAAACCCAAAACCCTTAGTCCAAGAATACCTGAAACCCTCATCTCCAAAAAATTAGAAACCCTCATCCCTAGAAAATCATAAACCCTCTTTCCCAAATTACCATAAACCTTATTACCCCAAAAATACTAAACTCTCATCCATAAATAACCCATATTCCTAAGGATTATAAAACCCTATCCCTTTACGCCCAAAAAAACATAAACCTCAAACCCACAAAAACCTAATCCCACATCCCCAAAAAACACTAATCACTTAGTGAAGGGATATCATAAACCCTAATCCCTAGAAAACACTAAATTCTAAGCCCCGAAAAACTCTATTCTCTCATCCCGAGATATCTCGTATACCGACAACAAGAAAAACCCCTAACTGTTCATCACTAGAAAATACTAAAACCTCATCCCCAAAACCCTTAAACCTTAACCTTAAAAAACCCTAACCCACATCCCTAGAAAAAACTACACCCTCATCCCAAAAATAAATATAATCTCTTATTTAGAAAACCAAAAACCGTCATCTCCAAAAATCCGTAAATTCCCATTCCCACAATCCCCTGACCCAAATCCCTACAAATATTCAAACCCTCAACCCTAAAACACCAAAAATACTCATCACCAAAAAACATAATCATTCAACCCTAGATATCCCAAAACCCTTACTGAAATAAATATCTAAACCATCATCCCTATGAAAATATAAACATTTTACCATAGAATACCTTAAACCCTCACCATAGAAAACCCAAAACCCAAAACCCAAAACCCTCAACCCCAAGACCCTAAAAATTATTCCCATGAAAACATAATCCATAATCCACTAATAATCATAAACCCTCATCCCCATAATAAACTAAACCCTCAGCAACAAATAACCTTAAACCCACATTTTATAAAAAAACAAAACCATCATCCCCAGAAAACCCTAAAACCTCTTCCCCTAAAAAATATAAACTACCATCTAAATAAAATCTTAAACCCTTGTACTAATAAACACAAATATATCATCCCTATAAATCCAAGAAATTCATCCCAAAAAATCATTAAACCCCCATCCCCAAAAAAACTATAAACACTCAACCCTAGAAAACCATCAACCCTTAAACCAAGAATTCCCTAAACCCGCATCCCTATGAAACCCTAGACCCTTATCACCAAAACACCTAAACCCTTATCCACAAAAATCCATAGAACCTCAATCCCAAAAAAACCTAGACCATAATCCCCCAAAACCCAAAAACATCAATCCTAGAAAATTACTAAAATCTTGTCCCCAAAAAATCCTACACCTTCATCCCCAATAAACCCTAATCAACCAGCCTCCAAAAACAACAAATCCTCAACCCCAAAGAACCCTAATCCCTAAGAAAAAAAATGACAAATCATCAACCCCAAAAAACGTGAAATGTTATCCCTAAATCCACTAAACCATTAAACCAAAAAAACCATAAACCAACAGCCCTCATAAGCTTTATAACGTCATCCTTAATAAATACAACACCCTTTTCCCCTAAAAAACCCATAAAACCTTATCCCCCAAAAAACACCAATACCTTAACCCCTAAACCCTCAACCCTTAGAAGAAAAACACCCCAAACCCTATTCCCAAGGTAACAAAAACTCTCATCCCAAGATCACTAAAACCTTCATCCCAAGGAAACCTTAAACACTCATTACTAGAAAACCCCAAACACACATCCCCTTAACACCCCAAATCCTTGGCCCTAGAAAACCCATAACCCTCTTCTCCAAAAAAATAAAAAACCCAATGCCCCAGAAATCATTAATTACCAAGCCCCAAAAACCCAAACCCTTATCTCTAGAAAAGGCCAAACCCTCCATCCTTGATAATCCCAAACCCTCAGCCCCATAAGACACTTAACCCTTATCCATATAAAACCCTAAACCCCCATCCCTAGATTTCCATAATACCCATAAACCCTCAATACAAAAATAATTATAAACCATATTCCATATAAAACGCTAATCCCTCCCACCCAAAAAAACTATGTGCCCTTATCCATAGAAAACCCTAAACCCATAGACATAGAAAACCATAAACCAATATCCTTATAAAACCTTAATCATTGAGCCCTAATAAACCCAAAACCATTATCCCCAGAAATAAATAATCCCATAGCCTCATTAAAACATAAACCATGATCCCCATAAAACCCAATACTCTCCACCTTAGAAAATATTAATCCCCCATCTAATGAAAACCATAAACCTCAACACCATAAAACCCTAAACCCTCATCACAATAAAATCCTAAATAAAATCCCAATAAAACCTTATACCCTTATCCCCTAATGACCCTTTCTAGTTATCCCAATAAATACCTAAGCCCTATGCCCTAAGAAATCGTAAACACCCATCCTAAGAAATCACTAAACCCTATGCCCCAGAAAAACCAAAACCATTAGTCTAGAAAACCATATACCCTCAAACCAAAAAACAATAAACCCTCATCCCCATAAAACAATAATAACGCATCCCTAGAAAACCCAAAAACATCATTCCTAAAGACCCTTATAACCTTAGTATTAGAAATCTATAATATCATTTCACTAGAAAACAGTAAACCCTCATTTTTCAAAAAAACAATGACCAAAAACCCTGGAAAACCTTAAATAGTCAGCACTAGAAACCCCTAAACCATCAACCCTAGAAAATTCTAAAACCTCATCTTAAAACCCTTAACCCTCATCCCCCCTAAACCTAAAACCATCATAAAAAACCTAATCCTTGACCGTAAAAAACTATAATACTCAACCAAAAAAACCTAAACCCCGAACCCAAAAAACTCTAAATCCTCATCTATGGGAAACCGTAATCACTAAAGCCCAAAAAAACCCGAAAAACTATGCCTTAAAAAATCCTAAAACCTCATCCCCAATAAAACAAAAGATTTCATCCCAAAACCCCCTATATTATTAGTACTAAAATAATATAAAACATTTACCAAAAAAACTGTAAACGATCGACCCAAAAATTATTTAAACCCCCATCCCCAAAAACACTAAAATGCCTAAAAACCTCTAAACACTCACCCCTGAAATAAAATAATCCATCATAAAAAAATATACCCCCATCCCCAAAAAACCAATTTCGTAATGTATAAAAACACCATAAAATACCATCCCCAAAGACCCATATACCTATCTCCACAAAAAAAAACATAAATCCTCCCCCCAAAAATCCTAAACCCTCATCCCTAAAAAACCCTAAACCCTCAGCCCCAAAAATCCCAAGAAACCTCATCCCCCACCCAAACAATAAACACTCAACCCCAATTTCCCTAAACTTTCATTCCACAAAAACTAAAAACATATAGAAAAAATAACTAAAAAACCCATGCCCAAAAAACCCAAAACCCTCATCCCCAGAAAACGGTAAACCATGAGTCCCAAAGAAACCTAATACATTATCCCACCAAATACATAAACCCTAATCCCTAAAATATCCTTAATAAACATCCCCGAAAACCCTATACCCTCATCCCCTTAAAAATCTAAAACATGTAACCCATGAAAACCCGATTCCTTCAACCCCACAAACCCTAAAACAACATACCTAAAAAACAACAAATCTTAAACCTCAAAAAACACAAACACGTAGCCCCGATAACACCAAAAGCCTTAGCACCAAAAAAAACCTAAACACTCCTCTAAAAAACACTACACACTTAGTCACAAAAGACCTAACCCATGTGACCCAAAAAACCAAAACCCTCTACCTCAAAAACCCCAACACATTTGTCCCAAAAAATTCCAGAAACCATCAACACAAAAAGACCCCTGAATATTTCCATTAAAAAACCCAAACACTCAACAACAACAAACCCTAAATCCTCATCCCTAGAAAATCCCAAACCCTCAGCCCCAAATTATCCCAATCCTTCATCGTCAAAAAACCCTAAACCCTCATCCCACAAATATTCCTACCCTTATCCGTAAATAGTTTAAACCCTGAGGCCCAATAAATATAAAACATGAAAACCAAAAAAAACCCCAAAAAATAATCCAAAAATAACCCAAAAACTTTATTATATCATACATTAAGGAAAAATATAATAGATGGGGGGGAGTGAATAGTTGTTTTCAATATTCAAAAAATTTTAATCACCTTTATTAATTATGGAATTTATTTTGTGTGATGTGTTTAATATATCAACTTTATTAAAATTATAAAAAACCAAAATAGACATTATAGTAGTTAAAATCACAGTGATCCAAGTCCAAAAATCATCCTTGTCTACTCTGTTAGGTTATTAGTGCCCACAAAGAACTCAATTTTATGGGTTTAATATCCATTTTCACAATCATCCTTTTACAATACCTTGAGGTATAACTATGATTTTTTATAAAATGATTATCCTACATAAGACCATTATTATTTTTCAATTTAAAAACCCAATCAAAACATTTAGGAGGTATACTAACCAATAGATAGATGTAATACTATTTGGAAAAAGAAGAAAACGAATATAACAGTTATAAAAAATAATGAAAAGATAAAATTTATAAAACCTGAATACATTGAAATCTAGTGGAAGACTAAAATATGATTAATATATTAAAGCTCAGTGATCCTTGATCCCATCAATGGAAGAAGTTTGAACATTGAATTTAATCTATGATCATAGAATATAAATAGAAGTCATGGGTGTTCTTGATTGTACAAGATGGATAATTCTGTAACACACATTGTGCATCAAATAAATGTATGAGGATTATTTAATCACTTGATCACATGGAAAAAAACTATTCCAACATCATCATTATAACAATAGTAATTGTGGTGAATCTACATATCTAATAACTTATATTCAAAAGTTAGTGAATAAAAAACATAAAAAAATTAATTTCCTTTAATTTAAAATAATGAGATATATATTAAATAATTTTCACACACAATAATTCTACATGTAATAAAAAAATAATGTTCACATTATAATTGGTAGTAAAAATTTGTATATTACACATTAATAATTCAATAGAAAATTTATGAATAATATTTTATTTTAAAAATATTAAAATTAATAAAATCATTTTTTTGTATAATACTAGGGTATAATATATTACATGTGTGTAATATACTTAAAATATAGTCAAAATTATTTTTTAAACCATGTAAATATTATTTTTATAAAAAAATAAGAAATGATTATTTAAATAAAATATATTTTAGTTGCATCAAAAAAAATTAATACCCACTATATTTATAATTAATATTTATAAATGTTGTATATACAAATAAAATACTTGTTGATAGTAAGGTTTTTTACCGCTGACATACTATCATCCGGAAAAATTATGTGTTCCACCATTTTTATTGGTTAGTAATCATAAAAAGTAGCATATGAGGAAGCTATTGTCACAGAAATAGGGATACCAATTTGAAAAGATTATACTGTACCTTGTATCATGAGAAGTCATGGGAGATACCCTCGATCTGAACTACTACCATTGTCTATGGTAGTTACATCGGCATCTAACTAAATTGGATTGGCGAAGGAGTGTTGATGAACTAGTTGAGAGGGCCTAGAGAGGATGATAAATATTAAGGAGAGCTGATGATGTAAGTCACATAAGGATTCTCATATGATTACTGTAGTACATTCATGTAATGGGAAATGTGGATATCAAAATAAAACATTACATTAAAAAGAAAAATTCCTCCCTATATTTGATATTTATCAAAATGGAAAATGAAATTATATTTATAATTTATTCTCCCTCAAATGTGATACTAAAAACCTAGTATTAAGATGGTAGATCATTTTAATTAAAAATAATTTTTAATAAGATTATGTATGAATAAAGATCTTTAAATTGATGTGAATATAAAAAAAATCATTTATTATGATTTGAAACATGAAGAAACATATTTCAGTTAATAGATAATCAAAATAATATACTCCTTAAAAAAGAAATCCACTAATCATTTATCAATTATATACAAAAAAACTCCCCATTAGTTTAAGAATGTTACATAACTATAAATTTTTTTTATTAATTCATATTTCATTGCCATTACTATTTGAAACACAATAATTAATGAATTAAATTTAAATTATTTCAAATTAATTACTCAATATTAAAATTTTATCTTAATATCCTGAATAGGGAATAACATTACATAAATCAACACTTTAAACATCATATCATTTTTGAAACAAATAAAGTCTTAAATAATATAAAATTTAATGAATTATTAATTTAAGTATCAATAAAAATATCCCTATATTATAAGTGTTAAATATTGTATTTCAACCACCATAACTAACAAACAGTTTAGATTAATAATTAGATAACTAATTTAGAAATTAAAACATTACATTTCAGTCACTAAATAAAAAATGGGTTATCAGATGATTCTTAACATAATATATGTCCATTCGTAAAATTAAAAATAGTCAATGAAATTTATTCCAAATAGACTAATAAACATTGAATTTTTTATATAATAAATGTTTAAACAATAGTTTAAAACATACATAATGGTAAATTAATTGATTAAACAAACATGGATAAACACCCATTAAATTCACACTTATATGAAATAAAAATAAAAATATCAAAACCATTTTAAAAAACAATAATAAAATTTCCCTAACATATGAAACTACACATAAAAACTAAATAATATACATCATTATTAATTTCCAAAACAAAATATAATTTATTGTTTCATGTTTAATAATCAAGAAATTTTAATAACTCCAAAAAGATGTTAGATAATTTTTATACCCACATACCAGATTATATTATTGTAGATAGTTTTTATGATGCCTGAAAAAGAATACTTACTTGGGAATGGTGACAATATTTGTTCTAAACGGATTTGAGGGAGATAATTTAGTAACCCATGATATCTTAGATTCAACCAAATTCATAGAAGGTCCATTTTACACCCAAAATGATTTCAAACATCTGTTATTGGCTAATTCTGAAACTACATTATTAGATAAAATAGTTTTAGTATGACCAATATACTTTGTAACTATTATAAATCATTTATTGGCATGATTCCTTTACATTATATATTTCAAATCATGTTATAGTAGAAATACAATCTTGTAAAAATTTTAAAAAATTAAGATTATTTATGTTTGTTGAAAAAATATTATTACCAGAACCATTCTTGTTATATTTTTTTCATCGTACATTTCTATTTTATCATAATTCTAATTTCCATGAAAAAATTAAGATAAGGTTTCCCAAAGATTAAAATCTTATTCTATAAATTCTGTATTCAATTTTTTAATAGATTTTAAATCAGAATAGTCTTTTCTATTAGACGAAAAACCTATTTTTATCAGTTTTGTAGTTTCTTACATATAATTGTTATATACATTTTCAACATTAGTTGGATATTATAAAATTGAAATAAATTTACTTTCATGATATTTATCATTTTATTTAAAAAATATGTTTATTCCATCTTTTATTCTATATGTTTTAATATCACATAATCAATTTTCATTTTTGATTCAAAATTATAGGAATCAACCATATTTAGATTTTGATATTCCCTTTTCCATTTTTATTTTCATTTACCAACCTATCATTTATATTTGTAAGATTAATTTATCTCTCTGTAATCATGAAATTATCATTCATTTATCCATCATTTTCTTTATAAATCAATTTTACTATAGTATTTATAGAATAAAAATCAGAACAAGAATGAAAATTGGTTTCTTTTTTCGTCATATGATATTTTATTATGTTCTACATTATCATGAGTAATTACTAGTGTAAATAATGAATCAATTACCTCACATTGATAAACCATTTGATCCAGATTACCTTTTTCAATTACAGATCCTATGTCCCCACTTGAATCAGAACCATTAGTGTGATTCAATGCTTAAAAAAATATTTTTTTTCTTTGATCAATTTTGAAATTATTTATGTGATTGAGTTTGGGGAAATTAGTCCTAAAATAAATTTATTCACCTACTCATAACATAGTAATTTTGAAACATCATTATTCTTACTTGGATTTTGTTTCATGTATTCTTCTTCATTACTCCTACAAAACTATCTCTTTCAATAATTGTTTTTCATAAATTTAAAATTAAAATTTATGTCGTGATATATCTATTTGTAAAATTCTAGGAAAAAGTATTTATAAGTGATATAAATTTAATAAATATTAGACATAAAATATACATGTTTCCCCTTCAATTTCTTCTCATTATAATTTTTTTCCACTCTGACTCATACTGCATCAAAGAGCATATTATTTAACCGAAAGAGTAATTCTTAAAATTATTACATTCATAGATGGCCATATTCATTTAAGGATGTATTTAATAACAATCTCTATGTAAAATTTCAAATTTACTTGTGTTGTCTCATAATTCACCACGGAAATTCATAATATTGGAAAAACATGTAAAACCATAGAACATCTAGTTAAATGACTCTTCTTCTCCCATCATGGAGTCATGGTATTATTCTCATAGCTTTCCTAACATTTTTCATTTAATCATTTTAGTTCCATAGTGAGTTAATCAAAGGGTTATATATTTTTCATCAGATTTTTTACATGATGAAACATGGATATTTACAATTCTACTTATAGAACAACAAAAAATAGTGATATCTTCATAATTCTAGATATAGTTTACTATATCATTAGAAACTAGTGTTTTATGGAAAGGTTTGGGTTTTTCTTATGATTTCTCCATAATTTTCTAATGATCCAAACTCAACTATCATATTTAGGATTCTATTTAATATTTATAGTATTCAACGTCAATCCCATAGAATATAGAGTGATTTTTTGGAATCAATCAATAATGGGAATTGAATCCTTCCATAATATAAAACTAACAATAATTACTTAAACGGTTTGTTCTAGGATGATCGGGATAGTGAAATTGTTGCAAATAAAAAATAAAATTGCATTTATAAGAAAAAAACTGTCAATGATGATAAAAAATAAGATACTAGGATCTGATACTAATTTTTGGATGGTACATTATAGAAAAATGCACTATATTTGTAGGGTGAATAGTCGTTTAATTTTTTTTTATCAAAAATCAATCAAAATTAAATAATTAAAAAATTGATAGTGAGTGATGTGTTCAATATATAAAAGGAAATAGAGAAAATATATTCCAATATTTTTTATAGTTGTTCAGATCACCGATATCCTATTCCACTCCTAAACCTTCAATACTCAGCAGGAATACTTTAAGACATTATTAAATCAGATATTGTGGTGTGATATCATGTTATAGACACTTCCTATTTTAATACCAAGAGGCACAACCCATACTTTTTATAGGTGTTTCATCCTAATTGGGACCTATACTATTTTCTATAGTACCAACAAAATAATTCATTTTTTGGTGGCATAATCAACTTGAAAACCTGATTTTTATTAGAAAAAGTAAAAACCTACTATAATAATTTTAGATAAATTAGGAAATGATAAAACAAATGAAAATTAGAATAATAAAAAAATTATAAGTTGAAAAAAAAATTTAGTAAATGAAGAATCTAGATTACCTTTGGTCACATCAATGGAATAAGGTCTAACTTTGAAGTTCCTATAAGATCGTAGAAATAAAGTCCTAGTATTTATCCATTTTATATGAAACAAAATTGTATAACCCGCATTGTTCATAGAATAAATATTTTTTAGATTTTTTAATTCACTGATCATATGAAGTTAGACTAATCCTACATCATCATGGAACCAAATATATTCAAGGTGCAACTAAATATCCAGTCACTAGAAGTCAAAAGTTATGAAATAGAAGTACACTAAATAATTTCATTATTTTTAATTTTATATTATCAGCTGAAAATCAAATAATTTTCACAGACATTAATTCCTTATTAAATGAAATAAAAAATCTTCCACTATGATCAATAGTAAAAATGACTATATTTCACATTAATAAAACAATTAAAAATATGTGAAAAAAATTTCATTTAAATAAAATATTTAATTCCATTTGGATAGTGTGATCTATACTACGTGTGCGTAATATACAACATGTATGAAATACACATAAAATATGATAAAAATAATTTTTCATGAATATATATATATATTAATATATTCTGGAAACATTCAATAAATTTATATTTAAAGATAATATATTCAACTAAATAAAATATAATAATACCAACTATATTTTTATAATAATATATCAACTGATGGTATTTGAAAATAAGTCACACGGAAGTTCAAATATGTTTCTACCGCTGACATGCTACCCTCATGAAAATTTAGGTATGGTACTATTTTGATGGATAACAACCATGAATAAAATTTTCTGGAGACGATACTATCCCCAAAATAGATCTACTACCATGATGAGATGTTGCTTTCATAATTTCTATGAGATCATAAGGGATCTAAAGTTGATCTGACCTGCTACCATTATGGACGATAGATGATAATATCATTACTACACTTAAAACTATTGTAATTTATAATGATGGCGCTACTATAGATGTGGGTTTTAGGTAATTTTATTACTGTTGTTGGGAAACTAGTTCAGAAGTTCTACTATGAAGGAGGAAACTGTCGTTCCTCACTCCTACCATCGTAGGAGAGGAAGAGAGCTATTATTACAATTTTTTACATCCTATTGTCTTTGTGGAAGTGAAACTATAATTGATTCTTAAATATATTCCATAAAAGACAAATGATATGTCCGGTTACCATAGTATCATATGATAAAATGAATGAAGAACCACTGATGATGGTAGATGAAATAGTAGTTGAATCATAGAAAGTGAAACGCTGGATGGGTGAAGAATTCGACAAGCATCGATAGTGGATTCTACTTCCCTCATCGATGGTAACTTTTATTACCGTCATAGAAGAAGGTGATATTATACATGTGGTTACCATCAGATGAGGTGATGAAGCACGGGGGCCAATAGTCCAAGCGTTTATAGTAATATTTTCAAGAAGATTTATGATTTACACTAGTGTTGTCGAAGCAGGTGTCATGCTTGGTAAATCCATTGGGTGCTGATTCACTTAAATTCATGATCATTGCGGTGACATTGGTGTCATTTTGAATAAGTTCATCAAAGGATAACTACAAAATATTTCAACTAGAGTATGTGAGGATGAACTTGATAAGGGTGAGTTTTCATTTTAAGTCATGTGAGGAAGCTCATATGAATGAAGGGGCACTATCAGGCAAGCATAAATTAGTGATTTTGATGATGCATGTATATAGGATCCAATGAAACTCGACTATGTATGATGTAATCAATACTATATTATACATGTATAATATATATAAGTTTAATAATATTTGTTTAAAAAAATGAATATATATATATATATATATATATTTATATTTATATATTTAAATAAATATATATATTTTTATATTTACAAACTATGTATTTTTATGAAATATACAATTATGAAAAAAAATTAAATTTAAAAATTTATAAAATATTTATAAATTATATTTAAATACTATAATAATAAAAAATGAAACCTAATATAAGAAATATAATATTATATAATATATATAAAGTTGAAATTCGATTCTTATAAAAAAAGATTGTATGTTTTCAAAATATTATGAATGTATTTTTATATAATTTGATAAAATAATACAAGAAATATGAAAAATTATTATCTTAAATAGGAAAATAAATATATATCAATTAAAAAGATAGAATTTATAAAAGTTAAAAAAAATATTTAATGTAATTAAACATAAACTCAAGAAACATATATTTTTTTAAAAATAATGATTAACAAATATAATATTTTCAATAATGTATTTTAAATAAAGGGAATTAATACTAATATTTAATTGATGATTTCCACAGTATATTTCAAGTAATAAGAAAAATTAAATAAAAATTAAATTCCTAACACTAATGACTATCATGTGAAAAATTATCACAATCCCACATTCCTATATAACCCAATATATTAGGAATAATAAAACACAACCCAATAATCCCTAAAAGACCCCATACCCTAATCCCTATAAAACGAAAGCACTTATCCACATGAAAACCAAATCTATCTACCAAAAAATCCCCAATCTATCATCTGCATCAAAGTCTATACTCTTAACCCACAAAAACCCCAAACTCAATGCCCCAACAGACCCTAAACACCCTGACACAAAAAAATTAAACCCTCATCCCCCAAAATACCTATACCCTCAGTCCAGGAAAACACTAAAACCTCAACACCAAATAACCCAAAACCTTATTCCCTAGACAACAATAAATGATCATCCACAAAAAATTATAATGATTTGACCCCAAAAAACACAAACACTCTACCCATGAAAACCCTAATCCTCCAGTCCAAAAACACATAAACCCTCGGCCCCAAAAAACACTAAACACGCATCCAAAAAAAACAAAGCCCTCAACCCTAAAAAACACTAATCTCTCATAAAAAAAACAATCATCCCCAAAACATCCTAAACAATGGTCCCTAAATAACCCTGAACCCTCTACCACTATATTTCATAAACATTGACCTCAAAAAAACCATAAATAGTCCGCCTAAGAAAATACCAAAGCCCTCAGCCTTAAAACTCTCTGAACTATCATCGGTAAAAAACCCTAATCTTTAACCCCCAAAAATCCTAAACCCTTTCCCCAAAACCCATAAACAACCAAAACCTATCACACCTAAACCCTAACCCTAAAATATCTTTGAAATTTGTTATCAAAATAAAAAAATATCATCCAAAAAAACAATACCCTCATCCACAAATTTTCTTATACCTTATCCCCGTAAAGCCCTAAACCCTCAACCGCACGATAATGAAACTAAACCCTATGTTTGAAAAACCCATAAATCCTCACCCTAAAGAACCCTAACTCTAAACCTAATTAAACCCAAAACCCATGTCCCCAAAAAATACCAACAAATATCCCCAAAAAACACTTAAACCATTGAGACAACAGTACCAAACCCTTATCCCCAAAAAAACATTAAACCCCTAATACCAAAAAATATAAAACCTTGACCACAAATAAAAATTGAACCCACTACCCCCAAATAACCCTAATCCCTTAACACCAAAAATTACTGAAACAATTATCCCCAGAAAACACTATACACTCTGCCTAAAAAATTGTAATGCCTCATCCCTGGAAATCTCTAAACCCTTTATGCCAAGAAACCCTAAAATATTTCCCCAAAATCCCCTAAACCATCTTCCCCCATAACCTTAAATACACATCCAAAAAAAGCCTAAACCCATGGATCAAAAAAACCCTAAAAACAAATAACTTCAAATTCCTAAACTGACTTCTATAAGAAACCCTAAAACATCACACCCAAAAAACCATTAGCATTTTTCATTAAAACTATAAATAACTAACTACCAAGAATATATAAAACCACTACCCTAGAAAAACAAAACCTTCATCCCCAAAAAACCTTATTCCCTCAACCCAAAAGAAATATAAAACCCTTAGCCTGAAAAAATGCTCAACCCTTTGACAAAAAAACTGTAAACCCCTAGCCCCAAAACACTAAACACACAGCCTTAAAAAACAAGAAACCCTGATCCCCAAAACGCATTAAACTGTCAATAAACCAAAAGACTAAACAAATAACCCAGAAAACCATAAATTTCCATCCCTACAAATCCCTAAACCATCATCCTCAAGAAACCCTTAATGATTAGCCCCAAAAACCCAGAATGATGAGATCATTAAAAATTGAAACCATCATCAACAAAATAAAAACAAAACCCTTAGACACTAAAAACATAAAACCCTCAAAAACTAGAATCCCTAATTCATCATCTACCAATAGAGCCTAAAGTTATAACCCCAAAAAATCTTTATACTACAAACCTATGAAAATCATATTCCCTTACTAGAAAAAAACCCTAAAATGTTGGCCCTAGAATATAGTGAACCCTCACTATCAAAAATCCCTGAACTCATTTCCACAAAAAACCCCGAACCCTCAACTACAAAAAACATTAAACCAATGTACCTCAAAAAACGAAAACAATCAACCACTAAAACCTTAAAACCTATTCCACAAAAAACCATAAACCCCCATCCACAAAAAAACCCAAAACCCATAGACCTATATAACCCCAAACTCAGCACCCAAAAACCCTATACCGATGGTCCCAAAAATCAATAAACCATCACCCCAAGAAAACACTAATCCAATTTCCCTACAAATAATAAAAAATATTCCCAAAAAACAATAAACCCACAAATCCCAAAAATACCTATACCCTAGGCCCCAAAACCACTACACCATAAGATAAAAAACCCCTAAGCCCTCATCACCAAAATAAACCTACACCCTCCACCCTAGAAAACCCTAAACACTCTAACAAAAATACCAAAAAATAGTCATCCTAAATAATCATTAAAATCTCATACAAAAAAAACCATAAACCATTAGTATAAAGAAATACTATATCCATCACCGCTAAAAACATTAATCCATGATCCTGAAAAATATATAAACGCATGCCATTAAAACCCTAAAATCATATCCTTGAAAAACCATAATGCCATATCTGAATATTACATTATCCCTCAACCTTAAAATACCTTAAACCAATAGCTCCAAAACCCACAATACTATGGCTAAAAAAACCTAAACACTCTACCCCACAAAACTGTCATCCCACAGCCACAAAAAACCTCAAACACTCAACCCTACGAACACCTAAAGAATCAACCCACAAATAAACAAAACCCTCAGCCCCAAAATACCCAAAACATTTGGAACAAAGAAACCCTAAACCCTAAACCCCAAAATACCCTATTCCCTCAACCCCAAAAAAACGTAAACCCTGATCCCCCAAAATCTCTAAACTCTCAACCCCAAACAACATTAAACCATCATCCTCAAAAAAACCTAAAAAGTATGTTACCAAAAACATTAAACTGTCATCCCAAAAAACCATGCACCCTAAACCCTTGGCCCCAAAACACCATAAATTCATAACGCCAAAAAACCCAAAAACCTCCTGTCCAAAAAAACCAAAAACCCTCGTAACCAAAATAACTGAATCCATTATCCCAAAAAACCACATACTCATCCCCAATAAACCCCAATCACTCAATTCCAGAAAACCATAAATACAAATCCCAAAAAATTCCTAAAACCATATTACAAAATTCCTTAAAATAGTCATCATAAAAAAGAAAAATCTACATACATGAAAACAATAAAACCTCATGCTGATAAACCCTAATCACTCATCCAAAAAACTCCCTAAACCCTCCTACTTAAAAACCGTAAACCCTTGGCCCCAAAAAACACCCTAAACATCACTTCATAAAAACCCTAAACCATATACCCCAACAGACACTAAACCCTCAACCAAAAATAACCTCTAACTGACCATTCCAAAAATCCCGAAACATTTATAACAAAAAAAACCTAAATCCTCATCACCCAAAAACCCAAAACCATGGGCCACAATAACTGAAAACCCCTCAACTCCAAAAAACCCAAAACCCATATCCCTAAAACCCTAAAACCTAATCCCCAAAATAACTTTTACCCTCTTCGCCAAAAAACCTGAAACCATTTTCAATGAAAAACCCTAAACCCATATCTCAAAATAAACCTAAAACCTCTTATTAAAAAAGCATAACCTCCACCCCAAAAAACCATATTCCCTATGCCCCAAAATACACTAAATCCTCTACCCCAAAAATACCTAAACCATAATTACCCAAAAAATCCCAAACCTCACCCCCTGAATCAATAAACCCTCATCATAATAAATCCAAAACATACGACCCTAGAAAAACAATAAACCCTCTACCCTAAAAAATCCCAAAAACACAACCCCAAAAAATCTATCCTCCTCAATACTAAAAAAACCCAAAATCATGTGCTCAAAAAAACAAAAAAAATATCAGTCCCAAAAAACCCAAAATCCTAAACCCCAAAAAACCCAAAAACAACATTCTAAAAAACCGAAAACTCATATACCCAAAAAACCCAAAACACTCAGCCCCAAAAACCCTAATCCCTTATCCACATAAAATCCCTAAACCGTCACCACCAAAAAATTCTAAAACCTCATTCAATAAAAACCCTAAACCCTCTACACCAGGAAACCACAAACCCCTAGATGGAAAAAACCTAAAAACCTAAAACCTACAACCCCAAAAAACCCCAAAAACCCCAAACCATTCAACCCAAATAAACCCCAAACCCTCATACCTAAAAATCCCCAATCTCTCATCCCAAAAAACCCTAAACTGTCAACCCAATTAAAGAATCCCCTAACCCCTCAGAATCATAGACCCTCAACTACCAAAAAACCCACACCCCCATCCCAGGAAACTCCCAAACCACCATCCACTAAAAAAATCCTAAAACCATAGCCCCAAAAAATCATATACCCTCAGACCCAAACCCTCAGCCACACTGAACCCTATATCCATATCCCCATAAAACACCAAACCCTCCTCCCCAAAAAAACACAAAACACTTCACCCCCAAAAAACCCCAAATCAACAGCCCTAAAAAACACCAAATCATTATCCCCATATTTCAACAAAACCACAAAACAAAAATGACCTATTCATTCACCATAAAATACACTAAACCGTCTACTCATAATACCCCCAAACCCATAAACCCACAAAAACATAAACCCTCAAACCAAAAAACTCCAAAACCTTATCCCTGAATAAACCAAAAAATTCATCCCCCAAAACCACAAAAAATCAGTCCCCAAAACACAAAAACAACATATCAATAAAATACTAACGTTGTAAACTAAAAAACCATAAATCCCGATAAAAAAAGTAACCATCATCCCAAAAAAGACCAAAACTCTCAACACTGAAAACCCAAACATACAGCCAAAAAAACCCAAACACTCGGAACCAAAAAAACCTTTTACATTTATCGCCAAAGACTATAAACACTCTGCCTCATAATAAACATAAAATCATCCTAAAAAACTGAAATTATAATTTCCATTAAACTCTGATCCATTAGTCCTTAAAAAACCTATACCATCAGCCCCCAAAAAATAATACACCCTTAGACTTATGAAAATATTAGTCCTCATCCTAAAAAACGTATGTCGTTGGGCCCAAAATACCTTTAACCCTTATCCCAAACCACCCTTATCCTTTAACCCAAGAACACCCTTAGATCTTATCCCCAATAAACCCACAAACCTCAGCCCCAAAAAAATATCATCAAATCCCAAAAAAACACTAAACCCCCAATGCCAAAAAATTATAAAACCTCAACCCAAAAACCCTAATCCTCATAACCAAAAATACCTAAACTCTCCTCCCATAAAATACTAAAACCTCTATCCAAACATGAATTATAACCTCATATCGAAAAAACACTATTCTAATTTCCCCAAAAAAACCCAAAACCCTCAGTCCAATATACCATAAAAGATCTTCCTTAAATAACCTAAACCCTCATTCCCAAAAAATCAATAAATCATCAACCCCAAAAAAACCATAAACCCACAACCCAATGAATCCCAAGACTCTCATCCAAAAAAACCCTAAACCCTTAGAATCAAAAAAATATAAATCCTTATCCACAAAAAATAAAACCCAAATCCCCCAAAAAACCTAAACCCTCGACTTGAAAAAAACCCATAATAACTCACCTGAAAAACCCAAAATCCCTCATCCAAAAAAACTATAAACCCTAGGCCCTAAATAACTATAAAAATCCCTCCAAAAAACCCAATACCCACATCCAAAAAAACGCATACACCCTTGTCCACAAAAATACCATCTACCCATTTCCCCAAATAACCCCAATCTCATATCCCCAATAAACCCCAAACCATCTGCCCTAAAAAGACCCAATCCCCAATCCATAAAGAAACCTAAACCCTCATCCCCATATAACCCAAAACCCATAGACCAAAAAACCAATAATCTCTCAGTACAATCAAAACCCTAATGCCCCATCCCCATAAATCTTGGAACCATTTTCCCCATAAAACTATAAACCGTCATCCATATACAAACCTAAAATCCCTTCCCTAGAAAACACAAAACCACAATCCGTTGAGAAATATAAACCATAATCCCTAAAAAATAAAAATCCTTAACCCTACAAATCCTAAAATAGTATCCCTAGAATACCGAAATCCCTCACCCCCATCAATCCCTAGACCCTCATCCCTTGACATCCCCAGACCCTAAGTCCCAAAAAAACACAAACTGATGACACCAAGAAACATTAAACACTAATCCCCAGAATACCCTAAACCATCATCACTGAAAAAACTAAAACATCATCCCCAATAACAGCTTAACCATAAGCCACACACACCACTTAACCCACATCCTCAATACCCATAAACCCTCAAACAAAAAATATTATAAACCCTAAATCCTTAGAAAATCTAAACCATCAGACCTAAAAACCCAAAACCCACTACCCCATAAAACCATAATCACTCATCCTCAAATGAACCAAAATCATCATTAAAAAACCATAAACCCCCATCCCCAAAAAATTAAAAACATTATGCCCCAAAAATTCTATAAACCATCATCTCCAAAACACCATAAATATTCACCAACAAAAAAATATAAACCCATAGCCCCAAATAATAATAAACACTTTGACCATAAAACCATAAACCCATAGCCCCAAAACACTCGTCTTCAATTAAACTCAGACCCTCACCACCGAAACACAAAATCACTACACCATGGAACCCTAAATCCTCACCACTAGAATCCCATGATCCTCATCAATAAAAAGTGCTTAACATACCTATACTCATGTAACCCTAAACCATTAACCCCTGATAACCATAAACCTTCAGCCCCCAAAACCCAAAAACCCTCATCCATAGAAAACCCTAACCCCTTTTCCATAAAAAAAATTCAACAGTAATCATGAAGAAAACTCTAAACCAACAGCACAAAAAACCCTAAACACGTAGACCCATAAAACCATAAACCCTAAACCCCCAAAACCCAAAAACCTTATCACCAAATTTCCAAAAATGATAAACATCAAATAATCATAAACCATCATATGAAAAAACCTTAAATCCTCATACCAAGTTAGTCCAAAACCCTATACCCCAAAATATCCATTAAACATCATTGCTAGAAAAAAATAACTTTTTCCCTAGTGATTGCTAAACCGAATTCCCAAAAAATTTGAAACACCCAACCATAGAAAAAAAACCCAACCATTTAGTCCTTAAGAACCCAAACTCTCATCCCCCCCCCCAAAAAAAACCAATAACCGCAAAAAACCTAAATACCATAGTCTTCAAACCTCTATAAATCCTCATCTATAAAAACTATAAAATCCATTTCACCAAAAACCCTTAACACCCAGCCCCAAAAATCCACAAATCTCAACCCCAAATCCCAAAACCCTCATTCTATGAAAACCCTAAAACTTCATCAACCTAAATCCAAAAAACTTCATCCCTAGGAAAACTAAAACCCTTATCCACAAAAAACTCTAATCCAATATCCCAAAAAAACCAAAACCAAGTACATAAAAATCCAAAATCCCTCTGCACAATAAATCCTCATTCCGAAAAATCCTTAAACAATCAACCCTAAAACACCAATACCCATAACCCCTAAAAATATAAACACTCATCCCCACAAACCATTGAACCCTGAGCCCCTAAAAAAACTCTAACCCACATTCCAAAAAACCCTAAACACTCATATTTAGAGAATCCAAAACCCTCCACCCCAAATATTCATATTCCCTCCTCCCAATAAAACCCTATGAACTTATTCCCAAAATACTCTACACCCATTACCCCAAATAAAGCTAGTTCCCTCTTCAAAATAATACCATGTCCCTCATCATAGAAAAATACTAAACCCTTACCTCCAAAACCGGAAACACTAGCCCCCTCATCCCAAAAAAACCACAAACCCTGACCCTAAAATAACCCTAAACCATCATCCCCTGAAAATCATGAACTATCATTCCCAAAAGAACACTCAAACCTCAGAACCAAATAACCATAAACTATCATCCCTAAATTTTAGTAGACCTTCATGTTTATTAAACCCTAGAACCTATGCCCCGTAAATCCTCGAACCCTTGTCCCTAAAAAACACTAAACCCTTTGGCTCAGAAAACCATGAACCCTAACCCCTAAAATCACCATAACCCTAAAACCAAAAACCCCCATAACCCTTAGTCAAAAAATCCCCTCATCCCTCATCCTAAAAAACCATGAATACTCACCCCAAAAAACCCCCTCAAACCTAATCCCTAGAAAACCATAAAACCTGATACGCCCAAAACCAATCATCCCTCAACCCTGAACCCCCAAAAACCCAGAAACCTCATCCACAAATAAACATATACCCTCCAACACAAAAATCCATGAAATGTTAAAAGTGAAAAAACCCTCAATACCTCAGCACATAATGTTTTAAACCATCCAAACAATAAATCCTTGAACCATCATCCCTAAAAACCTGTGAACCCTTAGCCCTAGAAACCACAGAATACGCTTCTCCAGAATCACCTTAATCATAATAACGAAAAACATATCATCCCTCATCCAAAAAACTCATACACACTTAGCCTCAAACCCCTAAACTCTCATCACAAAACCTCTAATAACCCATTGCCCATAAATGATAAAACTTCTTCCCAAATAAAGCCATTGACGAATAGTCCAAAAAATCCTTTATCTACACCCTCATATAACCCCAAACCATCAACATAAAAATCTGTCAACCCTTATCCAAAAAAAAAACAAAAAACCTACAGCCCAAAAAAACAATAATCCCTTATCCCCATCAAAACCTAAAAAAATCACCGCCATAGAACCTTAATCTGCCAACCATAGAAATTCCTAAACTCCCATCCCTAATAAACCCTGATGATTATCCCCTAAAACATTTACACCCTCATCCCCCAAAAAATCTGAAACCGTCAACCCAAAAAACCATTAAAATGTCATCCCAAAAGAACCATAAACCCTCAACCCCATAAAACTATAAAACCTCGTTCCTATTAAACCATAAACCCTCATCCCCAAATAGCCTAAACCATAAACACCCCAAAACCGAAAGCCCTCATCCATAAAAAAATATTCACCTTCAACCTAAAAAACCCTTGATCCTTTTCCAAAAAATACATAAACCCTAAGATCCCCAAAACACAAAACACTCCACCCAAAACCCCTGATCTCTCTGCCAAAAGTCCACAATCCTCCACCATAATAATATTAAACCCTGACAACTAAAAATTACAAAACCCTTGTCCCACAACAACACTAAACCATATCCCCAAAAGACCTCAAACCGTCATCCACAAAAACTGTAATTCCAAATCTGTAAAACTCCCCAATCAGTATGACCCAAAAAATCATATACCCTATGGCCAAAAAACCCTAACCCTAGAGGTCCAACAAACCCTATACCACCATCCTCAATGATACTCAACCCACATCCTGATTAACCCATAAATCCTCATCCCTAATAAATGAAAAACCATCGTAATATAAAACCACACCCACCTCCCCCCAAACCCAAAACACTCATCCCAAAAAATAATACTAATCACTCTATCCCAAATAACCATAAAACCTCCACCCCATGAAATACCAAATACAACATCCCAAAATACACTAACCCCACATCCCCAAAACACCAAAAACCCTCATCCAAAAAAACCATAAACTGTCATCCCCAAATTCTGAAAAACCCCCCAGCCTTAAAAAACCCTAAATCTGCATCCCCAATAACCCCTAAGCCTTTACACCAAAAATCACCACACCCTACAGAAAAAAATCCCCAAACTCTTACAACCACTAAAAACTCAAACCAAATCCCATGAAAAAGCTAAACAGTTAGACCTCAAAAACCATAAACCCTAAGACACAAAAACCCCAAACACTCTTCCCCAAAGAATCATAACCACTCAACCTAACTGAACAACAATCTTTGAGTCCAAAACCCCAAAACCGATATAAAAAAATCAGAACCACAGTCCCCCAAAATCACTACCATAAACAAATATAAACCCTTATCCCTTAAAACCCCTATGTCATACGCCACAAAAATAACTAAATCCTCATCCAAAAAAACAATACACCCTTAGTCCAAAAATCCTAAAGCCACATCAACAAGAAACCAAAAACCATCATCCCTAAAAACTCAAATCTCCTCACCCACAAAATCCACTATATAATCACCCCTTAAAAATCCTATGCCCTAAAAAATAAAAAACACGAGTCCTAAAAAACCCTAAACAATCATCACAAAAAAACCCTAAATATTTATCCCCAAAATCCCATATAGACCCAGAACAAAAACCCCAAAAACCCTCATCCCCAAATAACAAAAAAACACCATCCCAATAAATCCTAAACACATATCCTAAGAAAACTTAAATCATTCATCTTTGTAAAACTAACAATCATTCTCCACAAAAAAACCACAAACCCTCATCACCAAATACCCCTAATGCTCATCCACGAAACTAAATGACACTCAACCCCAAAACCCTTAGTTCCAAAAAATGATGAAACCCACATCCCCAAATTTACACTAGATCCTAATCTATAAAATCCATTAAATCCTAATTCAATAAAAAATATAAACACTCATCACAAAAAACCCAATCCCCCATCCCCAAAAAACTGTAAACCATCATCCCCAAAAACACGTAAACCCTCAGCCTGAAGAAATCTAAACCATCAGGCATACTAATCCTTAAACCCACATCCCAAAAATATCAAAAACACTCTTCCCTATGAAACCTACACCATTATCCCTAGAAAACCCTAAACCTTCATACCTAATAATGATAAACACTATGCTCCAAAAAAACAAAATCCATCATCCAAAAAAACCCGATACCCATTGAACCAAAGAGCCATAATCCATATGTCCTAAAATACCAGAAACCCTTATACCCCCAAAACCCAAAACCATCTCCCCTAAAAACTCATAACCCTCGATCCCAATAAAGTCTAGGAACCATCATCCACCAAAACCCTAATACCCTCAACCACAAAAGGCTATAAACCCCCATTCCCAAAAAACATGATACCATCATACCAAAAAAAGGTAAATCCTTCCACTCAAAAAACACTAAACCATTATCCCAAAAAGACCCTCATCCCAAAAAAACCCCAATCCATTATCCCTAAAAACCCATAAAACTTTATCGATAAAGAAACCCAAATCCTCATCCCAAAAAAACTCTGAACCCCCAACCCCAAAAACCCCTATACCCAAAACCCCCAAAGACACAAAATCCTCAAATAAGAACCCCAAACCCCAAACCCCATACCCCATAGAAACCTACTCCCTCAACAAAAAAATACCCATACATAACACCCTCAACCCAGAAAAACGTAAAACCTCATCCCGCCCAACCTAATAAAACCCTATACCCCATCCCCGAAATACTATAATCACCCAGCCCCAAAAAACCCTAAACCCCCAATCCCTAGAATCACTATACCCTTATCCTAAAAAACCCTAAATCCTAATCCCAGAAATAAACCTAAACCATTGGCCCGAAAAACTCCATACCATTAGCACCAATAGACCTTAAACCCTAATCCCTAAATACTCTAAATGCTCATCCCCAAAAATAGCAATCCCTCATCCCCAATAAATATAAAAGATCATACGAAAAAAACCCAAACAGTAATCCCCAAAACCCCAAACCCTAATCCCCAAAAAACTCTAAACCAACTTCACTAGAAAACCATAAACCCTCATCCCCAAAAAATGATAAAAACACATCCATAAAAAACCCAAAACACACAACCCTAATAAAATTAAATCATTCATCCTCAAAAAACCTGAATCCCTCATCCTAAAAAACCCTTAACCCACCATCCCCAAAAATCCCCTAAACCATCATCCCAAAAAACCGTAATATCATATCCCCAAAATACATTAAAAAATAATCCCACAATAAACCCAAAACCTCAACACTAAAAAACCCAAATAGATAGACCCAAAAATCACAAAAACCTCATCCTAAAAAACCAAAACCCCCACCCCAAAAAATCCCCAAGTCCTCACACAGAAAAAATCCAAAACCCCTTAACCACAAAACATTGTAAACCCTCAACCACAAACAACCATAGTCCTCATACGCTAAAAACCTAAAACCCTTGGACCTAAAAAACCAATAACCCAAAACCACTGAAAATATTAATCTCTCAACCCCCAAAAAATCATAAAACATAATCCCAAGAAAACCACAATCACTCATCCCCAAAAAACCCAAAACCCTCATTTGAAAAAAAATCTTAAACCCTCATCTGCATAAATCATTAAAACTTCATCCCCAAACAACCCAAAAAACAAGCGTCCAAAATACGCAAAACCCACAACAACAAAACCCAAACCCCATTAGTCCAAAATAAATATTTATACTCTCAGACCCAAGAAACCCTTAACCCTCAACCCCAATAATCCAAAACCCTCATCCCCAAAAACCCAAAACCCTCATCACCAAAATACCTGGATCCCTTTATCACCAAAAACCAATAATCCCTCCAACCCAAAAAACCTAAACCCTCTTCCCCAAAAACCACAGATCCTTAGTCTCCAAAACCCAATATCCCCTTCCCTAAAAATTATGAATCCCTCATCACAGTGCCAAAAAATTAAAAACATTCATCCTCAAAATCGAAAAAACCCCCATACCTGAAAAATGAAAAATTGTTAGAAACAAACAACCCTGAACCATCCACCCCTAAAATTACCAATATCCCAACAACCAAAAACCCAAACTCATATCCCTAAAAAATCCAAACCATCATTCCCCCAAAAAGCCTAATCCATCACCCCATAAAAATATAAAAACTCATCAAAAATTATAAAAACAAAAACCCCAAGAACTAAATAACTAGAAGCCCGCATTCCCAAAAAACCCAAACCCTCATCACCAAATGACCATAAAAAATTAATCACTAAAAAAACCAAAGAACTGAGCCCCAAAAAACCCAAATCCTTTGCCTTATAAAACCACAAACCCCTCACCCCAAACATCCTCAAATACTCACCCCAAAATCCATAACATATAGTAGCGAAAAACCCAAAAAAACATTCCCAAAATTCCCCCAAACCCTTATCAAAAAATAAAAACCAATCCCATACCCCTGAAAAAACTCAAACCCTCTACCCCAGTCACGTTAAACCATCAAACCCAAAAAACCCAAAACCCTTAACGTGAAAAACCCCAAACCCTAAAACCCAAAAAAAACAAAATAATCATCCATAAAAAATAAAATAACCCTTATCCCCAAAAACAAAAAATCGTCATCCCAAATGACCTGAAACCCTCAACCTTGAAGAACCCAAAACCATCTTCCCCAAAAACCGTAAACACTAAGCCCCATGAATCCTGAATCTCTCATCACCAATAAACCATATACCCTCACCCATAGGAACCATTAGGAACCCAAACCCAACATACCTCAAACCCTCAAGCAAATAAATCTCCAAACCCTTCTCTAAAAGGTGATCTAATTCCCACGGCCCAAAAAAAACCTAAACCGTCACTCCTAAGAAAACCATAAAACATGAATCCCAAAAAACCCTAAAATATATTTTCTAAAAAACATTTAACCCTCATCCTAGAAAATGACAAACTTTCATCCCTGAAAAACAATAAATCCATATCACAATAAAAATATAAACCATTAACCCAAATAACCCTAAACCCACAAATACAAAGAAACCCTAAACCCCAATCCCCAAAAATCACTATACGGTCACTCCCAAAAAATCCATAAACCCAAAGCCCAAAACACCCCTAAATATTTATCCCCAAATACCATAAACCCTCATCCCTGAAAACTATAAACCAACTAACCAAAAAATCCCAAACCATATTCCCCAAAAAAACTAAACCCTCATCCATGACAAACCATAAACCATCATCCCCAAAAAACAATACACACTTAGCCTAAAAAATTTGATAACCCAAATTCCCTAAAAAACCAAACTCGTAGTAAAAAAGAACACCAACCCCAACCCCACCCCTAATAATCCAAAAAATTCAACCCTAGAAAAACCACAAACCCCAAGCGTCATTCAAAGAAAATATGAAACCCTCACCCATAAAAAACCCCAAACCCTCATCCTCATAAAACACCGAACAAATAGCCCTAAAAAATATCACACACTAATCCCCCCAAAACCATACACACCCTATGTCCCGAAAACCGCCCAAACCATAGAGAAAAACACCACAAAATATTATCCCCCATAAAACAAAAAACACTCAACCCCAAAAAACCTCAAACCCTCACCCCAAAAAACCCCAAACACTCAGTCACAAAGGACCTGAAACCCACGTCCTCCCAAAACCCCAACCCTCATCCTGAGAAATCCCCTAACCCTCATACCCAAAAAACGACAAAGACTCCTACATAAAAAACATAAACCATCAACCCCAGAAAACACTAATCCCATATCCCCAAAAAACTCAAAGTAATATCCCAAAAATACCTAATCCCACTACCCAAAAAACCCAAAAAAATTCCCTGAAGAACTCTAAAACCTAAATCCCAAAAAACCGTAAACCATCATCACAAAAAACACAAAACCATCATCCCAAAAATTCTTATAATGAAAACCCCCCAAAACCCTTGAACAATCAACCGAAAAAAGGAAAAAACAACTATCCCAGAAAAACCCTAATCCCTCATCCCCAAATAACACTAATCCCCTAGTCCCAAAAAACGATAAACCATCTTCCCCATAAATCTCTAAAACCTCAGCCCTCAAAAAGCATGAAACCATCAACTCTAAAAACCCTATACACCAAGAATAAAAGAATATGAAACCCTCATCCCACAAAAACACATTCCCCTTAGCCCCAAAAAACTCAAACCATATTCCATAAAAACCACTAAGCCCTTAGCCTCAGAAAACTCATAACCATTGAACCCAAATACCCCGAACTCTAAACCCCCAAAAACATAACCATCATAACCAATAAACCATAAATATTTAGTATCAAATCCCCTAACCCCTCATATGGTAAAAATTATAATTCAAAAAACCTGATAAAACTCAAAACAATTATCCTGAAAAAACCCAAAACCCTTTTCCCCATGAAACCCTATACCAAAATCCCAAACCCCCTCCAAACCACTAGCTCTAAATACCAATTATCCCTAAGACCCAAATAACAAAAAATCCTTATCCTAGATAAACCCATACCCGCATCATCAAGAACACTAAAAATATTTCCCCAAAAAACCAAAAACCCTCACCCAAAAAACCCAAACTCTTTGGCGAAAAAATTCCACAATGACTAATCCTAAAAAAATTGTAAATTTATGTACCGAAAATTAAATAAACGTCATCCCTAAAGAACCATAAACCATTGGCCTAAAAAATAACCAATCACTCTTCCCTAGAAAACCCCAAACCATTGGCACCAAAAAAATACTAAAACCCCACTACCAAAAAAGTCAAACCCTCCACCCATGATACACGAAACCATCATCCCCAAAAAACTGCAAACAATCATCCCAAAAAACCCTAAAATCACATATCCCCAAATGATCATAATCCTTCATCCCAGAAAACACCAAAACCCCAACCTCAAAAAACCAAAACCCCACACCATAAAAAACCCTAAACCCCATCATAAAAAAATTTAATCCCTCAGACCCAAAAAATGTTTAAACATTTTTCTGAAAAGAACCACAAACCCTTGGCACAAAATAACCAAAAACCCATTCCCATAAAACCCCCAAACAATCACCCTCAAAAAATTACAAACCCTTATCGAAAAAAATACCAATCCCTCTACCCAAAATACCCCAAACACACAACCCGAAAAAACCACAAACCCAAAAAACCAAAAAACCCTTAATCCTCTACACCAAATTTCCCCAATCTCTCAATCATAGAAAACTACCATCCCATAGCCCCTAAAAAACAAAAACCCATATCCCCAAATAACCTCAAACTTTCATCCCTAAAAAACACAAAACCTCAACCCCAAATAACCCTGTACACTCATCCGAAAAACCCAAAAACCTAGCCTCAAAAAATCCCAAACACTCAGCCCCATAAACCATGAAACCCTATTCCCAAAAAAACATATAATCCTCGGCCCCAAAAAACTACAAACAATGTACCCAAAAATGCCCAATTTGTCAACCATAATACCTCCAAAAAATAATCCCAAGAAAACCCTTAATATTTATCCAAAAAAACAAATCCCTTATCCCTAAAAAACCCCAGACCCTTATCCCTAGGAAACCCCAAACCCTCATACCTAGTAAACCAAAAACACAGAACCCCAAACACACCAAACCATCATCCCAAAATAAACCCCCAATCCCTCACCCAGATATAACTCCAAACACCTATCCAAAAATATCCCTAAACCATCACCACCCAAAACCCTAAATTGTTGACCCCAAAAAATGTTAAATCCTCTTCCACCAAAAAATGAAAACCCCCAACCCCAAAAAACCCTAAACCCTCAGCCAAAAAATATAGAACCTCATCCTCAAAAAACCATAAACACATTGGATGAAAAAACTATAAACCATAATCCCTACAAAATCATAAACCCTCACTCCCAATACACCTTAAATCCTTTACCGCAATAATAGTAAACCCTCATCAGAAAAAATCCCTAAATAGTAGTCCATAAAACCCCTAAAAGAAATTCACTGAAAACCAGTATACCTTAATGCTTAAATAATTATAAACCATCATCCCCGAAAAACCATAATCCCTCAAACCAAAAAAACCATAAACACTAATCCCAAAAAACAATATACTCTTATCCCTAATAAATTAAAACCCATAGCCCTGAAAAAATTCCAAACCATTAGCCCAAAAAATGGGAAACCCTCAACCCTAAAAACCATAGAACCTCGACCCAAAAAACTCCAACTATTCATTCCATATAATCCCCACAACATAAACCACAAAAAACTAGAAAACAAGAATTAATAATACAAAAACCTCATCCCCATATCCCCATTCCCTCATTCACAAAATATCCAATACCCTCTCCCCCATAAAACCACAAACCCCCATCCCCAAAAAACCCAAAACCCTCATCCAAAAAACATTCCATACCTTCAGCCCCAAAAAAACCCGAACCTATCCCCCATAAAACTCAAAACCCTCATCACAAAAAAAGCCACACCATCAGCACCAAAATACCCCAAACAATCATCCCTAAAAATATCCAAACCCTCAGTTCCAAAAATCTCGTAACACACATACCCAAAAAAAATCACATTCCCAGAATAAAAAAAAACATCACCCTAAAATGGAAATAAATCCTCATCCCTAGAAAAACCTAAAACTGTAGCCCCAAAATCCCTAAACCATCTTCTTTAAAAATCAATAAAAACTCATCTGTAAAGAACCCTAATTACTCATCCACAAACAACAGAAAAACAAAACTTCAATAAAACTACAAATATCACATAAAAAATCATCAAATGATCACCACCAAAAAAAACTAGACTTACACTACTCAAAAAACCCCAAATCCCATAGTGGAAAAACCATAATTCTTCATCCCTCAAAATGATAAAAACTCAATGCCAAAAAACCATAAACAATCATCACAAAAACCCTATTACCCCATCCCCAAAAATCCATAAACCCTTTTCCAATAAAAACCAAAAACCCATAGCCCCATAAAACCCCAAATACACACCACAAAGAACATGAAACCAACAGATCTAAAAACTGAAAACCCTCATCCCATAGAAACCATAAACAGTCACCCAAAAAAACGGAACACAGTAATCCCCCAAATCTCATAAACCCATGCTCCTAAAAAACCCTAAACCATCATCCCTAAAAAATGATAAACCCTCCACCACAAAAAACCTAAAAACTCAGCCCCAAAAAACATTAATCATGTAGGCCAAAAAATATCTAAACCCTCATCCTAAAAAAAATAAACTCTTCGTCCAAAAATTCTCTAAATTCCCAGCCCCCCAAAAACCCATTTCACTTTTCACCAAAAAAAACCTAAACCCTTATTTCATTAAAACACTGAAACATCATCCCTCAAAACCCCCAAACCCTTAGTAGAACATTATATCAATCATTCAACCCTAAAAAATACCAATACCCCAAACCTTGAAAAACCAAACACAAATCCTAAAAAACCGGAATTCCTCTGCTAAAAAACCCCCACAACCTAAAAACTCAAACAAAAATAACCCAAAACCCTTAGTTCCAAATCCCTTAAAATCAAACTTAAAAACTAATTAAAACACATCCGAAAAATAACTCATACCATTATCCACAATGAAACACAACCACTCAAAACCATATAAAGCCAAACCCTTATCCCCCCAAAACAACAAAACATCTTCTTCAAGAACCCCAAAATTCATCCAAAAATATTGTAAACCCCTCAACCAAAAAATACTGAAAACCCTTTTCCCTAGAAATCATCAATCCTACGTCCCAAAAAACCACAAATCCCAATCCCTATGATAACCTATAACCTCAGCACCAAAAAAACCATAAACTATACATCCTAAAAAACCATAAATCCTAATCTATAAAAAACCCTAATCCACTAGACCCAAACCTAAAAACCCTTACCCCAAAAAACCATAATCACTCACCCCAATAAAATTTAAAACCCTCTTCCCAAAGAAAAACATAAACTAATTTCCCCAAAAATACTTAAACCCTATTCACCACAAAACCATAATATCTCAACTCTATAAACACCCAAACACAATACCCCCAACAAACTAAAACCATGATCCCCCAAAAATGAGAAATCCTAAGCCCCAAAAAACCCAAAATACTTTTTCCCAAAACAACCCTAAAATCACATCCCTAAAGTCATATATCCTCATCACTAGAAAAATAAAAATACATTTCTACAAAAAAAACATAAACCCTAAACCATCTAAACTAAAAACAATAAAACCACATCCCCAACAATCTCTTCCCCAAAAAACCCGAATCATGTTTCCCTAAACACCCTTATCCCATATCCCAAAAGAACCCTGTTCCCTATGCCCCAAAAAACCTAAACCCTAAACCCCAAAAAGCATCATGGACATAGCATAAAAAAAATCCCTCATGACCAAAAAACCATAATTCTTCATCCCCGAAAAAACACTATACCCCCATCTCCAAAAAACCCAAAACCATCTACCCACCAAATATCCTAAACACTCATCCCAATAAACCCTTAATCCATTGCGCCAAAAAACCATAATACCATAGCCCTATAATACCGTAAATCATTATATACAAAAAACCTGAAACCCTCTACCTTAAAATTCCCAAAAAACCTCAGCCCTAAAAAATGTAAACCCTCAATCCGCCTAATTATGAAACCCTCATCCCCAAAAATAACTAAAAAACATCAACCCCAAATATCTCTAAACCATCAGCCACAAAAACCTAACCAATGAACTACCAAAATCCCAATGTGGTCTTCAAAAAAACCAATAATCCCACTTCACAAAAAACCAAAAAAAAATTAGCAAAAGAAAACCCAAAACCCATAGCCACAAAAAATCCAAAACCCAAAACCCCTAAAATATTGGAAACCCTCAGTACCAAAAAACCAAAAACTGTTATCCCCAAAAAATGAAAAACCAAAACAAACCTCAATCCCTCATCCCAAAAAAACCCTAATCCCTCTATCCCCAAAACCATAAATCCCTTATACCAAAATTTCCCTAAATCCTCAGCCCCAAGAAGACCCAAACCCTCCTTCGCAAAAAAATTCATAAACCACGATACAAAAAAAACTAAACACTTAACACCAAATAACTCAAACCACAACCCCAAAAAAATCATTGTCCATTATCCGTAAAAACCCATCTATCCACAACACTAAAATAACCTAAACCCTTTTCCACATAAAAACCTAAACACTCATCTTAAAAAATAACCCAAACCCTTATCCCCAGAAGCCCTAAACCCCCATACAAAAATACCAAAACTCGAAACCCCAAAAAAACCCTAAAACCTCATCCCTAGAAATAACTAAACACTCATACCAGAAATATCATAATCACTCTACCCAAAAAAATATTTAAACCATCATCCCTAAAAACATTAGGCACACAGCCAAAAAACTAAACCCTCTTCCACAAAAATCCTTAAACCCTCATCCCTTAATATCCCTAAAATCTCAACACATAAATAACCTAAACACTCATCCCAAAAAAACCCTAAAATCACAACCCCAGAAAACCCTAAAATCGTATTCACAAAAAACCAAAACCCTCAGCCCAAACAAATCCGAAAATATTAGCCATAAAAAATCCAAAATTCTCATCCTAAAATAATAAAACCCTCATCCCCAAAAAACATGAAGCACTCAGAACTAAATGAACCTAAATCAAAAAATCCCAAAACCCAAAAACCATCAACCACAAAAGAAACACAAAAAAATCACCCCTATAAAACTGTAAACCTTATACCCTAAAATACCTAAACCCACAGTCCCAAAAAACCGTAAAAAATCTTCCCAAACAATATACTGGAATCACCAAAATATTCTAAAACATTAACAACCAAAATACAGACACCCTCATCCCCAATTTAAGCTCATCCCTCTACCCAAAAAAACCAAAAAACACTCTACCCCAAAAGACACAAACCATGTGCCCCAAAAACACGACTCACTCATTCAGAAAAACCCTATGCGTTCTACCACAAATTATAGACAAATCATTCCCAAAAAATATTAATCCATATGTTCCAAAAACCATGAAACCCTCATCCCTAAAAAACTCTAAACCCTCATCCCCCAAAAAATAAAAATCCACATACTCTAAAAATCCTAAACCATTATACCTAAAAAACCCTAAACCCACATCCAAGAAAATAAAAAACCATATTCCCCAACATACATATACCCTTAGCACAAAAATTATCAAATCCCTCTTCCCCAAAATACCCCATAGCCACTGCCCCAAAGCAACCCAAACCCTCAGGCCCAAAAAACTCGAAACACTTAGCCCAGAAAGCCTCCAAACTGAAACCCAAAAAACCCACAACGTTAATACCCAAAAATCTCCATCCCTCCGCCATAAAATACCCCAATTTGTTTTCCCAAAAAAATTCCAAAACCTCACTATTTATAATGAAAAATCATCATCTAAGAAAACCCCAAACCCTCATCCCTAAAAAACCCAATTCTCATCCCCAAAATACCCCAAAACCATAGCCTCAAAATACAACAAGCACATAGCCATATTATTTTCCAAACCCTCTACCCCAAAAAATAAAAAACTGTGGCCCCAAAAATCCCCTAACCCTCATACCCAAAAAAATCCCAATCCATCATCCATCAAAAAGAGAAACCCTCTTCCCAAAAAACACTAATCCCTCTTCCCCAAACAACCCTAAACCCAGAGCACCAAATATCTCTAACCCATGTGCCCAAATAAATTGTAAACACCCATAAATATAAAGCACTAATCCCTTAGACCCAAAATAACCCTATACCACCATACCTAGAAAACCAGATACCCTTAGCACCAGGAAACCTGAAAATCACATCCTACAAAACCAAAACCCCTCTACCTCAATAATCCTGAATCCCTGAACCACAAAATACCCTATACCATAATCCCCAAAGTCCCTAAACCATCATCCCCAAAAAACCCTAAAACCTCAACCCAAAATAACACCAAAAACTCTTTCCGAAAAAACATGATAACCTCAGCCTAAAAAACTCTAACCCTCAACCCAAAAAAAAAACAGAAACCGACATCCCCAAAAAAAAGTACACCATCATCCCCCAAAAATTTATAACACTCACCCCCAATTAACCTAAAACCATCTACCCCAAAAATCCACATAACCTACGACCCCAACACACAAAACCCTCAGCACCAAAAATCTATAGTCCTTAATTTCAATAAAAAAGTAACCCATATTCCTAAGAAACCCTAAAGCCTTTGCACCCATAAAACCAAAAACTAGGATCCAAAAAACCTAAAACACGAATCCCCAAAATAAAAAAATACATATACACTAAAAACCCCAAATCTTCATAGAAAAACCCCCAAAACCACAACCCCAAAAAACTCAACAAAATTCATCCCCAAAAAAACCCAATCCCTCAACCCCAAAAAATTCCAAACCAACATCCCTAGAAAATCCCCAAACCCTCATCCAAGAAATAACCCAATACCAAACCCCAAAAAACCCAAAACCTAAACCAGAAAATAACCAAAACCCTCAACAACAAAAAACCCCAAAAGCTCATCCATAGCAAAACTGAAGCCCTCATCCACGAAACCGCTAACCGTCATCCCATGAAACCACCAAATCCACATCCATAAAATACCCAAAACATTCATCCCAAAAATCCCTAAACCCTCTCCACCGAAAAATCCTATACCATTATCCCAAAATATACCTAAAACGGGAACTACAAATAAATAAAAACTACCAACACAAAAATACATTAAACCCTCTACCACAAAAAACCCTAATCCCTCATCCTCATAAGACTATATACCATATAAAGAAAAAACCAAAACCCTCATCACAAAGAAACCCTCTACGCCCAAAAATTAAAAAAAAACACTCATCCCCAACACACCATAAACACATAGTCCACAAAACCCCAAAACCTCACCCCAAAAAAACCAAAAACCCTCACCCTAAAGAACCATAAATTCTCATCCATAAAAAAAATATACCCACAGCCACCTAAAACCAAAAAACCTTATCGAAAAAAAAATCTAATCCCTTAGCAATACAAAATACTAATATCCCTCAACCTAAAAAATCATAAACCCCATCCCAAAACAACCCAAAAACCTTATACCCCAAAACCCTAATCCCTCATCTCAAAAAAAAAATAATAAACCCTCATTCCATGAAACTCAAATACCAAATCCCTAAAAAAATAATCAATAATTATTAGATATTCCAAAACCCACATTAAAAAAAAACCCCATACCTTTATCCCACATATCCATATATCGACAACACCAAAATCCCTAAAACCATAGCCCCAAATATCCCTAAACCCTCTACCTAGAAAACCATAAACCTATATCCCCAAAAACACATAAATTTGAACCCCAAAAATTCCTAAACTATTACCAAAAAAAATATAAACCCTTATCTCCCTAGAACACCCAACCCCCATACTCTAATACAATGTAGACCCTCAAACAACCAAAATAGTAAACCCTTAGTGCCAAAATACACTAAACATTCATAAAAAAGCCTTAATCACTCGTCCCAAAATTCCCAAAACCCTCACCCAAAAAACCATAATCCCTCATCCCCAACAAAATAGAAAACATCATCCAAAAAAATTACCCAACGGCCAAAAAAATTCTTAAACCCTAAACAACCAAAAAATAAAAACAACTCACCCCCAAAAACCCTAAACCCACCTCCACAAAATCCCTTACTCTCCATCCCATTTAAAACAAAATCCCCTAGCCCCAAAAAATACTACTACTCTCAGAACCATACATCCAAAAACCCTCATCTGTAAAATAACCTCAACCATTATCCCCATACTACATGAAACCTATAGCATCAAAAAACTCTAATCCCTTAGCTACAAAAAAACCAAAAATATTCACATAAAAACACTGAATCCCTCATCCCAAAATACCCTAATCCCTCAGACCTAAAAAAATTATACCCTATTTAAAAAATCCATGAAGCCTCTTCCCAAAAAACCATAAATCATTGAGCCCAAAAAACCCTAAAACGTCAGCTATTAAAACAATAAAACCCTCACCCTCAAAAAAATATTGAATCCTCTACCCTAAAAACCCCAAACCCTCATCCCCAAAATATCCCAAACCCTCACCCACAAAAATATAGAAGCCCTCATCCTATAAAACACCAAACATTCAACCCTCAAAATCAAGAATCCCTCAACTTGAAAAAACATAAACCATCCTCCCTAAAAACCATAAACCCTTAGTCCCAAAAAAATTAAAACCCTAAGACACAAATTTCCCTAAATCCTATGTGAAAAAAACCCAAATCCTTTACCACAAAAATCCCTAAACACTTACAAGAAAATAACTATAAACCCTCATCCCCATAAAAACCCTAAACCCTTAGCCCTAATAAACACTAAACCCTCTGCCTAAAAATCTAACAAATCGTCCCCCCAAAACCCTATATCCTCATTCAAAAAAAAACATTAAACCATCATCCCTAAAAATTACATAATCCTTACTCCCAAAAAAACATAAACCCACATCCCCAAAATCCACTCAAACCTCATCCCACACAAAAATCTAGACCATCATCCCTAAATAATGATAAACCATTAACACATAAAAACCTCTGAACTCTCAGCCCTAGAAAACCCTAAATTCCTAGCCCCGAAAAATCCCAAACACTTATCCCTATAAAACGAAAAATCCAAAAACCACAAATCCCTAACACCTTAGCTCAAAAAAATGAAAATACATTTTTCAAAATAAAATCCCAAACCCTCATCCCCAAAAAATCCAAAAAAATCATTGTACCAATAAAGACATAAACCATACCTCCCAAGAAAACATGAAAATATTATACCGAAAAAATATGAAACCTCCATCCCCAAAAAATGTTTAATTCAATGTCATAACTTCCCTAAACCCATATCCCCAAAAACTGTAAACCCTCTTACTAAAAAATATATACACCCTCTGCCCCACAAAACATATACACTTAGGACAATAAATGCACTAAACCCTTATCACAAAACACACCAAAACCTCAACCCCAAAAAACATGAAACCCCCATCCCCATTAAATAACACACCCTCATCGTTGAAAATCCCCAAACCCTTATCCCCCAAAACACTCAAACCCTCATCCCAAAAAAACCCATTCCCATAGCCCCAAAAACGTGAATCCCTCAGCATAAAAACCCAAAAACCTCATCCACAAAAAACCATATACAATAAGACAAAAAAACCCAAAAAACATAGAAAAAATAATAATAAACCCTCATGAAAAAAATAATTAACCCTCAGACGCATTAAACCCTAATCCCCCATCGCAAAACGCCATAAATCCCCAGCCCCAAAAAACCCTAAACCATCATCCCCATATATTCTTAAACCCTCAACCACAATAAACTCTAAACCCTTAGCCTAAATTAACTCTAAACCATCATCCCAATACGTCCATAAACCATCATCCCCAAAAAACTCTTAACCCTAATCCAAAAAAATCCCTAAAAAATTACCCACCAAAACCCCAAAAGCCTAAGTTCAAAATATATTTAACCTTCAGTGAAAAAACACCATATATTCATCCCCAAAGAACATCAAGAATCACCCCCAAAAAACCTAAATAATTTTCACCATAAAACCAAATCCCCAAATCCCCAAAAATAGTAATCCATAATCCCCAGAAAACCCAAACATTCATCTCGAATAATTCCAAAACCTGCAGTTTTAAAAACCCCCAAACACATTGTCCTGAAAACACCAACACACTCGACCTTGAAAAACATAAATCCTTAGCCCTGAAAAATCCAAATCCCCTCTCCACATAAAATATATAAGCCTTAGCCCCCAAAACCCTAAAACCACTCCCAAAAAAACCCTATACCCTCATACCAAAAAACTGAAATCCAAGATTACCAAAAAACCATAATCCCAAAACACAAAAAAGTCAAAAACCCATAGCCATAATAATCCATAAACAATTGATCCCAAAAAACCCAAAACCAACATCTGTAAATACCCCAAATCCATAATCCAAAAAACCCACAAATCCTCAAACCAAAATACCCCATATTCGAAACCCCCATAAAAGAAACCCTTATCCCTAAAAATATCAAACCATAATCCAAAAAAAAACACTTAGCCGACATCCCCAAAAAAACCTAATCCCTAAGAACCAATAAATCCTAAACCCTCGGTACCCAAATACCATATGCATGCAACCCCAAAATAATCCTATGTCCCTAGACCCAAAAAACCATAAACAATCAGCCCCAAAAAACCGTATACACACTAGAACAATAAACACCAACCCCTCAACCCTAAAAACACTAATCCCTTTAACCCAAATGCCCTAAACCATCAGCCCCAAAAATCCCGAGACCTTCTTCCCCATAAAACCCTAAAAACTAATCCCTAAAAAACCATAAACCATTATCACCAAAATAAACACTAAACCCCAAGACATATAAATACTATACACTCATCCCCCAAAAACCCTATATTATTATTCCAAAAAAAACCCTAAACCCACATCTGAAAAAACCATTAACCGTCATCCCCGAAAACCCCAAACCCCTCATACCCAAAAAAACCAATAATCCTTTTCCACTGAAAATCCTATAAACTCATCCCCCCATAAAAACCATAATCTTATATAACAATAATTATAAAAACCTGAGCACAAAAAAACATTAAACCATTATCCCCAAAAAACCCATAATCCATCAGTACAAAAAAAACAATACACCCTCATACCTAGATTAACAAAAAAACCTCAACCCTAAAAAACCATAAATCCTAACCCCCACAAACCCAAAACTCTATCCCCAAAAAACCTAATCCATAATACCTAAAAAAACATAAAACATTAACCCAAAAAACCATAAACCTTAATCCCCTAAAAAATAAAATCCTTGATCGCCCGAAAAACCCTATACCATGATCCCTAAAAAAACATAAACCCTATGCATTAAGAAAACATAATCCCTCATCATAAAAAAATAATAAACCCTCATCCCCCCAAAAAATCCAAAACCATCGTCCCTAAAATATGATACCGTCATAGCCTAAGAAACCCCTAAACCATAGTCCCCCCCTCAAATAGCAAATATGTACACCCTAAAATCCTTGAACCCACATCCACAAAAAATCCAAATCCAAATTACCCAAAAAATACTAACCCTCATGCCCAAAAAACCCTAAACCCTTATCAATTAAAAATCATAAATGGTCAACCCTAAAAAAAACCATGAACCCATAACCCCACAAAACCCTAACGTTGCATCGACCCAAAACCAGAAACCCTCAACAACAAAAAACCTTAAATATTCAGCACCAAAATACCCTAAACCCACTTCTCAGAAAAAACCTAATCCCACATTCCCAAAAAACCCTAAAACATCTACCATAAAAACCAATAATCCCTTCTAAACAAAAAACTCCTAGTCATCAGCACCAAAAAATAATCCCCCGACAAAAGAATCCTTAAAACCTCAATCCCAAAAAACCCAAAAACCTATGTCCAAAAAACCCAAACCCAGTGTAAAAAGTAGAAAAAAAGCATCAGTCATAAATAAAAAACATTCGTAGAAAACTCCTCATCCATAAAAAACAAAAATCCTAAGACCTCATCCCAAAAAAAACTTTAAAACCCTCATCGACAATAAACCCCAATACCCAAACCAAAAAAACACCATAAACTCCTAGCCTAAAATCCCCAAAACCGTTAGCCCCTTGAAACCGGAGACCCTCAACCCAAAAAACCACTAAACCCTCATCCCAATAAATCCCTAACACCTTATCCCAATGCAAACCTCATCCATCATCACTATGAATGGATTAACCCTCATAACTAATAATACATAACCACTCATCCCAATCAAAACAAAAACCCCCATCCCTAAGAAACCCTAAACTCTTAACCCCAATAATCCCATAACCCATATCTCTAGGAAAACCTAAACAATAGACCCCATGAAACCCTTAAACATAATCCCCAATAAACTCTAGAACCACGTCCATAAGAAACACTAAACCCTAATCCCCATGAGACAGAAAACACGTATCACCATGAAGCTATAATTCCTCATACCCATGTATCATAAACCCTCAGACCCTTGAAACAAAAAAACCTCATCCCCTAGATACCGAAAACCTTCATCCCAAAGAAACTATAAATCCTAATCCCCATTAAAACATAAATGTAAAAACCTATGAAACCCATAATCCATCATCATAATCAAACACTAAACAATCATTCACAAAAATATCCCAAACAATAATTCGCAGGAAACCTTAAACCCTCATCTCCTCAAAACACTAAAATGTAGGCCCCAAGAAACAAAAATACATCATTAAATGGACAGTATTAGCCCTCATACCAATGAAATCCTAAACCCTATGTCCCAAGAAAACCTAAATCTTATCTCCCAGGAAACTCTACACCCTAATAATTAGGAAACCCTAAAATCACATACCTATGAATCCCAATACCATCAAACCTAGGTAAACATAAACCCTCACGACCAATAAACTAAAAACAATCATCCATAGGAAACACATCCCCAATAATCCCTAAACCCTAAATCATATTAAAACCTAATCAATTGTCATTTTGAAAACATAAACCCTTATCCATTAGAAACTGTAATCTCTCTATTGCAAGAAACCCTAACCCCTCAGCATGAGGGAACCGTAAACACTTTTCTACATGGAAATTTAAATACATATCCTGAAGAAAATATAATCCCTCATCCCGAAAAAACCCAAAACCATCATCCACAATAAAACCTTAACCCACATCCATATGAAACCACGAATAGTCATCCACAAGAGACCCTAAAATGTCATCGCCATGGAACCCCAGACCCTAAATCCTATGAAACATGTTACCCTCATCACTAACATACCCCCAAGGTTTAGCCCCAAAATAAACTCACCCATCACCCCCAAAAGCACTCTTCCACAACAAATATCATCTTCCAGCCCAAAAAATATCACAGCTGCCATCTTGATAAAATCCTAAACACTCAACCTCCGAAAATGAAAACCCTCACCCCTAAAACCATAAATACTCTTCCCTAGAAAAACCTTAACCCTCATCCCACAAAATACATTTTCCCTCTATGAAAAATACCCTGAGTCCTCATCCCTAAAAAACTAGAAAGCCTCATCCCCAAAAAAACCCCAAACCTTTCGACCCAAAGAACCCTCAACCCTCATACCCAAAACTCCAAAAATCCACATTCCCAAAAAATCCTAAACCCTCAACCCAAATAAATCCTAATCCCCAGCAACAACAAAACCCAAACCCTTAACCCTAAAAAATACTAAACTCTCAACCCGAATAATTATTCAATCCTAAACACAAAAAATTCACTAAAACTTAATATTTAAAAAACCATAAACCCTCAGGCCCAAAATCCCAAAAACACTCAGCAAAAAAAATACAACCCTCAACCTAAAAAATCACTAAACACTCATCCCAATAAATAATTGATCACTAATCCCAATATAATCCTAATCCCCCAACCACACAATCACTAAATCCAAAGCCCAAAAAACATAATCACTGATCCCCATAAAAATTGGAATTATCATCCATAGAAAACCATAATTCCTTATCCCCAAAAAACCCTATACCATCATCCCAAGTAAATCCTAAAACTTAATCCCTAAAAATCCATAAATTCTCAATTATAGAAAATTAAAAACCTTCTGCCCTAGAAAACCAAAATAACTAAACCCATGAAAACCCGATACCCTCATCGCACAAAAGCCATAAACCCTTTTCCCCAAAACCCTTAAAACCACAGGCCAAGGAATCCTTAAACCTTCAACCCATAAAACACTAAACCATCATCCTTAAAAAAACCTAAACCCTCATCCCCAAAAAACCCTAAACCCATAGGGCCAAAAAACCCTAAACCCTATGCCCTAGAAATGTATACATACTCAACCCCATATAATTTTAAAACCTTGAAATCCTAAAAATACCAACCATTGAATACCATAAACCCTCAACCCTAGAAAAACCTAAACCATCATCCCCCGAAACCCTAATCCCTTATACAGAAAAAGCCTTTAACCCTCAGGTGTTTATATCTATAAACCCTTTGACACTAAAAATCCTATAGCCTTGGCTCTTGAAAACCCTAAATTAATAGCTGTAAGAAACTCTAAATTCTCATCCCCAGAAAACCATAAACACTAATCCCTAGAAATCACTAAACTCTCTTCCCTAGAAAAACCCAAAACTCTCATCTCTAGAAAACCTTAAACACTCATCCCAAGAAAAAGTTAAAGCTTATACTCTAAAAAAACTTAAACACTTATCCCAAGAAATTCATAAAACCTCATTCCTGGAATACCCTACACTGTCATCGGTGAGATACCTGAACCCTGTTTTGTCAAAAAAAAAATCCCTCAGATGTAGAAAACCATAATCACTTCAAACTAAATAACTATATGCATGCATCACCATAAGACCATAAACTATAATAAACATAAAACCCTCATCCCTCATAAACCCAAAACTATAAGCCTATGAAAACTCTAAACCCTCATAACCAAAAATTCCAAACACCATCTCAACAAAAAGACAAAAACCATAAACCCCAAATAACCCCATACCCTCAACCACATAACATCCTAAAACCTAAACCTAGAAAACCATTATCTCTTACCCCTAGAAGACCCTAAACCCCCATACACATAAAAAAATAAACACTCTTCCCCAAAAAAAACATACCACCTTTCCCTGGACAACCCAAAACACATTTCCTCCAAAAACCCTAAATCATAATCCCAAAAAACCAAATCCAATAACCCCAAAAAATATAACCGTAAACCCATAATATTAAAACCCTAATACCCATAAAATAATATACCCTTAACCTTAGAAAATTCCAAAACCTCAATTCTTATAATACCCTGAAGCCTCATCCCCAAAAAACCTAATACACAAAAGATAATAATAATCTAAAAACTCAGTACTAGAAAAACCTAAACAAATAGCCCCATTGAACTCTAAAATATTATCCCTTGTAAAACATAAACCATAATCTCTTGAAATCCATAATCCTTAAGCCCCATAAGACCTTATACCATCAGATCCAGAAAACAAAATCACCTGAGCCTCGGAAAATCCGATCGATCATCCCTAGAAAACCATAAATCCTTTTCTAGTGAAACCATTGAGACATGAGGCATGGATAAACTCATGTCCTCACCCCCCAAAAAAGTACGATCCCTAACCCATATAATACCCTAAACCTAAGACCTATAAAACCACAAATACTTGGTTCAATAAAACCCCAATCCCTCATCCCCTAAAAATCTGAAACCCTCAACCATAGAAACCCAAAATGATATTCCCTAGAAAAGGATAAACCATCACCCCTAGAATACATCAATCTATTACCCCTATAAATACCCAAACCATCATACCTAAAAAGAAATAAACACATAGCCTAAGAAAACACTAAATCCTCAGCCCCCAAAAACCCTAAAACATTACCCCGAAAAATTGCTAATCACTCATCCCTAGAAAACCCTAAACCCTCATCCCCTAAAAAGTAATCCCGCTTCCATATAAATACCAAAATTCATCAGCCCGTGATAACCCTAAACAATCATATATAGAAAACCCCTAACCCGCATCCATAGAAATCGAAAAACCCTTAGCCTCATAAAACACAAAATACACTCATCCAACAAACTAGAAACCCACATCCACTGAAAATCCCAATTCCTCAACCATGGAAATCAAAAAACTACCATCCCCAAGACTCCCAAAACCCATATCACCATAAAACTCCAAAAACTCATCCCCAAAGAACCATACACCCTATTCCAAAAAAACCCCAAACCTGCATCCCTACAAAACTATGACACTCATCCCTTGAAAATGCAAAACCCTTTTCCAAAGAATACTATAAACCCTCATCCCCCGAAAACCCAAAATCCTCTTCCCAAGAAAACCGAAAACCCCCCTTCCTTAGAAAGCATTAAACTCTCTTCCATTGAAAACCCCAAAACCCACATCCCTACAAAACCCTAAAACTTATTCCCTAGAAAACCACAAACCCTCATCCTTAGAAAACCCTAAACCTTCATCCCTAGAAAACACTGAACCCTCGTCCCTAGAAAACCCTTCAACCAAATACCCATAAATCCGAAAATCATCAAGCTCTAAAACCCTAAACTATCATCAATAGAAAATCCAAAACCCTTTTATCCTTAGGAACCTAAACACCCATCCCATGAAAACACTAGACCCTCATCCATATTAATTTATAAATCATCATACCCCTGAATAACTAATACCTCATCACCAAAAAAATACTAAATCCCCATTCCTAGATAACTCAATACCCTTGGCACAAAATAACAGTAAAATATCTATCCTAGAAAACCATAAACCATGATCCCCAAAAAAACCCCAAACCCTCATCCCAAGAAAACCCAAAGCCCACATCCACATAAAACATCAAACTTTCTTCCCTAGAAAACCCTAAAACCTCATCCTCATAAAAACATAAACCCTCACTCCATGGAAAAACGTAACCCTTATTCCCTGAAAATCCCAAACCCCACCCCAAGAAAACATCAAACCCTCATCAGATGAAAACGGTAAACCCACATCTATAGAAAACACCAAACACGTAGCTGAAAAAAACACCAATCCCTCACCCCAAATGAACCCAAACCCACATCCCTTGAAAAAAGAAAATACACAACCCCAGATAAACACAATCCCTAAACCCATTAAAACCCTAAACCCTAATCCACCATAAACCTTAAACCCTTAGTCATTGAAAACTCCATAAACTAAGCCCTCAAAAACCATAAACCCTCATACATGGAAAACCTAAAACCCTTATCCTCAAAAACCATTAAACCCTCATCATTAGAAAAATCACAAAACTCTCACCAGAAAACCCCAAACCTTGAACCCCATAATACCCTGAACCCCCTTCCTTAGAAAATACTAAACCATGAGCCCAATAAAAACCTAAACCCTTTATCCCAGAAAACACTAAACCCTATGCCCCAGAATAAAACAAACCATTATCGAAAAAACCCTTTACTGTCACCCCAAGAATAAACTAAACCCATATCCCAGGAAAACCCAAACCGCCATCCCATGGAAAAATAAAAACGTAATATAATAATCCATACAAAACCCAAAACCGTTAGGAATGAAAAAATGAATACCTTCTTCCCAAAAAATTGAAAAACCCCCAGTCACGGAAAATCAAGATCACCTCGCCCTAAAAACCCCAAACCCCCAGTTGTGGAAAACACCAAACCCTCACCCATTGGAAACACAAAATCCCCATCCCCAAAATCCCAAAACCATAATCCTCATAAATCCCCAAACCCTCATCCCTAGGAAACACTAAACCCTTGTCCCAGAAAACATAAAACCCTTTTCCCTAGATAACGCCAAAACCTCACCCCCAAAACAGTAAATTTATCAAGCTACCAAACCCTAAACTATTAGATGATGATAACCCTAAACCCATTTCCATTGAAAACCCCAATCCAACTATCACAAATAGCATCTTCCATTAGTCCTAGAAAACCATAATCCCCCAACCCTAGAAAACATTAATCCCAAAGAATCAAAATCCCAAAAACATCATATGAAGAAAACCCTACAGCCACCACCATGAAAAAAACACAAACCCTAAAACAATAAAACTTTAAACCCTTATCCATAGAAAATCATAAACACTCAGACACAAAAATACGGAAATCCTTTGCCCAAGAATACTATAAACCCTCATCCCTAGAAAATCCTTAACCTTTAACATTATAAAATAAAAACCCCTTTGTCCTATATAACCCTAAAACAACATCCACATAATACCATAAACCATCATTCACTGAAATCACTATTTCCTCCACCCCAGAAGAACATAAACCATTATTCGCAGAAAACACTAAACCCACATCCCCAGAAATTAAAAAAATCATATCCCAAAAAAAAACTATACCCTCAGTCCCAAAAAACAGAAATCCATTACCCTAAAAAACCATAAACCCTCAATCTCTGAATATCATATACCCTTAGCAGTAAAAAAACCCCAACCCTTAACCCCCCCCAAAAACCTTATACCCTCAACCTAGAAAAACCCAATCCACAGCCCAAAAAAATTCTAAACCCACAACTATATAATTAAAAACCCACAAACTAAAATAATTATAAACCCATTGTATATGAAAACCATATACCCTAACCCCTAAAAAACTATAAAACCTCTTCTCTAAAAGACCTTAAACCCTCGACCTTCGAAAACCTCACTCCTGCATCCCCAAAAAACACCACACCCTCAGTCCAAACAAATTATAAAACCCATGGCACCAAAAAACCCTAAACATTCATCTCTAAATAAACAAAAATCCAATTCCCTTGAAAAAAAGAAATCCTCATCCAAATAAATCACTACAGACTCAACCATAGTAACCCCAAATACCTCATCCCTTGAAAACCATAAACCCTCATCTTGAGAAAACCCTAAATATCCATCATTATAAAACAAAAAAATTTATTCCTAGAAAACCATTTTCATTAATCCATAGGATACCCAAAACCATCATCTGTAGAATCCCTAAACCTTCATCCCTCAAAAACACCAAAACTACTATATTAATAAACCTCATCGCCACAAAATGAAAAACCAAAAGCTCTATATAACCAAAATCCCTCATCCCTTGAAAAACAAAAACTTTATTCCCAAGAAAACCCTAAACCTACATCCCCATAAAACCAAAAATCCTCATCCCTGTAACTCATAAAAAATCTACCCAAAAAAACAAAATACATAAGCCTAATTAAAACCCAAAACGTTCATCACAAGTAATTCATAAACTGTAACACCCATAAAACACTAAAATTCCACCTTATGAGTCTCTAAACCATTGTCCCCAAAAAACCCAAGACCCTCATCCCCATAAAACCATAAACCCTTATCCCCTACAAAACACAACCCCATAGCCCAAAAAGACTGTAATCCGTCATCCCTATAAAATAAAAAACCGACAACCCATGAAAACAATATACTCTCCACACAAGAGAAACCAAAACCCTCATCTATATAAAACCCTAGAGCCTCATCACTAGAAAAGATGAAATGCCTAGACCTAGAAAAACCAAAACCCCCATACCCAAAAAACCCCACACACACATCCATATAAATCCCAAATCCCCATCCCCAAAAAACCCTAAACCCTAAACCCATAAAATCCCCAAACAGTAAACCAGAAAAAACCTAAAAAACTCATCCTCAAAACACACTAAACCCTCATCCACATATAACCTTCAATCCCGAGCCCCAAAAAGCCCATATATCCCTATAGAAAAATAAATTCCTTACCCCACTACCCAAGATAACACTAAAACCTCATCCCCATAAAACCTTGAACACTAATCCCCAAAAAACCATAGTCCCATAGCCTCAGAAAACCCTAAATCCCTAGCTCTAGAAATCCATAAACACTCACCCATTGAAAATTATAAATCGTCAGCGCTGGAAAACCATAATCTATCCTCCACATAATACAAAAAATCAAAATCAATTACAATTGGATCTCTTTAAATAGAGAGAAATGTAAATCCTCTACCCTAGAGAACAAAAATCCCTCAACATCAATAAACTGAAAACCTTTATCCCTAGAAAACCCCAAATTCGCGGTTATAGAAAACCCTAAAACCTAATCTCCCCAAAACACAATCCCACGATCCTACCAAAAAACATATCCCAAAATAAATCTCAACACAAAACCCTAAAAAACCATAAAATCATAGCCCTACACAACCCAAAACCATCATCCCCAAAAAACCCAAAATCTCCAGCATAAAAATGCCCTAATCCCTCACCCCGAACACCCCCTAATCCCATAACTCTAAAATACAATAAATTATAATACCCAAAAAAACCCTTAACCATTATCCCACAAATCCCCAAATACTTAGTACAAAAATACCATAAACAATATTCTGAAGAAAACATAAACCCATTCCACCAAAAAAAACATAAGCACATAGCTTCAAAAAACCTGAACCCACAAAAAAATAAATCCCCAAATCCTTATCCACAAAATAACAACCCTCGACCCAAAAAAACCCTTTACATTCCACCACAAAAAATAATAAACCTAGATCCACAAACCCAAAAACCCTAATACTTTAATACCCAAAACCCACATCCCTAAAAAACCATAATCACTCAACAAAAGATACCCTAAACTCGGAGGCCAAAAAATTGGTAAACTATTATACCCACAATACCCTAAAACACCATCACAAAAAACCCTAAACCCTCTTAACTCGAAAACTCTAGTCCCTTATCCTTAAGGAACCTGAAACCTATAGTCCCCTGAAATCCTAATCCCACATCTCCATGCAACCCTAAACTCATAGCCCTACATGACCCAAAACCATCATCCCCAAATAACCCAAAATCTCTAGCATAAAATTCCCTAATCCCTCACGCCGAACACCCCCAAATCCCACAGATCTAAAATACCATAAATTATAATCCAAAAAAAACCTTAACCATAATCCAACAAAAACCCAAATCCTTAGTACCAAAATAACATAAACACTCTTCTGAAGAAAACATTAACCTGTTCCATAAAAAAACATAAACACATAGCTCCAGAAAACCTAAACCATCAGAAAAATAAATCCCCAAATCCTTATCCCAAAAATAAAAACCCTTAGCCCCAAAAAAACCCTTAACAATCCACCACAAAAAATCATGAACCTTGATCCCTGAACCCAAAAACCCTAATCCCTTAATACCCAAAACCAACATCCCTAAAAAACAATAAAAACTCACCAAAAGAAACCCATATTCCTGAGGCCAAAAAATCGATGAAATTTTATCCCCACGATACCCTAAAACACCATCACAAAAAACCCTAATCCCTCGTCCCCCCAAAACCCTGGTCTCATATCCCCAAGAAACCCAAACCCATTAGTCCAATGATATCCTAATCCATCATCTCCAAGAAACCATAATCTGCCATCCCCATGAAACCCTATGCAGTCAACCCCATGAATCCCTAAACCCTGACGCCATGAAATCATTATCCCTCATCCCCTAAAAACCCAAAACCCTAATACACAAGAAAAATGAATCACACGACCCCCCAGAAAAACCTAAACCATCATCCTTAATAAACACTAAACGATTGGCCACATGGAATCCCAAAACCTCATCCTCAATAACCATAATCCCCATTCCCCAAGGATCCCTAAACCCTCCACCCCAATTAACCCTATACCATCAACCATAAGAAATGCTAGAACGTCATTCAAAATTAACGTTATGCCCTCAACACTAAGAAACCCAAAACCCCCTTCCAATAAAAATCTAAACACTAAGCCCAAAGAACCCCCAAAAAGTCAGCCCTAATAAACCATAAACACTCATCCCCATGAATCCCTAATCACTTATCAATATTAAACTAAAAAAGATCTTACCAAAGAATCCCAAAACCCTTATCCCCATGAAACCCTAAACATGTATCCCAAAGAAAACCTAATTAATACCCCATGGAAACCCTAAATCTTAATCCAAAAAAAAAAACTCTAAACACAAATCCCAATGAAAATGTAAACCATCATCCCTATGATATTTTAAACACACATCCCACCAAAAACACAAACCCTAAACAAGATGAAACCCAAAACCCTCAGCACCGAGAATACCTAGACAATCGGCATGAAGAAATGCTAAACCCTCACCACCATGAATCCTGAAATCATAAACCCTAAAAATCATTATATGAAACGTTCCCATGAAACCCTAAACACTCATCCCCAACCAACTCTGAACCCTCATCCCAAAAAAATCATAACCCCTCGGCCTAAAGGAACCCTAAACCATCATCCCCAAGAAACCCAAAACCCTTATCACAACTAATCCCTAATAACTTGTCCTAATTAAAAACGAAACCCTTATCCATAAGCAACCATATACCCTCATCCTTAAAAATCTTTGAACCCTCAACCCCAAAATACTATCAACGCATAATAGTAGAAACCCTCAACCCTCACCCACCAAAAGAACCTCAACTATCAACCTCATGTAACACTCATCCCTATATAAAAAATCAAAAAAACCAAAGCCCAAAACCCCAAAATAATTAGCCCAAAAAATCAAATAACTTCATAACAAGAAAAAACTAAACTAAAAACCTAAAAAAACCATAAACCCTCTACCCCAATACACCTAAAACCTCTTCTCCAAAAAACAAAAACACACATCCCTAAAATCTACCAACCCTAATCCATAAAAAACCATCAACCCTTACCCAAAAACAAACCTAAACACACATCCCATGAAAACCCCAAACCCTCATACCCAAAATATCATAAACCATCATTTCCATAAAATCATTAAACCAAAATCTAAAAAAACAAAAACCCTATTTTCTAGAATATCCTCAAAACTATGCCACAGAAAACCCTAAATCCGCAACACAAGAAAATACTAATCCCTCAGCAATAAAAAAAACCATCCCCAACAGAAAAAAACCCTCAAAGATATGTATGAAAAAACCCCAAACACTCTTACATAAAAATAAGTAAAACCACATCCAAAAAAAAATCAAACTCCCACTACCCCAAAAAACTCTAAACACAAATCCCAACAAAACCCTAAACCATCTGAATTATAAAACCCTCAACCACTGTCCCCAGAAGGCTGTAATTTCAATGATCCATAAAACCATCAAAAATCATCCAAAAACCCCTCATCCCTCAACACCAAATATACCTCCACCCCTACCCCCATATAATAAACCCTCAGCATCATAAATTCACAGACACTTATCTTCATAAAACCCCAAACCCTTAGCCCTGAAACACCTAAACCTAATCCCCAAACAACCCCAAACCCATAGCCTAATAAAATTCTTAACTTAAAGTCCCCAAAACCCATAACCCTCAGCTAAAAGAGGCCTCAATCCCTTAGTCCCAAACATCCTTATCCATAAGCCCAAAAAACCAAAAACCTCATCCTTAAAAAAACCAAAATTGTCATCTCATAAAACCTTCAACACTTAGCCCCCAAAAAAACACTAAACCCTATACCCCAAAACCCTCAAACCTCATCCACATAAAATGATAAACCGTTTTCCTAATGAAATCATAAATAGTTACCTGATAAATCACTATTCCGTCCACCCAAAAAAGTATAAATAATCATCCCCAAATAACCCTAAACCCTATGTCCCAATACACATCATCCCCCAGCCCTAAGAACCCTAAACCCTAAACCCTAAAAAATCCTAAACCCATAGTCCCAAAAAACATTAACACCTCAACAAAAAAAACGATAAACTCTCTTCCCAAAAAAAACGTTAAACCCTCATCACCAAGAATACCTATACTGAAATAACTAAAAACCCTAAACCCATTGAAAAAATATCTATATTCATCAGGCCCAAGAAATTCATATACCCTCTGCCCAATGAACACTAAAACATTGGTCACACAAAAACCTTAAACTATAAACCCTTAAAAAATTATACTTTTTCCTAAAATTACTCTAATTTTTATCCCAAAAATTTACTAAAACCTTAAGCCCAAAATCCTAATCCCTCATCCCAAAAAAACCTAATCCCCGAGTCCCAAAAAACAGTAAACTCTATACCCTGAAAAATCCTATAACCTTATCCAAAAAAACCCCTAAACCCTCATCCCTAAAAATATCTAAATTGTCATCCCAAAAAATCCCTATACAGTAAACCCTAATCATCCACACAACCTCATCTCCAAAAATTCCTATACACTCTTCCCCAAACAACCCCAAATAACCATCCACAAAAAAACCTAAACCATTTTCCCTTGAAAATTAAACCCTAAGACACCCATCCTAATATCTCTTCCCCAATAATCCATTAACCATAATCCCCAAAAAATTCCAATCAATCATTCACAAAATACCCAAAAACCTCACCCCTAAAACACCTTATTTAGTCAACCCCAAAAAACCTCAACGATCATCCCCTAAAAACCCTTAAATATCTCCCCGAAAAATCATAAACTTCTTATCCCCAACGAAGTATCAAACCCCATCTATAAAAAAGTATAAACACTATATTTTAGAAAAACCAAAACCCTTAGCGCACTCAGACCCTAAAACCTCATACCAAAAAAATATTAATCTCTAATCCAAAAAAGTGTATCTACACTCTTCACAAAAAATCTAAAACCATCATAGATAAAAACAACCAAAACCTCATCCCTAAAAAATCACAAACCCTCATCCCCCCAGAAAACCAAAATCTATTAGCTCTAAAGTAATCCTCAACCCTTATCCTGAAAATTCCCTCAACCCTCCACCCAAAAAACCTAAAACCCTCAACAAAAAAAACCTCAACACCAATCACTAAAAACAATAATCTCTCATCACCAAAAAAACCTCAAACCACATCTTGAAAAAAAAACTAAAAACTAAACCTCAAAAAATAATCAACTCTCACAGCAAAAAATCAATAACCCTCTTCCCAAAAAATACTAAACTCTCTTACCCAACAATACCATAAACCGTCAACCATAAAAATCTTCATCCTTAATCCCCCACACCCCTTAAAAAATCATCCAAAAAAATCCTTAAACAATTAGTCCCAAAAACCCCTCAACCGTTTTCCCCTAACCCTAGGCCATAAAATCCCAAAGATCATAGCCCCAAAAAACAATAAACCCTTATCGACAAGAAACCCACAACCCCCATCCACCCAAAACTGTTGACAATCAGCACCAAAAAACCCTCAACATATAAAACACCCTACACCTAAATCCATTAACCCCCCCCCCCCCCCGCAATCAATAACCCTAAAAAACTATGATCCCTCATCCCCAAAACACACAGCAGCCAAAAAAACCATGACACCCAATACCGTGATCACTAACAAATCCTCAACACTTAGCCCAAATAAACCATTAACTATCAACCACAAAAAACACTCAAACCACATCACCAAAATTCAATCACCATAACCCCCCAAAACCCTCAACCGCTAGCCCAAAAAAAACATTCAAACCTCTTCCACAGAAAATCCACAACCCTTAGCCAAAAAATCCCTTAAAATAAGTCACAAAGAACACTAATATATCCTCCCCTATAAACAATAAAAACCCTAAGCTCTAAAAAAACACTCTTCCCTCAACCATTAAATCCCTCAGCAATTGTCCCCTAAAAATAATCAACCCTCAGCTTCAATAAACCTCATCAATTAACCCCATAAAAATCCTTAAACCCTCAGCCCCCAATTACCCTAATCACTCATCCCCAATCCCCCTCAACCCACCTCACAAAACAAACATGAACCCTTAGACTCAAAAGTTTTAAAACCTCATCCACAAAATACCCAAAACAATCATCCCCAAAAAACCCTCCAACTTCATATCCAGAAGCCCTATACCATTTTCAACAAAACACCCTAAACCCTCATCCATGAATAACTATCAACCGTAATCACCAATAATTATTATCCCTTAGCCGCCAAAAATTCTAAACATTCATTCCCCCCAAAAAAACTAAACTCTCATCTCCAAAAAACCATCAAACCTCATCCAATAGTAACTATAATCCTCATACCCAAAAAAACGCATGATCCCAAGTGCTTAAAAACCCCCTACCCTCACCCAAAATGATAATAAAAGATTATCCCAGAAAACCCACAAGCCCAAAAAAACCCAGAACACCCCACACAAAAAACCCACAAATCTCACCCAAAATAATCCTAAACACTCGCCCACAAACCCTAATCCCAAGGTCTGAAAAACCGAAATTCTTCAACCCTAAAATACCCAAACCCCTGATCCAAAAATACACATAAAACCTCATCCTTGAAATATCCCTACCCCTTAGACTAAAAAAATCCACAAACCCTCTATCATAAAAAATTACTCAACCCTCACCCAAAAAAACAATAATATCCAGAAAAACATGATTCTGTACCACAAAAAACTCTAAACCAATAGAAAAAAAACCAAATCACTCATCCCAAAAATATACCAAAAACCCTCATCCTCAGAAAAATATCTACCCTTAACAAAAAACAACCCTAAACCACCATCCCCCCTAAAACCATCCAATATGATCCCAAAACAACACAACCCACCCCCAACCACAAAAATCGCTAAACCACAAAATCCAAAAAAAACCATCAAATATTCCGCCAAAGGACATCATTCCTCATACACAAATAACCATAAACCTTATTCCCTAATAAAACCCTCAACTAATTGCCCCAATAAAACCTAAACTTATACTCCAGAACTCTCAGCACTCAACACCAAAAATGAGTAAACCATCATCCCTTAAAAATAACCAACTCACTTCCTAAAAAATACCTAAACCCTCGAAAAAAACCCCTTAAAACCGCCACCCCCAAAATCCTTAAACCCCCTTCCAAAAAAACCCTAAACCCTCAGTCTAAAAAAAGTCAATCCCAACACCCAAAAACCATAAACCCTTAGGCCCAACACACCTTAAACTCGTTTCCCCCCGATACACTAAACTCTCATACACAAAAACCCCTAAACCCTCTACGCCAAAAAATCCTTAATACTAATCACCAAAAATCCCTCTTCACTATTCTAATTAAAACCATCAACCCCTTCCCCAACCAAACCCTAAATCGTCAACCAAAAAATTTTCAACCCTCATCCCCACAATACAAAAAACCCTTAGCCCCAAAATATCAGAAACCCTCATCCACAAAAAATCATATTCTATCAATCCTAAAAATCTATCAACCCACATCCCCAACAATCCCTCATCCCTCATCCTCCCAAAACTCAAAACACATAGCCCTAATAAATATAAACCCATAGACCTAATAAACCCAAATACATCATCATCAAAAAATATCAACCCTCAGCCACAATTTTAATTCAACCCTTAGTCCAAAAAACACATAAACAGTCATTCCCCCAAACACCATCAACACTCATCCCCAAACAAAAAAAATTCATCTTCTAAAAATAACTCTCAACGCTCTTTCCCAAAAAAAATCCCAACCCTCATCCCCCAAAAGCAATCATCCCTCTTCCCTAGAAAAATCAACAACCCTCAAACCTTACCCCCCCCCAAACCTCAATCCTTTTAACCAAGAAAAACATTAAACTTTTACCCTAAAACCCCTAACTCGTTGACCGAAATAGAAACCCCTCAACCCTCATTCCCCAAAAATTATTCATCCTTACACACCAATAATCCATCAACCCTCAACAACCAAAAAAAGATCAACCATAATTCCCAAAATATCCACAAACCTTAACCCCTGAAAACCAAAAACACTCATCACAAAAAATAAATCTAAACCATCAGCCCCAAAAAATTCCCAAGACTCTGGTCTAAAAAACCCAAAACACTCTGCTCAAAATAACCCGGAACCACCTACCCCAAAACCCATAAACCATAGGACAAAAAAATACATAATGATTGACCCCAACAACACCCAACCTTCAACACCAAAATACTCTCACCCCAAAAAACCTCAACACTTCACACAAAAAATCTCCCAATGCACAATCCCAAATGAACTGTCAACACTCTGAACCAAAATCCACCAACCATCATCCAAAAATCACCATAAAATATCATCCCAGAAAACAATCAAACCTCTCCTCCCTAAAAACCTCAAACCATATCCCCATAGAATTGCCAATCCTCATACCCAGAAAACCATTGACCATTAGGCCCAAAACCCAAAACCTCAATCCAAAAAACCCTCAACCCCATCCCCAAAAAACCCTAAACCCTTATCCCAAAAAATCCTGAAACCATGATCCCCAAAAAATCATAAACTCTCATCCCCAAATAAATCATCATCCCTCTACACTAAAAAAATATCCAACCCTCTGTCATAAAAAACCATCATCCCTTATCTCGAAAGACTCTCAACCCTAACCACCCAAAACCCTCAACCTATACCCCAAAAAAACCTCAACATGTCATCCCTAATAAACCATCAACACTTATACGTAAAAAACCCTCAACCCTTATGACAAAGAAACCCAAAACCTTCTGCACAAAAAACACTAAACCCTCTACCCCAAAAAACACTAAGTACTCATCCCTAGAAATCTCTAAAACCTTATAAACTAAAATCCCTAAAACCTCAACCCCAAATACTTGTAAATCCTCATCACTAAAAAACCCTCAACCCTCAACCATAGAGAACCCTAAACACTAAACCCCATAAAACCTTAATCAAAATTTCGTAGATATCCCAAATCCCTAAACCCCCAAAACCCTAATCCCTTAGGCCCTAAAAACCCTAAACACAAAGCCTCATAATCCCCTAAACCCTCATACTATATAATCCAAAAACCATGATCACAAGAAAACCCAAAACCATTGTCTATAAATACCCAAAAACTACATCTCCAGATAAACCTAAACCCTTAGCCCCCAAAATTCCAAAATGTTACTACCGAGAAAACCCTAGACCCTCATCCCCAAAGCACAATAGATCATCATCCCCTGAAAACAAAAGACTCTCATATTTTTTATACACTAATCCCTTAACCATAGAAAATCTATTACTGTCATCCCCATAAAATAGAAAACACTTATCCCCATAAAACACAAAACCGTAAATCCCCTAAAACCCTAAACCCTAAGGCCTTGAAAAACCCTAAACACTTATTCCTAGAGAACCATAAACTATCATCCCCAAAAAAAATCCATCATCCTTAGAAGACCCTAATCCCTCATACACTAAAAAAATGAAACATTAGCCCCATATAACCCTACAATGTAATCCCCTAAAACCCATAAACCCACATCCCTAGAAATCCCTCAACCCTCAACCCCTAGAAAACCTAAAACCTCATCCCTATAAATCCCTAAACCGACCACCATAAAAAATATAATCCCTCATCACAAGAAAACCCTACTCCCTTATCCCTGCTAAACCCAAAACCTTAGACCCATAAAACCCTAAACCCTTCACCCCTTGAAAACCCAAAATCCTTGGCCTATGAAAACCCTAAACCAGTATCCACCCAGAACTGTAACCCTTACCCATGAAAAACCCAAGGCCCTCTTCCTCCAAAACAATAAATCTTCAATGTCTAAAGACTGAAAACACATAGACCAAAATACCTCTAAACCATCAGACCCAAAAAACATAAACACCATTCCCCAAAAATACCAAAACATTTCCCCTATATCTAAACCTTCAACCCTATAAAAACCTAAACTCTCATCCACAAAAACTAATAAAACCTTTAACCCAAAAAACACTAAACCCTCAGCCTATGATATACCTAAACCTATATCCTAGAAATCCCTAAACCGTTAGCCTTAGAAAACCAAAAACCCATAGTGTTAGAAATACTAAAACCCTCATCACTAGAAACACCTAAACCCTCATCTCTAGAAAACACTAAATACTCGGCCCCTAAAAACCCAAATAACTGAAGTCCCAGAAAACCATAAAACATATACCCTATAAACATAAAATCCTTTAACCCAAAAAAACCAAATCCCTCAGTCCAAAAAACCAATAATCCTTCATCCCTAAAAATAATGTAACGCTTTTCCCAAAAAAACACTAAACATTCATCCCTAGAAATCCTCGAACCCTAAGCTAATGAAATTAACTAAACCCTAATAACTAGAAAAACCTAAATTTTCATCCCAAGAATCCCCTAAACACTCATCCCTAGAAAAAACTGAACCCTTATCTCTAAACAAAATGCTAACAATTTTTCCTCACAAAACCCTATAACATCATCCCAAGAATCCCCTAAACATTCAGTCTTATAAATTCCTAAACCATCAACCCCATAATAAACTAAACACTCTTACCTAGAATAGCCTAAACCTTCATCCCCATAAAACTCATAAACCATCCTCCCTAAGAAAAACGAGACCATCATCATTAGAAAAAAACAAACCCTTAACCCCATAAAACCCACAACCCTAAGCCCAAAAAAATCCAAATCATTCAGCCTCAAAAATAAAAATAATCATCATTTCTATAACACAGTGAACCTACTACACCATAAAACCTAACCCCTCATCCTCATAAAACACATAAGCCCTTGACCCGAAAAACCAAATCACTCAACACCATAAAACAAAAAACATTCATCCATTGAAAAACATAAACACACAGCCCTAGAAAATAATAAACCCTCAAACAGTAAAAACCTTATCTCACAGCCCTAGAAAACCATAAAATCCTTTACCAAGATCCAAATAAACCCACCAATCTTGAAAACTCAAAACCCACTATTGAGTCAAAAGTACTATTTTTACATTTATATTCCTTTTGTTTTGGAAATAAAAAAAAATTCTTTTTAAATTAATTCATATATTTTTTATAGTATATACATTTAAAAAATATATATATAAATTTCATTATGTTTTTTATCCTGCGTACGATAAATATCATACCCAATGCAAAACACAGTCTAAATGTTTCTTTGTTTATCAAAAAGAGACTGAATACGATTTAAAATGTATTAACAAGATACAATATTCATCAGTCCCAACAATTATGATTTTCAACGTACACAGTTCAAAATTGTATTGAAAAGATAAATAATATTCACAATTTTATTATTAATCATCATACTAATTTACTGTTCACATTTGTATTTTATTGAGAGATACATATTCTTTTTGTACCCACATTATCGAAACCAGAAAATAGTGTTATATAAAAAATAATATCTTTTTAATAAAAACAATGTCATGTATTGCATATTGATATGTATGATAAAATGATACATTTATATTTTATCGATAGATACATATTCTTTTTTTACCCACATTATCGAAATCATAAAATAGTGTTATATAAAAAATAAAATCTTTTTAATAAAAACAATGTCAAGTATTATATATTGATATGTATGATAAAATGATGCCATTATTTTAGTTTCAAGACAACCATTGGAGTTCCTGGTGTCCATGTTCTACCGATATTTTATGAAGAAATTAGAGCATTGGATAGAATATGACCATTAAGATTTTAGGATATAAATAAATTTTCATTAGGATGATAACAGAGTTAGTGAATTTTTGGAAAACCGGATACTCGGTGAGAGCTCTACCAAAATTATGTAGTGAGAATGTGTTGAAGTGTTCAATTTTTGAACAGATTCCTCGATATACTTGTAATCGACAATACATTTATATCCCTTTTTGAAACCCTGATCATTGTTGATTAAGATTGAGGGACTTCATGGATACTAATATATATTTACCAATATCTTTCAGATCAAGGGATTCTAGTTATATGAAGACAGAGGTGTTGATTACCTGCTTAATCGAGGGCTACAAGGGATAGGCAGCCAAATTGAAGATGATCATCTTATTGAGGGATTACCATGGTGTAGATAATACAGACATTTTTTAAAATTTAAATCATGGTACCTCTATCCTAGGTAAAAGGATACCCTTCACTTTGGTTTAAATGAATTGTATTCTTTTATATTTCCAATTCATTATAACATAACGTGAATAATTATACTCATTCATAATTTGATTCTTAATCTTGTTTTTCATAACCATTATAATTACAATAGTTTGGTATTTCATAATTTATGATCTTTTATGATAACAATAATTAAAGTTATCAAATATAATTCTACCAACATTATGATAGAATAAATTATTTTATTTTATTATGATCATCTTAACCATTGTGAATATGATCCATTACACTCTTACTCTAATCCTATCATTTCTTTTGTAAATATGATATATTTAAATTATTTCCTATAAAATATATTATCACAATCAATATGATAATGAAATTTAGAAAACCCATGGATACTATAATTAATTTTTCAAAATACAATAAGAGGTTTAATGAATTGAAATTTATTAAATCCTTTTAATCTATCCTCCTTTTAAGGGATAAAAATGAATGATTTTAAACTAAAAATTCACCACCCTATTATACTGTTCCATCTTTATATACATTTTTTGAGCCAAAAATTGGTATTTGATGTGGTTTTCAATACTCAAATATTTTCACTAATTCATTTTATTGTTAATTATATTTATTTTATAACATTTTTGTTTATAAATATTATTATACACTCATGTGTATCCTGGAAAAAGAAATTTTGTATTATTTTGATGATGGAAGGTCTTAATGTTGGATCCATATATATTTTGAATCCTAAAAGACCAGTTATCTTTGATGGGGGTGATTATTAATACTTGAGTGATATAATTAAGACATTTTTTTATCAATAAAGGTTTTTATATGTTTGTAATGTTCACTTAAGATTATAAAATTCTTGACAATGAAGTCATAACTCTTACTAATCATGAAAATAAGGAATATAATCTAAACAATAAGGTGCACAATAAAATATATTGTTCAATGACTATATATATATAATTCCAGATATCATATTTGGATGCAATAAATATAATTTTGAAGAAACCAAAGATTAGTCATTTTGGTACATTTAATGACACCAAGACAACAAAATCCATGATTAGAGATAACTATCCGGCTTATTTCATATGGAGAAGCAATAAAAAATGTTCAATCGATATTTATGACTATTGTAAATAGTATTCAATACACGGGGGAAAAGCATAGAAGATGAAGTTATTGTAGAAAATATCATAAACATTATTCAAATTTAATGAAATTCAATGAGAACAGTAGTAAATAAATCATGAAAAGATACAAATGATACTCTTGATGAGTTTTTTGGATCTCTTCTACAATATGTGAATAGATTAAAGAAAGATTATGAAAAATCAAATAAAATTAATATAAGTATTACTTCTATTACACATTAAATCATATTAAATCCAAGACACCTAATAATTTAGTAATGTTAACAAATAAGAATGTGGTTTTTTCAATCGGACTCATCTGAATATGAATAATCAAAAAATCATTTATCCAAAATTTCTCGAAGGCTGAAAAATATTTCGGGAAAGAAATATTTTCAATAATGATATAAGAAATAAGAAATGAAATAAAATAGTCATTCAAAATCCACATTCTATGAATGTTATAAAGCATTTAAAATCAGACCTGATTATCCCAGGCTCAAATAAAAAGGCAGAAAAGAAATACACTCTGAGAGGAATCAAAAGAGTTACTACAAACATGATGGAAATAATTTTCTAATGGAAGATAAACCATGGAGGGAAGGTGGTGAATATTATTCATATGAGTCCTCAAATATTGAGACGTATATACACAATAATTTTGGTCTTATTTCTAGAATACAATTTGATAATTAGTGATTCATGGAAAAGGTACGAACTACTGAATCCATAACCAATATGTCTCAAAATTCATACTATCATGGAGATAATGGGTATATTTATTTTGATGAAGAATCTTCCATAGTGGAAGATACATTATCTTGTTTTGAAGAAGGCACTAGATTTTTCATGTTTCTAGAAAATGAAAATCATACGATCTAGAAGATACATGATAAGAAAAATTCTAGAGTCAATGTTCTAAAAAAAGAAGTATCAAATCGTTCTAAATATCTTGTAGAAGAATCTTCTGAAATTGTTTAAATAAAAAAAAGATGAGGAATTAATTTATGAAAATAATAAACATTCTAACGATATTAATTTTTTTTTTGAGAAAAATGATTTAGGGATAAAATATATTTATAAAAATAATGATAATGAAGATAAAAATTGAGTCATTGGGATAAAATATGAAATATTTTATCATAATAATCTTTTATTAATCATTTCTTCTAGTAAAGAAGAATTTTTTAAAATTCATAAAAAAATCATCCTCAATTGAATAGTTCTGGAATTTGTTACTCTAATTCAAAACCTATTTTGAACAATAACTATTTTGTTCCAAATAGTGCCGAATTTTAACTATGTGTAAAAGTGGTGGAAATTGGATTAAAATTGTTCTTTAAAAGTAATGTGATCATTAGGATTTCATAAAGAAAATTTTTTAAATAAATTTTTATTCTAAATCTTTTACATTCTAATACTTCAGGATCCAAAGAAAATTTCCTATTGAAGATCAAACTATTTTATTTCGAGGAAAACAAAGGAATTACCAACAAAAAAACATGGTACATAGATAGTGGTTGTTCAAGCCATATGACTGGTAACAAATATCTCTAAAAATGATTATTAAAATGAAAGGCCATCAAAGATGGTGCTCAAGGAAATATTATTTTTATATATACCATTGTTTTTCTCGGGAAATCCTTAATTTGAAATTTTTTATTTGTTAAATATCATAAGAATGATCTTATAAGAATAATATAATTATGTCATTAAGGATCACTTATGGCCTCTCAGAATTAAACGTGCTTATCCAACAATTCCAAGGATGAATTCATTTTTTCTACGCATCTACATGAGAATTTTTACACACCTAACATAGAAGACAAAAAATTGAAGACTTACCTTGAATTAGTGGAATAAAAGAAAAATCATGGTTATTGCATATAATGAAAGGAAACTATAACCTTTGGAAATTATTAATATTGGTAGAAAAAGGACAAGATAAGGATCTATCAAATATTAGATTTGATTTTTCAGGATTCTATGACCCTTGTCCATATGGAAATAAACACATGACAAGCATCAAATCAATTAGTGAATTCTCAACTACTAATTGTTTACAATTATTACACATGGATCTTTTTGATCCTATAAAAACATGATATATCCTAGGAAAATACTATTTATTTTTTCTAATTGATGATTAAACTAGATTTACCTGGGTTTATTATCTCACAATGAAATATAAATATTTATCTTCCTTAAAAACTTTTATATCCAATGTTAAAAATGAGAAACACCATAAAATGATAAATAATCATATTGATCATGGTGGTGAATTCAAAAAGTTAGATTTTGAAAAAAAATAGTAGAAAGGAAAAAACACCTAACATCTCATCTCCAAGAATTCCTCAACAAAATTATGTTGTTGAAAGAAGAAAACAATTCATCAAGATATAACATGAAACATGTTGATTGAATACACAATTGCTAAACATTTTTTGTCTGAAGCTCTTAGTACTACTTGTTATACTATAAATCGATGTTTAATAAGTCAATTTCATAATAAAACACCTTATGGGTTTTGAATTGGTCAAAAACTAAAAGTCTCATACATTACTGTATTTGGATGAAATGTACTCATTTTGAACACAAAAGATACCATACATAAATTTGAACTCAAATATGATGAAGGTTTACTTTTAGGTTATTCCACAAACTCTAATGACCATAGAGTTTTCAATAAAAATTCTTGTACTATTGAAGAAATGTTACATGATAAATTTGTTGAAACTAGTCCTTTATTTAAACAACCCTAAACTACATCTTCTGATGTGTTTTAAAAATAGACTATCACCCTTTAATAGAGACTCTTCTATTAAGAAGAATAATGAAGAAACTTTTTCTAATATAATCATTCAATAATTCATTCTTCTCTATGTTGATGAACACGTTTTTCAATACCCAAGTCAGTTGTTTCTTAGAAAACATCCTAGTGATAGTATCGTTGGTGATTTAAATCAACCCATAATGGCTAAATGTTCTTTATGAAATGATGTAGTGCATCTAGAATTTTTTTCTTAATTTGATCCCCAAAGTAATAAATGGGATTTAGGGGATGATGAATTGATTAAAGTTAAGAAATATGATATAAATGAATTATAAGGATGGAAAGTCTGGACCATGGATAAAAGACCAAAATAAATATCTATAATTAGAGTAAAATGGGTCTTCAGATAGAAATATTATGAAAATGGAATCATTATTAGAAATTAAGAGAGATATGATGCTAAATGATGTAATTAACAAGAAGAAATAGACCATGATGAAACCTATGCCCTAGTAGCTTGAAATGAATCTATTTGTATTCTATTAGTCTTTGCATCATTATTTAATTTCAATATTTTTCTAATGGATGTGAAGTCTTCCATCATTAATGGATATGGTCAAGATGATTTTTTTTGAAAAACAATGTTCTAGTTTTGAAAACACAAAGCATCCTATTTATCTATTTAAACTTACTAATGCATTATATGGTCCCAAAAAATCCAATAGATCCTGGTATGATATAGTTGAAAGATTTATGTTAAAAAACAATTTTTTTAAGGGAACTGTTGATCCAAACCTTTTCATAATGAAAGAGAACATAAATTTTCTAATTGATCATGTTTATGATTATGGAATTATATTCGGATCAAGTCCGTAATCCTTGTCTAATTACATGGAGAAAATTTTGAAATATGAGTTTGAAATGAGTTTGATTGGTGAGTTGACATTCTTCCCTACTTTTCAAATATCTCAAACACAAGAAGGAACCAATATATAACAATATTATTATATTAAATAAACTTTTAATAAGAATGGATTTAACAATACTTAACATATAAGTACTCTATTTAGAACATAAAATAATCTGAAAATCCTGAATCATGGAAACTAGTAAATGAAACTATTTTTAGAGTAATGATTGGAAGATTACATTATATAATATCATGTTGCCCAAAATTAATTTTTTCTTTATTCTTATGCGCAAGATATCATGAAAATTGAAAATAAACCCATTTAAAAGATGGGAAAATAGTTTTTTATATTTAAAGGGTTCTGTAGAATTAAAACTACATTAATATTCTAGAAATGATTATGTTATAAAAAGTTTTTCTGATTATGAATTTGAAGACTGTACAGAAGATTTAAAAGACCGAATGTAACATGAAATTTCATAGGTTATTCATTAGTTACTTGGATTATTAATAAACGAATCTCAGTTGCACTATCCCCTATTACAGCTGAATATGTGGCAGCTGGAGATTGTTGTGCTCATGTGTTGTGGATGAAACACACAATCACTAATTATGGCATCAGTTTTACTAAATCTCATATACTATGTGATAACATTAGCTCCATAATCCAAACCAAAAACCATTCACATAATTCAGGTGAAATGACCATAGATATTATCCATCACTTTGTTAGGTATCACACACTCAAATGTGATATTGTTTTACAATTTATCAAAACATGAGAACAACATTAAGATATTTTTAATTTCCTTTACCTTTTGATTTATTTGAATACATTAAATATAATATTGGAATGATCACTTTAATTTAATAATTCATATATACATCTTATTTAATCCATATCCTTTTATTAACTTTCACCTTCTCTAAATGAGGTGTTCATATGTTTGGATCAATTATAAAACATTTATTTCAAAATTTGTTCTCAGCAAAAAACAATTTTATCGTTACCAAAAATTTAAACAGCACCAAATTTTTTTCTATCAACACTAGATAATTTGTCAGCATCAACATTTTCCAAACTCATTTTTTAATTATTTTATAATTATGTTTTCAAAATTTTAATTTAATTTGAAATACAATTTATTGAATCTGATACATCTATCGTGAGATTTCGAAAGGTATAATTCCATTCATGTTATAAAATAATTAACATAGTTATGTTCTTCATATTTATTTATGAAACCGTTATTGGATTCACACTAAATACAATACGATTTTTTAATCTGAAAAAACCTCATGAGTTAAAAAATTTCCCACTGACAGATCTCTTTGATATAATATATTCTATAAAATCCCAACGGTCACATCCAATTTCCTATAAAAAGTGGACCATCCCTCCTCGCCCCACATCCATTAACCTCCATTCTACCATGAATCTTGGATCCTCTTCAAATATCTTAGTCTGGATTTTTCCACACCCAGATTATATCAATCAAATAAATTTCTAATTAACCCACAACGCCTCCTAAATAAATGGTTCCATGTGTTTTTTCCAAGATGAACTTCTTCAATGATAGATTTCTCAAAAGGAAATTATATGAAAAGTATGATTCATCTCTGAAGGGAATAATTCAATTCAATGTTTGGGAATGAATTTTGTGAAAAATTCAGATTATCATGATCTGATCATTGTGGATGAAGTGATTCAATTATATAAATATCCAATGGCTTATTAAAATAATGTGAATGTATCCTTTAATATATATGAAAATGAGATTAGTATGTCAGATAAAAAATAAGCACATTTCATTAATGTTCCATCATAGGGAGATTTATTTTGTCCATCCGAGAAATTTCCAAAGGAAAAGGGATATTTTTTTAAAGGGAAGAACAAAATCTATTTGAGGTTCATGAGAAAAAAAAATAATGAATTATCATTGGTCAATGAATAATATGATTATTTCACATTGGATTCAATGATTTTAAATTCCAAGAACTGGTGATATATATAGTAAATGTTTTAAACTTCATTACTCTTGACTATCTTGTCAACATGAAGAAGATTAACTTGATGGGTTATATTTTCAATACCATCAAAAACCTCATGTTTGGTGCATTAAAATCCAAGTTGATTATGTTTTTAGACATCCTCAATAAATTTGATCATGAAGGTTTATATTATTTAATAATTCCTCATAAGAATATACTGAGAAATTTATGAGTTATTTATATCATTGTTGATACAGTTTGAAGAATGAATATTATTTTTCCCTCAAAATCAGAGAAATTCACTAAGGACCCTAATGCCGAAGTTCAAAAAATAGGAAGTTGAAGGACGTTTGGGTATTCTAAATAAATTGGTGTTGATTGTTTCAGATAAAATAATGAATGTAAAGACTAATTCAGTCTTAAAGTCTAAGATGTAAAAGTATGTCTTATGAGAGATAATTTCCAAATTTTTTAGCAATGAGAATAAAGAATGAAAATAGGGTTACCATAAATTTGATCATCATCCAATAGAAGATTGTGCAAAAAGAATGAGAGCTGATGAAATTCATAAATCACAAGAAATAGAAAATAAACACTATAAGTGAAAGGGGAGAATATTTTATATTGATTCTTTGTTAAAATGTGGTGAGAAATCTAGTGATTAATTTACTACAAGGAAACGTATTCTAAAATATAATGTCTTTCCCTCTACTCAAGTAACTGCAAAATTAAGACATGTAATTCTTGAATCAGCACCACTGGAAGTCTCTCAAGATAAGATTTCATTAGAACAAGAGGATTATAAAATGTGTGTAATAGATAAATTTCTCAGAGAAGGCGATCTTATAAACGAAGATGAAATGTCCAAGTCTGATAAAACACCAGTAAGGTCTTCATAATCAACCTAAAGTAAGTATACATCCCTAGAAGTTCATCCTTCAAAACAAGTCCCAAAATTGAATGTAATTGATATTTTGGATAATATATATACTAAATCCAATGATAATTCCATTCATAATATAGAAGAATATATTGGAATTTATAGTGCATAACATCCTTACTATGAGGAAGATATCGATTCAGGTTAAACAATATCTTTGAGAAGATGTCAATATGTTGTTCAACAAATAATAAGGATTGAGAAATATCTTCTACACATACCAATATTTAAAGGGAATGTTGAATCGATTATGTAAATTCATAATAAATTGTCAGACTCAATCAATATATTGAGGTAAAGGATACTAAAACTCGAGGAATATTTCAAAATTATAGATGAAATCTCTAAGAAGAACCTAAATTCATTCAATAACATTGTAAAATGGTCACATAAGTCCAATGAGAGTCTTAAGGGTCGTAAAGAAAATATAGATGACATCAAAAAACTTGTGAATGATCTTTCAGATGTTTCCAAAAACTTACAATGTGATATTGCTCAGTGTTTGAAAGTAATTGGAGGCCCATATAAAAATATGTTCAAAGAAATCAATGTAATTGAAAAGATAATGGATTTCATTAAATCAAGGATATTTCTTTATTATGATTAAAAAATTAATCTGAAGAAAAAAAATCATTGTTGTGAAATAGAGTTGAAATCTCAAAAAGGTAAATAGAGTTTTGGAAAAAAATATTTTCCTCAAGAAGAAAAGTTTGAGGACCAGGAAGAAATAATTTATTCTCTTGAAGAGAAGATAAAATAATTGGATGGAGTCATTCATAACCAGGACATGTTGTTTACAGATATGGAGCAAAAAATATGGTCTCAGTAAATATTTGATAAACTTTTGGAGGAATAAAAAGATTAAAAGAAAATGAAAAGAATGGTTCAAGATCGATTGAAAAATGAGAAAGAGAAGGACAATAAAATAATGTATTTAAAATTTGTTTTTTTAAACATTAATAAATTTGTTTCAGATTTTGTTCAATTGATTTTTCTATTTTGGTTAAATGTTCCTTCATTCATTTTATATAGACATATACATTCTCTCTTCATATTCATTGATTTTCGTACACATTTTCACATTAAAAAAATATCTCATAATTCTTTTTGCAAATATCAATGTCAGAGAATGTTTTAGAATCGGGGACAATGTTTTATTATTTGGGACATTAAAGGGATAACAATTCATAAAGGAGAGAATGAATTCGATTTGGAGAGAAATTCATTAAAGGGTTTTTTTAATATGATCCTTAGCAATTAAACTATCCTAATTGGTATGTTAGTCATATTCAATAATTAGTTATAATAGTTTTGAAAATAGATGGGAGATATGTGTAAGTATTCACCTTTATACAGAAAATTACTTACATTTTTAATCCATTATTTTTTTATCTAGTTTTTTGCGCATTCCATAAAGGGCGAGACTGTTGAGTCAAAAGTATCATTTTTAAATTTCTATTCATTTTTTTTGGAAATCACATGATTTCTATTTTAAATGAATTCATATTTTATTTTATTTTATTTACATTAGTAATTATTTATACAAGTTTTTCATTATGTTATTTTATTTTTTGTATGATAAATTTCAACCACATTGAGAATTACAGTTTTACTTTTTCTATGTTTGTCATAACAATATTGAATATGGCATACAATTTTCTCAATATATACAATTTTAATCAATCACACTGATTACCATTTTCATCATACACGATGTTCCGAATCATACCGAAAATATAAAAATATTCACTATTTTATAGTCAATCATCATACACATTTACTATGAACATATTTATTTTATCGGATGTTACATACAATTTTTTACCCACATTATATTAACTATAATATAGTCCTTCATTGAGAAGAAACGATTTTACCAAAACAATTTCATGTATTTTTTATTGATATGCATGATAAAATTATATTGTTGTTTCAATTTCAAGATGACTGTTGGAGTGCCAAGTGTCCTAGGACCTACTTGATTTATGGAAAAACATAGATTGTTGGAGTAAATATGATTGTTCATATTATAGCCTAAAATTAATGGGTTATTTGGATAAGCTTGGTGATGGTGAATTTTTTAATTAATTGATATTCTATGAGAGCTCTGCCCAAATTGCTTAGTATGAAAGTGTAGAGTGATCAACCTATGAATAGCTTGTCCAACATACTTATAATTTTCAACATCATTGTTTTTTAGTATGTGACGCAGATCATTTTGTATTTTTATCGAGGAATTTTGTGGATTGGAATATAGACGGGCCGATATTTTGATCATTGAGGGAATCTAGTGGTAGAATTTCAAGAGAGCTGGTTTCCCACTTAATCGAGGGCTACCAATGATTGAAAAAAAAACAAATTCCAATAATCATATCAACTTATTACACATGTGTGGGTAAGATAGACTTTCATGAAATTATAAATAAAGGGACCTCTATCCTTGGTAATAGGATACCCTTCTCATTCTGTTAAATGAATTGTATCCTTATACATTTCATCTAAATTGTAAAAAAAATCAAATATTTTACTAATTCAAATTTCAATTCATTATCATTTTTATCATAATAAATATAATTATGATAATTCCATATTAAATAGAATATTATATTTTGTTATATAAACATTCAGACCTGAAAAGAAATTGACCCTTATCACTAGGAAACCCTTAAACCTTAGTTGTAAAAACACTAAACCATTAGACCTTGAAAATAACGAGCCATTATCCAATGAATACCTAATCTCTCATCCTAGAAAAAACGTAAACCCTCATCCCAAAATAAACCGAACCATAAATCCCCAAAAAACAGTAATCCCTCATCACGAAAAAATCAAAAACCCCCACACCAACAAACTCTAAATTATTATCCCCAAAAAACCAAAAATCATTAAGAAAAAATATCCCATTACACTCACCCCTAAAATTTCTTATACCTTCAACCCCAAACCCCCTAAACCCTACACCCAAAAATTTGCTACACCATTAATCCAAAATAAACATAAACTCTCATCTCCATAAAACCCAATCCTTCAACTAAAAAAACACTAAACCCTCATCCCCAAAAAACCATAACCCTCCACCCCACCCACCAACAAAAAAACAACCAAACCCTCATTCCCCATACTAGTAATCCCTCATAAACATTTAAACATAATACATCAGACCCAAAAATATAAACACTAGGTCCCAACAACCACAAAACCCTAAAAACCTATAACCCTACACCCTAAACCCCATAATCCCCTAAACCCTAAACCCCCACCAAACCACCAAACCCACTGACCAAAAAGCCATAAATGCTTATCCCAAAACCCCAAAAACCCTCTTCCATAAAAAAACCCCTAATCCATCATCCCAAAAATAAAATACAAAAATCACTTCCCAAAAAATTGTAAACCCTATCCCCAAGAAACCCTAAACCCTAAGCCCTAAAAATCCAAAATCTACTATCCCCGAAAGACCAAAAACCCACATCCCCAAAAACCATGAATCCTCATCCATGAAACACCTAAACCATATACAAAAATTATCCCTAAACCATAAGAACTAATGTTTTCTAAACAATGGTCCACAAAAAACCATGAACCCTCTTCCCCCAGATACTCGAATCCCTCATCTCCAAATATACATAAACCATTGAACATATGAAAACCTAAACCCTCAACCCAAAAAACACTTAAAACTACTGCCCAAAAAAACTGTGAACCCTGATACATATAAAACCCTAACCCCAAATCCAAAAAAATCCATAAAACATCATCCCAAAACAACCCTAAACCCTCAGCCACATAATCAACTTGACCATCACCCCCCCAAACCACTAATCATGTGACCAAAATTAACATAAAACATTTTCCCAAGAGACAATAAATCCTCCACCCAAAAACCCCTAAACAATGATCCCCAAAAATTACTAAAACATTAGCCTAAAAATAGTACACACTCATCCCAAGAAAGACAATAAAACCTCATCACTAAAAGATACAAAATTCTTTCCCAAAAAATTTTTAAGTTATTTTCCATGAAAAAACCCAATCCCTTAGCACCAAAATTGAAAAACCCGGTATCCCAAAACCATCAACCCCAAAAAACCCTAATCCCCTAGGCCCCAAACTCAAAAAAATAACTCTTCCCCAAATTTTTAAAACCCAATTTCCCAAAATCCTAAAACCCTTAACCATAATTCCCTGAAATGTTATCCCCATGAAACTCTAACCAGTCATCCCAAAAACACATAATAAATATACCCCAAAAAACAAAAATCACTAATCCCCAATTTCCCTATTCCCTAACCCATATGCCCTAAAACAATTTCTAAACCACCATCCATAAAAACCCTAAACCCTTAGCCCCAAAACACCGCCCCTCAACCCTAAAAACAAAAAACCAACATCACATAATATCCCTGAACCTTCATCTATAAATAACCATAAATTCATAGCCCTAAAAATCCCAAAAGCATCTTCCTTAAAAATATCTATACCCAAAAATCACAAAATACACTAATACTTTTCCCCCAAAAAAACCATTAACATCCCACAAAAAAAATACCTAAACCCTCATATCAAAAATAACCTAAACAATCAATAAAAAAAACACTAAACACATAGAGAATAAATCACTATTAACTCATACCAAATAAACATTATCTCTCATACCAAAAGACCATAAACCATCATCTCTATAAAACCCTAAACATTCATTCCAAAATAAAAAAAACATCTGCCCCTAAAATCCATAATTCTTCAAACATAAAAAACATTAAACCCTTAACTCCAAAAAACCATAAGCACTCTACCCCCAAAAACCCTAAAACAACTACCTTAAAATTACTTAAATCCTTATCCCTAAAAAATCCTAAACACTTGGCCAAGAAACGTTTAACAATTATTCCAATGAAACCCTAAACACTCACACCAAAAAAAACATAATTACTCTAACTCAAAAACCACTAAACAACAATTTCCCAAACCCCAAAAACCATAAGACCCAAAAAAAACTAAAAATCATCTGGCCCAAATCCCCATAAACTATGGTCCCAAAAAAACTAATCCCACAACCCCACAAAACCCTAAAACAACAACCTTAAAACACATAAACACTCATCCACAAAAACCCTATACCCTTGGTAACAAAAACACTAATACCCTAACCCCAAAACCCAAAAATCATCATCACCTAAAAACTATAATCCCTAATCCCTCAAAATACCTAAACACATATTCAAAAAACCGTAAACCCTCATTCCAAAAATCCCTAAACCCTCAACCCCAAAAACCTGAACCCCATTCCATATAAAATATAAAATCCCTCAGGCCCATAAAACCCTAAAACCTCAGCACTGAAAACCCTAAACATAAATCCCTCCAAAAAACATAACCCTTTAGGCCAAAAAGTACCTAATCCCTATGGCCCCAAAACAACACTCATCCGTTAAAAATCATAAACCGTTGGCCCTAGAAAACACTAAACTCTAATCCCCATAATACCATAAACACAAAGATTATGAAAATCATAAACCCTTTGTGAAAAGAAGCACTACACCCCAATAATTTAAATAACATAACTAGAATCTAAAAAAATAAAAAATAAACACTCATCCGCAAAAAAACTATTATCCCTTTTTCATAGGAATCCCTAAATAGTTAGACAATAAAAATAAACCCTTATTCCTAGAAACCATAAAACCCATATCTCCAAAACCCCCTTAACCATACGATTCAAAAAACCATAAACCCTCATCCTCCAAAAAATACTAAACCCACATCCCCAAAAAAACATTGAACCCTTTGAAATAAAAAGTACCTAACTCCTCAGCTACAAAACCCAAAAACCATCATCCCAATAAAACACTAAACCCATATATTCAAAAACATTAAACCCTCAGTCCAAAAACAACTAAACAATCATCCCCCAAAAAATTCACCCCTCAAGCCCAAAAACCCCTTAAAACTATAGCCCCAGAAAACCCATAAACCCTCACAACCAAAAAAACCTCTAAACCCTAAAACATAAAACCCTCTTAACCCATTGACCATAAAACCCAAACACACTCGTCAATGAACACCCCTAATCTCCCAGCCCCAAAACCCCCTTATCATGCTCCCCAATAAAACCGTAAACCCTAATCCAAGAATAATACGAACCCCCTAACCCCTGAAACCCTAATCCTTCATATCAAATACCTGCAACATGAAACCCCATAAAATTCTAAACCACAAGCCAAAAAAACCAATACCCTCATAAAAAAACGCTTAATTCCTCAACCCCCCAAATCCATAAACCCTCATCCCAAAAAAACCATATAAACTCATCCGAAGAAAATCCAATACCCACACCCCCAAAAAATTGTAAACCCTCATTCCCTAAAAAACCATAAACCTATAGTCTCAAAAAAACATAAAAACATAAGCATTAAAAGTACTAAACCAATAGTCAAATAAAATATTGAACACTCATCCCCATAAACCAAAATACCTAACCTCAGGAAAACCAAAACACTCAACACCAGAAATCCCAAAATACACACCCCAAACAAAACACCAACCAATCAATCCTAAATTAATCGAAATTATCATCCCTAAAAAACAAAACTCATCCATACAACTACCTAAAAAAACAGCTCGTGAAAACCCAAAACCCTTAGTCAATAAAATCCCTAAGCGCACAACCAAATAAAACACTAAACCCTCAGCACTAAAAAACCCAAAACCATCACCTATAAAAATCCCCACATCCTCCTACAAAAAACACCTTTAACTCTCATCCCCAAAATACCGTACACATTTAGTCCAAAAAATTATGAAACCCTAAAACCCATGAAGCCTCAAACCCTCACCCCAAATACACTTAATCCCTCAGTCATAGGAAGCACTAAACCCTTATCTGCAAAAATACCTAAACTATCATACCCCATAAAAATATAAAACCTCAGACTCAAAAAACTAAAACATAATCCTTAAAAATATCTAAACTCTCATCCCCAAAACTATAAAACCCTCAGCCCCATAATTACTTAATACATAAGATCCAAAAATCCCTAAACCCTCATTCCAAAATATCCCTAAGCCATCAGTCCTAAAATCTATAAATGCTCATCGCCAAAATCCATAAACTCTCATCCCCAAAAGAATTAAACCCATTCTCCCTAAAAACCCATTAAACTCTTCACTCTAAAAAACTATAATCCTTATGCCCCCAAAACACTAAACCCTCATCTTGGAAAAGAAATAAACCCTCATCCCCAAAATACCATAAACCCACATCCTAAAAAAACCCGAACCATCAGTCCCAATACCCTTATACCTAATTCCCCCAAAAAAATATTTCCCACTACCACAAAAACCGTGGTTTGTATTCCACTAGAAATGAAATTCCCTCAAAATCCAAAAATACTAAACCCTCATCCCCCAAAACCATAAACCCTAAACCCCAAAAACCCTAAATCCTCATCCCAAAAATTGTAAATCCTCACCCATGAAATAATTATAAACCTTGATACAAAATAAACATGAAACCCGACCACAATAAAAACATAAAATCACATCACTAAGAAACCAAAAACCCGCATCCCAAAAAACTCTAATCCCATAGCACTAATGAACTATGAAGCCTCAACCCCATAACCCTAAACCCTATGCCCCCAAAACGCCTAAACCCTCCGCTCAAGAACCCCCAAACCCTCATTCCCAAATAAATTCAATATGTTTATCCTCAAAATCCCAAAAACAATTTCCCTAGAACTTTATAAGCTCTCAATCCCATGAAACCCAAAACCATTATATCCCCAAAACCCTTATAACCCCAAAAACCTCATCCCCAAAATATAGTAAACCCTCATACCCCAAAATTCCAATTCCCTCAACACCCAAACCCCTAAACCATCAAACCCAAAAACTGATTAACCCTTATCCTTGATATACCACAAATAGTTAGCTCCATAAAACCTTAAAAACTCAAAAAAAAAAAACAAAACTCTCAATCTCAAAAAAACCTTATACCCTCAAACACAAAAATCCATAATCCCTCCGCACTATAAACCTATAAACCCTCAAAACAAAAATACCCTATACCCTCATCCCCAAGAACCCTAAACCCTAAACACACAAAACACCTACTCCCATGGCCCGAAAAAACACTGAAACCTCATCCCTAAAGAATAAAAAATCAGAAATTAAAAAACCCTATACCCATAGTCGAAAAAAACCCTAAACCCACAGATCCATAAAATTATACAACCTCATCCCCATAAAACCCTAAACACTCACCCCCATTATCCCAAATCTATATTCCCCAAAATCCTTGAACAACTCAGCATCAATTAATTTCAAACAATTCCCCCCAAAAAAATTCAATGACCACATCCCAAAAAACAAAATAAAACCATTAACCAAAAAAACACCTAAGCCTTTATCCCCCAAAAACCCTATTCTCCCATCCTAAAAACCCTTGTACCCCACCCCTAGAATACCCTAATCCGTCAATCCTAAAAAACCCAAAACCCATATCCTAGTAAAACCCTCATCAAAAAGCCCCCGAAAACCAAAAAACCCACATCCCCAAAAAACATTAAATACTCACCCCCAAAAATTATTATACCCTAATAAAATAAAAAAAACCTTCATAGAAAAAAACCTACAGACCAAAAAAAACACTATATCTTCATCCTTACAAAATCATAAACCTCATCCCTAAAAACTCAAAACCCCTAGACCCAATAAACACTAAACATTCACCCAAAAAACCCTAAACCCTCGGCTCTAAAAATCCCTAGACACTCATCCCCCCAAAAAATCAAAACATTCCAGCAAAACCCCCTAAATCCACATCTCCCCAAAAATATAAACCCATATCCACATAACCCCCAAACAATCATCCCCGAAGCACCTGAACCCTCATATCCCAAAACTAATGATCCCTCATCCCCAAAAAAACCTCAAACCCTTTGTCCACAAAACTGAAAAAAACACATTCCCAAAAAATCCTATGATATTTTCCACATAACCATGTAAACCCTCTTCCCAAATAATCCTTCACCCTCAACCCTAAAAAACACAAAACCATCATCCAAAAATACCCATCAACCCTCATCCCCCAAATAATGTTCAACCCTCTATGCAAAAAATCCCTAAACATTAAAATCCAAAACCCTCAAACCACAACCCAAAAAACCCAATACTTGTAATCCTCAACCCTAATAATCTATCAAGCCTCTCCACCAAAACCCTCAATCCTTAACCCCAAAAAACCATCAAACATCATCCCAAAAATACCCTTAATCCTTAGCACAAAAAATTCGTGAACCCTCAGTCCCAAAAAACCCACTACCTATATTCCCAAAAAACCCTAAATCCTTATCCGAAAAAATACATAACCCATTTCTCCAAAAAAATAACCTCAACAGTCAGCCTCATAAAACCGTTAACAATTAGACATAAAAAACCCTCAGCCCTTAGCCCCAAAATTCTATATTCCATTATACCCAAAAATCCTCAAACCTTAGCCCTAAAAAACTATGATTCCTCAGCCCCAAAAAGCCTCAACCCCCTACCCCAAAAATCCCTCAACCCTCAGTACCAAAAATACATATACCCACTACCCCATGAAACCCTCAACCCTCATCGACCAAAAAAATGAACCCTCCCCCCGAGAAAACACAAACACTCATCCAAATAAATATCAACTTGTATCCCCCAAGACACTAAACTATCATCTCATTGAAAGAAAAACCATAGTCCCAAAAGGAACCTTCAGCGTAATAAACACTCAACACACATCCCCAAAAAACCCTCAAACCTCTTCCCCAATAAATTATCAACCATTCAGTATTAAAAAACCCTCATCAAATTTACAAAAAAAACCCCAAAACCCTCAGCCAAAAAGTCTTCCAAAAAATATCAACAAAATACCCTAAAATTTCTGCATCAATAGCCCTCGGCACATAACATTCATAAACCTTAATCCCATAGTCCAAAACAACCATAAACACTCATACCCATAAAACAATAAATCCTAATCCCCAAAAAATCCAAAATCCTCATCCAGAAAAAAAACCCTCAACCCCCATCATAAAAAATACCCTAAACCCTCATCCCCATATGTCTCTCAGCACCAAAAAAGCTAAACCCTCATCCCCAAAATACCCTCAACCCTCATCTCCAAAAAAACACCCAACCCTCATCCTAAAAAACCAACAACCCTTAGCCACAAAAAACCCAAAACCATCATCCCCAACAATATTGTAAAACCTCAACCCCAAACAACCCTCAACCTTGACCCCATGAAACCCTAAACACTAAGCACAAAAATCCATAATCCCTTATCTCCAAACCCCCAAAACCTGTAGCCCCAAAAACAATGAACAATCATTCAAAAACACCCAAACCTTATACCGTAGTGACCCCTAAACGCTAAACGAAAAAAAATTAATACCACAATTCTTAAAAAACTAAACTTTCTTCCAAAAAATAATCAAAACCCTCGTCAATAAATATCCAAAACTATCCGCTACAAGAAAACCTAAACCCTCATCCCTAAAATCCCTAACAACTATGTACCCAAAAAACTGTAAACCGTCATCCCTAGAAAACTTTAAACACTATTAAAAAAACTAAATCCACTTCCCAAAAAATCCTAAACAGTCAGTCACAAAAACACCCTCACCCTGATTCCCCAAAACCACAAAACCTGTGAACAAAAATACCATAAAACCGCAACCTTAAAAAACACTAAATCTTATTCCTAGAATAAACTATATAACCATCCCCAAAAATTCATAATCCCTTATCCCTAAAAACAGTAAACACTCTATCCGAAAAAACACTAAACCCTCATAACTAAAATATCCTAAATCCTCTACCCCCAAAATACCTAAGTCCTTTTCTTGAAAGAATCACAACCCCTTAGCCTAAGAAAGGGAAGAAACAGAATATCCAAAATCCCACTAGCCCAAAAATAACGTAAACCCTCAACCCCCCAAAACCAAAAAACCCTCTTTTTCAAAACCCCAAAATCCACATCCCAACAATCCCAAAACACATAACCATAATTCCCAAATAGTTATCCCAAAAAACCAAAGCCATCATACCAGAAAATCATAAACCCTCAACCCCAAAAAACCCAATAACTTCATAAAAAAGTTACTAATAACTCATCCCCAAAAACCATAACTCACCAACCCAAAAAAATAACATGATCCCATATCTGTAAAAAACATGAACCCACATCCCCCAAAACTCCAAACCCCCATCTACAAAAAACTGAAAACTCTCATCCCCTAAGAACTGTAAACCTACATTTTCAAAAAAAACTAAATCCCCATCCCAATAAAACTTAAACCCCCAACCTGAAAAAACTATATACCCTCATCTCCAAAAAACTAAACTACAATCCCAAAAAAATGTATAAAATCCCACCAACAAACCATTATCTTTCATCCCCAAAAAAGCATAAAAACCCAATCAAGAAAACCATAAACCTGTAGCCAAAAATTCGATGAAAAATAATCCATAAAAAACATTAATCCTCAACCCAAATAACCTAAACCCACAACACAAAAAAACTAAACCCTTAGTTTGAAATAACATATAAACCACATACCGAATACACTAGACCCTCAATGCTAAAACCCCTCAAAACCTCAACTCGAAAAAACCATAAACACCACAGCCCAAAAACCCTAAACACTCTACCCTAAAATCACCTAAACTATTATCCCTAAAAACCCTAAACACTCTACCATGAATACCCTAAACCATCATCCCCCCCCCCCCAAAAAAACCATAACCCCTCAGTCTAAACAACACTAAATCCTCTAACTCCAAAACCACTAATCAATTATTTCCCAAATCCACAAAGCCCTAAGACCCAAAAAACCAAAACCCCTAATCCATAAGAAACCTTAAACCCTGATCCCCAAAAAAAACTCTAATACAACTACCCTAAAAAACCAAAATACATCATCCCTAAAACTGGTAAACCCTCACCCCGAAAACGCCAAATACCCTCAGGCCCTAAAACACTTAACCCTTACACCAAAAAACCCTTAAAACATCATCACCTAAAAACAATAAGCCCTAATCCCCAAGAAAACACTAAATCCATGGCCCAAAATAACCATCAACCCTAATCCCCAAAAACTCAATACTCTAAACCCCTCAATAACCAAAACCCTTTTCCTCAAAAATAAGAAAACACACAGTCCCACAAAACCCTAAAAACATGTATCCAAAAAACATAAACACACATCCCCCAAAAACACATAATCCTTTTGTCCCAAATGACCCTAAACCCTCAGGCCCTAAAAACCTCCCTCATCAACAAAAAAACACTAAACCCTCAGCCCCAAAAAACCTAAAATTGAATCCCCAGAGTAACATAAACACATTGCCTAAGAAATTTATTGGCACTTGTTCTAAAAAACAATAAACCATTAGATTAAAAATAGCCTAAACTCTCATATAAAAAAAAGTAAAAAATCATCCCCAAAAAACCATAAACCCTTGGCTATAAAAATTCCTAAACCCTCAAACATAAAAATACAAAATCCCCAACCCTTAAAAAATACTAATCCCACATCCCCGAAACCCCAAAACACGTGTACCCAAAAATGCTATGCCCTCATCCTCTAAATAATAATATAACCTCATCCCCTAGAAAATTAAACCCTTATACCTAAATGTCCCTAAACCCTCATCCACAAAAACACTAAACAATTATCAATAATAAAATTAAACCCTCATCCCCCAAAAAACCTTAAACCCTCCATCTAAAAACCCTTAAACAAGAATCCCCAAAAAACAATAATACCTCAACACAGGAAAACCTAAATCCATGGCCCAAAAAACCCCTAAACCCCAAACCCCTAAAAACACTAAATCCTCATCGTTAAAAACCACGCAACCCTGATACTATAAAATCCCTAAACTGTCACCCAAAAATCCTTCATTACTCAGAAAAAAACATGAATCCCCAAAAAATGCTAATCCCTATTCCCCAAAAATACTAAAAAACTACACAAATAAACCCTAAAACTTCATCTCAAACAATCCCAAACCTATATCCCCAAAAAAATTTGAACCATCTTCCATGAAGAATCCTAAACCTTCTGCCATAATAACACCTAATGTCTTATCCCAAAAATCATGAAACACTCAGCCCAAAGAATCCATAAACACTCAGCCACCAAAAAAAAACTATACAAGATTTTGCGTTTCGATTGATGCTTCTTCGATCTGGGATTTGGAATAATGATTGAATTTGGTGGAAGTCAATGGGAGGCATGGTGGTCATCGTTGATGGGTTTTGATTCATGTGTTATTAAATCATTAAATATTAATTTTTAATTATCACTATAAATTTGGATTTTTAATGTTCAAAATTTACCTTTGAATAATTATATTAGACCCAGAAAATTGTAAACCCTCATCCCCAAAAATACTAATCCATAGTCTTGAAAAACCCCAAACCTCTTGACATAAAAAATACCATACCATCATCTCAATAAAATGTTGAACCTTCATCCCCATTAACCTTAAACCCTCATCCCAAGAAAGACATAAACCCTCAGCACAAAAAAACATAAATAAACAACCACATCTGAACCCTAAGTACTCAACCATCAATGAACCTAAATCCGCATCCTTAAAAGCCAACATTCATTCTTAAAATTCCTTAAAACATTATCCCTTGAAATCCCAAAACCCTTAGTATGTGAAATCCATAGACACATAGGAAAATAAAATTCTAAAACATCAATGATAATAAAACCCAAAAACCTCACCCTTAAAAATACTAAATCCCTCTTCCCAAAAAAACCCTAAACCATTATCCCTAAAAATTATGAAACCCTATGACCCAAAAAGACTTAAACCCTCATCCCCAAATACTCATAAACCCTCGGTCCTAAAACCAACTAAACTTCTTCTGAAAAAATCCATAAAATATCACCCAAAAAACACTACAACCTAAATTCCTAACAACTAATCATTGATCACTAAAAATACCTAATCCATTATCCACAAAACCCCTAATAACTCATCCCTAAAGTAACCTAAAATTGTAAACCAAATTACCCTAAACCCTCATGACAAAAAACCTATAAAAAATTTCAATAAAACCCTTAAAACCACATCCAAGAAATTCATAATCCCATATTACAAAAAAAACCCCTAAACCCTTAACTCCAAAAAACCATAATACTTAAGTCCCAAAAAAACCTAAAACCCTCATCCCCCAAATAACCCAAATTTCCATCACCAAACCCAGAAAACCACTCCATTAAAAATAAGTAATCCATATACCAAAAAAACACCAAATCACTTATCCCAAAAAAAATAATTACCCTCAACTGCAAAAAATATTATACCCTCATCCCTTGAAATATTATAAACCCTCAGCACCCGTAGCCCAAATTCATTAGTCGCAATAATTGAAAATCCTTACCCATAAAAAATTGTTTCACTTCGTACCAAAAAACCATAAACCCCCACCCCTAGAATATCTTATAACCTCATCCGAAAGATATTGTAAACCCACATCCCAAAAAACCATATCCCTCATAACCAAATAACCATAACAACTCTTCTAATAAAACCCTGTTACGTTAGCACCAAAAACCCCTAAACCCTCAACCCTAAAAAATTAACCCTCAGTCCAAAAAACCCAAAACCCTTTGCCATAAAACCCAAATACCTCAGTCCTAAAAAAACCATAAACTCTCAGGCTGAGGAAACCCAAAACACTCATCCATATGAATCCCAAAAACCCAATCCCCAAAATACATTTAACCCATAACCCCCAAAACCAATTCCATAATCACCAAAACCCCTAAACAATAAGACCCAAAAAAACCATAAACCCTTTCCCTGAAAAACACTAAAACATCATCCCAAAACACCTAAAACTTCATAAAAAATAATTCCCTTAGTCTGAACAACACTAAACCCTCAGCCACCCAATACCCTAAAACCTGACTCTAATAACCTATAAACCCTCAAACCAAAAAACCTCTAAACCCTCAACCCCAAAATCCCAAAACCCTAATCCAACCAAACCCCTAATCCCTTAGCCCAAATTTTCCCTAAACTCTCTTCTCAAATATCCTAAAACATAGGAAATAAAAAACCTACAACCATATTTGAAAAAAACACCTAAACCATCATCCCCAAAAAATTTATAAACCCTAATCACCAAAAAAAACTAAAAATGTAGCCCCCAAATGCCTAGTCCATATTCGCCAATTGAATTAACCATAATCATAAAACAATTGAAAACACATTCCCCAAAAGAAACCTGAAACTGTCATCCGAAAAAATCCAAATACCCTCAACCCAAAAAACAGAACCCTCAGCCCAAAAAAAACTAAACTCCCAAAATAAAAAACCTATTACTCTCATCCCATGAAAACCTTAATCCCATAACCTTAAAAAATCCAAAAACATTTATCCCATTAAAACCCTCAACTCTCAGTAGAAATAACCCACCACACTCAACACCTCAATTTCCTCATAAATCATATTTAAAAAACCATAAACCCTCTTGCCCAAATGACCTTAAACACTCACCCACAAAAATCCTTAAACCATCATACCCAAAAAACCCAAAACCATATGCTAGAAAAAACACATACCCCCCAAAATGAAAAATTTCTATAGCATCATCCCAAAAAAATCATAAAACCTCATCCCTAAAAACCTGAAAACCATCAGCCCCAAAAAAACCCTAAATCGTCTGCCAAAAAGAACCATAAACCCTAAGATTCATAAAACTCTTTACCACTAACACAAAAAAACCAAAAACCCTCATCCCAATTTAACCCAATATCCTTATCCCCCATAATTAAAAAACCCTCATCTACAAAAACAACCAAACACTCATCCCCCAATACCCATAAACCCTCATATCCCAAAACCACTAAATCCTTATCCCCATGGAAACATAAACCACCATAACAAAAAGACCCCTAAACATTCGGTCCCAAAAATCCCTATCCCACAACAAAAAACCCTGTAAAACCATATATCCAAAATTATTACACCATAAACCTTTAAAACACTAAACAACATCCCCAAAATACCATCGACCATCAACTGGAAAAAAATCATCAACCGTATACCCTAATAATCCCAAAATATTCAAATCTGCAAACTCCTCAACCCCCATCCCAAAAAAATCTAAAAACATAATCATCTTCTCAAATAATATCACTACCCTCTTACGCTAAAATTATTTAACCAATAGCCCCAAAAATCCCTCAACCATCATCCAAAAAATTCACTCAACCTCATCCCCAAAAAAACTCTACCATCAGTGCAAAAAAACCTTCAACCCTCATTCCCAAAAACCCAGAACCCTAATCCACAAAAAACCATAATCCTACATCCCCAATAATCCCTCAATAGTCATCTTCATAAAACCATCAACTATAAGCCCCAAAAAAATTTCAACCATCATCTACCCAAAAACCATAAACCTCCATCCCCTATAAAACTAAGACTATCATATCTAAAAAACCATGAATCCTCTTCCCCGAAAATATCAACAACCCTCAAACCCTCAAACCCTCTACCCTCAGTTGAAAAAAACCCTATACCAACATCGCGAAGAAACCCCAAACCTTCAACAAAAAATGAACCATATACCAAAAAAATCCTTAAGCCCTCAACCCCAAAAAACCTTCAACTCCTATCCCAAAAAACCATATCTCTCATCCCCAAGAAACTCAGAACCATCATCCCCAAAAAATCACAAAAACGTCAGCCTAAAGAACCATCAACCCTAGCACCAAAATACCATCATCCCCAAAAGATTCTCAACCATCTGTATTAAGAAATAATCAACCCTCATCCATAGAAACCCCTAAACTCTAAAGAAAAAAAAACCCTATGCATTGCACTGGAAAACACAAAAATTTCATCCTAGAATTCCCTAAATAAATTCCACCCCAAAAACCCTAAACCCCGAAAACAAAATATTACACATTACTCAGCCCCAAAACCCCCAAAACCCACAGTCTAAAAAAACCCTCAACACATATCCCCAAACAACCCAAAACATTTATTACTAAAAAAACACTATTTATAGCACCAAATAAAAATACAAAATCATCCTAAAAAACCCTATACACATAGAACTGAATCTATTAATCCTTAACACCATAAATCCCTCAACATTCAGCCACAAAAACCATTAAACACTCATCCCTAAGAACCCACAAACCCCCTTCCCATAAAATTCCTCAACCATAATCATATAAATTCCTAAAACCTCACCTCAAAAGACCCTAAAATTTTATACACTAAAAAACTATAAACCCTCAACCATATAAATCCCCCAACCCTGAGCCCCAAAAATCCCTCAAACCTCATCCCCCAAAAAACCACAACCCTTATTGGTAGAAAACTCTAAATCCTCATCCTGAAAATACACTAAACCCTTTGTCCTAAAATACCCTCATCTCTCAACCAAAAACCCCTCAAAATGTAGATACAAAAAACCGACAACCCTCAGCCAGAAAATAAACCCCAACCCAAAGCACCAATAAATAATCAAGCCTCACCCACCTAAAACACTTAACCCCTACCCTTAAATACTCTAATCACTCATCCTCATAAACCATCTACCCTTATACCAAAAATCCATCAACACTCAACCGTAAAAAACCTTAAACCCCCAATCCCAAAAAAACATCCAATGATTAGCCCCCCAAAACCATCAACCCTCAGCCATATAATGCCCTAATCTCTAAGCCCAAATAAACCATAAACCCTAATACCCCTTAAATAATAAAACCCCATCCCTAAAATACCATACAACCCCATAACCAAACAAACCTAAACCCAAAAATCCAAAAAAAAACATGAATCATCACCCATATAAAAAAAGAAACCATCGTCCCCAAATAACTCTAATCCCTCATCACCAAAATACCCCTAAACCCTGATCAATAAAAAAAATTCATAATTTAGAACAAAAAACTTATAAAATATTCCCCAAAACACCCAAAACTATTAGGCCCAAAAAACCCAAAACCCATATCAACAAAAAATTCTAAACTGTTATCCCCAAAAACCCTAAACCCTAATCCACAAATATACTAAGGCCTCATCACAAAAACAAATAATACCTAGATCTAAATAACCATAAATCCTTTTCCCCAAATGACACTTAACATTAACCCCTATAAAATTTCAAATCCTTAGCCCCAAGTAACCCTAAACCCTCATCTTCACAAAACACAATCACTCATCTCTAAAAAACCATAAAACCTCGGCCTATAAAAACCCTATACCCTAAACACAAAAAATCCCTAAACCTCTATCACCATATAATCACACTCCATTACCCCAAAAATACTAAACCATAATCCCCAATAAACATTAAACCCTCATCCCAAAAAACCACCACCCATCATCTGTAAAAAAACCCTATGCCCCATCTCAAAAAAACCCTCATCCCACATCCTCCCAAAAACCGAAAACCCTAAACCCAATTACATAAAAAACCCTAAACCCTCTTCCCTAAAATACCCAAAACCCATATCCTCAAAAGATCTAACACCCTCATAAAAAAAATATAAACCATCATCCCCAAAAAACCGTACTCCCATAGAACAAATTAGCCCACCCAGAAAAACCTAAACCACCATTAATAATATACGCTAAATCCATAGCCCCATATAACCATGAACCCTCATCCCCCAAAACCCTAAACATTCATTTTCAAAAAACTTAGAAACCATTGTCCCAAAAATTCCCTAAATCCTCAGCCCCAAAAAATCCAATACTCTCATCCCAAAAATACCATGAATCCTCATCCATAAAAAACCCTAAATCCTCAGGCCCTAGTAACCATGAACCCTAAACTCAAAAAATAATTAACCATTTACTTAAAAAACTCTGAACCCTCAGTCTAAAAAATAAGAATGCTCAACCACTAATAAATCTAAAAACTACATCCAATGAAACCCTAAAACATTAGCCCCAAAAAAATAATGATTCCTCAACCCAAATACCTCTCAACCCTCATCCTAAAAAGTCTCGAAACCCTCATCTAGAAAAAAAATTAACCCTCATCCCCAAAAAAAACCAAATCCCATAGATCTTGAAAACCCTAAACCCTTATCCCCCCAAAACCATGAACATTCAGCCAAAAAATAGTCAACACGTATCCCCAAAATACCCTTAACCCTTAGCCCTAGAAAACCCCCAACTATTGCCCACCAAAACATCAAACGTTTTCCCCAAATACCCAAAACCCTCACCCAAAAATACACTGAACCCACAACATTAGAAACCCAAGAATCCTCATCCCCAAAAACCTTGCACCCTTGTCCCTAAAAAATAAAAAATTTCCAGCCCGTAAAAACTCAATCACTAAGACAAAAAAACCCGAATCCATTAACCCCTGAAATTACATGAACACCCAAACCCATAAAAAATGAACCCTCATCCCCAAAACACCCTAATTAGTCATCCCCCCCAAACTCTAAAATTTCATCCCCAAAACCCACATTAAAACTAAAATAGTAAACTCTATCCCCAAAAAATCCTAAAACCAAAGTGTAAAAAAACCTCATCCCTTACCCCAAAGGACCCTAAACCCTGAGCAATAAAAAATTGTAAACCCTTAGTCCCCAAAAAAATATACCCTCAACTAAAAAAACAATGAACCCACAACCCCAATAAACCATGGGAAATCATTAAAAAAACCATAAACCCTCATCCCCAAAAAACCATTAACCACTGATCCCAAAAAACCCTAAACCCCCATCCCCAAAATAACAATTAATCATACTCCGTAAACAATCCTCAACCATCTGTACCAAAAAAATGTTCAATCATCAACCAAAATAACCCTAAACCCCCATCTATAATAAAATCTAAATATTTAGTACCAAATAAACAGAAACCCTCGGTCCCAAAAACTTATAAAATTTCATCCCAAAAAAACCCTCAATCCTTAGATCTAGAAAACCTAAAAACACTCATCGTGAATAAACACTAAAACCTAGAAAAATTCCCAAATCTCTCATCCCCAAAAAACACAAAAACCTATACTACAAAAAACCCTAAAAGCACATTCATAAATACCCTAAGAACATCGACCAATAAAAACAAAACCTAAAACCCAAATAATCTCTAAAAACTCATCCCCAAGAAATCCTAAACCTTATCCCAAAAAATCCTTAAACCCCCATCCTAGAAAACCCTGAAACATTAGCCATAAAAAAATCCTAAATCTCCATCCCAAAACCCAAAAACCCTCCTCCCTCAAAACCCCTAAACACTAATCCCCATGAAACCTAAAAATTATCACCAAAATCTCTAAACTATGATCCCCAAAACATCCTTAACCCACTATCCCAAGGAACACAAAATCCCAAAATCCAAAAAACTAAAAACCCTCATCATTATGAAAAACCTAAGCAGTCCATCCAAAATACCACAAAACCCTTCCTCCGAACCCCTAAACGTACAACCCTAAAACCCTAAACTGGTATCTCTAAACACCCTCAACAATTAGAGGGGAAAAAATACTCAACCATCATCCCCAAAAAACCAAAATACATCAGCCCCAAAAAAAACCCCGCAGCCTCATCCCCTGAAAACTGTAATCCATTGGCGACAAAAAAACTCTCAAACCTCAACTAGACAAATCATTTAGTGCTCAGCCCCACGAAAACATAAAACATGACAAAAAATATCTAAACCCTATTCCATTGAAAACCCTAAATGATTATCCCATAAAACCATCATCCACAATGAACCCTCAACACTCATCCCAAAAGACCCTCAAACCTCATCCTTAAAAAACCCTAAACCATAATCCCTAAAAACACTCAAACCTCAGTCGTAAAAACCCTAAATCCTGAAACCTAAAAAGTATAAACCCATAGCCTCAAAAAGTCTTGTCTTTAATCCCCAAAAAAACCCTAATCTATTATTCTTAATAAACTAACACCCATCATCCTAAAAAACCCTCGACCCATATCCCCCAAAACACAAAAATCCTTTTCCCCAAAAACTATACACCAAAGACCCAAAAAAACCATAAACACTCATCCCTAAAAATCTACCATAACTCATCCATATATTTCCCGCATCACTTTTACTCAAAAAACCCTAAATCAAAAACACCAAAAACAAAAATCCCTTATTCAAAAACCAATATTAACTCTCAGCCCCAAAAATTCCTCAACCCTTTCCCTAAATAACCCTAACCCTTCTAGCCCAAAAAATATCTAAACCCACTACCTTAAAAAATAAATAGCCTTTTGTATCTGAAAACCCTCAACCCTCATCTATAAAAAACATCAAAACGTAAACCCCAAAAAATCATCTACCCTCAACACAAAAAAATATAAAATCTCATCTCAAAGAAATAATCCACACCTAATACCAAAATACATCAACCATCATCCCTAAATAACCCAAAAAAAATTACCCAATGTACCTGAAACCATCTGATTCAAAAATAGACTCACCCATAAAACCAGAAAAACACTTAAGCCCCATCACCAAAAAACACAGGACACCCACCACCAGAAAATAATAAATCATCATTCCAAAAAATCCATAAACACTCAACCCCAAAAAAACCTAAACCCTCATCCCCCAAAAACCCTAAACTGTCACCCTAGAAAACACTAAACCATCATCCTTGGAAAACCATTATCACTTAGCCCCAAAAAACCCAAACCCTCATCACTAAAATACATTGATACTTCTTCTCAAAAAAATTTCAACACTCATCCCCAAAACCCTCAACACTCATCCCCTAAATATCTTCAACCCCCATACACAAAAACTTTCAACCATCAACCCCAAGAAACCCTCAATCTAGACCACAGAAAACACTCAATTGCCAGCCCCTAAAAAACCTAAATTCTTATCACCAATATCTAAATCCTCAACCCTAAAAAACCCCAAACAATAATCCCTAAAAAACTAAAAAAACCCTCAACCTAAAAAAAAACTCAACCCTCGACACCAAAAAACCCTAAACACCAACCGCTAGAAATCCCTCAACCATCATACCTGAATAACCCTAAACCCTAATCCCTAAAAACATCTCATTACTCAGATTAAAAAAACACTAAACCCTAAACCCTAAAAACCATAAACCCTGATCTCCCTAAAAACATAACCCCTTAGTCCCAAAAATGATCAACCATCATCTAGAAAAAACCCTCAACCTTCAGTTATGAAAAATTTTAAATCTGCATACCAAAAAATCAAAATCCACACCCCCAAAACCCCAAAACACTCATCCCTAAAAAACCCTCTCATACCCCCCAAGAAAACACTCAACCATTAGCCTATAAAAATTCCAAAAAACTTGGACCGCAAAAACCATCACCCTCATCCCGCAACACTCATCCTGAAAATCCCTTCAAAGATCTGCCCCAAAAAACCCACAACCAATTTCCCAAAAAACTGATTCATCACCCCAATAGAAACCATAACCCATCAGACCCAAAATTCCATCAACCCTAAGAACCAAATATCTCTAAACCCATATCACTACAAAAATCATCAACACTCATCCCTAAAAAACCGGAACCCAGAACCCCAAATAAACTTCCAACCCATAGCCAAAAAAATCATAATCCCTCATCACTCAAAAAAACATAAACCATCATCCTAAAAAACTCATCAACCATCAACCCAAAAAAACCCAAAATCCTAGACCCCACAAAACCCCCAACCCTATTCCCTAAAAATTCTGAAAACCATAGCTCCAAGAACCCCTAAAACCTCATACCCAAAAGAACCTTTATCCCCCTTCCCCAAAAAACCCTCAACGCCAAAAATCCCTCAACCCTCATCCCAATGAATCACTGAACCCTCTACCCCAAGAACCACAAAACCCACATCTCAAAAAAAACCCTAAACTCATACCCCCAAAAATACAAACCCATCAGACACTAAAAATACATTGAACCCTCACTAAAAAAAACAATGAAACCATAGACTCAAAAATACATGAAACCATATTCCTAAAAAAAACCTTGAACCATCAACCATAAATAACATTGATCCCTCCACACCAAAAAACCCAGAACTCTCAACCCCCAAAAACACTGAACCAAAAGATGAAAAATTCTCTTGGCATTCATTCCTTTAAATGTACTCTCATATGTAAAAAATAAATGGAACCCGCATCAAATAAAACTGAACCCTATCCAAAAAATACCAAACCATTAGTCCAAAAAACACTAACACCTCATCCAAAAAAAACGTTGAATCCTTAGCCCCAAAATACTCAAAAACAACCCATCCAAAAAAAAATCTACCCAAATCTACAAAGAAACACTGAATGATCATTCTAAAAACACCCTAAACCTTAAACCCTAATAAAACCCTAAAACCTCAGTCCCAAATAATCATTAAGAATCATCCCAAAAATCCCTATGACATTAAGCATCGAAAAACATTTAACACTCATCACCAAAAAATTTGTACCCTATTCATTAAAAAACAATAAACACTTAATACCAAAAACCCCAAACACACTGCCCCAAAAAACCATGAACATTCATTCAAAAAATTACATGAAGCCTGAACTCTAAAAAAACATTACATCATTTCCCAAAAATCGAAAAACCATAGTCCAATATATTGTAAACCATCATCGCAAAAAACCCTTCACCATTAGCCCAAAAAATTCCTGAACCCTGAAGACAAAAAAATACTGAACTCCTAACCCCAAAAAACCATAAACCATCATCCCAAAAAACCATAAACCCACATCCACAAGAACACGAAAACCCTCAGTCCCCAAAACCCTAAACACTCAGCCCCCTAAAAACCCAGAACCCTCTATTCTAAAAAACCCAAAACACACAAAACCAAAAATCCCTAAATCCAAAAACATAAAAAATATGAACACTTATTCCCAAAATACCCTAAATCCTTATCCAAAAAATGGAACAAAAAACCACAAAAAAACATCTCCCTCAGTTCTAAAAAAACCCTAATCCATTATCCCCATCACACACTAAAACCTTATGCCGAAAAAACCTTGAATCCTCATCCCCAAAATACCCTAATCCCGCATCCCTAAAAAACCCAAAACCCTCAGGATTAAAAATACATTAACCTTAAACCTAAATAAACTTTAACCCCATCTTGAAGAATCCTCAAACCCTCATCCCCAAAAAACAATCAACCCCCATATCCAAAAACCCACAAATCCCCTACCCTGGAATCCCATTAACCCTTATCTCCACAAACCATTAATCCCCTATCCTTAGTAAACCCTAGACCACCAGCCATAAATATCTAAATATTTGAAACCTTAGAAATCTCTAAACCCTTTTCCCAAAAAATCCCTAATGCTTAAGTGCTGGAAAATAGTAAACCCTCATCCCTAGTAAATCCTAATCTCTAAGCCACAAAATTCCAAAATCCTCAGCACCTTAAAAACCCTAAATTATACACCACAAAAAAACGATAAACCCATAACCCTAAAAGATCGTAATCCATCAGCCCTAGAAAACCATAATCCCTCAACACTAGAAAACCCTCAACCCTTAGACAAAGATAACCCAAAATATTCATCCAAAAATATCCCTCACCCCCTTAAAACCCAAAATCCTCATCCCTAGAAAATACTAAAACATCAACCCTAGAAAATCCTAAACCCACAACCCAGGAAATAACAAATCCATATTCTCTAAACAACCCTAACCCCTAACTGTAGAAAACACTAAACCTTAAACCCCATAAGTAATTGAAACCTTATAATGAGAAACCCCAAAATTAAAAAATATAGGATACCCTAAACCCACATCCCCATAAGTCATTGTTTTCCATTGACCACTAAAATTTTTCGTTTGTCTTATATTCATATATTTTATCCATGATAGTTCTGAAATTTGAAAAAATTAATGATAAAATATGGAAAATAATGAAAAATTGTTACATCTGTGATGGGTTCCTACAGTGGAGATTAATTCATTACTTCCACCTTTTATTGGTGTGCCATTATTCATTATTTAGATACCATAAATCCCAAAAACACCACTTATCTTGATAATAACTACCAATTTTGAAGCATAACATATAGCTTTTTTCATACAAAATGACAATACCATCCAAAGATGATATGCAAGGTTGTCGACATCATTTATATAAATCATAATATAATATTGATAAATAATAAAAATATTACCAATAAATGGTTCATGAGCATCATTAATGAGTTGCATGAATGTACTAGGATGATTTGAGAGGATTAATGGATTGACCGACTAATCAAACAATCCATCATTGTGTTTGAATTTCGTTTTCAACACAGACCCTTTCATCTTCAAATTTTGTTGTATCATCTATGAATATCAACCACAAAAAATATTGATGACCCATGATATTCACAGATCATATCATTCTGTCATGGAATGGGATACTGATGTTTTATGTTAATATTATTGATATCTCTATTATTAGTGAACATTTGATACATACAGTCTTTCTTTAGGACCAATAATGCTGGAATAGAATATGAGCACATACATGGAATTACCAAGGCTATAACCATCAGTTCAACCACCTGATTCTACAATTCCATTGATCCCCCATGATTAGGACAATATAATATTTTATTTGTAAATATCCCACCTCATGTAAGGTGAATTTATTTTTCCAGGGGCCTAGAGGGTGGTAATCAACAATGAATTTTATAGGGAAAAAATCAAGATATTCCTCAATAAAAGAACTTGAAAATAGATGAGGACAACTCTTCCCCTCATGACATGACTTCTCTATCACCAATAAAAAAAAGCATATTTTTCTGTTTATGGATTTTCTTTCTATAATTGATACTTTTTAATAATTATTCTACATTTTTGATCTTTTGGGAAAACATTTTGATTGAAGTATCTGAGGATTTTTCAACGGATAATGTTTAATATTTTTATCCATACATAAAAAGGAATATGTGTTCTTCCTCCAATGAAATTTCACTTACCTATCAAACATAATATGCATTATTAATAATTTGGGGCATGCATATACAAAAATAAAATCACAAATACCACATTAATATATTTCTAATAAATGGAAAATTATTTTAGTATATGTTTGTTGATATGAAGAGTATCCTCGTTGTTCAAGAATTTCTGTTTTTTTTACTGAGGATGATTTTGGGTTAGTTTATTCAATTTCTATACTATTTTTTATTAATCAGTTTTACAAATACCACTATAAATAGTCACCAATAATACATGATGAATTAATTTGAAATGAGTTTGAAAGATGTTTTATCATTTATCTTGTTGAGTTAAGAGTTGATCCTTCCAAAATCATCATAATAGAAGAATGTTACCGACATTATCTTCTTCCAAAACATGATCTTCATTTTCAAATTCCTCACCACAATATTCACCATCTTTTACATATTTTCAATATAATTAATCTCCATTACAGTAACAATTAAATTTCTATGGATGGTTTCCTTAAAATTATCATACCCATGACATTCAATGGACTTTTGATTCCCATATTTGAAGGAGTTGGTTTTTCAATTTGGAAATTCAATAGATTTATATGTTACTTTATCCATAATCTTGTTCCTTCCATGTTTCTTATCATCAACACAAAATATATTAGAAGAAATAACATTATAAAATGATTTTACTATATTATGGTTCATGAGAACTTGTCCCATGGAGTTATGATTTATCTTTCCTACCATGATTTTTGGCTTGTAAGCATCATCAAGAAAGAAGAATGGTTATTAATCCACTTAATGTGAAATTTATTAATTTATACAACCCAAAAAAACATGAAATAAAATACTACTTAGATTTTGGAGCATCACATAACATTTTTTTAAACAAAATGAGAGACGAATTGGTCACCCAATTCACACTCCTTTAAAATTTATTGAAATAAAATGTTAACTATAAAAAAATGAGGTGTAACAAGATTAAACCATAATCAAATGAGGGATGTAAAAAATTTTACAGACAAGAAGATGCATAAAAAATACATCTTGAACCATTCCTATTCGAAAACATGCCTCTTGCTGAGGATTCCTTGAATCTAACAATGAGAGCTTCTCCATGTGCACTCATAGTCATGTATATCAGGTGAGCACCATCGTGTTTAAAATCACAGACCAAATAAGGTAGACATAAAATCATGTAAACCCAGATCAGTATATTTAGGGGTGTCCATCAGACAGCACTAGAAGATCCATTTAAATAAGAGGTATTAATTCAAGAAATTCCATCACAATAAGGAAACTGAAAATGTATCTCCCAATATATGTCATGAGAAGATTCTATTTGATTTGGACTATAAATTGTCAATAGAAAATTGACGAAAAAAGGCATAAAAATAGCCAATCCCTTGAAGAAAACATCATGAGTACATTGTGTTGGAAACATCAAAGAAGTACTATATAGTTAAGGATATGTATTTATTTCACAAAAAACCAAAAATATCCGAAAGAGGGTGACACATCTAAGAAGTCTTTCAGCTCAGAAAGTGTCAAAAAAACTAGACATTCCACTACATTAAAAGATTAAACTAATATCACTAGAAGGGAAGGTTGTGAAATAAAATATTCCAAGAACACTAATAATTAAATATTAATTTGTATGGAATGGAAACTCAATAAGTAGACCATTGAAATTCATTAAATTTTAATTAAAGATCACCCTAGTCTAGATCCTAACACCATATTCTCTAAAAGCTACATCACTATGATTGAATGGAAATGAGAGATTAACCCTAAGTACAAAAAACCTCAAATAGGTATTGTATCTAACGAAAAACATAGCCTTAGATTAATAAATGACTAAACACTCAAATTTAATCTTCAACGTGTTTATATATTCGTCAAAAGCTATGAATACAGAAATAAATCTCTTTCTTATAATTCGCAAGAATATATCATATTCTCAAAAGCTTTTTCAACTTATCCCGCAAAAATATAATATCCTTTCAATCAAATTACCTATGTTTCCCCATATTTTACCACCATATAGATGCATAATTCTTGTATTTTTTAATATCTACCTTGCAATTTTTCACATCAGAAAATTCTTAAATTTAACGAATCTTTTTATTTTCCACAACCAATATAAAAAAACCATTTAGATTCATACTCCCATGAAAATATAAAATATCACTCTCCAATAGAGTTCAAATATTTTAATTGTCTCATCTTCTTTATTATATATCAACCTATAAACACTAAAAATAATCTACATTTTTATGGTCTTAATATAATGTTTTATAATTTACCAAATTATATGGAGATAAATATTTGGAACAATACTATGGTGGATGGTAATAGTGTTGTCACAGTCATAATATAAGAGAAAATTTCTCACAAATTTTATTGATTTGGAATTGGATCATTGTGTAGGTTATTTTTCATGGATAAAGAATATTATAATACCCTATTTTGTGAGATATGGTGGTGATTTTTTTTATATTAATAGGTAGAATTTGTATAATTATACTTGTAAGAACATCAGCTCTCATACCGAACTGATGCATCATTGGTAGTATGATATTTTTATGTGAATATGGAATAATTAAACGTATCTTATCAATCAAGGAAAAAAAGAAAACACCACCGACAATGTTTTTCGCAAGATTAATGGTCATATCACTTGTAGTGGAGTTGAACCACCAATTTATGGAAAATGGAAAACAATAATGAAATAAAGATACAAAACACTATTTTAAATTCATATGATTATAGTGTAATAATTAAATATAATTTAAAATATATTAATAATAATATAATGTAATTTTAATGAAACAAAATGAATTAAAAGTCATGGGGTCCCTGAAAGGTCACATAAAAACCACATTCACATGCTAATTAATTACCCTAGTAACTAATGTTGTGATATTTGTTTTTATTGATGATATTATATAGGTTATCTCTCCACTTTAATTTGATACTATTATATTTCTTCGTCTCCCAAATGGATATGTAATTTTAATCTCCAAATAACTGTATTGTAACCAACCATTGTGTGGTATGTCAAAAGGTTCAGACTTGTCCAATTTGTTGAATAATTGGGCTTTAAATTATTATCAGGTCAAAAAGTATTGTCCTGGGCTTGGTACTAGTCCATATCACCCTCAGTTGAAATAAACATAAACTCCCATCCACAAAAAACACTACACCCTCATCCAAAGTAAAACCTAATAATTCAAACATAAAGTAGCATTAAAACCTTATACCCCAAAACCCTAATCACTCTTCCTAAAAAAATCGAAAACATTACAACCAAAAATCAGCAAACCCTCTTCCCCAATATAATTAAAACCACCATCCCCAATAAACTCAAATCCCTCATCCATAGAAAATCTTAAAACCACATCCCCCAAAAATACCAAACCCTCCTCCCAGAAAAAAACATAACCCCAGGGACCCAAATTTATTAAATTATAATCCCAAAAACCCCAAAACCCATAGCCCCAACATCTATGAAACACAAAACCCCCAAAACCCAAAAAAACTCATCCAAAAAAACCAAAACACACAGCCCCAAAATTCCTAAACTGTTAGACCAAAAAAATTATAATCCCAAATGCATGAAAAAAACCATAACCCTAATGCACCCCAAAAAGTAATTCATCATCCCAAAACACCAATAAAAACTCTATCCCAAAAAACCCTATACAAACAAACCAAAAAAAGACATGATCCCTCAATAATAAAATACCCAAAACTGTAATCCTCCCAATAACATAAACCATTAGTTAGATATTTTTTTTGATGCCTCTCCGCTTAATCAAAATAAACTCACTTACCTAAAAAACAATAAACCATTAGTCCTCAAAAACCATAAACAAAATGTGCCAAAAAAATTGCAAACCGTATTCCCAATAAAAACCATAAAAAAATATACCAAAAAAACCCTAAACCCCACTCCCTAAAAACCCATAAACAATCAAACCCAGAAAACTATAATCACCCTTCCTTAAAAAACCATAATCCTTCTACCCTAGAAAACCATAAACCCAATCTCTGGAATAACCTAAACTCTTTGTCCCAAAAAAAATAAACCCATAGCCCAAATAAACCATAAATCATATTCCCAAAAATCCCTATACCCTCATCCACTAAAAACTATAAATCGTTAGTACCACAAAAATGTAAAAATGATCCCCAAGAAAACCCTAAACCCTATTTCAAATAAACATAAACCCTCAACTATATAAAAACATATAACCACATTCCTAGAAATCCCGAAACCCTAATCCCCAAAAACCCCTAAACAATCTGTAGTGGAGAACCCCAAAACCTGGGCCCCAAAAAACCCTAAAATCAACAATAGAGATAAAATTAATACCTCAGCCCCCCAAAACACTAAACCATCATCCCTTGAAAACCAAAAACCCAAAGCCCTTGAAAAACCTAAATGCTCATCCCTAAAAAACCATAATCCCTCATTACTGAAAAACCTATACCCATAGCCCAAAAAACCCAAAACACTCATCCAAAAAATATCATATACCATATTGCCTCCTCCACAAAATACCCTAAAACAATAGCCCAAACTACCCAAAACCCTCATCCCTAGAAAATGGTAAACACTCACCCCAAAGATCCATAATCGCTCAGTTATAGAAATACTGAAACCCTCGGCACTATATAACCCCAAAACCATAGCTGTAGAAAACATCATGCCCTTATCCCAAAAAACAGTAGACTCTCAGTAACATGAAACCCAAAATACTAATCCCTAGAAAACCATAAGCCATCAACCTAGAAAAAACTAATACCACTACCCAGAAAACATAAAACATTCACCCACAAAAAACCCTAAACCTCAACCCTAAAAAACCTAAAACTTCATCCCATGAAAACCCTAATACATAAGTCCCATAAATCCATTAACCCTCAGTCCATGAAATACCTAAAACCTCATCCTTAGAAATCCCGAAACCATTATATACACAATACACCAAACCCTCATCCCCTAAAATCCCAAAACCCACATAACTGAAAAACCCTAATCCTTCAGTCCCGCAAAACCTCTAACACACTGCCCAAAAAACCCAAAACTATATTCCCCCTAAAACCATAAATACTCACCCCCAAAAAACCCTAAAACCCGTATCCCCAAAAACTATAAGCCCTCAGCCTCAAAGACCCTAAATCCTCATATTTCAAAACCCCAAGGCCCTCAAACCCAAAAACCCCAAAAACCTCATCACTAGAAGATATCAACGTCTTATAAAGAAAAAACCTAAAAACATGGACCTAAAAAATAATAACAAAACATCCCCATAAAACTCTAAAGGATCTGCCCATAGAAACCATAACCCCTAAACCCCATAAAACATTAAACCATAATCCCTAAAAACCCTAAACCGTCATCCCTAGAAAAAATGTAACCCTCATCACTAATGAAACCTAATCCTTCATCCTCAAATAACCCAAAACCCTTACTGCTAGAAAACCATAAATCATATGACACAGAAAACCGAAAACCCTCAACCCTAGAAAATCGTAAACAATGAGTCCCCAAAAACCCTAACAGATCCTCCCAGATAACATTAATACCACATCCATAGAAAACCCTAAACCCTCTTTCCCTGAATACTCTAAAACCTCATTCCTAAAAACCCCAAAACCCTTAGATCAAAAAAACACCCATCCCACATCCCCTCAAATCAGAAAACAGACATCCCTACAAAACCCTAAACCTTCATCCCAACAAAATTCTAAATACTCATCCCAACAAAACCCTAAACCCTTAGCCCAAAAAAGCCATAAAACCGCCTCCCAAAAAATACAAAACCATTAGACCCATAAAAATATACCGTCAACCCCAAAATACCACAATCCATCCCCACAATAAAATCTTATACCCTCATCCCAAAAAAAACCCAAAACCCTCGGACAATGAATAATCCTAATCCCTCATTACCAAAAAAATCCTTCTACCCTTAGTCCAAAAAATCATCAAAAATTAGTCCCAAAAACCCTAATGGATTACCCCAAAAAACCATAAATGTCTAGCCCCCCAAAAACAAAAACTGATGCCCCATAAAACCACAAACCCTAAAAAACAAACCCTAAACCCTCAGCCCTAGAAAACACTAAACCCCCATTCCTAGAAAAACCTACATCATTAACCATGAAAAACCCTAATCCAAAATCCCCATAAAAGAAAAAACATCATCCATAAAAAACACTAAACCCTCCTCCCTAGTAATTCAAAAAACCCCACCCCTATAAAATGATAAACCCTTATCCCTAAAAAAACCTAAACCCATATATGTAAAAACACAAAATCCTCATCTGTAGAATCCATAAACCCTAAAACCTATAAAGCCCCGAACAATATTCTCTAGAAACACCCAATCCAACAACAAATGAAAACCCCATACCCTTATCCCTTGTAAACACTAAACACTCTATCTCAGAAAACCATAAAACCTCAGCCATAAAAATCCTCAACCCTAAACCCTTGAAAATAATAACTTCTTAGTACCAGAAAACCCAATACCATCCACACTAGAATAGATTAATCCCCCAACCATAGAAAACAAAAAAAATAATAGCCCTATAAAACCATAATCACATGTCCCTATAAAACCCTAATCTCGTACCCACAAATTAAATTTAACACTCAGGCTGAGAAATCCATATACCATAATCCCCAGATAATTCTAAATCATATACCCAAAAAACTCTAAAACCACATCCCTAGAAAACCCTAAAACCATAGCACAAAAAAACCTAAACCCTCAACCCCAGGAAACCATCAACCATCATCCCTAAAAAAACTCTCAACCATTATTCCTATAAAACCCTAATCCCTCAGCCTAACAATAACATAAACCCTCATCCCCAGAAAACCCAAAACCCATTCTTCTATAAAAGTTGAAACACTCATCCCCATGAATCCACAAACCCTCAACCCGAGATAATCCAAAATCATCATCCCTGGAAAACCAAAAACCTCATCCCCGGAAGGTGAAGAACCAGGACCCTAAAAACATACTAAACCTCAACCCTGAAAAATATGAATCCCTAAGCCCTAAAAATCAATAAACCCTAATCCAAAGAAATATCTAAAACTGTAGACTATGAAAAACATAAACCCTAATACATAAATACTACAAAACCCTCATCCTTTGAAATCCATGAACCCTCTTCCATGGAAGACCATAATCCCTCAAACCTATAAAACCCTAAACCCTAATCCTCAGAAAACCATAAACCATCTACCCTTGGAAACAATATAACCACGCCCTCTGAAAACGCTAAATTCTCATTCCTATAAAGCCCTAAAAATTTATCCTCATAAAATTATAATCCATATACCCTTGAAAACCATAAAAATGCATCCTCCAAAAACCCTAAACCCTCATCCAGAGGACCATAATCCCTTATCATTAGAAAATTCTAAACAATCAGCATCAGAAAATTCTAAACCCTAATCCCCAAAAAACCCTATTCTCACAACCCAAAAAAAAAACTATTTCATCATCCCTAGAAAACTGAATACCCTCAACCCCACAAAAAAATAAAACCTCATACCTCAAATACAATAAAACTTCAGTCCTTGAAAACCCCAATCCATGATCCCCAATAAACCTCAATCCCACCTCCCTAGAAGATCACATACCCTCTGCCACATTAAAAACCAAACCCTCAAACCATGTAAACACTAATCCAATTTCCATAGAGATCCCTAAACCCTCAACCTAAGATGACCATAATCTCTTATCCCGATAAAACCCTACACCCTCAGGACCAAAAAACCCTAATCTTGCAGTCATAGAAACCAAAACCCATATCCCTATAAAATCTAAACCCTTTTTAGCATAAATCATTAAACCATTAGCCCTAGAAAACACACAGCCCGTATCCCCATAAAAACCAAAACCTATACCCACCAAAACACTAATTCCCCATCCCCATATAATGTAAACCCTTGTCTTCGTAAAACCCTAGACCCTCATCCCCAGAAAACAACAATCCTTCACCCTAGGAAACCCTCAAAAACCCATCCCTAATATAACCAAATCCTTCATACCTTGAAAAATTTAAACCCTCAATCCTAGACAACTGAATGACTAATAAAAAAAATCCCATAAAACCTCATCACCAAAAAACCCTAAACCCCTATCCTGAGGAAACACTAAAATATTATCCCTAGAAACCCCCAAAACCTTAGTCCTAGAAAAACATATCCCTTATCCCTAAATAACCATAAACATCATAACAATAATACACATAACAATCACCCTAAAAATACCCAAAACACATTGTCGTAATATCCCAAAAACCACATCCCATAAAACCCTAAACCATGAATCCTAGAAGAAACTAAAACGAAACTCATAAAAACCTAAACCCTATCCCCAAGAAAACCTTAAACAATCCTAGCAAGAGTACCTTAAACCCTAATCCTAAGAAAACCATAAACCATTAGCCCTAGTAAACCATTATCCATATTCAACAAAAATCTATAAACATTATTCCATTGAAAACCTTGATCCCATAGCCTCAGATAACTATAAAGTCCCCAACCATGAACACCCAAAACCCTCATCCCTAAATACCATAAACTGTTAGCTCCAAACAAACCCATACACCACAAGACATAGTAAACCTTAAATGCTTAGCCCTAGAAAACCTTAAACCCTCATTCCCAAAAATAACTAATCCCTCAACCCCCAAACCCTAAACACTCTTCCCCAAAAAACTCAAAACCATCGGCCATAGAAAAGGTTAATCCCTCATCACCAGAAACCCATAACCATCATACATGGAAAACCCTAATCCATCATCCCCAGAAAACCCAAGATATCCAATACCAAGAAACCCAAAACCCATAATCCCTTAAAACTGTAAAACAATAGAAAAAAACTACAAAACCTCATCAATAGAAAAACAAAAACCCTCAGTTGTAGAAAACTCGAAACCCCCTATGTAGAAAACAATAAACCACGAGCCCCTGACAATCCAAAACTCTCAGTCCTAGAATACTATAAACACTCATCCTTAAAAGAACTTAAACACTAAGCCCATGAAAATCATAAACCCTAAAACATTGAAAACCTGAACCCTCGCCCATAGAAAACCCTAAAATCTCATACCCAGAAAACCCTAAATCTGTATTCCCAAAGCAAGAAAAAACCACATCCCCAAAAAACAATAACCCCTTAACCAAAAAAATACCAAAACCTATATCCCCAAAATACACTGGACCCAGATCCCTAGAAAACCTTAATCCCACTACCCTATAAAACCAAAATACATCATCTCTAGAAATCCCAAAACCCTCTAACCAAGATATCTGAAAAAATGAATCCATGAAAATTGTAAACCTTCAACCTATAAAACACAAAACCCTCATCCCATGAAATCTATAAACCCTCAACCATTGATTATCCATATCCCTCAACCTTAGAAAACCAAAAAACCTCATCCATATAAAATACATAACCATATTCCCCAAAAAACCCAAAACCCTCATCCCTAGAATAACGTAACACATAGTCCTATAAAACCATAAACCCATTACTTATGAAACCCAGAAACCCTCACCTATAGAAATCCATAAATCATATCCTCCTAAAATCATTAACCCCCCAAGAATAGAATAACTTAAAACCCGATCCACAAAAAATCAAAACCATGAAACACACAGTCCTATATATCCCCCAACCTTAAGAATCCCAAAAACCACATCCCTTAGAAAAAAATAAACTCTGAACCCTAGAAAACACTAAACCATCAGACATAGAAAAACTTATGCCCTCATCCACAAAAGTCTATAAAACCTATATCCCATAAAACCCTAAAATTAAAATATAGAGAAGCTTATATTCTCATCACTTGAAAAACATTTATGCTCAATAAAGAAAACCCTAAACCCTCTACCATAGAAGACACTACACCCTCATCCGTAGATATCCTCAAACCATCATCCTTAGAAAACCTAAACCCTCACCCCCAAAACCCTAATCCTTCATCATAAGATAACGTTAATCTGTCATTCCAAGAAGGCCCTAAACCATATTTCGTAGAACAACCATAAATATTATCCATTGAAATGTTGACCCTCTTCCCCAAGAAAACTCTAAACCCCCTACCTGAGAAAACTGTAAACAAACTATCCTCGAACACCCTAAATACTCAGCACCAAAACACCTTAATTGATCAACCTCAAAAAACCCTAAACCCGTATCAACCAAATACCATAAACGCTTATCCCTAAAAAACCCTAAACCCTCATCCTTACAAAACCTCAAACCCTCAGGTCCAAAAACCCCTAATTATTCTACCCCAAAAAACACATAACCCTTATCCCAAAAAAAATTGAAAACCCTAATCCCCACAAAAAACTAAACCATGTGTCCCAAAAAACCCAAAACCATCATCCTGAAAATCCCTAAAACCTATTCCCCAAATATTCCTAAACCATCATCCCTAAAAATACCCTAAAACCTCAACCCCAAATAACCCTAATTCTTCATCCAAAAAAATCCCTCCATCATAGAAAATCTGAAACTGTAATCCCAATTAATAAAAAAACCATTGGCCCAAAAAACCCCTAAACCCCTATCATGAAGAATCTGTAAACCCTTGGACCCATAAAACCATAAACACTCGTCCATTAAAAAACCTAAATCCCCAGCCCCAAGTAACCCTAAAAAATCATCCCCAGAAAACTATAGACAACATCCCAAGAAAACCCCAATCCATCACCCTAAACAAAACAGAAACCCTTATCCCATGAAAACAAACAGCTTTCATACCTAGTAAACTGAAAACCGTCATACCTAGAGATTCATATATTGTTATCCCTTAAAAAACCCATACCCTCATCCCTAGAAAACCCTAATACCATAACCCTAGAATACCCCAAACCCAAAACCCCAACGACTCCAACTATCATCCTAATAAAACATTAATCCCTCATCTTTATAAAACCATAAACCCTCATAAAAATAAAAACCTAATAGTTATCCCCCTAAAATACCTAATCCCTAATAAATGGATAACCATAATCCCTCTCTACTAGAAAATCATAAAATTTCGGCCTCAAGAAACCCAACCCCCTCATCCCTAGATAACCCCAAACCCTTATCCCAAGTCAACAATTAACCCACATCCTCGAAATATCCTTAAATATTATTCCCTATAAAACCCTAAACCATCATATCTGGATAACTCAAAAACATAATCACAAGAAAAATCTAAACCCTCATCCCCATAAATAATAAACACTCATCCATAAGAAACACTCAACCAACATCCCTATAAAACAATAAACAATTGCATAGGAAAACCCTAGACCATCAATCTTATAATCCCTCATCCCATGAAAACCCAACACTCTCAGCCCCATAAAACTATAATCCCATATCCTCATAAAACCAATAAATCCCTAACCCAAAAAATCCATTAACTCTCAGACCTAGAATACCATAAACACTCATCCAAAGAAATACATAATATTTAAGCATTAGAAAACACTAGATACTATGAACGAGAAAATACTAAAACCCTAATCCCTGAAAACCATGTACACTCATCCCTAGAAAACAATAAACTCACTTCCACAGAATACATTATACCCTAAACCCCACAAACCCTAAACATGAAATATTATAAAACCCGTGGCCCTCGTCCACTAAAAACCCAATACCTAAATCCTTGTAAAACCCTAAGCCCTTCGAGCTAGAACAAACCTATAAATACCTAATCCTTCAGCACCCAAAAACACTAAACTGCTACCCCTAAAACACCATATATCACCATCCTAGAAAAAATTAAACCCTCCACCAATTAAAACCCAAAACCATCAACCCCAAAACAATTTAAACACTAAACCCTTGAATTCCATAAACCCTAATTCACCAAAAACCCTAAATACAAGTCCATAGAAAATCCAAAACCCTCATCCCCAAGAAAACCATAAAACCCAAATCCCTAGGAAATCATAAACCATAATCACAAAAAAATGCAAACCCCTCAATCTGAAAACTGCCTGAATCCTCATCCTCAACAAAAAGTAAACATTCATCCCTATAAATGACTAAATTACTAGCCAAATAAAAACCTAAACCCCCAATCCTTGAAAATCCAAACTTCTCATCCACAGCAAACCCTAAACCCTTATCCCAAGAAAACAAAAATCTCACTACTAGAGAAAACTATAATCCCTCAGCCCCCCAAAACACAAAACCCTCATACCTAGAAATCCCCAAACCCTAAGCCCTATAATTACCTAAATTCTCATCCCTATAAAACCACAATCCCTCATTACAAAAATCCTATACCCTTAGCCCAAAAAACCCTAAACACTTATCCCCAAAATATCTTATACCATATTTCCTCCTCCCCAAAAGACCCTAAATCCATATCCCATACAACCCAAAACCTTCAACCCTAGCAGCCTCTAATCCCTCACCCCAAAAATCCTTTATTGCCCAGCTATAAAAATACCAAAACCCTCGGCACCACATAACTCCAAAACCTCATACGTAGAAAACTCCAAACCCTTACCCCAAAAGACCGTAGACCATCGGTAGCTGAAAATGCAAAATACTAATCCCTAAAAAACTGTAAGCCATCAACCTAACGAACAATAATACCACTAACCAGAAAACATTAAACATTCACCCCCATAAAACCCTAAACCCCAAAACCTAGAAAAATCTATAACTCATCCCAAGAAAACCCTAATACCTCTGCCCCATAAATCCATTAACAGACAGTCCTTGAAATACCAAAACCCTCGTACCTAGAAAAACTAAAACCATTATCCATAGAAAACACCAAACCCTTATCCAATAAAATACCAAAACCAACATCACATATAAACCCAAATCATTATGTCCCACAAAACCCCTAACACACTTCCCTATAAAACCCAAAACTGTCATCCCCAGAAAACTATAAACACTCTACCCCAAAAAACCCAAATCACATATCCCCAAAACCTATAAACCCTCAGCCCCAAATACCCTAAACCCCCACATTTAAAAAACCATAGGCCATCAGACCCAAAAAACCCCTAAAACCCGATCCCTAGAAAATATCAACACCTTATTCACAAAAAACCTCACATCATGGCCCCAAAAAATAATGATAAAACCTCCCCATTAAACTGAAAAATCTCTGACCATAAAAACCGTAAACCGTCAACCCCATAAAACCATAAACCATAAAACCTAAAAACCCTAAACCCTCATCCCTAGAAAACACTCAATCATCATTACAAATTAACCTAAACCCTCTTCCCCAAATAACCCCAAACCCTTAGTGCTACAAAACCATAAATCCTATGACAGTGAAAACCCAAAACCCTCGTCCCTAGAAAACCGTAAAAAAATCATTCCCCATAAACCCTAACCACTCTGCCCCAGATAACATTAATACCTCATCCCAAGAAAAACCTAATCTCTCTTTCCATGAAAACTATAAACCCTCATTCCTAGAAACACCTAAACACATAGATCAAAAAACCACCCAACCTTCATCCCCTCAAATCCTAAAACACACATCCACACAAACCCATAAACCCACTTCCACAAAAAATTCTAAACACTTATCCCAACAAAACCCTAATACCTTAGTCCCAAAAAAAAATAAAACCACCTTCTAAAAAATACAAAACCATTAGACCCAAAAACTATACACCGTCAACCTCAAAATACGACATTCCATTCCCATAAGAAAATCCTATACACCCATCCCAAAAAATAAACCTAAACACTCATTCAAAGAATAATCCCAATCCCTCATTCCCAAAAATTCATATACCCTTAGTCCATAAAAATCAACAAAAATTAGTCCCAAAAACACTAAAGTCCCATCCCCAAAAACCCAAAATGATCAACCCCAAAAAACCAGAAAAATGAAGCACCATAAAACTATATGCCCTAAAAAACAAACCCTAAACCCTCATCCCCAAAAAACCATAAACCATCATTCCTAGAGAACCCTACACCATCAACCAAGACAAACCCTATTCTAGCTTCCCCATAAATGAAAAAACATCATCCAAAAAACCACCTAAACCCTCCTCCCCAATTATCCAAAAAACCCCATCCCCGTAAAATGCTAAACCCTTAGCCCCAGAAAACCTAAAACCATAGATGGAGAAATCCAAAACCATCATCCATTGAATATATAGACCCTAAACCCTATAAAACCCCGAACAATCATCCATATAAACACTCAATCCCACAACCAATGAAAACTGGATACCCTTAGCCTAAGAAAACCCTAAACACTCTACCCCAGAAAACCATAAACCCTCAGCCAAAAAAACCCTAAACCCTAATCCCCCAACCATAGAATACAAAAAAAATTCTAGTCCCAGAAAACCTTAATCTCATGTCCCTAAAAGACCCTAATCCCAGAGCCAGAAATTATAGTTAACATTCATAATGAGAAATCCATAAAATGTCATCCCTAGAAAATCCTACATCCTAAACCCCAAAAAACTCTAAGTCCACATCCCTATAAAACCCTAAAACCATAGAACAAAAAAACTCTAAACCCTCATCCCCAGGAAACCATCACCCATCATCCAAAACAACCCTTAACAATCATTCCTATAAAACAATAATCCCTCTACCTTACAATACCATAATCCCAATCCCCAGAAAACCAAAAACCATTACTTTTATAAAACCCAAAACACTCTATCCCATGAATCCATGAACCCTAAACACGATAAAATCCTAAATCATCATCCCGAGAAAACCAAAAACCTCATCCCCAGAAGGCATAAAACTCGGATCCTAAAAAACCGACTAATACTTATACCTGAAAAATCCTAAACCCTAAGCCCTAGAAATCCCTAAACCCTCATCCAAAGAAATATCTAAAACTGTAGACTAATCCAAAACAAAACCCTCATCCAAAAAAACTATAAAATCCTCATCCTTTGAAAACCATGAACCCTCTTCCATGGAAGACCCTAAACTATCATCCCTATAAAACCCTAAACCCTAATCCTCAGAAAATCATAAACCATCAACATTTGGAAATAATATAACCTCAACCAAAGAAACCCCTAAATTATCATCCTTATAAAACCCTAAATCCTCATCCTAATAAAACCATAATCCATATACCCTTGAAAACCATAAAATCACATCATCGAAAAACCCTAAACCCAAATCCTAGAAGACCATAAACCCTTATCACTAGAAAACTCTAAACACTCAGCATCAGAAAATTGTAAACCCTAAGCCCCAGAAAACCCTATTGCAACAACCCCCAAAAAACTATTTCATCACCCCCAAGAAATATAATACCATCAACCACAAAAAAAACGAAAACCTCATACCCTATATAGAATAAACCTTCATCTCTAGAAAATCCAAATCCCTGATCCCCAAAAAACCTCAATCCAACACCCCTAAGAAATCACATACCCTCATCCCCAGAAAACACAAAACCCACAAACCATGTAAACAATAATCCATTTTCCCTAGATATCCGTAAACCCTCACCTTAAAAAGACCATAATCCCTTATCCCTATAAAACTATAAACCCTCAGGACCATAAAACCCAAATATTGTAGTCAAAGAATCCAAAACCCTTGGCCCAATAAAACCCTAAAACCTTTTTTCCATAACACCCTATACCTTTAGCCCTAGAAAACACACATCACACTTCCCTATAAAACCCAAAATCTACAGCCCCAAAAACCCTAATTCCTCATCCCCATAAAATGATAAACCCTCATCGCCAAAAAACCCTAGACCCTCATCCACCTAAAACACTAATCCATCACCCTAGGAAACCCTCAACACCCATCCCTAATATAACCTACACCCTCATCCATGGAAAAATATAAACCATCAATCATAGATAACTGAATGAATCATTAAAAAAAATCCAATAAATCCACACCCCCAAAAAAATCTAATACCCATATCCCCCGAAAACACTATAATATTATCCTTAGAAACCCCTAAAACCTTAGTCTTAGAAAAACATAACCCTTATCCCTAGATAACCATACACCCTCAACCCAATAATACACATAACAACCACCCTAAAAATACCTAAGACACATCACCCTAGTGTAACCAAAACCTCATCCCCATAAAACCCTAAACCACAACCCAAGAAATTTTTATTCCCCAAGCCCCAAAAATCCCAAAACCTTGATTCCTAGAAGAAACTAAAACGAAAATTCATAAAAACCTAAATCGTCTCTCCAAGAAAACCTTAAACCATCACAGCATGAGTACCTTAAACACTTATCCCTAGAAAACCCGAAACCCTTATCCCATGTAAACCGTAAAACATCATCACCAAAAATCCCTAACCAGTCATCCATAGAAAACCTTAACCACATAGCCCCAGATAAACCTAAAATCAGAAACCAAGAAAACCCTGGACCCTCATCCTTAAATACCGTAAACTGTTAGCTCCAAAAAAACCCATACACCCCGAGTCTTAGTGAACCTTAAATTCTCAGCCCTATAAAACCCTAGACCCTAATTCCCATAAAAAACTAATCCCTTAACCACCAAACCCTAAACACTATGCCAAAAAAAAACACGAAACCATTAGCCGTATAAAACCATAAACCCTAATCACAAGAAATCCTTAACCATCATCCCAGAAAACCCTAATCCATCGTCCCCAAAAAACCCAATACATCTAATACCATCAATCAAAAAACCCTTAGTCCCATAAAACCGTAAAACCAAAGAAAAAAACAATAAACCCTCATTCATAGAAAAACCAAAACTCTGAGCCATAGAAAAATCTAAACCCCCTCCCTAGAAAACACTAAACAATGATCCCATGAAAATCCAAAACTCTCAGCCCTAGAATACTATAAACACTCATCCGTAGAAGACCAACAACCCTAAGCACAAGAAAATCATAAAACCTAAAATTTGAAAACCTAAACCCTCAACCATAGAACACCCTAAACCAACATACCCAGAAAACCCTAAACCACATTCCCAATGTAACAAAAAACCATCATCCACAAAAAATGATAAACCCCTAAACAAAAAATTCTTTAAACATGCATCCCCAAAAAACACTAGACCCTGAGCCCTAGAAAACCCTAATCCCACTACCCTACAAAAATTAAAGACATCATCTCTAGAAATCCCAAATCCCTCAAACCTAGACAACCCAAAAAATAAATCCATGATAATTGTAAACCATTAACCTAGAGATCACAAAACCCACATCCTAAGAAATCACTATACCCTCTACCCTAGAGAATCCATATCCCTCAACCCTAGAAAACCAATAATCCTCATCTATATAAAATAAATAACCCTCTTCCCTAGAAAACCATAAACCCTCATCCCTAGAATAATGCAACACATAGGCCTACAAAACCGGCAACCCCTCACATAAAAACTTGTAAAACCTCATCTATTGAAATCCCTAATCCATATCACCTAGAAATCATTACCCCCCCATCCATAGAATAAATTCCAACCCTGTCCATAAAAAATCAAAACCCTGATCCCTAGAAGACCCTAAACACTCAGTCTTAAATATCCCCAACCCTAAGAAACCCAAAAACCACGTCCCTCAGAAAACCCTTAACACTCAACCACAGAAAACACTAAACCATTATACATAGAAAACCCTAAGCCCCCATCCCCAGAAATCCACAAAACCTAAAACCCATAAACCCCTAAAATTAAATTATAGAGAATCTTATATCCTCATACCTTGAAAAACATTAATTCTCAAACAAGAAAACACTAATCCCTCAGCCACAGAACACACTACTCTCTCATCTATAGATATCCTCAAACCCTCATCCCTAGAAAACCAAAACCCTCACCCCCAAAAACCTAATCATTCATCATATGATAACCCTAATATATCATCCCCCGAAGGCCCTAAACCATAATTCTTAGAACAGCCATAATAATTCACTATTGAATTGTAGACCCTCTTCCCCAAAAAACCCCAAACTATCTAACTAAGAAAACAATAAACCAACTATCCCAGAACACCCTAAACACTCAGCAACAAAAAACTTAAATTTTTCAACCTCAAAAAATCCTAAATCCTTACCACCATAATTCCCTAAACGATTATCCCTACATACCACAAACCATCATCCTCACAAAACCCAAAACCCTCAGTTCCAAAACCCCCTAATCATTGTACACCAAAAAACACAAAACCCTTAACCGAACAAAATTTGAAACCCTAATCCCAACAAAAAACTGAACCATGTGGCACAAAAAAACACAAAACCATCATCATGAAAAAACCCTAAATCCTATTCCCAAAATATTCATAAACCCACATCCCAAAAATTACCCTAAAACCTCATCCACAAATAACCCTAATCCTTCATCTAGCAATGAAAATAAAATCCCTCTATCCTATAAAATCCTAAACCGTCATCCAAAAAAATAATAAAACCATAGGCCCAAAAACCTCCTAAACCCTCATCATAAAGAATTGATAAACCCTTTGCCCCATAAAACCTTAAACACTCATCCTTAGAAAACCCCAAATCCCAGTCCCCAAAAAACCATAAAAAATCTTCCACAGAAAACTATTGACCTCACACCAAGAAAACCATAATCCATTAGCCCAAACAAAAAAAAATAAACCATTTTCGAAAGAAAGACATCAACCCTCATACCTAGTAAACTGAAAAATCTCATCCCAAGAAAACCATATACTGGCCTCCCATAAAAAACCCATATGGTCATCCCTAGAAAACCCTAATACCAAAGCCCTAGAAGACCCCAAATCCAAAACCCCAATGAAACCAACTATCATACCAAAAAAAAACTAATCCCTCATCTTTATAAAAGCAAAAACCCTCATAAAAAGAATGCCTTAATAGTTATCCCCCTAAAATACCAAATCTCTAATAATTGGATATCCCCAATCCCTCTACATTATAAAACCATACATTTTCGGCCTCAGAAAACCCTATCCTGGATAACCCCAAACCCTTATCCAATGTAAACAATAATCCCACATCCCTTAAAAATCTTAAATCTTATTACCTATAAAACCCTAAAGCATCCTCTCTAGAAAAACCAAAAAAAATAATCCCTAGAAAACTCCACACCCTTATCCCCATAAACACTAAACCCTCGTCTTCAATAAACACTCAACCCACATCCCTATAAAACAATAAACACTTATCTAGGAAAACCCTAGACCCTCATCCTTATAAACCACAATCCCTAGAAAACCCAATACTCTAAGTCCCATAAAACTATAATCCCATATTTTCATAAACCCCTAAATCCCTAACCATAGAAAACCATAAACTCTCAGACCTAGAATACCATGAACCCTCATCCTTTGAAATACCTAATAGTTATGAATTAGAAAAGCCTAAACCCTAAGAACAGGAAAATCCTAAAATTCCAATCCCAGAAAACCATGTACATTCATCCCTAGAAAAATAACCCACTTGCTTAGAATACATTAAACCCTAAACCACACAAACCCCTAAACCCTAATTCTTATAAAACCCATGACCCTCATCCACTAAAAACTCAATACCCTAATCCCCCTAAAACCCTACGCCCTCAGAGCTAGAATAAACCTAGAAATACCTAATCCTTCATCACCCAAAAACACTGAACCGCTATCCCTAAAACACCATAGATCACCATCCTTGAAAACACTAAACACTCTACCAACGAAAACACTAAACAGTCAACCCCATAATACTATATTCACTAAATTCTAGAATTCCCTAAACCCTAATTCACCAAAAAATCTAAAATCATATCCTTATAAAATCCAAAACCCTCATCCACAAAAAACCATAAAACCCACATCCCTAGAAAATCATAGTCTTTAATCACAAAAAATGCTAAACCCTCAATCCCAAAACTCCCTAAATCCTCATCCTAAAAAAACAGTAAGAACTCATCCCTAGAAACCCCTAAATTACTAGCCCATGAAAACCCTAATCCCTCAATACTTGAATAACAGAACCCATCACCGACAGAAAACCGTAAACCCATATCCCAATAAAACCCTAATCCCCCATCTATAGATAACCTTAAACCCTAATTAACATAAGTCCCCAATACCTCATCCCAATAAACCCTACACCATAAACCCAATATAAACGAAAATCCACAGCCATGTAAAACCATTAACCCTAATCCCAATAAAAATATTTTTGATCATCCCATGAAAATCCTATACCATCATCCCTAAATAGCCCTAATCTCCCAGTTGCAACGAAAACCTAATTCCTCATAAATAAGAACCCATAAATAATTCAACCTGAAAATACTAAAATCCTCATATCCAAGAAATCCAAAAAAATAATGATCGAAAATCCTTAAACTCACAGCCAAAAACCCCTATCCCCATAAACCCAAAACACCCAAAAGCCTCAACCTCCAAAAAACCATAATCCCTCAGCCCCAGAAAATAGTTATCCCCTATCCCAAAAAAAATAATAAAACCTCATCCCCATAAACCCCTTAACCCTAAGACTAAGAAACCCTTAACCCCTTCCTCAGAAATCCCCAAACCATTATCCTAGTAATCCCTAAACATTTATCCTGAGAATTCTCTATTCCATAACCGCCATAAATCCCCAAATCGAAATCCATATGTAACCCCAAACCATCAGAAATATTATAACTAAAACCATTATACCTAAAAACCCCAAAAATTCATATAAAAATTCCCTAAACTATAATCTCTAGAAAAAACAAATCCCCATCTCTCAAAAACCCTAAACCCTTAGCTTCTGATAACCATAAATAATCAGCACTGGAAAACCCAAAATCTTCAACCCTGGAAAACCCTAAACCCTTAGCCCCAAAAAAACCTAAACCCTCATCTTAAAAAAATTGATAAACTGTCATTCTAATAGAAATGTATTCTCTCATCAAAATAAAATACTAAAACTCTCATCCATAGAAAACCCCAAGCCCATAATGCTTGAAAACACAAAACTATTAGCCCTACAAATCAAAAAAACTATAAGCCCTTGAAAAGCATATACCCTTAGTCCCAGGAAATCGTATTCCCTCAGTGGTAGAAATCCAAAACATTTAACCCTAGAAAACCTTAAACCCCTAAATAAAGAAGAAAACAAAATCATCATCAAGAGAAAATTCAAAAACCGTCTTCCCCAGAAAATACAAAAACCTTGGCCCCAAAAAACCCTAAACACATAGCCCCAGAAATCCCTGATACATGATCCCTATAAAACACTAAAACCTCTATTCCAGTAAACCCTATAACCTTCACCATAGAAGAACCTAAACCATTATACCTATAAAATTAAGAACCACCATCCCAAGAAATCCTAAATCACTCATGCTAAGAAAACATTAAACAATAATCCAAAAAAAACCCTAAACCCTCACCCCTAATAAAACCATAAAAACTCACCCCAAATACAAACTATACAACATAAACCCTATAGAACCCAATAACATTAGACTCAGGAAACAGTTAAACCACATCCATAGAAAAAAACCCTCATTCTCATAATTCCTTAATCCATAATACCTATATAACCATAAAGCCCCATACTAAGAAAACCCTTAAACCTCATCCACAGAGAATCCTAGACGCACATCCTCATAAAAACCAAACCACATAGCCATAGTAAACTGTAAACCATCATCCCTTGAAAATTCAAAAACTATCACCCTAGAAAAACCTAAACCCTTAAACTTAGAAACCCGTAATCTCCCAGCCATAGAAAAAACCTAAACCCACAACAACAGAATACCCTAAACCTTTTTCCCTAGAAAACCATAAACACTAATCCATAGAATAATATAAACCCACATCAGCAGAAATACCCAGAACCTCATCCATGGAAGTCCATAATCCCAAAAACCTATAAAAACATAAACCCTCTACCCCAAATAACTCTTGAACAACAGATCTATAAAACTATGTACCCTCTTACCTAGAAAAATATAAACCTCAATCCATATTGAACACTAAACCCTCGTCCGTAGAAAACCCTAACCCCTTATCACTCAAAACAATGAATCTTCATTCCAAGAAATACTCAAAACTGAACCCCCAAAAACCCTAATTCGTCATCCCTAGAGAACCCCAAACCCCCATATCCATGAAACCCTAAACCCTCAGTACTAAAAATCCTAAATCCTCATCCCCAGATTAAAAACTATACCTCATCCCTAGAAAACTATAACCCTTATCCCTTAATAACTATAATCCATTATCCTCATAAAATTATAAATCCTCAACCCCAAAAAACCCTAACCCATCACCCCCATAAATATCTGAACAATATGTCCCAGAAAACACTAAACCCTCTACCCCAAAAATCCCTAAACCCTCTACCTCATAAAACCCTAAACACTCAGCCATAGAAATCCCAGAACCCCCATACATCATGAACACAAATTCCATATACCTATAAAACACACAAAACCAAAACTTTTATGGCCTCAAACCCACATAACTAAAATACAACCATTATCCTCATACCCACAAGCCCATAAAACCCTAATCCCTCATCCCAAGAAATCCCTAATCCCTCATCCTAGAAAAAAACATAACCCTTTAACATTAAACATCTACACACTATCCCCAGGATACCCAAAAAACATCTACCCATTAAGAACCAAAACTTTAATCCTTGGAAAAGCATAAACCTTAATCCCCATAAAACCAAAAATAATCTACCTTGAAAAACCATAAAACCTCATCCCTAAAAAACCCAAAATATTATTCAAGAAAAACTTATATCGCCATTCCACAAAACCCCTAAACCCAACACACTAGAAATCCCTGATCCCTCATCCATTAAAAAACCCAATCCCTCACCCCAGAAAACCAGCATCCCTCATCCCCATAAAACATTAAATCGTCAACCGTATAAAACCCTAAAACCTCATACTCTAAAACTCTAGACACTCAACCCTAGAAAACCATAAAACCTTATTCATAGAAAACCCTAAACCATATTCCCATGAAAAACTTATGAGCTATATCCTAGAAAACCCTAAATCTATCATCCCCAAAAAACAATATACCCTTAGCCTCAAAAAAATATAAACTCTATCCACTAATAAATAAAAGACTATCAGCCCCAAAAAACAATAAACCCTCATCCCCAAAAATCATTACACCCACATCCCCAAAAAACGTGATACCTTCATCCTAGTAAATTAAATTTCCCATGGCTCTAGAAACCCCTAATCCCCCAGCCTAAGCAACCCTAAACAATAATAACAAGAACACCCTCTAACCTATCAGAAAAAAACCATTATTATTGTCCCCAAGAAAACAAAAACTGTCATATGTAATAAACCCTGAACCCTTATCCCCAATAAACCATAAGTCTCATTTCCATGAATCCATGAACCCCCAGCACCAAGAAACCTTATACACTCATCCCCATGAACCATAAATGCATATCCCAACGAAATATAAAATCTAAATCACTAGGAAACCCTGAAACCTCAGTACAAAGAAACCATAAACCCTCATCCTCTTCAAATCCTCACCCATAAGCCACAATATACCCTCAATACCCTTCCTAGAAAAAACCCTCAACCATGAGCCCTAATAAATTTGGACCCTCATCCCCAAGAAAAACTGAATCATCATACCTAAGAAACCTGAATCCATCAACACCAGGAAACCCTAAATCCTCATCCCCAATGAATCTTCAGTCATTAGCCCCAAAAAATTCTAACCCTGATACACAAGAAACCATAACCCTCATCCCCAAGAAAACCTCAGCCCCTTGTAGAAAGAAACCATGAACCCTCATCTTCAATAAATTCTGAACACACAGACCCAAGAAACACTAAACCCTCATATCCAAGAATCCTAAACCCCCATCCCCAAGAAACCCTAAATCCATATCCCAATGATACAATGAAACCTAAACCCCAAGAAATAGTGAAGCCTCATCCCATTAAACCCCTAGAATGGAACCCCCAAGAAACCTTGAACCCTCACCACAAAGAAACCATGAACCCTTATTTACAAGAATCATTGATCTCTCATCCCACAAAAACCATAAATACTCATACCAAAACTACTTGTAAACTAAAACCCAATAACCCCTAAACCCAAATCTCAAGAAAACCCAGAACACACTTCTCCATTATACAATGAACCCACATCCCAAAGAATCACTAATCCCTCACCCCCAAGAAATATTTATCACCCAGCCCTGAAGACCATTGAACCATAATCCCCAAAAACCTAGAATACTAACTATTTAAAAACATGATCCTTCAACAAAAATACCCCTTAACCCTCATAAAAAAACTGAATCTTCATACCCAAAAAAACATTACCCATCATCCCCAAAAAAACCTAAACCCTCATCCCTAAAGACTCTAAATCCACAATTACACAAAATTGAAAAAAATAATCTCAAACAATCCCAGAACTCTATGCACCATAAAACCATTAACCCCAATCATTATCATACCATGAACCTTATTTCACATATTATATTGAACTCTCATCCAAAAAAAAAACATAGCCACCAATATCATGAACACTTATCCCAAAAAAACCATGAACTCTCAACAACAAAAAATTGTAATACCTCTTCTACAATAATCCCAGAATCCCAAGTCCAATAAATTATTGAACCCAAAGCCCCAAAAAATTGAACCTTAAATCATGAAAACCAATGAAAATGGATCACCATGAGACCTTAAAACCATAAACCCAAAATACCATGTTCACTCTACCATAGAAACCCTAAAGCCTTAATCTTAAAATACTCTGAACACATAGACCCAAATAACCATGAACCCACTCCCCAAAAATAACCTAAACCCTCATCGCATATAACCCATAAATACCAAAACCCCAAATGACCATATACACATATCTCCAACAAAACCCTATACCCATATCACCATGAAACATTAACCCTCACCCCTAAATAACCATAAAAACATAGCGCAAGAAAACCCTATATTCTTATCCCTAAAAATACCATGAACCCTAATACCAAAACATTATGAACGCATAGACCCAATAAACACTACACCCATATCCATAATAAAACCTAAACCATGAGATAAAAAAATATCCAAACCCCAAACCCCAAAAAAACATGGAAACTCAGGCACAAAAATCTATGGACCCTGAGCCCCAAAAAACAATTTAAAAATAGAACTACAAAAACCCAAACCATGTTCTGTAAATAACATAATCATTTTCCAAAAAAACATTCAACCCCGTTATGAAAAAAAGCCTTCAATCCTCATCCCCCTAACACCCTGAAACCCCAGACCAAAAAATCCTTGAACACTCAACCCCATTAAACCCTAAAAGAATAACTCCAAAAATCACATAACCCTCATCCCCAAAAAACAAAAAACCCTACGCACTAAATACACTTAACCCTAATCCCTAATAACCCAAAAATAATCTCCCCCCAAAAATGTGAACATTCATCCACATAAATCCTAAATCCTCAACCCCCAGAATATAGAAACCATCACCCTCAAAAAATATAAAACCACATCCCTAAAAAACCATCAAGCCTCACCTCCAAAAAGGCCTAAACCCTCATCCCAAAAATATTGAAAACTGTCACTACCAAAAAAACCCAAATACCTTATCCTCATGAATTAATAAAACCTCATAACTGGAAAACCACAAAAACAACAAAAACCACAAAAACCACATCCTTAATAAGCCTTGAACTCCCAGAAAAAATAACCTTGATCACATATACCTAGATGAACAGTGATCCCTAACCACAAAAAAGTGAATCCTCAGTCCCAAAAACCAAAACCGTAGGCCCTATAAAACCCTTACCCTTAATCTAGAAATCCACTTAAAATATATTACAAAAAATGATCCCTCATCAATAATATACATTAATACCTCATCCCTAAAAAACCCTAAACCCTCTTCTAAAAATACACTATAACCTATGCATAAAAAAAACCTAAACCACTAGATCCAAAAAAACCCACAACACTAAGGCACAAAAAAACCCAGTACCCAAAGCCCCAAAAAACAATCAAACCCCAACAAAAAATATAGGAACCACTTATACCCAAAATCATGAACCCTAAACTCTAAAATTACCCAAACCCCTCAACCCCAAAAAACCCTAATTCCCCAGTCCATGAGATTTCTTAAATGATAGTCTTAAAACCCAAAAACAATCATCCCTAAATTACCCTAAAATATAATCCCCACAAAACCTAAATCCACATACCTACAGACCCAAATACTCATTTTCTAAAACCACTAATCCCTTATCAAGAAAAAACATTATACCTCCATCTACAAAAAACCACAAACACTCATCACCTAAAAACTATAAACCCACAACCCCAGAAATGGAAAATACCTTATCAATAAACAAACATAAACCCTCAATACCAAGAATCTCTAATCCCTCAACCAAAATAATCATAAAATCCCATCCATAAAAAACCCTCAACCATCATCCCTAAAAACCCTCAACAATTTGCACTAGAAAACCATTCAATGCTCAGAAAAAAAAACAGAACACCTCACATAACAAAACTCTAAACCCATTTCCCCAAAAAACCCTAAACCCCCTACCAAAAAATGCTCAACCATCACCCCAAAAAAAACCCAAAACCCTGGCCCCAAAAAATACTAAACCCCCCATCATCAAAAAACTCAAACCCTCATCTTCAACAAATCTAAACCCCTTGCCCCGAAAATCCATAAACCATTGACCCCATAAGACTCCAAACATTTAACCCTAGAAAACACTAAATCCTATTCTCCAAAAAAAATCTATGAAATGTTATCCTAATAGAAATCATAAACCCATATCCCTAAAATCCCGAAAACTTCAGCCCCAAAAAACCCTCAAACAACATCCCTTAAAACCTTCAACCCTAAACCCAAAAAAACCATTAACCATCATGCCCAAAATACACTAAACCCTTACCCCCCAAAAAACCAAAACTGTAACCCTAAAAAAACTACAACAGCATCCCCAAAACCACTTGATCCTCAGCCCCAAAAGTCCCTCATCCCACTTCCTTAGAAAACCCAAAACTATTATCCACAAAAAACCTTCAACACATTTCCCCAAAAAACCCAAAACTATAAAAACTGAGCCACAAAAACACTCAACCCTCATTTCAAAGAAACCATCATCCCATCATCCAAAAAATCCCCTCAAGCATCAAAACATAAAAAAACAAACTATTTTCCCCAAAACACCCAAAACCTCTAACCACAAAAAAATCTTAAACCCCTATACTCATAAAACCCCTCAACCCTCAACCCGCAAAACCATAAATTATAAGTCTAAAAAATCACCGAACATTATCCAAAACAAACCATCAACCCATGACCCCAAAAATTTCTTAGTCTTCATCCCATAAAACCCTAAAACCTCAACCCCAATAAACCTGAAAACCTCATCCACAAAAAACAAAACCATTGGCCACAAAAAATTGTGAACCCTATGACCCAAAAATTCTTAAAAACTCATATACAAAAAATAATAAATCATAATCCCTATAAAATAAGGAACACTTTAACCCAAAAAATCCTGGACCCCCATCCCAAATAAATCATGAACCATCAGCCCCAGAAAAACCCTGAACAATTAGCTCCAATAAATCCAAAACCGTTGAACCTAAAAATTTATGAACTGCCTAGGGAAAAAACCCCACACAATAAGATATAAAAAAACCGTAAACCCTCATTCAAAAAACCCCCAAAACAATATTCTACAAATAAACAAGAAACCTCCATCCCAAAATTAACCATGAACCCTTATCCCCTAAAAACCCTAAACACTTATTATAGAAAAATCTTGAACCCTTATCCATAAATAAACCAATAATCATGTGACCCCAAAAACAATGAACCCACCTCCTCTAAAATTCCGTAAACCTCAACTGAAATCTCCTGGAAACAACATCCACAAAAAACCATTGAAACCTTGACCCCAAAAAAGCCTTCAACCCTCGGCACCAGAAAAACCCGAAAACCGAATCCCTAAAAATATCGGAACAATGAGCTACTAAAAATCTTGAATGCTCAGACCCAAAAAATTCCAAACCCTCTACCCCCCAAAACCCTAAACCATCTACCCCAAAAACCCTAGACCCTCAACAACAAAAAAACGGTGAAGCCTCATCCCCAAAAAAATCCGAACCCTCAGCACTAAAAATCCATGAACCCTCAGCCCAAAAAAACGAGGACCCCTAATTCCAAAAAACCATAAACACCCTACCCCAAAAAACCATAAACCCCATACCCCAAAAATCCCTCAACCCTCATCCCCAAAATCCCAATCCCATCATATTTAAGAAATAGTAAAGCCTCAATCCTAAAAACCCCAAAATCCACATCCCAAAAAAACATGAAACACACATAAAAAACCAAAACCTAGAGAAAAAAAATCCTAACAACACAACAATGAAAAAATATAAACCTTAAACCCCCCAAAGCTCTAAACCCACATCCCCCAAAATCACTTAATGCTCATCCCTAAAGAAGACAAACACCTCATTCCCAAAAAAAACCTAAACACTCATCCCCAAATATAAAATAAACCCTCAACCCCACAAAACCATGTATCCTCATCCTAAAAAATATCTAAACACTCATCCCCCAAAATCATGATCCATCATCCTAATAAATTAAGAAACTGTATCCCCAAAAGTCCCCTAACCATCATCTGCCTAAGACCCTATATCCTTATCCCCAAAAAACCATAAACTCTATGCCCCAATAAACCCTAAAACCATATCCCCTAAAACCCAAATCCCTATTCCTAAAAAAACGCTCAACTAACAACACAAGAAAACCCATTACCCTCAACAAAAAACAACCTTAACAATCATTACCAAAAAAACCCAAACCATAAGCTCCAAAAAAACACCCTACACTTTGACTGAAAAAACCACATCCCCCATCCCTAAAAAATCCTAATGACTGGGGCCCAAAAACCAGTCAACACACAGTCCCCAAAACACCCTCAAAACTCAGCCCCAAAGCCCTTCATCCACATAATTGATCCAACCTCATCCCCAATTAACCTCATCCCTTATACCCAAAATGTCTTAATCCCTCATCCCCAAAAAACCCATATTGTACATCCCCAATGACCATAAAACTACACCCAAATAAATCAATGTACACCAAGAAAAAATCATCAAGCTTCATCCCAAAATAACTCTCAACCCAATGCAATAATAAACCATGAAACATCTACCACAAAAAACTATAAACATTCAACCTAAAAAACCATTAACCATTATCCCCAAGATTCCATGAACCATCATCCACAAAATATATTGAAATATTCACCCCAAAATACAGTGAACCATATCCCTCAAAAAAATAATTATCCATAGAGCTCAAAAACCCTAGAATTATTTGCCCCAAAACACCTTGAATCCTCAGCCCAAAAAAACCATCAACCCCTAGACCCAAAAAAATTGAACTCAAATCTCCAAAAAACTCGAACCCATAACCCCTAAAATCCCAAGAACCCACAGCCCCAAAAATCACAGAACTCTCATCCCTCCAAAACCGATAACCCTATATCCAAAAAATAAAAGAACCATAAGCACCAAAAAACCCTAAACCCTTATCCCCGAGAAAACAAAAACCCTCTTCATAAAAAAACCTAAACCCCCAGTCCCCCAAAACTCTAAACCATCAGTCTAAAAAACTCTAATTAGTTATCATGAAATAACCCAAAAGACACATCTCCAAAAAAACATCAAACAATATGACCTAAAAAACCCTAAACAATTGGCCCAAAAAAAACAAACCCTGAACCCCCTAAAATACCTAAGCACATGGACTTCAAAAACCCCAAATCCTTGGCCCTAATAAATCACAAACCCACTTCCACAGGAAACCCAAAAGTTCATCCATAAAAAAACCCAAACCCTCAGCCCCAATAAATATTAAACAGTCATCCCCAATAACATAAACCCTTATACTCTAATGAACCTACCCCTTCCCCCCCAAAACCCAGAATCATTGACAAAAAAATCTTAAACCCTTAGCCCCCCCCCCCAAAATAAACCCTCATCCAAAAAAATTAAACACTTAATCCCCAAACACCCCAAACCCTTTTCCCATAAAATTTACATACCCTCATCCCCAAAAATTCAAAAACACGCAGCCCTAAAACCCCTAAAATCAAAACCCCATAAATTTGGAAACCCTATACACACAAATAACCTAAAACATTAGCCACCAAAACTCCAAACCCTCAATCCCATCAAAACACAAACCATCAACCCGAAATAACCCAAACCCGTTTCCACTAAAAACCTCAAACCCTCATATCCAAAAAATAAATATCCCTCATAAAAAAACTACCCCCCATAAAAAATTCCAAAACCCATAGCCCCAAAAAACCCTAAACCCTCATCCCCAAATTAACCAAAACCTTGAGCCCTATAAAACCCAAAACCCTCATTCCCAAAATAACTACATTCCCCAACCTCAAAATCCCCCAAACACTCAGTCCCAAAATAGCCAAACCCTCAGCCCCAAAAAACCACAAATCCCTATCCCCCAAAAAATCCAAAACCCTCAACACCAAAAAAACCAAACCCTATTCCTCAAAAAACACCAATAATTTAGTGCCAAAACCCCCCAATCCTCTTCCGCAAATAGCCATAATCAAATAAACCACGAAAAACCATAACAAATTATCCACAAAGAAACCTAAACCAGTATCCTCAAAATACACTTAACACGTTTTAAAAAATCCCCAATCCCTCCACCCATAAAAAATGGAACCCTCAACCCCCAAAAACTCCAACCCCTCATTCCCCCAAAACGACCAAACCCTCTACCGAAAAAAATCCTAAAACCACATCCAAAAAATTCCCCAAAACCTTATCCCCAAAAAACACATATCACAACCCCAGAAAACCAAGCCCCTCAGGAAAAAAAATCCAAACCTCATCACCCAAAAAACCTATTCCCCAACCAAACAACCAAAAAACCTCATACCAAAAAACCCCTAAAGCTTCAACTACACAAAAAACCATAACCTCAACTCTAAAAACTAATAATCCCTTAGAAAAAAAACCTATAAATTCTTGAATATAAAATTTTAAATGCTCATAAAAAACACTAAACCCTAAACCAAAAAAATATCTACCCTAGAAAAACCCAAAACCCATATCCATAAAAAACCATAAACCATCATCTATAGAAATAAAAAAATCATATTCCCCCAAAAAACCACGAATCCACTACACCATAAAAACTGAAAACTCCACACCAAAAAACCCTAAACCCTCATCCTTCAAAAAAACATAACCCAAATCCAAAAAACATAATCCCTCAGCCCCCAAAAACCCAAATAACTCAGCCCTAAAAAATATATTATCTCAGAACCAAAACACCCTAATCCATTTTAACAAAATAAATTAATACCTTAGACCAAAAATTACCCTAATCCCGCAGCCCCAAAAAACATATTCCCTCTACACGAGAAAGACATAAACCATAACCGAAAAGATCATATACACTCTTCTAAAAAACCATTAACCCATTCCCTCAAAATACCCAAAATCCCCATCCATGAAAAACCCTAAACACTCAAACCTAAAAAACCATGAACCATCTAGTCTAATATAACAAAAACCTCCAAAAAAACCATAGACCCTGGTATAAAAATCTATCATCCCAAGAAAAACCACAACCTGATGCCTAAAAAACAAAACTGGCATCTCTAAAAAAACCTAATCCCTCATCACCCAACAAACCTAATCCCTTAGGTCTCAATAAACCTTGACACTCATCCCCCTAAATCCATAAATAATAGGTATTAAAAAATAGTAATCCCACAGCCCCAAAAAACCATAAAAATTCAGGAACTAAAAACCATAAACACTCACCCTAAAAAACACTAAACCATATACCTCAAAATTTGTAAACCCTAGGGCCCAAAAAAACTATACCCACTCATGCAAAAAACCTAAAATATCATCCACAATAAAACCAATACCACCTATCCCGAAAAACACTAAATCCTCAACCGAAAAAACTGGAAAACCTCAAAAGGAAATAAACCCTAATCCCACATCCACAAAATACCCTAAACTCTCATTCCAAAAAATACTACTTCCTACAACCCCAAAAAACCATAATCACGTGGTCCAAAAAACCATAAATGATCATCCCCAAAAAATCCCTAAACCCCAGAGCACAAAACACCCTAAAAACCCTTTCCAAAAAACCTAAAACATATTCCCCTAAACCCCTAAACACTCTTCCCAAAAAAATTCAATATCCCTCGGTTCCCAAAAAAACAATAACCGTTATCCCCAAAAAACTGTGAACACTCGTTTAACAAAATCATTGAACACTAAGCCCAAAAAAATCCTATAACTTATGACCTAAAATCCATAATCCATCTACCGCGATAAACACTAATCATTCAACACCAAAGGCCATAAAACATCATCCCCCATAAAAACCATAATCAATCATCCAAAAAATACATTTAACACTCAACCCAAAAATCCCTAAAACCTCAATCCCAAAATGTCCTCAACCCACCACCCAAAATTACACAAATCACTCAACACCAAAAAAACCCTAAACAGAAATCCCCAAAAAACCCTAAATATTCAGTCTCAAAAAACATAAATCCATTGACCAAAAAATAAGTAAAACCACATCCTGCAAAACCATGAACCCTCAAACCCAAAAAACACAAAAACATTAGCTTAAAAACCCCTAAAACCTAACCCTTAAAAACATTGATACCACATCACAAAAATTTATAATCCCCCATCCCCCAACACAACAATCAATCAACCCCCCCCCCCCAAACCCTAACCCTTGTCCCTGAAAACCATCATCCCACTACCCCAAGAAACCCTATTCCCTCAACCCCAAAACGTTCCAAAACCCTCAGTCCCAAAAATAATAAAACCTTGTCCAAACAAACCAAAACCCACAGACTCCAAAAACCATAAACCCTCAATAAAAAATAGTTAATCCATCTTCCCAAAAATAACATTAAACCAAAACCACCAAAATACCCAAAACCTAGATATCCAAAAAAACCCTATTCCCTCAAAATCAAAAAATTCCAATCATTAAACCCCTAAAAACACAAAACCCTTATCTCCTAAAAACACTAAAACAAACAACATTGAAAATCCTAAAACCTCATCCCAAAAAACCCTAAATCAACCTCCACAAGAAAATACAAGGCCCTCTACCCCGAAATATTATAAACCCACAACCCAAAAAAATTCCAAACTTCTATACAAAACCTCAATTCTCTAATCCCAAGAAATCCATGAACCCTCGTCCTGAAAAACCCATAAAAAATAAACAACGAAAAACCCATACTCATGAACACAGAAGACCCTAAACCCTTAGCTCAATAAAAACCTTAATCTCTCAACCCAAATAACCCTAAAACATCAACACTAATAATAGATAAACCCTCAGTCCCAACAAAACCCTAAACCATCATCCCCATAAAAATATAAACCCACATCCCAAAAAAATCCAAAAACATGAAAACCCAAAAAACCATAATCAATATCCAAATAAACCCAATAACCTTGGAGAAAAATAACTTCATCACCCATCCCAAATTAACCCTAAATACTAATCCCCCCAAACCCACTAATACCACATCCTGAAATAGCATTAGACCCTCGGCCTCACGAAAACTACCACCCTCAACCCCAAACAACCCCAAACACATAGACCCTAAAAAACCATAAATCGTCACCCACCAAATTCCCAAAACCGTCCCGTATAAAAACCATAAACCCTCAATACCAAAAAAACATAAACCAGTAATACCAAAATCACTAGACCCTCATCCCCCCAAAAAACCTAAACCCTTAAACCTAAAATATTATGAACCACCAACCCCAAAATTCCCTAAACCCTAAACCCGAAAAACCCTAATTACCCACCAAATAAACAAAAAACACTCAACCACGAAAAAACCCCAAATATTTATCCCCGAAAAAACAAAAATCCCAAATCACCAAAATCCCTAAACCACACTCCCAAAAAAACGAAAACCCTATTTCCCAAAATACCCTAATCCCTCATCCCAAAGAAACAAAAAACCCTCATCCCCCCAAAAAATCCTTCAACCCCCAATACTCAAAAACCCTCAACCCCCAAGACCCTCAAACATTATTTAAAAAAACAATAAACAATCATCCTAAAAAAAAAACCATAACCCTCACCCCCATACAACTCAAAACCTTCTCTGATAAAAAAACCCTTATATATCATCCCCAAAAAACCATCAAACCTCGTCCTATATATCACCCCACCCTCAGCGCTTAATAAACATAAACCTTTATCCCATTATATCCCTCAACCAACATCCCAAAAAATCCCATAACCCTAAAAAAAATATTCATCAACCCTAAGCCCCAAAAAATTATCAACCTTTGGCCCAAAAAATCCCTAAACACTTATCCCAAAAAAACCATAAACCCTTATCCAAAAAAATACCCAACCCTCATCCCCAAAAAATCCATAAGAAGAAATACCCCAAAATACTTGACCCCAATAAACCAAAATCACTTGTCCCCAAGAAACCCTAAAAACTATTCCCCGAAAAACCCTCAACTCTCATCCCCAAAAAACCCAATAATCATAGCACTAAAAAACCATCAACCCTTAGCTAAAAAAACTCAACACTATACTCCAAGGAACCCTCAACCCCCAGAAGAAAACCCCATAATAGCTGACCCCGAAAAACCTTACAACCTCATCCACAAAACTCTAGAACACACATCCACTAAAAACACCAATTTGCATCCCCAGAAATCCAAGAACACCTCACCCCAAAAAACCGTGACCCTCAACCCCTAAAATACATGAACGAAAAAACAGGAAAAAATATAATAATTTATCCATAAAAATACACAAACACTCATCCACAAAAAACCCTGAACATTCAAACCATATAAAATAAGATCCCTTATTATTAAAAAACCGTGATCTATATTCCCCCCCAAAAAACCTGGAACCCTATTCCAACAATAGAGGTATCCCTCAGCCCCATAAAACACTAAACACTCATCCCAAAAAAACCATGAACCCTCTATAAGAAAAAAATATATTCCTTTAGCCTAAAAACCCTAAATTATATGATCCAATAAACAATAAAACACTCTTCTAAAAAAATCCATAAATCCTCGTCCCAAAAAAACACCGAACACTCTGAATAAAATTCCCAGAACCATGTTCCACAAAAAAAAAATCTGAAACATCAGTCATAGAAAACCATAATACCTTCTAAAATGAAACTCTAAAATCTCTTCAAAAAATTGTAAACCCTCATCGTAAAAAAATCTAAATCCTTATCCCCCAAAACCTACTAAATTTGAACCCGTGAAAAACCTAAAACCATATCCGCAATTAACTTCTAAACCCTTAGTCCAAAACCACCTATGTCCTCGTCCCTAAAAAATTGAACCATCATCCCTAAAATATCTGAAAAACCCATCCTCCAAAACTGTACTCCCTCATTCCTAAAAATTAAAAAAACACATACCATAAAAACTGAAATCCCTCCGGCCCCAAAAAACCATAAATCATTATCCCAAAATCCTTAAACACCGAGTCCCAAAAAAATCATAATTAAAATCCACAAATATCCATAAACCCTCAACCCACAAAGTCATAAACCCTGAACCCAAAAAACCAAATCACTCGTCCATAAAAATACAAAAATAGTCATCCCCAAATACCCATACATACTCTATACCAAAATCCATAATCCCTTAGACCAAAAATACCAAAAACCTTATCCCCCCAAAAACCAAAACCCTTATCCCCAATACTACTAAATGATCATCGCCCAAAATACCTAAACCATCATCCCCCACAAAAAACATAAACAATCAGCTTTAAAAACCACTAGACCATATTCATGAAAAAACCCTAATCCCTCAGCCCCCAAACCCCTAAATCATCATAAAAAAACCCGTAAACCATCATCCCAAAAACCAAGAAATCTATCAGACCTAAAACACTTAAACCCTCAACCAAAATAGCCTTATCCCATATCCCAAAAAAACCCAAAACCCTTAAAACCAAAAAAATAATTAAAATGTCATCCCAAAAAAATATTAACCCCTAGCACCCAATAAACACAATCCCACTACCCCAAAATACCCTAAATCCTCAGCCCCAAATAAAACTAAAAACTCATCACTAAAAGAAATAAAATCCTCTTTCACCAAAAACCCTAAATCACCAGCCCCAAAAAGTCATATTCTATAATCCCTAAAAACCATATACCCTTATCCGCAATAATTAAAAAAAATTCATCCAAAAAATCCTTATAATGTTAGCCCCAAAAAACCCTAAACCCTCGGGCCTAAAAAATCATAAAATAATATCCAAAAAAACAAAAAACCATATCTCCAAAAACCCCAAACCCTCAGTCCCAGAAAACCCTAAAAACATAAACATGAAATATCCCTAGACCATGAACCCCAAAAAACAATAATCCTTAATACCCAAAAACTATTGAACTCTCTATGAAAAACAACCATAAACCCAAAGTCCAAAATAAAAAACTAAAAAAATTTCCCAATAAATCCTTAAACCCACAGTCCCAAGACCCCTAAGTACTCATCCCTTAAAATCACCAAACGAAATTCTCAAATATCCTAAACAACCATCCTAAAAAAACCCATAATTACTCATCTCTAAATAACCTTAAAACCTCATATCCAATAAATCCTTATCCGAAAACCTCAGAAACCCATACACCCTCCGCAACAAAAACCATAAACCCTCCGCCACAAAAACTCTAATCCTTGACCCCCATAAAAACCTAATCCCTGAGACCCAAAAAAATCCTAAATACTCATTCTTTGAAAACCATGAATCTTACCCCAAATAACCCAAATACATCATCCCCATGAAAACCATAAACTATCATCCCCAAAAACCGCTAAACCCTCATCCACAAAAAACCTATAACCCTCAACCCTAATAAACTCTAAACCCTATGCCCATAAATAAACTAAACTGTAATCCCCAAAAATGTTGTAAATATTATCCATAGGAAATCCTATACCCTCAGTCCCAAAACATCCAATACCTTTACCCCCCCCCCCCCCAAATATATCATCCACATTGAAGAAACCTAAAACATCATCCCTCAACACAGTAAACCTCAATCCCAGAAAACCCTGAACCCACAGCCCCAAAACCATAAACCCTCATCCCCCAAAAAACCAAGAACCCCATCCCTAAAATCCCATAATCACTCATCCCAAAAAACCCAACACCCTTTCCCAAAAATCCCCTTAACCCTCATCCCCAATAAATACTAAATACATAACACAAAAACCCATAAAACCTCACCACAAAAACCACTAAAATATTATCCCCCAAAATCCCATAATCCCTCTACCATAAAATATACTAAACCTTAGTCTAGAAATAAACACTAATCCCTCATCACAAAACACCTATATCCTCCCCGAAAATCCCCAAATCCAATTGCCAAAAAAATTAAAACCTCATCCCAAACAACACTTAACTATCAACCCCAATAAACCATAATCCTTCATCCAAAAAAACATTAAAACCTCATCCCCAAAGATATTAAACTACCATCACCATTAGAACCTTAACTCTCATCCCCATAAAATCCTAAAAACTCATCCCTTTTAAAACCAAAAAACATTCCCCAAAAAACCCCTAATACCTCAGCCCCCAATCCCTAGACTACAACCCCAAAATATAAAAAACCATCATCCACAAAAACCCCCAATCCATCAGCCCCAAAACACTAAACCATCATCTATAGAAATAAATTATCCCTCAACATAAAAGACCCTAGACCCTCATCCCCCCAATTCCCAATAAAACATCATCCCTAATAAACCCTAAATCAGCATCCTTAATAATCCAAAATTCACTGCCACCAAAACCCTAAATCAAATAGCCCCACAAAACCCACACCCCCATTATGAAAAACCCTTCTCCCTAAGCCCAAAATAAAACCTAATACCTCATCCATAAAAAACATAAATAGTTTCGCTAATGAAAAATATACCCTCATACCCAGAAAAATCTATTTTTTTACTGTAAAAAATGAGAAACTCAAAACTGGTAAAAATCATAAACCATAAACACAAAAACCCCCCACAAGACCTCATACTCAAAACTCATAAACACTCATCATGAAAAAACAAAATATCTAATCCCGTAAAACCCTTATCCATTGTCCCAAAATCCATATAACTTCTGCCATAAAAACCCAAAAACACTCAGCCGAAAAAAATTGTAAAACCTCTGCCTCAAAAAACACTAAACCCTCATCTCCAAAACCGCAAAAAACCAAAAAAAGAAAACCCTATACTCTCACCCTAAAATCCATAAATGAACTCCCCTAGAAAACATTTGATGCATTTTAGAAAAGAAATCATAAATACTCACCCCCCAAACCCAAAATCCCCAACCCAAAAATTAATTTCCCCACATCCCCCTATTACCTAAATCCAATACCCCTTGCCACACAAAACTCCCAGAGCAATAAAACACAGAACTCTCACTACCATTAAAGACTAAAACCTAAAATATACTCCCCAAAAATAGTGAACCTTCTACCCAAACCAATTAAAGACCCTCGTCCCCAAAAATCATTCAACTCTAAATGTGAAAAAACATGAACCCTCATCCCCTAAAAACACTAAAACCCCTTCCCGAACAAACACCAAAACGAAAACCAAAATAATACTTGAACCCCCATCCACTGAAAACCTAAATCCTCATCCACCATAAAATCAAAAACATAAAAACCAAAAAATGATAAATCCACAACCCTAAAAACCCATCCAATCTCATCACCAAAAAAACCGACAACCCTCAGGCCCAATAAAAAAATATACATATCTCTATAAAACCCAAAAACCGCAACCCCCCCAATACCCAATAACCTCATATACAATAAACCCTCAGCCTTAAAAACCCTAAAACATTCGATCGAGAATGTCAATAACAATCATCCCAAAAACCTATTAACAAAAATCCAAAAAATTGTAAAATACAGGCACACAAAAACCCTAAATTTTAATCCCCAAAAATATTAAATCATCATCCCCCAAAAAAAACTCCACTTATATAACCATAAACCCCTACACACTCAACAAAAATAATCAAAAAACCCTCACCCATAAACCCGCATAGCCCCCTCACTCAAAAAACCCAAAACCCTTAAGAACAAATAACACTAACCACGTAGCCCCAAAATCCTTTAAACCAGTAGCGCCAAAATCCATAGACCATATGCCTAAAATCCTCAACAATCAACCAAAAATACCCTTAAAACAAAATCTGAAAAAACCCTAAACATTCATTCTCACAAATCCCTAAACGCCAATCACTCATATTCCCTAATCCCTAAACCCTAAGGACCTAAAACCCCTAAACACTCATGCATAAAAACCCTAAAACATAATAAACAAAAACCCTAAACCATAAGCCCTAAAAACCCACCAAAACATATTCCCTAGAAAACCTATACCCTTAGTACTAAAAAAACCTAAACCGTCATCCCCCAAAATCCATAAAAACACATATACAAAACACCTGATCCTTTAACCCAAAAAAACTGTAAAACCCTAGACCAAATAAATTCTAAATCCAGATCCACAAAAACAAACCCTCATCCCTTAACCAAAAATAACCCTAATCTATATTCAACAAGAAATATAAATAATTATCCTAAAAACCCTTTAAACCCTCAGTTAAAAGATAACACCTAATCCCACATCCCACAAAAATATAAACCCTATTTCCGAAAACCACTTAATTTTTAGTCTGCTAAAAACCCTAAATCCATAACTCCAAATTTATTACAGACTCATCCCCCAAAACCCTAAAACTATCTGCTCCAAAAAACACAAAACAATATCCCATAAAAGCCCTTAAACCATCGTCTCTAAAAAACACTATACCCCCAGCCCTAAAAAACCATAAGCCCTCATCTCTAAAAACCATTAAACCCTCATCACTAAAAACCCTTAATCCTCCACCCCCCAAACCCACTAAACAACAAACTCTAAATACCCCTAAAACCTCAGACAAAAATAACTATTCCACCACTGCTAAATTATAGTAAACATTAATCCCCAAAAAATACTGAACCCTCATCCCCAAAACCCTTTAACCCATATACCGAAAAAATCCTGAACTCTCATCCTTAAAAACACCCTAAACCCTCAAAATCATAATACCCTAAACCCACATCCCCATTAAGAATAAAAAATTTTCCCAAAAAAACCTAAGCACATAGCCCCAGAAAACCCAAAATGCAAATCCCTAGAACCGTGAAACCCTCATCCCCAAAACCCCAATACACTGTACCCCAAACACCTATGCCCTCACCCACATGAACCACTAAATCCTGAGCCACCAAAATCCCAAAACCCTCATCCCCAAAAAACCTAAACCATCTACATCAGAAAAAACTAAATTATAATCCCTCCAAAACTCTAAACCCAAAACCACAAAAATATGAAACCCTAATCTTCAAAAACACCTAAACACTTTGCCACAAAAAACCCTAAAAACACACTATAAAAAAACACCAAAAACCTCATCCCCCATGAACCATAAATCCTCATCCAAAAAACCCCAAATCACACAGCCTAAAATCCACTAAATTTTTTTTCCATCAAATTAGTGATCCCATAGCCCAAAAAATCCCTAAACAATCATCCCTAAAAATCCCTAAAAACCCTCCATTTAAATTACTAAACACTCATCCCCAAAAATCCTTCAACCCTCAACCCCAATAATATCTAAACATACTATTATGTAAACCTAAAAATACAAATCCCAAACCTCTATACCATTGTCTCAAAAAAAAAAATCTCACTCATTCCCCCAAATCACCTATACCCTCATCCTCAACCCCACCCCCCCTCCCACGAAACCTTCATCCCCAGAACCCCTAAACCTTCAGCTTCAAAAAAAACATAAACCCTAAATCTATTTAAACAGTAAACCATCAGCACAAAAACCCCTAAATGATCATCCATAAAAACACATAAACTCATAGCCTCCAAAAACCATAAACCCTATATTCCAAAATTCCATAAATCATATACTCTATAAAACCCTATACACTCATACCCAAAAACCCCTATACAATAAACCAACAAAAACCCTAAACTATCAACAAAAAAAATATAAACCATGATCCAGAAAAAACAAATTACCATGATCCACAAATGATTGGTCCCTTAGACCTTGAATCCTTTAAATAATATCCCTAGATAACCTAAACCCCCGACCCCAAAAAACCAAAACCGTCAGCCCCATGGAATCCTAAACTCACATCACCAAAATATTCAAAATCCACAACCCCAAAGAACCCTGAAACCTCTGCCCCCAAGAACCTAAACCCACATCCGGAAAATATCAGAAATCCTCAACCCCAAGTAACCCTCAACCCTCAACCCCAAAATCCCAAAATCCTCATTTGAAAAAAAAACCCAACACAATCTTCATGAGAAACCCTAAAACCACATACCCCAAAACCATAAACCATAATAAAATCACTAAAAAGACATCACAAAAAATCATAAATCATAAATCCAAAAGAAACCCTAAACCCACCAAAACCATGAGCCCTCTTCCACAAAAAACCAAAATAGTGAGTCCAAAAAAATCCATGTACCCACAGCCTTAAGACTCAAAAATAATCAACACCCAAAAGATATAAACCCTCATCCACTAAAATCCCTAAAATTTAAACCAAAAAATGATTAGCTGACATCCCTTAAACACCCTAAACCCTCATCCAAAAAATACATAAACCCCACCCCAAAAAATCCAAAACTCATAGATGGAAAGAACACTAAACCCCCATCCCGAGAAACACTAATCCCGTAGCCCCCAAAATAATAATCACTCATAAAAAAACATAATTCATTATTCTATAAATATACCCCTACCTAAAGCCCCAAAAAATCTATCCCACACCACAAAAAATTATAAACCCACTAGAAAGAAAACATAATCACCAGGAACCAAATACGCAAAACAATAATCCCTATAAAACACTAAACCATCATCCCCAAAATAATTAGTAACCCTCATCCACATAAATTCATAAACTGTTTTCCGCAAAAAAATCAAACCCATAGCTGAAAAATTCTATAAAACCTCATCAAAAAAATGAAATTAAACCCACATCCATAAAATTAATAATCCCTCGGCCCTAGAAATCCTAACCATCCTCCATGAATCCCTAAATCCTCAACACTAAACAAACATTACCCATTACACCCAAAAATCATGAAACCTCATCCCTCAAAACCGATGAACCCCCAACCAAAAATAACCATCAAGATTTAGTAAAAATAAGCATAATGCTCAACCTCTAAAAACGAATAACCCATAGGCCCTAAAAACCAACAACACTCATCCAAAAAAACAATAAATGCACATCACCACAAAACCATAAACCCTCAACACACTATAATACCTATAATCTCATCCCAAAAAATCACTAAACCCTCTTCCAAAAAACCCAAAACCTTCATCCCCCAAAACACTTCAATCCCTATGGAAAAAAACTCCCTAAACATTCATCCCCAAGAACCCATAATCCCTCAGTCATAATAATCCCAATAACCCGTAGCACTATAATCCCTAAACAATTGATCCCAAAAAACCATAATCCATCACCCCCTAAAAGCCCTAAAACCCATTCCTCAAAACCATAAGCCATTATACCTTAGAAACCACAAACCATCATCTCCAAAAAACCATAAATTCTCATCCCCAAAAAATTGAAAACACAAAGAGCTAGAAAATCCTATTCCCTCAGTCAAAAAATAGACCAGACCACTCCAATATCCCAAAACCCTTATACACCAAAACACATAATCATTAAGCCTCAAATAATAGTAAGACCTCTACCCCCGATCCCATAAACCCTTATCCCCCAAAAAACTAAACACATAGCCTCTAAAATAGTAATCCGTCAACCCCAAAAAATCCAAACCCTCATCCTCAACAGAAACTAATCCCTCATCCACAAATCCCCCAAACCCTAAAAAACAAAAAACCCAGAAACCCAAATAGTTAAAAAACCACAAACCCTCATATGAATATTCTAAACCCCATCTATAATAAAACCTAAATACTTGTCTCCAAATAAGACTTAATCATCATCCCCACTAAACCCCAAACCCTATTCACAAAAAAACCTAAATATAAGCACAATAAAACCTTAACCCCAATTTTTTTCAAATAGATTACCATCATCACCAAAACCTCTAAACCTTTATCAATCAAAAAACTAAATCATTATCCCCAAAAAAACATTAAACCACTATCCCCACGAAACTCCAAACCCTTATCCCTAAAATAATATAATCCCTCAATCCAAAAAACACTGAAACCTCTTCCCAAAACCCCAAAACCCTAATCACCTAAAAAATGAAATCCATTATCTCCAAAACACCAAAAATATCATCCCTAAAACCCCTAAACACTCATCCCCCAAAAAATCAAAAACCGCTTCCACAAAAAAAAACTAAAATCTCATCCTCCAAATCCCAAATCCATTATCCCCAAAAATCCTTAAAAATAATCTCAAAATCATTCAAATGAACTAACAAACCCTAACTCCTCTTCCTCTAAATACCAATAACCTTAGTCCCTAAAAATTTCTAAACCATCATTCCCAAATTCACTTAAACTTATTCCCCCAAATCCAGAAAACCTAAAAAAACTAAAATACCTTAACCCTCAGAAAAAATACCCATAAACTCCCATTCTAAAAAACACCAATAACATTAGCCCAGAAATCTCTAAACCCTCATCCAAATAAACAATAATCCCTCATCCCTAAAAAACCTACATCCACTTCCCCAAAACTACCAAAACATCATTCCCAAACCCCCAAACCATCACCCTTAAAAATATTGAATTCTCACCCACAAAAAATCATTACCCACCATCCCTAAAAATATTAAACCCTCACCCACAAAAAACCCAAAACCATATACACCAAAAAAACAATGAAAACATCAGATGAAATAATCCATGAAACCATAGAACAAAAAAATTGAACCCATAGCCCCAAAAAATATCAAATTTCAACCCTGAAAAAAAATCAACCCTTATGCCCAAAAAACTAACACTCATCCCTAAAAATCAGTGATCCCCCAGCCCTAAAAACCATTAACCCTCATCCCCAAAAAACTTAAACCCTATTCCCCAAAAAATCCTAAACACTCACCCCGAAAACACGTGAACCATTATCCATAAAATACCCTGTACACAATGTCTTGAAATACCATAAACCCTTATACATAAAAAATGAATTATTATCCCAAAAAACATTGAATCCTCATACAAAAATAATAATGAACCCTCTACCCCAAAAAAACCCTCAACCCTCAACCCCAAAAAAACCATAAACCCTCATATCCCAAAATCCCTAAACCCTCATCCCTGGAAAACCTAAAATTATTGGCCACCAAAACCCTAAATACAATTCCCCAAATAATTTTCAACCCTAAGAACAAATAAAACATCAATAGTCACCACCTAAAATCCCAAAACACATAGCTACAAAAACAAAAAACATGAATCACCAAAAAAACACGTAATCCATACCCTAGAAAATCTGAACCCTCAGCCCCAAAATATCATAATGCCTCATCACCCAAAAAAATTGAACCCTCGGGCCCAAGAAACCTTCATTCCATAGCCCCTATAACACTAAACACTATGTACCCAAAAATACAAAACCCTCTACCAAAAAAAACTTCAACAACCAAACCCATTAAAACCTCAACCCTTGGCCACAAAAATCCATTTACCCTCATCTAGAAAATAAAATTCAATACTCTTCCCCAAAATTACTTCAACCATCAATCCCAAAAAACACTAAACTGTAATCCCCAAAATACAAGCAACCAACTACCCCCAAAAAAAATCAATCCTAAAGGAAAAAACCATATTATCTAATTCCCAAAAAATAGTAAGCTCACATCATAAAAATACTAAATACCCTCATCCACTAAAAATACTAAACCCTATACTCTAAGAAACAGTAAAACATTATCCCCCAAAAAGACTAAACCATCATCAACAAAAACCCTTATACTCTCATACCCAAAAACCATAAACCCTCAACACTAAAAACCCAAAAACATGTAGCCAATAAAAGTACCTCAAACCTCATCACCAAAATAATTTCATCCCCTAGCCCCAAAAAACCCTCAACCATTATCTCCCAAAACCATAATCCCTAATCCCAAAAAAAATAAACCTGCATCCCTAGAATATTCTAACCCCCCACCCAAATGCAACCACTTGTCCCCAAAAAACCCCAAAAATTATCCCAATAACCCAAAACCCCAATCCTAAAAAACCACAAAACCGCTATTCCAAAAAAAATTGGAACCCTATGCCCTAAAAACCCTGAATCATCAAGTAGAAATTTCTTTATCCCAATATGCAAATAACACTTGGCCCTCAATCCCAAAAAACACTAAACCTTCATCACAATAATAAGTTAAACCCATAGCACCATGAAAACCACATCCCTCATCCCAAGAATACCCTCAACACACATCCCTAAAAACAATAAACCGTCATCCCGAAAATACCCTAAAAACATAGCCATAAAAAATTTTCAACCCTTATCCCCACAAGATTTAAAACCTACATAAAAAACCATAAAACTATTCTACAAAATACCCAAAAACCAATAATCAAAAAAAACCTATCCATAATAAAACACTTAACTCTCCTCCCCCAAATCCCTAAACCATCATCCACTAAAAACCTAATTCCTCTTCCCAAAAAACAAAACCCATACCTATAAAAAAACATTTAAATTGCATCCCGAAAAATCCGTAAACCATAATCATCAAAAACCTTGATCCTATATCCAAATGATATCCAAAACCTTCAACCGCAAAACCCCTAAACCCATATCCCCAAAAAACCCTCAATGCTCAGCCCAAAAAACCCTCATCCCTAATCCCCAAAACTCATAATATCTCAACCCCAAAAAACATTAATCCCCCTCCCTAAAAAACTTAAACCCACATACCCAAGAATCCAAAAAACATCAATACCAAAAATCATAAAATCTCATAAAAAACATTGTAATAAATCCTTAAAAAATACATATACCCTTAGTCTCAAAAAATCATCTACCATCAAACCTGAAAAACTCTCAACCAAGAGATCCAAAAAAATCATCAACCCACTTACCGAAATTAACATAAACACTCCACCACAAAAAACCTAAACCCCCATCCTCAAAATACCCTATACACTCAACCCCTAAAAAACCTAAAAACTTTTCTCCAAAAAACCATAAATCATCATTCCCCAAATATCATAAAACCTCATCACCTATAAAAACTAAATCCTCAACACCAATAACCCTAAACCCTAATCATGAAAAAACCCTCAAATATCACCAAAAAATTTCTCAAACCTAGGATCCAAAAAACCTCAATCCCAAAAAACCCTCCACCCTCAGCCCCAAAATATCATCAACCCTCATTCGTAAAAATCCTTCTACCCTATGCACCATCATTCCAAAATCCATAAACAACCCCCACTCCCCCCAATCCAAAATCATCTCCCCTAAAAATCCTAAACCCAAAAAAAACCCACACCTAGGCACCAATAATCCCTAAACCCTCATCCCTAGAAATCAATAATCCCTCAAAAAATAAAAAAAACTACCCTTAGTCCCAAACAAACCCTCAACACTCAACCCCCCAAAAAGCTTAATCCTGTTTCATAAGAAACCCTAATCCCTCATCTCCAAAAATTTCATCGACCCACAGATCAACGAAACATTCAAACCATATCCCCAGAAAACAGAAAACCCATAGCCCTAAAAAACATAAAAAATAAAATACAAAAAACCCTCAACCCTTATCCCATGAAAACCAAAAAACATTATCCCTAAGATATCTTAAATTCAATGTAACCTAAAAAACACATCCCCCAATCCTATAAAATGATAAACACTTAGCCCAAAAAAACCCTAAACCCTCTTCCCCATATTTCTTGAATCAATATCTCAAAAACCCAATAACACTCATCCATAGAAAATAATTAACCCTAGACCCAAAAAAACAATAACCACTTCCCCCAAAAAACCCTATACCCTTTTTTCAAAAATATTATTAACCCACATACCCAAAAAACAATAAAAAAATCCTAAAAACACCTTAATACTCTATCTTAAAAAACTGTAAAAACATAGACCTAAAATAACATAAATACTCATCCCCAAACCCCCTAAACCCTCAGCCCCAAAAAACTCATAACCCTCATGACTAAAAAACACTGAAACCCCTTTCCCAAAATATCGTGAACCCTTATCCCAGAAAATCTATAAACCCATATACCAAAAAGTCCCACTACACTGAACCATAAGAATTCATACACCCATTTTCCCAGATAACCCTAATCGCTCAACCCTAAAAATCATTAAACCCGGAACACATGGATACCCTAAACCATCATCACAAAAATACTAAAAGCATCGTCCCTAAAACCAATATACCCTCAACTCAAAAAAACTAAAATCCCCAGAACCAACATACCATAAAACTCATCCTGAAATAATCATGATAGTATATCCATAAGAATCCTTGAACCATCAACCCCAAAAAACATGATCCCTTAGGCTCAAAAAATAGTGAACCCACATACCCAAAAAACCATGAACCCTAATCCCCAAAAAACCCTCAAATCTTTTCCACAAAAAACCGTCAACACTCAATCCTAAAAATCATTCACCCCTCATCCCTAAAAAACCCATAACCCCAATCCACAAAAATCCTTGAACAAATAGAAAACGAAAACCCTATACACTCACTACTAAAAACCCGAAACACTCATACCTAAAAATAGAGAACCCTAATCCACAAAATACCCTAATCCCTCAAACAAAAAAACCTTCCTAAACCATCTTCAATATTATCTTTAAGCCTCATCCGAAAAAAACATGATCCCTTAGCCCAAAATGAATATTCCCAGTAAAGTTAGTTTTATCACTGATATGGGGATGGGTAAATTAGTGATATCTATTTATTTTATGTTTCCTTAAATATGAAAAAACAATTCACACCTGATATATATTTATATACATACTGAAAAAAAATTAAAAAACACATGTATATGAACACAAAAATTTACAAAGTTCACTACCCAACATGAGTAGTTACATCCTTGGTATAGTTTGAAAAAATAAAATATCACACAATCCAAAAGAAAAAAAATCATTTTGTGAGGAATATAAAGAATAGGATTTTATCTTACACTCATGTATCACTTTGAATACAATCCGTTAGTGCATTCATGAAGCACTATGTAAACAATCCAATATTTTCTGTAATTCTTCTTAGCTCACAATAACGCAATACCACATTTTTGTAACAAATATTTTATTGTTCATCTTGATCAAAATTAACAAATATGTATTTAAATATAATTCATCACATTATTACTATGAAGATGGTAAGAACTCATTATACTTCATAATGATACTCACCCTGATATCCCAATTTGATTTCCACATTTAATTGCTCACAACTGGAAACCAACTATTCCACATAATATTGGTTTGGATAAATTTATTTCAAAAACAATTTTTCATAATTTGATAAAATCCTTGAGTATTTTTTGAAAATTCATGCTTCCTCCATGAACTACCTATATCCTTCGCGTACTGAGTTGCACCACGTGGTGCAAGTTCTTCACGGGCAGCCTTTCATTTTGTAGACCTCCTTTTCTTCACAGATGATTGGGTCCCCATTGTTTGTTGGTACATTGTGAACAATTGATTCTATAAGACTCTTCTATGTGATATCCTTTCTAAATAACTTCTTCATTGAAAAGATTCTATGTAAACAACTATTCTTTGTCGAATTCTCCCTCAAGAAAATCCTCTCTTTTACAGAATTCTCCATCATGAACTCTTTCATACGTACCCAAATTCATCCATTAGTGATGATATATTCTAATTAAGAATCCCAGAATTAAAAAATCAAATCAGGGCTCCTTATATAGAAGAATAGGGCCCATAAAACCGGGTAATCAAAATTACACAAAACATCAATGTGGTACAACTTTTATCAAGAACTATGATATGTGGTCCGCATAACACCATTACCCTTTATAGTGGCCATTGTATTATACAAATGTAATCATTTTGTGACTATCATGTTTACCACCTATCAACCAAAAATGAAAAGTTTTCCAATAACTCTTAGCCTCCCATTAACATGAAGTCGTTGATGAATTATTTTCACTACATGGTCTTTGTAGCTCGTTTCATAGTCTGCATAACATTACTATGAATAAATATTATTTTTTCAAGTTTCCATAACAATTCATTATACCTCCATTTTGGTCTAATATCTATGCCTCATGTTCTGCAATCATCATTTATAGAACTACTTTTCCAAAAACCATTATTTCCCATTGAACTATCTTATTATTTTGTATCCCAACCATACTAATTCGTGATCAGTTGGATTTTAAAACAAACAGAAATGTATCCATGTTTAAATATTAAAAAATATTTTACTATATGGTTTCAACAACATTCATCATTAACTCATCTATATAAATATATAATATTGGATTGTTCACTTTTAGTATCGTCATATTTTACAAGGAAGGAATTTTAACTTCCCAATCTCACATCACAACCATTCATTCTTAATCAACTGAAAATTATTATGAATTGGGAGTTTAACTTAATTAATTTGATGGTTAGTTTGATCATCCCCATTAACAATGTTAGGTGATTTAGTTTCTTCTCAAAAATCCTTGTAAACAAAATAAAATACCTGAAAATGATAATCTTCCTTATCATCATGGTCATAAAAAAATACCCAGGAACATTCATCCTATTAAAATGCTAAACCTTCATCATTAATAATTCCTAACTCAAATCAATAAAAATATTAAACTCCTAGGACCCCAAAAAACCTAAAACATCAGCCCCAAAACCCCAAAACACAAAACCCTCAAACCCAACAAACCCTAAACCCTTAGCCCCAAAAGAACAGAACCCTCAGCTACAAAAGCCGTAAATCGTCATCCCATATAATCCCCAAAATACTCAACAAAATTAACCAAAAAAACTCATCCCTAAAAAACACTAAACCATCATCCACCCAAAACACTAAACCCTCATTGCAAAAAAAAATACCTAAACCATTTACCGCAAAAAACCCTAAACCCACTTCCACCTAAAAACCCATAAAATCGCATCCCAAAAAATCATAAACACTCAAATCCAAAAATCCATGAACATTAAACACTCAAAAAACATAATCCAACAGTCCAAATAACCCAAAAAATCTCAACCCCAAAACACATAAACCCTCATACACAAAAACATTACTCCACCAACACCAATAAACCCTATCCAATAAGCCCCAAATACCTAATAAAACCTCACCCCAAATACACATACACCCTCCAATACAAAAACCCCTGAAACAAAAACTAAAAAGAAAATAAATCACGAGCACCAAAAAACCCTAATCCCAATGTTCCAAAAACCCCAGAACCCTCAACCCAAAAAAAACCATAATATATAAGCTCCAATAAAACATAATCCCCCATCCCAAAAAAAGACCCTAGTCACTCAGTCCCAAAAAATTCTGAACCCTCTCCCCTATAAAATCCCTATACCATCAACCTCAAAAAAATAATCCCTCATCACCAAAAATAATTGAAACAAACTACCCCAAATAACCAAAAACCCTCATCACCTATAAATCCTAAACACTCATCCCTAAAAAATAGAAACATGTCATCAAAAAAAATCCTAAACAAAAATAAAAAAATAGCAAACCCTCATACCCAAACACCAAAACCTGAACCCCTAAATACTATAAACACTATTCCCTAAAAAACAAAAAACCCTCATCACCAAAACCCTCATCCCAAATGACTCTAAACCCCCAAACCCCAAAACCTTATACCCCTATCCCCAAAAAATCCGTAAACCTGCATATTAGAAAACAATAATCACTCATTCCCAAACAACACAAAACCCTCACCCTAAGAATACCATAAGCACTTTTCCCATGAAAACCATGAATCCCCATATCGAGAACCCCATATACCCTCAAAACCCAAAGACACCTAGCCCTCATACACAAATAACACTAATATATCATCACTGAAAATCCAATTTCGTCATCCCCAAAAAAACCTGATTCCCCCACCCTCGAAAAATCATAAACTATTATCCACAAAACACAATAACCCTCAACCGGAATAATCCATTAATCCTTAGCTCTAAAAACCCATAAACCCTAAAACCCAAAAATCCCCTAAAACCTTTGCCCCATGATATCTCAAAACCCTTATTAAAGAACTTCCCTAAACCTTCATCCCCAAAAAGAAATAAACCCTCAGCCACATGAAGTCCCTAAATCCTCAACACTAAAAACCCTAAATCATCATCCACAAAAAACCATAAAACCTATGTCCCAAATAACTCAATACACTCACCCCTAAACCCTCATCTCTATAAATTCCTAAAACCACATACCGAACACCACAATACCCTAAACCCAAAAATTCATAATCCCCACGCCCCAAAAAACCAAATAATTTATATTTCAATACCCATAAAACCTCATTACTAAGGAATCCCTAAACCCTAGTCACCTAGAAAACCATAACCCCTCATTCAAAAAAATCCCAATCCGTAATGAACCCTAAACCCTCATAATAATGAAAAAAACCTCATCCCCAAAAAATAGAAAAACCATCAGCCTATACCCCCTTTCACACTCAGTCCCAAAATACCCCAAACACACAACCCTAGAAGTCCCAAAATCCTCAGCCCCAAAAAACCTCACACGCTCATCATGCCCAAAAATTAATAAAATCAAATCCCAATAAAACACAAAATCGTCAGCCCCAAAAAATTCCATAACCCTCAGCCGCCCAAAACTCTAAACATTTGTCCCAAAAAAACGAAACCCTCACCCTGAGAAAAACCTTCAAAATTCATCCACAGAAAACCCTAAACCTCATTCTTCAAAACCCTAACCCTCAACCCCATAAAACACTATATCCTAAAACCCAAAAAACCATAAATCCATAACGCCATAAAAAAATAAACCCTCCACCCCAAAAAAATGAAAACCCACATCCCCAAAAGACCATATACCCTCCTCCCCAAAAACCATGAACCAAAAAGATCAAAAAACCCTAATCCCTCATACCAAAAATTTTTAAATACTATGGTCGAAAAAATCCTAAACCCCCATAATGAATAAACCTTAAGAAAAAAACATAAACCTTAATAAAAAACATTAATCCTTAAACCCCAGAAAACCATGAATACACATCCTTAGAAAACCCTAAACCATCAGCAATAGAAAATCCAAAAACCTCATACCTAAAATTCCCCAAACCCTCGGCCTAAGAATAACCTAAACCATCTCCCTCAAGAAACCTAAAACCTATTCCCCAAAATTCCATAAACCATTATTCAAAAAATAAATCATAAAGCACATCATCCTTAAAAACACTGAAATCCTCATCCCAAAAAAATCTTAACCCCTCATCCAAAAATCCCATTAACTCCAGCCTCAAAAAACTCTAAACCCTCAGCCCTAAGAAACCCTAAACTCTATGGTCCAAAAAACACTAATCCATCAACCCCAAAAAACTCTAATCCCTCATCCAAAAAAATCATAATGCATCATCCCCAAATAATGCTAAACCCTAAACCCTTCGCCGCTAATAACACTAAACACTCATCTCACCAAAAACCCTAAACCCTCAACATAAAAAACATCCTAAACCCTCATCACCATAAAATGAAAAACCCTCATTCCTAAAAAACCATAAATCCTAAACACCAAAAAATTATAAACACTCATCACCAATGAATCCTAAACCATTAGTTCCAAAATAACCATAAACCCTTAACAAAGAAAACAATTAACCCTCGTCCACAAACAACCCTAAACCATCTTCCCCAAACCAACCTAACCCCTCAAACCCAAAAAACCCTAAATCATCATCCCCAAAAAACCCTGAATCATAAAAAAAAAATTCCCTGAAGCATCTACCACAAAACCCTCTAATCTTTCAATCCAAAATATCCCTAAACACTTATCCCAAACAACCATAACCCCTCATCCCCAAAAATTCGTATACCCTCATACTCCATTATTTAAATCCTCATCACAAAATATCACAAATCACTTAGACTTAAAAATTTCAAAATAATCATCCCAAAAAATCCCATAACCCTTATCCCCAAAACACCAAAAGCCCCAGCCCCCCAAAAAAACATAAACCCACAGCTGCAAAAAACCATAAACCCTATGCCCCAAAAAACCCAATACCCCCTATTCAAAAATACCTAAATCATCATCCAAAAAATACACTAAAAACTCATCCATAAGAAACATTACCCATTGTCTCAAAATCCGTAAAACCTACTCCCAAATAATGCCTCTAATCCCTATCCCCAGAATTCCCTAAATCCTCACCCCATGAACCCCCAAAACTACAGCCCCAAACCCATAAACCTGCATCCTTGAATAATCCAAATCCCTCATCCATAGAAAATAAAAAACCTTTTTCTCGAAATACCCGAAAACCATTATCCCCAAAATCTCACAAACCCTCAGGCCCAAAAAACCCTAGAACCCTGTCCCAAAAACCTCTTGAATCATCATCCACAAAATACTACCAAATGCGCATCCCGATAAAATCCCAATCCATCAACCCAAAAAACCCAAAACCCTAATACCAATATAACCAAATACCCTCTTCCATAAAATAATGCCAAAAACTCTTCCCCAAAAAACTCCAAACCCATAGTCCCAAAATTCAGAAAAGCCTCATCCCTAAAAATCCCTAGACCTTTAGCCCCATAAAACCCAAAACCCATAGTCCCAATAAACTCTAAACCATTAAACAGAAAACACCAAAACCCCTTATCCAAAAATAATCCCATAACTCTCATTCCTAATACCCCCAAACCCTCAGACCAAAAAAATCCCTATCACGTTGCCCAAAAATACACAAAACACATATCCCCCAAAAACCCAAAATCTTATGCTGATTGAAACCCCAAATCCTTATCCAGCAATAAAACCCAAAACTTATTCTCCAAAAAATCCCACAACCCTTTCCCAAAAAACCTGAAAACATCATCCCAAAGAAATCCAAAATCATCAGCAACCAAAAATTCCATATTCTCAGCCCAAAAAAACCACAAACACGAAGCCCTAGAAAACATACAACCTAATCCAAAGGAAACATAAAATCTTCGTCACTATAAAACCATAACCATAATCCCTATGAAATTCCATCCCCTCAACCCACGAAAACATTGAATCCTCATCCGAAGAGAACCCAAAAAAATCACCCCTAGAAAAAAATATGCACAATCCTAGAAAACACAAAACACTCATCTCCGCAATTCCATAAACACTCTCACACACAAAACCCTAAACCCTCTAACTGAGAACACCCTAAACCCATATCCCAAGAAAAAATATTCCCTCTTCCCCGGAAAAACATAACCCTCAACCCTAGAAAACCATAAACCATCATCCCAAAAGAACAATAAACCCTCATCCTCAAAAACCCAAAAAAACCATATGACTATGAAAACCCAAAACCCAAACCCTAGAAATCACAAAATCATCTTCCCCAAATAACCCTTTACCCTCTTCTATAGAAACCGTACACACTATAACCCTTAAAACTCGTCAACCACATCCCTAGAACACACAAATCCCATAGCACCTAATAACCATAAACATTATGCCCCAAATAAAAGAATTCCTTTAGCTGCTACAATGTTATACCCTCAGCCATAGAAAACCCTAATCTATCTACCAAAGAAATTCCTTGACCCTCATCCCCATAAACACCTAAACCCTCATCACCAGAATATTGTAAACCCTCATCCAAAAAAACCATGATTCTCATCCTCAAAAAACACTAAATACTCATAACTAGGAAAAAATAATCCCTAAAACCTAGAAAAACAAACACACATAGAAAAATAAATAGAAAAACTCTTATCCATTGAAAAACCTAGACCATTATCCCTAGAAAAATCTAATCTCCCATCCCCAGAAAACCCAAAACCCCCCTCCATTGAAATTAATAGTCCTTTATCCCTCAAAACCCTAAATAATGATCTCTAAAATATCCTAAACCATTTCCCCCAAAAAATCACTTATAATTCTTACCCAAAAAACCCCAAAACCCCATCCACAAAAAACCTTAAACACTAACACGAAGGATACTAAACCATTAGACACATAAACTCTTAAACTAAAATCCCCAAAAATCATGAAACTCTGTACAAAATAAACCCATAATCTCATTGCCCAATGAAACATAAAACACTCATCCCAATATAACCATAAATACTAATTCCACAAACCCATAAACCTGAACCCCCTAATAAAAATAAACCATCATACCTAAAAAACATAATTACCTTAGCCCTAAAAACCAAAAAACCATAGTCCAAAAAATTCTAAAAACCTAAATCCTGAATAAAACATAAACCTTATCCATAAAAAAACATAAACCATTGGATTCAAGAAAAAATAACAACTCATCTCTAACAAAGACAAAGTCCATAGAACGAAAACCCCAAAATCACAAATTCCATGAAGTCCTAAACCCTCAACCCTAAAAAACACTGAACCATCAGCCCTAAAAAATCATGAACCATCAGCCACATAAGACAAAAAACCATCTGACCCTACAAACTAGAAACCCTCAGCCCCAACAGAACATAAACACTCACAAAAAAATTCCCAAATCCCTCAACCAGAAAAAAAACACATCAATACTCAACCCAAAAAAAACCCCAACCATCATCCCCAAAAAATCCAAAACCATCAGCCCCCATATCCCTAAGATATTTAATACCAAAAAAAAATAAAATCTCACCCTACTAAATACTAACCCCACAACCCAAAAAAATAGTTAAACATCATCCTAGAAAAAAACAATTCCTCTATCTCAAAAAACAAAAACCCTCATCCGCAAAAAAATATAATCCAAAGTCCCCAAAACCCCAAATTTCTCAGCACCAAAATACATAAACCATAATCCCCAATAATACTCCAAACCCTCGTCTCTAATATTCTATAAACCCCCAACATCCAAAACAAAAAAAAACCCTTATCCCCAAAATAATAATCCCTCAGACTCAAAACACCCAAAAATATTAGGGACAAAGAATCCTAAACCTTCAGCCCTAGAAAACACTAAATTTGAAGCGACAAAAAATTCCAAACCCTCATCCCAAAAAAATCATATACCCTCAACCATAACCAAACATAATAAAAACAGCCCCAAAAATCCTTAAACTATCATCCTGTAATAATAATAAACAATTATCCCCCCAAAAAGTTACCCCTTAATCTCCAATAAACCTGAAACCATGAGACCTAAAATACCGTAAATCGTAAACCACAGAAAACCCAATAACCTCAGTTCCAAAAAAACCTAAAAAGTAAACCATAAAAAACCTAGCCACTTTGCACCAAAAATCCCAAAACCATAAGTCCCAAAATATGATAAAACAAAAGCCTCAAAAAACCCGAGACCCTCATCCTGATAAAATCCAAAACCGTTAGTTCCGGAAAGACATTAAACCAACAACCCCTATAATCCCTAAACTCTCAGCCCCCAAAAAACCTAAACTCTCATCCCCAAAATAACCAAAAACCCTCATCCCCTAGAAACCCTAAACACTCATCCCCGAATAACTGAAAACCATCAGTGCCAAAAAAAACTATAAAATATGTTTCCCATGAATCCATAAACCTTCACCCTCAAAAATTACTAAATCCACATCTAAAAAAACATGCATCCTCCGGAACAAAATACCCAAAATGATCATCCCTAGAAAATTTAAAACAACAGCCCAAAAATACCCTAAACCATCATCCCCGCAAAACCCTAAACCCTAATCCCCCAAAACCCAAAACCCACAGCCCTTGAAAATCATAAAACCTCTAACTGAAACTACCATAAATCATTATCCTCTATTAACCCTAAACTCATATCCATTGATAACCCTAAAATTTCATTCCAAAAAAATAACAATCAGTCTTCCCTAAAAACCATTAAACTTATTCCCCAAAAAATCTTAAACCATGAGCCCCAGAAACTCCTAATCCCTCAGGTCCAGATGTCTCTAATCCCTCAGTATCTTCAAAACCTACACTCTTATCCCCTGGAAAATCCCAAACACCGTGCCCATGATAAATGTAATCCTCTAGACCATGAAAATCCTAATCAATCATCCCAAGAGAGCTCTAAATCCTCATCCCAAGGAAACCCAAATATCTCATCCTAAGAAATCCATAAACCCTCAGCATTGGAAAATAAAAAACCCTATGACCTAAAAAACACCAAAAACCCAGCATTAGAAAACACTAAACCCTCATACCATGAAATTCATAAACCATAATTCCAGTAAAACCATAACCCCCAAGACCAAGAAAACCCTAATACTAGCCCCCCAAACATACAGAATATTATCCCAAAAAACCCCAAACCTACTACCCTATGAAGCCATGAACCCTCATCTATTGAAAACTGAAACCGCCAGCCCTAGAAAAACATAAATCCCCACACCAAGAAACACCAGTCCCTCATCCCTTTAAAACCCTAAACACTGATCCCCATAAAACTGTAAACCCTTAGCCCTAAAAATACCAAAACCCTAATCCCAAGAAGTCCCTAAATAATATACAATAGAAAACCATATAAACTAACCACTGGAGAACCCTAACCCCAATTTCCTATAAAAAAAACCCTAAAGAACAAAAAACCCTTAATCCTCATCCTGAAAAAAACCCCCAAAAACTCATCCCTATAAAAATATAAACCCTTAGACCAATAATAACCTCTTCCCAAAGCCCCATAAAACACTTAAAATAAAATCCTAGAAACCATCATATCCTCTCCCCTATAAAACATTAATCCCTCATCCTTAGAAAAAAATCTCTCATGACTAGAAATACCTAAACTCTTAGCACAGAAAACCCTAAACCCCCATCCAATGAAAATTGTAAACCCTATGACCCATATATCTCTAAACCCTATTACCAAAAGATTAGTTAACCTAAATCCTTGGAAAATACTAAAATATTAACCCTAGATTGGACAAAACCCTTGACTCTAGAAAAATCTAAACCCTCAACCAATGAAAAACCTAAACCCTGAGACCCAAACAACCCAAAACCCTCTTCCCGAATAAACCATAAACACTCATCCCGAGAAATCCTGATACTGAAAACCAAAAGAACGACAAAACCCAGATTTTTAAAAAACCCTAATCCACCATTCCTTATAAACCATAATAACTCAGCCTTAGAGAGAACTAAATAGTCAACACTATAAATCCCTATACTGCCATCCAAAAAAAATAAACCATAATATCCATAAAACACTTACCCTCATCCCAAAAAAATGTACATCCCGCATTCCAGGTAAATAATAAACCCTTGGATCCAAAAAAAAACTTATACCCTCAACCCTAGAAAAATCTAAAATATAATCCACCAAAATCTATAAAAACATAGACCTTGAAAACACTAAAACCACGACACCGGAAGACCCTAGAACCTCATACAAAATAAAACCCTATACTATAATCCCTAAAAAACACTAAACCATCATACCTAGATAACAATACCCCTCTTACCCATAACACATTACTTCCTTGTCCCTATAAAATGCTAAACCCTGAACTACTAAATCACCTCAACCATCAAAACCATAAAAAACTAAACCATAATTCGTAGAAAACCCTAGTACGTCATCCTTAGAATAACCTAAAACCTCAGCCCTAGAAAACCAAACAAAATCATCAACAGGTAACTCTATACCCTCGTCCCCATAAAACATAAAACCCTTTGACCCATCAAACACAAATACTGAGGCCCAAAAAACCCTAAGAACATATCCTTAGTAAACCCCAATCCCTTGTCCCAAGAAAAAATCCAAACCCTCAGTCTTATAATATTCTGAACCTTCGACATTAAGAAATAGTAAAACCTCAGACCCGGAAAACACAAAACCCAAATTCTGAGAAAACCCTAAACCTCTATCCCTAGAAAACCCTAATCCCCCATCCCCAAAAAACAAACTTTTTATCCCTATAAAACCCTAACCCACCATCCCGAAATAAACCTAAACCCTCAACCCTAGAAAACCCAGAACCCTCATCCCTAAAAAACAATAAAACCTCATCTCTAGAAATCCCTAATCTCATATCCTCTGAAAACCATAAACACTCATCCCCATACAACAATAAACCAACATCCCTATAATAAAAAAAACTGAAGCCCAAAAACCCATTAACACTCTTCCATATTAATTCCTAGTACCCCATACCAAAAAAACCCAAAAACCCATCCCCTGAAAAACCAAATCTCTCAACCCCCGAAAAAACTAAACCCTCATTCTTAGAAAACCATTTACCCTCATCTCCAAAAAAATCCTAAAACTGTATCCCTAGATAATACTAAACCCTCCACCCACAACAACCCTCGAAAACCCTTAACCCAAAGCCAAATATAAGGTTAAATCATTATCCCTAGAACACTAAAAATCACAATCCCTAGAGATCCTCATACTCTTGGTCCTAGAAATCCAATAACACTCAGCCCCAAAAATCAAAAAAGTCTAATCCATAGAAAACCATAAACCCTTAGCACTAGAAATACATAAGTCCTAATAAAAAAACTAAATCTTCTTCCCCAAAGAACCCCAAAACCCTATGACCCAAAAAACTATAAACCTTATACATTAGAAAACCCCACACCCTCTGCCATAGAAAACCATAAAACCTCATCTCTAAAAAAAAGTATAAACCCTCATCCAAAAAAACCAACAAAACCTTCAGCCCAAGAAAAACCAAAACCCTCTATAACAGAATACATAAATTCCTCAATAAAAGAATCCTCAATTCACTCATCCCCAAAAAACCCAATGACTTCACCCCCAGAAAACCCTAAAACATCATGGTATAAAACCCAATCCCTCTTCTTCAAAAAAAATCTAAACCCTCATCCCCAAAATCTATGCACTTTCATCCCCAGACAACCTTAAATATCCATCCTCATAAAACACTAAACTCTGAGTCTTTCTAATCCTAAACACACAGTTATAGAAAAATTAAAACCTAACCATTGGCAAAAAAAAAACCCTATACCATTATCCCCATAAATACCTAAGTCCTCATACGAATAAAACCCATAAAACTCATCCATATAGAACTATATACCCCCATTATTAGAAATCCCTCAACCATCATCCATAGAAAATCAGATGCACTTTTCCCTACAAAACCCTAAACAATCATCTTCAAACACAAAAACAGATAGCCACCAAACCCCTGCACCGTCATTTTTTGAAAACCCAAAACCCTCAACCCCAAAAACTTTAAACCATCAATCAAAAAAAACACTAAAAAATAAGCACAATAAAACCCTGAAACCTAAGAATGAGAAAACCCTAAACCCTCATCCTCAGAAAACACTAATCCCTCAACCTTATGAATACATAAACACTAAGACATAGAAAATAATGAAAACCCTCCCTAAAAAACACTAAATACACAACCCTTGAAATACCTAATACCATAGACTCAGAAGACCCTAAAATAACAGCCTAAGAAGACTGAAAACCTTAAGCCCTTCAAAAACCTCAATCGTTAGCCCCACAAACACTAAACCATAATTCCTAGAAAAAAACCGAACATGTATTGTAACACCCCGAGATTTTATGAAAAATATTCTTTTTAATTTCATTAATGTCTTGTGTTTTACGCTACACCAAAAGTAGCGTGCACAACATGCATCCTTGACTTGACTTGAATTACACGCAATCACGACCTTCCTCGATAGCATGTGTAGTACGCACCATAATACATAGAAAAAAACCAAACATGTATTGTAACACCCCGAGATTTTATGAAAAATATTCTTTTTAATTTCATTAATGTCTTGTGTTATACGCTACACCAAAAGTAGCTTGCACAACATGTATCCTTGAATTTCCTTGCATTACACGCAATCACAACCTTCCTCGATAGCATGTGTTGTACGCAATAACGAGCTTCACTAAACAACAATATGCTATTAAAATATTATAAAAACTAGCCGTTATGAATAGTAATAACCACTTTTTGAAATTTTGTAAATTTTATTTTTCAAAATGGACTTCATTTTTGGATTAGGAATATCAAAATTAGCTTAGGGTGAAATTTTGGTACTTTTCTGATAACTTTCATATTCTGATGAATAGTGAAAATTACTAAATTTTAATTAAAAACAACTTTTTTAATCAAATTAATTAATAGTGAAAAATTATTAATTTGATTGGTTTTAAAGTATATTTAGAATATATTTTGACAATTTAATACAATGTTGGTCATTGGATGCAATTTCACATTTAAACCAGTTATAAACAAGTGTCAATCTTTTGATAGTTATTATCTCTTAAAAACACGCCTTTTGTTTTGACGACGAGAATTAATTTTTAAATTAATTAATGCAACTGATATTATTTGAATTTGGTAAAATAGAAATAATTTTTGAGTTCATAATATCAAATATAGCTTAGGCCTAATTTTTGGTATTTTTCTGAAAACTTTCGATTTTTGATGAATAGTGAAACCACTAAGTGGTAGTTAAAAAAACTGAATTGTTCATAAAACTTAATTTTACCGCTTCTATGAGTGGAATTTCAAAAATCCGAGAGACACGGTTGATGTCAGTAAGTAAAATGTGGTTCAATGAGATTAAAATAATTTGACCAAAAACACACTTAGGAATAAAATATGACCATTTAGGCCCACTTGGGTTAGATTAGGACATTTATTATTAATTTATTTAAAGAAGGGTTAAAAGAGTTAAAATCAAAGTTTATTTACTAAAACATTTTTAATATGGGGATATACATAAGATAAATTCGACTAAAAATATTCATTAGAAATCTAAAAAGATTTCCTACATAATGATATTTTATTTTTAATTTATAGACATTAAATAATTTAATTTATATATGACACAACGATGATGTAGTAATTATCTTATTAATGAAATATTGACATAATTGATGTTATAAATACCCAAATAAATATAATTTGAGACTTCTTATGAATTACACTAATTTTTTAGGTTAATATGACATGTTAGTATTGATTTAATTATCTTTTTTAGAACTTATCATTTTGTTATGATTTTTACAAAAATCAATTACTAAATAGTGTCAAAATTGACATAAAATAGTTTTTAAAACAAATATTATATTACTAATTGTTATTTTATTCCTAAAAATCTAAGGTTCGGAAAAATGACTTAGATAAGGTTATATATATTAATAATAAACAATTTGGGGTTCTTTTGGCTTCTTATAGTATGTTTATTAACCTTATAGTGTAAGAACACAAGAAGACACGGTCAAAGTAAAATAATTTAACTTAATGTTAAATCTAAATGATAAGGTTATAATAGGAACCTAAACTTGTCTAAATTCTATTGTATGAAAGGATTTAGACCCATCCCCACCTTAGCCTCGAAATAAATCAATTTTGAGCTATTTAAAACCGAACTTGACTTTATAATAAAATAATATTTTTTGTTATTCCAAAGGTGCCCCTCTCCTCCCTTATAAAAAGGAACCTCCTCCCTCTCCTCCTCACACAACTTTGAGACTTCAATCACGGCAAAAACCTGCCAAATTATCTTCTCCACTTCCCTAGAAACATCCAAGAGGTTCTCGTCTTCCTCAAAGACCAATTTTAGTGCCCTAAAAGGAGGTCTCAAAGAGGCGTTTCAAAGAAGAGGTAATTTCCATTACCGATTCTTTCACCTTTATTTCTTCTTCCAGTCCTTCTTCCTAGGTTGTTTCATTATGATGTAATAACATCAGTATCACTCATATACTAATATGTTATTATAATTATAAAACAACCCTATTTCACCATCTATCCATATCCCTACAAACCCATAAATCCTCATACCCAAAAAACCCAAAAACCATCTACCTGAAAAACTCTAAAACCTCATCCCAAAAAACTCATCCCTCTTCCCCAAAATCCCTAATCCACCGTCCCCAAAATATAAAAAACCTTATACAAAAAAACACAAACCCCTCACTTAATAAGAAACTAAACATGAATCCCTCCAAACCATAATACATTAGAATATAAATCACTAAACCCTCAGCCCCAAAAATCTACAAACCCTCATCTCAAAAAGAAACTATACCCTCAGCCCCAAAAACCATACCTTGATCCCCAAAAAACCAAATACCATTAGACACAAAAAAACCCTAAAAAATCTTCACCAAAAACCCCATGCCCCCATCACCAAAAACCCCATTTCCTTCATCCCCAAAAACCCCAATCCGAATTCCCCAAAAATCCCTAGACACTTATCCCCAAAACTCCAAAACCAGTGGAAACAAAAAACCCCAAAACATCATCCCAAAAAACTTGAAACCATCATTGATAAAAAATAATAAATCCTCAGTTGCAAAAACCACGAGGACTATTCCTTGTGATACCCTAAACCCTCATCAAAAAAATCCCACACCCTAAAAAAACTCAAACCCTAATCCACAGAACACCTAAAACCCTCATGCCCAAAAATAACTGAACCCTAACACCTAAAGAACCCTAAATTGTAAACCAGAATAGCACGTATACCATCCTCCCAAAAAAATTCAAAACCCTCAGAAAGAAAATACCGTAAATGCATGAACCCAACAAAAAACCATTTTCAACAAAAAAACCATATACACTCTTCTAAAAACAAACACAGAAACCTAATCCTCAAAAACTACAAACCACTTATCCCAAAAAAACCCTAAACCCTCATCCATAAAAACCCTAAAACCATAGACTAAAATTACCTTAAATTGTAACCCTATAATGATTCTAAACCCTTATCCCCATAAAACTCCAAACACTCATCACCAAAATACCCTAAATCCTCATACCTAAAAATATTCTCAATGATAAAAAATCCTAAATCATCCTCCCAAAAAAATATACCCAAAAAAACACCAAACCCTCAACCCCAAAAAACCAAAAACAGATACCCCAAACAAAACTTAATCTTCAACCCCAAAAACCCCAAGACCCTCAACCCAAAAAATAATAAACCTTTAGATAAAAACCCCTAAAATTTCATCTGAAAAAAACAATAAACCCTCATCCCAAATGAAATTAACCACCTTCTTAACATATATAAAATCTCATCCCAAAGAAACTATAAACCCATAGAGCCAAAACTCCCCATTCAATTGGCCATAAAAATCCACAAATTGTCATCCCTAATAATTATTAAATCCCTCTAAAAACCCTAAAAAATCGTAAACCATCATCATAGAAAAACACATAACCCCCATCCCCTAAATACCGCAATCACTCATCCCCAAAAAACCCCAGTCCAGTAGTGCTAAAAAACCCAAATTCTCATCCCTAACATACCCTAAACCCTAATAACCAAAAATCATTACCTCTTCCACAAAATAAACTAAATCCTCAGTCCCAAAAAACCTTAAACCCTTGGCCCCAGAAAACCCCAAAAATTTAGCACAAAAAAAACCCAAAACCCTAATCCCAAAAAAACCATAACTATCAGCCCCAACAAACCATAAAAAATGAACCTAAAAAAATTATAATCCCAAATCCCTAAAAAACCCTAAACTCGCCTAAAAAAACAAAATCCCTCATAATATAACCTAATCGATCATCCAAAATAACCTAAACCCTCAGCGTAATAAAACCCCAAACCCTAAAACCGAAAAATACCCAAAGCCCTCATCTACAAAAAACCCCCAAAACCACATCCCCAAAAAACACAAAATAGTTATCTCAAAAAAACTCTCAATGCTTTGTGAGAAAAAAAAACCCAAATCACTCAGTCCCAAAAAAACTCTAATCCCACAGCCATAGAAAACCCCAAAACACTCGATACCAAAATACAATTAAATCCTCATCCTCAAAAATCACCAATACCACAACCCCAATAATCTGTGAACCATTAAACCCAAAAAACAATAAACCATCATCATAAAAAATAAATAAATCTGCATCCCTAAAGAACCCTAAACCTATAGACCCAAATATCTCCATACCATTGGCCCCAATACACACCAAACCCTAACCTCCAAAAGAAACAAAATCACACAGCCCCAAAAACCCCAAACCCTCATCCATAAAAAATTTCTAAACCTTCAACGAAAAAAACACTAAACTGAAATCCCAAAAAACCCTCAATCCCTCCTATATCAAACATCCAAAACCCTTAATCCCAAAAAAACCCAAACCCTAGGTCCCACAAAACCTAAACCCTGAAACCAAAAATCCTAGGTCCTACACCTCTTGAAAACCCAAACCCTCAACCCCAAAATACCCTAAAACCTCATCACCTAAAAATTGTAAACCCATGGCCCAAAATTAGCATAAAAGACATATCACCAAAAAACAAAAAACCATCAGCCCCACGAAACACTAAACCCTCACACCCAAAAAACCCATAAACCATGAGGGCCAAAATACTCTAAACCCTCTGCCCGAAAAACCCTAAACCGTCATTCCCATAGATATAAAAAAACAATACTCCCAAAGCCACAAGAAACCCTAGACCAGCACCCTCCAAAATTTCCCAAACACTTATAACTAAATTACATTAATCCCAAACCCCCCAAAATACTCAAACCACCATCACCAAAATACCATAAAAACTCATAACAAAAAAATAATCCACAATCAGCCAAAAACACCTAAACCCTCATTCCCATGAAACCCAAAACTCTCCCCCTAAAAAAACAAAATTCTCAGCCCCAAAAACCATTAAACCCTCACCCCTCAAATAAATTGAAACCATATCCTATTATAAAAAAACCCAAAGACCCATAAAAACCCAAATCCTCAACAAAAAAATCCCCAATCTCTCTTCCCTAAAAAAAGCTACTCCATCCACAATAAAAAATCCCAAATCCAGAGACCCAAAATTCATGAAGGCCTCAATCCCAACAAAAAACCCAAAAAACTCCACACACCATACTGCAAAAGAACCAAAATTATCATCCCCAAAAACCATAAACCCTCATCAACAGAAAATATTAAAACTCCAACCAAAAAAATCCTAAAACCCTTGGCCCAAAATATCCCTAAATTGCCAGACACAAGATAATCCAATATCCCCAGCCCCAAAATACACCAATCCCTCATTCACCAAAAATAGGGAACCCTCAGCACTAAAAAAATCAAATCCCGAACCCCCATAAAAATGTAAACCCATAAACTCAAAAAAACACTGAACAATTATCCCTAATATAAAAAAACTATTTGTCCTAGAATACCCTAAATCTTATGACACAAAAAACCATAAACTCTCAACCCCAAAATAACCTAAATCAATTACCCCCAAAAATCCTTAACCCTTAACCCCAATAAATAAATTAACCTCAGTCCCACGAAATACAAATCCCTTATTCACAAAAAAACCCTATCACTCATCCCTAAACATCACTAATCCCTTCGACCCAAAAAACCCTAACCCCTCTTCCCAAAATACCAAAAATATATATCCCCAAAATCCCTAAACCCTCATCCCTAGAAACCCCTAAACACATTGATACAAGTAACCTAAACCCTCAACCACAAAAAACTATAACCCCTTTTCCCAAACAAAAATGACAACTTACTTCCCACCAAACATTAAACCCTCATCCCAAAAAATAAAAAACCCGCGTCCATAAAAAATCCAAAACCCTCACCACCAAAAAAAACCCTAAATCCATATTTTTAAAAGAAAAACTAAACCCTCATCCCCATGAAATCCCTATATCCTTTGAATCCTAAAACCAAAAACCCTCATCCACAAAAACAAAAACCCTAGGCCCCTTAAAACTCTAAACCCTCATCCATAATAAACCATGAACCCCCACCCAAAAAATACCTAAATTTTATCCCCAAAAAACAATAAAACAACAGCAACAAAAACCCAGAAACCCTCATCTATTAGAAAATACTAATCCCTGAGTCCAAAAAAACCCCAAACCCACAACAAAAAAAATCCCTAAACCCTTTGCAAAAAAAAAAAACTAAACCACACATTCCTATAAAACCATATAAATTCATAAAAAACAATACCACCATCACAAAAAAACCCAAATCCACATCTAAAAAAAGCACTATTCCATCATCCCAAAAAACCACCATAACCACACATGATAAAACACATTACACTTAGTCGAAAAAAATACAAACCATCATCCTCAATAATCCCTACAGGCTCAGCCCCATAAAACTCTAATCCCTTAACCATAGAAAACTCTATACTGTTTGTTAAAAACCCACTAAACCCTTACACATAGAAAATCCTGAACTACCATCTCTAGAATACACTAAACCCTAATCCCGAAAAAACTCTAAACCCTCATATTTATAGAAATATTAACACATATCGCATGAAAACCCAAAACCCGAAGCCTTAAAATCAATAAATCCCCATCCCTAGAAAATCCTAAACACCCATCCCTAGAAAACCATAACCTCATCCCCAAAAAATACTATACCATCAACCCTTGAAAACTGTAAACCCAATTCCCTATATAACCCAAATCCTTCAACCCCAAAAAACATTAAACCCTCAACCCTAAAAATTACAACCCTTATTACTAAGAAACCCAAAACCATCGATCCCAAGAAACCCCAAAGCCTCATCATGAAGAAACATTAATTCATATCCGAAAGAAACTCTAATCCATCCCTTAAAAAACATCAATACTATGCTTCAAAAACATTAAAAACATAGACACAGAAATACCTAATCCCACATCATAGAAAGCATTAAACCCTAATACTTTAGCACCAATATACAATCTACCCTCATACCCAAAATAACCCAAACCCTCAGTAAAAAAAATAGTAAAACCTCATCCCCAAAAATCAGAAATCCTTCATCCATAAATACCCTAAACCCTCATCCCATAAAACCATAAACCCTCTACACCAAAAATCCCAAATACCATACCACAAAGAAACCATAAACCCTCATCCCAAAAAAACCCTAAAACATAATCCCAAATACCCTAAATCCTCGCCCCTATCAAACCCTAAACAATCATCTCCAAAAAACCCCCAAATCATGAGCCCTAAATAACCTTAAATGAACGACCCCAAACACCCAAAACCCTCATCCCAAAAAATAGTAAACCCCCAACATGAAAAAATTGTTAAACCTCGTCAAAAAAATATTTGGAACCCTAATCCCCTAAAATTTTTGAATCATCACCCATCAAAAAACATAAATCATGTTCCCCAAAAAAAACATAAACCCCTAGCCCCAACAATCTAAAACTATCATCCCCAAAAACTCAAAACCCTCATCCATAAAAATTATAAACCCATAGTTTCAAAAATACCCTAACGCCTTAGCCAAAAAATACCCTCTGCCCAAGATAACAATAAACCCTCATCCCCGAAATACTCTAAACACTCATCCCCAAAAACCCTAACCCATTATACCCCAAAATTGTAAACCATTTTTTTAAAAATACAAGAAACCCTCTTCCCTATAAAACTATAAACCCACATATAAAAAAATCAAAACCATCACAAAAAACCCATTAAACCTTAATGTGAAAAAACCCTAAACCATCCACCCAAAAATCCCTAAACCATCATCGCATAAAATCCCAAAACAATCAGTCCAATAAAACACGAAACCCTCTACAAATAAATCCCCAAACACATAGGATATAAACCCTAATACATTATCCCTAACAATCCCTATTCCCTTATCCATAAAAAACACTAAACCCTCAGTCCGAAATATATATAAAACCATAACTCAAACAATATTTAAACCTTACACCCAGAAAAACCCTAATCCATCCACCAAAAAATCCAATACCATAATTAAAGAAACTCTTAAACACTAAGTCCCAAATACCATAAACGCTAAGCCCCAAAATACCATAAACCATCATCCCTAAGAAACCACAAATCCATACACACACAAAAAACTAAACCCTCAACCATAAAAACCCTAAACTCACGTAATCAAACCCTTAACCCTCTACCCCAAAATATCTAAAACCTTTTGTACCAATAAATCATACCCCCTTAAGCTGAAAATACACTAAATCCTCAACCCCCAACAAAACCCAAAACCCTCAGCCTCAAAAATATCAAAACACTATACCCCAAAAAACAGGAATCCCTCATACCCAAAATAGAAAATTCACTCATCCCAAAAAATCCCAAATTCTAAGAATAAAAATACCAAAACCCTGGGCCCCCAAAAACACTAAACTGTCATCCCCAAAAAAACACAAAACTCGAATCCCCAACAAACACAAACCACCATTCCTCCTCAAACTAATCCACAATATATAAAAAACCATTAACCCTAATCCCCAAAATATATGATACCCACATCCCCAAAAATTCATATACCCTTTGACCAAAAACCCCTAAACCATTAGCCACAAACAATCCTAAAATCTCACCCACAAAAATATCATGAACTATTATCACCAAAATTAAATAAACCATTTCACCAAAAACCCTAAACCCAAGGTTAGATGATACTAAAAACCCTCATTTCCAAAAACCATATACTCTCATTACCAAAAAATAACTCCCAACCCTAAAAAACACTGAATACCTTTTTCAAACAAACCCTAAATGTCCATCCAGAATAAACCAAAACCCTCTACCCCAAAAAACTATAAAGCCACAAATCTAAAAAACCATAATCCCTTAGGACCAAAAATGAAATAAAACCTCAACCCAAAAAACCTTAAAATCCTGACCATAATAAATGAAAATTCCTTGTCCCCAATATACCCTAAATCCTATGACAAATAAAACCTTAAACCCTAATCCTCAAAAAAATCTAAACCTCTTCCCCCACAAAATCCTAAACCCATTTCCCACAAATCAATAATCCCAAACCCATCGTCCAAATAATCTATAAACCATGATCACAAATGTTACCTAAACTCTAATCCCTTGAATATCCTAAACCCTCAACAAAAATTACCTTAAATTCTAAACATAAAAAAACTTAATCAATTATCCAATATAAACCTTAATCCCTCAGCCTAAAGAATAACTGAAACACTGAACCCCAAAAAACCCTAAACCATGCACCCCTAAAAGCCAAAAACCTCTCCCCCAAAAACCCCTAACCATTACACCCCAAAAAACCATAAAACCTTTCCACCAAAAAACCAAATACACACACCCAATAAAACCTTATCAATTATACCCAAAAAAACCCAAATCTCGTATAAAAAAAACATTAAACACTCAATACTAAAACACCATGTACCTTGTACCCAAAAAAGTTCAAACCCTACTCCCAAAAAAATATCCTCATATAGAAAAACAAAAAAATCATCCACCCAAAAAATATAGAAACCCTCACCATCAAGATTTCTTAAACCCTTGTCCCCAATAAACTGCAAACCCACATCCCAAAAAATACCAAATGCTCAGACCCCAAAAAATAATAACCCCACCCAAATAAAACCCTAAACCCCAACCTCCAAACCCCCAGACACATTTTCCCCCAAAAACATGAACCCTTCACCTCAAAAAATTCAAAAACCATCAATCCCCAAAACACCAAACCCACAGCCCTATAAAATCCTAAACCCTCAACAAAAAAACCATTATCCCAAAAACTCCTAAAAACTAATCCCTAAATACCCATAAACCAATACCCCATAAAAAAACTCATCCATGTACAACTATACTCCCATTTCCCCAAATAATCATAAACAATTTTCCAATAAATCACAACAACTCTAGATGAAAAAACTATGAAGACTCAGACTACAAAATAACTAAAAACCTTCAAACCAAAAAAAACCATAAAAAATCATTCCCTAAAAACCTTAAACTCCCAAAATAAAAACAACTCTAAACTATCACATCCAAAAAAATAGTAAACTATTATCCCCAAAAAACCCCACACCATCAACCCCCAAAAACCTAAAACTTCATCCCTTAAAAAACCACAAATTTCAAACCCAAAAAACCTAAAATCAAGGTCTATAAAAAGAGATAAATCTACATCCTATGAAAACATAAACCCTCACCACAAAAAAAAAACAAAACCCACTACCCCAAAAAAATTAATCCCTTATAAGAAAAAAAACTAAAAAATTCATCCCTAATAAAATTCAATCCCTAAAACTAATGAAATCATACATCACCGCCTCTCTAAAACCTCTAATTGCCTTACCCAAATAACCTGAAACTATCGGTACCAAAATCCATTATCCTTAAACCCCCCAAAACCCAAACACTCATCCCCAAAAATCACCAAACCCTCAACCCCCCAAAAGCATAAAACCTCAGTAATAAAAAACCTTAACTCCTGTGTGAAAAAATCACAATCCCTCATCCACAAAAAACTCTAAACATTCAGTCAATTAAAACTGAGAACCTAATCCATAAATGAATGAAAAACAAAATCCCCAACCAATCCTAAATCAACATCCCAATAAACTCATAAACCCACTGTCACGAATAAATTGAAACCCTTACACCAAAAAACCCAAAAAACATTACACCCAAAGAACATAGACCCTCAGCAAAAAAAACACAATCCCTTGTCCAAAAAATAAAAAACCATTTTGTGCCAAATAACCCTAAACCCTTGTCCCCAAAAAGCATAAAATATTTTCCCCAAAAAATCCTAAACCCTCATAAAATAATATCCCGAACACATAGCCCCAAAAAACCCAAAGCCTCAGCCTAAAGAATCACTAATCCATCAGCCTAAAAAAACATTAAATTGTCATCCCTAAAAACAAAAAATGAAAAACCAAAAATCCATAATCCTCTAGAACCAAAATCTCCAATACCTCAGTCCCAAAAGACCATATACCCTCACCCCCAAAACCCCAAACCCTTCACCAAAAAAAACATTAAACTCTCAATGAAAAAAACCCAAAACATATATCTGCAAAATCCTCAAATCCACAACCCTAAAAACCCTAAACATTCATTTAAAACAAACCTAAAACATATAGTTCCAAAAAACCATAAAACCTCACCCCAAAATTCCCAAAAACCACATCCCCAAAAATCACAAAATCCTTATCCCAAAATAATTGTAAACCCTTATCACAAAATAAACCCTTATCCCTAATCCATGAAAAATTTAAAACACTCATCCCAATAATACCTCAACACTCATATCCAATAAACCCTATACACACATCACCAAAAAACACAAACCCTTGACCTCAAAAATACCACATGCCCCCAGCCCTGAAAAACCCAAAACCCTCAACCCCTAAAAATCCCCAAAACCATCAACCAAAAAACCCCAAGCCTTAATCCCCATGAAATCCAAACACACAACCCCAAAATACCTCAAACTCTCATCCCCACAAAAATTCCAAACTCTAATCCCAATACCCATAGTACCTAAGAATGAAATACAATGCACCCTCAAACCCAAAAAAAACATCATCCCCATAAAACAAAAAATAATCATCCCTAAAAACCCAAAACCATCATCCCAAAAAATAATTAACCGTCATCTCTAAAAAACCATAACCCTCTACCCCAAATTACCCAAAACCTGCATCCCAATAAAACAACAAAACACTTTACCCCATAATACCCAAAACCCATATAATGAAGATACACTAAACACCTAGCCCTAAAAAACCTAAAACCCTCATCACCAAAAAATCCAATACCCTCGACCCTAAAATAACATAAGAACTCATCCCTAAAAAACCATAAAACCCTAAAACCCTAAACCCAAAAAATCCATAAACACTTAGCCCCAAAAAACCATAAACCCTCAGCCCCAAAAAACTATATATCTTTATTCCTAATATCCAAAACACCTCAGCCCTCCAAAACCCTAAAATATAAGTTTAGGAGAACATTGAATCCTCATGACCAAAAACTCCTAAACCATCAACCCCAAAAAATATAAAATCATTGGTCATAGAAACCCCAAAACCCTCCTACCTAAATATATGGAAACACACAGCCCAGAAAAACCCAAACCCTAATTCCCAATAAACCATAAACCCTCATCCAAAGAAAAACTCAATGTCTAGTCCCCAATATACCCTTAATCCTCTCCTTATAAACCAAAACCCTGATCCCCAAAACCATGAAACCTAGAACACCAAATAACGTAAGTCCCATGAACCAAAAAAAAACAAAAACCCATAACCACAAAAAAAATTGAATACTCAAACCAAACACCTCCACAACTGCGTCCATGAATACAATAAACCCTCAGCGCCACGAAATCCAAATCCCTCTACCATGAAGAATCCAAAACCCTCAGACCTAAAACCATGAAACAATCATCCACAAAAAACCATAAACCCTCATCCCCAAAAAAACCCCCAAACTCTATCCCATATCCCAAAACAACTCCAAACCCTCAGGATCAAAAATATATAAACCCAAATCCAAAAAAATATAATATCCTAATCCCCAAACACCATTAATCCCATGACCGCAAAAAAACCCATAACCCTCACCCCAACAAATTCTAACCCTCAGTACCAAGAAACCATAAATCTGAAGCATGAAAAAAATGTAAACCATAAACCCTATAAAACCCCAAACCCATATCTCCAAGATACACTAAATTCCAACCTCAAAAAACTATAAAACCTAAACCCCCCAACGAACGACTATCCCAAAAAACCATAAATCTTTTTCTTAAAAATCATAATCGCTTAATTATAAAATAACAAAACACTTATCCATAAAATAATAAACATTAAAACCCCAATACCATCATCTATAAAATCCCAAAATAATCATTTATAATAACCAGAAAAACCTGAAAACTTAGCCAAAAAATAACCTAGGATCTCACCCTTAAAATGCATAAACCCTCATCCAAATAAACCGAAAACAGAAAACCTCAGAAAATCCAAAACCCTCATCCTAAAAAAATAATCAATCCCTCTGCCCATAAAAACCATAAACCTTTATAACAAAAATCCCTTAAACTATGATACCCCAAAAAATATCTATCCTCATCCTCCTAAATCAACAAAAACATACACATTAAACGCTAAATAACAAAAAACTCGAATCACTTAGCCTTGAAAACTGTAAACCAACTAGCCAAAAGGACCCTCAACCCTAGACCAATAAAAACCTGTAGCTCTAAAAAACCATAAATTTTCATCCCAAAAAATCTAAAACAAAACCCCAATATATCCCTAGTAATTCTTCCCCAAAAAATTCAAAATCCCTATGTATAAAAAAACCAATATCATAGACCAAAAAAATTCAACCGTCGTCCCCAAAAACCCGAAAGCCCTTACACTAAATTGTTTCCTCATAAAACCCCAAACCAGGGCCCCCCAAAAATATTAGACCCTCAACCCGAAAAAAACATAAACCCTCTATCTGAATAAACACTAAGACCACATCCATAAAAAAGAAACCATTATCCATCTACCATAAAAATCACTAAACCCACTCCCCTAACATAATATTAATCAAATACTCAAAAAAACAAGACCCCCATAAAAAACACCCTAAAACCTCAACCCAAAAAAATACTAAACCCTCATCCCAATGAAACCCTAAAACACTCAACCTAGAAAAACCCTAACTCATCATACCGGAATAACACTAGTCCCTAATCCACCAAAAATCCCAAACCCCCATACCATCAAAACACTAAAACCTCATCACGAAAAAATCTATTCCCTCATCCCCATAAAGAACAATACCCTCAACCCCAAATAACACTAAACCCCTACCCCATAAAAACCCAAAACACTCTAACCAAAAAAACCTTAATCCCTCATAGACAAAATACTGTAAACCCTTATCCCCAACAAACCCTAAACCCTCATACCCCAGAAATTTTATACCCTCATCCCCCAGAACCCCTAAACCCTCATAACTAAAAAACACTAAACCCATATACCACCAAATAATAAACACTCAACCTCAAAAAACTAAAAACCATCATTATAAAAAAACTATAAAACATCATCCCTAAAAACTCTACACACATCCCCAAAACCCTAAACAACATCCCTAAAAATCAATAAACCCAAATTCCCAAATACTACTAACCCTAATTCCATCAAAACATTAAAATTTTATTCCAAAAAACCACCAAAAACCCATCCAATAAACCTTAAACACTCTTTCCTAAAATAACTCTAACCCCCCTTCCCAAAAAACCCAATACACTCTTTCCCACAAAACCAAAATCCCTAATCCACACAAAATACTCAAACTCCTCAGCCTAAAAAAACTCTAAACCCTCAGCTCAAAAAAAAATCAAAAAACCATTGCACCCATAATTACTAAATGTACATACCAAAAAAACCCTAAACCCTTAGACCCAAAATACCCTAAATCCTAAGAACGCAAAAACCCATAACCCTATTCACCAAAAAACCCAAAACCCAGATCCCCAAAAATCCTATACTGATAGACCAAAAAACTAAAAACACACATCCCCAAAAATCCTTATCTCTACAGCCTTAAAAAACATTACACACAAAAATAATAGAACTTGAACCTACAACCAGAAAAAAAAACTAAACCCTCAACCTCCAAAAAATTCTAAATCCACATTAAAAATTTGTTTATAGCCTTAGCGCCAAAGAACCCTATACCAACATTGAAAAAAAAAAACCAAAACTAATTAGCCCCTAATAATCCTATACACTCATCCAAAAAAAACATAATCCCTCTACCCTAAAAACCTCCAATACATAAACAAAAAACCCTTAATCATCTACTAGAGAAAACCATAATCCTTCCACCCAAAAAGAAAAACCATCCCTCAAAAAAGCCCTAAACACTCTACCCTAAAAATCCAAAAGATTCACCCCCAAAAATCCCTAATCCAATAGAAAAAAAACCTAATGACCTTATACCCAAAAAACCAAAAACCATCAACCATGAAAAACCCTTTACCCTTAACCACAAAGAAGAATGTATTCTAAAACCTCTTCCCAAAAAAATATAAACCATAATCCCCCGCAAACCCATAAACCCTAGCCATAAGAAACCGTAAAATCTCTACACATATGAAACCTAAACCCTCATCCATAAAAACCCAATACACATATCCCCAAAAATCCATAATCACATATCCCTAAAAAACTAAAAATCTATATTCCAAAAAAAACTAAACTCTTTCCCCAAAACTAGTAATCCATAAACACCAAGAAAACACTAATACAGCATCCCATAGAACCATAATCCATCATCCCCAAAAACATAAATACAGTTCTTGAAAAAATCCTAAACTCTCACCCCCAAAAAACCTAAACCCTCACCCCCATTAAACCCTAAACCCTCTACCCCAAATAAAAATCACCCCTCAGTACCGAAAAACCATCACTCTAGAAATACATATAACCCCACTATGAAAATAATATAAAACCTCTTCCCAGAAATATATTAATCTCTAATACCCAAAAACCACAAATCCATTTTCCCTTAAATATTCCAAAACCCATACGCATGAAATAGCTTATTCACCCAGCTATAAAAAACATAAACCTCATCCCAAAAAACCCTAAACCCTAAGCCCCAAAATTCAATAATCCCTTTCCACAAATCCATAGACCCTCACCCCCAACAAACAATAAACGCTCTACACCAAAAAATCCAATACACTAATAGCCAAATTACTCAAAAACCAGATTACCAAAAAACCCTAAAAGTTCATCCCAAAAAAACTTAACCATCCATACCAACAATCCCTAAACCCTCCACTTAAAAAACACTATAACCACCACCCAATTAATACTAATCCCTCAAACCAAAAAATCCACAAACACGCCCCCAAACATAAACCATATTTCTTAGAGACCATTTACCCTTAAACAAAAAAATCCCTATTCCCTACTCCCCCAAAACAATAATCCCACACCCTAAAAACCCTAAACCAAAAGGCAAAAAACTAAAAATATTCATCCTAAAAAACCTTTAACTATCACCCAATTAAACACTAAACCATCAAAACCAAAAAAACCAAAAAACCCTCATCCCCAAAAAACCCTAAATCCTTATCCCTAAAATACCCTGAATAACCATCCCCAAGAACCTATAAAACCACATCCCTAGAAAACATGTTACACTCAACCCCAAAACCCTAATCTTTCAACCCTATAAAACACGAAAAATAAGCATCATAAACCCCTAAACCCACTACCCCATAAAACACTAAAACCTCATCTCTAAGAAATGCTAAAACCTAAACCCCAAAACCCTAATCCATTATATCTAGAATAACCAAAACATTTAGTGCTAGAAAATCATAAACCCTTACCCCAAAAATCCAATAAACCCTCATTCCCAAAAAAACCCAATAACCTCATCTCCAAAAACCCAAAACCTACTGCCACATAAAAAACATATATTGTCATCACAAAAAACCCTCATTCCTAATACCCAATAAAACCCCTAAACACTCATTTAAAAAGAACCCTAAACCCATATCCAAAAAATTAATTTACCAGTATCCCAAAAATACTGATAAACCCTGGCCCACAAAACCCCAAAAACCTTATCCGTAAAATAACTAATCCCTTATTACTAACAAAGCCCTTAAATCTCTTCCCCAAATATCCTAAACACTTAGAACCACTTAACCCTAAACACTTATACTTAAAAAAATCCTAATCCCTCATCCCCACCAAAAAACCTAAAACTACAAGCCAAAAAATGATAAATAATCATCATAAAAAATCTTAAACCCTTGTCCTCGATTTACACTAATCCCTTATCCCTAAAAACACAAAAAAAAAGTAAATTCCCACCCCTATAAAGACCTCATCTTACAGCTCCAAAAATCCAAAAATCATAGTCCCCAAAAAAAACAATAAATAATTGACCCCCCAAAACACCAAATCCTAATCCCCCCAAAACCTAAACCCACATTACCAAAATAACATAAACATGCAGTCCCCAAAAAAGTAAACCATCATCCCCTAAAAACTGTATACCCTCATCCTCCCGAAACCCTATTTCATCCTCACAAAAAAAAAAAAAAATATTTATCACCAAATAATACACATATCCCCATCCCTAAAAATCCCTAAAATCATTGGATGAAAAAACATAAAAACTAAAGCCCACAAAAACCTAAACCCTAATACCCAACAAATCATATAGCCATATCACCCAAAAACCAGAACCATTAGACCTAAAAAACCATAAACTGTTATCCCTAAAAAAATTATAAACACGCCACCTTAAAATTCCCAAAACTCTCGGTACATAAAAAAAATCCATTAGTCCAAAAAAACCCTTAACGCTCAAACCTTTAATATCAAAAACCCTCATCCTAAAAAAATGAAAACCCCCAATTCCAAAAAAAACCATAAAACCCCATGCCCAAACAAATCTTCAATCCTTAGTCCCAGAAAACCCTAAAATCATAGGACAAAAAAACATTAAACCCTCAAAAAATAAAACCCCTAACCCCACATCCCCAAAACACGCTACACACTCAACCAAAACAACCCTAAAACCTCTTCCCTTAATGTCCATAAAAACTCTGTAGCAAATTATACTAAACACTTTTCCTTAAAAAACAGAGTCCTTTAATAGCAAAAAACACTTAAACCACTAATCCAAAAAACAAAAAAAAATTGATCCCCAAAACAAACAAAAAGAAAATATAATCCCTTATAAAAAACCCTTAAGCCTTCTCCCAAAAAAGCTTAAACAATCCACCTAAAAAACACTAAATCCTCTGCCCTAGAAAATCTCAAACCGTCCACCCAAAAAACCATATACCCTCATCCCGAAAAAACCCTAAACCCACATCCCATAAAACCCTATATCATTATCCCCTCCCCTGAAACCCAAAACCCTCATCCACAAAAACCATAAACCCTAATACCCAAAAAACCCATAAAACCTAATCCCCAAAAAACCCTTAATTCCAATAGTAGAATAACACTAACCTTTAAACCCAGTAAACCCTAAACCATCAACCCAAAAAAACCATAAACACTAAACCAAAAAATAACCATAAATCCATAGCCCCAAAAAACCCTAAACATACATCCCCAAAATTATCCTTAAACCCTCATCCCTATAAATCCCTAATGAATCATCCATATAAAACAATACACCCTATTAAAAAATTACATAGAAAACCATTAACCCACAAACCTAGAATACCCTAAACCCTTAGAAACAAGACACTAAACCCACAACCCTAATAAACCATAAACACTCAGTGCCAAAAAAATATAATGCCTTACCCCAAAAATCAATAAACCATCAAAAACATAAAACCCTAATGTCATAAAAACCTAGAGCACCATCTTCAAAATCAAGTACACTCATCCGATAATAACACTATACCCTTATCTAAAAAAATAACTAACCCCTAATTCCTAAAATAACCTAACCCTCATGCCTAAAAATCTGAAACACGTTCCACCTAAAACCCCTAACACACAAAATACCATAAACCCTCATCCCTAAAAACCCTCAAACACTCAGCCCCAAAAATCAATATACCCTAAGCACTAAAACCATTAAACTCTCAATCCCATAAATATTTGAGACCTCAAACCCAAAAAAAAACCTTAATCCCCAAGCCAAAAATCCTTAAATCCTTATACCCAAATATCCCTAAACCATCATCAAAAAAAAAACTCTAAACCACCATCCCTAAAAAAACATAAATCCTCATCTTCAGAAAACCCTAATGACTCATCCTCAAAACCCTAAACCCATGGAACCAGACAAATACAAAATCCATATCCCAATAATATAATAAATTCTACCCCCAAAAAACCATAAAAACTGACCACTAAACCACCCAAAACCATTATTTCCAAAAAACCTAAAAGTTGTACTCTAAAAAACAAAAAAACATCAATTCCAATATACCCTAAACCCTCATCACTAAACAACCCTAAATGATCATACTCAAAATAACCCAAAACCCCCATCAATCATAAACCCTCATCCCCAAAAAACCATAAACCCTCAGTCGAAAAATCCCAAAACCCTCATACCCATGTAAAAGTAAATGTATATCCCCTGAAATACCTAAACCAACATACCCAAAAACCCAAAAACCACATCAATAAGATACCCTAAATCGTTATCCATAAAACATTATAAACCTTTAGTCCACCAATTCCCTATACAGTCAACCCTAAAAACAACACCTACCCTTAAAAAACCTAAACCACCAACCTTGAAAACCCATAAATCCTCAATGTAAAAAAACCTAAACCATAATCCATAAGAAACCGTAATGCCGGAAACCTAAATAACCACAAAGCCTTGGAGAAGAAAAACCATAAACTTTCAACCCCAATTATCACTAAATCCTCATACCCAAATAAGACAATGACCGCACACCAAAAATACATAAACCCTTAGCCCGATAAAACCTTAAATCACCACCCCAAAAAATATCGAAACCATCATCACTATGACACCCTAAACCCTAATACTCAAAAAATATTAAACAATCATCCATAAAATACTGTAAAATATCATCATAAAAATTATTAAACCATCATCCCAAAATAACCCTAATATTTAAAATCCAAAAAACCAAAAACCTGTAGCCAAGAAAAACTGAAAACCCTCACCGACAAAAATCTCTAAACACTTATTCCCTTAATTCTCTTAAACCTCATCCAAAAAAAACAATACATTGTCATCCCCAGGAAATATTATATCATTATCCCTTAAAAATCCTAAACACTAATCCCCACTAAAAATTAATCCTCTGACCCAAAAAAACATCAACCTGCATTCATAAAAAAATATAATCCTGCATCCCCAATAAATCATTGATCCTCAGTCACACAAACACTAAACCCTTAGACACAAAAAAACCCATAGCACCAGAATACCATAACCCCATATATCGCTAAACTCCAAGACCCAAAAAACCAATTCCATCAGCCCCCAAAAAAGCACCCAACACTAAAAAGACATTAACCCTCAACACCAAAAAATCATTATGTCGTAGCCCAAAAAACCCCATGACCCCAATCCCTAAAATACCTAAACCCTCAGCCCAAAAAAACCCAAAACCCATACTGAAAAAAACCGGAAACCCTCAACCCCCACAACCACTAAACCCCCATCCCTAAATTATATTAAGTCCCAATTTAAAAAGAGCCTAATAGCACTACCCCACAAGTTCCTCTACCCTCTTCCCCAAATGTCCCTAATCCCTCATCCCAAAAACACCCAAAACTCCAAGTCCAAAAAACCATAAACCATAAACCAAAAAAACCATTAATAGTCTACCCCAAAAAACACAAAAATATCTTCACAAAAAAATACTAAATCATAATCCCAAAAAACCCCAAACACACACCCATATAAAAAAACTCCCCAGTAAAATCCCAAAACACTCCTCCCAAAAAAAAACTTAAACCCTAAACACTATGAAAACTGAATCCCTTATTCCAAGAAAACCCAAAACCATCATCCCCTGAAATCCAAAAACAATTAGACCCAGAAAACCATAAACCCTTAGAACCAAAAAAACATAGTCCCCCAGACCCACAAACGCTAAACCCACTACCCAGAAAATCCGTACACCCTCTAACACAGAAAACCCTAGACCACCATCCCTAGAAAAACCTAAACCCACATCACCAAATATCTCTGAACCCTCACCCCGAAAAAAAAATTATCAATCAGCACCAAAATCCCATAAAAACTATACCTAAAAAACCATAAACACTCATCCGTTGAAATCCCTAAACCCACATCACCGAAAAAACCCAAGACCCTAATCCCAAGAAAATCCTAATTCCACAACACGTGAAAAATTTATGCGCTCAACCCAACAAAACACTAAACCCTTATCCCTAGAAAACCATAAACCCATAGCCCATGAAATTATTAAACCCTCAGCTGTAGAAAACCCTAGACAATCATCCCTATAAAACAGTAAATTGTAACTCCTAAAAAAACCCTAAAACCTCAGCCCCAATAAATCCTTACCAATCAACCTATGAAAACCCTAAACACTATTCCCTATAAACCCCTAAACCATTTTTTCCTAAAAACCCTTGACACTAAACCCCAAAAAATCCAAATCCTCTCCCCAAAAAACCCTATACCATCATCCATTGAATTAACATGACCCTTAGTCTCAAAAAAACCTAAACCATGAGCACAAAAACCGCTAAACCCTCATAAAAAATACACTAAATCCATGTCCCCAAAATCCCCTAAACAGACAAAACCAAATAAACCTAAATCATCATCCTCAAAAAACCATAAACCATCATCCCTAATAAATCATAGACACTCACAAGAACAATATCTCTTAACCCTCTACCACAAAAAACCTTAAACCCTAAACCCCATAAATCCCTATACCCTCAGACCAAAAAACAAAAGTATCCCATAAACGGAAAAATCATTAAACCCAAATCCCCAATAAATTCAAAACCATCGAGCCCAAAAGACCCTAATTCCTCAACCAAAGAAAAAACTAATCCATCATTCAAAAAATCCAAAATCCTCATCAAAAAAACCAAAAACCTTTACACCCAAAATACTAAACCCTCACCCAAAAAACCCAAAACCCTAAAACCTAAAAATATTTTTCACTCAACCATGAAAAACCCAAAACCCTCAATCCAAAAAAAAACTTATCTGTTATCCCTAAACATTTCCAATGTCAAACACTACAAAACCCAAAAAATTATTCCACAAGAAAACATAACCCTCAAACCAAAAAAAACTGGAACTTTCTATCCCCAAAAACCATCAAACCATCATCCCAAAAAACATAAAACCCTCATCCCAAAAAAAACAAAAAATAACTTTATCCAAATAAATTCAAACCCCAAAATCAAAATACCATATATTCTCAGCCCCAAAAAATCTCCAAACCGACCTTCCTAATATAACCCGGAACCTCATCCCCCCAAAACCTCAAACCCTCCTAACCAATAAACGAAAAATGATAATCCAAAAAAAAACCCAAACCATCAACCCCAAAAAACCCCAATCCCTCATCCAAAAAAATACAATTCCCTCATACCAAAACAATTCCCAACCCTCATCCCAAAAAAATCTATCAAATACAAATACCATAACCCCTATACCAAAAATAACCAAATCCCTTATCCGAAAAAACCAATCCCTCAAGCTAAAAAAACACAAGAACTCATCTAAAAATAACCCCAAACCCTCAACCCCCTAAAACGCTGTCCTTCTACCCAAAGAAACATCAAACCAACGATACTAAAAAATCCAAAAATTCATTGAAAAAATTCTAAAATTATCAACCCCAAAAAAACCAAAACCCTTATTCTGATAAATCTCAAACCCTCGACTCCAAATATCCCAAATCCTCACCCCCAAAAAACCAAATAAAACCCACAATCCTCATTTTAGAAATCCAAAACCATCATCCCCTAAAAACCAAAATCTCTCAACCCCAAAAAACACCCTTCCCTATGATCCAATAAAACAACAATCCCTAAGACCCAAAAAACCCATATCCCTCAAACCCAAAATTGCCAATAACTGAGCACAAAAAACCAAATAATATAATCCCTCAAAAAATACCCATAAACACAAAACAACCAAAAAAATGCCAAAAAATCCCCAAAAATCCCCAATCCATTAGACCCAAAAAAACCAACCCCACAACCGTAAAAAATGAAAATCCCTCACCCCCAAAAGTCCCCAAAATATTATCTCTAATAAATTCCAACCCCATAGATCAAAAAATATATTTCTATAAGCCCCAAAAAACCCCATACCCTTGACCCCATTGAAACACAAACCCTCATCTCAAAAAATCCACAAACCCTCATCCCCAAAAAACCACAACCCCTAATCCATAAAAAACCACAATCCATCAATCCCAGAAACCCAATAATCTCCACATCAACAAAAAAATGGACACCTACCAAAAAATAACCCAAAATTTAAACCCCATTAAAACCCCAGACACTCATCCCCAAAAAACCTAACCCTTAACCCCCCAAAACCCCTAACCCACATCCCTGAAAAATAAACCCTCATCCTAAAAATATCCTAAACTACCATCCACAAAATACCTCATGCCCTCATACCTAAAAATCCTCAAACCCTATTTCCATAAAAAAAATTACAACCCTTGTCCCCGAAAACAGCAATCCCTTAGACCCAAAAAACCATATGCCCCCAAACTGAAAAAAACCAAATAAAACAGGCCCAAAAAATCCCTAATCCCATAGCTGTAAATCACCCAATCCCCCATCCCTAAAAAACCACAAGCCCTCAACCCCAAAAAACCACAATCCCTTAGCCCCAAATAACCCAATGCACTCAATCCCATGAAACCACAATCCATCAATCCAAAATTCCCCAAGACATTAGAACCAAAAATCACAAATCCCTTAGCCCTATAAAACCTCAAACATGGGCCCCATGCAACCCCAAACACCCTACCACAAAAAACACAAACTCACAGCCCCAAAAATAAACCAATGTCCTAGCCCCTAAAAACATAAAAAACAATAGAAAACCACAACCACAACCCACCAAAAAACTGAAACCACGAACCCTAAAAAACCCAAAACCCCTAGTCCAAAAAAATTCCAAAACTGTAGCTCCAAATAAAAAAACTAATTAAATAAAAAATCCCTAAACCTATTATAAAATCACTCAAATTCTAAGCTATGAAAAACCCAAAAACTGCACCCAGAAAACACTAAAACCCCATCCTCAAACCCCCCCAAAAACTATGTCCCAAAAAACCAAAAACCATCATCCTTAGAAAAACCTGAAACCTAAAACATAAAAAACCCTAAACCCTCATCCCCATAAAACCCTAATACCTCATCCATAGATAACTCTAAATAGTCATCACTAGAAACCCCTAATCTATCAGGCCTAAAAAACCCCAAATCCACAACCCTAAAAACCCTATACCCTCAGCCTCAGAAAACTTATATTGTTCATCCCTATAAACCACTAATCCCTCATCCCTAAAGAACCCACAACACTCATCTCTAGAAAACCCTTAATACTAGTCCCTAGAACGAACTAAATCCCATTCCCTAGAAAACACAAAACCTTTAGCCCTCAAACCTTTAACCCCAATCCCATCAAAACCATAATCCCTTATCCCTAGATTCAAAAAGTTCATATACCCAATAAACCCTGAAACCACATCCATATATTACAAAAATATCATATCCCTAAAAAACCCTAAACTCTAAGCACCATAAAATCAAAAACCCGCTACCCTAGAAAACCAAATCCCTTTTTCACCCAGAATACCCAAATCCCCATTACCAGAAAAAACTAAACCCTTTGTCCTAGAATACCAAAGAACAAAATCCCCACACAACCATATACCCTCAACCCAAAAACCACTAGGTCTTCATCCTAAGAAAAACCTCAACCATCTAAACCCAAAACCCTCATCCCTCAGTACCAAAAAATTGTTTACCCTCAAACCCAAAAAACATTAGACCCTATTCCCCCAAAAAACCACAATCATCTTACCTAAAAAACCTCAACCCACCATGCCAAAAAATCATCATCTATTTTCACCAAAAACCCTCAACCATTAACTACATTAAACACTCATCCCTTTACCCCAAATTACCATAAACCCTCAAACCCAAAGTACACTAAATCCATAATGTAAAAATATCCTAAAACATCATCCCCATAAAACCCTAGACCATTTGAAAAAAACCCAAAACCCGTAGGCTCAAAAATGAATTAATACTGAGCCCAAAAAACGCTAAACCACTAGCCATAGAAAAAACTAATCTTCATCACTAGGAACATAAAAAACCTCACCCCAAAAAATATCTAAACCCAATTCCCTAAAAAACCATAAAGCCTCTTCCATTGAAAACACATAACCCTCATCTAAAGAAAACAATAGAACATTATCTCCCAAAAACACTAAAACCTAAGACCTAGAAATACCTAAACCTTCATACCCTAGAAAACCTAAACCATCATAAAAAAACCTGATCCATCATCCTCTAAAATCTCTTAACCATCGGCCTTAGACAACCCTAATCACCGAGTCACTAAAATCCCTAAACCCTGTTCCCTGGAAAACAAAACACCCTAATCCTCATACAATGAAAAATGTAAAATTTCATCCCCAAAAAACAGTAAACACTCAGCCCCTGAAAAGCCTAAAACATCTTCCCTTGAATACAGTAAACACTTATTCCAGGAACACACTAAACCCTCAACCTCAAAAAACCATAAACTGTCATTCCCAATAAACTATAAACCTCATACCCCAAAATCCTAAACCATCATCACCAAAAGAACCTAAATAATCAACAATATAAAAAATTAAACCCTAGTCCCTGTAAAACCCTAAACCCTCTACCCTAGAAAACCATAAACACTCATCCCAAGAAAACTCTAATCACTCAACACCAAAAATACCAAAAATATCATCCCCAAAACACTAAAAATAATTCCCCAAAAATCAACAAAAGAACCTCCCTGGATAACACTATACCCTCATCCCCAAAAAACAAAAATGTCGCAACCCTAGAAAAATATATACTCTCATTCCCAAAATCCCTAAACCCTCAGCCCCGGAAAAAATAAACTCCCATCTGTATAATACCCTTAATCCTCAGATTCATAAAACATTAGACCCTTACCCATGGAAAACTCTATACCCTTATACCTAGAAGTGCAAGAACCCTCGTCCCTAGAAAACCCTAAAGCATCGATCTCCAAAAACTCTAAACCATGATATCAAGAAAACCCTATTCCCCTTAGCCTTAGAAAACACAAAACCCTCAACCCAGAAAACCGTTAACCCTCATCTCTAAAAACCTCAAACCCTCATCTCTTAAAAAATATAAACCCTCAACCCCAAAAATCACAAACCCCTCTACCCGCTAATTCAAAAAAACTCACAACCATAAAACATTCTTATCCCTTGATACAATAAAACCCTAAACACACATCCCTAAAAATCCCTAAACTACCTTAGAAACCCTAAACCCTCAAACCTAGAATATAATAAGTCCATAGAATCAGAAAACCCGAAACAACCATCCTTAGAAATCCTTAAAACCTCATCCCTCGAGAACCCTAAACCCTCATCCCGCCCAAACGATAATCCCTCAACCCTATAAAACAAAAAACCATAATACATAGAAATTACTAAAAAAATAACCTATAAAAATACCGAACACTCATCACCAGAAAACTCTAAACCCTCATACATAGAAATCCATTATCCATTAGACCTAGAAAAACCTAATACTATAGTATAAGAAAACCAAAAAACATTATCTCAATAATAACCTAATCCCTCAAACCTAGAAAATCACTAGACCATCATCCCTAGAAATCCCAAAACCTCTACCCATAAATCCATAACTCATCATCCCTAAAAAAATGAACCCTCTACCTCAAAAAACCATGAACCCTTTGCTATAGAAAACCCTACCCTCATCCCTAGAAAACCCTAAACACTCATCCCCTAAAAACCCTAAACCCTCGATGCCTAGAAACCTAAAACCCTCATTTAAGGAAATCATAATTCCCTCATCCCTTTAAAACCAAAAACCCAAGTCCTATAAAATCCTAATACGTTAACCCTAGATAACCCTAAACACTCAACCCCAGAAAACAATAATCCCTTAACTATAAAAAATTTTAAACCCTCATCCCATCAATTCAATAAAACCCTAAACCATAGAAATTGTAAAACCCTTATCCCTAAAAAACCCTAAACGTTATTCCCTAGAAAATCCAAGACCCTCATGCCAAAAAAACCTAAATCATTATCCCTAGAAAACCCTAATCCCTCATCCCTAAATATTTATAAACACTCGTCCCAAAATAAATTTTAAGCCTTGATCCCAAAATAATAGTACCCCTCAGACCTAGAATACCCAAAACCCTCAGGCACCCAAAACCCAAAATCCTCAGCCTCAAAAAACACTAAATCCTTAACCCCGACAACCCTAAGCCCTATGCCCTAAAAAACACTAAACCATTATCCACATGAAACCCAAAACTCTCAACTCCACAAAACCCAAAACCCTCAACCCTTGAAAAACCCTAAACACACAACACTACACCACACTAAAACCTCAGTAATAGAATATCCATAACACTCACTGTAGAAAACCATAAACCCTCGGCCTAGAAAATTCTAAAATATATTCCCCAAAAGAAGCAAACTATCTCCCCAAGAAAACCGTAAACCACAGGCACAAAAGTAACCCGAAGCCAAAAACCCCCCGAAATGTTGAACCCCTACCCTCAAAAACCCCAAAACATTAATCACTAAGAATGTGTTAACCCTTAGACCTAGGAAAAAACTAAAACATAATCACCAAAAAAACTGGAATCCATATCCCTAGATATGGTGAACCTTTATTCCCAAAAAATTGTAAACCCTAAACCCATGAAAACCACATACCCCAACCCAAGAACCCCCCCCATCCCCAGAAAACCCTAAACCCCCATCTCCTGAAAACCCAAAATACCCACCAATTTGAAACTCTAAAACCCCAAAATAGTAATAACATAAACCACATGACTAGATAAATCCTAAATCACATGCCCCTAAAAACCATAAAACTGCACCAAATTTCATTAAAACTGTAGCCCTATAAAACCATAAACTTCTAGACCAAGGAAACCCTAAACACATAACCCTAGAAAACATAAATCCCCATTCTATGAAAAAAAATCCACCATCTTCTGAAAACCATGCATCACCATCTCTAGAAAACCCAAAACCCCCATCCCTAGAAAACCCTAAACCTATATCCCTAGAAAACGTACAAACATTATCATTAGACACCTCAAAAATATCAAAATTAGAGATCCATAAACCCCCATCTCCAGAAAACCCTAATCCCTCATATATAAAATATCATAAACCCCCATCCAAAAAAATCTCAAAACATGAATCCCCAAAAAAACCCTAGACACTCAACACTGTAAAACACTAAACCCCCTACCACCAAAAAACCCTGATCTCTCAACGATAGAAAACCCTAAAACCCATGCCCTATAAAAACATGAAACCCGAGTCCATGAAGTCAATAAACCCTCATCCCTAGAAAACTCTAAACCCTAAGTCATAGAAAACCTTAAATCATTGTCCCATGAAAACCCTAAACACTCATCCCTAAAAGATCCTAAACCCTAAACCCCATAAAGCACCAAATAGTTATCCCCAATAACCATAAACCCTCATTCCCAATGAAATATTAACCATCAATCTCATAAAAACCTAAAACATCATCCCCATTAAATCCTAAACCCTCAACCCACGAAAACTATTAACCATTACCCCAAAAAAACCATATACACTTATCCCTGTAAAACCATAAACCCTTAACATAAAAAAACACCAATCCCTAAGCCCATAAAACAGTAATCCCACTGCCAAAAAAATCCATAAACCTGCATCCCAATAAAAATATAATTACACATCTAACAAAATCCAAAAACCCTCATACCCAAAAATCCCAAAAACCTCATCCCCAAGAAACCCTTAACTCGGAGCACCGAAAAAAACCTAAACTCTCAGCACAAGAAAACCCAAAACTATATACCCATAAAAACCCTCAATCCGAAACCCCATGAAAAACTAACCGCTCTAACCCTGGATACCCTAAACACTCATCCCTTGGAAATCATAAAACTAGTAAAATATTAAATAACAATCCAACAACCCCAAGAAATCATAAACCTCCATCCCTAGGAAACCCTAAACCCTAAATACAAGGAAAACCCAAACCCTCATCCCATGGAAGCCCTAAACCCACAACCCCACAGAACAGTAAACAGTCAGCCTGAGGAAACCCGAAACATGCATCTCTAGGAATTCCTAAACCATAGTTACAAGGAAACATTAAACCCTTATCTTTAGGAAATACTAAACCCTTATCCACATGAAACCTGAAATCATCACTATATGAATCCTTAAACATATTACCCCTAGAAACAGTAAAACATTATCAGTAGAAATTCATATACACTCATTCCCATAAAATAGTAATTTCATTAACCCTAGAAGACCTTAATCCATCATCCATAGAACAAAAATTTAAACTTAATCGCATGAAAACCATAAAACCTCTTCCATTGAAAAATACTAAACCCTCATCTCTTGAAAACCCAAAACACTAATCCCTAGAATACACCAAACCATTAGCCCTATAAATCCAAAACCCTCAACCCCTAAAAATTCTAAACCAAAACATTATAAAACTCATAACACTTATCTCTAGAAAACGAAAAAAACCTAAGGAAGAGATAACCCTAACCACTCATCTCCAGAAAACCCTAAAAACACTACCTAGAAACACCAATAATTGATCCCATGAAATCACTAAAACCCTCAGCACTAGACAACCTTAAAACATTTTCCCCATAAAAAAATAAACTTTTTCCCTAGAAAACACTAAAACCTCATCCACATAAAATCCTAAAACCTCAACCCTTGAATTCCCAATACCCGTAGGCCAAAAAAACTCTAAAAACATTTAACCATAATATACTAAATACTAATTAATAGAAAACTCTAAAACCTCCACAAAAAAAATCCATAAAACTGGAGCCCCTGAATTCAATAAACCCATTACCCTATTAAACCTAAAACCCCTAGATTCATAATAACCTAAACCATCATCCTAGAAAACCTGAAACCATCACCCCAAGAATACCTTAAACACATTTCCCTTGGAATCCCTAAACCCATATCCCCTATAAGCCTTAAACACTCTTCCCCATATACCGTGAAAAACACTACCATATAAAACTCCAAATTGTTAGTCCTATAAAACCATAAACCCTCCTAAATAGAAAACCCCAACCCCTCATCATTTGAAAACAAAAAACACTAAACACTAGAGAACCCTAAATCCTCATCAAATTAATACCGTAAATGCTCAACCCTAGAAACCCCAAAATGATCATTGCTACAAAACCCTACACTCTTAACCCCGGAAAACCCCTAGACCCTCATCCCTAGTGAATCTTCAACACTAATCCCCAAAAAACCGTAATAGTTTTCCCCTGAAATTTCAAATCCCATTCTCCTTGAAAAACATAATCCCAATTTCTAGAATAACTATAATTTCATATCCCCACATAACACTAAAACATCAGCCCTATAAATATTGAAACAATAAATTCCATAAAACCATAAAACCATAGCCCTAAAAAACAGTGTACCCCTAGCCCCAGAAAAACCTAAACCCCTAACCTATGAAATACCTAAACCCACAGCCCCAGAATACCATGAAACCTCTACCGTAGAAAACCGTAATCACTCGTAACAAGAAAATCCTAAACCCACATCCCCAAAATACCCTCACCATAATCCCCAAAAAACACTAAAATCATATCACAAAAAAACAATCAAGCCTCATTCCCAAAAAAACATGAACCCTCATCACTAAAAAACGTTCATCACTTGGCCCCAAATAACCCTATACCGAAAAAACCAAAACCCTCAGCCCCAAATTACCTGAATAACTAATCCTCAATATATCTAAACCCCTCATCCCAAAAATACCCAAAAACCACACCCAATAAAACAAAAACCCCTCAGCCACAAAAAATTTAAACCCTTATCCCTATAAAACCCTATACACCGAATAATAGAAAACCAAAAACCCTTATTCTTACAGAACCCTAATCCATCCTCCCTTGAATACCACAAATCCCCATCCCTAAAAAACCCTAAAATGTTATCCATAAAAAATAAACCCTAAAAAAAACTATGATCCCTAGAGAACCCTATTCCATAAACCCCGAAAAATTATAAACAATTATCCCAAAAAAATTGTACACTCTCATCCCATGAAAACCAAAAAACCCCAGCCTTAAAGAACCCTTAAATTTCATCCTATAAAACCCTAAACACTAATACCTAGAAATACATTAACCCTCATTCATAGAAAACCCTAAACCCTTAGCCCCCAAAACGAGAATCCCTCTTCCCTATAAAAACCTAAAACCTCAACCGTAGAAAACCATAAACTATCATCCATTTAAAAACCTAAACATTGATCCTAAGAAAACTCTAAACCCATAACCGTAGAGAATCCTAAATCCTTGTCCCTAAAAAATCCAAAACACTCATCCCCAAAAAATTTTACACCAGAATCCATAGAAAACCAAAATCCCTCAGTCCCAGAAAACCATGAACTCTCATCCGTATAAATCCTTAAAACCACCTCCCTAGAAATCACCAATCATCTATCTCAAGAAAATCATATGCACACATTACATGCAAACCTTAAACCCTTATCCTTATAAAAACCATAACCCACATCCCCAAAAAAAAAACCCAAACTCCGAACCACTAAAAACCATAATCCCCAAGCCCAAGAAACCCAAAAAAAAACCTTCCCAAAAAAACCCTAAACACCCATCCCCAATAAAATATATTACCTATCTTCTTAAAACAGTAAACTCATATCCCCTAAAATACATTAAACCCCCTGACCGAAAAAAAATCCAAAACCTCTATCCCAAGAAATCCATAGACACCAATACAGAAATAAACATAAAATCCTTACCATTGAAAAGGAAAAAACCTCAAGCCTAGAAAACAGTAATCCATGATCACTAGAATACCCTAAAACCATATCCCTAGATAACCATTATCCATCGGTCCCAAAAAACCATAACACCCCATCCCTTGAAAACCGAAAACCCTCTTCCCTAGAAAACCTTAAACCCCAATACCTAGAAAAAATTAAACATTAGCCCCAAAATTCCATAAAAACCCAACCCAATAAACATCAGCACTGGAAAACCCAAAACCCTTTCCTAAGAAATTACAAAAACATATGTACAATATAACTCCAAACCCTCATCCCTAAAAAACCTCAAACTCTCGTCCCTAGAAAACAATGAACAGTCAACCCCATAAATCCCTAATGCATCATCCACATTAAAACCAAAAACCTCATTCACAAAACATTTGGAACCCTCACCTCACAAAACCCTAATCTCAAAACCCTAGATACCTTAAATCCATAACCACAAAAAATCCTAATCCCTTATCCCCAAAAAACATATAACCCAAAATTCCCAAAAACCCTAAAAACATATCCCTATAAATCATCAAACCCTAAACCCCAAAAAAACTAATCCCTCATCCATTGAAACTCTAAAACCCATAGCCCCAAAAAACCATAAACCCTTAGTCCCAATTGACATCCAACCCCATACAATAGAAAAACCAAAACCCCTAGCCGTAGAAAACCCAAATCCCTCAGCCCCCAAAAACCCAAAACCCCATGACCTAGAAAACCCAAAACCATTTTCCCTATAAATCCAAAAACCCCCAGTCCCAAAAAAACCTAAACCCTCATTCTCAAAAAACCAGAAAACTTCTGTCTTGGAAACACTCAAACTCGTAGCCCATGAAATCCTAAAACCTCATCCCTTGAAAAAGCCAAAACATCAGTGTCATAAAAACCCTAAACCCTCATTCCCAGAAAACAATAAACCATCAGTCCCAAAAAACCCTAATCAATTAATAATTGAAAACAATAAACCGTCAGTGCTAGGATACCCTAAAACATGATACATTGGAAGCCCACATCCCATTTCCCTAGAAAATCCTAAAACCTCATCCCTAGAAACACATAAACCCCCATACATTAAAAAACCAAAACCCCTTACCCTCAGAAAACCCCAGACCATATTCCTTAGAAAACCCAAAACCCTCATTCCTAGAATACACCAAACCCCTAGTTCTATAAAACCCAAAACCCATAGCATAAAAAACCACAAAGCCCCGGGTTTAGAAAACCCCAAACCCTCTATACCCAAAAAAAAACATGAAACCTCAGTCCCAAAAAACTATCGACCACTATCACTAGAAAACCCCAAACAATCACCTTCAAATAATCATAAACCCTTATTCCCAGAAAACCCAAAACACAATACCTTAGAATATCCCATTCCCTTAAACCTAGATAACTATAAAACTCAAAACCTATAATACTGTAAAACCTCAACCCCAAAAACTCTAAATCTTCAAGCCTAGTGAAACATATAACCTAATGTATAGAACACCATAAAACCAAATGAAAGATACACCAAAACCCTCATCCCAAAATAACCTAGACCCTCATCCCCAGAAAACCCTAAACTCTGATCCATAGAACCCCATTAAAATAGATTTCTTGTAAACCCTAAACCCCCATCCCAGAAAATCCTAAAAAATTACCCCAAGAAAAACTTTTACACCAGGCCCAAAATAACCCTAAACCATCAGCCCTAGAATACCCCAATCTACCAACCCCACAAAAACACTAACCCACATCCCTAAAAAACTCCAAAACATAATCACCACAAATAAAATAAACCCTCATCCTTAGAAAACACAAAAACATTAGTACAAAAAAACATCATACACTTAGACCCTATGAACCTTGAAATATCGGTCATATAAAACTGTAAACACACACTCCTAAAAACATTATTCCATCACAGCATGAAAAACCCCAATCCCAGGAACTATAAAACCCCAAACACTCATCATTAATAAATCCTAAATGATAATCCCTAGAATACCAAAAATAGTCATCCCCAATATTTCCAAAACACTAATCCCCAAAAAACCTGAACAATCACCCTTGGAAAATTCCTAAACACCATCTCGTGAAAACCCCAAAAACCCATCCCCCAAAAATAAAAAAACCTCATCCTTAGAAAAAACAAAACCCTCCTACATAGAAAACCCTAAAGTCTCAACCCCATAATATGATAAACACTCATTATTATAAAACCCAAAATCCATAGCCCAAAAAAACCCAAAACCCCAGGACCTTGAAAATCCCAAACCTCAACCATAGAATATCCAAGATTCTCTACCCCCAAAAAATAAAATACTACATTCCATTGAAAACCCTAATAAATTTTCCTCAGAAAACCCTAAACCATTATACTCAATAAATGATAAACCCTCACCCCTTTAAAACCATAGACCTCCAACATCAAAAAAACTAGAGACCCTCCACCGCATAAAACAAAAAACCCTCAGCCCCAAAAAACCTTAAACCTTCACACTGAAAAAACACTAACCCTCATCCCCAGAAGACCCCATACCCTAAACCCTAAATAAAGAAATATTGTCCACTAATATATCCTCAAACTTTTATCCCTATAAAAACCAAACACACCATAATTAGGAAACCCTAAACCCTCAACACCCAAAACCCTTAAAAATACAGCCGAAGAAAACCCTAAAACCTGAAACTCAACTATATATAATCCCTCAACCCTAGAAAACCCAAAACCATTAACTACATAAATCCAAAAGAATTAAAACCCAGAAAACACTAATCCCTCAGTTATATGAAACAGTAAACCGTAAAACCCCCCAAAAAATAAATCTTGAGACCCGTAAAACACTAATCCCTTATCCAATGAAACCCCCAACCCCTAATCCCTAACACCCCCAAAATCCCCATCTCCCAAAAATATAATCCCTCATCCAAAAAACCCCAAAACATCATAAAAAACGCAAAACCTCAACCTCAGGAAAACCTAAACCCTTATACAAAAAACCCTAAAACCTTAGCATATACAACACAATTCCCTTTATCCCCTAACATCACTAAACCTTATTCCCTATTAAACACCCCAAATAAATCTTAACCATATGTCATAAAAAAATATATCCATAGCCCTAGAAAACGATGAACACTCATCCCATGAAAACCATAACCCAAATACCCTGAAAACCAAAATCTCGCATCCACAAAACCACTCAAACCACTGCCCTAGAAAATCCTAAAAACTCATACCCAAAAAACCCCTAAAACTACAACCCTAAGAAACCATAAACCTTATCAATAGAAAAATATAACCTCACACTACTATAAAACCAAAACCCTCTTCCTAGAAGAACCTATACCCTCATCTATACAGAAAACCTAAATCCTAATTCCCAGAAAACCCAAAACCAACACCCCCTCAAAACCCTAAACCCATAGCACCAAAAAAAACCCAAAACCTCAGTCTAAAAACCCCAAACCCTCATTCTAAAGAAACACTAAACCCTTGTCCCTAGAAAACCATAAAATCTCTATCCTAAAAAAACCCTAAACACTCAATCCTTGAAAACACAAAACCCACAAACTAAAAAAACCCGCAAACCCACATCCATAAAATATCAATAAAAACTATACCAAAAAAACATAATCAATAAAACAAATAAAACCATTAGAAATCAGTCCCACAAAACCCAAAAACCAATGTTTATTAATACCTGAACTCCTAGTCCATGAAAATCAATATCATCATGCCTTCAAAAAAAAGGTCATACATACAAAAAATCTTAACCTTAGCTGTAGAAATGTATAATCCCTCAAACCTAAAAAACCATAATCCCAAGGCCTATGAAAACCTAAACCCTCGACCCATAAAATACCTAAACTCTCATATCCATAAAACACTATTCCCTCTACCCCCAATAAAACATATACCCACATCACTCAAAAAATTGACACAGTCATCCATAGGAAATAAAAACTCCTTAGTACAAAAAAAACAAAAAAACCTCATCCATAGAAAAACCAAAACCCGAGCCCAAAAATTCACTAATCCTACATCCCCCAATAGTCATGAACAGTCATCCCTAGAAAACTAAAAACCCTCAACCCCAAAAAAACTTGAATCAGTTAGCCCGAGAAAACCATAAACCTCCATCCTCAGAAAACCCAAACTCTCGGCCACTAAATACCCCAAAACCTCATCCTATGAAACCACAAAAACCTAATACATAAAAACCTTAAACCCATACCCAAGTAAATGATATACCATCATCTTGATAAAACCACTGTTTTTCAGACTTAGAAATCCTACAATCATGGCCCCAAAAATCCTTAAACCCTCACCCCCAGAAATCTCTATTCCATCATCCCTAGAAATGTTTAAATCATTATGCTTTTAAAATGATGAAACATATTCCCTTGAAAAGCCATAAACCCTCATCCCCTCAAAAAACAAAAAAACATCAGCCTTAGAAAACTATAAAACCTCTTCCCTAGAATGTTTTAAACCATCAACGAATGAAAAAACTGAACCCTCATGACTAGAACACCCAAATCCATCATCCTTAGAAAATCCTAAATAGCCATCCATATAAAATATTAGACACTAAAACCCAAAAAAATAAAAACCCTCAACCATTTAATTCTCTATTGCCCTATCCCAAGACTACCCTAGACCCTCTAAACAAGAAACACAAATCCTTATCCTTAGATATCCCTAAATATTTATCCCCATAACAACCAAAATGCTCAACCAAATAAATAAATAAACCCTATGACCCACTAAATCCTCAACCACTAAAAACCCCAAACCCACATCCAAAAAAACTCTGAAGGCCCAGCATAAAGAAATGATAATCCCTCATCCTAAAAAATGGTAAAACATTCTCCTTAGGAAACATTAAAATCCCATTCCCCCATAACCCTAAACCTTTATCCATAGGAAACTCCTAACTAAATTCCCTAGAAAATACCAACCCCTCATCCCCAAACAACATAAAACCCCAAACTGCAGAAATAATTTAACACATATCATGAAACCAAAAATCCGTAACTAAAAACCATAAACAGTCATCCCAAAAACCCTATAAAACAAAAACACTAGAAAACCCCAAACAATGAACTAAAAAAACCACAGACCATCACCCATTAGAAAAACCAAAACCTAGAGACCTAGAAAACCATATACCTAATCCAATGAAACCGCCAAACCCTCAACCAATGAAAACCATAAACCATATTCACTATTATAACATAAACACTCAGTCCTAGAATACACTAAACCCTTATCCCCAGAACATTAAAAATGTTAATCCGAAGAAATCCCTAAACCCTCATCCCCAACAATCCTCGAACCCTCATCCATAGAAAACTCCAAGAACTATGACCCAGAAAACCCAAATCCCAGAGCCATTGAAGACTCCAACCCATCAGAAACAAAAACCATAAACCCTAAACACTAGAAAATACCTAATCCTATTGCCCAAAAAACCTGAAACACTAAACCCCAAAAAACCTAAATCCTCATCACCACGTAACCCAATACCCTCATCCATAAAACACCATGAACCTAGATCCCCTAAATCCCAAAACCCTCAAACATATAAATATCTACATCATATTCCCCCAAAACCCAAAACCCACAACCCCATGAAATTATAATCCCTTATTCCTAGAAAACCTTAAAAACTCAGTACTAGAAAACCATAAACCTTCATGCCTATAAAGATATTAACACTTATCCCTAGAAATAATTAAACACTTTGACCTAGAATATACTAAACCTAATCCAATGGAAACCCTAAACCCTAATCTCCTGAAAACCATAACAATTTATCCCTAGTAAACCCTGAACACTCTTTACCCAAAACCCAAAACCATCAAACCCTTTAATTCCTAAACCCTTTTTCCAAATAATCATGAACCCTCAACACTAGAAAACCATAAAACCAAAGACATATAAAATATTAAACTTTATTCCCTAAGAAATCCTAAAATCTCATCCCCCTAAAATCCAAAAGCCACAACCTATGTGAAACATAAACCTTGATCCCCGAAAAAACCCCAAATCCACATCCCCATAAAAAATAGATCTAAATCCATAGAAAAACTGAAACCATTATCCCTCAAAAAATCTTAACCCCACAAGCCCAAAAAACCCAAAAATGACAAACTTATGAAACCACAATTTTTTATCTCCAAAAATACGTTCACTCTCAATTCTAGATAACCCTAAACCCTCACCCTTAGGTAATAGACACTCTAATACATAGAAAAACCTTATCCATTAGCAACAAAAAACCCTAAAACCTCATCCCAATAAAACACTAAAAGGTCATCCCAAGAAAACCCTAAACCCACACCCCCAATAAACCCAAAATAGATGCCCCAAAAACCATATACACTCAGCACTAGAATACCCCCATCCCTCATCCCATGAAAACCATATACCCTAATCCCTAGAAATTCATAGCCAATAATCCCCAAAAAAACTCTAAAATACATAGCCTCTAACAACCCTAAAACCTCATCCAAAATAACACTAAAGTCTTTTCCCCAAAAGACCCTAACTCATAGTTAAACAAAATACTAAACCTCAACCCAAGAAATCAAAGAACTCTCATCCTTAGAAAGCCATAAACCTTGATCCAAAGAACATATGACCAAATCATCCCATAAAAATCTTAAACCATGGGCACTATAAAACCCTATACACAAGGTCTTAAGAAACAATAATCCATCATCAATAGAAAAAAACCCGCAATTGAAAAAATAATAAATCATTATCCATAGAAAATCATAATCCCCTTTCCTAAAAAAAGTCTTGACCAATAGCCTAAGAAACCCCCAAACTGTCATCTCAATAAAAAAAGACCTGAACTTGAAAAAACCACAATCCATCATTCCCAGAAAACCCTATTCTGTTGTCCCTAGAAAATCATAATCCCTAATTCCATGATTCTTAAAAAAACTCATCCCTAGTAAAATAGAATCCTTAGACCTAGAAAACATTAAACCAACATCCCTAGAAAAATCAAACCCTGAGACCTATAAAAACAAAAAATAACTTCCCCAAAAAACACTAAACTTTATTCCATATTTAACCGCAAACCCCGATTCTAGTGAAATCCAAAACACTCATCCCCAGTTTACCCTAAACCGTCAATATAAAAAAAAACCCAAACCTTAATCTGCATTAAACAAAAAACCCTTAGGCTCAAAAAACCCAAAACACCCAGCCATAGTAAACATGAAAACCACTTCTCCTGAAAAATTAAAATCATGATCCCTAGAATAAAAATACTGACATACCGCCATAAAACCCTAAACACAGAAGACGAGACAACCCCAATCCCTTAGATCCTAAAAAACCCAAATCCCATGCCCTAGAAAACTACAAATTGTCATCCCCAAAACACCTTAAATAAGCATACCCATAAAACACTAATCTATCATTCCTAAAAATTCCAAAACCCCTTGAACAAAAAACACTATACCATCACCCTAAAAAATATTACCCCTCATTCACATATAATTATAATCCTTAGACTTCAAAAAAAACCAAAAAACAACATTCAAATAGAATCCAAAACCCTCGGCACCAAAAAAGCATAAATGCTAAACCTTAGAAAACCCATCACCCTCAACCCTAGAATACCATTATACCTTATACCTTGAAAATACTAAACCCAAAGCCCTAGAAAAACATAAATCCTCAGAGGTAGAAAAGTCTAATCCCTCATCCCCACAAAACCCAAAACCCTTTGTTCTAGAAAACCCAAAACTTCCATCCCTAATAAATGATAAACACTCATCCCAACAATACATTAATCCCACAGATAACAAAACATAAAACCACATCCCCATAAAACCCAAAAAATTCATCACCAAAAAACCCTATATTATCATTTCTATAAAACCCTATACCCTCATCCCAAAAAACCCTAAACCCTCTCCCCCAGAAATCGCTAAACACTATCCCCCAAAAATTCAAAACCCAAATCCCCAAAAAGCCCTAAACCATTATCCCCAGATAACATTAGCAGTCATCCCCATAAAACAATAAACTATCATCGGTAGAAAACTGAAATCCTTCCTTCAAAGAAATATGAAAAACCACATTACTAAAAATCAGTAATTCCTATGTCAAAGAAAATATTAAAATCATAACCTCATAAAACCCTAGACCATAATCCTCGAAAAGCCAAAAAAATCATCCCATAAAATGCTAAACACTCATACACGAAATATACTAATCCCATTTCCCTAAAAAACTCTAATTGTTCTACCAAATAAAACCCTAAACTCTCATCCTAGAAAACCTTAAACCATCAGAACCAAAAATTCTATAAAACCTCAACAATTAGAAACCAAAATCCCTTGCCCCAAAAAATACAGAACCCAAATCGTAGTAAAACCCTAACACTCTCATGCCAAGAACAACATCTACAATTATCCTTAAAATAAATTAAACCCTAATCCCCATAATATAAGAAATATTCATCCACAAAAGTTCCAAAACCCTTATCCACACAAAACACTAAAACCTTATCCCAAAAAACACTAAGCATTCTACCCAAATATCTAAAACCTCTACACCCACAAAGAGAAAAGTCATCTTTCCAAAACCCCATAAATCCTCCACCCCAAAAAACCATAGAATCTCATCACCGAAATATCCATAAAACCTAAAACAAAAAAATCCCCAACTCAAAAATACCCTAAACCTTCATCCTCAAAAATGAATAAACTGTTAGCACCCAAACACCCTCAAACCATATCCCCAAAAACCCTATGAAATCTTCCCCAAAACACCAAAATAATCATCCAAAAAAACCCATAATCCTCATCCTCCAATACCAAAAACCCCCTACCATAAAACACCTTAAACCATTATAAATTGAAAATCCAAAAACATCATCAATAAGTAAACCTTAATCCATCAACAAAAAAATAATAAACCATATCCCCAAAAAAACCAAAAACCTTACCCCTAAAAACTCTCCACTCTCATCAATTAAGATTTCAAATCCCTTATTACCACTATTCCAAAAAACAGCTTCCCCAAATATCCATAAACCATTTTCTACACAAAACCCAATACTGTGATTCCCAGAAATACCTAAACCCACTTACCTAAAAAATCATTATCCCACAGTCCTTGGAAACCCAAATCCTTTATCCGAAAAAATAGTAAACACTCATCCTAAAAAAATCAAAACCATCATACCAAAAATACCTCTATAGAATTATTATACAAAAAACCCTATACCCTCAGCCAAAAAATACCCTAAACCCTAAAAAATATCTAGGCCCTCATTCCCATGAAAACATTAAAAACTCATCTATAAAAAATGATAAACCCTATACATAAAAAGTTATGAAACCTTTAGCCCCAAAATACCCAAAGCCTTATCCCCAAAAATACCTCAATGCCTCATAACCCAAAAACATCATCTCTTCATCTCAGAAAAACCCTATCCCCTAGTTTAGATAAAACCCCAAACCCTCTACCCCAAAAAAAACCCAAATATTGAGCTCTCAAATACCCAAAACTCTCTACACAAAAATAAAACAAACACCTAGAATCAAATTATCCCAAAACCTCGGCTCAAATATTCTTGAATCACTTATCCCAAAAATTGCCAAACTCTCAGTCCCAAAAACCAACAAACGGTTTTATCAAAACGAAACCCCAAAGTCCTTAGTAGTAAATAATCCCAGACACATTTTACTACAAAATTACAAACCCTTTTTCCAAAAAAAATCCAAAAGTCAAACCATCTGCACCGAAAAATCCCAATCCCACAGCCCCCAAAAACCCCCAAAAAGAATCCAAAAAACAATCTCCCATTAGTAATATACCCTCATCCCTGAAAACCCTAGAGTCCTCATCCTAAAAAAACCACAAAACCTCATCCCCATAAAACAACAATCCATCTTACAAAAAACACCAATCCCTCATCCCCAAACAACCTCAAACCCTTAGCAAAAGAAAACCCAGAACACTCATCCCCCCAAAAAGATAAACCATAAGCCCTAAATTACCCTAAACTATCATCCCAAAAAAAATCATCCCACTATTGAAAAAAAAGTCAAATCACCATCCTTAAAAAACTAAAACCCTCATCCCAAACAAACTCAAACACTCATCCATAAAATACCCCGATCCCTCATCCCCAAAAACCATAAAAACCGATATTTATAAACCCCCAAAAATCTCATCCCCAAATAACCCTAGACACTCATTCAAAAAAACCCCAAACATCCAACTTCAAACCCCCCCCCCCAAACAATCAGCCCTTTAAAAACCCAAACCCTCATCCAAAAAATATGAAAACCTCATCCACAAATATACAGAAAACCTAATCACTAAAAAACCCCAAAACCTTCTAAAAAAACCCAAACCCTCATCCCTAAAGAACCCCAAATCCTCGTCCCCATAATAACAAAAACCCTTAAACCCAAAAACTGTAAAACCACAATATGAAAAAAAAGGAAACCCTTATTAACAAAAAAACCCAAAACTCTTAGTGAAAAAACCCCAAACCATCGAGGAAAAAAATACCCAATCTATTAGATATAGGAAGTCCCCAAACCCTCATCCCAATGTAACCCTGAACCCTCGGCCCTAAAAACACCAAACCCTCATCCACAAAATATCTAAAACCATTATCCACAAAAAAACCATAAACCCTCATCCCCATAAATTCATAAACCCTTGGCCCTAAAAAAACCCTAAACAATTAACCCAAAAAATAGTATACCATAAGACCCAAAAATACCCAAACCCTCATCCCCAATAATACTGTAACACCTCATCTCATATATCACTAAACACTCAACCCCAAAAAACTATAATCCCACAGCACATGAAACCACAAACCTAGACACCAATAATCATAAACCCATAGGCCCCAAAAATCCTAAACCCACATCCAAATAAACCCTAAACCCTAAACTCCAAAAACCCTAAACCACCATCCCAATAAAACCATAAACCCTTATACCCCAAAAACACCATACAATCATCCCAAAAAAACCTTAAACTGTTATCTCAAAAAAACCAAAAATTTGAGGACTAAAAAATCATAAACTCCCATCCTTAATAAACATTTAACCTTCATCCCCAAAAACACTAAAACCCCAGCTACAAAAAAACCTAAACCCTAATCCTCAAAAAAAATAAACCCTCATCCCCAAATAATACTAAAACCATAATCCCAATAATCCCAAAATAATAAATCCCAAAAAACCATAAACTAACAAACCCAAATAACCATAGACAATCATCCCCAAAAAACACAAAAACCCTAAACCGATGGCCCAATAAAATAATATACCCCCGGCCACCCAAAAACCAGAAAACATCAACCCCAAAGTACCCAAATTCACCAACCCTAAACAACACTAAACCCTCACCCACAAAAAATAAAAAACACAATGCCTAAAAAATATAAACCCTGAGTGCCATGAAACCCAAAACCCACAGTCAAAAAAAAAACACTAAAAACATATCACAAAGAAAACAATATTTTCATAGTCCAGGTAACCCAAAATACTTTTCCAAAAAAAAACTAAAACATTAACCAAAAAATTTTATAAACCCTCATATCCAAAAAAAAAGTAAAACCTCGTACCTATGAATCTCAAAACACTCAATCCTCAAAAAAACTAAACACTCAACCCCAAAAATCCCTAAACTCGCATCCCCAATAACCCTAAACACTAATCTCCAAAAAAGCGTAATACCCCATCCACAAAACCATAATCCATCAGCCCCAATAAACCATAAACCTCTACTCATACAAAAAAAACTAAAATTTCATCCCTAAAAAATGATAAACCCTCTTCCCAAAAAACCAATACACTAAAAAGAAAAAACCCCTAAAATCTCACCCCCAAAATCCCCAAACTCTCATCCTTAAAAAACCCTAAAACCACTTCCATACAAAACATTAATCTGTTAACCACAAAAACACTAAATGGTATGGCACAAAAAAAAGATAAACATTTACCCAAATAACTGACACCCTATGTCCCGAAAACCCATAAAAACTCAACACCGAAAAATCAATAATAGTCATCCCCAAAAAACACTTTAACCATAAGAAAAAAAACAACATCCCTCACCCACTAAATAAACATAAACCCTCACCCCAAATAACCCTAAACTATCAGCCACCAGAAACCCAAAAACATCAGCCCCAAAAATACTTTATACCATCAACCCAAAAAACCATAAACCCTAACCCCCAAAACCCATAACCCTTATCCCCAAAAATACATAAACCCTAATTTCCAAAAAAAATAATCCTAATCCCAAGTCCCCCAAAAAAACCTAATCCTAGAGCCCAAAAACCCAATAAACTCTGATTCCATGAAATCCTAAAACCTCACCCCCAACCATAACACCCAAAAAAAACTAATGCATAAGTGCCCAAAAAACCATAGACCCATAGCACTATAAACCACTTAAACCTCTTCCATAGAGAACAATAAACCCACATCCCTATAAAATAATTAACCACTAACTCCCAAAAACCCTAAATCACATTTTGAAAAAACCAAAGACACCTTTATTAAAGAAATTATCAGCCCTCACCCCCATAAACCCCATACCCTCATCCTTATAAGACCCTAAACCCTCATCATTAGATAACCATAATCCCATATCCACATAAAGCCATAATCCCTCATCAAGATAAATCAATAAACACTTAGCACTAGAAAGATCTATACCATGATCATAATAAATACCTAAACACTCATTCCAAGAAAAATAAAATACAACATCACCTAAAAACCCTAAACGGTGATCCCCAGAAAACACTAAACCCTCATCACCCTTTTCCCATAATACCCTAAAATATAATTACTATAAAAAAATTAACCCCTACAAGTATAATTCCATTATCCCTGACTCTATAAAACCCTAAAACCCTAGAAACAGAAAACCCTAAAATCTAGGACCCATAAATCAAAAAAACAAATATACAAAGAAAACCCTAAACACTCATCCCCAATAATACACCAAACACACATCCAAAAAAACCTAAACACTCACCTGAAAAAGTCCTCAATCCTTCAAAGCCAAAAAAAGTGAATCACTTATCATAAAAAAACCCCAACCCTAAACCCAAAAAATCTATAAACCCTTCAGCACAAAAATACCAAAAATCCTTATTTCCTTAAACACTAAAACTACATCCAAAAAAATAAACCCTTTAAACATAAAAATCCCTAAGACCTAATTCCAAATAAACATAAATCCAAAATTGAAAAAAAAATATAAACCCACATCCTCAAGGAACATTGAAAACAAATCCCACAAAAACTCTAAACCCAAATACTACGAAAAACCTAAACCATTGGCTCACAAAACACCTAAACACCCATCACCAAAAATCACTAAAACACATGCCATAAAAAATATATGATAATTAGTCCCCAAAACCCTTATCTCTTGGACAAAAAATACAATATCTCCCCCCCCTAAAACCCCCAAATCCCTCAACCCCAAAAAACCCAAAAACTCATCCATAAGAAACCCTAAACCCTCAAACCCAAAAAACATAAACCATTATATCCCGATTACCATAAACCCCCATCCCTAAACACATATCTCAGAAATCCCTAACCCATTATCCCCAAAAAAACCTAAACCATCATCCCCACCAAATAAAAATCCATCGCCAAAAAAATATATACCATCGCCCCAAAAAACACTAAAACCTCAGAGCCAATAATCCATAAATCATCATTTCCATAAAAAAATCTTAAAAATAAACACCAATAAACCCTATACTATTTGACAAAAAAATCCATAAACACTATTTCCTCAGAATCCTTACACTCTTATCCCCAAATTAAATGCAATCCATAAGACCCAAAAACCCAAAAACCATGATTCCATAAAACACTAAACCCTCGGCACAAAAAACCTTAATACCATATCGCCACCAAAAACCTAAACCATATACCCTATGCCCCATTAAAATTATACCCTAGGCCCCAAAATTCTTTATCTCTCATCAAAACAAAACCATAAACCCTTAGACCCAAAAATCGCTAATCCCTCGGCCCCAAATAACCATTAACATGTCTCCCTAGAACCCTAATCCCTCTCCCAAAAAACCCCTAAATAATCAGCCCCAAAAAATAGATACCATATGCCCCTAAAAACCCAAAACCTTCATCCCAAAAATAGATGAAGCACTCATCCACCAAAACCCATAAACCCTCAAAACAAATAAAAATAGTAAATCCTAGGACCCAAAATTGCATAAATAGGCATCCCCAAAAAATCCTAAACTATTTATAAAAAACGCATAAACCTCAACCCTATGAAAACATAAACCCCTGGAACCAAAAACCACAAACCCTAATCTAAAAAACCATAAACCCTCACACCACAAATATCATACTAGATCTATCTATGAAATCTATAAACTCTCATCCCTAATAGACATTAAGCCCCAGTACCTAAAAATAAATAAACCCTCCTCTTCTAAAAAACAATTTACCGTTATCACAAATAAAAACATTAAAACCTCATCACAAAAAACTCATAAATCCTCATCCATAAAAATACTTAAACCCTCATCCCAAATTAAACTAAATCCATATCCCCAAAAAATTTAAACCCTCAACCGCCAAAAACCTAAACACTAGGCCACAAAGACCACAATCTCTTGGAACTAAAGTTCATAAACCCCTATTCCCAAAAAATAACTAATCCCTTGGCTCCAGTCATCCCTAAAACAAAAGCCGAAAAAACCCAAACACACTTAATCATAAAACAAAATTGTACTACCAAAAAAACCCTAACTCATCATCCCTATAAATCCATAGACCCTACATTCCAAAAAACACTAACTTTTTTTCCCATGAATACCCTGAATACGCATCCCCATGAATACAAGAACCCACTTCCCCAAAAACCCATTATACTCTCATCGCCCAAAAAATCTAAACACTCGACTCCCAAAACAGTAATCCCAAGACACCTAAAATCCCAAAACACTCATCCAAAATAACTCTGAACCCTGACAGCCAAAAATATCTAAATATTTATCCCTAGAAAACCCTAAATCATCAGCCCAATAAAACATAAACCATCATCCAAAAAACCCTATATCCTAAACCTGAGAAACCATAATCACTTGGCCTTAAAAACCCATATCCATTATCCCTAAAAAACAACAAACCCATAGCCCCAAAAATTCCGAATCTCACTTCCCCAAATTACACTAAACCATCAATAGAAAAAATACATAGACAATAAACCCCAGAAATACATTAACCAAATTCACTAAAAAACCATACACTATACGCCCTAAATTACCCTAAACGATTAACCCCAGAATCAATAAACCCTCTGCACCAAAAAAGGTAAAAACTCTGCCCTATAAAAACCCAAAACCCTCCACTAAAAGATACCAAAAACCCTCATACCCTAATAATCCAAATACCCATCCCTAAAAAATATTATTCATCATCTCTAAAATACCCATGGCCCCCAGGACCAAAAATAATATTCCCAAGACAAAAAAAACTAATACCATCATCCCAAAAAAACACTAAGACACTATCCCAAAAAATCCTAAAACCACATCCCCTAAAACCCTAAAATCATACCCCAAAAAAATACAAAACAGTCATCCCCAAAAATCACTAATTCAAAATCCCCAAATAAACTTAACCATTAGCCCCACAAACCATAAATCCTCAGCACTAAAGGCACTAAAACCTTAACACCAAAAAACCCCTAAACCCTCATCCCCAAAAGGCACTAAACCCTCATCCCAAATAACCCAAAACCCTTATCCATAATAAATCCAAAACCATATTCCCCAAAAAGCGTAAACCCATAGTAATAATAAACCCAAAAAACTTTTCCCCAAATAATCTAGTCCCACAGCTGAAAAATCTACAAACCCTCAACTAAAAAAATGATAACACCTCATCCCCAAGAATCCCTAAAATTTCATCACAAAAAAACCTACCCTAAACACCAAAAAACCTAAATCTTAAAACAATATAAACCCTTACCACTCATCCCTGAAAAATCATTATCAATCTGCCTAAAAAATCTCTAAACCATCATCCCCAAAACACCCTAAACACACATCCAAAAAGATTCTAAAACATCGTCCCCTTAATAAATCGTAAATCATATTCCCAAGAACACATAAACCCTTAGCATCAATAAATAGTATACCTCAGCCACAGGAAACCCTAAACCCTCATCTGGAAAACCCCAATGTTGTCATGCTAAAAATACCAGAAACCCTTATTCCATAAAAAATCCAAACATATGCCCCACAAAACCAGTAATCCTAAAACCTAAAAACCACAAACCCCCATCTCTCCAGAACCCCAAACCATCATATAAAACCTAAAACTATAAAAAAACAGAAACCCTCAGAAACAAACACTAAATCCTCACCCCCCGCAAACCTTAAAACCTCAATCCCAAAAAACCAATAATTGATGCCCTTAAAGAACCCAAAATCCACAGCCGTAAAAACACCAAAAACATATGGCCCCAAAAAACTGTAAACCCTCACCCCAAAAATCCCTAAATCCTCTGACCCACAAGCCACTAAACCCTGGATCCCAAAAAACACATATCCCTAAAGCACAAAAACCCCAAATCCATCAGTCTTTAAAACCCCTAAAATGTAAGCCACAAAACACCTAAACCCTCTCTTGGCACCATAATTCTCATGAGGATACAAATGGACATGATTGAAAAAAAAATTACATTTTGACCTAACATATCATTGCATGAAGTCTGAAAAAGGTGAAAACCAATTTTGAGGTGTCCACACAAAACGGTAATCCACACATAAGATTCATAAACACATAATGTGATGTCATATAACCCTTTTGCACACTCACTCTTCAAGACTACTGGTAACATTTCATGGAATCCCTCTTCCATGCCCAGAATCATATTCTCCATTGATGACAGAATCCTATATATTATGATGGCCATCGCCACCCTCGTCAGGGAGATCATAAGGATATTGAAGTGTCACACTTATGCAAAAAAGTGGCATCATTCATGACATCACAAAAAAATGGAAACCTCATGTTTTGAGTTGTTTCAAAACAAGTGTCCTTGGGGGTGCACCTTCATGTGGGGCCATAGTAGCATAACCCTCACATATTTCGTTCAAGCCTATGTCGGGTGCTGCAAAAGATCCCCTTATGTGAAACCTTGGCCTTCATCGCAACCCAATCATTCTCTCAACCCTAAATTTTTCAACCATGCTTCAAATGTAGGGCACACCCTCTCCTTGAAGATCCATTGGTTTCCTTTACTCCAAAGTACTGTTTCTCATCCCCTCTCACATGCATCAACCATGTCATGTGTGCACATCTTCTACACAGCCCTTTAGGCATGTGCATAGTGATTTCTTGGTCCCTCATGAGGCATCCCATGTTTTGATTCAATAAATATTTCATTTCATAATATATAAGATAATTCCTCTAGATTTTTAATATAGGAATTCAAATGCAGACCTTGTGATAGACCACTCGTCCCCACCATCATATCAAGGCATGGATGAATCCATGTCCCTCACAGGGGTATGTGTGAGATTGTTATGTATGTTCATGGGTTGTGGATTGAGTCCCCCAAGATCATGTTTCACGACATAAAATATACCAATAACAATTTCTTGATCACATACATTTAAACTATAGTCTCACCCCATGTAATGCACATGGGGTGCCCCATGTGCGGCCCTGGGGATATCCTAGTTTGATTATTATTCCACCTTTTGTAGTTTCAATGAGTTATCCCCATATAACCTTGATAAGATGATATATGTATGAGTAAAATGTAATAATATCTTTATACCATAAAGTGAGATCCTTATCACATGGAATTAAATCCTCCTTAAAGTAGTTTCTTTGTGAAATCAGCACACCATCACTCAGGGGTTCATCTATAATGACACTACCGTCAGGTCTACAGCTTCATTTTGTTTCTCCAAAAAACCATGAATCATGTGGGATTAGAGGATATAAGTTACCATGATATCCAGAATCCACCTAGATGGTCCTCTCCTATGAATATGGCTCAATATGATTCATCCTTCATAAGTCTCCTCCTTAGGTGTAAGCCCCAATCGTTCCATTGTTTCTCAGGCAGCTGACATACATAGCCCCCAATCATTTTCTACACTTCAATGGTAACCCGTAGGTATAGCACCAGACATATCAAACATATTAATTGAACTATGTGGTCTTTTATTCCAAATCATTTGGATGCGAAGAATGCCTCTATGATTTCAAAACCAAATAATCTATCTACTCCATCCATTCCATCCACTACATCCAATCCATCCAATCCATCCACTACATCAACTCCACCCACAGTCAATCTTGATTTCCATGAGGCCATCATATTTGTAGAAATAATTCCACCAACATGGGATACTCCTATGCGTATGTCATAGAATGTCCCATTCAGAATAGGGATACTCCTTAGTTGTTAGGCCCATAATGTCCCCCAATTGAAAATATTCTATGTGTTGAACCATCTGAATCATCGTTGCACCCAGTATCACCTAGGTAGCTTTAACTTATAATCCCTGTGCATCATTTGAAAAAAGATAAATCCTCATATGATGTGAAGATGACATGCATAATACCTAGATAATCCCCCCATAAAACTATGTGGGTTTTGATATCGGTCTTCTAAACATGGTACATACGATGGATCCATGCGGTTCACTCACATACAATGGTAAACCTTGGTTCCCCACTCATAGGGATGTACCTCCCTTTTCTACCTTCATGGGTGTTATAATCATCTTTCAGGGTGGGACATCTTCCCTTTATAAGAAACACCCCACGGGTCAACATCCAAAGGCATTTAGATCCATCCATCGGGTTAAACCTTAGGTTTCTCCTCCTAGGGATGCACTACATTGATATGCCTCCATGAGGAATTGTGATTGATGAATCCATCTCCATATAATGTTAATCATGTGTCTAATCTCACGATATAAACTCATTATAAACAAGGGATTTATGTGGGGAAATACATCAAACATATTCATTTGTCTTCTGATACATCATGATCGATATGATATGCCTTCATATATTCACCCATATATGCCTTCCTATGATTAAGAATACATGTGAAAATTATTCCAAAGGCCAGACATTCCAATGATGCCCAACATGTCTACATTACTAACCAAATGTCTCTTCCCTATCTAGTCCCCTAGGAATTCCCAGACATAAGTAGTTTAATTAAATGACATCGATGAAGATATTTCATTGAGAATGAGCTTCACAATCATACTCAGATCTATTATGGAGACACATACTTAGTGACCGATTCAATGTAGGAATTAGTTGATTTAGGAAATGATATCCCATTATCCCATTTATATAAAGTATCATACATTTCCAATGAAGGTGATGATTAACAACCACCTTTAGATGGTAGGAATCCTGGTAAATAAAGCATGTCGGTGCATGTAGTAATGCAATGGTGGGGGACCCCAACATAGTTTTTGGAAATAGAATTGGTGAACCTGAGATAATTATTTTACTCTTCTACAATGGGTATTTTCCTGGTATTTCATTGAATCAAAATGTGAGCATTTTACTAAATCCATCAATTCGGTGCGAGGACCTTCAACGAAGACAGTGTGACTGTCATAACACTTACTAGAAATTGGGAAAGTTAAAAATTATACATTATGGTCTGCAATATTGTCAGTGTGAATCTCTCTCCACAATTATTGAAGGCTAGATGACTCTGGGGAAATGGGAAATGTGAACATGACAATCTTTCATAAATACAATAACCTCCATGACTGATGTTGTGAATATAGATAAAATCATTCCATTTCCCATATCACCATGAATAATAATTTAGAGGATGGTGATGGTCACCCTCGTACGAAATTACGAGTAAGAGGGACTCATTTCAATGAGAAACATGGCTCGTCAGGGACTTGGAGTCTTTTGCGCCTCTCCAAATCCACCACCATCAATGGTTGTACAGTGAGTCACTGATCCCCTCTCTAAAAACAAACCATGTAAATAGCCTCTCCTAGGAAAGAACCTTCATTTTGATCCCCTATTTCAAGGAGGTATGGGATTTATGTGTCCTACCATTAATGAATTCCATCCTGGACTCTTGCATGATGGCTCCAACCATGCCTTGTTAGTGCTGCCAATGACTGGTCCTCTAGGACAATGAACAACTGTACTATTCCCCTACACTATTTGCCCTGTTTTGATAGACTTGATGCAAATATCTGGCACATGTATTGGAGGACACCTACCAAAAGTAATACTCTCCCACATCTCCAATACCCCTATAAACACCAATTCATTACATTAGGTCCCTAACACTACTAAAAATGGACCCATCAGTGCTTGGTTGGGATTGAGCCCCCAATCCCCTCATAGGAATTTTGTGTTGACTCTGTCAACTAATGGAATCTATATACCTAATTATTGGCCACACAGTGAAGACGAGACACAGTACAGAGACCCTCCTCATGTAGTCACCTACCTATGTGGAGGACCTTCCCACTTTCACACATTGTCTGGGGGTCCTTCTAATGTTACCAACAACATCCTAAAGAGTGGCCATCCCCACTTCATCGATATCATGTGCGAAGGACCACCATGTACTTATGGTTCCCAATATAGAGGACCTCCCAATGTCATAGACCATCAGTGTGAGGGTCCTCCTCACACCACTCCCATATCTTGCAGAGGTCATCCCCACTCCAATATCAACCAAAGTAGAGGCTCTCCCACTTAATTGATGATATGTATGATGATCCTACCCATGTCATCATCGCTGGAAAGTATAGAGTTCTTCCCCAAGATCCAACCAACCAATGTGGAGTCTCCACCCAATCCATCATTGGACAAAATGATATTCCTCCCCATGTTTCAACCATACTAGAAACTTGTATAGAGGCCCATATTTCAATCATTGGCACTTGAAAAAATGATATTCCTACCCATATTCAGACACATGAATCTAGAAACAAGTATAAACGCCCTCCCCATAATCATGCTTCCAAAAACTATGGTCCTATTGGTGTTCAGATTGATCAATGAGAAGGGCATCCTCTCATTTCGATCCACTAAATTGGATGTGCCTCCTACACTCACCATTAATAGGAATGCCCTCCTTTTGTTACCAATAATCAACAAATAGGTCCTACAGACTACATCGATAGTCCAAATAGAGGTCCACCCCACTCTAGAAGAAACTGATATAGAGTTCCTCACCATATCGAAAATCATCCAGACATAGGTCATCCCCAGACCATCAATCATCATCAAAATGTTCCTATTAATGATGGAATGTTCCATCCCGTGATGAACCATATCGGGGTTCAATGGTGAACAACCATCACCATTGGAAAAACCTTGGAAAGTGCCAATCATCATCAAACTTGTTCACCACTCATATTCTAAATCTGAATGGGAATCGATGATGTTGCCTTCCATCATTTGTCTACAATGGAGTTTGTAAAAATATCCTGAAAAATGATATTCATTGTCCCAAAAAGCGAGAACCAAAAAAATACCAAATCCTTTCGTGGGTACATGCATTTTGAGGAGGATTCGGCTCCCTTCCAAGGTCTCACAGAGAAATCATCCTTATCAAATCCAATTTCATTATCTACATCTACTCGAGAACATAGATAGTTATTTCGGGGTTTTATTGATGAATAGATTGTGATGGACCAATTAGTGACATCCATAACTCTAACATATGGGTATGTAGTAGGTACAGAGGCCTACAAAGATGTGATTATGCGGAAAGCATTCCCCGAAATGATGACCCTAAATGAATCTATCATTCATATCATGCATTATCCTCCCCAATTGATATTCCACCAATGAAGCAGTACATGCCTATTCTATCTCAAGTTTATATGAATGGAATGATTATAGCCTAAGGAAAGCAAAGTGCTGTGACCCGCTTTTAAACAGGAAATAATTTGGGAAAATATAGACACCGACTAGATATCTGATGTGTTATAGATGAATTTCGTTTTTGATATTGACATTATAGTGTCTCTCACAAGGACCAGGTCAAATGATTTCACTTGAATAATTGGGTGAAATATTTCTACATGTGTGACCGTCAGTTCATCTCTACAAATATACATGTGAACATCAATGACATCGACCAACAGTTTTGTACAGTTTATCATCCATCACTACCCATGGATCAACATCCTACATCACCATGTTACCATCTGAACCTTCACCAAATATTTATTTTGAGATTCATTATGCTTTGCAGAAGCGTTGAGGAAGAATCTCCACATGGGAAGATCTCTGGTTGGGTAAAGTATGCCACTCTCTACATTTGTCTTATCATGTGGAAGACCAATTATGATAACATGGATAATCACCTACAGTTTTCCACTAAGTATATGGCTGAGATCACGTTGCCTAAGGAATGGGATACCCGTATAAAATCCATCATAGAGGACTAGAATTGTGGAATAGTAATGTATCAACTAGACCCTGTAAAGGTATTCTCACCCACTTGTAGTGGAAGGAACTCAGTCGTGGACTCCCCCAACACCATTGTATGCCAACCAATATATCAACAAGAGAAATGAAAATATTGGGACTTCCAAGCCCTCAGATATGTCTAATGCTATGTGAAATACAGAAGTTGAACTAATTATCATCGCCTTTCAAAATAATATTTAAAATCATAACTAGATTATCCATATTCTCTTTTCTAAGTGGAGACCAAATTATAGAAATCCTTGGTAGGAATATTTTCTAGCTCTGTTTGGGTATCCTGGGAAACCACAAGTATTACTCATCGAGGTGCCCCCAATCATGCCTATTGATCTCATAAATCGAAATAGAGAATAGTAAATATATGAAATAAATTGACCATAGTATGTGTAACCCATTTCATTTGAATAGCAATAGAACCTTCATTTGGACTTAGATAAAGCTTCTATATAGGTTGCTCCACATGTGGATCCATGAGCCACTAAACCCACCTATTGTATCGATGATCCTGTCAATTCCATGGAGGTTTTGAGACCAATTCAATATTGGAAATCCACTAAGACGATATGGTCATTCTCATCACTCACCTTGAATCCCACATAAAGAAATAGGTGGAAACCCCTCTAATGGAAAGCAATATTCATCTTGAGTGAATGACATGTGAGCACTGTCAAACTTCAAAAATCATTGTTTCACCTCTTTTAATTGGATGAGAGACCTGTTGTTTTATATGGGCCACATCATCTCCATGTGATGACCTATATAGTGTATGCTAGAGTACTATGAATCAGGTATGCCCCAAAGTTTTGGTTAGACCTTGGAAGGGATCACATTCTTCTGGTTCAACCAACTACCCATTGAGTCCATCCCCAACTAGGAAAACCAGGAGATGTAGTTTATCTATCAATCCAACTCCAATACATCCAAGAAAAGTATTTATATCCACTTAAAATTAAATAAACTACCAAAATAGTTTCATAGAATTTAATTCTCTGTGGAAGGACCTTACATACTCACTAGACATTCTGCATTCACATGATCATTGGTTGACATTTTGCATGGCTAACATCAAAACTGAATTGGTCCACAAACTCATAACTCAAAATTTTCTTGGTGGTTTCAGTGATTTCTATGATAAGGATCAATTCTAAGAGGTTTCCATTCAATATTAAATTTAGGAATTTCTCTTTCCTCTTATAACATATATAAGTATATTTTCTATGGTAGAGACCACAACAACTGTAAATGTAGGGGATCTAGAGTCACTGGAGTTGTTTCCCACATAACCTAGAAAATTACATCCTCGTCCAAGTCAATATCTGCAGAAATCTATGCCTTTCCTAACCTGGAATTGGTATGAACCACCGCCCAGGTTATAGAATATTGGTCCATCCCCCCTTCAGGGTCATGCTATATGAGAACATAAACCCCTGGAACCAAAAACCACAAACCCTCATCTAAAAAACCATAAACCCTCACCCCCTAGATAACATACTAGCTCACTCTAAGAAAGATGTAAACCCTCATCCCTAATAGAAATTAAACCCCAGTACCCAAAAATAAATAAACCCTCCTCTCCCAAAAAAACAATTGACCGTTATCCCCAATAAAAACATTAAAACATCATCACAAAAAAAATCCTAAATCCTAATCCCCAAAAATACTTAAACCCTCATCCAAAATTAAACTAAAACCATATCCCCAAAAAATTGTAAACCCCCAACCGCCAAAAACCTAATCCCTAGGCCACAAATACCACAATCTCTTGGTACTAAAGTTCATAAACCCCTATTCCCAAATAATAAATAATCCCTTATCTGCAGTCATCCCTAAAAACAAAGCCCAAAAAACCAAAAACCCACTTACTCATAAATCATGAATTTCACTACCCAAAAAACCCCAAAACACCATCCCTATAAATTCATAGACCCTAAATTATAAAATACACTGATTTTTTCCCTATGAAAACCATGAATATGTATCCCCAAGAATCCTAGAACCCACTTCCTCAAAAGCCCATTATACTCTCATCGCCCAAAAATTCTAAACACTCGACTCCGAAAAGAGTAATCCCAAGACCCCTAAAATCCCAAAAACCTCATCCAAAATTACTCTAAACCCTGACATCCAAAAATATCTAAATATTTATCCCTAGATAACCATAAATCCACAGCCCAATAAAACTTAAACAATCATGCAAAAAAACCCTATATCCTAAACCTGAGAAACCATAATCCCTTGGCCATAAAAACCCCTATCCATTATCTCTAAAAAACAACAAAATCATAGCCCCAATAATTCCGAATCTCACTTACCCAAATTACACTAAACCCTCAGTAGAAAAAATCCATAGACCATAAACCCCAAAAATCCTTTAACTTGATTCGCTAAAAAACCATACACTATACACCCTAAATAACACTAAACTATCAACCCCAGAATCAATAAACCCTCTGCTCCAAAAAATAATATAAACACTCTGTCCTATAAAAACCCAAAACCCTCCACTAAAAGATACCCAAAACCCTCATACCCCAATAATCCAAAACCCCATCCCTAAAAAATATTATTCATCATCTCTAAAATATCCATGGCCCCCATGACCAAAAAATAATAATCCCAAGACAAAAAAACCAAGACCATCATCCCAAAAACACTCTAAGACACCATCCCAAAAAATCCTAAAACCACATCCCCTAAAACCATAAAATCATATCCAAAAAAAATACAAAAGAGTCATCCCCAAAAAAAACATAACCATGAGCCTCACAAACCCTAAATCCTCAGCACTAAAGACAGTAAAACCTTGACATCAAAAAACCCTAAACCCTCATCCCCAAAAGGCACTAAACCCTCCGCCCAAATAACCCAAAACCCGTATCCCTAATAAACCCTAAACCATCACCCCCAAAAAACCATAATCCCATAGTAATAATAAACCCAAAAAACTTATCCCCAGAAAACCTAATCCCACAGCTGAAAAATCTACAAACCCGAAACTATAAAAATGACAACACCTCATCCCCAAGAATCCCTAAATTTTTATCACTAAAAACCTACCCTAAACACCAAAAAACCTAAATCTTAAAACTTTATAAACCCTTAACACTCATCCCTAAAAAATCATTATTAATATGCCTAAAAAATCTCTAACCCATTATCCCCAAAAAACCCTAAACCCTCATCCTAAAAGATTCTAAACACTCGACCCCTTAATAAATCTTAAATCATATTCCCAAGAAGACATAAACCCTCAGCATCAAGAAATAGTATACCTCCGCCACAGAAACCCTAAACCCTCACCTGGAAAACCCCTATGTTTTCATTCTAAAAATACTAGAAACCCTCATTCCAAAAAAACGCCAAACATATGCCCCCCAAAACCTGTAATTCTCAAACCCTAAAAACCCCAATCCCCCATCTCTCTAGAACCCTAAACCATCATAAAAAACCTAAAACTCTAATAAAAACCATAAACCCTCAAAAAAAACACTACATCCTCACCCCCCCAAACCCTAAAACCTCAGTCCCAAAAAACCAATAATTGATGCCCCTAAAGAACCGAAAATCCACGACTATAAAAACACCAAAAACATATGGCCCCAAAAAACTGTAAACCCTCAACCCAAAAATCCCTAAATCCTCTGACCCACAAGCCACTAAACCCTGGATCCCAAAAAACACATAACCCTAAGGCCTAAAAAACCCCAAATCCCTCAGACTTTAAAACCCCTAAAATGGAAGCCACAAAATACCTAAACCCTCTCTTGGCACCGAAATTCTCATCAGGATACAAATGGTCATGATTGAAAAAATATAATTTACATTTTTACCTAAAATATCATTGCATGAATTCCAAAAAAGGTGAAAACCAATTTTGAGGTGTCCACAAAAAACGGTAATCCACACATAAGATTCATAAACACCTAATGTGAAGTCATATGGCCCTTTTGCGAAATCACTCACTGAGACTCCTGGGACCAATTCTTGGTATCCCACATCTATGCCCAGAATCATATGCTCCATCGATGACATAATCCTCTATATTTTGATGGCCATCACCACCCTCTTTAGGGAGATCATAAGGATATTGAAGTGTCACACTAATGTAAGAAAGAGTAATCTTCCATGACATCAAAAAAATGGAAACCTCATGTTGTGAGATGTTTCAAAACAAGTTTCATTGGGGGTGAACCTTAATGTGGGGCCATAGTAGCATAACCCTCACAGATTTCATTCAATCCTATGTCGGGTGCTGCAAAAGACCCACTTATGTGAAACACTATCCTTCAGTGCAACCCAATCATTCTCTCAACCCTGAATTTTTCAACTGTGCTTCAAATGTTGGGCACACCCTCTCCTTGACGATCCATGGGTTACCCATTACTCAAAAGAACTGTTTCTCATCCCCTCTCACATGCATCAACCATATCATGCATGCACCTCTTCTACACAGCCCTCTAGGCAGGTGCATAGTGATTTCTTGGTCCCTCATGAGGTGTCCCATATTTTGTTTCATTAAATATTTCATTTCAGAATACAAAAGATAATTCCTCTAGATTTTTAGTATAGGAATTATAATGTGGTCCTTGTGATAGACCACTCCTCCACACCATCATATCAAGGCATAGATGAAGCCATGTCTCTCACAAGGGTATATGTGAGATTGTTATGTATGTTCATGGGTTGTGGAGTGAGTCCCCAAAGATCATGTTGCATGACATAAAATATACCAGTAACAATTTCTTGGTCTCATACATTTATACTATAGTCTCACCCCATGTAATGCACATGGGTTGCCGCATGTGCGACCCTATGGATATCATAGTTTGATGATCATTCCACCTTTGTTAGTTTCAATGATTTATCCACATATAACCTTGATTAGATGATTTATGTATGAGTAACATGGAATAATATCTTTATACCATAAAATGAGATCCTTTTCACATGGAATTAAATCCTCCTTAATGTAGTTTCTTTGTGAAATCAGCACACCATCACCTAGGGGTTCATCTATAATGACCCCACCGTCAGGTCTACTACTTCATGTTGTTTCTCCCAAAGACCATGAATCATGTGGTATTAGAGGATATAAGTTACCATGATATCCAAAATCCACTTATATGGTCCTCTCTTGTGAATAAGACTCAATATGTTTCATCCTTCATAGGTCGTCTCCTTAGGTGTAAGCCCCAATCGTGCCATTGTTTCTCAAGCAGTTCACATACATAGCCCCCAATCATTTTATACACTTCAATGGTAACCCTTAGGTATAACCCCATCCACATCAAACACATTCCTTGAACTATGTGGTCTTTGATTCCAAATCATTTGGATACAAAGGATGCCTCTATGAGTTCAAAACCAAATAATCTATCTACTCCATCCAATCCATCCACTACATCCAATCCATCCAATCCGTCCACTCCACCAACTCCACCCACAGTCAATCTTGATTTTCATGAGGCCACCATATTTTTAGAAATAACTCCACCAACATGGGATACTCATATGCATAAGTGATAGAATGTCCCATTCAGAATCGGGATACTCCTTAGTTGTTTGTCTCATAATGTCCCCCAATTGAAAATATTCTATGTGTTGGACCATCTGCATCATCGTTGCACCCATCATCACCTTGGTAGCTTTCACTTATAATCCTCGTGCATCATTTGAACAAAGATAAATCCTCATATGATGTAAATATAACATGAATAATACCCACATAATCCCCCGATCAAACTATATGGGTTTTGATATCAGTCTTCTAATCATGGTACATAGGATGGATCCATGCGGTTCACTCCCATACAATGGTAAACCTTGGTTCCCAACTCTAAGGGAAGTACCTCCCTTGTCCACCATCATGGGAGTTCTAGTCATCATTCATGGTGGGACATCTTCCCTTTATATGAAACACCCCACAGGTCAACATCCAAAGGAATTCAGATCCGTCCATCTGGTTATCCCTTCAGGTGTCTCCTCCTAGGTATGCACTAAATTGATATACCTCCATGAGGAATTTTGATCAATGAATCCATCTACATTTAATGTTAATCACGTTTCCGATCTCACGATTTTACCTCATTATAAACATGGGATTTATGTGGTGAAATACATCAAACACATTCATTTGTCTTCTGATACAACATGATCGATATGGTATTCCTTTAGATATTGACCCATATATTCCTTCCTATGAAGAAGAATACATGTGAACAATATTCCAGAGTCCAGATATTCTAATGATGCCCAACATGACTACATAACAAACCAATGTTTTCTTCCCTATCTAGTCACCTAGGAAATACCACACATAATTAGTTTAATTAAATGTCATCGATGAAGGTATTTCATTGAGAATGAGCTTCACAATCATACTCAGATATATGAAGGAGACACATACTCAGCGACAGATTCAATATAGGAATTCAATGATGTAGGAAATTATATCCCATCATCCCATTTAGTTAAAGGATCATACATTTCCAATGAATGTGATGATTACCGACCACCTTTAGATGGTAGGAATCCTAGCAAATAAAGCATCCCGGTGCTTGTAGTAATGTAGTGGTGGGGGAACCCAACATATTTTTTGGAAATAGAATTGGTGAACCTAATATGATGAATATATACTTCTACAATGGGTATTTTCTTGGTAGTTCATTGAATCAACAAATGAGCATTTTACTAAATCAAATAATCCGGTGTGAGGAACTTCTATGAAGACAGTGGGACTGGCCTAAAGCTTACTAGAAATTGGGAAAGTTAAAAAGTATACATTATGGTATGCAATATTGTTAGTGTGCATCTCTCTCAACAATAATTGAAGATTAGATGACTCTGGGGAAATGGGAAATGTCAACATGAAAATCTTGCATAAATCCAATAACCTCCATGACTGAAGCTGGGATTATGGATAAAAGCATTCCATGTCCCATATCACCATGAAAAATAATTTAGAGGATGGTGATGGTCACCCTCATATTAAATTACGAGTAGGAGGGACTCATTTCCATGAGAAACATGGCTCGTCAGGGACCTGTAGTCTTTTGCGCCTATCCAAATCCACAACCATCAAGGGTTATACAGTGAGTCACTGATCCCCTATCTAAAAACAAACAACGTAAAGAGACTTTCCTAGGAATGAACCTATATTTTGATCCCCTATTTCAAGGAGGTATGGGATGTATGTTTCCTACTGTTAATGAATTCCATCCTGGATACTTGCATGAGGGATCCAACCATTCCTTGTTAGTGTTTCCAATGATTGTTCCTCTAGGACATCGAACAAGTGTAATATTCCCCTACATGGTTAGCCCCATTTTGAAAGACTTGATGAAAATATCTAGCACATGCATAAGAGGACACCTACCAAAAGTAATACTCTCCCACATCTCCAATGCCCCTACAAACGACAATGCATTACATTAGGTCACTAACACTACTAAAAATGGACCCATCAGTGCTTGGTTGGTATTGAGCCCTCAATCTCCTCATAGGAATTTTGGGTTGACTCTGTCAACCAAGGGAATCTATATCCCCAATTATGGGCCACCCAGTGATGATGAGTCACAGTATAGAGACCCTCCTCATGTAGTCACCTACCTATGTGGAGGACCATCCCACATTAACACATTGTCTGGGGGTCCTTCTAATGTTACCAACATCATCCAAAAGGGTGGTAATCCTCACTTCATCGATATCATGTGTGAAGGACCACCATGTACTTATGGTTCCAGATATAGAGGACCTCCCCATGTCATAGACCATCAATTAGAGGGTCCTCCTCACACCACTCCCAGATCATGCATATGTCATCCCCTCTACAATATCAACCAAAGTGGAGGCTCTCACACTTAATTGATGATCTGTATGGTGATCCTACCCATGTCATCGTCGCTGGAATGTATAGAGTTCCTCCCCAACCTACAACCAACCAAAGTGGAGTCTCCACCCAATCCAACATTGGACAAAATTATATTCCTCCCCATATTTCAACCACACTAGAATCAAGTATAGAGGACCATATTTCAATCATTGGCACTTCACAAAATGATATTTCTCCCCATCTTCCAACACATGAATCAAGAAACAAGTATAGAGGCCCTCCCCATAATCGTGCTTCCAAACAGTATTGTCCTGTTGGTGTTTAGATCGATCAATGAGAAGGGCATCCTCTCATTTCGATCCACTAAATTGGAGGTGCCTCCTACACTCCCCATCAATAGGAATTCACTCCTTGTGTTACCAATAATCAACAAATAGGTCCTAAAGACTACATCTATAGTCCAAATAAAGGTCCATCCCACTCTAGAAGCAACTTATATAGAGTTCCTCTCCATATCTAAAATCATCCAGACATAGGTCTTCCCCATACCATCAATCATCGTCATAATGTTCCTATTAATGTTGGAAAGTTCCATCCCATGATGAACCATCTCGGGGTTGAATGGTGAATAACCATCACCATTGGAAAAACATTGGTAAGTGCCAATCATCATCAATCATGTTCACCTCTCATATTCTAAATTTGAAAGTGAATCGATATTGTTTCCTTCCATCATTCGTCTACCTCAGAGTCTATAAAAAGATCTTAAAAATTGATATTCATTGTCCCAAAAAGTGAGAACCAAAAAATACCAAATCCTTTCGTAGGTACATGCATGTTGAAGAAGATTTGGCTCCCTTCCAATGTAAAATAGTGAAATCATCCTTGTCAACTCAAATTTCATTATCTAAATCTACTCGAGAACAAAGAGAGTTCATTTGGGGTTTTATTGACGAATAGATTGTGATGGACCAATAGGTGACCTCCATAACTCTCACATATGGGTAAGTAGTTGGTACAGAGGCCAAGAAATATGTGATTATGCAGAAAGCAGTCCCCCAAAATATGACCCGACAAGAATCAATCATTCATATCATGCATTATACTCCACAATTGATAGTCCACTGATGAAGCAGTCCACGTCTATTATATCTCTAGTTTACCTGAAAGAAATGATTATAGCCTAAGGAAAACAATGTGATGGGACCCGCATTTAAATAGAAAATAATTTGGGAAAATATAGACACCGACTACATATCTGAAGTGTTATATATGAATTTTGTTTTTGATATTGACATTCTAGTGTCCCTCACAAGGACCAGGTCAAATGATTTCACTAGAATAATAGGGTGAAAATTTTCTACATGTGCGACCATGAGTTCATCTATGGAAATATACATGTGAACATCGATGACATCGACCAGCAGTTTCGTATGGTTTATCATGCATCTCTACCAATGGATCAACATCCTACATCACCATGTTACCATCTGAACCTTCAACAACTATTTATTTTTAGATTCATTATACTTTGCGGATGCGTTGAGGATGAATCTCCACATGTGAAGATATCTGGTTGTGTAAAGTATGCCACTCTCAAATTTGGTCTTATCATAGAAGGTGGATTTTGATACCACGGATAATCACCTACTATTTTCCACTATGGATATGTCGGAGCTCACGTTGCCTAAGGAATGGGATACCAGTATAAAATGCATCATAGATGACTAGAATTTTCAGATAGTAATGTATCAAATGGACCCCACAAAGGTGTTCTCACCTACTTGTAGTGGAAGTCACTCATCCATGGAGTCCTCCAAACATCATTGTATGCCCACCAAAATACCAACAAGGGAAATGAAAATATTGGGACTTCCAAGCCCTCGAATATGTCAGATGCTATTTGAAATACAGATGTTGAACTAATTATCATGGACTTTCAACAGAATATTTCAAATCATTACTAGATTATCCATATTCTCTTTTCTGAGAGGAGACCAAATTATGGAAATCCTTGGTAGAAATATTTTCTAGATTTGTTTGGGTATCATTGGAAACCACAAGTATTACTCATTGAGTTTCCCCCAATAATGACTTTTGATCTCATAAATCGAAATAGATTAGAGTAAATATATTATTGAAATTGACCATGGTATGTGTCACCCATTTAATTTGAATAGCAATATAACCTTCATTGGGACTTAGATCAAGCTTCTATATAGGTTGATCCACATGTGGATCCATGAGCCACTGAACCCACTTATTGTATTGATTAGCCTGTCAATTCCTTGGAGGTTTTGGGAGAAATTCAACATTGGAACTCCACTAAGACTATATGGTCATTCGCATCGCTCACCTTGAATCCCAAGTAAAGCAATAGGTGGAAACCCCTCTAATGGAAAGAAATATTCATCTTGAGTGAATGACATGTGAGCACTGTCAAACTTCAAATATCAATTTTTCACCTCTTTTAATGGGATGGGAGACCTGTTGTTGAATCTGGGCCACATCATCTCCATGTGATGACCTATATAGTGTATGCTAGAGTACTATGAATCAGGTATTCCCCAATGTTTTGGTTAGACATTGGAAGGGTCCACATTTTTCTGGTTCAACCAACTACCCATTGAGTCCATCCCCAACTTGGAAAACCAGGAGATGTAGTTTATCTATCAATCAAACTCCAATAGGTCCAAGACAATTATTTATATCCACATAAAATTAAATAAACTACCAAAAGTGTTTCATTGAATTTAATTCTTGGTGGAAGGACCTTACATACTCACTAGACATTCCTCATTCAAAAGAGTATTGGTTGATATATTTCATGGGTAACATTAAAAATGAATTGGTCCACACATGCATATCTCAAACTTTTCTTGGTGGTTTGAGTGGTTTCTATGATAAGGATCAATTCATAGAATATTCCTTTCAATATAAAATTTAGGAATTTCAATTTCCTCTTATAACATATATAAGAATATTTTCTATGGTAGAGACCACAACAACAGTAAATATAGGGGATCTAGAGTCACTAGAGTTATTTCCCACATAACCTAGGCAATTACATCCTCGACCAAGACAATATCTGCAGAAATCAATGCCTTTCCTCACCTAGAATTGGTATGAACCACCACCCAGTTGAGAGAATATAGATCCATCCCCCCTTTAGTGTCATGCTCTATGAGATCACTTCCCTAACAAGAGAAACAGAACCACCGTCTTTTTAGAATCCACGATTTGTATTTATTTCCGTAGTGCTCTGGAATAATGGATTCTACCGTAGCTAGAATAACTGAATCCCCACACGGCAGAGCCTACTAGTATTCCCAACCACTTTCCTTACCATAGATTCCTTATACATAGCCTCTCGAAATACAATGTGTTCAAGTATTGTATTAGGACGATGTGGGAAATGGTGTGGTTAGGTTGGTTGATGAATGGACATAGGTGACACACATCTCCACCAATACTAACAGTGACATTGAGGGTTCCAGTGAATGGAACTAGGTCTCTAGCCATGGGGACATAGAAGTGTTAGGACTGGTTGGATTTTACGGTATTTTCTCACACCCATGACATCATCTTTTACCACCTAGTCTGACCTTAACTTCCTAAAGTCGCTACACCTTCTCTGATTAGCACTTATGCATCGACCTACCAGAAATTGACACTTGGGAAGAGTAGGCACTGATAGTGCAAGGGAAAGCAATGTCCCCCACTAGTGTTGAATCTATCTCACACCCTTGGTGACTTCATACCTCTGGAAATGGGAATTGAAACTAGAGTATGTCCAGTAGTTGAAGGATTTTTCAATATTATAATGAGTATGACTTATTGAATACCATAAAATTTGTGGATTCCTACATGGTCCTCAATGATACATAATACTAGGAAATCCATACAATTCTGCCGGGATGATTCCACTTAATAAGATTACAATGAATATAAAACCTCGAGAATACATAGTCCAATGCATTGGTCTATTCCCTACATGCTATAGAAATAAGACACAAATTGTTTCCCAATGCTCAGTATGAACAATCCTTCCATCTAAATATTTTAGATTCACCACAATCACTAGCCTTTCCAATTGATCGGGAAGATGAACAACAATCACATCATGATCTACCACATAAGGAAAAATCCATGACTCAATCAATTGATAGACTACCAGTGGTGGTTCTAGAAAGTTTATCAAATGAGTTTCATGACATTTCTATCATGATCCATAATCTTTTGCTTCAACCTGTAGTGTTTTTCATGATTCCCTCTGTATAGTGAACTACTGCATGAAGAAATGTGCACCTAGAATTGATGTAAGCTATGTTGAATCACCTTATCCAACATAACTACCTTCTTATCAATTCTCTTGAAACATCTCTATTTTAGAATATATCTGAGTGGCCCTTTATAAATACTTCAAAATCAAATCAATTTTTTTTAATAGTAGTGGACAAAGAGAATTTCTACGTTGGGGAGGTTGAGATGTACTAATTCCAAGCCTTTAATTATTTATTTGGAGATGATGGTGGCACCATCGTGTAGGGGAACATCAACCCACTAATTATCACCATCCACATCAATGTCATGGAGGTCTATCGTGTCTACATTACATAGGTTCCTAGATCTATCTCGTCCCAAACCAACTAATCTATAGGATAAGACTCAATGAAGCAGAATTAATCCCCTTTAATCTGATGATACATGTTTATGATAGGAATTAATAGAGTCCTTGTAGAGGGATTTGTTTGAAGACTAATTTAGCTGTTTAGTTCAAAACACTATATTCAAGGATGTCTCATAGGACACCACTAACAATGTGTTCTTCGGTAAGACCTTCCTCCATCTACGTGCAATAATATGATCTCCTTTTCACTAATGCCTCAAGTACCCCATAAATAGTCATGTAAGAATAATACATGTTGATGTGTATCCCTTTAACTCTATTGAATCCTTCTATAAGGATGTGGCCTATTACCAGAGCAAGGAAAAGTAGGTGTAGACTGACATGGTTGAGCACACCACCATCATGGCCAAAGATGACAAGATTATCAATTCAATATTTTTCAACGGATGTTCAGTTCCCCATGTGTCTAGACAACATCATCCATGTTAGAAATAATAATGTGCATATTTGTGTCTATACCATCTTCTAGGATCTCAGCAACCATTTTCTGAAGGATACGTTTCCCCGTACGGTGATAGAGATGTTGATCGACACCACAACTATGTTCCACACAAATTCCTTTTTGAATTAACACTCCATGTACAATCGGATCTATATGATCCCAAAATATGAATATTCTACAAACTATAGAGTTATGATAGGTAATTTTTATTATCATATAATAACTTTTGTTGTAACGCCCCGACCCCAGCTACCCAGAGTCGGTGCATTACTTCGTAACATTGGCATGATCACAAGAAAGATCAAATCTCGAAAGACCGATTGGTTTAGTAGCCTTGGAAACACTAGATATATTCATAAGTTTTACATTACACCATAAAATGAAAGACTACTACAACAACATAATGTTTCCACAGTCCACACTATAATCCCCTCATAATATCCCTGCAGGTCATTCATAACTTACATCTTCACTTCCTGGGAAAAATAAAACATAGAAAAGGGGTGAGCTCAAATGCCCAGTAAGGATAACAATATAGCGGAACATTCAAAAATATGCATAAACATTTAAGGCAATGAATTACTAAAACAAAAGCCTTTTAAAATTGAACTTCAACATATTATGGAAAAAGTAAAATGAAATATTGCCATTTACTTGTTCACATGGATATTCTACTAATCGAATTATCACATGCAATATCAATAACCACTTTCATAATGTTGGAATGCATAATGTCAAACATTAATTTCATTGTCTAGGCCTCATCCCAAGACCTAGGGGTTACTTCTAACCGGAACCCAACCCGGAGTGCCTCTAATAACCGGACACCAACCCGGAGTGCCTCTAATAACCGGACACCAACCCGGAGTGCCTCTAATAACCGGACACCAACCCGGAGGGCATACTTTTACCAGTCCCTAACCTGGAGGGCTTACTTTAACCAGTCCCCAACCTGGAGGGCTTACTTTTACCAGTCCCCAACCTGGAGGGCTTACTTTTACCGGTCCCCAACCCGGAACATACTTTTTTAGCACATTCATCTGAAGAAAAGTTTGAAATATAACATAAACATTCGGATTAAAACTAGCATACGAAATGTCAATAGTTTCACCATAAACTATGAATGGTATAATATAGCACATCCACAGTCAAACATATCAAAAAACCTTCAATACAATATAGAAGTTTTGTATTATAATAAATCAACTTCAAATAAGCGTAAAATCCATAAAAGGATGTTGACATAGATGAAATCAAAACACTTTTTAGAGAAATATCTCTTTATATTTTTGAAATCATTTAAGAGCCATATAAAATAAAACATTTTCTTGAAAATATTCTTATAAGCTTGTAAGTAAAGCTTTGAAGATTTTATAACGGCGTAAAATAACCGCACCCGCCGTATAAGTTAAAAAAAACATTCTTACCTCAATTCTGTCGAAAAGGTTAAAAAGGACCTTGTTTTGAAAACGACGGAAAGATTCCTTTATAAACCTCTTATAAAAAGTCAAACAAGGGTATAAATGACTTTAACCCATATTCTTGTAATAGTAAAAATGTTTTGAAATACATTTTTAAGAAACATGGATGTGGATGATAAAGAGATCCCAGTAGATTATTACGTATAAACAACCTCGAATAATGAAGAGATTGTGAAATAACCCTTACCTTGTACTTTTCCTTTTTTGGGGTAGGTTAACCTCCTGTATAATGGTGAAATAACTGTTATTAAATTATACAAGAATCATATTCATTAATATGATATCATATATGATCTTTTAACATTGCTTTATTAATAATATTTTAGTATTATCGTCGTTTCGGGTGATAATCGATTCGTTATTCTTAAATGTTTGGTTACGTAAGACATGTTTGTAATGGATAGATTATATCTTATTCATAATCAGAATGATATTAACATTATTTTTAACCCTAAAATGAGAATAATACTTGAATGGATATGATGGAGAATGAATCTTATCGCGTTCGTGGAGACGGTAGTCCGTACGTACGCACGAACGCTACTTCCATTTAATTTTTATTTTAAAAGAATCAAATCCAAATGATACATAGGTATATTACTATTCCAGTATAATATAATATTTTATATATGTTACTTAAGTTCATTAACACCATCCTTTATACGTTCCATGTGTGGTATGAACGAGTCATATCATTTTAAGGGGGCGGTAGTCCGCACTTCCTCAAATGAAATTATCGTATGTATATACAACATGAAACGAATAATGGTATGAAATAAAATGGAATTACAGAAGCTTATATATAAAATATATATCATTAATATCATATTTAATTACAGTGCCATCATAATGGCCACCATGAGAGGCGGTAAGATGTTTTTGAACAATCATCGTTTCGTGAGGCGTTAGTTTGCCATCCACAAAAACATTATGTTCATCATCCATTATATGGAGTTGTGTGTATGTGTAGTTTGAATCCTTCTTATAACAACATCCTAGTATATTGAGGATACTGGTGTTGTTACAAAAGAAATGAAATAAAAAGATTTTGGGGGTTGAAGAAGCAAAATAAATGAAAATAATTTAAGAGAAATCGTTACCTTTAATTTAGGTAACTCACTTTGGTTGGAACCAAAGGACTTCTTGAAATGCTTTCTGCCTAAGGGGAAGCTTCAAGGAGGAGGAGAGGGATGTGGGGAGCTTAGTTGGGCAGAGTTTGGACGAGCCAAGTGGCTTGAGAGGTGTGAGGAAATGAGAAGGAGGAGTGCCCTTTTATAAGAGGGGTGAGGGGCACCTTTGGAAAAGCTAAAAATATTAATTTATAATAAATTCATATTCGGTTTCCAATGGCTCCAAAGTTGACTATTCAAAGGTTGAGGTGGGGATGGGTCGAAAACAACTCATCCAATAGAATTTAGACAGGTTTGGGTACTTATATTAACCTTATCTTTAAGTATTAACTCTAAGTTAATTAGTTTCACTTTTACAATGTCTCTTTGTATTTTTATATAATATGGTTAATAAACTTACTATATACATCCAAGCGACCCCCAAGTGGTCCATTAATGATTCTCCTATCATGATATAAGTCTCTTGGCCGAACCTTAGATTTTTAAGAATTTTATATCAATTAATAATATAATATTTGTTTTAAGAACTCTTTTATGTCAATTTTGACACTATTCATTAGTTGATTTTTGTGAAACTCATAACAGATTGATTGCTTCGAACAAAGTCAATTAAATCAATCCTAATATATCATATTATCCTAGAAAATTAGTTTAATTCATTAAAAGTTTCATATTATATTTATTTGGGTATTTATAATATCAATTATTTTAATTTTTCATTATTATAGTAATTACTGCATCATAATTGTGTCATAAATAAAATAAATTATTTAATGTCTAAAAATTATAAATAAAGTATCATTATGTAGGAAATCTTTTTAGCTTTCTAATGAATATTTATAATCGAAAATCCAACATGTATAACCCTATGTAAAAATTGTTCTTCTAAAAGATGTAAGTTTATGCCATTTTTATTTTTATTTTAGCTTTATTAATATAATGTGTCATTATCACTTACAAGTGGATCCATGGGGTCCCAAAATCGACCCAAAGATGCCCATGGTCGACCATGTATCAACAAATAGGGTTAAGACACGTTTTAGGGTAATTTAGTATTATTATAATATTATTTTTTTAACCCTTATTTACCGGATTTACCCTTAACCATGGTAAATAAAATATTTACCGCAGTAATTATTCAAAATGTCTAAAAATAAAAGTTACCCATTTACACAATTTGAACATCCTGATTCCAAATATGGAATCCATTTTCCTAAATTCAAAACACAGAAGTGGCAGAAATTAATTTAAAATTAATTCCCGCTGTCAAAACAAAAAGCGTGTTTTTAAGAGATAATAACTATCAAAAGATTGACACTTGTTTATGTTCGGTTTAATTGTAAAATTATGTCCAATGACCAAAATTATATTAAATGGTAAAAATATATTCCAAATATACTCTAAAACCACTCAAATTCATAATTTATCACTATTAATTATTTTGATTAAAAAAGTTGTTTTTAATTAAATTTAGTAATTTTCACTATTCATCAAAATATGAAAGTTATCCGAAATGTACCAAAATTTCACATTAGGCTAAATTCGATATTCCGAATCCAAAAATGAAGTCCATTTTAAAATATAAAATATATATAATTTCAAAAAGTAGGTATTATTATTCATAACGGCTAGTTTGATTGGTTGTGGTGTGTGTTAAAACTCAAGGTTGCGTACAACACACGCTACTGTATTATTCAAAGAAAGTGTACCGTGGAAGCTTGGGATGTTTCATTTTAAATTTTTGATGTCCCCATTTAGTCAAAAAGTTTAAAATATTGTATTTAAAAAGGGTTCACTATTAAACGTTGATAAAAGTGCAATACTGAAAATGAATTTGTTCTTGCATTATATCTAAGAAACTCATAATATGGATTCTAAAATTATAAGGATTATATAAAGTTTAAAATTCGGTTAATACTATTCATAACCTCTTTTGAATGGATTTTTTTTTGGTAAGTCATGTTGCAATTGAACTCGGTGTTGCGTGTAGTGCAAGTTATTGAATTATTTTGAAGAAATAACACACTATGAAATCTTGGGGTGTTACATTCTCCCCTCCTTCAATAAATTGCGTCCTCGCAATTTGAAATTGTTCATTGAAAATAAAAGGTTGAAAGTAGAAAATATATTTGTGGGAAAACCCACATCGGAAATTGGGTTACTAAAATTTAGTCTTAATATGAGGAAAAGAGAAATGAAAGTGTCACCACCAAATTATGATCTCGATTAGGAGAACATTGGTGGAAATTAGAGACATATAATTGGAGGAAAAACGTAAATATTTATAGGTAGTGATTGAGGTCATCAATCACAAACAAGTATAAAATTGAGGTCCTTAAACTCATCAATCTATGATGATTTGAAATACCATCGGTTCAACAAAACATAGGGTATTGGGATAACACATTTTTGACATTTCAAAATATCTTAGTTGAAATCCCACATCGAAAAATGAATTAATGAGGCCTCTATTTAAAATAAAGAGTGGAAAGTATGAAGATTACCGAAAATAACACATACTAGGGTTCCATGTAGGAAAATATGGATATGGAAGAGAAATCTAACCATCAATTATCTGATGGAGAGTGGTAGAGAACATGGCTATGAAAAGGCCAACAATCCCAAAGCCATAAATTTGTGATGATTTAAGGTACCATCTAGGACAACATTTTTGTTCTAAGTTTCTATTATTAATGTTGAGGAATTTATTTATGAGATTGGATAAGATAATAAGGAGATATACTTACTTTATAATTAGAATTTTACCCATTAATAAATTTCTACCACAAACTCATCTTTCATTCTAAAAGATAATAGAACGTAAATTTTTTTATTTATTTATACTATTCGTACAGGGTTCCAAAATAAAAGAATTATAATTCATCTACCAGATCTTTTAAAAAAAACTACATTATTTAATTCAGGACATCTCATGGGACAGTGGTAGGTGATACACCCTTGTCGCCCTTCGGTTGCGGGTTCAAGTCTCACAGCCTTGCCGGACGCGACAGGTTGCCGCCCGACCTCTGGGTTGTCCTTTTATGGAAATCCAAAATAATCCAAACTAGAACTATCCAAAATACTTCTGTCTAAACTCACAGTCCAACATTTATAAGGAAGGTAAACATAATATAGATCCTTTTTACCCTGTAATAGAATATGAATACCTTCATCATGTATTACCATATTCCTTATTGATTACATTCATGCTCCCTTATTCCATATAGAATGCTGGATATACTTCATTAATCCAAAAATGTTTTAAACCCCAACAATGATGGAATATACAAATCATTAATCAGTTCCAAGGTAGTCAAGAATATCCAATATAATTTATCCAAAACAATCACATATTATTCCAAAATCACTACCTCAGTATCAGAACTATATTATGATTTATCATTCTCTCAACCATATATTTTTCAAAAATTTATCCTGCTATTGAGTCACTTTTCTTTATTCCACACAATCTCAAGTCCTTAATGAAATAGTACTGCAGTAAAATCCTTATATACTCCATAATTATTATAACAAGTACATTGTTGATACAACACTCAGATGACATAATCAACATAAGAACTCTAATCATTCCTCTTCATCTGTGGTAGTATCATAACTTGATTATTATCCAATAACATCATTTGTGGCATAGTGTGATGACTGGGACATAAGTTCGCGTAGTGTCCAAACTCCTTGCAAATGAAGCATTGTACATTTAAAACCATTTTTTTACCCTTGCAGTCACGTACTTTGTGCCCTTTTTCTCCACACTTATAACAAACTCCCATTACTTTCAGGCAAGTTCCAGGGTGTTTCTTTCCACAGTTACCACATATGGGAAAATTCTTCTTTTCCCTCTTCCCATTATCCATCTTTCTCTCTTCTATCCTTTTCTTCTTATGCTTCCCTTCAAAGCCATAGGACTCAGTAAACTCTTTACTTATCTTATCAACACATGATATTATTTCTTCATATGATGATAATACATGGGAGACTATTTCTCTTATAAATTCTAGCTTAAGACCAGGAAAGATATGATCCTTCCTTCTCTTTGGATCATGTGCATTTCTGGAGGTCTCATTCCTTCTACTGGGCGCCATTTCTAAACAATGGCATACACTAGATCAGTTTATGAATTAAAATACATAATCCCATACTTACAAAACACTTAACATAAATTGAACTATTTATGGATATAATCCATAATCATAAAAATGTTTTCTTTGAGGAAGTATATACTCATAAACCCTTCATAATGATTTGTAAAGAAAATGAGAGTTATCCTAAGCATATCCCCCGGGAGTGTCGTAACCAAGAGTGCAGCAAGGCCCGTTGTCGTGCACCAGTTCTCGTTCGAGTCTAGCTCAAAGCGGTGTTTTCGGGTTTTACCCCTAGGTACATCTGTGCCAGAGCCGCCTCTACCTGCTCGTATCCAGACAGGGATGTATTGCTCGGAAAACTCACAAAATCTCTACAATACCAAAATTCTAGGAAGTTCTTTTACACTAATCCTCAAAGTTCATCTTAGGTCTACGTGCTCTAATCAGAGTTTATCTAAATCTAGCTTCCAAGGTTTGTACTAAACTTCCTCTGATACCAACTGTAACGCCCCGACCCCAGCTACCCAGAGTCGGTGCATTACTTCGTAACATTGGCATGATCACAAGAAAGATCAAATCTCGAAATACCGATTGGTTTAGTAGCCTTGGAAACACTAGATATATTCATAAGTTTTACATTACATCATAAAATGAAAGACTACTACAACAACATAATGTTTCCACAGTACACACTATAATCCCCTCATAATATCCCTGCAGGTCATTCATAACTTACATCTTCACTTCCTGGGAAAAATAAAACATAGAAAAGGGGTGAGCTCAAATGCCCAGTAAGGATAACAATATAGCGGAACATTCAAAAATATGCATAAACATTTAAGGCAATGAATTACTAAAACAAAAGCCTTTTAAAATTGAACTTCAACATAGTATGGAAAAAGTAAAATGAAATATTGCCATTTACTTGTTCACATGGATATTCTACTAATCGAATTATCACATGCAATATCAATAAACACTTTCATAATGTTGGAATGCATAATGTCAAACATTAATTTCATTGTCTAGGCCTCATCCCAAGACCTAGGGGTTACTTCTAACCGTAACCCAACCCGGAGTGCCTCTAATAACCGGACACCAACCCGGAGTGCCTCTAATAACCGGACACCAACCCGGAGGGCATACTTTTACCAGTACCTAACCTGGAGGGCTTACTTTAACCAGTCCCCAACCTGGAGGGCTTACTTTTACCAGTCCCCAACCTGGAGGGCTTACTTTTACCGGTCCCCAACCCGGAACATACTTGTTTAGCACATTCATCTGAAGAAAAGTTTGAAATATAACATAAACATTCGGATTAAAACTAGCATACGAAATGTCAATAGTTTCACCATAAACTATGAATGGTATAATATAGCACATCCACAGTCAAACATATCAAAAAACCTTCAATACAATATAGAAGTTTTGTATTATAATAAATCAACTTCAAATAAGCGTAAAATCCATAAAAGGATGTTGACATAGATGAAATCAAAACACTTTTTAGAGAAATATCTCTTTATATTTTTGAAATCATTTAAGAGCCATAAAAAATAAAACATTTTCTTGAAAATATTCTTATAAGCTTGTAAGTAAAGCTTTGAAGATTTTATAACGGCGTAAAATAACCGCACCCGCCGTATAAGTTAAAAAAAACATTCTTACCTCAATTCTGTCGAAAAGGTTAAAAAGGACCTTGTTTTGAAAACGACGGAAAGATTCCTTTATAAACCTCTTATAAAAAGTCAAACAAGGGTATAAATGACTTTAACCCATATTCTTGTAATAGTAAAAATGTTTTGAAATACATTTTTAAGAAACATGGATGTGGATGATAAAGAGATCCCAGTAGATTATTACGTATAAACAACCTCGAATAATGAAGAGATTGTGAAATAACCCTTACCTTGTACTTTTCCTTTGTTGGGGTAGGTTAACCTCCTGTATAATGGTGAAATAATTGTTATTAAATTATACAAGAATCATATTCATTAATATGATATCATATATGATCTTTTAACATTGCTTTATTAATAATATTTTAGTATTATCGTCGTTTCGGGTGATAATCGATTCGTTATTCTTAAATGTTTGGTTACGTAAGACATGTTTGTAATGGATAGATTATATCTTATTCATAATCAGAATTATATTAACATTATTTTTAACCCTAAAATGAGAATAATACTTGAATGGATATGATGGAGAATGAATCTTATCGCGTTCGTGGAGACGGTAGTCCGTACGTACGCACGAACGCTACTTCCATTTAATTTTTATTTTAAAAGAATCAAATCCAAATGATACATAGGTATATTACTATTCCAGTATAATATAATATTTTATATATGTTACTTAAGTTCATTAACACCATCCTTTATACGTTCCATGTGTGGTATGAACGAGTCATATCATTTTAAGGGGGCGGTAGTCCGCACTTCCTCAAATGAAATTATCGTATGTATATACAACATGAAACGAATAATGGTATGAAATAAAATGGAATTACAGAAGCTTATATATAAAATATATATCATTAATATCATATTTAATTACAGTGCCATCATAATGGCCACCATGAGAGGCGGTAAGATGTTATTGAACAATCATCGTTTCGTGAGGCGTTAGTTTGCCATCCACAGAAACATTATGTTCATCATCCATTAGATGGAGTTGTGTGTATGTGTAGTTTGAATCCTTCTTATAACAACATCCTAGTATATTGAGGATACTGGTGTTGTTACAAAAGAAATGAAATAAAAAGATTTTGGGGGTTGAAGAAGCAAAATAAATGAAAATAATTTAAGAGAAATCGTTACCTTTAATTTAGGTAACTCACTTTGGTTGGAACCAAAGGACTTCTTGAAATGCTTTCTGCCTAAGGGGAAGCTTCAAGGAGGAGGAGAGGGATGTGGGGAGCTTAGTTGGGCAGAGTTTGGACGAGCCAAGTGGCTCGAGAGGTGTGAGGAAATGAGAAGGAGGAGTGCCCTTTTATAAGAGGGGTGAGGGGCACCTTTGGAAAAGCTAAAAATATTAATTTATAATAAATTCATATTCGGTTTCCAATGGCTCCAAAGTTGACTATTCAAAGGTTGAGGTAGGGATGGGTCGAAAACAACTCATCCAATAGAATTTAGACAGGTTTGGGTACTTATATTAACCTTATCTTTAGGTATTAACTCTAAGTTAATTAGTTTCACTTTTACAATGTCTCTTTGTATTTTTATATAATATGGTTAATAAACTTACTATATACATCCAAGCGACCCCCAAGTGGTCCATTAATGATTCTCCTATCATGATATAAGTCTCTTGGCCGAACCTTAGATTTTTAAGAATTTTATATCAATTAATAATATAATATTTGTTTTAAGAACTCTTTTATGTCAATTTTGACACTATTCATTAGTTGATTTTTGTGAAACTCATAACAGATTGATTGCTTCGAACAAAGTCAATTAAATCAATCCTAATATATCATATTATCCTAGAAAATTAGTTTAATTCATTAAAAGTTTCATATTATATTTATTTGGGTATTTATAATATCAATTATTTTAATTTTTCATTATTATAGTAATTACTGCATCATCATTGTGTCATAAATAAAATAAATTATTTAATGTCTAAAAATTATAAATAAAGTATCATTATGTAGGAAATCTTTTTAGCTTTCTAATGAATATTTATAATCGAAAACCCAACATGTATAACCCTATGTAAAAATTGTTCTTCTAAAAGATGTAAGTTTATGCCATTTTTATTTTTATTTTAGCTTTATTAATATAATGTGTCATTATCACTTACAAGTGGATCCATGGGGTCCCAAAATCGACCCAAAGATGCCCATGGTCGACCATGTATCAACCAATAGGGTTAAGACACGTTTTAGGGTAATTTAGTATTATTATAATATTATTTATTTAACCCTTATTTACCGGATTTACCCTTAACCATGGTAAATAAAATATTTACCGCAGTAATTATTCAAAATGTCTAAAAATAAAAGTTACCCATTTACACAATTTGAACATCCTGATTCCAAATATGGAATCCATTTTCCTAAATTCAAAACACAGAAGTGGCAGAAATTAATTTAAAATTAATTCCCGCTGTCAAAACAAAAAGCGTGTTTTTAAGAGATAATAACTATCAAAAGATTGACACTTGTTTATGTTCGGTTTAATTGTAAAATTATGTCCAATGAACAAAATTATATTAAATGGTAAAAATATATTCCAAATATACTCTAAAACCACTCAAATTCATAATTTATCACTATTAATTATTTTGATTAAAAAAGTTGTTTTTAATTAAATTTAGTAATTTTCACTATTCATCAAAATATGAAAGTTATCCGAAATGTACCAAAATTTCACATTAGGCTAAATTCGATATTCCGAATCCAAAAATGAAGTCCATTTTAAAATATAAAATATATATAATTTCAAAAAGTAGGTATTATTATTCATAACGGCTAGTTTGATTGGTTGTGGTGTGTGTTAAAACTCAAGGTTGCGTACAACACACGCTACTGTATTATTCAAAGAAAGTGTACCGTGGAAGCTTGGGATGTTTCATTTTAAATTTTTGATGTCCCCATTTAGTCAAAAAGTTTAAAATATTGTATTTAAAAAGGGTTCACTATTAAACGTTGATAAAAGTGCAATACTGAAAATGAATTTGTTCTTGCATTATATCTAAGAAACTCATAATATGGATTCTAAAATTATAAGGATTATATAAAGTTTAAAATTCGGTTAATACTATTCATAACCTCTTTTGAATGGATTTTTTTTTTGGTAAGTCATGTTGCAATTGAACTCGGTGTTGCGTGTAGTGCAAGTTATTGAATTATTTTGAAGAAATAACACACTATGAAATCTTGGGGTGTTACATTTGTTCTAATGATTGAAGAGGCTACCTATCAGCAGGCCATGAATGTCATCTTTATAATGATCCTTATGATGCTAGTGTAATTCTACATAGATGATTTAGTGGTCAAATACTACCTACGGTAGGATCGGCATAGAGATCATGATAAGGTGTTCATCTTCCTTCAGTAATGGATATTCAATGCATAACCTTGGAAGTGTTATTTTGGGGCAACCTCTAGGATGTTCCTTATTTGTTTTTTGTAAAATACAGATTCACTGAGATTTAACTAGAGAAGATAAAACCTATATTCATGATTCTTCCTTCAAGAAACATCTTTGAGCTCTACAGTCTTCATGATCACTTGGGATAAATTCTCCAATTCATTGTAAATCTGCCTAGAATGTGTAATCAATTTTCCAAGATCATGAAGAAATATGTTTCTTATAAGTGGGAAGAGGAGAAATAGACCAGGAATGTGTAAATCATGAAATATTTACTACATCCTCCAGTTCTAATGCCTCCCACCTCAGGGAATCCTATGGTGAACTATGTGATTTACCTTGAATAATCCCTTGATTCACTCCTCTCTTAGATGTTGAATGAAGGGAGAGAAAATGGTATATGTGATCTATGTCATGTGCTCCATGACCGAGTGTCTAGAAACTCTCATATTGAGAATATATACCTTGTACTACTTTTAAATGTGATAAATTGTACCATTATAGGTATCATCCTAAGATAAATACGGTGTCCCACATTTATTCACTATTGTATATCATTAACAACCCAATGATTCACATTGGGTTGTGATACTTCAGTAGATTTATATCATGTTTCTTTTGAATAAGGTTGTCATGTATCAACCACTAGATGAATTTTTGGCTTCTCATCTTGTCCATGAAGAAGCACATATGGACATTTATTTCTTAGATAAGGCTATCCATACTATTAACCATGTCATTCCATGTTGGAAAATTAATTCCAATGGTTCCTCCTTAAGCTCTTCTAGAAGAAGTATCAATGTTTTCATGCTCAAGAAAGTAGGTCTAGGGATCATCTTCGTCACCCCAACATATGATGTTCTATCGTACTCATTCATATTGTCTAAAAGAAACATGGACAATGAGGTAGAGTATCAGGGTATCCTTACTAGACTAAAGATAGATTTTAATATTTATGTTCCTTGATTGAATTTGAAGGGATACTCCTTGTTTGACATCACAAAAATCAATTTTTGTTATATTATCTTGATGCCAGAGATCATTACCTTTCTAAAGTATTCCAACCAATGGATGGCCATGTTCCTTTCTCAAAAAAAGGTTACTCGTGTTCCCATGATACAGATTAGTTGAGTTGACCCCTTAGACAACCTATCTGCTTCTCTCATATATCCTGACCATGATGATCGATTAATTAGTAGGGCCCATTAAAAATTCAATGATCCTATAATTTCAAATGATGATGACATTTGGTAGGAAAATAACTCAACTATCATTCTCTCCACATCATGACCATTGGATCCACCCACAGCTAAGGAAACATCCCATTTAGAAACCCCTTTCATCAAATAATTATCAAATGGAACCATCAAACCAGAAAGAGCTTAGCATGTACGAATCCATCCACATATCATGTTGTTCACCCTCACAAGTGGTACCAACAATGAGAAGACTCTCTAAAAAAATGGGTTTGATGGAATTATCCTCCATTTAATTCTAAGAGATCTGATTCCCCATTTTATATTTGATGTTAATGATTGTTTATATGGTCTCCATTACATAGGTTTAAAGCCCTCCAATCAGATTCAATGAAATGATACTTTTGGTCCACCCTGGTTCATGACTGTATAGAGTTTCCCAAACAGTTCCTCACATATCAGATATGTTCCAACTCTTTTCATCGACTACTAGATACCCACCATAGCACCAATTACTCTGGGCCCTTTTTAGTATGTGGACTCAGTGACATGTGACTTTATCCACCAGCAACAACTTCCCAATGCATGTTCATTTTGACCGTGATAGTTATCTTTTCCACATGGGTCGGTTTGATTCCTCTTATGGAAGTCATGTCCCGATCAGTTTTTGAATTACAATCTCTAATATTACACAAATGATTAGAGTCCCTAATTTTATTCCTATATAAAATGACACTTATTTAATTGAATATGAGCTGATGAGGTTGTACACTAAGTAAATTATCCAACTCATCAATACTTTATTTAATCATGCATAGAAAAATAGACATATTAAGGTGCTCATGATGACCCTCTCCATAATTTTTTAGATGACTGTGGCCCAAAAAAATAATATTTTTTAAGAAAATCTCCCCAACACTCTCTGGGACTATGGAACAATGACATAGAATTCCACCCAAGTGACTCCATATTCCATGGTGTAAAAACCTAGGTAATTCTTCCCAATGAGATCCATTTGTATCACTTTGTACAAATATAAACGATTTTGATATATCCAAAAATATTGCTTAAATATATATAGATGAAATGGAATCCCATGGAAAAAATGGGTTCTGAGCCTTACACAATTTGGGGAGGCACCAGAACAAGATATCAACGACTTTCAATAATTCTTTTCTCTCTTCTCTTTCCTTCATAGTGATACAATGCTTGCTCTCAGAGCACTGATGATACCCAAGTGATATATTACAAAGATGAAGACCAAGTGGTAAAGACCACACATCATTCATAATGTTTATCCCAATGGTGTATACTCATTTATCATCATTAATTTTTAGTGATTCACTCCTCCAAGAAATGCCAAATTTCTTGTGAAATACTTTACATGAATGGTTGTGTCTTAGTTGCATTATGTTAAGCTGCAATGCATTGACATTCGATTTCATATGCCTATAAAATTTTGGTACCTTTATCACCACAATACAACTTTAACTATGTGATTTCCTCCTCAAGAAGGGGTTTTGTGGAATGGGACTTCTTTGATATTTTTCACAACATGTCCCCCCCCAAATACCCTATATCTCCATGTTGGATGAGATGCTTTACTTCATAGTCTATAATATATGACATTAAAAGAAATATTTCTGATCAAAGTATCATGAATTTAAACTATTTTAAAGTCATGTGGAATGTGTTGTGTTTCATTGGAATCCTAGCCCTCTTTCACATCAGTTATGTCATGAAACAACACAATATATCACTACTATTGATGTCTTTTTTCATTGTGGTCTATGAATTATTCCCTTAAACTAACTATAGCATCTATGGTCTATCTATCATGACATTAAACTGATTGCAGTAGGTCCAAATATCATGATCTTCAACTCTTCACAACACCGACAGTGGAGGTTACATGATTTTAAACTATATTCAGGTCTTCCCTGAGATTTTTTTTGGTGTGGCATTGGACCTCCTAGGTTCATTTTTAGATTATGTTATAACTTCCAAGTCATGAACATGTCATCGGGAACAATTTCTATTTATTTTACCTATAGCATGACTTTATTCTTTGCTACCATCAACCTATTTGTACAATAATAGACTACATAAACACCATAATGTCCTCACCTTAGAGGATAACTTCATCATTGGTCATCTACCATTCTATATTCAATAATTACATAAGACTTCATTCATGTTCAAACATGATACATAGAAGTTCCTTCATTCTATATCATTTTCCTACCTCTTCAAAGAAATTTCCCACTATATGTCTACTGGTTAGACCTAAATAATGATATTTTTTTCTATAACTACTTATGGGTTGATTTTCACCATTATGCGATACTTATTGACACCCAGGTCTACAAACTCAGACACAAAAGCATATTTTACTTTCTGTCACATCAGTTCGTTTTTTTTTGTTTACAACTTGACAATAAGGTGAATTGGATTACAATAAGTATGTGATGATTAACTCCCAATCTCATGGGATATATAGAGACAGTCCTAATTTTCATCTATGGGCCAAGCTGCAAATCATTCAAAAAAATTTCACATTAGCCTTAGATCATTCCATGCTACAGAACATTAAACTGTATTCGGAATTTCATCTGAGGTGTATTTTAATGTGTTCAACCATCTAGGTCCTCATTCACATCATGTGTCTTACTAAAATACACACGCACACCCATTTGAGTCATTCCACCATTTTAGTCTAAGTTTTATGACCCCAAACAATTAATTTAAATTTCCTCCATGCATGACCATAATCTATAACTGTACCTTTAATGTGCGGAGGATGCCTCCATATAATCATGGTATTCATCAGTTTCTTCATAATAAGGTATTTCCCCCACCCGTGTTGGTCTCTCAACTTGGTGTGATTCCAAGAACTATGTGTGTCTTGATTTCCATCCTTAGGGAATATGTGAAGATTTCTATACAGTTGTTTTTTGTCACAACCACATGTTTATCATATTTTTGGACCCTTGGACATAGCTATAGACTAAAAATTATGTAATTAAACTATTTTTGAGTCATTTTGGGAATATTTATTTTGGTGATGGACATTCTTTAGCCTCATTCAAGATGGGATTATCACTCCACCACACCACATATTCCCATATTTGGAGCCTCTATATTTTAGTCCGAGTGACATGACTCCAAAATATATTCAATAATCCCTACAATATGATCATAAACCATATTCAAACCATAGATCATAATCAAATTTTCTGATAACACCCCATTCCACATATCACGAATTTTACATTTGGGGTTTCCATCATATTTTAGGTTACGAAGGATCCCCTAATGACATGGTATCCTACTAATTTTCTCACCTCCGATTTTGTTCTAACACCTTAATATATCATTGGTAACAAATTCTTGATCCTTCATTTTTTAACAAGAACAATAGTAGAACATTCTTTTTCTCACCCCATTCCTAGTATAGGTGTTTATGGTCCCTGTGTTTCAAACATGGTAATTAGTTTAACTCAACTCATCAGTATCCCATTTATCCAGACATTGAAATTCTCAAATTTACTATGTTTCATTTCTTACATGCTCCCACATATTCCAAAAACCAGGATATTGTTCCTTGATCTCCAAATTAATCAAGGATCACATGGTATGATGATTATGGTATGGTGTGAGATAAAATGGTCAATCTACCTAGATAAATCCTTTGCCAAAACTATATGAAATTAAACTAGAAGTCTACATTCATGCGATTATTACTTTAAAATGCATGTGATTCCATGGATATGTGTGGTGTGGTGAAAGGCCCTCTTGGTCCTCATTCACAACTGCTTTTCCAATATTACGCACTATGCATGTCCAATCAGGGTATAATTGTATTGGCCCAAAAACTATTACCCTAAAAAAGATCCTATAGATCATTCAACGTGCCTTTAAACTGTTAGATGGGGTCTAAGAAAGATCACCTTAAACTATGTGCAATGTCCTGATTATACAATCATAATGTGTATTAATCTTTTTCATTGAAATTTTACATTAAAATATGTGTCAAAAATTCTCACATTATGACCTAAAACTATTTTTCTATCATCCAAAAAGAATGATGAAAAAATAAAATTCATTCAATTCTATTAACAGATAGATCATATTCCCCAATACTAGTCATCTGACACATTTTTATCATGTTTTTTTGTTTCAAAACATCTAAATTAACCCCCCCTAGAAGATGGTTTTGGTATATGTTCATAGAAATATTATACAACAATGTGCTCTATGTTATGGAGGATTAATTCCTAGAGTGTTTTAATTCACCCAAAATTTCAATCACACCAATTTAATGGTTTTTCTGATACTCGTTTGGATATTCTTTCTATTTCATGTCTAAAGGGACCCTATAATGTCTTGATCCCATGAAACATAGGCTCGCCAGCCATCCTGGGCCACTTTTCACGAAGACATCTAATTAAATTTTGAGAATAGATCTATGATTAAAATATGATATGTGCTGAAACCATGTTTTTTCTCCATTCCAATCTGACATCATAGTTTTTATGCTTTGAGCATGGTCAATAGTTATCATGTTTATCCATTAAATTATCATTGTACTCCATGTTTTGGTAATGGTTATTCACAATTTATATTCCCCTATTCTGGATCGATTCTTACACCTCTTCTGTAATCCTACTCATGGAATATAACATGTTGTGAAAATCAACATGTTTTTTTATCAAAGCCTCATTCTCTATCCATATCCTCTATAAAGCCAAAACACTCCAAAAGGTTAGTAAAAAATAACAGACCCATAATGTTTTATTATCTGACACTCTCATAAAAAGTGAAAAATTAAGTGGCCATCCCATGTATCCCACCATAGGGTTGACTCACGTGATTTTAGAGAATTGTTATTAGTTGTCTCACAAATATGATTGAAGTTAAATAAATTAGTAAGTGAATTTTTTTTTCATTCATAAAATAATATATTAAGTTTGAAATGTATGTATTCATATCAACAGTTGCAATAAACATCGAAACCTTGGAGGAACTCATGAGTTCTGATAAAATTGTCCCTATATCATAGTATTTGTAGTTGAATGCCTCAAATATGCCAGCCTCTGGCGTGTGGCATCCAAGATTATTGTCTCTTCATGAGATCTGCTTCCCCATCATTGGAAACTCAAAAATGGTCATAATCTATTGACTACACCCGACCCAAATTAGCTTGGAGATCGATAATTTTAGAATTCACCGAATTTGTTTGGTTCTCAGACTCTTCCAGTTGATCTCTCATCTTGTGGATGATCACTATTTGAGTCTTAAGGAAGAAAAAACGCTCTCCCACTCCCTCCTCAAGATTCTATATCACTCGGGTGACCAATTAAAGTTTACAAATGCTTTCATACATCTTCTGAAACAAATAAATGTTTGGGTTTTCGATCTCCACACTCATATTTGATGAAAGATAATCATGCACTAGCATATGAATTCATCAACCATCAACCCCTCCAGTGAATAGATTTTACAACCAACGGTGAAGGGATATCATCTGAATCACTAGTTGTGTCTCTGGAGTCTTTTCAGTGATGAATTGAATCAACCATTATTCCCAATGGTAGATGATGTGATTTCCATCAGTCACATCAGGATCAGATTCATCCAGATCTTCTAGGAATGTGGGTTCATATTTTTGAAAATCAACAAGGATTTCAATAGACATGTCTTCCACAGGTACCCATTTTTAGGTTCTAGGATCCATATAATGGAGAGGCCATATTCTCTTGATTTATTCTCCTTATCATCCTTTCCCCTACCATCCTCGGGTTCTAACCCCTAGGTGGAATAACTCACAGAAGAAACCAAGTTTTCTTCTTGAACTACCAATGTTGGCCTAGATTAGAGACTAGTATTCTCGTGAACAAGATGTTACATTAAAATGAATCCCAATAAGCCTCAGCAAAATTTTCTTACTGGTCTTGCAATCTACTAATAAATTCTAGGAGAAAAAGAATCCCAGTCAATTTGATCAACTTGGACCACCATTATAGGATACTATTACGTGATTAATATCTGAATGATTCAAACTTCTTTTCCCTGCATCGTTTGGGGAATCATTGTATGGAATGGGAATCAGATTGATGCTAAGGCTCCATGGACATTAGATAAAGTCCATGTAATTCGTATCATTCTCTTACCTTGAGGGGGAGGGATCTCGATGATAATCCTCATTGGTTTAACTACCTCCCAACTAGTGGATCCCCCTTTGTCCATGCTATGGTGTGGTCCCCAATATATGGCATGACTGGCAATGGATTCGGAGGTTTCAATCACGACCTTCTAGGCCATCCCACATCGAGATTCCTCAATATTATCAGCTCATCTCCTTCCTCTACAGTGGGTGAAGGCTTTTAATGATGATCTACCTGACACATTTTCACATCATCACCCCTTGTAGGGGCAGCCTCTACACTATCCAAATAATTCTGAACATGGTATGTTTTGGTTATTGTATTTGGGTAATGAATTTAATGTAATAAAATAATTATACGAGTAAGTTACTCATACCGACACATACTAGACAAACTCTCTGTAACAACCCAAAAATTTATTATTGAAAATTCCACTTGGTCTACTTAAATTACATCTTATGTTTGTGTAAAATGGATGGAATTATTTAATTTTATGTTTGGATTTTAAAATACCATTATGAATTGTGGTCATTTCTAATATAGTGGTTGAATAGTGATCACATGATTAGTATAAATATAGTACATTAACAAATCCAATTTACTCAGACAAATGAAGTGATGGAGTCATCCAGTAGACTTGCCCAATACGAAGCCCATTTGTCAGATCTCGTAAATAAGGTGGTTACATTGGTCTTCGCTATTGGACAAGCCAAAGATGAGCTTGAATATGTTATTCTTGAGCAGAACCGCTTATGGGAGAAGTGGACGTTGATAGAGATTACCACTCTAGTGATGTTATCTGAGCTGCCCCAAAAGCCTATCACCATCGCGCACCTTACCTTGTGGTATTATTGAGGGAGTTATAAGGGGTTATGTAACAAGACCCCAACACTATTATTATGTGCATTATTTTTTTATATAATAATGTATATACATTCATTTTATTATTGCAACACTGCAAATAGTTTTTAAAGCTCAAATAGTAATTTTTTGTAAATTTTCAACTAAGGGATCTATATTGATAAATTAATGTATTTTTTAATTAAATAATACTTTTTTAAACTATTATTATTATTAACTACTTTTATTATGTATAAATTATTATATAATATTTATGAATGAAATTGTAATTTTTTATTATGGTTTGAAAGATGTATTTGTCAAAACAAATGATTTTTTTTGATAAATGTCAGTTTATATTTTAAATGTGAAAATTCACATATTTAGAAAATTATTTAAATAAAATTGATTATATTTTTGGAATCAGGATGTAGAAATTATCCATCATTGAAGTTTTTATAATTCTCTAAAACAGTTGAATTTTTCGGTAAAAAATAAATGTCGTTTAAATATATAAAGTATTTTTTGACTTCATAATGACCCAATAGTGATGTAATAAATTAATATAAACATTATGTTAGCCCAATATATGTTTTACCATTAAAATAATGTGATATTAGCTTTGTTGGATTTATTTTAAAATGCTTTAGTGAACCCTTAATAACTTATAAAACATTGTAGCTTTTTAAATTGATTTCCTTGAGAGTGTGACTCACCTCCATATAAGCAAACATATTGTTATAAGAAGTTCTGACATTGGCCTTATTACATATTTTATCCCACTCCACTTTGAAAAAATCTATGGCCAAAAACCATGGGGTTGTTTGTGGTTTTGATTAATTTAATGTGTGGTATCCCAACCCAAAATAATAGACAGTTTCCTCTCCTTTCCAATATAAACCCAACCATGTTCCAACTTACTATTGAATCAAATCCTTTGGATTTCTTCCAAACTCTTCACTCACCTCTCTAGAATCCTCACAATGTTCCCCAATCTATTATAAACCTCTCTCAATCCTTTCCATAGACTTTGGGATCCACATCAAAGTAAGGGATTCTAACATTCTTTATTTATGTCCAAGTTTACATATATTGTTATGCCCTTTTATTTTCAATTATAAATGTTGGGGTATTATTTCTCACCTCCCCCATACTTCCCTATTTATTTTTGAATTTTGGGAGACCCCTTTCTCTCTCATTAATGCCTCCCATGTACACTCATTACATTGCTGAAATTTCGTAATGAATTTCCCTCTCATCATTTACATTCATGTAATTATTTGGTTTCATGAATCTAAATTTAAATTATAATTGTTGGGACATGTATTTATATGACCCCCTTACTTTCCATTTCATGTACTTATGATGAGACTCCCATTTCTCTCTCGTCATACATTTTTTATGAATTCTTATGTCACGTCGTTATGCTGCCGAAATTACACCACATTTTTCCAAGCCAATGTCATAGTGTAGTGAATACCATGCCCATTTTCCTATCAAGGGTGTTCACCATTATGAACATTAACTTATTTATTATAAAATTTTATTTATTAATTCCTAATTCATTGATTTTGGAATAAATTATGGTGTTTAATGAATCCGTTTTTTATGATCCATATGGCACACTTATGCGTGAAATGAAATATTTAAGAAGAGTGTGCCCAGATAGCACTCCAATGTTTTGGGTAAAGTATAGTATCATGATAAATCATTTGAAATGGGTGTTTACTCATGATTATTAATGTTTAATGAGGGTTTAATCATTCTTCATGTGCAATGAGGGTTTACTCACGCTTCATGTGCAATGAGGGTTTACTCATGCTCCATGTGAAATGAGCCTTGGATCAAGCTAAATCCATGTTAAATATTGTTTCCACATTTCCATGTTATGATTATCATGATTTATCATGAATTTATGTTCATGTTTCTATTATTCTCCATTAATATGGAAACTATACAACATCTATTGTATTCCTCATGTTAGTAGATTTTTATTCCATTACTAGGATGTATAACTCACCCATTTCTTATTCATGTGCTTAGGTTATCCAATTTATTGATAAGTATGAGGGAATTTAGTGGTCAGGTAAAGGATTTTTTTAATAAAGATGTTGTATTTCATGTTTTAATTTGTTTTTTATGACCCTAATCCCCAAATACACTAGTCATTTTGATCTTCTATGATGTATCAAGTAAGTTTTATGTAATAAATCATGTTTAAGTGTGTAATAAAGAGAAGGGTTGTCATAGTTGGTATCAAAGGATAGGTTTAGTTATATTTGGGATTAGGATTAGAAAACCATAGTGATTCCATAGAGACTTGAATATGTATAATAAAAACCATCCCTAGGATTTGGTGAGTACTGAGTAAGTGGTTTATCAAAAAATACATCCCTTCCTAGATACAAGCAGGAAGAGGCTACTCTGGCACAAATGTACCTAATTGTGAAAACATCGACAAAGAGTTTCAGGCTTGACCAGGGGTATCCTGGTACATGACAACGGGTTTTTCTGCACTCTTTGTTATGAAATTCTGGGGGGATATTCATTGGTAAATTCACAATCTTAGTATGAACCATTGTTTAGGGATTAAAAAAAATTCTATAAGAATAGATGTTAGAAAGTAGATGATGGATTACATAGATTGAAGCATATAGATTCATATGTTAAGGAAGTAAAATTAATTTATATGTCATCGGTTTTTGTATTTAGATTACACTTTATGGGTTACCCCTAACATTCCTTTTATTCCAGCCAATGGTCGGTAATTGGAGGACTCAAGCTAACAATCAATGTGAAGACCAATGTGATGATTGTTATAATGAGATTCCCCATCTTATGGGAGTAGGAATCACGAATGTTGTCATGTTACTCTCTCAGTTAAGTAAAAAATTGAATACAAACATAGGTTAAGAGGAATGTTCAACCCCCCCCCCCCCCCTCTCCATGAAAGAACAAGTCGCTATCAAGTGCTTCATGAGACAAATGCCTCCTACATTTAATGGATCATCTGATCCCTCATTCTTCGAACAATGAATCAACTCCATTGAAATAATCTTCTCCATCCTTAAATATTCAGAACAAGAGAAGGTTCTCATGGAGGCTTATCGTATGGATGGTGAAGCTGATTAATGGTGAACATTGATCAATAATACGAAGCCAGAGTAGGAGATCGAGGCATTGGAATAGAAGGATTTATGGAATATATTTTTGGATAAATATTTTCTACACACCCACCTACTTAAGATGGAAAGGGACTTCCTTTCCCTTACACAAAAAGATGATGAATCTGTTGGAGCATATGAGGCAAACATCCAATGGCATGCCCGATACTCCTCTGGAATGCCCTGGAGATCCGTGACTTCAACAGCTATGATGAAATTATCTGATGTGCCCTCAAAGTTGAAATGGATATCATCAAATCATAGGGGTATCATGGGGATAAGAAGCATAAGTTGGATTTTAATTCTGGTGGTCCGATGGATAAATCCAATAGTGCTATGAAGTACCAGCACCCCACTTGACAATGGTGTGGATAAAAGCACCCCAGAAATTGCCTGAAGGGGAAGAAGAAATGCTTTAGGTGTGTAAGGGAAGGATTCCTAGCTATTAACCTCCGACAAGGAAACCCAACTGCTAAAATAGAGAAGAGTAATGCTTATTTCAACTCCCAACACATTGTTCATTTCCATAAATGCAACGAACCAGGGCATATTGCAAATCATATCCCTAATCCCAGGGTCTTTTTAGGCAACAAATAACAGTTAAGGCTGCATGGGTGAGATGTTTTCCATAACTACCACCGAAGTGAACCTCAAAAATGAAGTGGTGATAGGTATTATAGTTATTCATTCAATAATAGAGAACATTCTTTTTTATTCTAGTTCTACACATTCATTTATATCTCGAAGGTTTATTAGAACAATCCCAACACCACCACAAATCATGGGAATAAAGATGTGAGTGAGTACGGAAAATGGGGAAATCATTGAAAACCATGAATTTATCTTCACCCCAGTCATAATCAGTGGATTAAAATTCCCAAAGAACCTCATCATACTCCCTCTAGTGGAATTTTATGACACTCAATGCATGGATTCTCATTCCCTGTATAAATCTTACACAAATTTCCGTGAGACAGAAATAAATCTCCTTGTAGAGAATCAACCCCCGATTCTATACAAGTGTAACGAGGAAGATGAATCTTCTTTAGAATAATCATATCAAGCATGGATATTATTCCGCTATGAGGATGAATATCTAGTTTAGATGATTGAGTGTAAGGAAGAAACCATCCATGAAGACATGCCTACTATGAGGTAATTTTCTGAATTTTTTCCCAAGGAATTGTATCGTTTTCTTTCTAGAAGAGATGTTGAATTATCAATTGATATTATACCTCAGGAATTGCCAATATCCAAGACTCCATATAGAATGGATGTAGTGGAGCATGAGGAGATGAATAAACAACTACCAAATAATCTGGATAATGGGTTCATATGCCCATGTGATTCACCTTGGGGTGTACCAGTCCTCTTTGTTAAGAATAAGGATGTGTCAATGTGCCTTTGCATTGATTATAATGATCTAAACAAAATCATGATAATGAACAAGTATACTCTTCTAAAAATTGATGACTTGTTTTATTGGCTATGTGGAGCACAATATTTTTCCAAGGTAGATTTTTTGTTGACATATTATCATGTAAGGGTGATGTAGGATGATATCCCCAGGACTACTTTTCATACTAGATACCGGCACTATGAATTCATAGTAATGCCTTTCAGACTCACTAATGCTCTATAAATATTCATGGACATGATGAATAGAGTCTTTAGAGATTATCTCGACAAATTTTTGGTAGTCGTTATAGATGATATTCTAATATATTCCCAAACAAAGGAGGATCTTGAGGAACATCTAAGAACTGTACTAGAGACCTTGTGAAAGGAGAAGCTCTATGGAATGTACAACCAGTGTGAGGTATTATTGAAGGAGGTATCATTCTTAGGCCTTATCATCACAAGTATTGGGATATCTGTGGATCCCTCCAATGCAGATGAAATAGAGGGATGGTTAAGGCCAACATTGGAAATAGATATCCATAGCCTTTTGGGGTTAGCTTCATATTGTCGACGATTTGTGTGAAACTTCTCAATATTTTACAACCCCCGTAGCAAGATAACTCAAAAGGGAGTAAAGATTTCTTGGAGTGATGAATGCAAAGAAATGTTCAAGGGGTTGAAAAGAAGGCTTATCACTGCGCTCATTCTCACTTTACCCACAAGGGGAGAACTTTTGTGGTATTAAGGGATGTGTAGAAGAAGGGAATGGGTTTTTTGCTGAGGAAAAATGACAAAGTCATTGCCTATGCTTCTAGGAAATTGAATGTTCATGAGTATAATTATCCAACACCTGATCTGCAGTTGGTTATGTGGATCAAGGCTTGGAAAATTTTCCAGAATTATCTCTTTCTGGGAGAAGTGTGAAATATATACGGACCCCAAAAGCCTCAATTATATATTCACACAGAAAGAATTGAGCATGAACCAACAAATATGGTTAGATATTATCAAATATTATGAATCCTCAATCAATTACCACCTTGGGAAAGCGAACAAGGTGTCATATTCTCTAGGTAGAAAGGACCCAACAATTCTATCATTGATGGGAATTGAGAAGGATCCAATCTTCTTAGATTTAATGAATAAGGACATGTGAATCATAAAGAAGTGAACATCATCAATCCTTTCACAAATTATTCCTCAACCATATATTTTTGAAAGGTTAAAGGATTCTCAAAAGGATGATGTGGGAATTCCAGAAGAAAGTGGAAGCTATTAGAAAAGGGAAATGTAACACCCCGACCCCAGCTACCCAGAGTCGGTACATTACCTCGTAACATTGGCATGATCACAAAAGATAATGTCTCGAAAGGCCGATTAGTTTAGTAGACTTGGAAACACTAGATACATTCGTAAACGTTACATTACATCATAAAGTGAAAAACTACAATAACAACGTCTCCATAGTCCACACTCATATCCTCTTCTGAAAATCCTTGCAGGTCATTCATAAAATACTTCTTCACATCCTGGAAAATATTAAAACATTGAAAGGGGTGAGCTCAGATGCTCAGTAAGGATAACAATATTGCGGAAGATTTCATAAATATACATTAACATTTAAGGCAATGTATAACTAAAACAAAAGCCTTTTTAAACTTGAACTTCAGCCTAATATGGCAAAAATAAAATTAAATAATGCCATTTACTAACTCAGATTGATATTCTACTAGTCGAATAATCACATGCAATGTCAATAACCACTTTTATAATGAGGGAATGTATAATGCCAGACATTCTGAAACATTTTGTCAAGGACTCGGCCAAGACGTCTAAAATGATTAAGGCCTCGGCCAAAACCATAAATCAAATTGGGAAAGGGCCTCGGCCAATTCCACGTCTAGTTGTCTCATGAGACCTACCGATGCATCGAGGAGCTATATCGGGCTCCACCCGTCACTTATTAAGTCCAATACATTCCTCATATGAATATTTTTAAACATATCATAAACCATAACATTATCGTATCACATAAAACATGCATAAAGGAAACATAACATTTCCACATTTCAATCACAAGATATCAATACGACACATTGATATAATAACAACGCTTTCAAAACAATTTTCAAAACCAAAATAAAAGAAAGTTAAAACATTGTATTTATTTTTCATTAAAAAATGATGGCTTGTAGAGGAAGCCGAAACTCAAATAATGGTCACGGCGGCGGAGAAGTCGTTGTCGCCGCATAAGTACGGAAAAGAAAACATTCCCTTTTGTCGTTTAGCAAAACGCTTCGTATAAAAAAGATTTTTTTTGAATAAACGTAAAGTCAAAGGGGTTTATACACCGTATAAAAGAAAGTTCTGTATAAAACCAAATATGCCTCAAGGAAAGGGGATTGAGACGAAGTCCTTAAAAGATCATTTTTTTAAATAAAGTACATCTATAATTTGTATTCACTATAAGTACACCTAAATAATGTAAAAATAAAAGACAAGACATAATAATATCATGACATAATTTGAAAGTAGGAGATTAACCCAATGAATAGAAATTTGGTTAAGAAGTTCCCTTACCTCGTGTCTGACTTAACTCAACCGTTCTTTAACCTACTGAATAATAAACTAGAGTTAATATATACCTTATTAAGAACCATTTTTAATTTCATTATCCTTTTTATATCACTTATTACAATGTTATGAACATTATGTAATTATTTAAGTTAATAACGGTCGTTTTGTCGATCATTGGTACTTGAGTCAACAATAAACTTCTTATAATTACATGTTGTTTATGTGGTAGAATATCCATTATCTCCAGAATTAGATTCATGATTTATATGTCATAGATATCATATATATCTAGTATATACATTCATTTATAATATTATGTAATATTTAGAGGTAAGAAATGAAATGCACCGTTCATGGAGACGGTAAGCCGTACGTACGCATGAACGCTACTTTCATTTCTATTTCGTATTTAATGGAATGAAATGATAATGATATAAATTTATAATATAATTCCAGTATAATATAGTGTATAATACCATTTACTCCATCCTTTATACATCCCACATATGGCATTAACGATTCAAATCACCTTGAGGGGGCGGTAGTCCGCACTTCCTAAAATGAAATTATCGCGTTTTACCCATAATGGAAATCATAAAGTATGCCATAAATGAGAAATACAGAAGCATAAGTAAGACATAAACATATTATATATCATATATAAATATAGTAACATCTTAATGGCCACCTTTTAAGGTGTTATATGAGTGTTGAACAATCATCGTTTCGTGAGGCAGAAATTCGCCATCCACTGAAACCGTATGTTCTTATACCATTAGATGTAGGTGTGTGTAAGTGTATCTCGAATCCTTCTTATAAAAACATCATAGTATATTTAGGATACTGGTGTTGTTACAAAAGAAATGAATAAAAAGTGTTTAGGGGGTTGGAGAAGAAAAATAAAACAAAACAACATTAGAGAAGACATTACCTCAAAATCGGGTAACTCTTTGTGACTTGAGCCAAAGGCTTCCTTGGGAAATGTTCTGCCCAAAGTGAGGCTTCTAGGAGTAAGAGGGGTATGTTGGGAGAGTATTTGGGAAGAGGTTGGCCGAGCCAAATGGCTTGAATGTTTGAATGAGGTGGTAGAGGTGGGGGCCTTTAATAAGAGGAGAGGAGGGGCACTCTTGGAAAGTAAGGAAATTTTACATTATTATACAATGCCTTCCGGATTCTAAAGGTCCCACACTTATATAATTCGTGGATAATGTGATCAGGGTTCTAAATCTACCCATACAATAGTCTTTGGACAGGTGTAAGCCTTGGATTGTACATTATCTTTTCATTTTATTAAAATCGTTAAGTAATGAGGTCATCGCTGCATCATAATGATGTCATAAATAATTTAATTTATTTAATGTCTAAAAATTATAAAAAAATACTATGATGTAGGAAATATTTTTAGCTTTACAATGACTATTTATAGTCAAAAATATGACTTTTATAACCCCATGTAAAAATTGTGTTAGTAAAACATTTCATGTTTGTGTCATTTTTTACTTTAACATTAAATAAAAGGTATTTATGTCATATTCCACCTAAAGTGGCTCCATGGGGTCCCCAAGTTGACCCATGTATTTTCTTGGTCGGCCATGGCACATCCAATGAGGGTAGGACATGTTTCAAGCTAATATCATATTATTAAAACATTATTTTTACCTTAAACTACACTAATTACCTCTAATCGCGATTAAGAACTTAAAAGTTACTATTCACCAAAAATTATTTTAATCTCATTGAACCACATTTTACTTCTAAATGACAACCATGTATGTCGGATTTTTGAAAATCAAATCACAGAGGTGGTAATATTTCATTTAAACGAAAAATCAGTTATTTAACTACCACTTAGTGGTTTCACTATTCATCAAAAATTGATGTTTTTCAGAACAATGCCAAAATTTCACCCTAAGCTATAATTGATATTCCGATTTCAAAAAAGATTCATATTTTACAAAATTACAAAAATATAAGTTGCATTAATTTATTTTATAATTAATTCCCGCAGTCACAACAAATAGCGTGTTTTTTAGAAACAATTTATTTCAAAAGATTGGCAATTGTTTATGTCCAATTTCAATGTTAAATTAATTCTAATGACCACCATTGGATAAAATGGTAAAAATATATTCTAATTATACTTTAAACCCACTAAATAGTATAATTTATCACTATAAATTATTTTGATTAAAAAAGTTGTTTTTATGTATTTTTCACTATTCATAATAAATTAGAAGTTCTCAGAAAAATACAAAAAATTCAACATAGGCTAATTTCGATATTCCAAATCCAAAAATGAAGTCCATTTTGAAATATAAAATTTCTATAATTTTAAAAAGTGGTTATTACTATTCATAATGGCTACTATTATTAGTCGCGGTGTTTTAGAACTCGAAGTTGCGTACAATGCAAGCTATTGCATTATTGAATGAGAAGCGTATTGTGGAAGCTCAGGGTGTTACATTCTCCCCTCCTTCAATAAATTGCGTCCTCGAAATATGAAATTTTTCTTTGAAAATAAAAGGTTGAAAATAGAAAATACCTTTGAGGAAAACCCACATCGAAAATAAGATTAATAAAATTTATCCTTAATAAGAGGGAAAGGGAAATGAAAAAGTCACCACCCAATTATGATCTAGATTAAGAGAACATTGGTGGCAATTAGACACATATAATTGTAGGGAAAACGTAAATATTTGTAGGGTGTGATTGAGGTCATCAATCACAATCAACTGTCAAATTGAGGGCCTCAAAGCATTCAATCTATGTTGATTTAAAATATCATCAGTTCGACAAGACATAAGGTATTAGGATAACACATTTTTTTTTGTTTTAATATCCCTTTACTAAAGTTGAAGAATTAATTCATTCATTGAATAAGAGATAGGTATATATATATTTATGCTTGACAATTAGAGTTTCATCCTTCAACTCATCTTTCACTCAAAAAGATAATAGAACTAAAAAATATTATACTTATCCTAATTGTATAAGGTTCCAAATGTTAACACATACCATTTAGATAAGTAAATTTATTTTATAATAACCAGGGACTTCCTGTAGGATATTTGTAGGTAATAATGGCATGTCGCACAATAGTTGTGGGTTTGATTCCTGTAGCTTTGTCCGACGCGACGGGTTATGCCCCACTCTGCAGGTTGTCCTTTTCCTAAAACTATAGTATTATAATATTCCAAAAATAATCTTCATAAATTTTAACCTTAAAAAATACTATCCAAAGATCAACTTAATCCACTCCAACCTTTATAGTTATCCAAAATACCTCTGTCCAGACTTTCTCTAAAAGGTCTCTTAATTCCAAAATCAATTTATCAGATTCCCCAAACAAATTAAAGTTTCTCTTTTTGTCACATACTAAAAATATGATTACCTTCATCATATTAAAACCTTACTGAAATCAACAAGTACTGTAGTACAATCGTTATATATATATCACATTATTCTAATAACCAGAATATAATCCCTGAGTCCAAAAGCACTAATACATTAGTTATTCTGCTTCAACTATAGTAACAGCATAAGATTGTCCTTGATCCCTTGGCCTTTTCTGAGGTAAGTTTCCTTGAAGCTTAGGACATTAATTTTCATAATGCCCCATTTCTCTACAATTGTAGCATTCAACATTGATAGCCTCTTTCTTTCCCTTGCAATCACACACCTGGTGACCTTTTTCTCCACATTTATAACAAACTCCCATTCCTTTTAGGCAAGTACCAGGGTGATTCTTCCCACAATTATCACAGGGTGGAAATTCATTTCTACCCTTCTTCCATGTTTCCTTATTTCCTTTCCCAGAGTTTTCAGCGGATCTCTTCTTATCTTGCTTTGATTTAACGTCATAAGACTTAGAGAATTCCTTTTCCGTCTTGATAGCGCACGAGAAAATACCTTCGTATGACGAGAAGGTTTGTGAGACTAATGCTCGACGGAGAAATGGTTTTAACTCATCAAAGAAATGATCAATCTTACTCCTTGGGTTACATATATAATCGGCAGCATGCCTCGCTAACCTTGTAAAGTTGGCCTCATACTTTGCGACATTCTCATCCTTCTTCTACCTCAGACTCAGAAATTGCCTTTCCATATCTGCTCGATGGTCACGAGGAAAGTATTTTTCTATGAAAAGATATTTGAACTCCCTCCAATCCATATTCGATACGTCATCATCTTCCTTTGTGTTTTTAATCAGTGACCACCACTGATCGGCATCTCCAGTGAGGCGGTAAACTTCCATGACAACCTTCTCCCTTTCGCTACTCCCCAAGGCATGGAATATTTTCTCTAAGGAGTTTATCCATTTCTCATCTAATAACGGATTTGTACCCCCATTAAATGTTGGTGGTTGTTTCCTCATGAAGCGGTCTAACATTGATCCTCCACGTTGCGGATCAGGGTGCTCCATACGAGTAAGGTTATTATTCATAACCTGAGTGAGTTTTCCCAGTATGGTAATAAGTTGATCAGCACCAGTTGTATCTCCAGATCCACAATAATTATCTTGAGCAGGAGGGCAATCCCTACACGGAGTGCGTGCATTGATACGGTTTCCATTCCTTCCACTAGGCGCCATTTCTAAACAATGGCATAAACTAGATTAGTTAATGAATTAAAATACATAATTCCATATTTTTAAAACACCTTACATAAATTGAACTATTTATGGATATAATCCATAATCATAAAAAGAAATTTTCCTTTTGAGAAAGTATATACTCATAACCCTTCATAGTTGTTTGTAAAGAAAATGAGAATTATCCTAAGCATATCCCCCGGGAGTGTCATAAACAAGAGTGCAGCAAGGCCCGTTGTTGTGCACCAGTTCCCGTTTGAGTCTAGCTCAAAGCGATGTTTTCGGGTTTTACCCCTAGGTACATCTGTGCCAGAGCCGCCTCTACCTGCTCGTATCCAGACAGGGATGTATTGCTCAGAAAACTCACAAAATCTCTATAATACCAAAATTCGAGGAAGTTTTTCTATACTAATCCTCAAAGTCTATATTCGGGCTATGTTCTCTAATCAAAGTTTATCTAAATCTAGCTTCCAAGGTTAGTACTAAACTGCCTCTGATACCAACTGTAACGCCCCGACCCCAGCTACCTAGAGTCGGTACATTACCTCGTAACATTGGCATGATCACAAAAGATCAAGTCTCGAAAGACTGATTAGTTTAGTAGCCTTGGAAACACTAGATACATTCATAAACGTTATATTACATCATAAAGTGAAAAACTACAATAAAAAAGTCTCCATAGTCCACACTCATATCCTCTTCTGACAATCCCTGCAGGTCATTCATAAAATACTTCTTCACATCCTGGAAAATATTAAAACATTGAAAGGGGTGAGCTCAGATGCTCAGTAAGGATAACAATATTGCGGAAGCTTTCATAAATAAACATTAACATTTAAGGCAATGTATAACTAAAAATAAAGCCTTTTTAAACTTGAACTTCAGTATAATATGGCAAAAATAAAATTAAATAATGCCATTTACTTACTCACATGGATATTCTACTAGTCGAATAATCACATGCAATGTCAATAACCACTTTCATAATGAGGGAATGTATAATGCCAGACATTCTGAAACATTTTTTCAAGGCCTCGGCCAAGACGTCTAAAATGATTAAGGCCTCGGCCAAAACCATAAATCAAATTGGGAAAGGGCCTCGTCCAATTCCACGTCTAGTTGTCTCATGAGACCTACCGATGCATCGAGGAGCTATAGCGGGCTCCACCCGTCACTTATTAAGTCCAATACATTCCTCATATGAATAGGTTTAAACATATCATAAACCATAACATAATCGTATCACATAAAACATGCATAAAGGAAACATAACATTTCCACATTTCAATCACAAGATATCAATACAACACATTGATATAATAACAACTCTTTCAAAACCATTTTCAATACCAAAATAAAAGAAAGTTAAAACTTTGTATTTGTTTTTCATAAAAAAAATCATGGCTTGTAGAGGAAGCCGAAACTCAAATAATGGTCACGGCGGCGGAGAAGTCGTTGTAGCCACATAAGTACGGAAATAAAAACATTCCCTTTTGTCGTTTAGAAAAACGCTTCATCTAAAAAAGATTCATTTTGAATAAACGTAAAAGTCAAAGGGGTTTATACACCGTATAAAAGAAAGTTGTGTATAAAACCAAATATGCCTCAAGGAAAGGGGATTGAGACGAAGTCCTTAAAAGGATCATTTTTTTAAATAAAGTACATATATAATGTGTATTCACTATAAGTACACATAAATAATGTAAAAATACAATATAGGACATAATAATATCATGACATAATTTGAAAGTAGGAGATTAACCCAAAGAATAGAAATTGTTTTAAGAAGTTCCCTTACCTCGTGTCTGACTTGACTCAACCGTTCATTAACCTCCAGAATAATAAACTAGAGTTAATATATACCTTATTAAGAAACATTTTTAATATCATTAACTTTTTTATATCACTTATTACATTGTTATGAACATTATGTAATTATTTAAGTTAATAACGGTCGTTTTGTCGATCATTGGTACTTGAGTCAACAATAAACTTCTTATAATTACAAGTTGTTTATGTGGTAGAATGTCCATTATCTCCAGAATTATATCCATGATTTAGATGTCATATATATCATATATATCCAGTATATACATTCATTTATAATATTACATAACATTTAGAGGTAAGAAATGAAATGCACCGTTCATGGAGACGGTAAGCCGTACGTACGCATGAACGCTACTTTCATTTCTATTTCGTATTTAATGGAATGAAATCATAATGATATAAATGTATAATATAATTCCAGTATAATATAGTGTATAATACCATTTACTCCATCCTTTATACATCCCACATATGGTATTAACGATTCAAATCACTTTGAGGGGGCGGTAGTGCGCACTTCCTAAAATGAAATTATCGCGTTTTACCCATAATGGAAATCATAAAGTATGCCATAAATGAGAAATAAAGAAGCATAAGTAAAACATAAACATATTATATATCATATATAAATATAGTGGCATCTTAATTTCCACCTTTTAAAGTGATATATGAGTGTTGAACAATCATCGTTTCGTGATGCAGAAATTCGCCATCCACAGAAACCGTATGTTCTTTAACCATTAGATGTAGGTGTGTGTAAGTGTAGCTCTAATCCTTCTTATAACAAAATCCTGGTATATTGAGGATACTGGTGTTTTTACAAAAGAAACTAATAAAAAGAGTTTAGGGGTTTGGATAAGAAAAATAAAACAAAACAAAATTAGAGAAGACATTACCTCAAAATCGGGTAACTCTTTTTGACTTGAGCCAAAGGCTTCCTTGGGAAGAGTTCTTCCCAAAGTGAGGATTCTAGGAGTAAGATGGGGAATTTGGGAGAGTATTTGGGCAGAGTTTGGCCGAGCCAAATGGCTTGAAAGTTTGAATGAGGTGATAGAGGTGGGGGCCTTTTATAAGAGGAGAGGAGGGGCACTCATGGAAAGTAAGGAAATTATACATTATTATACAATGCTTATCTGATTCTAAAGGTCTCACACTTATATAACTCGTGTATAAGGTGATAAGGGTTCGAAATATACCCATCCAATAGTCTTTGAACAAGTGTAAGCCTTGTATTGTACATTATCTTTTCATTTTATTAAAATCGTTAAATAATGAGGTCATCGATGCATCATAATGATGTCATAAATAATTTAATTTATTTAATGTCTAAAAATTATAAAAAAAATACTATGATGTAGGAAATCTTTTTAGCTTTCCAATGACTATTTATAGTCAAAAATATGAATTGTATAACCCCATGTAAAAATTGTGTTAGTAAAACATTTCATGTTTGTGTCATTTTTTTCTTTAACATTAAATAAAAGTTATTTATGTCATTTTCCACCTAACGTGGATCCATGGGGTCCCCGAGTTGACCCATGGATTTTCTTGGTCGGCCATGGCACATCCAATGAGGGTAGGACATGTGTCAAGCTCATCTCATATTATTAAAACATTATTTTTATCTTAAACTACACTAATTACCTCTAATCGCGATTAAGAACATAAAAGTTACTATTCACCAAAAATTATTTTTAATCTCATTGAACCACATTTTACTTCTTAATTACAACCATGTATGTCGGATTTTTGAAAATAAAATCACAGAGGTGGTAATATTTCATTTAAACGAAAAATCAGTTATTTAACTACCACTTAGTGGTTTCACTGTTCATCAAAAATTGAAGTTTTTCAGAACAATGCCAAAATTTCACCCTAAGCTATAATTGATATTCCGATTTCAAAAAAGAAGTCTATTTTAACAAATTCCAAAAATATAAGTTGCATTAATTTATTTTATAATTAATTCCCTCTGTCACAACAAATAGCGTATTTTTAAGAAACAATTTATATCAAAAGATTGGCAATTGTTTATGTCCAATTTCAATGTTAAATTAATTCTAATGACAAACATTGGATAAAATGGTAAAGATATATTCTAATTATACTTTAAAACCACTAAATAGTATAATTTATCACAATAAATTATTTTTATTAAAAAAGTTGTTTTTAAGTATTTTTCACTATTCGTAAAAAATTAGAAGTTCTCAGAAAAATACCAAAAATTCAACATAGGCTAATTTTGATATTCCGAATCCAAAAATGAAGTCCATTTTTAAATATAAAATTTCTATAATATTAAAAATTGGTTATTACTATTCATAACGGCTACTATGATTAGTCGCGGTGTTTTATAACTCGAAGTTGCGTACAATGCAAGCTATTGCATTTTTGAATGAGAAGCGTATTGTGGAAGCTCGGGGTGTTAAAGGAAATTCATAGAGTTAAATGTTAATGAAGAAGGAATTGTGAGATTAGGGAAAATACTAAGTGTTAAATCATGTCCGGAGTTGAAAAGGGAACTTTTGGATGATGCACACAATACCAATTTCACTATTCACCCAGGAAACACAAATATGTTTCCAGATCTTTGAGATCATTTTTGGTTGGATAATAAGAACAAGGAGATTTTTGAATATACATTATTGTTCCTGGTGTGTCAACAAGTGATGGAATATAGGCAGATGTCTAAGGGGATAATGCAACCATTGCCCATACTAGCATGAAAGGTGAAGAACATCACCATGGACTTTTTCATTGGACTTTTCAAGATATCCAAAGGCAACAATGTAATCTCGGTTGTTGTGGATCATCTAACAACGTCTCCACACTTCATTGAAATTTAGATGGATTTCTCATTGGATCAACTAGCACAGATATACATCAGAGATGTGGTAATTCTGCCTGGGGTACAACTACTGATTGTATCTTATCAAGATCCAACATTCATGTCTATGTTTTGGAAGAATCTTCAACATGATTTGGATACTAAGCTGAACATTTGTATAGATTATCATCCTCAAATTGATGGCCAATCCGAGCGTACTATCCAAACACATGAGGAAATGTTGAGAGTGTTCCTGATGGACTTCAAAGAAGGATGAAATAAACATCTTCCTCTGGTTGAGTTCACTTAAAATAATATTTTCAACTTGAGCATCTGAATGGAATCTTATGAATCCACGTCTAGGATGTGGTGCAGAACACCGAAATGTTGGGATGATGTCAGTGAGAGTAAGCTGCTAGGACCTGAAATGGTCAATGAAATGGTGGATAAGGTGAAAACCATTTAACAACATATCAAGGAAACCCAAAGTTGACAGAAGAGTTATGTGGATAACCATCGATGAGATCTCAAGTTCAATGTTAGAGACATGGTATTTCTATTCATATCTCCATGGAAGAAGGTCCTGAGGTTTGTAAATATGGGGATGTTACGTCCTTGGTACATCGGCCCCTTCAAGATTCTTTATTGTGATGGGGTTGTAACCTATCAGCTATCACTTCCACCAACCATGGCCAATGAACATGTTTCCTTACATGTATATCTCTTAAGAAATTACATACAAGACCCTTCACATGTACTCTCTTCAGAGGTAGTACAGATAAAGGGTGATATTTCTTATGAGGAGCAACCAGTTAGGATCTTAGATCGTTGAGAAAAATTTGTACAAAATAATATAATGCCCTTCGTTATGTTATTGTGGAAAACCCATAAGTTTGAAGATGCTACATGGGAAATATAATAAGTGAAGAAGAATATTTACCCACATTTATTTTTGTGTGGGAAAATGAAATTTTGAGTGAGAAATTTCTTAAGGGTGGAAGATTTTAACGACCCAAAAATTCATTAAGGAAAATTTATCTCGGTCTATTTAAATGTCATTTTATGGTTCGGTATAACATATGGACTTATTTGGTTTTATGTCTTGTATTTTAAAATACTGTTAAAAATTGTGACCATTACTAATATATATGTTGAATAGTGATCACCTGAGTAGTATAAATATAGGGATTTAACAAATCCAATTTACTCATACAAAGGAAGCGATGACCTCATCTAGTAGACTTTCCCAATACAAATCCAATTTTTCAGAGCTCAAAAAGGAGGTGGCATCATTTGGATTCTCTCTTGTCCAGTCCTAATCTGTGCTTGAATACATTAAGCTTGAGAGGAACCACCTACAGGAGAGGTGGAAGTTGATATAGATTACCACCCGAATGATGTTATCCGAGCAACCCCAGGAGTTTGTCACCACCGCACACCTTACCCTATGGTCTTATGTAGGTGTTATAAGGGGTTATGTAACAAGATCCTAGAACTATTATTATGTGCATTATTTTTGTATATAACAATAAATATACATTTATTTTATTACTGTAACTCTGCAAATAGTTTTTAAAGCACAGATAATATTTTTAGTTAATTTTCATCACAGAAATCTATGTTGATAATTTAATTTATTATCTAATTAAATAATATTTTAATAAAAAATTATTATTATTAAATTAATTTTATTATGTATAAATGATAATTTAATTTTCATTAATGAAATTGTAATTTTTTTTATATTTTGAAAGTTTTCTTTATCAAAACCCAAGAATTTTTTATAAATGTTGGTTTTTATTTTAAAAGTGAAAATTCACATATATAGATAAATATATAGATAAAATGAATACTATATTTGGAATCAGGATGTGGAAATTTTCTAGAGGTGACGTTTTCTTAATATTCTTGGACCGTCGAATTTTTGGGTAAAAATTAAATACCATTTAAATATATAATGTGTTTTATGGCATCGTAATGACCCAAGAGTGATTTTATAAATTACTATAAACATTTTGTTTGGCCAATATATTTTTCAAAATTAAAATAATGTAATTTTAGTTTTGTTTGATTTATTTTACAATGATTTAGTGGACCCTTCAAGACTTATAAAACATTTTAGCTTTATGAATTTATTATCTCGAGAGTGTGACTCACCTCCACTTAACAAACCCTATTATTTTAAGATGTTCGGCCATTTTCCTTATAACATATTATTTTAAACTCTCCATTGGAAAAAAAACATGGCCAAAACTATGGGGTGGTTTGTGGTTTTGATATGTTTAATGTGTGGTGTCCCAAACATAAATAATAAAAAATTTCCGCTTCTTTCCTATATAATCCCACCCATGCTCCCACTTCCTCTTCACTCAATCCTTTTGAGATCCTCCAACTGCTTAACTCCACTCCTTAAAATCCTTATAGGTGTCCCAATCACCAAATAATCCTCTACCAAGCCTCTCCCAAGCCATTGGGATCACACATCCATGTATGGTATTCTCACATTCCTTATTTATGTCCATGTTTTCTTATATTGTTACGCCCTTTTATTTTCAAGTATATATGTGGGGGTCGGATTTTCCTCCTCCCCCATACTTCCCCTTTTATGTTTGAATTATTATAGTCCCATTTCCCTCTCATTAATGAATCCCATGCACACCCGTTACCATGCCGAAATTCGGTAGGTAATTTCTCTCTCAACATTTACATTCATGTAATTATTTTGTATCATGAATCTAAATTCCATTACAATTTTTGGGAAATGCATCTATATGAACACTTTACAATCCATTTCCAATAAATATTATGATACACCCCTTTCTCATGCATCAACCATTTTTTATGAATTCTTATTTCACGTCGTTGCGTAGCGGAAATTGCACCACGTTTTTCAATGCCAAAGTCATTGTGTAGTAAATTCCATACCCATTTCTCTATCAATGGTATTCACATTTATCCACATTTAATTATTTACTATAGATTATAATTTATTAATTACACATTCCATTATTTTAGAATAAATGGTTACCTTTAATGAATCCATGTTTTATGATCCATGTGGCACACTTAGGCATGAAATGAAATCATTAAGAAGGGTGTACCCTGATAGCACTCTAATGCATTGGGTAAAGTATAGTATCAAGATACGTCATGTGAAATGGGTGTTTAATCATGATAAATCAAGTTAAATGATGGTTTACTTGTAATTCATGTGAAATGAGGGTTTACTCATGTTCCATGTGCAATGAGCCTTGGCTCATTATAATTCAAAGCTATGTGTTTTTGCCACATTTCCATGTTATGATTATCATGCCTTATCATGCCTTTGTGTTCATGTTTCTCTTGTTCTCCATTGATATTCATATTGTATAAAATGTATTATATTTCTCATGTTATTAAATGTTTATTCTCTTACTGGGATTTATAGATCTCCCTTTTCTTATGCATGTCATCAGGATATACCATGAAATCATAAGTATGAGGGAACATAGTGGTCATGTAAAATAAGTTTTCAATAAAGTTGTTTTATTTCATTTTTTATGTTGTAATGTAATGATCATAATCCCTGAATACACTATACCTCTCGATCTTCTATGTTGTACCAAGTGATGATTATGTAATAAAACATGTTTATATCTGTAATAAAGAGCAGGGTTTTCATACTCTTATTCTGATCCCTCAATCTCCATGTTCTCCTGGGGACGCCATTGATGATCATTCGTACCCTAAGATTCCATTTATTATTCATCCTTTTCTTCCTCCTCTTACTCATTATCCTCTTCGTTTGGTAATATTTACATTTATCCATATCTTTTTCGAGAATTACCTTTACCAAGGAAGGGGTTCCTTGTTCTACCACTGCAAGAAAGGATAAAAATGCATGGACATCTGTTACGTGTGTTGTCGACGGATGTTCAACCTTTATACCACCAAAAAACACCCAAATTCTAGAAATTTTATCCCACCCAACATTAGCATCAACAATTAGTCCGTCATCATCATCAATTGGCACAGTGTTCTCACGGAGTAGTAGATAAATGTGAAGATAGAGTTGGAAATGTGATAAAAAAGATACATAAACATATTCCCAAGAGACACTTTTTCTTTACCTCAATGTCGCTTTCTAGAACACCCCCCTTCAAGAGGAGGGGGTGAGACCACTCCATGTAACATCCTGCCACATCATTTGCATCCATAGTCACACTAGATTCCTGGCTTACCTCCTAGTGAGTATCCCATCGACCACCTTTTGGTTCTAGAACCACATTCAATACTTCAATCACCCAAATATGTTTTTACTAAATAGACTCCATATATGTTTCCACCACATTTCTGACATATTCCTTCAATAGGACCACATAAAAATTGTTTTGCGGCAGCATGATGGTCCTACCTGTACTCATAGTTATCATCATTATTCACAGCTAAAAGATAACCCATGGTTTCTCTCTTAACAGAAAACAATGTAGCATTAATTCACAACATTTTGATGGCACCCAAAATTTTGGAAAAAATGGGATTGAGTGTAATACTCACAAAAAAATGTTGTTATCAATTTGTTCCACAAGAAGTTCACCCTTTAATCATTGGTGGAATACCAAATTCTCCCAAGAGCCTCGATTGTTATCCACCATTGGACCAACTAGTGTTATGAAGGTGTGGTAGTTGAAATTATCATGTAATCCAATACATTATTTGTCCCTGACATCGTCGAGTGTCATCAGTTGGACCCCACCTATATTCAACAATGATGGATGCATGCCAAAATTAGATAGACTTATTTAATTCAGGATGATGTACCCCCTGGAGGTGTTCCATGATCAAACCATACAGAAACAAGAATGGACAACACAACCACAATAGTGTATTTTTTTTAAACACAACCCAATATATTGTTGATTTTGGCCAGAATATCTCAGTTGACCATGTTTCTAACTACTAGTATTTCTACCACCACTAATGTCCCTAAAAATACCCCCATCCTAATTTATCTCATTGGGAGAAGACATCCACTCAGCTAGAAGGCATGGAATGCAACATATCACACCAATGGCCCCCAATATCCCATCATGTTGTACCCCCAATTAATATAATGTCCTTCCAAATTGAACTAGTATGTTCCAGCCTTCCCTCACTAATATGTGACTATAAAGTGCTTTCCTCGGTTCTAAATCCTCACCTTCTCATCCTTCTTTAGGAAAAAGCTGGTCCATGCTTGGAACTACATGTTCTTTTGGACGAATTTCATCTTCAAATTCACTTTCACTTCCTCCAGAATTTTCAATGCCATGATCGGAGTCTACACACTATTTTCCCATGTTTTTTTTGGTCGCAAGAACTCATCATACTAGAATCTCTCAAATAATAATCCTCCAAAATATTGAAAATCCCATCGGGAGATTCCATATTCCCTATAGTGAATATGGAACATGTTTGTGTATAGAGATCATAAACTAAGGAGATATAGCACTAGCTTATGCTGGCGTAAAAGTGGAACTAAAATATCCAAACTACTTCATAAAGGGTGACGTTTCCATGACCTACCCCATATTATTGGCACATTTAATGCACCCAGTAGGCCCATTCCTACTCACTCATGAAGTCCCCACCAAACCTCTTGTCCTATTCCTTCTGCTAGCTTGGCCTACTCATACACATGCTACTTGGAAAGGTGGAGACATAATGGGCTGAAAACACTTTCATTTTCAACTCATCCCCTATGGCCATATTATTATTCCAATTCCACATTTAAACAAAAATATCCATATGATCTCTAGAAACGCGTACATGGACTTTGTGGTTGTATAATTGGATATCATCTTCCCATGTGAACCATGACCATATAAACTCAACAACAAAAGAGGGTATGGTAACTTCATCCCATATCCCAGTGTTCAATATAGTATTTTATTCATTCAGTGGGTATTCAATCTGTTATTTCACCATCACACCATACAAAATCAGTTTTTTGGATACAACCCTTCATGCCTACGGAAAATAAGGCTTTCCAATTAGCTCAACCATTCATATTGTAATAGTATCCTCAAACATAGTAGCTTTCTATGGATTGTACATTTACGATTGATCGAAAATATCTAAGGATGAAATGTAAACAAATATGTAAATTAGATCACAATACATGGTGTTGGGTTAAACATTAGATAACATACCCACAAAATGATGTAAAATTGGAAAAGTGACATGGAAGAAGAGAACACTTAGCAAAAGAAGTAGTTGAAGCTCAGTTTTTTCAATTATGATGATTGATCTTACACCCACAAGTAAAAATCACATATCACACGGAAATTCAAGGTTCCAATACATACCCTCACACTATATTTAAAGGTCTGGATCTGTATTTGTTCACACATGCATGGAATCTACCATTACCATGGATTAATTTTTACGCTCAAATCGTGGAATTCACCGAAGATTTCAATAGTTCCCTCAGAGCCCAACCTTCTCCTCCCCTTGTAGCTCTAATTGAAGTGAGGATTTTTTGTCCTAAAATCCACATATGGCTAAAAGTGGGAATTCTTGAACAAATCAGATCCATATTCTAACTCAATGGAGAATTAAGAGAATGCAAAAGAAGGCCTGAGAAAAGTATCTAGGTGTGTGAAAAAAAACTGAAAATTATGCTTAAGACTCTTATACACCCAATGTTATGTTAAACAACCCTTTTTTTTCTCACTAACAAATGATCAAGGCATAGATGCATTAAATCCTTCATCCATTCTAGGAATCTTATGCACCATCACTAAAGGCCACATCTGTATATTGAATTCCACCCCCTTCATCAGGGTTGTCATACAGAAGTTGAAGCCTCTCTCTACATCATGTAAGATTCCTTTTACATGAAATTGAACATTAATAGAAACCTCATTGTAAAATATCTTTTGTGATAGGTTCCGTAGGGGTCTTCCTTCAAGTGGGAACATAGTGGCTTAACCCACACCCGTCTCTTTTAATCATAATATAGGTGCACAGAAAAGACACCTCATTGAAACAACCATGTCCCTAGATATATTCTAGTATTTCCCTCCGACCATTGTTTTTCATGAAGGAGTCCAATATTACACACACTCTCTCCTTGAAGCTCCATGGGCTTCCATTACTCCAAAGCACTACGTCTTATCCCCTCTCATGTGCCTCTCACATTCCCTGCATGCACCCAACTAGGATAATATAAAATGTATTGGTCCCCATGAGGTGTCCACTATTTTATGCCCCACATATTTCTTTTCATCATAAGAATGAAAATGTATCATTCATTTTAGTATAGGCATACTGCCATGGACCCTTCAACTGACCACTCCTCCACTACATTGATCCATGGAAATACAGATGTCATGTACCTCCCAAGGGTATATGTGTGACGATTATATAAGTCCATGAGGTCAAGAGTGAGTCCCCCACATCAGCACTGGATGATGTAAAACAACATAACACCACTGACCTAAACACCTCAAATTAAACTATAGTGTCCCTTAGTGAAATGCACATGGGGAACCAAATGTGTGATCCTAATGGTATATCATAGTGGGATGATGATTTTACCATGGGCAGTTCCCACAAGTAAGAACTAGACATCACTGATAGCATGATCTATGTATGAGTTATATATAATGAGATCTTTATCACATGGAATGAGATCATCCTCACATTGAATTTAATCCTCCTCTGACAGCTTTCTCATATAATCCCCACACCAGCACTCATTGGCACACCTTTCACAAGACAACCAGGAGGTCTATTGTGTCAAACCATTTCTCATATCGATCATGACTCTCATGTGATTATAGGTTAGTAGTAACTATGATATCCAATATCAAAATTTATAGGATTCTCTTACATGTAATCCTCAATTTTTTGAATCCCCTACAAGCCTCCTAATTAGTTGTAATCCACAATCATACCCATGTTTGATGTGTAGGTCACATACTTAATCAAAAATCAGTTTCACAATTTTGATGGGCCTCTTACTAATGTATAAGCCCCATCATGTCAACACACATCATCAAAATATGTGGTATTTTATTACAAATCATTATGATACATAGGAATTCACTATGACTTCTAAAGCCAACATTCCATCCACTCCATCCATAATCAGTCATGATTTTCTCTAGGATTCCACATATTAGGAAGATAATTACACCCAATTTGGACACTCATACATGTAATCCCCTATAATCCCCATTTCCTTCAGGCATCCTCCTCATTTGTACAACCAATCACGTCACCTCAATTGGGATTATCCTATGTTTAATCCCCATCCTCATCATTGCTACTCCCAACAACTCCTTGGAAACTCCCACGTTTATGACTCATAAATTTATCCACCTGAGTAAAATCATCTTGTGATGTGTAAATCACGTGAATAATCCCCACACCACCCCCATAAAATGATGTGGGTATTTTTCCATGTCTTCTAAACATGGAATGTAGGAAAAATCCACAAGGTTCAATCCCAATGAATGGTAAACCATGGTGCCCCCTCTTTAGGGTGTACCTTCCTAGTGCCCCTCTAGGGATGATCTTATCATCCCACAAAGAGTGAAATAATTCCTTATTGGGACACAACCCATGGAAATGCATCTGAATGTTTTTTGATCTATCCATCAAGTAATCACTTTAGGTGTTCTCTACTAGGGATGCAATTCCATTATCCACATCCACTTGGTGTTTTGATAAATCAATCAATCTCTTCAATATGTTAAACACAAAAGGTATCTCAAGATGATACCTTATGCTAAAATTGAGATGTCTGATGTGAAATACATTGTGGACATGCCTTTGGAATGAAATACATGGTGATCGAAGAGGGATGAATTTGGTTTCACACCCATATATTTCCTCCAATGAGATTGAATATAGGTTTCTAATGATACAACTTCCAAATATACCAGTTATTCCCAATGCCACAACTCTTCTAACTGATGGGTGTATCCATGTCTATACCCCATGGAATTTCTAGATAGAATTGGGGTGATTAAATGAAATCCAAGTAGAGATGGAAATGAGAATGAGAATCCAAATCATACTCAAATATATGAGAGTGACTCAGACTAGGCTGAAAATTCTAATGAAGAATCAATGAAAGGGGGAACTAACAACCCATCATCTTGTTTCAATAAAACACCAAACATGGCTGAAGAAATTGGAGAAATTTTCCCCATTTTTGAAAATTGGAATGTGAGGCAACAATGCACGCCTACCCGCATTGTAATGAGGCTACAAGGTGCACTGATGAAAGCATTGGAAGCACTATCACCCCCAAAAAACCCCAAATTATCTAGCCTAAAATGAAAAAACCCTCATCCCTAAAACCCATTAACATCCATCCATAAAATACTCAAAACTATGATCCCTATGAAGCCCCCAAATTTATATCCCAAAAAACCAATAACCTTCATCCCCCAAAACCCCGGACTATCATTCAAAAAAAACTTATACCATCAACCCCAAATAACTCCAAAAACTTTTCCCAAAACACTCGAAACCCTCAGATTCAAAGACCCTAAATCATCTTCCCTAAAAATACCTAATCCCTCAAACAAAAATACTATAAAACCATAGTCCCAATAATACAATAGACTATCAACCAAAAATAATAGTAAACTCTCATCCCCAAAAATAACCAAAACCTCAACCCTAAATAACCGTAAACCCACTAGTCCAAAAAATGAATCCCTAAAGTCGAAAAGTCACAAAACCATATCCCCCAAACAAACCTAAAAACCCATCCACCAAAAACCCAAAACCCTTGTCCCTAAAAATCCACATAAAACAATCCCAAGAAACCATAAACCCTCATCCAAAAATTTACAAAACACGCACGATAAAAAAAGATAGTCCATAATCCCAAAAAAAACCAAAACTCTCATCCCTAAAAAAACACTGAACCCTCAGCCCCAAAATCCCTTAAACACCAAGACCAAAAAAATCATAAACCCTTACCCCCCAATAAACCATAAAACCTCATCCCCAAAAAACAATAAATCATCTTCCCGAAAAATCCATAAACCATTATCCCCTAAAACCCTAAACCCTCATTCTAAAAACCCTAAACTCTCCAACCCAAAAAACAAAAATACATCATCTCCATAAAAACCCAAAACGATCATCCCCAAAATAACATAAATACTGAGCCTAATACCCCAAAAACCATATACTAAAAACTCCAAACCATACAACCCAAAAAATCCAAAAAACTTAGTCCCCAAAAATCGTTAATTTATCCACCCTAAAAACTATATTCCCATAACCCCCCAGAAAAATAAATATGTATCCCAAAAAACATTGAACACTCAGGTGTAGAAAATCCTAATGAATCATCCCAAAATCATGAACCCTTATCTAAAAAACACTCTAATCACTAGGAAAAAAAACCATACTCTCAAAAAACGAAAAACCCATAGCCCAAAAAACCTTAGTCCTTAGTACCAAAAAAGCATAAACCTCAGCCTAGAAAATACTAATACCATTGCCCCAAAATCCCAAAAACCCCTTCCCAAAATACAAAAATAACTTAGATAAAAAATTCCCTAATCCCAAATTCCCCAAAAAAACAATAAACAATCATCCCAAAACAATCCTTAAACCCTCACTACCAAAACAATTAAATCCCCAGACCCTAAAATCATAAACCCTAAACTCCTAATAACACAATACCATCAGACACAGAAAATCACAAACCTGCATCCCCAAAACCCCCTAAATCCTCAACAAAAAATCATGAAAACCTCATCCCAAAGTAACATAAAACCATCACCCCCCCAAAAAATAAAACCCCGATTCAAAAAAAAACCTCATATGAAAAAATATCTGAATGGCTCATCCAAAAATGTGCCTAAACCATTAGCGACAAAAACCATGTAACACTCAACCCCCAAAAACATCCAATCCTTAATACCAAAAAGTCCCAAACACTCAGAAATAATGAACTATAAACCCTCTCCCCCAAAAAACCGAACCCTGATACCCAAAATCCAAAACCCTTAGTCCCAAAAAAAAATCCTAAACCCTTTTCCCAAAAAAATGTAAACCCACATCCACAAATATATCAATTAATTAGGTCCAAAAAAAATTTAAAACACAGACCCAACAAAATATTAAGACATTAGGCCTAAAAATCTACAAACTCTAAGCCCCAATAAATCATAAATTATCATCCCCAAAAAACTAATACCTCACTAGTAAAAAATGAATACCTTTACATGATAATATAGAAAACCATAAAGAAAATTTACAATAAAACCATGGACAAAAATACAAAAACCATCAACCCCAAAAACCAAATCTGTCATCCCTAAATAACCCCAAACCCTCATTCTCAAATTATTGTAATCCTTCTAGCACATGAAACCCTAAACCCTCATCCTAATAATATACAACATCCTCATGAACTAAAAATCCTACACCCCAACCCTAAAAACTCAACACCCTCATCCCCAAATTCCCTAAACCCTCATCCCCAAAAAATCTATAACCACCATCACCATAAATTCTTAGGCACCCATCCCCAATATCCTATAAACCATCATACCACAAAAAAACCTCGACCCTCAGAACAAAAATACCATAAACCATTTAGCTCAACATACCCTAAACCTTTAACCCCCAATAAAACACACAATCCCCCAACTACCAAAAAAACCTAAACCAACATCCCTAAAAAACACTGAGCCATATGCTCAAAAAAAGATTCTTCTATAATAACCCAGTACCCTTAGACCCAAAACCCCATATACCATCATCACCAAATTACACAAAATAGCCTCCCTAAAAAACCCTAAACCCTCATCCCAAAAAACCCAAAACCCACAATACAAAAAAAACCATAAACTCTCATTCCCAAAATCAAAAAACTATTATACAAAAATAAACTTAACCATTAAACCCCAAAAACCAAATACCTCAACCCCAAAACCCTAATCCACCTGCCCTAAAACAACCATAAACTCATATACCCCTGAAACCCTAAAACCACTACATAAAAAACAATAAATACTCTAATCTAAAATATCCTAAAAACACAATAGGAATAAAAACTAATATCACCAAAAAAACATGAAACCCTCATTACAAAAAAACATTAATCCCTTAGCACCATGAAAAAAATCTAAACACTCATCCCCAAAGCCTATAACCCTGATCCCTAAAAACCTTAATCCTTGATCCCAAAATACCCTAAACACATATACCTAAAACCAAATAAACCAATAAAATGAAAAAACTCTAAAACCATGGCATCAAAAATACCAAAACCCTCAAATACCAAAAACAACCCTATACCCTAACCCCAAAAAACCCTAACCCATCAATCCCAAAGAAAATCCTAAACCCTCAACCCCAAAAAACTATTAACCCACATCCCCAATAAACCATAGTCTCTTATCCTCCAAATACCTAATCCATCAACCCAATCCCATAAATCTTCATCCCCAAACGACCCTAAACAATCATCCCAAAAAACCAATAAATCATTTTCCCAAAAAAAACAATGAACAATTACCCCAAAAAAACACAATAACTTTAGCCTAATGAAATCTCTAATAAGACACCCCAAAAGACCATAAACCCTCATACATAATATTCAAAAAACCATAACTCTAAAAAAATTGAAACCTGCAACCCCAAAATTCCATATCCCTCATACCTAAAAAATAAAAAATCCTCAAACCAAAAAAACAAAAATCCTCATCTTCATAAAACCCCAAAAACATAGTCCCAAAAATCATCAGAACCTCAAAACCAAAAAACCCTAAACCCTCATCCTAAAAATACATGAAACCAATAGCCCCAAAAAACTCCAAACCCTTAACCCCAAAAAACACAGTAACCCCAGCCCACAGAACCCATATAATTAACCAAAAAAACTAAAACCCTTATCCACAAAAAACAATAAACCATATGCCCAAAAAAATAAACCCAATGACCCAAAAACCTCAACACAAAAAACCAAAAACCCTTATCCCCAAAAGGAAAAAAACCTAGAACCCCATAAAATCCTAAAACCCAATGGAGAAAAAACCCAAAACCACAAGGCGCTAAAAACAACCTTCCCTAATTTCTAGAAAATCAAAAACCCATCAACCCCAAATAAAACTAAACAATCATCCCCAAAAAACCCCAAACCCCAACCACAAAAAAAAACATCATCCCCTCATCCATAAAAAAAGACCCAACCCCTCATCCCCCAAAAGATAACGAATTGGCCTAAACACCCCAATCCCTCAGCCAAAAAAATCCTTAACCCCCATTCCCAAAAAACCCTAACCCATATCCAAAAACATAGTCCCCTGGGGCCAATAAATCATAAACACTTATCCACAATAGTCAATAATCATTCATCTCCCAAACAACCATAAAACTACTGACATAAATAACATAAACACTCATAAAAAACACTAAACCCCTAGCCCACAAAACCTGAAACTCTTATCCCATAAAACCACTAAACCATCTGCACCAAAAAATAAAAAACCCTCTCCCCCACAAAAATCCCTAAACCAATAGACCCAAAAAAATTCCTAAACCCTCATCGAAAAATAACCCAAATCCCTTATCAACAAAAATAGAAGTCCCTTCATCCCATAAAACATTAATTACAATTCCTGATAATACAAAAAACCCACACCCCCCAAAATAACAAAAAACCCTCAATTGTAAATAATAATAACCCTCATCCGTAAAAAACCATAAACCCAAAGCCCCAAAAAACACTAAAACCTCAGGTAAAACCCCCCAAAAAAATTATCCATAAAAGACTAAAAACATAGAATAATAAAAAATTTAAAAAACTCATCCCAAAAAATAGCAAAACATGGGATGTAAGACCCCCTAAATTTCATAACCCAAAAAAACAATAAACCTTCATCCCAATAAAACCTAAAACCTCATCCCAAAAAAAGACAAAACCCTTCGCACAAAAATAAATTAAACCATTATCCCCAAAAAACACCAACTACACACTCCCAAAAAAACACTAAACCCTCATCCCAATAAAACCATAAACCACAGTCCCAAAAGACCCTAACCCCTCTACTATAGAAAATACTAAACTCTCAGTCCCACAACACCCTAAATGCTCAGCAACAAAAAACATTTAAACCTCATCCCCTATAATCCTAAACCATCTTCCCCAAATAAACCTATACCCAATTCCATAAAAATGCATCAACCCTCATCCCCCAAATAACTATAAACCCTCATCCTAATAATTCCATAATCTATTAGCCCAAACAACCCTCAAAACTCTGCCCGGAAAAACCTAAAAATTACATCCATAAAAAACCCTAAACACTCAGTGAAAAATATCCTAGACATTATAACCAAAAATACCTAAAAGCCCCATCTGAAAGCCCCCTTATACCTTCATAACTTTAAAAACCTCCCCCACCCATCATAAACTCCCTAAACCCTTACCAAAAATTAACCCTATAATATTATCCCAAAAAACACGAAACCACCTGCCCCAAAAAATCTATAAACCATCGTCCCCAAAAATTTATCAACACTCAAACAAGAAATACCCCAAACACTTCACCCCCATAAATCCTATGAAACCTAAACCCATAGCTCCATAAAAATATAAACCCCCATCACCAAAAAACCATAAACACACATCGCCAAAAAACCATAAACCCTTAGCCCCCAAAACACAAAACCCTAATACCAAAAAAACCCCTAAAACCTCATCCCCAAGAAACCCAAAACCATAATCCCCAAAAATCCATACACCACTAGCCCAAAATTCCATAAATAATATGCCCAAAAAAAGTAAACACATACCCCGCCAAAAATCTATACCCTTATCCCCAAAAAACACAAAACCATCAGCCCTAGAAAACCACTACACACTTAACCCCCCAAATCTGTAAACCCACATCCCAAAAAAAACCCTAAACCCCTAGTCTAAAAAAACCTAAAACCTTGGACATAAAACCACTAATCCCTCCACCGCAAAAATCATAAATACTCACCCCATTAAAATACAAAATCCTCAGCCCTAAAAATCTAAATACATCATCCCCTAAAACCCTAATCCCCAATCCCTAGAAAATGCTAAACCCACTACGGAAAAAACCCAAAACCCTATTAAATAAATAACACTAAACCCTGAACCCAACAACCACATAAATAATACACACCAAAACCCCCTAAACTCTCAACCACAAATCCTAGAAACCCTTAGCACCAGATAAACCTAAACCCTCAACCCCGAAAAACCCTAAACCCTTATCCTGAAAAAAAATCCCCAAACCCTCATCCCAAAAAAATTTACAAATACTCAAACCTGAATAACACTAAAGCAAAAACACCAAAAAATACTAAAACCTCTTCTGATGAAATCCATAAAAAATCTTCCCCAAAAAAATATAAAACCCAAGAACCAGAAAAATATAATACCTCCACCCTAGAAAACCTTACTCTCAGATCCTGAAATCACAAAAACAACATCCCAAAAATCATTCAAACCATATGAAATGGAATACCCATAACCATTAGCCCCAAAACAACATAATAACTCATCCATATAAATCCATAAATCATTATCCCCAAAAAACATTAACCATCAAACCCATAAAACCCTAGACCCCCATTCATAGAAGATCCTAAAACCTCTTCCCATGAAGCCATAATCTCTCGGCCCCATAAAATCATAATCTATAAAACTTAAAAACCTTATCACCTAATCCCCATAAATCAATAAGCACCTAGCATAATAAAAACCTAATCCTCAAGCCCTAGAAATCCCTAAACCCTAATCACCCAAAAAAATTCTAAACACATATCCACAGAAATTTCTAAACCATCATCCTTAAATAAAAAACTAAAAACTCACCCCCAAACACCTATACACTTATCCCCAAAAAATCCTAAACCCTCATTCCTAATTTTTCCCAAACACTCATCCCCAAAAAACTCAAAACCCTTACCCAAGAAACCACTATACCCATGTCCCCAGAAAAACCGAAACCCTCATCTTCAAATCACCAACACACTAATCCCTAAATAAACCTAAACCCACAGCCCCATAAAACCCAAAACCCTCAACACCAAAGAAACCTAAGCCTTTATCCCCAATAAAAACATTTAACACTCATCCGAAAGAACCCCTAAACCCTCATCCCCAGAAACACTCCAACCCTCTTCCTTAAAATCCCACAAACCTCAACCCCAAAAAACTATAAATCATTCATGAAAAAAACATCATCCATCCTCCCCTGAAACCCCTAATCCCTAAGCCAAAAATATCCTCAATGATCATCCCCCAAAACACTCAACCCTCATCCCCAAACATATTTCAATCCTAAACCGCAATAAACACAATACTCTCAGCACAAAAACACTCAACCCTCATCCCCAAAAAAACCAATATCGTTATCCAAAAAACCCATAAACTACCTACCCTAAAAAATCATAAACACTCATCCCTAAAAACTCCACAACCCTTAGCAAAAAAATACCATAAAACAACATCCCAAAAAAACTCTAAACTCTCAATCACAAAAAATATTCAATCCTCATCCCTATAAAAACCATCTACACTCATCTCTTAAAACCCCTAAATTATCATCCCCAAAAAACCATTTACCATTAGACCCCATAAACCATTAACCTCAATCAAAAAAAAATCCCTCAACCATAAAAAACACAGAACCCTTCATCCTTTGCTTGAAATAAAATTCACCCCTCTTCCCAAAAACTGCTCAACCCTCTGTCCCATGAAATCCTAAACGCTTATCTAGAAAAAAAACATAAACCCTTAGGCCCTAAAAAACCTAAACAATCAACTAACCACCCCTTAAACCATAATCCCAAAAAATTCCAAAACCCTCATCCATAAAAAAACATCATCCATCAACCCAAAAACACCCCACCCATCAGCTCCAAAAGCTCTCAACCCTTGGACCCAAAAAAACCTCAACCCACATCCACAAAAATCCCTCATCCCTAACCCCAAGATATCCCACAACCCACAACCCCAAAAACCCTCTTGCCATAGCCTAAAAAACATCTACCCCACCACCAAAAAGTCTCAACCCTAAAACCCAAAAAACCTTCAACTATCATCCATAAAAAACCATGAAACCTCTTCACACAAAAAGAAGCCACCCTTGGCCCAAAAATATATTCAACCATTATCACCAAAAAAACACTCAACTCGTAGGCACATCGAAACACTAGAAACTCATAGAAAACAATCAATTCTCATTCCCAAAAAACCCAAAACCCTCATCCCCAAAAAATTCCAAACTCTATTCCCTAAAAACACATCAATTATTATCCCAAAAAACTATCCATGATCATCCACCCAAAACCATCACACTCACCCCCAAAACACCAATATTCTTATACCCAAAATCACCTTGAACCTCTTACCCATATAACCCATGAACCGCTGCACAAAAAAACATTCAGTTCCTCATCCACAAAAAATATCAATGCTTATCCTGAAAGAGTGATCAACCATCAACCCAAATAAAAATCCAGAAGCCATCCCCAAAATACCTTGATCCACAACACAAAATTCTCTCAACCCTCATCCTCAAATAACCCTAATCCCCCATCTCTAAAAAACCCTCAACCATCATCCCCGAAAAACCATGACCCCTCAGCCTAAATAAGATCTAAAACAATATCACGAAAAAAATATCAATCCTCGGCACTAAAAAACTATCAATCCTTGTCACCCAAAAACTGTAAACCCTCAACTCTAAAAAACCATAAAACCTCAGCCCCAAAAAACCTTAAACCATCATCCCCAAAAAACCCTATACATTCTACCCCAAAAAACCCTCACCACTTTGTTAAAAAACACTCATTTCACATTTCCAAAATACCCAAAGATACTATGCTCTAAAAATATCCGTAACCATGATCCCCTAAAATATGCCTCAACCCTAAGGCCAAAAAAAACATCACCCCTAGTCCCCAAAAATCCCTTCAAAAGTCATCCAAAAAATACTCATCCATATACCATAGAAACCCTCAAACCGCATTTTTATGAAAATCTAAAAATTAATCCCCAAAAAAACCATAGCCCCAAAAACTCCTCATCCCTCATCCCAAAAAACATTCAACCCACAGCAACAAAAAACCTTCAACCATAGCCCCAAAAATACCCACAACCATTAGTCCCAAAAAACCCTCAACTAACAGCCAAAAAAACCATACAACAATGTACTAAAAAAAACCTGGACCTTGATCCCTAAAAAACACTCAAAACTCATCCAAAAATTACAATAAACCGTAAATTAGAATAATCTCAGAACCACCTACCATTAAAAATATTCAACCCTTATAAAAACCCCTAAATACATTTCGAAATAAATAGTCCACCCTCATCTCTAAAAAACCTCAATCATCTTCCCCAAAAAACCCTAAGCCATTATCCCTAGAAAACACTAAGACACCATCCCCCCAAAAAATATACCCTCATTCCAAAAAATCACAAAACCCTGATCCATAGAAACCCTTCAACTCTATGCTCTAAAAAACAATAGGCCCTCATCCCCTAAAAAACCCTAGACCCTCACCCAAAAATAAATCCTAAACCATCATCCCCAAAATACCATAAACCCTATACCCCAAAAAAACCATAACCCTCTACCACAAAAAACTCCTCAAACCATGAACAGAAAAAACCTCAACCCTCAACCCCAAAAACCGTAAACGCTCATCCACAGAAAACCCTCGATCCTCATCCACAAAAAACACGAAAATATCTTCCCAAAAAACCATTAATCCTAACACCTAAAATCCCTAAACACTCAGCCTCATGAGATCCTCAAACAATAGACACAAAAAACCCTCAACCCTCTTCCCAATAAAACCATCCACCCTCAGCCCCAAAAACTCTAAACCCTCTTAAAAAAACGTCCCAACTCAACCAGAAAAACCCTCAACCATCATCCCCATAAAACCAAAATCCCCCCAAAACCCACAACCCATTTACCCAAAAACCCAATGTCCTGATCTACAAGAAACTATCAACCCTCGTCCCAAAAAAAATCCTCAACCCTCTTCCTAGAAAAACACTCACTGAATAACCCTCAAAATACCTCAAACCTCACCCACAAAAAACCCTAAATTGACACCCATCAAAAACCATAAATCCTCAGCCCCAAAAACCCTATACCCTAAGACCCAACAAACCGTCAACTCTAACCACCAGAAAACAGTCAACACTTAACCCCAAATATCCCCAAACCATTGGTACTAAAAACCCTACCCCCTAGTCCCAAATAACACTAAATCCTCATCTCGAAATAACATGCAAATTTCATCCCGAAAAACCCCACAACCCACCTCCCCGTGAAAATTATAAACATTGATCCGCAAGAAATCATTAATTATAAACCCTAAAGTACCCAAAACCATAATCAGCAAAAAAATACTAAACCCTCATTAACTAATAACCAAAAACCATAATCCCCCAAAAAACCTCAACAACAATCCAAAAAAACCCTCAAACCTATTCTTCTAAATTATCCTCATCCCTCAGCCCCAAAATTTCCTCTACCATCTACCCCAAAACCACCCAAACCTTATACACATAAAATTGTCAATGATCAACACAAAAAACCCTCAACACTCTTCCCCCAAAAAATCCCTTAACCTTCAACAAAAATATCCCTCATCCCCAATAAAACATAACTCTCATCCCCCAAATACACTAAACCCTAATCCCAAAAAACCATTATTCCTCATACCCATATAAATATTAACACTAATCCCCATAAAACCCTCAACCATCTGTCCCAAAACGTCCATCGACCACAAGCCCCAAAATATCCTCATCCTCCCACAAGAAAAAACCCTCAACAATCATCCCTAATACTCATATATCTATATACCCAATGAAATAAATCACAATAATCCCTAAAAAGACTCATCCATCAGCCCTAAAAAATTTAAAACCCTCATCCTAAATAAATCATAAACCATCGTCCTTAAAAAACCCTCCACCTTCATCCCAAAATCACCATAAGCCCTCATCCACAAAAAATCAGTTAACCCTTAGCCCCAAAAAATGTCAGATGTCATCCAAAAAAACCCTAAAACATATCCATTGAAAACCCTACAACCTCATCCTCAAAAAATTATAAACAATAATCCAGAAATTAACCTAAACCATCTACTACAATACCCCTCAACCCTCAACCCAAACAAATCCTAAAAAATAATCCAAAAAATTCACCTCCACCCTCATCCACCAAAAAACTGAAACCCACTGGCTAGAAAACAACTAAACCCTCAGCCTCAACAAACACTAAATCCTCATTTAAAAAACCCATCAACCCTTAGAAGAAGAAAAAACCCTCAAACATCAACCCTACAAAACCCCAAAACCTAATACCTATAAAACCATCACCCCTCATCCACAATTAACCCTAAACCCTCATCCCTAAAAATACCTAAACCATTAACCCCAAAAACCCGAAACACTAAACCCGATGAAATATTCAAACCATATCCACCAAAAACCCTCAACAGTCATACCTGGAAACCCCTAACCCTCACCAATAAAAACCAAAAACCCCATACCAAAAAACCCTAAACTATTATCCCCAAGAAAACCCTCCTCCTTCATCCCCAATGATCCATAAACCCTCGACCCCCAAAAAACCTAAATCCATAGACCCAAAAAAACCCCACCCCTGAGCACAAAAAAACCCTCAATGCCAAAAAGTATCTAATGAAACCCAATAAAATGATGAACCATTAGCCCCAAAAATCCTCAACTCTCTACCTCATTAAAACCTAATTACATGGCCCCCAACCTCAAAACATTAAACCATCATCAACCAAAAAACCTAAATCCTCATCACCCAAGAAACATAAACCCTTGACCCAAAAAAACAACCATCATCCCCAATACCTATAGTACCAAAAAATGCAAGACCCCCAACCCCAAGAAATAGTAAACCCTAATCCATGAAAAACCATGATCACTCAATGGGATGAACCCTACAAACTCACCCACCAAAAAACCGAAACCCTCTTCCCTAAAAACCACTCAACCCTCTTCCCCAATATACCCTAAACCCTCATCCCAAAAAATCCTCAAGACACATCACCAAAAAACCCTCAACTATCAGTTATAGTGAACCCCAATCCCTCAGTCCCAAAAAACCCTAAACCCAAAACTCAAAAAAATCCTCCACCCTCAGCCCCCCAAAACCCAGTACCCTCATTCCAGCAAAAACATCAACACATAGCCCCAAAGGACCTATATCCATTAGCCTGGAAAACCCACATCCCTCATATGCTAAAAAACCCTCAACACTCGTCCCCCGAAAACCATCAAACCACATCCCCAAAACCCCCTAAAACACATCCAAAATATCTTCAACCCACAACCCTTAAATATTTCAACCCTCATACCCAAAAAATTTCAACACTCATCCCAAAAAATAAATTCAACCATAATTCAACAAAAATACCTCCACCAGAATCCCGAAAATACCCTAAAATTGTTTACCTAAAAACTATTAACCATCATCCCTATGTAACACTAGAAAATTATCCTCAATTAACCCTAAACAACCTCCCCATAAAACCCTTATCGCTCCAAACTAAATCCCCTAGACCCTCAGCACAAAAATTCCCCCAACCCTCATCCTGAAATGACCCTCAACTCCCACCCCCACAAAATTCATATACCCATAACCCCTAAATACCCTAACCATCCACCCAAATAAATCTAAATAAATCTTTAAACACCCAAATAACGTTATCATCCAAAAACCACAACTTTCAGCACTAAAAACCCTATACCCTCTTCCCTAAAAATACATTGTCCTTGATCACCAAACCACCCTAAACCGTCATCCCAAAAAACCCTCAACTGTCTGTCCATAAAAAACCTATATCCTCATCCCTAAAAAACTCTCAACCCTCTAACACAAAAAAAGTTCAATCTTATTCCAAAATAAATCCCTTAACTCTCAACCCATTAAAAACTAATACCCCCTGCCTCAAAAACATCTCAACTAGCACACCAGAACAATCAAAACATATCCACAAAACACTAAAATCTCATTCCTATGAAATCCTAAAGCTTCAGCCCCAAAAAAACTCACCCAATACCCCCAAAAAAACATCAGCATTCTGCATAATGAAATCCATAGATCATTAGTACCAAAAAACCATAAAACCTCATCACAAAAACTAGTAAAACCTTATCCCATAAAAAACTCTCAACCTTTATCCCTCCAAAAACATTAAACACCCAATCCCAAAAAACACGAAGTCCTCATTCCCAAAAAAAACCTCTAGACTCATCCCAAAAAACCTAAACCTGTATCCCCAAAAAAACTAAATCCCTCACCCATAAAAAATTATTAACCCTCCGCCCTAAAAAATCCTTAACACTCACCCCCAAGAAACCCAAAACCCTTAACTCCAAAAAACCTTAAAACCGCAGTAAAAACATACCTTAAATCCCCATAGAAAAATGTACTGTAAATTATAAATTAAATAACCCTAATACCTCTTTCCCAAAAAACCCTATACCCTTAGTCTCCTAAAACTCAAAACCATTAGTCCCAAAAAAACCATAACCCATAATCCCAAAAAACCCTAAACATTCTTTTATAAAAAAATTCTCAACCCTCATACCCAAAAATCAATAAACACTCTTCCAAAAAAAATATCAACACTCATCCCCAAAAAAACATCAATGCTCATCCCAAATAAACCTCAACCTTCAAGACCAAAAAACCATTTCCCCTCGGCCCTAAAATCTCTCATCCCACATCTCTAAACACCAATACCCTCATCCTAAAACCCACTAACACCTAATCCCCAAGAAAACAGATCACTCTTCCCTAATTAACCCATAACCTGTATCTATAAAAATGCTGAACCTTCATCCCCAAAAAACCCTAAATGCTTCGCCGAAATAATTCCTAAACCCAGAACCCCAACAAAAATTGAACCTTCATCCCTATTGTGACCCTAATCCATCATCCGAAAAAAAACCCTACACCCTTAGAACCAGAAAACCTGAAACCCTAACCCCCCCCCCCCCCAAATCCAATATCCTCATCCTCAAAAAACCCTAAAAACTCATCTAGAATAAAACTTAATCCTCCGCCCAAAAATACATGGACCCTTATCCAAAACATGTAGACCCCAGAATCAAAACAAATCATCAACCCTCACCCCCAATAACCTAAAAAATATCATACCCCAATATTCATTTAATCCTAAGACACAAAAAACCATAAACCATCATCCTTAACAATTAAAAAAAATCATCCCCTAAAACCATGAACCCTTATTCCAAGATATCCATGAACAATCAACAATATTAAAACCCTAATCCCTTAGACACAAAAAATCATAAACCCTAATCTTCAAAAAACACTAAATCATCAATAGAAAAATATATTGATTCCTCGACCCAAAAAATTTTGAACCCTTTTCCCTAAAATAACACTAAACTGTATCGCGCAAGAATCCATAAACCCTCATTCCCCCAAGAAACCCAAAACCCATCCTTGAAAATTCCAAAAACCCCATCCAAAAAATTTTAAACCCCCTACCTCAAGAAACCATTAAAACTCAAATATAATAAACCATGATCCCTCATCCCCAATAAATAATAAACCCTGAGCTCTAAAATTACCCAATCCCTAAACCTGATAAAACCATGAACCCTATTTCTAAAAACATTGTAAACCCTCATTCCCAATAAACCCTGAAACCTCATCCCAAAAAAGAATGAACCCAACACCCCATAAATATTGAACCCTTAGCTCAATAATACCCTGAACCATCAACCCTAAAAATCACAAAACCCCCAGTCATAAATACACTAAACCCTTATCCCCCAAAAACTATGGACCATAATACCAAATAATTATCAACCATATACACCCAAAATTTACACAATACCCTTCTTGAAAAACCCTAAACCCTCATCCGACAAAAACCCTTAACCTACAACCCAAAACAACCCTGAACCCTCTTTGCAAAATAAAAGTGAACCCTTTGCCCAAAAAATAGAGAACCATCTACAAAAAAATAGTCATCCCTCAGCCACAAAAACACTAAATACTCAACCACTGAAAACCCATAACTATCATCACGAAATAAATTAAAACTCAACCCAAAAACCTGAAACCCCTATCCCCAAAAAACCATCACCACTTAGTTCTTAATATCCCATTACCCTTAGTCCCAAAAAACTAAATACCCTCAGCACCAAAAAAATAAACCCACCTCCATTAAAAACTCTTTAACCACATGAAAAAAAGGAAAACACCCATCCCACCATCTCCCCACCACCTTAACCCCTCTCTTAGAAAATACCAATCCCCCTATCCTATAAAACAATAAAATCTACCCCCAAAATCCTATAATCCCATGATGAAAAACCCTAAACCGAAGTCCCAAATAACCCCAATCCAAAAGTCCAATGACCTTAATACACAATCCCCCAAAAACCCTAAACCCTCATCCCTAAAAAACCATAAAAATTGATTTGAAAAAATTTAAATACTAATGCCCAAAAAAACCCTAACGCCACGCCAAAAAAACCCTCAACCCTCATCCTAAAAAACACTAATTCCTCATCCCTAATACCCCGCACACCTCATAACCAAAAATCCATCATCCATTGGTCACAAATAAACCCTATACCCATAGCCAAAAAACCATGAACACTCGCCCTCAAATTTCCTAGAAACATCAGCCCAAAAAAACTCATATCACTAAGTAAAAAAGATCCTTGAAACACATATCTAGAAACCCGAACACTAATCACAATGAATCCAAAAATATAGACCCTAAAAACACTTATGCATGGAACAAAAAAACCATGGACACTCATCCCTAAAGAATACATTAAAATTCATCTCCAAAATACACATGAACCCTCAACCCTAAAAATATGTGATCCCTATGCTTAAAAAAACCCCAGAATCCTTACAAGAAAAAAACCCTAAACCGCCATCACCAAAAAACTCTAAACACCTGACTCTAAAAAACCCAAATACCCCATCCACCAGAAAACCATATACCGATACCCCCAGAAACTGACCTCCCTCTCCCAAAAAACATATAAACCACCATCCCAAAAAAACTATAATTCCACATACCCAAAAAAATCATTAACGCTCACAAAGAAATCACTTTAACCATCATCCCCAAGAACCCTAAACCCTAATCCCCAAAAAAAATCTATACCATCACCTCTAAATAACCAAAATGATGATCCCAAAATAACCCTAAACAATCATCCCAAAAAAACCATAAACCTCATATCCTATGCATCCTAACCCCTCAACCCAATTCTCCATCAACCATCGTGAAAAAATCCATCAACACACACCCTAAAAAACCCATGAACCAACATCATTAAAAACCATTCATCCCCCTTCCCCTGAAACCCCTCAACTGTTAGTCCTAAAAAACCCTTAAGCCTCATCCCCAAAAAAACCTCTTCACAGAGCCCCAAAATACCGTCATACCACATCGCCAAAAATCCTCATCCCTCATCCAAAAATAATAATCACATAGACCTTAAAAACAATAAACCCTCAACCCCCAAAACCATAAACGACCATCCAAAAAACCAAAAAACTCATCCCCAAATATCCCTAAGCCCTTAACCCCAAAATACCTAGCCTCCCTAATCCCTTAACCCCAAAATACCTAACATATCATCCCAAAAACCCCTAAGTATTCAACATAAAAATCTCTGAACCCTCATCCCAAAAAAACCAAAAACCCTCAACCATAAAAAACTATGAACACTCATATAAGAAATAGTAAACACTTAGACCCAAAAAACACTAAAACCTCATCCCCCCCCCCCAAACCTAATGAACCTTCCATAAGAACCCAAAACATCCTCCCTAGAAAACCCAAAACTCTTATCCTAGAAAAACTAAACAGTTATCCCTGAAAAACCAAATCCCTCAACCCTAAAAAAACTATAATCAAACAACCAAAAAAATACCAAACCCCTCTTCTCAAAAAAAAACTAAAAAATTATTCCCTAGAAATCATAAACCCTTAGCCACATAAAACCCTAAACCCTCAATCACAAAAACCCTATACCCCTATCCCCAAACAAATTCTAAACCCCCAACCCCAAAAAAAACCCGAACCCTCATCCCAAAAAAAAACCAATTGTTATCCTAAAAAATCATGAACCATGAAAATCAAATTACATACACCCTCTATACTAAAATAACTAGATCACTAATCTATAAAAAATGAAAATTCTCAGACCCAATAGACGCTAAATCCTTAGCCCTAAATTTTCATAGACCATAATCCACCCAAAACACTCATCTTCAAGCCCCAAAACCCCTATACCATTAGCCCCCCAAAAACACTAATATCATTTTAAAAACCATCAACCATCCACCCTAAAAAACCTAAACCCTCATCCAAAAAAATAGTAAAGCCTTATCTCAAAAAAAATCTCTACTATTATCCCAAAAAAAACCACAACCCTCATGCATAAAACCCCTTAAACACAGCCCTAAAACCCCCAACACTGAGCTTCAAATAACACACCGTCCCAATAATTCGTGCATTCCAATCCCCAAAAACCGTAAACCCTCAATCCAAAAAAAACAATCATCCCTCATCATAGAAAACCATAAACGATCAGCCCAAAAAAAACCCTAAACCCTCATCCCTAGTAAACTGAAACCCTCATCCCCCCAAAAAACTGACACTTATCCCAAAAATCCTAAACCCATGTCCCCCAAAATATCAAAACCATCAGTCCAAAAATAAACTAAAAACTATAATAACCCCAAATCCTTATCCATAGAAACCATAAAAACCTCATCCCCAGGAAACCCTTAATACTTATTCTGAAAACTCTAGTACGCATAGCCCCCAAAATCCCTATAAACATATACCAAAAAACCTTGAACCATCATCCCCAAAAATCTGTAATCTCTCAATCCCAAAAAACTGATACTCTCATCCTTGTAAAACCATAAGCCCTCAGCCTCAAAAATCCCTAGACCCTCATCCATGAAAAACACTTAACCGTCTTCCCTAAAAAAGCAAAAACACTCAGTACCAAAAATCCCAAAACCCTCACCCCCAAAAATCCCTAACCCTAGAACTAAAAACACAGCCCCCCATCCAAATAAAAATAAACCCTAATCCACATAATACCTTAATCCATCAGCCCATGAAAATATTATACCATCATCCATAGAAGTCCCTAAACCCCCATTCACAAAATTCCCCAAACCATATACCCCAAAACCCCAGAATCATCATCCCCAAAAAACCTTATAACCTCATCCAAAAAAACCCATAAACCCTCATCCATATAAAATCCCATACACTCAGTCCAAAAAAAACTAAACCCTTATCCTCAAATAATCGTAAACTCTCATCCCCATATAATCCTAAGATTTCAACCCTAGAAAAGCCTTATAACATAACCCCCAAAAACCTAAACCATCAGCCCCAAAAAACCCTAAACCCTCGTCACCTAAAATTTTATAAATCCTCATCCTCAGAATACCGCAAACCCTCAGCCCCCAAAAAGAACTATACCATCAACATCAAAAAACAAAAAACCCAAAATCCTAGAAAACCCCAAACATTCTTCCCTTGAAAAAACATAAATCTGCAACCCTAGAAAACCCTAAAACAACATCCCTTAAAAACAAAACACCCTTATTCTAGTAAATTATTATACCATAATCCCTAAAAACCCCTAAACACTCATCCCCAGTACCCAATATACCCTAATCCCCTAAAAACCCAAAACGAATATCCATGAACAATCTAATCATTTATCCCCAGAAAACCCAAATCCCTCAACCCCAAAAAACCAAAAAACCTTCATCCATAGAAAACCATAATACCTCCATCCATGAAAACCATATACCGTTATTCATAAATCCCATAAACCCTCAATTACCAATAACCCTCAACCATCATCTTTAAAAAAACATCAACCCTTATCATAAAAACCCCTAAAACCTCAGCACAAAAATACAAGTAAACAATCATACCCAATACCCCTAATCCCTTATCCTGAAAAAAGAAGATAAACATCATTTTGAAAAAACCCTAAACACTAAGCACCATATCACTAGAAAACACTAAAACCTGCCTCCCAGAAAACCGTAAACACTCATCCCATGAAATACATAAACCATCAACTATAAAAAACCATAATCCCCCATCAATGAAAACCATAAACCATAATCCCATAAAATCCTAAAACTTTAGACTTAGAAACTATTAAACCCATATCCATAGATAAACCTAAACTCTCAGCCTCAAAAACACTAAACACTCAGCCATAAAAACCATAAACTATCATCCCTAAAAAACAATAAACCCTCAACCCCAAATAACTCTAAATACTCATCCCAAAAATACTTTCAATCCTCATCTTAAAAACACCATTACCCTCATACCCAAAAAACAAAAAACCCTCAACCCCCAAAAATACCATACAACCTAATTTAAAAAAAATATTCCCAAAACCTATAGAACAAACCCTCTAAATCCTCGTCCCAAAAAACACAAAAACCCTCATCCAATGAAAACCCTAAACCATTAGCCTTAGAAAACACTAAACACTCATCCCCATATAACTATAACCCATCATCCCCATTGAACCCTAAACCCTTTGCCCCATAATTCCTAAACCCATACCTCTAGAAAACAATAAACCATTTTCCCTAAAGAACCCTAAAACATCAGCCCCAAAAAACAATATACAGTTACCCCAATACAATGTTAAACCTTCAACCCCGAAAATCATATTCTTTTAGCAACACAATCCAAAACCCCTGGCCATGAAAACTATAAACACTCATCCCTAAAAAAACTTAAACCCTAAAAATGAAAATATACTACACTCAACCAAAAAAATAGAAAAAATCATCCAAAAATACCCAATGACCTCAACCCCCCAAAACCCCAAACCCTCATCTCAAATAGACCCTAAATCATTATCCCCCAAAACCACTAAACCACCATACCCAAAACTCATAAAACCATATCTCTAGAAAACCCTATGCACCCACCCCCATAGAAAGCCTACACGGTCATCCCTAGGAAAGGATAAACCCCCATATCTAGAAAAACAAAAACCCTCAGGCCTAGAAACCCTTATTCACTCAACCCTACAAATCCAAAGACACGTAGCATCAAAAAACCATAAAACATCACCCCTAGAAAACTATAAACCCTCATTCGGAGGAAATATAAACCATCAGTCCATGAAAACCCTAAAACATATTCCATAGAAAACCCTAAACCATAAGCCCTTGAAAATCCAAAACACTTTTTTACAGAGAAACCTAACCCATCAACCCCAGATAACACTTAACCCACTTCAATAGAAAACCCTAACCCCTATACCCTAGAAATCCTTAACCCATAACCCCCAAAAATACCTAAACCATCATCCCTAGAAAACCCTAAACCCTCAGCCTATGATAACCATAAACCCATGGTTGTAGATAACCCTAAACCATCGGTCCCAGAAAATCCAAAACCATCAAAACAGGAAAATCTTAAACCATTGTCCCTAGAAAAACCTAAATCCTCGGCCGTAGAAAACCCTAAACCCTCAGACAAATAAAATCTGAAGCCCATAGCCCCAGATGAACCTAAAACCCATCCCCAAGATAACAGAACATGATTATTCGATGAATAAAACCCTCATCCCTAGTAAACTGAAAACCCCATACCTATCAAACCTTAATCCCTCAACCCTAAAAAACCCTAAACCCTCATATCAAAGAACCTAAAAAACCAACCCCATAATACCAAAAACCATCAAACCCAAAATTACTAAATCCTCATCCCAAGAAAACCTTATAACCTCATATATAAAAACCATAAACTCGCATCCTAAGAAATCCCTTAACGATCAGCCATAGAAATCCCCAAAACCCTAATTTCTAGAAAACCCTAAAGATTCATCCCATGAAAACCCTAAATAGTCAACGCCAACAACCCTCAACCATCATCCCCAAAATCACCAATCCCTCATCCCATGAACTCCTAAACCATAATCCCCAAAAAACACACAATCCCCAGGTCCAATATTACCCTAAACCCATATAACCTAATATCCCAAAACCTCATCCCTAAAAACCCTAATCCCTTCACCCAAAATACCCTAAAAATCATCCACAAAAAACCCAAAACCCATAGTCCCCAAAAAACACACCAACTTCCCCCAAAACCACAAACTCCAAATCATAAAAAAAACCCCAAATAGACATCCCCAAATAAAAATAAACCAAAAATACCAAAATGAACTCAAACAATCATCCCCAAACAACTAAAAACCCACAACTAAAAAAATCCCCAAACACTTATTCCCACAAAAAACACCTTGAACAATAAAAACCCAAATAATTTTCCCCAAAAACCCCTAAACCCAAAGAATTAAAAATCCCCAAAACCTCAACACCTAAACAAACCTAACCTGTCAGGCCCCAAAACCCCCAAATACATATCCTTAAGAAATTATAAACCCTTGTCCCCAAAAAACAATAAGCACTCATCCCTTAAAAACCCAAACACTAAGCTCCAAAAAACCCAAAACCATTATCACTAAAATACTTAAGCCCTCTATCCTAAAAAACCCAAATACATATCCACAAATACCCACAAATCCCCAGTCATAAAGAAACCCAAACCACCATCCACAAAATACACTAAATCCTCTTCCAAAACAAAAATCATACCCTTATCACTAAAAAACCTAAACCCTTATCCCTGAGAAAAACCCAACAAACCCCAATAACCATAAATCCATGGTCCAAAAAACATTAAACACACATCCCAACAAATTACCGATATCAATAACCCCCAAAAATATATAACACTCAGACCCAAAGAAACCTAAACACGCTTCCCCAAAAAACTCCAATCACTCAGCAACCAAAAAAAGTCATAGCCCCACCTCCCCAAACACACAACCCCATATACAAAAAACCCCAACCAAAACCCCCAAAAACTCTAAACTCTCAGCCCCCCAAAAAATTCCCATCCCTAAAAAAACCCATCCTTTTATGCCAAAAAATCCCAAACACTCATCCCCCCAAAAAACATAATCCTTCAACTGCAAAAAAAAAACAAAATCGTAAACCCAAAAAATATCTTAACATTCAACCCCAAAAAACCAAAAACCCTCATCCTAAACAAACCATAAATCCTAATGCCCAAAAATCCATAAACCCATAACCCCAGAAAACCCTAAACAATGAGTCTCATAAAACAAAAAAAACTCATCCCTTGAAAACCATAAAACCTCATCCCTATATTACCCTAAACCCTAAAACAAATTATTCCTAAAACACCATACCTTAACAAAATGAATACCCTCAAATCCCCAAACAACCCTATTCCAACTAGAACCAAAAACCCTAATCCCACATAAAAAAAACACTATGTCCATTACTAAAAACAAAACAAAAACCTCATCCCCAAAAAACCTTAACCCATCTACTGCAAAAGCCATAATCCCTCAGGCCAAAAAACACTAAATCCCATGCCTCGAAAGACCTAAATCACATAGCCCAAAAAAACACTAATCCCAATACCTCGAAGAATCCCTAATCATCATCCTAAAAGAACTAAACCCGCAGTAATTAAAATCCCAAACCACCAACACCAAAAAACACTAATCCCACACCAAATAAATTGCTGAACCCAAAACTGGAAAAAACCCTAAACCATAAACCCTAGAAAAACATAAAACCATATCCATTGAAAACACTAAACCCCCATCCTTTGAAACCCAAAACCCTCCATCTCTAACAATAATTAACCCCTGTGCTATTGGACCATAAGCCCTCATCCATATAAAACCTCAAATCTTTATCCCCATAAAACACTAAACCATTACACATAGAAAAATATAATTCATCTATTCCAGAAAACCTAAAACCGTAAACCCTAGAAAAATGTAAACCATTAGCTCCATAAAGTCGTCAACCCACTGCCCCATAAAACCCCTAATAACCAACCTGAAAAAACCATGAAACCTCATCCATTAATAACCTTAAACCATTAGCATGGGAAAACCCTCAACACCTAGCCCGAAAAAATATAAAATATTTAAACCTAGAAAACCCTAAATCCTCATCTATAGAAATCCTAAAAAAATTGCCCCAAGAAAACCCTAAACACACAATACCAGAATACCCCAATCTTGTATCTTAAGAAAACCATAATCCCTCATACCTTGAAAACCCTAAACCCATACCCATTAAAAATCCTAATCCTGAAGTCCTTGAATACAAAAAAAAACATCCACCATAGAAATACTCAAACCCTCATCCTCAAAACTCCCTAGACACATAGCTCCATTACGCCCTAAACCTCATCACTAGAAAACACTATCCCATTATCTCATGAAAACCCTAAACCATCATTCCAAAAAATCCCTCAACCATTGAATACTGAAACCCTGAATCACAAAAGACCCAAAACATTCATCTCTGGAAAATCGTAAACCCTCAAACCCAAAAATAAATGAACATTCACCCCTTGAATACCCTAAACACCAAGAATAAGAAATATCTAAAACCTCACCACTAAAACATTTGAATTGTCGACCTCAAAAAACCATAAAACATCATTCCAAAAAATCCATAAACCCTCATCCCCAAAATCCCAAAACCATTATCCCTAAAATACCCAAATCCTCAACCCAAAAAAACACAATCCATTTGCACCAATAATCTAAAAACTCACATCCAAAAAAATATCACAGACCTACAACCCTATAAAAAATTACATCTACCCCAAAAAACCCCAAACCCATGCCCAAAAAAACCAAACCCTAAGCCATAAAAACCATGAACCCTAGGCTACAAAACACACAAATCACTCAATTCAAAAAAATCCACAAATCCTCATCCTACAAAAACCCTTAATCCCTCCACCTAAAAAACCAGAACCCTCATCACCAAAAAAACCTAAAAACCTCACCCCAAAAAACAACACCACATGATACACAAAACCCCAATAATTTAATCCCAAAAAACCCTGAAACATTCATTCCAAAACAAACCTAACCTCTAATCACCCAATAATCATAAACCCTCTGACTAGAAAAACCCCAAACAATCAACCCCATTAAACTCCAATCCCTCAACCCCACGAAACCTCAATCCCTATTCCCCCAATAATCCTTAAACATCATCCCAAAAAACCCTAAACACACATCCCAAAAAAACCACAAACTCTAAAATGAAAAAAACAGTAAACCACCATCCCCCAAATATCCACAAACACTCATCCCAAAATTACTACAATCCCTCTTCCCCATAATACCCCCAACCCTTATCCATAATAAAAACCGAATCCTCAACCAAAATCTCTTTATCCTCATCTCTAAAAAACCAAAAACCCTTAAACTAAAAAACCTCAAAACACTTCTCCCCCATACACCACATATTGTCTATACAAAAATAATAAAACCATCATTCCTATAAAACCAAAACCCTGAGCCAAAAAATAAATTATCATTTTTCCTGATAAAACCCGAAAACCTCAATATTAAATTCCCCAAATCATCATCCCCTAAATACACCAGAACCATATCCCAAACAACACTAAACTACCATCACCAAAACACCCCCAAACGAAATCCCCTCAAATACCCTAAACCTCATCCCTAAAAAAACTCAAACAATCAAACCAAAAAACCCCAAATCTCCAATATTGAAAATCTCTAAACCCTAAACACCAATGAAACTAGACCATCATCCCAATGACACCCCAAACCCTAATCACTAAATATACCTAACCAATATCCACAAAAAAACCATATACATCACCAAACCCTCTAACCACTCATCCCCCAAAATACCAAATCCTTCATTCCCAACAAAACCCTAAACCATAATCCCCAAAAAACCCCATACAGTCAAAAAAATAACCCAGAACCCTAAAGTCCAAAAAATCACAAATCCTCAAACTAAAGACCATAAACTATTATCCCCACAAAACCCAAAACCCACACCAATAAGAAACAAAAAACCCTCATCCCCAAAAAACTCTAATAACTCAATAAAAAACCCAAACCCCCACAAAAAAAACAATCCCTTATCCAAAAAAACCTCATACACTATGCTATAACAAAACCCAACCACAAAGCCCCAAAAAATATAAAACCATAATCCCCAAAAAATCCCAAACCCTCAATCCAATAAAACCAAACCCTCATTCTAGAACACCGAAAATCATCATCTAGAAAAAAATATAGATACTCATCCCAAAAAATCCATATATCATCATCCTAGAATATAAATAAACCCTTATCCCAAAAAAACACGATCCCTCAATCCCAAAAAAACCTTAAAATCACTTCCCCAAAAATACTAACCCCTCAGCCTCCAATAAACTAACACCCCCATCCCTAAAAGACCAAAAACATAATCCCAAAAAACCATAAACCATAATAAAAAAAATCCTTATACCCACAGCTTCAAAAAACCCTTAACCCTCATTTTTAAGAAAACATAAACCATTATATCCAGAAATAACAGAATAGTCACCCACCAAAAAACCATATACCATGAGCCACAAAAATACATAAATCCTTAGTCGAAAAATCATGAACAATCATAAAATATAACCTCATTCCCTTGTCAATAATAAACCCCCATAACTCATCACTAAATCCCCTAATCCCTTATTCTAAAAAAAACCCTATTCCTATAGACTTTGAACACCATATTTCCTTATGTCTAAAAATCTCTAATCCCACATCCCCAAAAAAATTGTTCATCCCAAAAAAAATAAGACCTCATCCCAAAAAAATCATAATCCTCATCCCCAAAACACTATAAAACATTTTCCCAAAATCCCCTAAACCCATAGCCAAAAAGAATTCAAAACATATAGCCCAATAAACCATAAACTATTTACCTAAAAATTCACAAAACCATCATCCCAAAAAAACCATAAACCCTAAGCACCCAAAAAAACCTAAACACTCATCCCCAATTAAAGCTATACCCTATACTAAAAAACTCTAAACCTTTATACCAAAAATACCATAACCCTATGTCCCAAAAGTCCCTGAACCATAAACCCTATAAAACCCTAAACCTTTATGCACAAAAAAATTACTAGACCCACATCACTAAAAACACTATACCCTCATCCCCAAAAACCCAAATCCTTCATCCCCAAAATACCATAATCCATTTCCCCAAAAAATCAGAAACCATAATCCACCAAAAACCCAAAACACAAAACCAAAATAAATATTAAACACTCATTCCAAAAAAACCATAAACTCCCTGCCCCAAATTTCATAAACCTTTATCCTCATAAAACCATAATCATTAGCCCCATAAATCCTAAACCATAATTACTAAATAATACTAAACTGTTACTCCAAAAAACATCTAAACCCTCATAAAATCAAAATCCTTGAGATACAAAAACCATTAATCTTTTATCCCAAAAAAAACCCAAACTCTCACCCCAAACAACCATAAATTCACCACTCCAAAAAACCATGAACCCTTTTCCCTAGAAACACATACACACTTTACCTTAAAAAAATTTAAACCCTCATCCCCAAATAGTCATAATATCTCATTGAAAAACATATGTAATCCCTCATAAATTAAAAACTATAAACCATCAAACCCAAAAAACTCTATACCTTGAGACCCAAAAATCAAAAAACCATTGACCACAAAATCTCAACATTCTTGGCCCCAAAACATCCAAAATACTCAACATCAAAAACACCTAAAATCATATCCCACAGAACCTAAATAGTTATCCTAAAAAATTCCCAAGCAGACATCCAAAAAAACATAAATCCCATGTTATAAAAAACACTAAACATTCCTCAACAAAATACCCTAAATATCCACCCCAAAAAACCCTAACACTTATTGCCCAAAAAATTAAACCCTCATCCCCAAAAAAACCATAATCCATAAAACAAAATATTCCCTAAAACCTCATCCCCAAAAAATCATAATCCATTAGCCCCAAAAACCCTAATCATTCGGACTAAAAAAACTATAACCTCACCAAAAATATCCTAAAGCACTTAAGCCAAAAAAATGTCATTAATTTATACATAACAAACCTAATACCTCATCACAAAAAACTTAATTCTGATTAACAAGACACCTAAGACCTAATACCTTAAAATACTGATAACTCAACCTAAAAAAACCTAAACCCTTATCCCCCAAAAATCATAAACTATCATCCACCTAAAAACCAATACACTCATCCCAAAAGAAACTAAATATCATCCCTAAAAAACCACAAAACTGATCCCAAAAAAAGTCTCAAACCTCATTCCTGAATATTCTAAACCTATGCCCCAAATAAACAATAAGCGCTCTTCCCCAAAATACTCTAAACCCTATGAATAAAAAAACCCAAAACAAGAAGCCTTATAAAACCATAAACACTTAACCAAAAAAATTCCTAAACCTTTAACCACAAAAAATAGTAAACCCTTATCCCTAGGAATCCATATAATCTCAGCCCCATGAAAATTAAAACCTCAGTTCAAAACAAATACATTAACCATCAGCCCTAAAAAAATATAAACCCTCAGTACCAAAAAAAACCAAAACCTCGATCCCAAAAAAAACAATAACCCCTCTTCCATAGGTGACCATAAACCCTATACACCACTAAAACCTAAACCATAGGATTAAAAACCATAATCCCATGTCCTCAAAAACACTGAAACCATTAACCCAAATCCCTAAATAATCAGCCCGAAAAAACCCAATACCTACAGTCCCAAAAAAACACTAATTCCATATCCCCCAAAAAACCAAAAAACCTCATCACCAAAAAATATTCCATAAAATAATTTCCCAAAAAACCCAATCCATTATTCCCAACAAACACTAAACCATCATACACAAAAACCACAAATTCATGGCCCTAAAAACCAATAAACCCTCATCCCTAATAAAACACTATAATATTTTCCCCATAAAACTATAAATCCTTATCCCAAAAAAATAACAACTCATATCCCTAAAGAGCTGAAATCACATGGCTCCCAAAAACCCAAAACACTAAGCCCTAAAAAATCTATAAACCATTGGCTCCTGAAATCCTAAACATACAGCTACAAAAAATCTAGAACTGCCTTCCCCAAAATAACCAATACCCTTGATCCCTAAAAATAGAAAATACTCATTATGAAACAACCCTAAAGCATGAACCCTAAATAACCATAAACCCGTGTCACCAATTAACCGTAAACTCTCATACCTAGAAACCCTATATAATAAACCCCAATAAACATGAAAAGATCATCCCCCAAAACATTTATGTCCACATCCCCAAAAAATCTATACCATCATTCCCATAAAAAGTAACTGATGATCAATAAAAATCTAAAACCATTATCCTCAAAAAAATCTTAAACCCTCATATCCAAAATAAAATTAACCCTCATCCCCTAAAACCATAAAATATCATCCCCACAAAAACCTAAACTCATGGCCCCAAAAAAACCACTAACCCCCACCCAAAAATAACCCTAAACCCTCGTCCATAAAACCACTAAACTATGTGCCACACAAAACCCTAAATCCCCATCCCATAAAACTATTATTATTCAACCCCAAAAAAACCAAACTCTATTTCCTTAAAAATCCTAAATCCTCAACCCGCCAAAACCAAAAACCCTCGGACCCAAAAAACACCAAATCATTTACCCAAAAAAATAAACCCTATAAAACAAAAAAAAACAATAAACCATCAGTTAGAAAATACAAAAAAATGTTGTCCCAAAAATTCTAAACCCCCACCCAAAAAATCCCAAAATCCATGGCCCCTAAAAATACCTAAAACCACATCCCCAATAAACCATAAAACCATCATATCCAAAAAAATCATGAACCATGAACCCCAATAAACCTTAAACATTCATCCCAAAAAACAGTATACAGTCATGACCAAAAATACCAAAACCCTTAGCCCCAAAAAACCTTGAACCATTATCCTAATGATCACTCAGCCCAAATAACCTAAAACGTCATCACCATAACACCATTGAACTCCAAACCCAAAAACACATAAACCAACTTCATAAAATAACCTAAAACACTCATCCCAAAATAATCCAAAAATCAATGAGGAAAAATAAAAAAACACAAAACCAATAAAACCCTCATCCCCCAAAAAACCCAAACCACATTCCCCAAAAACCTTCAACACTGATCCCCAAAAATCCCAAAACACTCAGTCCAAAGAAAACATGTACCATCATCCCCAAAAAACCATAAACCCTCTGCACCAAAAATTATGAGACCATCCTCCACCAAAAATACCAATCCCACATGAAAAAAAACTAAACCTAAATCCCCATAAATCATAATCCCTAAACCCTTGAAAATAATAAACAATTGGCCCAAGAAAACTCTGATTTCTTTCCCTAAAAATCCATAATCCCTCATCCTTGAAAAACCATAACTCCATCGAGACAAAAAAACCCTAAACCATCATCCCAAAAAACCATAAAAACTCTTCCCTAGAAATTCCTAAAACCTCAGCCCCAAAAAACCCCAAAACCCTAAAATAAAAAAAACACCAACCCTAGAAACCCTAAACAACCAACCCCATAAAACTAAAAATCCGTTTCCACACAAACCCCCAATCGCTCTGGGAAGAAAACCCCAATCCCTCAACCCCAAAAAACCAACATAAGCCCCAATAATTTTGAAACCAACCACATAAAAATACCCTAACCCCACATCCCCAAAAAATTAGAAACATCAAACCCCAACAATCCCTAAACCCTCAACCCCAGAAAGCACTAAACACTCATCCCGAGAAAACCCAAAACCCATTACAAAACTAAATCATTCATCCATAGAAAACCAAAATCCCTTAGCCTTAGAAAATCCTAAAATATAATCACCAAAAAATATTTAACATATAGACATAGAAAACCCTACCACCATAGAAATAATATCACTAAAATGTTAGCATCAATGAAACCTGAACCCTCATTTCAAAAAATCTCAAATATTATAACCTAAGAAAACCCTAATGACTGAGCCATATAAAACAATATACCATAATACATTGAAGACCCTAAGCCCTTATCCCCAGAAAATCCTAAATGCTCTTCCACAGAATATCCTAAATTCATTGACTATGAAAAACCTAAACCCTCAACCCCAAAAAATATAAAGACCCAGGCACAACAAAACCACAAACCTGCAACCCCAAAAAACATTAAACTCTCAAACCAATAAAACCCTAAAACCTCATACCTATAAGATAGAAAAACATTATCCTCCAAGAAATGTAAACCCTAATCCCCTGAAAACCTTTTTCCAATATCCATATAAAACAATTTAGCCCTCATCACAAAAAAAACAACACACCCCCATAAAAAACAATCCCTTACCCAATAACCGAAAACCTGTATCCCTATGAAATCGTAGAACCTCATCCCACAAAAACCCTTGCCCCTTATACCCAAAAAAACACTAAACACATACCCCCCAAAACCCTAATGCTTCATCTACAATAAATCCTAAACCCTCAGCACCCAAATACCCAAAACCCTTGTCCCCAATAAACTATAAACCCTTAGTCCTAGAAACATTGAACCCTCATCCAAAAAAATATATCCCAGAGCAACAGTAAATACTAAAACAAAAACATATAAAAATAGAAAACTGTCGCCCTGAAAAGGAATCACCATCCCTCAGTTATTAAGAACCCAAAACCCTATGCCCCCAAAAAACACTAAGCACTCATCCATAAAATAACCCAAACCCCTCAGAACCAAGAAACCCTAAACCCACATGCCATAAACACTCTAAACCCACAAATCCCAAGAAACATTCAACCATAAACCCCCCAAAACCCAAAACCCTCATTCCCAAATGACCCTTAACCCTCATCTCTAAAAATCCAGAAACCCTGAGCCCGACAAAATCCACATAAACATGGTCCTAAAAAACATACTCTTGAATCCCTCAAAAACCCTACAACCATAGCCCAAAAACCCTAAACCCTAAACACTAAAAACCCTAAATTGTATTCCTCATAAATACAATGTACCATGATCTTTAAAAAACCCTAAACCCACTGGCCCAAAAAACCATAAACCCTCTACCCCAAAAAATCATAAACCGGCAGGCCCGAAAAACACAAAACCCCCATCCACATTTTACCCTAAGCACTCATCCGAACAAAAATGAAGCCACAAACCTACAAAAATAGAATCCCTCATAAAAAATTCTAAACCCTAAAATGAAAAATAAATAAACCATCTAACCCCAAAACCCTAAACACTATGCCCCATGAAACCCTAAAACCTCTGCCCCAATAACATTAAATCATTATCCCCAATACCCTAAACCATTATCCAAAAAAAGAACAAACACTCAACCCTGAATAAACCTAATCCATTAACATAGAAAAACAGAAATACCTGATCCCCAAAACTATGTAAACCTTCATCCCCAAAAAACCGTAAACCCTCATCCCTAAAAAACCGTTAAAATGATAGTCCTAAAAAAACTATAAACTCTTATACGTAATAATCCATAATCCCTCATCCTTGAATAACCCTAAAACCTGAGCACCAAAAATCCCTAAACCTATTGCAAAAAAATACCCAAATACACATCCCCAGAAAACCCTAAACAATTATCACAAAAAAACACTAAAACATAATCCAAAAACCCTAAATCATTTTCCCTAGAAACCCCTAAATCCACATAATGTAACTCCCCAAACTGTCATCCACAAAAACCCTTAAATAATCTTCCCCAATAGCCCCCACAACCATTATCCATAAAAAACACTAAACCCTCATCACCAAAAAACCCCAAAAACACAACCTCATTAACCATAAACCCTAAGCCCCAAAAAACCGTAAACCATATTCCCTAAAAACCCCAATCATCATGAAAAATATTACTAGACCTTCAGCCCCAATGAAACATAAAAACTCATTAAAAAAATAAACCTCAAACCAAAATACCATAAACCCTCACCCTAAAAAACCCTAAAACATCATCCTTAAAAGAAATTAATCCCTCATCACCAAAAAATATTAAACCCTCTTCCACACAAAACCCTACACCCTAGACCCAAAAAAACATAAACCCTTATACCTAGAGATCTATATACCTTCAACCCAAATAAAACCTCAACCCCTCGTCTCTGTAACCCTAAAACCCTCTTCGTCAAATGAAACCATAACCCTAATTCCCAAACACATAAAACCCACTTCATTAGGAAACACAAAATCCTCATCCCCAAAAAACAAAATCACAAAATCCCCAAAATATCTACACCCTAGGTACAAAAAACAATAAACCCACAACCTACAAAAACATGAAAATTGTCACCCCCCAAAAAACTACAAACCCTAATTACCAAAAATGTCAAAATCTCGGCCCAAAAAACCATAAACACTCATTCAAAAAATTCATAAAACATTAGTAAAAAAACGAAATACCCTCCACACTAATAAACATAAACTCTTATTCCCAAACATCATAGCCTATATTCCTTGTTAAATAAAAAACTCTCAAAAGAAAAAAAAACCTAAAACCTCAACCCAAAACCCTAAATCCCCTCCCTCAAAACACAGTAAAACCTCCACCCAAAAACCCCCAAAATGGAAAATTAAAAAACCCCAAACCCTAAACCCAAAAAAAATAGTACACCATTAACCAAAAATGTAACCAAAACCTCATCCCCAAAAATCCCAAACTCACTTTCCAAAAAATAACAATATTATAGCACTAATATCCCTAAACACTCAACCCCCAAACAACCTAAATCCTCATCCAAAAAATCCATAAATCGTCATCCAAAAAATCCCTAAACCCTCATCACTAAAATCCAATAAACCCTCAGCCCTAGAAAAATTTAATCCCTCAGAAAAAATAAATAGAAAACACTAAACCCTAAAAAAATACACCCATCCCCAAAAAACCATAAACCCACATACAGAAGAAACTGTAAAACCAAATCTATAAATAAAACCTAAACTCAAAGGCCTAAATAACCCTCATGAGTCCTATAAAAGTCCCTAAAAACACAAACCCATAAATCATTAATCCCTAATACACAAAAAACCCATAATAGTTATCCCCCAGAAAACTCAATACCATCTCCCCCAAACAACCTGAACCCCACAACACAAGAAAACACTAATCCCTCACCACTAGGAAAGCCTAAACCCTCATCAATAGAAAACCCTAAAACTTTAACCCCATATTATTAAAAACTCTCAACCCCAAAAATACCAAAACCTTGAACACAATTAATGGATAAACCCATAATTCCATAAATGGCTAAACTAAGAGCATGAAAAATCTCGAATCCCTCATCCAAAAAATACATAAAACCTGATCCATCAAAAATAAAAAAGAATATCAAAAAAAATAAAACCCTTCATTTCAAAATAATAAAAACACTCATCCCTAAAAAACCCTAAACACTCAACAAAAAAATCTTGAAACCCTCATTCCCCAAAAAATTCTACATACTCACCCCAATAAAACCCAAAACCTCTACCACAAAAAAAACCCTAAACACTCGATGAAAACAAACCCTAAAGCCTCATCACCAAAAACCAAAAATCATTCAGACCAAAAAACAAAAAAACCATCAACCAAAAAAATCACAAAACCATCAAACCTGAAAAAACCTAAACCCCTAGCCTGAAAAAACACTAAACCCTCATCCCCAAAAACTATAATCTGTCATCCCCAAAAACCATAAAATATATACCACAAATTCCCTTATCTCATAGGCCAAAAAAACTAGACCCTTGATCCCAAAAAATAGAAAACACTTAGCCCCAAAAAACATGAAATCACTTTCCCCAAAAACTCTATGTCACTATCCCCCCAAAAATCCAATACCACCGACCCTAAAAATACCTAAACCACCATTCCTATATATCCTAAACCATTATCCCAAAAAAAATTAAACCCATGGCCCCCAATCCCCTTAACCCATGCCCAGAAAAACACTAAACCATCCTCTCTAAAAATCCACACACCCTCGGTTATAAAAACAAAAAATACACACCCAAAAAAACCCCAAAACCCTCACTCCAAAAAACAATTAACACTTTTCCCCAAAAAACACTAAACCCTCATCCCCCAAAAAAACCAATAATCTCTACCCTAAATAACCATAAACCATTGACCCCAAAAAACCTATAAATATTAGCACCAAAAAATTCTAAACCATCCACCTCATAAAACAGAAAACCCTCATCCCAAAAAACACTAAACCATTATAACAAGAATATCCTAAACATTCATCCAAAAGAATAACTAAACCATCAAACCCTAAATGTGATAAGACCTTATCCTACAATACCCTAATCCATCTACCCTAAAACCTCTAAAAGTGTGGCCCCAGAAGACGCAAACACCCCATCCTAATAAAAACCAAAACCTTAATTCCTTAAAAACCCCGAAACCCTCAACCCCTAAAAATGATATACCCTCACCCCTACGAACACCTAATCACTCAATCCTAGAAAATTATAAACCCTTAACATGAAAATCCTATAAAATCTAAACCCCAAAAAAACCATAATTCTCCAACCCGAATAAATGAAAACCCGCATCCCCAAAAAACTATAATCCCTCATCCCCATAAAATTATATTTCATGATCCAATAAAACCTAAAAACTCATCCAATAAAACTCTAAACCCTCTAAAAATCCCTAAATTGTCACCCCATAGAAACATAAAACCCTCAAATACATAAAAACCAAAACCCACATCACAAAAAACTATAATCCTCAGTCCCCAAAAAAACTAACCTGTAAACCCCAAAAAAACCCCACACCATCATCTCTATTACCCCTAGACCATCTTCCCCAAAAAAACTAAAACATCTGTCCTAAAAAACCCTAAAAACACATACAATGAAAACCTTAAACCCATATCGCCAAGAAACAATGAACACCTAGCATCTAAATACATTAAACTTTATCCCCATAATATCCTAAACCTCAATAATAAAAAACATAAACCCATATCCCCAAAAAACATGAATCCCTCATCCACAAAAAACATTGATGCCTCAACCCCCAAAAATGAAAAACCCTTATTCCCTAAAAACAATAAACCCTCTAGCTCAAAAAACCCTAACCCCACATCCAAAAAAATAAACAAACCCACATCCCTAAAAAACCATAAACCACTATAGAAAAATACCATTAAATATTCACCCCCCAATCCCTAAAATGTCATCCCTAAAAAACAAAAACCCTAAACACCAAGATACCCTAAACACTCATCTAAATACCCATATAAACACTAAAACCAAAAAACCTAATCCCATAGCCCCAAAACCACAAAACCCTCATCCCCCCGAAACCCCATTACATTTACCCCCCAAACCCCTCAAGCCTCATCCACAATAACTCCAAATCAAGTAGTCCCAAAAATCCCCAAAACTATCAGCCTCTCAAACCCATAAACCCACATTACTAAAAAAACCCTAAAGACTATTCCCGGAAAAACACCAAACCTTCATCCCCACAAACCACTAAACCCTACTCCCCCAAACCCTATTCCAACATCTACAAAAGACCTAAATCCTCATCCCCAAAAATTCTTATACCCTCAGCCCAAAGAAACGATAAACCCTGATCCCTACAATACACTAAACCCTAAGAAATAGAAATCCCTAAACCCACATATCCATAAATCCCCAAACCCTTATCCCTTGAAAACCAAAACCTTAAGCCTAAGAAAACCCTAAATACTCTGTCCCATAAGTCCCTAAACCCACCACCATAGAAAACCATAATCCCTCCATCAAAACACTATAAATATTCAAGCGTATATTTTCCTTATAAACCAATCGAAAAAAACATTAACCTTCATCCCCATAAAACCTTAAAAACACCACTCAAAATAACAATATAACTTTAACCTCGCAAATTCCTAAAATAATATCCCCAAGAAACCCTAATCCATCATCCTGAAAAACCAATAAATCTTTGGCACAATAAAACTCTAAACCATGAATAACAGAAAACACTAATCCTACATCCCCATAAAATCCTAAACACACTGCCTGAGAAACCCAAAACCTCTTCCATATAAAACCCTAAAACCATATTCATAAGAAAACATAATACATAATTCCCCATAACCATTAAACCCACACACCAAGAAATTATTTAGACCCACATCCATAGAAATCCAAAAACCCTAGCCACAGAGAACCCCACATCCCAGTCCAAATAAAACAAAAAACACTTATCCCTAGAAGACCTTTTCTGCCCATCACCAAAAAATATATAACTACAGCCCTAGAAAACCATAAAAATGCATCCTCACAAACTAAAAAAAATATCAGGCCTTAAACACCCTAAAATCGTAGCCCAATATGACGCTAAACCCTTAACCCTAAAAATCCATAAACCCTCAAACCCAAAAAACACTAAACCCTCAGCACCTGAAAATTTTAAAGCCTTGTACTGAGAAAACCATAAACCCTCACACCTGATAAATTGTAGAACCACATCTTTAAAACACCTAAACACGCTTCCCAAAAAACCTCAAAACCCTCTCCCCAAAAAACACCTAAAAATATTCCCCAAAATCCCAAAACAATGATCCTTAAAAACCCAAAAATTAGTATCCCACAAATCCCTAAACCTCCAAACCCCCAAACCCCTAATACTTAATCCCCCAAAACCCTTATACCCTCATCCCATGAAACCCTTAAACACTTATCCTTGGAAACCACAAAACCCTCAACCGTAGAATACCATATACCCACATCCCTTGAAAACCCTAAACCCTTATTTATAGAAATCCTAATACCTTTAGCCCAAAATATCCCTAAAACTGTTACACTAAAAAACCATAAACCCACAATCCCAAAAGAAAAAAATTCATATCCCTATAATGCCCTAAAACCTCTACACTAGGATATACTAATCCCTAATCCCATGAAAACAAAATCCATCATCCCTAGAAAACCATAATTCTTTAGTACCCAGAATCCCAAAATACAAAGCCCTAGAAACCCCTTCCCTTAGCCCTATGAAAACATAAAAAATAATACCCAAGAAATACTAAACCCTCATCCCCATGAAACCCATATATACTGGACCCATGAAACCGTAAAACCTTAGCGTTAGGAAACCTAAAACCACCATCCCTAGAAATCACTAATCTCTCAGCCTAGGAATCTAGAATCCCTCCACCCCATGAAACATTATACCCAATGTCACAAAAAACCCTAAACCCGTTACTATACGAAACCATAAACCCTTGTTCCTAGGAAACTCTATACCTCCATCAGGAGGAAACCATAAACCCTAAACCCCAGAAAACCTTAAACCCTCAGTACCAGTAATCCATCAACCCATAACCCTAGAAACCCCTAAACCCTTGAAGACCATAAAACATCATCCCTAAGAAACCCTAAACCCTCAGCCTTTGAAAAACCTAAAACCTCATCCCCTTGAAAGCCTAATCCCTCATATGTAGGAAACCCTCATCCTCATGAGACCTTACACTCCAATCCTTATGAAACCCAAAACCCTCTACCCTAAAAACCCAAACCCTCAACCCTAGATGACCATAAACCATCTCCCATAGAAAAATGTAAACCATCATCCCTATCAAGAAATAAACACTCATACACAAGAAGCACTAAACCCTCGGACATTGGAAACCCTAAACCCTAGACACAAGAAACAAAAAACCTTCATCCTTAAGAGACTCCAAACCATTAACCTAAGGAAACACTAAACCCTCAGCCCCACGTACACAAAACACTCATCACCAGGAAACCCTAAACCATTATCCTTTTAAAACCCTAAACCATCATCCTTAGCAAAAAATATAACCTCATCCCCAGAAAACAGTAAATACATACCCCTAGAAGCCCCTAAGCCCTCATCCCTAGAAAACCCTAAACCCTCATCCACATAAATCCCTAAACTAATAGAACCAAAAAAACCCTAAACCATCATCCCTATAATACACAAAAACCTATTCCCCAGAAAATATTAAACCTTAATTCCTAGAAATCCATAAGCCCTCAACTCCGAATAACCCCAAACCCTCAGCCCCAAAAAATCACTAAACCCTCTTCAGAAAAAAACCAAAAACCCACCTCCCTATTAAAACATTAACCTCTAGTACTGGAAAAACTAAAACCCTCATCCCTTGAAAACACTTGATCTTCATCTCACAAAATCCTAACCCACATACCATGAAAACACAAAACAATATTCCCAATAAACCCATTAAAACTCATACCCAGGAATCACCAAACACTCATCCCATGGAAAACCTAAACACTCATCCTAAAAAAACCTCAAACCCTCATCCCTAGAAACCCACAAACCCACATCCACTAAAAAATGTAAACTATCATCCTTGAAAAAAATTCCCTCATTGCCAGAAGAACCAAAACCCTCAACCCCAATATACATTAAACCCTATTCCCATAACCCCATAAACCCTCATTCACAAAAAACCCATAAACACATAGGCATAGAAAAACACAAACCCTCTTCCTAATAAAATACTAAACAATCAGCCCTATAATACCTGAAATCTAAATCCTTAACAAACCCATTAGATTTTTTAAAGAAAAACGTCCACCCTCATCCCTAAAAACCCCAAAACAGTCAACCCTAGAAACCCCTAAATAATCAACCCCAAAATCCCAATACCCTCAATAGTAGAAAACTAAAACCCTCAGCCCCCTACAACCATAAATCATATGGACTAGAAGACCATAAACCATACACCCTAGAAAACACTAAATCCACATCCCTATAAAACCATAATTACTAATCTCTATAAATTTAAAGACCCAAACCTCCACATCCATATTTAGTACAAAAAAAAAATTATGTATTTTTTTATTATAAAATAAATGCAACTAAAAAATAAATTTCACTTTTTTACATTCTTCGGCCTTTTCCTGTCTATATTTTATTGAAATATATAAAACCATTCATATTTATAAAGCTATAAAAAATAAAAAATTATCTTCTCATGTGCTACCTTGTTATATGAAACACAAATCCTTTTAATGTATTCTAAACTTGTAAATATTATTTTTAAACACAGGGTGATAATTAATTTTCTCTATAAGGGTTTTAAAATTATTTTTCTATAATTTTCATTGAAAACTATATATCTCTTTGGGAACATATGATTAAATAAATACGAAACATGTTTTTAAGTACTAGAATCATCTTATAAATATCCATAAGAAGTAAATATCATTTTTAAAACCATTTTTTTCCAAAATAATAATCATTTGAAATAATTTTTTGGATTTATAGTTCTCAAAAAGGATAACATCTATAGATTATTTACAATTCTCAGTAGGCAATAAGAAATAAAAGTGTATGCTTAGATGTATAACCATTTGGTCAATGTCCTGTTGAGTTCATGGGATTAATCTCAAAAAAATATGATATCATTCGATACACTGGTGCCAAATTACAAGAAAACAATTAAAATGGTTGTTCCTTTCTCACTCATAACACATGAATCTTTCAAAATCATAAATATGTGATTTTCATAAAATAAATTAAGATTACATTTATTTTGATGAGTTTTTTAATTAAACAAATATCTATAGATGATGGAAATATCTAAATTATGGATGACATTCATGGAAATATATTAAAATCACACACAAAAAATGATAACTCTAAACATTTAATACAGATTGTAAATAAAAAGCACACATAAAATGACAAAGATTGTTGATTACATACAATGATAACTTTTTTCAATTAAATAGTGAATTTTTTGAAAATTATTTAATGTCAAACAATAAGAAAACAATGGTTGGATATTTTTATAACATATATTTTTTTAAATCATAGAATAATTATTTATAAAATTAATTATCATTCTATGTATTTTACAGAATGAAAAATATATATATTGTTTAATTAAAAATAAATGATTGAATTTAAAATTCTTCCCTTATAAGGGTAATTATTCAGATCAATGTTTTTCAAAAAATAAAGACATTTATTCTATGTCGTGATCTTGATAAAATTTTGAAATACTGAATTCCATATATTATATAATTTTATTAGATATATATAAACACACACACACACACACACACACACACACACATATATATATATATATTAAAAATGCATCCCTTACTGAAGGATTTACATAGGTCCATATCCCTTTCAAATTAAAACATAACATTGATTTTAATAAAAGACAACCATTTCCTTATGTGGATGAACCTCATGGTTTCTATATTCAAAACTCAAGAAAAATATAAGTACCTTGGGGAATGGGAGTTTTGTATTTTATATGAAAGAAAAAAGGTGTTATATTGAATATTAATTTTTAAATTTATTATTCATATAAACAATTTAGTGTTTTGAAGTGTTTGAATCATCCTGTTTGACATTAAATATAATATTTTTGTAATTTATGTTTCTCGCACTACTGTGTTTGAAAAATATTATAATTGAGTTAATAATTTTATAATACTAAAATGATCAACGGTGTTTATTAAGATCCTAATAACAATAATTCAGATTATATGATATTCAAACAAGTAATAATATATAGTAATTATTACATTACACCGAAGTATATGAAAAAAAAATAAAAAACGATATGATAATTTTAGTCAATGGATTAGTTTATATTAATTATAAATTAATCATACCATTTGAAAGATTTAAAATATATTGGTCCATGAGTTGATACAGACAATGGTGGGTGGGGACTCATTATTGAGTGCTTACACATTAATGTGGCATGGGTTGAATATGAATAGACAATGAGTGAAAACCACAAATGAAACAAAACGTTCATGTAAGATTGACATTATAACCATCATTTTACAAATCATGTGAACAATAATAATATTTGTGTCCCATATCGATTCAAAATGGTTTCTAGAATCATTTTAAAATACAATCTACAACAACTCAACCTCAAAATCCCATGCACACACCACAAGAGCCTTACACTCGAGCTCTATGGGCTACTAGCCCAAACTCTCCATGAACTCGAAGGGCACAATACACATTTTCACCTACAAATAATGATACCTTTACTCGATCAATGTGACATCCATTCATCTTGATCTAGCTAAGGTGTACTCATCTCATATAATGTTCTCCACATGTGGGTTCTACTAATAGAGGTTGAGGTGTACCTAGAATATTCTTTCATGGTTGTATCATTTTTTCCATTTAATTTTTTTAGTATTTTTGGATACATAAAAGAATATATAATAAAATTAAAACCAAAATTAATTTTCTTTCTATTTTTATAATTTTAAATTTATATTCCTTTTCAAAATATTAATATATATATATATATTCTTTACAAAATTTTATTACTATAATATTAATGTAATGTTTATATTTAAAATAACAATTAATATGTTTAAATAATCATTTTTATTTATTATACAATGGTGGTTCTAAAAAATATTGGTTAATAAATATAAACATTAATATCCTGGAATGTATAGATTAAATATTTATTAATTTTTGAAATTAAAACTATTTACTTAATATTTAAAATAAAGGCATTTATAATTTATATTTTAGATTATTTTAAGTAAATAAAAATATATTTATTTATTTTCCTAAAAATAATCATTAATAATGAAATATTTCATATTTTAAATAAACAAATAAATTTTAATTTATAGCTATTAACTTAATATTAAATAAAATTATTTTATAAACAACCTATTAGATACTACATACATTAAAACTCCAATGATTATTTTAATACTATTTAAATAAAAATACTTATAAATACTAATTCATTAAAGGTAATAAAATAATTTTTTATCTCTCAAATATCATTTCTTTCTTACTAAATGGTTCTATACATCCCTTGTATTATCATTATTTTCAATATTTTTCATTCTAGTTCTTTTCTAATTATGGTGGATTTGAGAGAGTTGGGTTATACATTCATATTTATTAAAATGATATGAGGTTCTTCCGTTGTGTCTTTAGAGATTATGATAATCTTCTGGATTATCCATGGTATCTAGTTATGTAAAAATGTATTGATTTCAGTAGTTTATTAATGAAATATTACAAATTTTGATCTTAAATTTTGAATTAATGTGTATTGATAATATATTTTAAAAATAAAAAATACAACAATGATCTAGGATGTTACATTATAGCCCACATAAATGAATAATTCCCTTCCAATTCATTTCTACACACTCACAAAATTCTTCTTCTTCTGAACATCAACAATGGTGTTCCTAGGAAAATAACAATATTATTATAACTTATCACTATGTTTTTCAAGAAAATAGATTTTTATCATTAACAGAATATCCAATGTTGGGGGTTATCATTTAATGAATGGTTTATTCCAATCAAATTGATACTCATGGCAGTTAAATGTTCTTTGACCTATTTCACCACACACAACATGGTCTAAAATCATTTAAACATTAATAGGATGTTTAGACTGATGTATAAGTATTATATAATTCAGAGACATCTATGTTAACATGATTTCAATAGAATTTTATAATTAACTCAACAACAAATATTTCAATGTATTTAAATGTTTTATATAAAATAAATCACAAGGAATGACACATATAGGTTTTCTGGAGGACACCAACTTCTACATCTTCCAAAAAGATAAATAAAGAATAAATTTGATCACATACGGTAAAAAATGTTAAAATACCCTAGAAATATATTTCATGTCATGGATAAGAAGGAAGTTGAGTATGGAAAATGGAATAATTGTCAAAAGATGATCCTTAGAACAATAAGAGTGTGTTAGAAGTGTTTGATATATAGTGATGTTTATTACAAGTTATTAGGAGGTTGTAAAAGGGTTCAAAAATAATTTGAACATGATTTTATAATTTTATTTTCAAACAAATAATCCGGATGAGATAAATTTCTTTTCATTTTCTTCATCCTTCTATCTCAAATTGTTATGAAAAAAAATTACTAAGGAGGAATACATCAATTTTTTTTAATTTATAAAATTATATAAGCTATTTTAAAAAGACTAATTTTAAATCCTGGAACCTGGAATTTATAATTATGTACAAAAAAATATGGTTTATTATTTTATTTATAAAGGACTGCTAAAAAATTTACAATAATTCTCTCATTCCGGAAACATTTACAGGATGGGTTTTGTAGAATTATAAAAAACCATACATATTTTTAGATATGTATATAAAATATACAATTTTATTCAAGTATGTTTCCAATTTATATAGAAAAAATATTGGTTGAATTTCTACAGCACCAATAGTAATTATTTTAAAATAAACTGTGATCGTAAATTTTCCCAGTAAGAGTTTTAAAAATAATTTTAAATAAATTTCTTTGAAAAATATATACATATTTAGAAAATATGTATCAAATAAGTATTTTGATAACATAAATACTAAAAAAAATTATTTATTCAAACATTTTCAAAATATGCATAATATTTAGATATTATTTTCCAATCCTTTTATTTTCAAAAATAATAATATCTTTAAATACTTCATGGGATTTTCACTTCTTAAAAATAATATGTTATATGTATTGCTTTTTATACATAAAAGGACATAAGAAAAACCATGTGGAAACTTATCGGTATAACATATCTGATTAAGTCCCCTAGATGTCATGGTTTTACTAACCATGCCATATCATATCATTCAGTACTCTAGTGGAATATTTCAAGAAAAAAATTATTATTGGTCCTTCCATTCGTCGTCATAACCCAAAAAAACCATTCAAAATCATAAATAAGTTATTTTATATATGAAAATAATATTCCAATTTCATTACATGTTAATATTTTGTACGTAAGTGTTTATAATGGATTTATGAAAAATATATACTTCAATCTAATTGTGTTATTTTTATTAAAAATAATATTAATCACATAGAAATTAAATTGAGTACTTTTAGTAAAATGCATGAGATTTCAAAATTATCTAAAGGTGATGGTATTATATAAGTTATGAATAAAATTAAAGAACATAATGTAAAATTTCACTTATAAAATGATTACATTTATCCTTTAAAGATTTTTGTAAATATAAAGAAGACACAAAATGACAACATATATTTATTACAGAAGATAATCATTTTTTTCAATTTAACAAATATATGTTTTTTAAAAATAGTTTAATGTTTATAAATAATTTTTATTATTATTTTGAAATAGATTATTTAAATCATATAATAATACATTATAACATTAATTCTCTTTCAATAAGTTTTAATGAGTCCATTGTGTATATATATAGTTCCTTGAAAAATAAATTATTCAATTTCAAAAACATCCATTACAAGCGGTGTAATTTAGATATATGTTTGACATAAAATTGAGACGTTGTTTTTTAGAACATAATTCTGATAAAATATCTAAATAATAACATAAAAATATAATGTAATATTGATATATATATATAAATATTAATATAGATATTTATAGAAATATATTTAGAAAAATGAATCATTTATATAATAATTTATATAAGACTATATCCTTTACAAATAAAAACAATTTTTTTTCATAAAAGTACTCCCTTACATTAAATGGATGTACATAAATACTATTTTTTCCAAACTCAATAAAAATAGGGGTTAGGGTGATGCAATTCATGACCTCTGGATGATAGGATAGGAGGTTCTATATAATGGCATCATTTTATTAATTTTTTTCTAGTCAGTTTTTTTGTGATTCCCAATAATCTATTCATGTTGTTTGATATTAAATATAATATTTATGTATTTTATGTTTCTTACACTACTTTATTTGAAAATCAAAAAAGACATTTGAACATATGACCAATATTTAATGAACAATGGTGTTCATCTATTTTCTAATATCAATTTCTTGAATTATATGAGATGATGGGAAATATATATGAATATATTTATATATACATATAATACATATAGATTTCCTCTAAATTATATAGAATGAAAAATAGAATTGATGCCAAAATTTTATTCCAGGGTATAGATTATATTATTTATAAATTAATCTTAATAATTGGAAAATTTTACAACGATTGGGAAATCAGTTGATAAATGGAGTGGTGGTAGGATAACATGACATTAAGGATTTATTTTTTCATATTTCTTAGTTTAAATATGATATGAAAACGAGTGAACATCTCAGAATAAGTCAAACTAAAGTGGATATATCAGATTATAATCAGTGTTTCAAATCATGATTGAATAGTATTCTCACTCTCAAACCACATCAAATCTAAATTGGGTTTTTCTGGAAACTTTTACAAAAAATATATGATAGCTGCATCCTAAAATCCCAAGGACACACCACGTAATCCTTACAAAGGGGCTATTCTGAATATTGGTCCACGCTCTCATTGAACCTAGTAGGTCCTATAGACATGACCTCTAACAAATAGTGGTAACTATGATCCGCCAATTCCCCACCCTACAACCTTAGACCATCTTATGTAAATTTCTCGCACGGGGGGTTGAACCGTAGGGGGTCCACCTAGTAGTGGTTGAGGGGTACCATAGTAGGTCATAAATGTCGGCCAATTTTATCATTATTTTTATAATAATAAATATATGATAAAATTAAAATCAAAATAGATTTTTTCTATTTTATTTAACATTTTTATCACTAATTTTCTTTTAGATATATCTATTTATATACGTTATTTACGATAAGAAATTACTATAATTTTAAATTAAAGTTTATAATTAAAATTGATAATTAATATGATTGAATATGCAGTTATATTTATTATAAAAATAAGGTTCTCAATAATTTTGTTTATGAAATTTTAATATTAATATTCTTGAATGGTGATATTAAAATTTTAATACTTTTAAAAATTAAAACTATTTACATTAAATTTTCAAAAAGGGATTTTAGAATTTATAACTCATCTTAATTTAATAAAATATATTTATATTTATATAATTTCATAAATATTAAATTTCATAGAGTAATATTTCATAATTTAAATAAAATATTATTTATTAATTTGAATCTGTTAACATGAAATTATTTTAAATATATTTTTAAATCACTTAATGTCTACTAACTCCATTAAAACTAAAATAATTATTTTATAATGGTCAAAATAAAAATTCTTATAAATACATATGTCTTAAAGGTATTCATATATATAAAATCTATCAATTCTTATTTCATTCATCCAAAATGGTTCTCTACTTCCCTCTTATTCTCCTTAATTTCTTTAATTTTTGTACTATTTCTTTTATTATTGTGGTGTATTTGAGAGAGCTGGTTTATACTTTCATCCTTATTATGTAGATCGGTGGTGCTCTAGTTGTGTTGCTAGCACTTATATTAATCCAACAGAATTAGTCACCATTTCAAGAATTGTAATGATGATTTGAGGTTAGTGCTTAATTTAAAAAATATTCCATGTCCCATTATTAAATTTTGAATTATTCATCATTCATAGAATTTATTTAAATTAAAAAATACAAATCAGTTTTGGGATGCTATAAATGAACCTAAACCATTATTACTAGAAAAAATTAAACCCTCTATCCCAACAAACTCCAAACCCTCACCCTTGAAAACCCCTCATGCTTATACAAAAAAAACTAAATCCCACATCCCCAGATAACCCTATACCCTCATCCTGAGAAAACCCTAATCCCACATCCCATAGAAAACATAATTCCACTTCCCTATAAAATATTAATCCTTATTCCCAAGATTTCCCTAAACCCTCTTCCCTAGAAAACAAACATTCTTCCATAAAAACCCAATACACATTTCTCTAGAAAACCCTACACAATACTCTATAGAAACATAAATGATCAGCCCAAAAAACACTAAACAACAGGCCTTAGAAAACCTAAAACCCTCAGTCATAGATAAACCCAAACCATTATCTATAGAAAACCACAAACCCTCATTCCCAAATACCATAAATCCTCATCCATATAAATCTTTAAACCCTCATACATAGAAATCCCAAAACCCAAATCCTCATGAAAATCCTATATCCGTGACCACAAATAACCCTAAACCATTTCCCTAAGAAACTCCAAAACCCACATCCGCATAAAACCATAAACCCTCGACCGGAGATAAATCTTAAACCTCTCAGACCCCAATAATCCTAATACCCCATTCAGAGAAAAACCTAAACTCTAAAAAATAGAAAAAAATGAACCCCCATTCCTAGAAAACCATAAATTATAATCACTAGTAAACCCTAAAACTGCATCATTTCAAAAACCTAAACACTCAAACCTAGAAAACTAAAACTACTCATTTATAGAAAAATATAAATCCACAATACCATAAATCGATAAACCCTCAACCCTATAAAATTATAAAACTTCATCCGTAGAAAATCCTAAACCCTTAACTTATATATAACACTAAACAAACATCCCCAAAGAACCATAACACCTCATCCCCAAAAATCCTAAACTATTAGCCCGAGAATACCCTTAAACGTCATCCTCAAAAATACCAATACCATCATCCCCACATAATCCAAAACCCTCATCTCTATAAACCCAAATCCTTCATCCCTATAATATGGTAAACACTCATCCCCAAATAACCTAAACACGGAGCCACATGAAAACATAAATTATCATCTCCAAGAAACCCTATACACTGGGGCCTAAATTTAACATAAACTCTCACCCCCAAAAAAACTAAATCCCCATCCCCAAAATTCCCTGATCTCTAATAGCCAAAAAACGATAAACCCTCAATCCCAAAAGACCCAAATCCCTCTTCCCCTAAAACCACTAAACCCTCAGTACCCAAAACCCCAATACCATCATAAAAAACCTCATTCCATGAAAACCCAAACCCTCATCCCGATAAAACCCTAAAAAATATTGTCCAGAAAAAAATAAACCCTTAGTCCCAAAACACTCTAAACCCTAACTCCCCAAACCATAAACCCTCATCCCCAAAATCTTTAAACCATCATAAAAAAATTTAATCCCCCTTCCCAGAAAACCATAAACTCTCATCCCCAGAAAAACAGAAACCCACACCCATAAAAAATCTTAAACCCTCATAGAATAACCATAAACCATCTTCCATAAAAACACTTAATCACATAGAACCCAAATAATTCTATTCACTTACCCCCAAAAAACCCTATACCCTTATCCCAAAAATCCTAATACCTCAACTCCAAAATTCCATAGACATGTATCCCAAAAAACCCTAAATACTCATGTCTATGAAACCAAAAAACCTATGTCCTAAAAAACCATAAACCCTTAAACCAATAAACCCTAAACTCTAATCACCTAAAAATGTAAACCCTCTACCTCAGAAATTCATTAAACACTAAACAATAGGATGTTTTAAACCCAAGAACCATCATCTCCAAGAAACCCTAAACCCAATACCCATGATACTCAAAACTCTTATCCTAGGAAACCCTAAACACTCAGCCCCATGAAACCCTAAACTCTTAAACCCATGAAACACATAATCCATTCCCCCATGAAAACCTAAAAAATAATCCCCAAGAAACCCTAGACCCCCAGCCCCTAAATCCGTAATCCTTTTCCCCAAAAAACATAAACCCTCATCCCCAAAAAACCCTAAACCCTTAGCCCCAAAACCACTAAACCATCACAACACCAAAACCCTAAAACCTAAACCAAGAAAAACCCTAACTCATCATATGGAAATAATTTATCATCAGCCACAAAAAACACAAAACAATTACCCTCAAAAACCCGTAAAACCTCAGGCACAAAAGACCAATAACCTCAACACCACAAAAAACTAAACCATCATTCCTAGAAATCCATAATCCCTCATCCCCAAAAAAACCATAATCTTGAATCCACAAAAAACATTAAAACCTCAAAATAAAAAACCAATAGCCTCAACCTCCAAAATCTCTAAACCCTCAGGCACAAACCCCTAAAAACCGTCAACCCCATGAAAACCATAAACCCCAAGCCCCTAAAACATTAATCCCTAAGGAATAAAAATTGTAAAACATGAACCCCCAAAACCCGTATATCTTTTCCCCCAAAACGGTAAAACCGCAACCACTAGAACCCTAAACCTAGAGCCCAAAACATCCCTAAATCCTCATCCTCAAAAATACATAAACAATCAGTCCAAAAACCCCTTAAATCATGATCCCACAAAAAACATAAACCCTCAACCACAAAAAACCCAAAACCCATTGCCAAAAAACCCCTAAACCTTCAGCACCCCAAATCCCAGAACCCTCATCCCTAAAAACCCCTAAAATTATAGATCAAAAATATTCAAATCAATCCTCCCCAATAATACATGAATCCTCATCCAAAAATCATATCCCCTCAACACACAAATCCTTGAACCCTTGTCAATAAAAATCCCTAAACTCCCCCCCCCCTCAAAATAGTCCTAAAACCTCATCCCCTGAAAACCCTAAACACTCATCACCCATAAAACCAAAAACACTTAGTGACTAAAACCCTGAACCGTCATCCCAAAACTGTAACGCCCCGACCCCAGCTACCCAGAGTCGGTACATTACCTCGTAACATTGGAATGATCAAAAATGATCAAGTCTCGAATGACCGATTAGTTTAGTAGCCTTGGAAACACAAGATACATTCGTAAACGTTACATTACATCATAAAGTAAAAAACTACAATAACAAAGTCTCCATAGTCCACACTCATATCCTCTTCTGACAATCCCTGCAGGTCATTCATAAAATACTTCTTCACATCCTGGAAAATATTAAAACATTGAAAGGGGTGAGCTCAGATGCTCAGTAAGGATAACAATATTGCGGAAGCTTTCATAAATAAACATTAACATTTAAGGCAATGTATAACAAAAACAAAAGCCTTTTTAAACTTGATCTTCAGCATAATATGGAAAAAATAAAATTAAATAATGCCATTTACTTACTCACATGGATATTCTACTAGTCGAATAATCACATGCAATGTCAATAACCACTTTCATAATGAGGGAATGTATAATGCCAGACATTCTTAAACATTTTGTCAAGGCCTCGGCCAAGACGTCTAAAATGATTAAGGCCTCGGCAAAAACCATAAATAAAATTGGGAAAGGGCCTCAGCCAATTCCATGTCTAGTTGTCTCATTAGACCTACCGATTCATCGAGGAGCTATAGCGGGCTCCACCCGTCACTTATTAAGTCCAATACATTTCTCATATGAATAGGTTCAAACATATCAAAAACCATAACATAATCGTATCACATAAAACATGCATAAAGGAAACATAACATTTTCACATTTCAATCACAATATATCAATTCAACACATTGATATAATAACAACGCTTTCAAAACCATTTTCAATACCAAAATAAAAGAAAGTTAAAACTTTGTATTTATTTTTCATTAAAAAAAATGATGGCTTGTAGAGGAAGCCGAAACTCAAATAATGGTCACGGCGGCGGAGAAGTCGTTGTCGCCGCATAAGTATGGAAAGAAAAACATTCCCTTTTGTCTTTTAGCAAAATGCTTCGTATAAAAAAGATTCCTTTTGAATAAACGTAAAAGTCAAAGGGGTTTATACACCGTATAAAAGAAAGTTGTGTATAAAACCAAATATGCCTCAATGAAAGGAGATTGAGACGAAGTCCTTAAAAAGATAATTTTTAAAATAAAATAGATCTATTATGTGTATTCTCTATAGGTACACATGAAGAAAGTAAAAATACAAAATAGGACATAATAATATCATGACATAATTTGAAAGTAGGAGATTAACCCAAAGAATGGAAGTTGGGTTAAGAAATTCCCTTACCTTGTGTCCGACTTGATTCGACCATTCTTTAACCTCCTGAATAATAAACTAGAGTTAATATATACCATATTCAATTTCATTATCCTTTTTATATCACTTATTACAATGTTATGAACATTATGTATTTATTTAAGTTAATAACGGTCGTTTTGTCGATTTTTGGTACTTGAGACAACAATAAACTTCTTATAATTACAAGTTGTTTATGTGGTAGAATATCCATTATATCCAGAATTATATTCATGATTTAGATGTCATATATATCATATATATCCAGTATATACATTAATTCATAATATTACTTAACATTTAGAGGTAAGAAATGAAATGCACCGTTCATGGAGGCGGTAAGCCGTACGTACGCATGAAAGCTACGTTCATTTATATTTCGTATTTAATTGAATGAAATCATAATTATATAAAGGTATAATACAGTTCCAGTATAATATCATATATAATATCATTTACTCCATCCTTTATACATCCCACATATGGCATTAACGATTCACATCACTTTGAGGGGGCGGTAGTCCGCACTTCCTAAAATGAAATTATCGCATTTACCCATAATAGAAATCATAGAGTATGCCATAAATGAGAAATACAGAATCAGAAGGAAAACATAAACATATTATATATCATATATAAATATAGAGACATCTTAATGGCCACCTTTGAAGGTGTTATATGAGTGTTGAACAATCATCGTTTCGTGAGGCAGAAATTCACCATCCACAGAAACAGTATATTCTTTAACCATTAGACAAAGGTGGGTGTAAGTGTAAACCAAATATTTATTATAAAAACATCCTAGTATATTTTATATACTGGTTTTTTTACAAAAGAAAGGAATAAAAGGAGTTTAAGGGGTTGGAGTAGCAAAATAAAACAAAAGAACAGAAGAGAAAACACTCCCTTTAAAACGGGTATCTCTTTTTTATTTGAGCCAAAGGCTTCCTTGGGAAGGATTCAGCCCAATGTGAGGCTTCTAGGAGTAAGGTAGGGAAGTTGGGAGAGTATTTGGGCAGAGTTTGGCCGAGCCAAAAGGCTTTGAAAGTGTGAGTAAGGTGGTAGAGGTGGGGGCCTTTTATAAGTGGAGAGGAGGGGCACTTTTGGAAAGTTATAAAATGTTACTTTATTATACAATGTTTTTCGGATTATAAAGGTCCCACACTTATATAATTTGAGGATAAGGTGATAAGGGTTCTAACTCTACTCATCCAATAGTCTTTGGACAAGTGTAAGCCTTGTATTGTACATTATCTTTTCATTTTATTAAAATTGTTAAATAATGAGGTCATCGCTGCATCATAATGATGTCATAAATAATTTACATTATTTAATGTCTAAAAATTATAACAAAAATACTATGATGTAGGAAATCGTTTTAGCTTTCCAATGACTATTTATAGTCAAAAATATGACTTGTATAACCCCATGTAAAAATTGTGTTAGTAAAACATTTCATGTTTGTGTCATTTTTTACTTTAACATTAAATAAAAGGTATTTATGTCATTTTCCACCTAAAGTGGCTCCATGGGGTCCCCAAGTTGACCCATGGATTGTCGTGGTCGGCCATGGCATATCCAATGAGGGTAGGACATGTGTCAAGCTCATCTCATATTATTAAAACATTATTTTTACCTTAAACTACACTAATTACCTCTAATCGCGATTAAGAACTTAAAAGTTACTATTCACCAAAAATTATTTTAATCTCATTGAACCACATTTTACTTCTTAATTACAACCATGTATGTCGGATTTTTTAAAATCAAAACACATAAGTGGTAATATTTCATTTAAATGAAAAATCAGTTATTTAACTACCACTTAGTGGTTTCACTATTCATCAAAAATTGATGTTTTTCAGAACAATGCCAAAATTTCACCCTAAGCTATAATTGATATTCTGATTTCAAAAAAGATTTCAATTATAAAAAATTCCAAAAATATAAGTTTCATTAATTTATTTTATAATTAATTCCCATTGTCACAACAAATAGAGTGTTTTTAAGAAACAATTTATATCAAAAGATTGACAATTGTTTATGTCCAATTTCAATGTTAAATTAATTTTAATGACCACCATTGGATAAAATGGTAAAAATATATTCTAATTATACATTAAAACCACAAAATAGTATTATTTATCACAATAAATTATTTTGATTAAAAAAGTTGTTTTTAAGTATTTTTCACTATTCATAAAAGATTAGAAGTTCTCAGAAAAATACCAAAAATTCAACATAGGCTAATTTCGATATTCCGAATCCAAAAATGAAGTCAATTTTGAAATATAATATTTCTATAAATTTAAAAAGTGGTTATTACTATTCATAACGGCTACTTTGATTAGTTGTGGTGTGTTAGAACTCAAAGTTGCGTACAATGCAAGCTATTGCATTATTGAATGAGAAGCGTATCATGGAAGCTCGGGGTGTTACATTATTCCCTCCTTCAATAAATTGCATCCTCGCAATTTGAAAGTTTTCTTTGAAAACAAATGGTTGAAAATAGAAAATACCTTTGAGGAAAACCCACATCGGAAATAAGATTAATAAAATTTAGCCTTAATAAGAGGGAAAGGGAAATGAAAAAGTCACCACCCAATTACGATCTCGATTAGGAGAACATTGGTGGCAATTAGAGACATATAATTGGAGGGAAAACGTAAATATTTGTAGGGAGTGATTGAGGTCATCAATCACAATCAACTGTCAAATTGAGGGCCTCAAAGCATTCAATCTATGTTGATTTAAAATATCATCAGTTCAACAAGACATAAGGTATTAGGATAACACATTTTTTTTGTTTTAATATCCCTTTACTAATGTTTAAGAATTAATTCATTCATTGAATAAGAGATAGGTATATATATATTTATGCTTGACAATTAGAGTTTCAACATTCAACTCATCTTTCACTCAAAAAGATAATAGAACTCAAAAATATTATACTTATCCTAATTGTATAAGGTTCCAAATGTTAACACATACCATTAAGATTAGTAAAATTATTTTGTAATAATCAGGGACTTCCTGTAGGCTAGTGGTAGGTAATAAAGGCCTGTCGCACCATAGTTGTGGGTTCGATTCCTGCAGCTTTGTCCAACGCGACGGGTTATGCCCCACCCTGCAGGTTGTCCTTTTCCTAAAACTATAGTATTATAATATTCCAAAAAAATCTTCATAAATTTTGACCTTAAACAATACTATCCAAAGATCAACTTAATCCACTCCAACCTTTATAGTTATAAAAAATAACTCTGTCCAGACTTTCTCTAAAAGGTCTCTTAATTCCAAAATCAATTTATCAGATTTCCCAAACAAATTAATGTTTCTCTTTTTGTCACATACTAAAAATATGATTACCTTCATCATATTAAAACCTTACTGAAATCAATAAGTACTGCAGTACAATCCTTCTATATATATCACATTATTCTAATAACCAGAATATAATCCATGAGTCCAAAAGCACCAATACATTAGTTATTCTGCTTCAACTGTAGTAACAGCATAAGATTGTCCTTGATCCCTTGGCCTTTTCTGAGGTAAGTTTCCTTGACGCTTAGGACATTCATTTGCATAATTCCCCATTTCTCTACAATTGTAGCATTCAACATTGATAGCCTCTTTCTTTCCCTTGCTATCACGTGCTTGGTGACCTTTTTCTCCACATTTATAACAAACTCCCATTCCTTTTAGGCAAGTACCAGGGTGATTCTTCCCACAATTATCACAGGGTGGAAATTCATTTCTTCCCTTATTCCATGTTTCCTCATTTCCTTTCCCAGAGTTTTCAGTGGATCTCTTCTTATCTTGCTTTGATTTAAAGTCATAAGACTTAGAGAATTCCTTTTCCGTCTTGATAGCGCACGAGACAACATCTTCGTATGACGAGAAGGTTTGTGAGACTAATTCTCGACGGAGAAATGGTTTTAACCCATCAAATAAATGATCAATCTTACTCCTTGGGTTATGTATATAATCGGCAGCATGCCTCACTAACCTTGTAAAGTTGGCCTCATACTTTGCGACATTCTCATCCTCCTTCTGCCTCAGACTCAGAAATTTCCTTTCCATATCTGCTCTATGGTCACGAGGAAAGTATTTTTCTAAGAAAACCTCTTTGAACTCCCTCCATTCCATATTCGATACGTCATCATCTTCCTTTGTGTTTTGAATCAGCGACCACCACTGATCGGCATCTCCAGTGAGGCGGTAAACTGCCATGACAACCTTCTCCCTTTCGCTACTCCCCAAGGCATGGAATATTTTCACTAAGGAGTTTATCCATTTCTCAGCTACTAACGGATTTGTACCCCCATTAAATGTTGGTGGTTGTTGCCTCATGAAGCAGTCTAACATTGATCCTCCACGTTGCGGATCAGGGTGCTCCATACGAGTAAGGTTATTATTCATAACCTGAGTGAGTTTTCCCAGTATGGTAATAAGTTGATCAGCACCAGTTGTATCTCCAGATCCACAATAATTATCTTGAGCAGGAGGGAAATCCCTACACGGAGTGCGTGCATTGATACGATTTCCATTCCTTCCACTAGGCGCCACTTCTAAACAATGGCATAAACTATATTAGTTTATGAATTAAAATACATAATTCCATATTTTTAAAACACCTTACATAAATTGAAATATTTATGGATATAATCCATAATCATAAAAAGAAATGTTTCCTTTGAGGAAGTATATACTAATAACCCTTCATAGTGGTTTGTAAAGAAAATGAGAATTATCCTAAGCATATCCCTCGGGAGTGTCGTAACCAAGAGTGCAGCAAGGCCCGTTGTCGTGCACCAGTTCCCGTTCGAGTCTAGCTCAAAGCGGTGTTTTCGGCTTTTACCACTAGGTACATCTGTGCCAGAGCCGCCTCTACCTGCTCGTATCCAGACAGGGATGTATTGCTCAGAAAACTCACAAAATCTCTATAATACCAAAATTCGAGGAAGTTTTTCTATACTAATCCTCAAAGTCTATCTTCGGGCTATGTGCTCTAATCAGAGTTTATCTAAATCTAGCTTCCAAGGTTAGTACTAAACTACCTCTGATACCAACTGTAACGCCCCGACCCCAGCTACCCAGAGTCGGTACATTACCTCGTAACATTGGCATGATCACAAAAGATCATGTCTCGAAAGACCGATTAGTTTAGTAGCCTTGGAAACACTAGATACATTCGTAAACGTTACATTACATCATAAAGTGAAAAACTACAATAACAAATTCTCCATAGTCCACACTCATATCCACTTCTGACAATCCCTGCAGTTCATTCATAAAATACTTCTTCACATCCTGGAAAATATTAAAACATTGAAAGGGGTGAGCTCAGATGCTCAGTAAGGATAACAATATTGCGGAAGCTTTCATAAATAAACATTAACATTTAAGGCAATGTATAACTAAAACAAAAGCCTTTTTAAACTTGAAATTCAGCATAATATGGCAAAAATAAAATTAAATAATTCCATTTACTTACTAACATGGATATACTACTAGTCGAATAATCACATGCAATGTCAATAACCACTTTCATAATGAGGGAATGTATAAAGCCACACATTCTAAAACATTTTGTCAAGGCCTCGGCGAAGACGTCTAAAATGATTAAGGCCTCAGCCAAAAGCATAAATCAAATTGGGAAAGGGCCTCGGCCAATTCCACGTCTAGTTGTCTCATGAGACCTACCGATGCATCAAGGAGCGATAGCGGGCTCGACCCGTCACTTATTAAGTCCAATACATTCCTCATATGAATAGGTTTAAACATATCATAAACCATAACATAATCGTATCACATAAAACATGCATAAAGGAAACATAACATTTCCACATTTCAATCACAAGATATCAATACAACACATTGATATAATAACAACGCTTTCAAAACCATTTTCAATACAAAAATAAAAGAAAGTTAAAACTTTGTATTTATTTTTCATTTAAAAAAATGATGGCTTGTAGAGGAAACCGAAACTCAAATAATGGTCACGGCGGCGGAGAAGTCGTTGTCGCCGCATATGTACGGAAAGAAAAACATTCCCTTTTGTCGTTTAGCAAAACGCTTCGTATAAAAAAGATTCCTTTTGAATAAATGTAAAAGTCAAAGGGGTTTATACACCGTATAAAAGAAAGTTGTCTATAAAACCAAATATGCCTCAATGAAAGGAGATTGAGACAAAGTCCTTAAAAAGATAATTTTTAAAATAAAATAGATCTATTATGTGTATTCACTCTAGGTACACATGAGAAAAGTAAAAATACAAAATAGGACATAATAATATCATGACATAATTTGAAAGTAGGAGATTAACCCAAAGAATGGAAGTTGGGTTAAGAAATTCCCTTACCTTGTGTCCGACTTGATTCGACCATTCTTTAACCTCCTGAATAATAAACTAGAGTTTAAATCTACCATTTTCAATTTCATTATCCTTTTTATATCACTTATTACAATGTTATGAACATTATGTATTTATTTAAGTTAATAATGGTCGTTTTGTCGATTTTTTGTACTTGAGTCAACAATAATCTTCTTATAATTACAAGTTGTTTATGTGGTAGAATATCCATTATATCCAGAATTATATTCATGATTTAGATGTCATATATATAATATATATCCAGTATATACATTCATTCATCATATTACGTAACATTTAGAGGTAAGAAATGAAATGCACCGTTCATGGAGACGGTAAGCCGTACGTACGCATGAACGCTACTTTCATTTCTATTTCATATTTAATTGAATGAAATCATAATTATATAAAGGTATAATATAGTTCGAGTATAATATCATATATAATATCATTTACTCTATCCTTTATACATCCCACATATGGCATTAACGATTCACATCACTTTGAGGGGGCGGTAGTCCGCACTTCCTAAAATGAAATTATCGCGTTTACCCATAATGGAAATCATAGAGTATGCCATAAATGAGAAATACAGAAGCATAAGGAAAACATAAACATATTATATATCATATATAAATATAGTGACATCTTAAAAGCCACCTTTGAAGGTGTTATATGAGTGTTGAACAATCATCGTTTCGTGAGGCAGAAATTCACCATCCACAGAAACAGTATGTTCTTTAACCATTAGACAAAGGTGTGTGTAATTGTAAACCAAATCTTTATCATAACAACATCCTAGTATATTTTAGATACTGGTGTTGTTACAAAAATAAAGGAATAAAATGAGTTTAAGGGGTTGGAGAAGCAAAATAGAACAAAAGAACATACTTTTAAAACGGGTAACTCTTTTTGATTTGAGACAAAGGCTTCCTTGGGATGGATTCAGCCCAATGTAAAGCTTCTAGGAGTAAGGGAGGGAAGTTGGGAGAGTATTTGGGCAGAGGTTGGCCGAGCCAAAAGGCTTTTAAAGTGTGAGTAAGGTGGTAGAGGTGGGGGCCTTTTATAAGTGGAGAGGAGGGGCACTTTTGGAAAGTAATAAAATGTTACTTTATTATACAATGCTTTTCGGATTCTAAAGGTCCCACACCTATATAAATATAGGATAAGGTGATAAGGGTTCTAAATCTACTCATCCAATAGTCTTTGGACAAGTGTAAGCCTTGGATTGTACATTATCTTTTCATTTTATTAAAATCGTTAAATAATGAGGTCATCGCTGCATCATAATGATGTCATAAATAATTTAATTTATTTAATGTCTAAAAATTATAAAAAAAACTACTATGATTTAGGAAATCATTTTATATTTCCAATGACTATTTATAGTAAAAAATATGACTTGTATATCCCCATGTAAAAATTGTGTTAGTAAAACAATTCATGTTTGTGTCATTTTTTACTTTAACATTAAATAAAAGGTATTTATTTCATTTTTCTCCTAAAGTGGCTCCATGGGGTCCCCAAGTTGACCCATGGATTTTCTTGGTCGGCCATGGCACATCCAATGAGGGTAGGACATGTGTCAAGATCATCTCATATTATTAAAACATTATTTTAACCTTAAACTACACTAATTACCTGTAATCACGATTAAGAACTTAAAAGTTACTATTCACCAAAAATTATTTTAATCTCATTGAACCACATTTTAATTCTTAATGACAACCATGTATGTAGGATTTTTGAAAATCAAAACACAGAAGTGGTAATATTTCATTTAAACGAAAAATCAGTTATTTAACTACCACTTAGTGGTTTCACTATTCATCAAAAATTGAAGTTTTTCAGAACAATGCCAAAATTTCACCCTAAGCTATAATTGATATTCCGATTTCAAAAAATATGTCTATTTTACAAAATTCCAAAAATATAAGATGCATTTATTTATTTTATAATTAATTCCCGCTATCACAACAAATAGCGTGTTTTTAAGAAACAATTTATATCAAAAGATTGGCAATTGTTTATGTCCAATTTCAATGTTAAATTAATTCTAATGACCACCATTGGATAAAATGGTAAAAATATATTATAACTATACATTAAAACCACTAAATAGTATAATTTATCACTATAAATTATTTTGATTAAAAAAGTTGTTTTTAAGTATTTTTCACTATTCATAAAAAGATAGAAGTTCTCAGAAAAATACCAAAAATTAAGCATAGGCTAATTTCGATATTCCGAATCCAAAAATGAAGTCCATTTTGAAATATAAAATTTCTATAAATTTAAAAAGTGGTTATTACTATTCATAACAGCTACTTTGATTAGTTGTGGTGTGTTAGAACTCAAAGTTGCGTACAATGCAAGCTATTGCATTATTGAATGAGAAGCGTATCATGGAAGCTCGGGGTGTTACAAAAACCCCCCTAAACTATAGTCCCAAAAAACCCAACACCATCCTCCCCAAGAAACCTCAAACCCTCTTCACCCAAAACCAATATTACCATAACCCCAAAACCCCTAAAATCATCATCTAGAAATCCAATAATACCTCATATGAAAAATACCAAAACCCTCAACACCTGAAAAAACATAATCCCTTAGCTTTTGAAAACCCTAAATCATAATTAAACAACCATAAAACCTCATCCCCAATCAGTCCTTAAATCCTTATCCCAAATAAACACAAAATCCGCATCTCCATAACCCAAAAACCATCATCCCCAAAAAAATGTTAAACCCCATTCCACAAAAAATACCCAAACCATTAACCACAGCAAACCCTATTATAAATCCCAAAAACCCACATCCCCAAAGGACCCCAAACCAAAAATCCCAAAAAAAAACACAAAACCATCATCCCCAAAACAACAAAACCATCCTCCCCAGATAACCAATAACCCTTGTCCCAAAAAAAATGATTGACATGCCACCCCAAAAAGCCCTTATACATCCAACCCTAAACCTTTAAAATCACACCCAGAAAATCAGTAAACCCATATCATGAGAAACCCAAAAATCATTGCACCATAAACCCCTAAATTCTCTTCCCCAAACCCCCCAAAAACCCTCAACAATAAAAACCCTAATTCATCATCCCCAAAAAACTCTTATACATTTAACTATAATAAACCCCTTAGAAAAAAAAATAATACCTAAACCACAATTCTGAAAACCATAATCCCTGAAATCCCTTAAAAGAACATCCCCACGCAAAAAATAATCCTCATCCAAAAAACCACCAAAAAACTCATCTACAAAACCCCAAAACTCTCGGGGCCAAAAAAACCTAAACCATAAACCACAAAAAAATCCTAAAATATCCACCCAAAAATACAATAAAACATCACCATATATAACCCTATAACATAAATCCATGAAAAACCATATTACCTCATCCCCCAAAACCCTAAAAACCTCATAACTAAATCCACCTAAACAATCATCCCCCAAAATAACTTCTACCGTCATTCCATAAACACCACAACAATCATCTGCAAAAAACCATAAACACTCAGTCCCAAACACCCCAAAACCCTCATCCCAAAACTGAAAAAAACCCTCATAAAAAACCTAAGCACTCATCCCCAACAATCCTTGACCCACATTACAACAAACCCCTACACACTTATCTATAGAACCCAAAGAACCACATTCCCAATACAACTAAACCCACAACCACCAAAACCCATAAACCATCAACACAAAAAACCCTAAACCGTTAACCCAAAAAAATGTGCAAACCCTAGGCCCAAATAACCCTAGTCCCTCATACCAATAAAAACCCCAAACCCCCATTCATAGAAATACCTAAACCCTCATCTCTAAAATCCATAAACCCTATTCTAAATAACTATAAAAAATTATCCCAAAAAACTATATATAGTTAAACACAAACCCCTACAAAACTCTCACCCATAAAACTAATAATCCCTGATCCCCATGTACCCAAATCCATAATCACAAAAAAACAAAACCCTCATCCCAAAAAAATTTGAAACCCAAATCCCCAAAAAACAATCAACCCTAAGAATAAAAAAATCTCAAAACCATTACTGAAAAGCCATAATCCTATATCGACAAAAAAACATAAACACTCTTTCTAAAAACCCAAACCACTCATTTCCCTATTACCATAAACCCATAGCACTAAAACAAAAAAACAATCAACACCAAGAATACTAAATCTGTAAACCCCAAAAACTATAAGCACTCAACCCCCAAAACACTAAACCATTATCCATAAAACCATTAATATATCATCCCATAAAAACTATAAACCACCATTACCAAAACCCTAAACCCATATCCCAAAAAACACATATACGCTAAACTGGGTAAAACCATAAATAGTAATCCACATAAAAAAGTAAACCTTGAACACAAAAAACCCATTACACTTTGTCATAAGAACCCCTAAACACTCAGCACCAAAAAACCCTAATCACTAATCCTAAAAACACTAAAACATTGGCCCTAATAAAATCATAAACCCTCATCCCAAAAACCCATAACCCCCATACGCACTAAACCCTAAACACTCATACATTGAAAACACTTAAACTTTTAGACCTTTAAAATTCTAAACCCCTATATACAAATAATCCTAAACCATTAGCCCAAAAAAACCCAAACCCTCATCCAAAAATACCCTAAACACTCATCCCCAAAAAACCAAAACCCAAACCCCAAAAACCCCATAAACACTAAAACCCAAATATACAGTAAAACCTAATCCTCAGAAAAGTCTAACCCTAAACCTAAAAAACCCTAAAACCTCATCCCCCTGATCCATACACCCTCAACATAAAAATAACATCAACCCTCATCTCTAGATCCCATACCCCCAAACCCCTAAATCATCATCTCCAAAAACCCTAAACCACATCTAAAAAACTAAACCTCACACCGATGAACACAAATCCCCCATCCCCAAAACCACTAAACCACCACCCCCCAAATTCCCAAAAAAAACAGCAAGGCCAGTGGCTGAAAAACCCCTAAACCCATATCAAAACATTTCATTACCCTCAGCAAAAATATAAATACAAACCCTCATCCCTAAAAACAACTTAACCCTTAGAGCCAAAAAAACCCTAACTAGTCTTCCCCAAATCACCCATTACACTCTATCCTAAAAAACCAACAATCATTTCCCATAAAAATCATAAAACCTCGGACCCACAAATCCCTAAAACCGTATCCATATTAAACCGAAAAATATTTGTGTCAAAAAACCCTATAACCTCACCTTAAAAAATCTTAGACCCTTAACACCATTTTAACATGAAACCGTAAACAATCATCCCCAAAAAACCCTTAACACTTAGCCCCAAAAAATCAAACACATCATCCAAAAAATCACTAATCCCTCATCCCAAAAAAACACTAAACCATCATCTATGAAAATACCACAATCTCACAACCCCCAAATCTGTAAACCCTCAACACCAATAATCCATCAACACTCAGGCTAAAAAATCCGTATCCCTATGCCCCAAAAAATACTAATCCCTCATCCCCCAAAAAATGTATACCCTACTCACCAAATATTTATAATCCTTTAGATCCCAAAAAAACCTTAACACTAATAACCAAAAAATCCCTAGACCCTCATTCCCAAAAAACTATAAATTGTCATCAATATAAAACAGTAAACCCTTAATCCCAAAGAACTCTAAACCGTTAGCCTAGAAAATCTGTAAACACACAACCCTAAAAATAAAAACCCTACACCCAAAAATAACCTAAAACATCATTCCAAAAAACCTGTAAACCCTCATCCTCAAAACCCTTAACAAACATCCCAAAAATATCATAAATCCCCATCACCCAAAACAAAAAATCATCTATCCCCAAAAACCATGATCCCCCATTCCCCAAAAACCATGATCCCGCTACCCCAAAAAACTCTAAACCCATAACCCAAAAAACCCTAATCCCTGAACCAGAAAAGACCCTAAACCCTATTCCCTAAAATTATTAAACCATATCCCCCCTAATTCCCTAAACCCTCATTTAAAAAATACACTAAACAATCAGTATGAAAATACCCTAAAAATTCAACCAGAATAGACCCCAAACCCTCATCCGAAAAAACACACACCCTCATCCCCAAATTTCTATAAACCATCATCCATAAAAACCATAAATCCTCGACCCAAAAAACCCATAAAACCATATCCCCAAAGAACTATAATCCCCCACCCCTAAAACACTAATTAATCAACCCAAAATAATAATGGAACCTAATCCCTAAAAAACCTTATCCCTCAGTCCCAAAAACCCTAAAACACTCAACCTATGAAAACTATTAGTACTCCTCCACATCAAACCCTAATCCCTCAACCTGAATAAACCTAAACCCGCATCCACAAAAAACACTAAATACAATGTCCAAAAAATCTATAATCCCATAAATATAAATAACCCTAAAAACTTATATCATAAAACCCTTAAACCCTCATCCTCAAAAAACCCTCATTAATAATCAATAAAACCACTAAAAGCATTTTCGTAAAATATCCAAATATGTGACTCCCAAAAACCCAAAACCATAATCCTAAAAAAACACAAAACACCCAGCTCCAAAACCACTAAATGCTCATCCCAAAAACCCCAACTACTCAATCCCTAAAATCCACAAACCCTATGCCACAACACCCCTATACATTAGAACAATAAAAAACCTACATCACCAAAAAAAATCCCAAAACTATCAGCTCTAAAAACCCTTAAACATCAAAACCCAGATCCACTAGACCCTATGTCTCAAAATACCCATAACTATCATCCCAAAAATAACTAAAACTGTTATCAAGAAAAAACCCTAAACAATAAGTCAAAATTCCACGAGAACCTCATCCCCACGACCCCCTAAAAAATCATTTACAAAACCCTTAATCCCTTAGTACCCAAAAAAACCTCTAGACCCTAAACACCATAAACTCATAAACCATCATCCCTAAAAACCCAGAACCTTGGTGACCCAAATAAACCTAAAACATCATCCCCAAAAATCACTGGACACTCATCCTGAGAAAAACATCAAACACTCAGCCCCCAAGAAATCCTAAACCTTCTTCCCTAAAATACCATAAACCTACATCCTGGAAACCTATAAACCTGAATCCCCATAAAACATTAAATACTTATTCCTAAAAACCATAAACCCTCATCCTAATGTAACCCTAAACACTTTGAATAAAAAACATAAATTATGATCCCCAAGAATCTATAAACCATCATCCATAAAAACCAAACACTTTATCCCCAACACACCCAAAACCCTTTTCACAAAAGAACATAAACCCTCAACCCCAAAAAACTCTCCACCCTTTTTCCAAAAAAATTAAATACACATCAAGAAAAAGTAATCTCCATATCATTAAAAAACCCAATAACATTAGTTACACAATATTTCTAAAGCCTAGACCACAAAAAAGGTAAACCCTAATCCATAAAATAATCCTAATCCATTATCCATAAGAATTCATAAACCATCATCCCCAAATACCATTAAACCCTCATTCCTAAAAACACCTAAACACTCTTCCACAAATTACCCCAAACCCTCAACACCAAATCCTTAAACACTCATTACCAAAAATAACCTAAACCCACAACCCATAAAACCCCCTAAACTAACATAAAAAATGGTAAACCCTATGAACCATAACCCATAATACCACTATGCCCCAAAATCCTAGACCATCATCCCCAAAAAACCCTAACCATGAATCACCAAAAAACAATACCCACATTTCCCCAAGAACCCCTAAATGATCATGCCTAAAACTGTAAAGACCCGGGAATTTCAAGGAAATTTTTTTCATAATTTTCTTTGGAATTTTACAAGAACACAGTTTCTGACAGCGCCTGATTCCGAGGCCCGGTGTGCCCAGAATCAATTTCCGAAGTTTGGCTCGGGTACGTTCAGTGAACGAACGAGCGTGAATTTCTAACTTTTGAACCGGTGCCCGGAATCAAATTCCGAGGGCACCGATGGAACCGTAGCGCCGGTTATTGCTTAGGAATGCCTTTCCTGGAGTTGCGTTTGCTTGGGAGCAGTTATTTTTTTAAGGTTGTGGTTTAAGTATAAAGAAAAATAAAATTTGTGTTCCAAATTTTATTTATCTTCTTAAGTGGTTATATCCTAAGTGTGGAAGTTGGGGTGGAATAACAAGTTCCTAACTAACCAAGTGAGGATTAGGGTGAGGTGGGGCCCACACGAGCCCCAACCCTTCACCTTCCCCTTAACTCTCTTCTACCCCCCTTAAACTCCCTTGCACTTAATGTGCCAAAACCCCTCAAATTCCTAACTCCTTAAACTCCTTAACTCCCTTGAACCCCCCCCCCCAATTAAATGTGACTCTTCACTTCCACCTTCATTAATTTTGGAGCCTCTCCACCCATTAATGAAGGATGTAACTTAATGAATTTGAATTATTTTGAATTCATTAAGCTAACACTATAATAAGGTGTCTTGTTTTATTGTTTGGGGTTGGCTAAATCTTTGTGATAGAGTCATGGAAGGATTGAAGAGAATTCCACCCTCGACGAAGAACACGAAGGACATCTCCAAACATGGAACAACGTCTTCTCGACGAAGAATGCCTTTTCCAAAGAAGAACGTGAAGTTTCCAACGTCGATCCCTTCTTGGATGCCTCCTTCCCACTCCTTCCAGAATAAAGAAGGGAGCGCCTTTCACGAAGAACGCCGACGTCGTCAACGGCTTCTCTTTTCCGATGTCGACGAATCGCCGCCGCCTTTCCGCGACTTCGTCAACACATAACGAAAAGAGAGGTAGGGGTTTTTTGTTGCTTTATTTAATTATTTTCCATTCTTGGTTCTAGCATGACAAACTTGAGGATGAACGTTTAAGTGTTATCGTCTAACGAGAGGGGGACCGGACCGCACAAACACGGACGAACCCCCCTCTTTTGTTCTTGAATGTTTCTTGCGGATGAAACGAGATAGCGTGGTGTCGTCGCACCACGCGGGAATCACACGGAAATTATTGTGCGGCGCCGTCGCGCCGCGCCGTGGAAAGAATTATCATGAAAACGACGCCATCGCGCTGCGTCGAAGGAAACCGAAGACGCCGCGTCCGGAGCGGGGCCGCGGCGGAGGGGCGTGGTGCTGTCGCACCGCGCCAGATGACGAAGGCCGCAGCCGGTTCCGGGCCGCGGCGGATCGTGATGACCGGCGGCCAGCCGGGCCGCCGGTGCCGGAAGACGGAAGAGGACCGGCCCTTGCTGGTCCTGTTGACAAGAAGCCGGCCGGCCAGGTCGGGCCGGCCGGTTTGGTGGAAACCGGGGGAATTTAATTCCCCAGGGCAGTTATTTGGCGCCCCATTATGAGGGGGGCCGGTTTCACAAAGGGGGGGCAGGCGGCCCCCCGTTTCCAGCAAGCTCGGCCTTCGGCCAAGCTGGCAGCGCGCCCCGCGCGCTGCCTTGCGCCGAACCGGCGCGCCTGGCCGGTTCGCCGTGCCGGGCCGGGCCGCGCCGCGCCGGGCCGGGCCGGGCTGTGCCGGGCGGGTCGACCCCGTCCGGGGCGGGTCGACCCGGTTCGGGCCATCCGGGGGGTCTCGGGCCGGGACGGCCCGGGCCCGAAACCCCCGTTACCGATCGGTTTGGTCAAATGCCCGTATCTTGGGCTACGGGCCTCCAAACGACTCGTCGTCAGCGGCAACGCGATCCTTGGATCGAGACGGTCGTTTCGGTATACTATACTCAAGGTGCACCTTCCTTTTCGGGAGCCTACGTGGTTAAAACTCCATAATAAAGCGTGCTTGGCCTAGAGTACTGATCAGGATGGGTGACCTCCTGGGAAGTTTCCCAAGGTGAGTGTGAGACGAAAAAGCCAATAACTCTCAGACCGGGCGTCCGATTGATGCGCCGTCTGTTGCGTTGAGTTCCTGTTGATGATACGGAACTTTTGGAATCCTCCGCCTGAGTTTTGGATGCAAATGGATAGTGGCCGGGTTGGATCGCACCGAAATCCAACCGGGCCCCGGAACGGAAAAGCTGATATCTTTCTGACAGAACGTCCGTTTGACGAACCGTCAGCGGCGTTGGTGATCGCGTTGAGAAACGGTCCCTATGAGTTTACCCTATGAGAGTTCGGGGTACATTTGAGATATGGCCGGGTTTGGTTTGCTCACGAAACCAACCGGGCCCCTGGGACGAAAAGGCTAATAACTCACAGACCGGGCGTCCGATTGACGCGCCGTCTGTTGCGTTGAGACCCCTATGACGTGGCGTTCCTTTGAGATACTTCTTCATGGGACTTTGAGATACTTGGAGTATCAACCTGTAGCTCGTGGAGCGGACCCTCCCTGTGACGAGCGTGCGGAGTACGGAGACCGTGTAGCTGGTTGAGACCCGACGACTGCTGATCGAACGACTCGGTGTGTCAAAGAGGTGCGCTTGGTTGTAGCGGCACATGGGAGCGCTTGGTTGTAGCGGAAGACCCACGACAGAGTTGCGCTTGGTTGTAGCGGCAGACCCACGACAGAGTTGTGCTTGGTTGTAGCGGCACATGGGAGCGCTTGGTTGTAGCGGCATACCCACGACAGAGGTGCGCTTGGTTGTGGCGGCACATGGGAGCGCTTGGTTGTAGCGGCATACCCATGACATAGGTGCGCTTGGTTGTAGCGGCACATGGGAGCGCTTGGTTGTAGCAGCTGGCCCGCAGTACTCGATGGGTGTAGTTCTTCAGCAGTCTTAGGTTAGTGAGCAGTACCTCGGAGTCGTGACAGGACCACTGTACACTCCAGAGACAGAGCTCTTCAGCAGTTACGGTTTCGATAATGAAAATCCTGGTTTGAGCTGAGACTTTTGACCTTGTGTTTACCTCATGATTGAGATGGGTCACTTGCTAACTTAGGTATATGTATGGGCATATACCCGGGTAGTGGTTATCCGTTGATTTCACAATCCTTGTGTTTCCTCATGATTGAGATGGGTTACCTGATAACTTAGGTATATGTATGGGCATATACCTAAGTAGAGGTTATCTGTTGAGATCTTCTTTTTGGTTATCCTTGTTGGTTTAGTGAGACCTTGAGGGTCTCAGGGTCCCTACTGAGTATCGTTATACTCACCCCTGCACGGGCTATGCCCACACCTCGTTGTGTTGGTTGTAGTCGACGGGCAGTGATGACAGAAGCCAAGTGTTCGAGGACTGGACAGTACCTGGAGGTGGACTATACGAAGAGATGGTACCCAGAGGAGGACCTCACGACGAGGCGGTACCCAGAGGTGGACGTGACGACGAGGCGGTACCCGGAGGTGGACCACTGGGCGAGACATACTCGGAGCGGACGGTGGGACCTGAGGAGTAGAGGAGCTATCTGTACCCACCCTTCAGGTGGGATTTCCAGTGGACAGCTCGGCGTAGCAGCTTTACTTTTCAGTTGCTGTTTTCCCTTTCGAGTTGTACTTTACAGTTGGGCTTGTATTTCCGGCACCTTTTTACTTTCCGCACTTACTGTTGTACTCAGTTTTTACTTAGTGTTTACTTCTTCCGCTTGTACTCTGTGGTGCTTGTTTTATTTTATAAAGGCAATGCCTTCCAGTTATCGGGATTTTACGCCTTTGGTGCTAGTCGCCAGCCCCTGGCCTATGGAAGGCGGGCTTGGGGTAGTCACGGCACGGGCCCCGAGGACGGGTCGTGACAAATTGGTATCAGAGGAGTTTGGTTCTACCGCAGAACTTATAACTCCGATGTTTCTTTCTGTGAAGCAATATTGTTAAGGGTACCGAGTGTGGTTTTCAGTTCAGGGAGTCCAGTGTTGGTGCGGCGGCCGATGTATCCGTACACCAGGACCCTGACTACTGATTTCCGACTTTGTACACAAAAACACTGATTGCGTGTGTGTTTCCAAAGTTTTAAAGTCAGCTCAAACCAGGTCAGCTCACCAGGTATAAGAAGTTGACCGTGTCGCATCTGTTCAGGATGTCTCCACGCAGACAGTCAATTGGAGTTCCGAGAGAGTACTCGATGACGGCTCACCGAGCGACGAGGCTCTGGTGCATGGCCCTTTTTACTATGTTGGCACCCTCGGGTGGTGTACCAGTACATCACCACCTGTTGGGCAGCTGATGCCAACGACTATACTAGCAAACTGTGCACGCTGGCGGAGCGCATTGCACGAGTTCCAGCAGTAGAGGCCTCAGAAGTTACGAGGCGAGGTAGATTTCCAGACAGCAGAGCAGTGGCTGGAGGCGATTGCTAGAGTTTTCCGCCTAGCTGAGACATCAGTAGAGTGGATGGTGGACTTGGCCACTAGTGTTTTCCAGTGAATGACCATGAGGATGGTCCGCATAGTGATCAGGCTTCGGTACGTGAACCGATTCCTGAGATAGTGCCTTTGGGTAGTGTGTCAGCTATACATCACTACCTGTTGGTCAGCAGTTACAACCGGTGGTACCGGTAGGTGACACATGTAAGTTTACTGCCTTACATGTGTTCTAACATCAGATACCCTCATGTTCCGAGGTGAACCTCACTCATAGGCGGCTGAGGACTGGCTTGAGGAGGTGGCCGAGAATTTTCTAGAACATTTACAGTTTCGGCGGGACGACGTGTTGATAGCTGAGAATTCATCGAGGCGTACCGAACATATCAGGTACTCGATGGAAGCGTTTCGATCAGTGAAATAGAGGTCGGACCTCTGAGCATGGTATGTTTAAGGGATTTCGTGCCAGCACCTTTTCTCTATGCATTTCTACTTAGGCTAGAGTGCTAGAAGGAACCATTGTGGTTGAGAATTCTTTGCTGATCCAATACAGCCAGAGAATGTTAGAAGTTTGGAAAGCAGGAAACTGACACCAGTCTCGGAGACTTGGGCATGTAAAATGTTTCAAGAAGAGGAAATGTTAAGGACAGATGAATCTGCAGTGCAGCAAACATGGAGGCAGAGCTTGGAGAGCAGCTCGTGGTGGTGTACATTTCAACATGTTACCATCACCCGCCTTTGTAGTCCCTGCTAGACTCAGGGAGATGGAGAGCAGGGAAAGATGGTAGCTTCTTGCGGTCATGGAGTGCGACCAAAAAGGGGCTCTAAGGATGATTCGAAGTGTGTAATTTATCTTCTACTAGCTGTCGTAGCCACAGGCATCGAAATGAATCATCCCTTCCTTCCATGAATCTAGTCCCAGACCTAGAGATTCCGGTTAAGCCGTTGACTTGACCCTCACGTCTAGAGATACCTTTGGGAGGAGACTCGATAGTCACACATACGCCGACGGTGTGATCTGACATTTGAGGCGAGAGTCTCGGTTAGGACCTCTTGGTGGCAGCGTCGAGGCCTTACGACGTTAGTTTGAGTATGTATTTGGAAATCACTGTTCATACTCAAATTGACGGTATTAGGCAAACGTTGGGATGAGTTTTCCTTGGTCGGCGAAAAGGAAACCCTGGGCAGCACAAGATAAACTCGTGCATGGGAGGGTGTAGTCGATCATTCTTGGGTCGGCCAACCTTACCCTCATGGCAGCAGGAGTTTTGAGTTTCAGTTCTAACCTAAAAAGGGAGACCTTTAGAGTTCGAGGATGGCGGCCACGTTCTTATACAGGTCTCACCTCGACGAGGTTTACAGAGATGTAGCCGAGGAAGCAAGAGATCTCCGAGGTTCAATAGACCTTTCTAGATCCCCAGAAGGGTAGGCGAGGTGGTTTATCGCTTGACCCATCCACCTCAGTTGCACCAGGTGCACGATGACTTTCACGTAACTCAATTGAGGAGATACGTGCTTGATCCTTCACACATCATCGACCTCAGGGAGTTGGATGTCGATGATAGAGCGACATGCACGGAGGTTCCAGTGGGGATCAAGGATAGACAGGAGCAGATCCTACGAGGATGATCGATTCCTTGGGTGCACTTCCTTTGACAGTACGGGAACCTCCAGGTGAGCACATGGGAGCGGAAGGCTCAGATGCGTTCTCTGTACCGCTTTTGTGACCCTAGTTTGTGATGAAGCTTTACGGTGACGTAAAGCCCTGAGGTGAGAGTAATGTAAAGACCCGGAAATTTCAAGGAAATTTTTTTCTTAATTTTCTTTGGAATTTTACAAGAACACAGTTTCTGACAGCGCCTGATTTCGAGGCCCGGTGTGCCCAGAATCAATTTCTGAAGTTTGGCTCGGGTACGTTCAGTGAACGAACGAGCGTGAATTTCTAACTTTTGAACCGGTGCCCGGAATCAAATTCTGAGGGCACCGATGGAACCGTAGCACCGGTTATTGCTTAGGAATGCCTTTCCTGGAGTTGCGTTTGCTTGGGAGCAGTTTTTTTTTTAAGGTTGTGGTTTAAGTGTAAAGAAAAATAAAATTTGTGTTACAAATTTTATTTATCTTCTTAAGTGGTTATATCCTAAGTGTGGAAGTTGGGGTGCAATCACAAGTTCCTAACTAACCAAGTGAGGATTAAGGTGAGGTGGGGCCCACACGAGCCCCAACCATTCACCTTCCCCTTAACTCTCTTCTACCCCCCTTAAACTCCCTTGCACTTAATGTGCCAAAACACCTCAAATTCCTAACTCCTTAAACTCCTTAACTCCCTTGAACCCCCCCCCCAATTAAATGTGACTCTTCACTTCCACCTTCATTAATTTTGGAGCCTCTCCACCCATTAATGAAGGATGTAACTTAATGAATTTGAATTATTTTGAATTCATTAAGCTAACACTATAATAAGGTGTGTTGTTTTATTGTTTGGGGTTGGCTAAATCTTTGTGATAGAGTCATGGAAGGATTGAAGAGAATTCCACCCTCGACGAAGAACACGAAGGACATCTCCAAACATGGAACAACATCTTCTCGACGAAGAATGCCTTTTCCAAAGAAGAACGTGAAGTTTCCAACGTCGATCCCTTCTTGGATGCCTCCTTCCCACTCCTTCCGGAATAAAGAAGGGAGCGCCTTTCACGAAGAACGCCGACGTCGTCAACGGCTTCTCTTTTCCGATGTCGACGAATCGCCTCCGCCTTTCCGCGACTTCGTCAACACATAACGAAAAGCGAGGTAGGGGTTTGTTGTTGCTTTATTTAATTATTTTCCGTTCTTGGTTCTAGCATGACAAACTTGAGGATGAACGTTTAAGTGTTATCGTCTAACGAGAGGGGGACCGGACCGCACAAACACGGCCGAACCCCCCTCTTTTGTTCTTGAATGTTTCTTGCGGATGAAACGAGATAGCGTGGTGCCGTCGCACCACGCGGGAATCACACGAAAATTATTGTGTGGCGCCGTCGCGCCGCGCCGTGGAAAGAATTATCATGAACACGACGCCGTCGCGCCGCGTCGAAGGAAACCGAAGACGCCGCGGCCGGAGCGGGGCCGCGGCGGAGGGGCGCGGTGCTGTCGCACCGCGCCGGATGACGAAGGCCGCAGCCGGTTCCAGGCCGCGGCGGATCGTGATGACCGGCGGCCAGCCGGGCCGCTGGTGCCGGAAGACGGAAGAGAACCGGCCCTTGCTGGTCCTGTTGACAAGAAGCCGGCCGGCCAGGTCGGGCCGGCCGGGTTCGTGGAAACCGTGGGAATTTAATTCCCCCGGGAAGTTATTTGGCCCCCCATTATGAGGGGGGCCGGTTTCACAAAGGGGGGGGCAGGCGGCCCCCCGTTTCCAGCAAGCTCGGCCTTCGGCCAAGCTGGCAGCGCGCCTGGCCGGTTCGCCGTGCCGGGCCAGGCCGCGCCGGGCTGGGCCGGGCCGGTTCGACCCCGTCCGGGGCGGGTCGACCCGGTTCGGGCCATCCGGGGGGTCTCGGGCTGGGACGGCCCTGGCCCGAAACCCCCGTTACCGAGTGGTTTGGTCAAATGCCCGTATCTTGGGCTACGGGCGTCCAAACGACTCGTCGTCAGCGGCAACGCGATCCTTGGATCGAGACGGTCGTTTCGGTATACTATACTCAAGGTGCATCTTCCTTTTCGGGAGCCTACGTGGTTAAAACTCCATAGTTAAGCGTGCTTGGCCTAGAGTAGTGATCAGGATGGGTGACCTCCTGGGAAGTTTCCCAAGGTGAGTGTGAGACGAAAAAGCAAATAACTCTCAGACCGGGCGTCTGATTGACGCGCCGTCTATTGCATTGAGTTCCTGTTGATGATACAGAACTTTTGGCATCCTTCGCCCGAGTTTTGGATGCAGATGGATAGTGGCCGGGTTGGATCGCACCGAAATCCAACCGGGCCCCTGAATGGAAACGCTGATATCTTTCTAACAGAACGTCGTTTGACGAACCGTCAGCAACGTTGGTGATCGAGTTGAGAAACGGTCCCTATGAGTTTACCCTATGAGAGTTCGGGGTACATTTGAGATACGGCCGGGTTTGGTTTGCTCACGAAACCAACCGTGCCCCTGGGACGAAAAGGCTAATAACTCACAGACCGGGTGTCTGATTGACGCGCCGTCTGTTGCGTTGAGACCCTTATGACGTGGCGGTCCTTTGAGATACTTCTTCATGGGACTTTGAGATACTTGGAGTATCAACCTGTAGCTCGTGGAGCGGACCCTCCCAGTGACGAGCGTGCGGAGTACGGAGATAGTGTAGCTGGATGAGACCCGACGACTGCTGATCGAACGACTCGATGTGTTACAGAGGTGCACTTGGTTGTAGCGGCACATGAGAGCGCTTGGTTGTAGCGGCAGACCCACGACAGAGTTGCGCTTGGTTGTAGCGGCACATGGGAGCGCTTGGTTGTAGCGGCATACCCACGACAGAGGTGCGCTTGGTTGTAGCGGCACATGGGAGCGCTTGGTTGTAGCGGCAGACCCACGACAGAGGTGCGCTTGGTTGTAGTGGCACATGGGAGCGCTTGGTTGTAGCAGCTGGCCCGCAGTACTCGATGGGTGGAGTTCTTCAGTAGTCTTAGGTTAGTGAGCAGTACCTCGGAGTCGTGACAGGACCACTGTACACTCCAGAGACAGAGCTCTTCAGCAGTTACGGTTTCGATAATGAAAATCCTGGTTTGATCTGAGACTTTTGACCTTGTGTTTACCTCATGATTGAGATGGGTCACTTACTAACTTAGGTATATGTATGCGCATACACCCGGGTAGTGGTTATCCGTTGATTTCACAATCCTTGTGTTTCCGCATGATTGAGATGGGTTACTTGATAACTTAGGTATATGTATGGGCATATATCTAAGTAGAGGTTATCTGTTGAGATCTTCTTTGTGGTTATACTTGTTGGTTTAGTGAGACCTTGAGGGTCTCGAGGTCCCTACTGAGTATCGTTATACTCACCCCTGCACGGGCTATGCCCGCACCTCATTGTGTTGGTTGCAGACGACGGGCAGTGCTGACAGAAGCCAAGTGTTCGAGGACTGGACAGTACTTGGAGGTGGACTATACGAAGAGATGGTACCCAGAGGAGGACCTCACGACGAGGCGGTACCCAGAGGCGGACGTGACGACGAGGTGGTACCCGGAGGTGGACCACTGGGCGAGACATACTCGGAGCGGACGGTGGGACCTGAGGAGCAGAGGAGCTATCTGTACCCACCCTTCAGGTGGGATTTCCAGTGGACAGCTCGGCGTAGCAGCTTTACTTTTCAGTTGCTGTTTTCCCTTTCGAGTTGTACTTTACAGTTGGGCTTGTATTTTCAGCCCCTTTTTACTTTCCGCACTTACTGTTGTACTCAGTTTTTACTTAGTGTTTACTTCTTCCGCTTGTACTCTGTGGTGCTTGTTTTCTTTTATAAAGGCAATGCCTTCCAGTTATTGGGATTTTACGCCTTTGGTGCTAGTCGCCAGCCCCTAGTCTATTGAAGGCGGGCTTGGGGTAGTCACGGCACGGGCCCCGAGGACGGGTCGTGACAAAAACCCCTAAACAATAATCCAAAAAACCCCTAAATCCAAAAAACCAAAAAAAAAACATAAAACCTCATCCCCAAAAACCCCTAATTCCTTCGACCCAAAGAACCCCGAACCCTCATATAACAAAACCTAAAACCCTTAACCCCAAAAAACCCTAAACCCTCATCACCAAAACACTTAAACTCTTATTACCAATAACCCTAATATATCATCCCTAAAGAAATCCAAACACTCACCCCCAAAAACCCCTATACAATAAACCAAAAAAAACATAGAACCTCATACCCAGAAACCACTAAACACTCCTCCCATCAGAATACCTAAACGCAAAGTCACAAAAAACCATAGACCCTCATCCTCAAAAATCTTAAATATAGTCCTTTAAAAAACCCTAAATCATATTCCCAAATAGCGATAAAAACATTCCCAAAAAATTACTAATGACTCATGAAGAAAAAAATCCTAATAACTCATCCCCATTGACCCATAATCCCTATTTCGCAATAACCCAAAACCCTCATCCCAAAAACCCAGAAACCATTGGCCCCTAAAAACACTAATTCCCAAGTCCAAAACACCCAAAACCCTAATCCCCAACTATCCAATAACCCTCATCCCCAAAAAAATAACCGCCAACAACACAATTCTCTAGACCCTTAGCTACAAAAAAACTACACCCTTATCACAAAGAAAACCTAAACCCTCATCCCCAAAAAACAGAAACCATCATCCGCAATAAAACCCTCAACCCTCAGACCCAAAAAACATCAACACTAAAGATGAAAAAACCATAATCTCCCCATATGAAATGACACAAAATCCGCACATTGAGAAAAACACAAAACCTTCCACGAAAAATAAAAAATAACACTCTGACCCAAAAAAAAATGGACCCTTATACCATAAAATTCCTAAGCCCTCATCCGAAAAAACCCAAAACCCTAATCCCAAAAAACCACTTCAATATCTTCTCAAAATAACCCTTACACTCATCCCCAATACCCACAACCCATTTCACAAAAAAACCCTCTTAAAACACATAATCCCACATCCCAAAAACCCATAAATCCTCATCCCCAAAACACTAAATACATCATCCACAAATATCCCTAAACCCAAATCCCAGAAACAATTATAATCTCATACATAATTAATGGGAAACCCACCACCCCCAAAACCCCAAATCTGTTAGAACAAAAAAAAACTTAAACCCCCTTCCACCAAAACTCCCAAAACCCACTTCCAAAAAAACCATTAACCCTCATCATTAAAAATCTAAAAACATGCATCCCCAAAAACTACTAAGCCCTCATCCCCTAAACCATCATACAAAGAATATTTAAAATCCTTATCCACAATAAAATATAAACACTTATACCTGAAAACCCAAATACTATAAACCTCAAAATTCCCTAAAACCTCACCCCAAACCATAAATCCTCATTCCAAAAAACCATAACCATCGTCTCTAAAAAACCCAAATACCTCTTCCCCAAAATACCCTAAATACTCGGCTCCATAATAACATAGACCATATACCCTTAAAACCCAAAATCCCTAGTACAAAGCCAAAAACATTAGCCCCAACAACCCTAAACCACAAATCCCCATAAAAACTCTAGAACATCAACCCCAAAAATCCCAAAACACTCATACCCAAAAATAACCCTAAACCATCAACCTCAAAAAAATTTAAATGAGTTTCCCTAAGAAAACCATATCCATATCCTTAAGAATATATAAAAACTCAGCCCTTAAAATCCTTAACCACCCATCACCAAAAATCACTAAACTGAACACCCCACAAAATTATAAACCACCAAAAAACAAAATTCTTAATACCATCTCCCCCCTAACCTGGAATAATTATCACCCAAACACCCTAAAACCTCATCCGTAAATATCCAAATCCCCCTTCACTGAAAACACATAATCCCTTAGCCACCAAATCCCAAATCCCTCACTCAAAAACCCCAAAAGAATCATCCAAAAAACACCTACACTCTTTACCCAAATCCACCAATGACCTCAGCATTCAAAACTCAAAAACCATAGCACATAAAATCCCTAAACCCTCATCCATAGAAAATTCCCTAAAACCTTATCCCCAAAACTGTATATCCCTCAAAATCAAAAAATATTAAACCCTCAATGCCAATAACACCTAAACACTCATACCAAAAAAACCAACCCCCCCCCCAAATCCCCAAAATCACTAATAACTCAGCCCTAAAACTCTAAACACACGGACAAAGAAAGACATAATCCATGAGCCCTATGAAACCCTAAAACTGCATCCCCCCAGAATGTGAAACCTCATCCTTAAAAACCCAATACACTCATCCCCAGAAAACAATAAACCCAAAGCCTAGAAAAAATATAATCCATTATCCACAGAAATCCCAAAACACTCATCCCCAAAAAATAATTACATGTCATCCTAAAAAAGAATAATCCTCAATCACTAGAAAACATAAACTATCATCCCCCCAAAAAAATTTGTAAACCCTAAGACCACACAAATCATTTACTCTTAACCCCCACCCTTATCCCTCAGTACTCACCCAAAATCCCTAAACACACAACACCAAAACCCTATACCATAATTCTCAAAAAACCATAAACCCTCATCTCCAAAGATAACTAAACCCTCAGCCAAAAAATCATTAAAACCATATCCACAAAACCCTAATACCTCATCCCAAAAATACCTAAATAATCCTATTAAAAAAACCATATACTATCATCACCAAATATAAAACCCTAAACCCTCATCCCCCAAAACCTTAACCCCATCCTTAAAAACACAAAATCCATAACCCTAAAAAACACTTAATCCTTAGACCCAGAAATCCAAAAAAACATCCCAAACAAACCATAAACAATACTCCCTTAAAACAGTCATCCCCTAGCCTAAAAAACATTAATCCATCATCCCTAAAAAGCCATAATCCATAATCCACCCAAAATAGAAAACACGCATCCCCCAAAAATATTAAATCATAAACCCCCCAAAACACAATACATTCATGCCCAATAAATGAAAAACCATTATCCCCCTGAAACCAAAAACTTAGTACCATTAATAATATAAACCCTAATCCTAAAAAGAATGTAAACCCTCAGCCACAAAATACCATAATCACTCAGCCCGAAAAAACCCCGAAATCTAAAACCCAAAAAACCCTAACCCATTATCCCCCAAAAACTCTAATCCCATAACCTCGAAACCCCCAAAAACCCTCCTAAAAAACACATAACCCTCAACCCAGGAAAACCCTAACTCCATATCCCCAAAAAACACAAAACCCTTAGCCAGAAAAAACACATAACCCTCATCTCCAAAACCCTAAACCCCCATCACCAATGAAAGACAAAACCTTCATCCTAAAAAAACCTTGACACATTTCCCCATAAAAATTTAACCCTCACCCCTAAAATACCCGAAACCCTCAGACCCCATACCCCATAAACCTTTGTCCTAAAAAATCCATAAAACCATATCCACAAAAAACAATAAATCCTCATTACAATAATACAATAACCCACCGTCTAAAAAAACCATGTACCCATTCCCCAAAAAACACTAAAACCCAATCCCCAAAACACCTAGAAATCCACCAAAAAAACCCCAAAAACCATCACCCCAAAAAACCTTATTTTTTTATCCCTGATAACCCTAAATCCTCTTCCAAAAAAACGTGTCCACTCATCCCCATAAAAAATGACAACCCTCACCCAAATAACCATAAACCCTCGTCCCCAAATACCAATAAAACCCCATTCTAAAAATATCCTAGACCCATGCCCCAAATAAACTAGAAACTCTCATCCCCAATACCCAAAAAAACTCCGCTCCATCAAACCCCAAACTCAACTACCTAAAACACTTAACCAGACATCCTGAAACAAAACCCTAAACCATCCACACTAACAAAAACCCTAAACCCTTACCCCACCAAAACCACTAAAACATCATCCCATAAAACCTCTAAATTCTCATCCCCAAAACTCTATACCATCAATCCCATAATCCCATAAACCGTTAACCCCCCAAAAAATAAACCTCCTAGTCACAAAAAAATTCTAAACCCTCAACCCCTAGAATCCATATATCCTCATCCCCCAAAACCCCTAATACCAACTCCCTAAAACCTTTGATAACATTACCCCCAAAACCCAAAACCTTCAACCCCAAATACCCCAAGAACCTCACCCCTAAATACAATAAAACAAATTCCCACCGAAACCATAATCCCTAATCCCAAAAATATCATAAACTGCCATCCCTAAAATCCATGATCCCTCCCAAACAAACATAAATCATATCCTGAAAACCCTACCACACACCCTCAAAAACCCAAAACCCTAAACATCAAACACCCCATAATCCTATTCCATAATACCAATAGAACCTTTCCTCTAAAAAACCATTTATCCTTTGTTACACAAAACTATTGAAATTCATCCTGAAAAAATCATAAACTATTAGTCACAATAAAACACTAAACCCTTATCAAGAAAAAACCCTAAACCCTAAACCAAAAATTTCCGAAAACCCTCATTCAAAATAACAATTATTCTAATCGATAAAAAAAACCAAAAACCATCAACCACAAAAATCTCTAAACCCTCATCCCGTGAAAACCATAATAAATCAATCCCAGAAAACTCAAAAACCTCATCTTTAACAAAACAAAAACCCTCATCCCAAAAAACACCAAACCATTAGCAATAAAAAATAGTCATCCCTCATGCCAAAACAACCATACACAATATGTCCCAAAAAAACCACAAACTACAAGCCACAATAAAACCTAAACACTATAAACCTAAAAAACCCCAAACCCTAATCCCCCAAATATATAAACCCACTAACCTAAAATGGCCCTATAGCCTCAAAACTGAAAACACAATAATCTTTATCCACAAAAAACACTAAACCCTAAACCCTAAAAACTGTAAAACCACATCCCTATAAATCTCTAAAAACATAGCAACCAAAACCCCTAATCCCTCATCCCTAAAAACCATACATCCTCAACACCAAAATACACTAAACCCTCATCCCCAATAACCCTAAAAAACTTAGCTCGAAGAAACCCAAAACACTCTGCCAAAACGAATTGTAAACCCTCATCCTAAAACTCCTAAAAACTCATCCCCAAATTCAAGAAAACCCTTAGTTCTAGAACAAATAAATCACTCAGCCCCAAAAACACTAACCCACAACCCTTAAGACCCTATACCATCTACCCCATGAAACAAGAAACCCTCTGCCTCAATCCCCCTCAACACTTAGTCCCAAATCACCCTGAACCATCATCCCCTAAAACTGAAAATCATTAAGCCCACTTATCTCCTAAATCCTCATCCCCAAAAAATTTATCCCCTCAGCTGAAAAACAACCTAACACTCCATTCTTATGAAAACATCAAACTTTATACCCCCCAAAAAACAGTAAATCATTATCCATAAAAACATATAATAAACCTAAAACCCTCAACTCTAAAACACCACAATCCATCATTGTGAAAATAACCCTAAACTCTAAACATAAAAATCCATAAACACAAAACACTGGAAAAACCTAAACCTTCACTCCCAAAAAATAATCGACCCTCATCCCCTAAAATATCAAAATAAATCATAAAAAAAACCAAAATCCATCATCTAGAAAAACTCCAAAACATCTCCCAATAAAACCATAAATCACCATCCCTCATAAACACTAAAACTATATTACCTAACAATTTTAATTCTTATACACTTAAGATCCTAAACCCTCATTCAAAAAAAACACTGAACCATCATCCCCATAAATTAGTAAAGACAACGAATTTCATTAATGAAATATACCTTGATATGTCATAAAAGCATACATCACATAAAGATCCCAATAAAAACATTATTATTATAATTTAATAATGATAGAATATCGATCAAATAAACCAATAATATTTAAAAATATTTTAGTGTGAAAATAAATAGGTAATGATATTGAAAATTGGATAGTTGGGATCTACTCGATCCACAAGAGTCACCACACTATCCAATACTATACTATATATTAAACATAATGTTAATAATTAAATATTCATTTTGAATATGATTGTATTTATATATCATTATGATAAAATAGAAGTGAATAAAATAAGTGGTATTTATAAGAATTAAGGGAACATATATGATCTTCACAAATCTATCAATTGTAATAGTAATCATAACATTAAGAATAGTAATATGGTTGTTAGAATAGTATCATCACCTATGAGTGTTGAAAATAAAGGGTCGGAATCATATAACTTGAAAATGATATTTTTATATAATGGTGTATGTAAATAAATTTTTTAAAAATGTTAAATTAATTTTTTGTTTTATTGTAAAATGTAATTTCATATTTACACTTTTTAAATGAAATTTTGTTTCCGTATAATCAATTGATAAATTAAAATTATTTTTTATTATAATAATAAAACAATTTAATGTGACCGTAATTAATTTTTCAAAGGGTTAAAAAATCTATATAATATCAATGTCGGTATTTTTCGATCAAATGATTAACTTATTTTGAAAAAACAATCTATTAACTAGTAAATCACATTCATAAAATGGATTAAATTTTTGGAATCTACACATTGAAAAATAAAATTGTTGGATTTTGGGAATTTTCTAAAATAGTTGAATTTTGTCTAAATAGTAATATATAATAATTTTTTGTATTAAACATTATATGATAAATATATGAATTTTTGAGTCATTGAATCTGTAAGAACCCATTGGTTTGAACTCTTTAAAACATTCAAGATACCTATTCATAGGAAGCAACACTATTGTTAGTCATTAGTTAAAATAATAATAATAAATGTCGCTCCCCTATAAATATAAACACTCACCACACCTTATCCTCACACCTTCAAATACATGTATCTAATCAATATTATACCCAATTACCTCCCAAAACATCAGCCCCACATCCAGGATATATTGGTGTAAAAAAAGACCAAACACATGTTCCATACGAATGTTCTCAAGGATACAACATTCATGTGGTGAAATCATCAATCACTCTCTTTTTAGATGTTTTTTATCCTCTTCTCATCTCACAAGTCCAAAGAGAAATGAAAAATCCAAAATCATATATATATACAATAATTTTATTTTATTTAATGGAATCATCAAATCTCTTATCTACTTCTTTAATTCTAAAAAGGGAAGCATCATCAGTGATATGATGACTCATCGCCATTGTGGATAATGAGTTTTAATTTTCTTTTACAACCTTCAAGTATAATCATAAAACCATAATTAGGGTGAATCCAGATATTTATATATATTTTATAACATTTTTGCTGTTATGGGACAAATATAGAGAAATCATATTATATACAATGAATCATGTTCATAATGGATGTAAAAAAGATAAAATTAAATAAGCAACATTCATTAAAATTTTATCGAATGAATCATTTCAATACAAGATAAAAATGATATATGGGGCCATTTAATATTCTATAATTCAATTAATACCATATAATTTACCATTTTTGGAATTATTCTAATTCAATAAGAACATCCATAATTATACAAAATCTAATAGGCCATTAAACCATGAAATGATTGCTCATGTATTAATGAAATAGAACTTTTTAACAAATAAAAATGGCCATAAAAATCATAAAAAAATCGTAAAAAAATATTATATAATGTGTTATAAATAAATAAATTAATTAATATGTTTTTATAATCCTGGATATTAATTGGATGTGTCGAGCGTGTTCATACAAGAGGAATGGGATCTCTCCAATCCTCAATTTTGTCCTTTAGGATATGCTTTATTTATGTCTAGCCCAATGTATTTTTCCTTTATTCATATATATCTCTCTTAAAAACTCATTATATATATTCCAAAAAAAATTAACTAGGTCAATTCAACCTTCATTGATGGGGAAATAAATATTTTAAAAGGATCCATTCTCTATTCCTCTAGATAGGTGTAACACCCCGACCCTAGTTACCCAGAGTCGGTGTATTATTACATAACATTGGCATGATCACAAGAAAGATCAAATCTCGAAAGACCGATTGGTTTAGTAGCCTTGGAAACACTAGATATATTCATAAGTTTTACATTACATCATAAATTGAAAAACTACTACAACAACATATTGTCTCCATTCCCACTCTTATCCCCACATAATATCCCTGCAGGTCATTCAAAATTTACTTCTTCACTTCCTGGGAAATATAAAACATAGAAAAGGGGTGAGCTCAAATGCCCAGTAAGGATAACAATATAGCAGAAGCTTTCATAAATAAGAATAATCATTTAAGGAAATGTATAACTAAAACAAAAGCCTTTCAAACTTGAACTTTCAACATATTATGGCATAAATAAAATGAAATAATTCCATTTACTTATTCACATGGTTATTCTACTAATCGAATAATCACATGAAAAATCAATAACCACTTTCATAATGTTGGAATGCATAATGCCAGAATATCATAACCACATAGCCAAGGCCTCGTGCCAAGACTACAAATAAGATTTTTCCAAGGTCTTGTGCCAAGACACTAGTTTGTCTCATGAGACCTACCGATGCATCGAGGAGCTATAGCGGGCTCCACCCGTCACATATTAAGTCCAATGCATTCACATATGAAAAGGTTCAAACATAACATAAACATTCGTATTAAAACTAGCATACGAAATGTCAATAATTTCACCATAAACTATGAATGGTATAAAAATAGCACATCCACAGTCAAACATATCACAAAACCTTCAATACAATATAGAATTTTTTATCATAATAAATCAACTTCAAATAATCGTTAAATCCATCAAAGGATGTTGACATAGATGAAATCAAAACTCTTTTTAGAGAAATATCTCTTTCTATTTTTGAAATCATTTAAGAGACATGTAAAATAAAACATTTTCTTTGAAAATATTCTTATAAGATTTTAAGGAAAGATTTGAAGATTTTATAACGGCGGAAAATAACCGCACTTGCCGTATAAGTTAAAAAAACATTCTTACCTTAATTCTGTCGAAAAGGTTAAAAAGGACCTTGTTTGGAAAACGACGGAATGATTTCTCTTATAAAAAGTCAAAAAAGGGTATAAATGACTTTAACCCATATTCCTGTAAATAATAAAAATGTTTTGAAATATATTTTTAAGAAAACATGGATGTGGATGATTAAGAGATCCCGGTAGATTATTACATATAAACAACCTCGGATAATGAAGAGATTGTGAAATTACCCTTACCTTGTACTTTTCCTTGGTTGGGGTAGGTTAACCTCCTGTATAATGGTGAAATAATTGTTATTAAATTATACAAGAATCATATACATTAATATGATATCATATATGATCTTTTAATATTGATTTGATAATAATATCTTAGTATTATCGTTGTTTCGGGTGTTAACTTACTTGTTTTCTTTTATATGTTTTGTTACGTAAGACATGTTTGTAAAGGATAGGTTGTATATTATTCATATCCAGAATGATATCAAGTCCTTAAACATCATTTTTTAAATCATCAAATGATAACTATACTTGAATGGATACGATGGAGAATGAATCTCATCGCGTTCGTGGAGACGGTAGTCCGTACATACGCACGAGCGACAATATCATTATTTTGATATTAAAATAATATATAAATGGATGTTATATCATATATACAGAATCATTAACATGTTATATTTATTATTTACATGAGTTACACATCATTATTATACCCATCCAAATAATATTATATTTAATAACAATTACACCACGACGTGGAGACGGTAAGTCGTACGTACGCACGTATGGTGACATGTTATTCAAACGGTGGATAGAATACTGAATATGGTTGTACCATATTAATAATAACATCACAGTATATATATGATACTGGAGTTACTATTTTAGAATGGTAACAACAAAGGAAGAAGAAGTGGAAGAAGAAAGAACTTGAAAAGGGGTGGGGAAAACATTACCTCTTCTTCGGGTTCTTCCTTTTGATTTGATCAAAAGGACTCCATAGGTTGGCTTTCTGATCACACTAAGGCCTCTAGGTTGTAGGGAGGGATGTTGGGAGAGTATTTGGGCAGAGTTTGTCCGAACCAAAAGGCTTTTAAGGTGTGAAGAGATGGGAAGGAGGAGTTCCCTTTTATAAGAGGGGTGAGGGGCACCTTTGGGAAAACTAGAAATATTAATTTATAATAAATTCATATTCGGTTTATAATGGCTCCAAAGTTGATTATTTAAATTTTAAGGTGGTTATGGGTCGAACAAAACTCATCCAATAGAATTTAGACAGGTTTGGGTACTTATATTAACCTTATCTTTAAGTATTAACTCTAAGTTAATTAGTTTCACTTTTAAAATGTCTCTTTGTGTTTTTATATAATATGGTTAATAAACTTACTATATACATCCAAGCGACCACCAAGTGGTCCATTAATGATGAACCTATCATGATATAAGTCTCTTGGCCGATCCTTAGTTTTTAGGAATTTAATATCAGTTAATAATATAATCTCTGTTTTAAGAACTCTTTTATGTCCATTTTGACACTGTTCAATAGTTGATTTTTGTGAAACTCATAACAGATTGATTACTTCAAACAAAGTAAATTAAATCAATACTAATATATCATATTATCCTATAAAATTAGTTTAATTCATTAAAAGAATAATATTATATTTATTTGGGTATTTATGATATCAATTATTTTAATTTTTCACTATTATAGTAATTACTTCATCATCATTGTGTCATAAATAAATTAAATTATATAATGTCTGAAAATTATAAATAAAATATCATTATGTAGGAAATATTATTATCCTTCTAATTAATATTTATAATCTAAACTCCAACATATATAACCCTATGTAAAATTGTTTTTCTAAAAGATATATGCTTGTGTAATTTTTGTATTCATTTTAACTTAATTAAAATAAAATGCCCCTATCACCTACAAGTGGCACCATGGGGTCCCAAAATCGACCCAAAGATGCCTATGGTCGAACATGTATCAACCAATAAGGCTAGGACACGTTTTAGGGTAATTTAGTATTATTATAATATTATTTGTTTAACCCTTATTTACCGGATTTACCCTTAACCATAGTAAATAAAATATTTACCGTAATAATTATTCAGAATGTCTAAAAATAAAAGTTACCTATTTACACAATTTGGATATCCTGATTCAAAATATGGAATCCATTTTTCTAAATTCAAAACACAGAAGTGGCAGAAATTAATTTAAAATTAATTCCTGCTGTCAAAACAAAAAGCGTGTTTTTAAGAGATAATAACTATTAAAAGATTGACACTTGTTTATGTTCGGTTTAATTGTAAAATTATGTCCAATTACCATAATTATATTAAAAGGTAAAAATATATTCTAAATATAATTTAAAACCACTCAAATTCATAATTTATCACTACTAATTTTTTTTGATTAAAAAAGTTGTTTTTAATTAAAATTAAGTAATTTTCACTATTCATCAAAATATGAAAGTTATCCGAAAAGTACCAAAATTTCAGCTTAGGCTAAATTGCATATTCTGAATCCAAAAATGAAGTCCATTTTAAAATATAAAATATATATAATTTTAAAAATTAGGTATTACTATTCATAACGGCTAGTTTAATTGGATATGGTTTGTTAGAACTCGGTGTTGCGTACAACACACGCTATCACATTATTCAAAGAGAAGCGTACCGTAGAAGCTTGGGGTGTTACATTCTCCCCTCCAAATAATTTCATCCTCGAAATTTCTAGAATACTACCGCACGAAAAGACTCGGGTGGTTCTTCATCATAAGTTCCTCGGGTTCCCACGTTGCCTCTTCCATCTTATGGTTTCTCTACAAAAATTTTACCAGACGCGTCATCTGGTTTCTCAGCACTTGTTCTCTCGTATCAAGAATCTTGACGGGCTCTTCGCAATAAGACAGACTGGGTTCCAGTTCTAATTCTTCATAGGTGAGTACATGCATTGGGTCAGGCATGTATTTCCTGAATAGAGATACGTGGAACACATCGTGAACTTTGGAGAGACTTGGCAGCATTGCCAATCGGTAAGCTACAACCCCAATTCGTTCTAGAATTTCAAAAGGTCTGATGTACCTGGGACTCAATTTACCTTTCTTACCAAAATGTATGACTCCCTTACATGGAGATACCTTCAAGAAAACATGATCACCGACTTGAAATTCCAAATCCTTCCTTCGATTATCGGCATAGCTCTTCTGCCTACTTTGAGTTGCTTTGATGCGATTTTGGATTACCTTCACCTTTTCCACGGTTTCCTCCACCAGTTCTGGGCCTACAAGTTTTCTTTCACCAACGTCATCCCAACAGGTTGGTGTACGACATCTCTTTCCATATAACGCTTCATATGGTGCCATCTGAATACTCGAATAGAAGCTATTGTTATAGGAAAATTCTACCAGAGGTAAATATTGATCCCACATACCCTGAAAGTAAAGTGAGAAATATCTCAACATATCTTCTAAGGTTTGAATAGTCCGTTCTGATTGTCCATCTGTCCGAGGGTGGTAAGCAGTGCTCAAAAGAAGTTCAGTATCCATGGATTTCTGAAGACTTTTCCAAAATCATTAAGTAAAACGGGGACCATGATCAGAATCAATCGATAGGGGTACTCCATGAAGTCTCACAACTTCACTAATATATAGTCTTGCTAGACGTTCCAGGGGTAGATCTTCTCTTATAGAAAGAAAATGTGCTGACATGGTAAGACGATCACCAATAACCCATATTGCATCGTTCCTTCTAGGAGTCTTTGGTAGCCCCATGACAATGTACATCGTAATATTGTCCCATTTCCACTCCGGTATGGGAAGAGGTTGCATGACTCCTCCAGGATGTTCCCTTCCAGCTTTAACTTGCTGACAAACCATACATCTTGACACAAAATCAGCAATCCCCCTCTTCATATTGTCCCACCAAAAATGTTTCTTCAAATCTCTATAAATTTTGGTGCTCCCAGGGTGTATAGAGAAATTGGAACTATGAGCATCATCCAGCAATTCCCTTTTTAGATCAGGTATATCGGGAACACAAAGTCTCTTCCCTAATTTCAAAATTCCATCTTCATACACAAAGTCTCTCAATCTCCCATCATTCACAGCTTTAATCTTCTTTTTAAATTCTTCAACATCGGTCAGAGAACTCTTAATCCTTTCTAGTAAAGATGGTTTGGAAGCCATTTGAAAAAGAATTGATGTTTCTCCTTCCCTGGTTATTCCCATGTCCATCTTCACTAGATCCATGAAAATTGGATCCCATTCAATTCTCATATTGTTCAAAACTCCATGGTCTTTTCTGCTCAAAGCATCTTCCACCTTGTTTGCCTTCCCCGGGTGGTAGTGTATCGTGCAATCATAATCCTTGAGTAATTCAAGCCATCTCCTTTGCCTCATGTTGAGTTCTTTTTGTGAGAAAATATACTTCAAACTCTTGTGATCAGTATAAATCTCACATTTTTCACCATAGAGGTAGTGTCTCCATATCTTCAAAGAACAGATCACATCTGCTAACTCGAGATCATGAGTAGGATAGTTTTGTTCCTGAATTTTCAACTGTCGTGATGCATAGGCAATAACTCTATCATTCTGCATAAGGACACAACCAAGTCCTTTTTTTGATGCATCACTATAAATAACGAACCCATCATTCCCCGATGGTATAGTCAATATAGGAGCATTGAATATCTTCTCTTCAGTTATTCGAAACATTCTTGACAGTCTTTTTTCCAAAAAAAATTAACCCCTTTACGTGTGGGCTTCGTTAATGGGTTAGCCAATCAGGCAAAATTCTGGACAAAATGTCGATAATAACCTGCCAAACCAATAAAACTGCGTACCTCAGTTATACTCATAGGTGCTGGCCATTCTTGGATTGCCTTGGTCTTAGAAGGATCAACACAGATTCCATATTTAGAGACAATATGGCCAATAAATGAAATATCATGAATCCAGAATTCACACTTTCTAAACTTTCCATATAATTCATGCCTCCTCAGAGTCTTCAAGATAATGCGCAAGTGATTTTCATGATCTTCGTATCTTTTAGAGTATACTAAGATATCATCAATAAATACCACCAAAAATTCATCGAGATACTCCTTGAAAACTCTATTCATCATATCCATGAATACAGAGGGTGCATTAGTTAATCCAAACGGCATTACAGTAAACTCGTAATGCCCGTACCTGGTTCAAAATGCTGTCTTCGGAATGTCTTCCTTCTTCACACACAACTGATGGTATCCAGATCGAAGGTCAATCTTTGAAAATTATTGAGCTCCATGCAGTTGGTCAAATAAATCAGCAATGCGTGGTAGGGGATGCTTGTTCTTTATTGTTATAGCATTGATCTCCCTGTAGTCGATACATATCCTCATAGATCCATATTTCTTTTTAACAAAATGAATAGGGGCTCCCCATGGAGAAACACTAGGGTGAATAAATCCTTTATTACTCAATTCCTCTAGTTTTTTCTTTAGTTCGACTAATTCTACAGTAGCCATTGCATAAGGGGTCTTCGATATAGGCCTTGATCCTATAATCAAATCAATGGAAAAGTCAACTTCTCGTTCCGGATGATGTCCATGTAAATCTTCTGGAAATACATCTACAAATTCTTTCACAACAGGTACATCCTCTATTTGAATATTCCTTTCCTCATCGATAGTTATTTCATTCTCTTCCTCCCCAATAATTGAATTTAGTTGAGCTACAGGGGGTGGATCTAAATAAGAATTAGGTGGTGACGATTCTGCTCTAAAGATAAGGTGTTACTTATCATTATCATCAAGAATTGTAATCTCTTTCTTCTTACAATAAATCTTCGCATCATAGTCTGAAATCCAGTCCATACCGAGGATTTTATCAAACTCAATCATAGGTATGACGATGAGATCAGCAGATAACGAACATTTATGTGCTCTAATGGGGACTGATTCACAAAACATTGTTGCAATGATAATTCCCTTAGGAGTTTTAACTGACAACTCCCTTGTTAAATCAAATTGGAAATAACTAATTTTCTTAGCAAACTGGGAAGATATGAAACAATGATATGATCCAGAATCAAATAATGCATTTTCTAAACTTGAGGAAACCATTAAATTACCCGCCACCACGTCTTTCGGAGCTTCTACCTCAGCAGTAGTGATAGCATAAGCTGGGCCTTGATCCCTTGGCCTTTTCCGAGGTAAGTTCTCCTGACGCTTAGGAAATTCATTTTCATAATGTCCCATCTCCCTGCAATTGTAGCACTGAACGTTGGTGGATTCCATCATCCCTTTGCAATCATGAGCATAATGGCCTTTTTCACCACACTTGTAACAGACTCCCATTCCCTTCAAGCAAGTACTGGGGTGTTTCTTCCCACATTTACTACAGGATGGATATTCAACTTTTCCTCAATAAATATTTGGTAGTTTTTATAGATGATATTATAATATACTCTAATGGAACAGAGGAACACGATGAGCATTTGAATACTGTGATGAAGACTTTTCAAAAGGATAAAATATGTGAAATTTATAGTAAATATATGTTTTGGATAGAGGATGTAACATAATTGGTGCATGTTATCCCCAAAAAATGGATATACATGGACTCTTCTAAAAAAAATAAAATTAACGAGTGTCTCATGCCATCATATGTAATGGAGATCCATATTTTCCTTGGTAAATCATGGTATTAAAAATTAATTTTTAGGAACATATAATGATAATAAAACCCACAATAATAGATGAATTGGAATGGAGTATTGTTTTTCATTACCAATAAAAGGGAAGACTTCGTCATAGACTTGAAAAAGAGGCTTATAACTACACCAGTACATACACTTCCAGAAAGTACATAACTATTTTCAGAATAAAATGATTCTTCATAGAATTAATTTTTATGTTTACTAATGAATAATGGTATATCAATTTCTAACACCTCAAGGTAGATATAATTCATGATAATAACATTCCCACACATTAATCAGAGTAGGTAGCTGTTATATTCACATTAATAACATTGTAGCATTATCTCTATTGGAAGAAGTGCAAGACATATACTGATTATAAGAACTTAAAATATATATTCACACTTAAGTAGATTAATATGAACAAATGAAGATGGTTAGAGGTCATTAAGGATTATGACTGATAAATCCACTATCAACCTGATAATTAAAATAATGTGGTAAAATTTCCTTGTAGAATGGATACAACCAATTTATTAGTGATGACAATTGAGAAAAATACCATCTTGATAGACATACAATGGCTGGACATGGTCATCATAAGGTAAGTAATATAATCATTAATTTCACAAATTATTGCTCAACCACCCCTTATGTTGAAGAAAAAGGATGCTCAAAGGATATGTGTGTAAATTCAGATGAAGGTGGAATCTTTTAGAAGTAGGAAATCCATGTATTTCAAAAATTAGGTGGAATGATTTGTATTATTTTAGTCATGAATATTTGTACCATCCAATACGGAGGTAAATAATGATCTTCTAAATTATTCACAAAGATCAACCTTCTCTATTATTCTAGGGACTGAAATAAAGTAATGAGATCATTGAGAGAATTTTTTGTGGGACAATATGAAGATTTAAGTTAATGAATATAAATCAATGTGTCTAGTAAATCAGTAAAAGAATGTTGAAAAAAAAATTTCTAAGTGTATGATATAACCATTACCCATAACTAAATGTAAATGGGAACAAATCACTATTTACTTTTTCAATGAACATTAGAAGACATATAGAAGCAATAATTCTATATTCATTAGTGTGGATTGCCATACAAAGAAAATTCACATTAAATCAATTGTAGATGATTAGTCACTTGAAAAACATTCATGAATATATATAAGATAATTAGTAAGGAAGTATAGAGTACCATTATCAAATATATCTGATCATGATCCAAGATTTAATTACATGTTCTATAAATGACACCAACATTAACTAAATAATTAGTTGAACATCAGTTAGTGTAATAACCCCTAAATTTATTTCCAATCTGAGTAGACTGTTCTGACATTGGGTGACATGTTGAGATCATGCTCAATGGACATAAATAGAGGATGAGATCATCATATTCACTATCTGTGTTATCCTGCATCAATAAATACCCCCAAATCATCCAAGTTTTTTAATATGAAGCCCTATATGGGAAAATATGTAGCTTTATTGAAGCTAGTATGATGTTAGTGAATGAAAGTTGTAGGGCTTGAAATAGTTATGGAAATGGAAAAAAATTGATGAGTATCCAAAAAAATTTCTAGGCTACCCAAAGTCAATATAGGTGATGTGTAGATAATCATTGAATAGCGTTAGTGTTTTTGGATGGGGAAAATTTATTCCTCATCAAATCTCCATAGAATAGGGTGGTGAGATTTGGGATGGAAGGAAAACTATGTTCTCGGAACATCGACCCATTAGATATTATTGCCCATGTTATAGATAAATCCTATCAAATAGAATCCCAAACAAAAATTTGTCATGTACATGATGTAATCTATGTATCCATTTATAGAATCACATACCAAATCTACCACATATACTGAACATAGAGGTTGTACTGCTAGAAAATTTTATATTTTATGAGGAGTAGTTAGTTAGGATTTTGGAATGTAGAGACCATGTATTATATAACAAAACCACTCACCTTGTAATGGTACTATAAAGAAATTATAAGTAAGAAGATGCAACATTTGAACTGAAAGAAGTGATGAAATAGAAATATCATGATCAATTTTCACCTTATTGTGTAAAATGAAATTTTAAGGGTGAAATATCATTATGTGAAAGAATTAAATGACATAGAATTTTATCAATGGAATATCCTTTATTATGTCATAAACATGTACCTCACATAGAGAACCAAATAAAAACATTTTTTTATAAATGAATAATGATATAGTAGTCATAAAATAATCCAATAATAATTACAAATATCATTATGTGTAAATAAATAATGATTAAGATAACAAAAAAGGAAAATTTGGATATGATCAATCCACTAGAATAACCACACTAACTAACAAATATTTAAAAATAAAACATAATGTTAATAAAAAAGACAAATATTGATGATTAACATATAAATATAAACTTATGAGTAAATATAAATGAATGAAATAAGATGAATTTATGGAATTTAATAATAACTATTACCATTATAAATCATACTAATGGAATAGTAATTTTATAATTATGAATAGTAACATCGTCCCTAAAATAGTAAAACCCCCTAAGAATGTATAAAATATATTTTTTTGAATATTATATATATCAAAATGAAATATTTATATCATGGTATGAGTAAAGAAATGTTTTAAAAATTATGAATTATGTTTTAGTGTATTGGTAGAATGATATTTAAAATATATATTTTTTAAAATAAAATTTACATTCATAAAAATTATCAACAAAGTAATATTTCACTGTATTATAATTTAAATATAATTTTAGGGGGCCTTAATTAATTTTTCCATGGGTTCAAAAATCGAATGAAATATAAAAATGGATATTTTTTGAATAAATGATGATTTTACATAGAAATTAAAAATATAATATTTAGAAAATTTTATTTATAAAATGGATTTAACTATTTAAAATTTCTCATCTTCTCCTTTTACTTAAAAATTGAAAACATCATATGTGATATGTCAATTCAATGCCTTCCTAGACAATGAGTTTTTATTTCCCATTATCGACTTCATCGATGGAAATAAAAATATAATTATGTTCATTTTTTTAATATTTATATTATAAATAGTATCAAGTTATAAAACGAATATATACACATAATAATTTATAAAATGATACTAGTTCTCGATTGATGTAAAAACCTCCAAAATAGAGTAAAAATTTTTATTAACATATTATCAAATGAATCCCCTTCATACCAGTAAAAAATGATATATAGGCCCATTTAAACTTCTCGGAGTTCATTAATACCATATAATTTCACTTCTTTATAAATATTCTAATTCAACAGGAACATCCATTATTACGAAAAAGTGAACCAACCAATAAACCCTAAAACAAACACATTGGGAATGATGAAGCTGATGTTTATAACTCATCAAAATGAATAAAAGAACAAAAAATTTATAATCAATAAAATAAATTTATAATAGGATCTTAATTAAGTAATTAATTATTCAATTTTGAGTACTGAGTCAATTAAATGTTAGTGAAAAGCACATTTAGGCAAAACGTAAGGGGTCTCTATGAGCCTCTATGTATTCTTTTGAATTATGATTTCTCTCCCTATACCCCAATGTATTTCTCATTATTATTGCATATTCCTTGTTAAAATTTTGAACATTTTCTAAACGTATTTATCTAGAACAATTCATCATTATTTTATGGGGAAATACAAATTCTAAAAGGACACATTCTCAATTCTTCCTGATAAGAAAGACTGATTAATGTGTACTTCTCTATTTCATACTCATTTTATTGCATATAACAAAAATTGTTTTAATCCCACGTTATTTTAATAAATTCACTAATTATATTTGTAAAAAATATCTTAGTTCTCTTTTGGTTTAATAAATAAAATTATTCCATTTCCCATTAAATCATCTTTAATATTTTTCCATAAATTGTACTAAAGTGGCACATTTATAAAGATGATAAAACACATTTTCTCATATATTCTCTTCAGTTAGACATAATTATTCATGTTCTATTCTTATTTTTTTAGTATTTTACTTAAATGATTTAATACCTTCTTTCATAGAAACAATTATGATACACCCTTAGGTTTTTCGTTATGACATGATTACAAAACCTATTTCATTCGATTCGTAAACCTTATGTTTATTCCTTATGTTTGATTAATCAAGTAGAAATAATATAAAAGAAAATATTATGATGGGTTTTCCCAGATATAAATCCAATACATTGGATATTGTTTAGTCTCATGAGAAGTGATGAATGGGATTAGTTAGTAAACCTAATCCATTATTGGACATTATCCACCATGTGATATATCCTTATGAGTAAGCTGAGGCTGATGTTTTTGTCATGAAATATGTTTTTTACAAATCCTTTTATTCTCATGATAATATGATTTCATTTTCTAAATGTTATTCTCCCATTTGTTTATTCATTATCCTTGCCTTTTATGTTATTAGATTATTCCTTTTAACTAATGTTAAATGCTTTATTCCCATGTTTATCCCCTTTCGGGGATTTTTAGGTCATCAATTTTCTCTATGTATTACCCTCATTATCCTATGCAAATATAATAACTCATAAGAATTTAATAGTATATCATGGAAGATTAATATAATTTTTTTATTCTGTTTTCATGTTTTCTAATTATGTAATTAGTCTTCCAAAGATAATAGTCATTTCAATCATTAGTCTATATTTTATGTAAAATTATGCTTTAAATCATGTAAAAATATGCATATAAGTCTTTTCTTACTATAAAACCCTATACCCTCATAAAAAATAACCTTATTCCATTATCCAGCAAAAACCCAAAACCCCCATCGTCAAAAAGTCCAAAATCCTCATCCCTAAAAAAAAGTAAACCCATAACCCAAAAAAATTGAATCCCCTGGGCCCAAGAAACCCTAAACAGAAAGCCCAAGAAATAATATACCCTCTTACCAAAAAAATCATGAACCCTCATCTATAGAAATCCCAATTCCCCTAAACCCAAAAAACACTAAACACTTATCCTCCCAAAAAACCCCAATCCCCCATCACCAAAAATAACCCTAGACATGCATCCCTAAAAGCGCATAAAATATTAGCCCCACTAAACTCAAACCCTCATTCCCAAATAACCCAAACCCTCAACCCTAGGAATAAAACATCTCATTTCCCAATAAAACATAAACCCCAAACCTCAAAAAAACCAAAACCCTCATCCAAAAATAACCCTAAATCATCATCCCCACGAAATTCTGATTAATTTACTAGAAAAAAAGAGTAAATTTGTGACCAAAAGACAACAATAAACCCCCACCACTAAAAAAAACCTAAACCATTAGTTAAAAAACCTGTAAGCCTACATCCAAAAAAAATTGACGTATCAGCCCTAAATACCCTAAACCCTCATCCATAAAATAAATATAAACTCAGAGATCAAAAAACCCTAAATACTCAACCCCACAAAGTACTAGACACTCATCCCCCAAAAAATACTTAACCCTCATCCCCAAATAACCCTATACCCTAATCCCCAAAAACATAGATACTCCACCCCAAAAAAACCCTTCAACCCTTATCCCCCAAAAATCCAAAACCCTGAATACCAAAATTCTTAAAACCATATCTCTAAAAATACCTATACCCTTATAACTATAAAACCCAAAACAATTTTCCACAAAAAAATACAAAAAAATCATATCCACCTAAAACATTATGGTGTATGCCCCCTCCCCCACCCCACCCCACCCACTGAAAAAAGAAAACGTTTTTCCAAAAAAACACAACTAGTCCTATAAAACGCTACACCCTCATCCCTAAATAATAAAAAACACTCATCCATAATTATCCTTAATCATTGGCCTGAAAAACCCTAAACCCTAAACCAAAATAACCATAACCCGTAACCCCAAAATCCACAAAAGCATACTCTGACAATCCCAAAAAACCTAAACACTCATCCCCGGAAAACACTAAATCCACGCCGCCCAAAAACACTAGACCCTCCACCCAAAAATACCATAAACCAATTATCCATAACCCCAAAAACCTATGCCCCAAAAAACCCCTAAAACCTCATCCTGCAAACCCCTAAAAAGTCATCCTGAAAACCCTATAACATTAACCCTAAAAATACTAATCCATCAATCCTGAAAACAGTAAACCTTCTATCCATGAAGCAGCTAAACCATTATCCACAAAACGACCTATGTCCCCGTCACTAAATTACCCAAAACCATCATCCCCAAACCCAAAAACCGAAACCCCCCAAATCCATAAAACCTAATACAAAATATAAAACAAAAATTATCGTCACAAAAAACCCTAAACCCTCAACTATAAAAATACCTAAAACCCCATTCCTAAAAAACTATAAACCTTCACCACTAAAAATACTAAACCCTAAATAGAAAAAAAAAACTATAAACCCTTATCCCCCAAAACCCTAAACACTCAATACCAAAAAACTATAAACCCTCATCCCATAAACCATAAACCATTATCCCATGAAAACCCTACACCCACATTCCGAAAAAACATAAACTTTCATTCAAAAAAACCTCTAAACACTCATCACCCCAAAACACTAAACCCTAAGACTAAAAATACCGAAAACCTTCATCCCCTAAAAATCATAATCCCTCAATGCCAAGAAACCATAAAACCTATGCCCCACAATGCACTAACAATCATCTCCCAAATAACCTAAACAATCATCCCTAAAACCCCAAAACCCAAAACCAGAAAATAAATAATCCCAAGTTCCCAAAATCCACAAACCCTCAGAAAAAAAATCACAAAACCCACATCCCTCAAAAATCATAAATCCATATCCCTAAAGAACCCTAAGCCATCATCCCATCAAACATCTAAATCCATATCTCTACTAACCATAAAATATAAACACAAAAATCCCCTAAACCCTCATCCAAAAAATCCCCTTAACACTCATGACAAACCCCCTAAAATCACAGCCCAATAAACCCCTAAACACTAATCCCCCGAAACCCCGAAACCCCTAGTGACAAAAAAGAATTGACCCTCAACCTGTAAAAACACTAAATCATCATACCTAAAAAACCCTTATCCTTCTATCCCAAATAAAAATAAAAGCACATCACCAAAAAACAGTAAACACTCGGTATGAAAATACCTAAACACCCAGCCCCAAAAACCATGTTCCCAAATCACCATGTAATCCTAAACTTCATTCCCAAAAACCAATAAACCATTATCCCTTAAAAATATAATTATTAGTCTAAAAACCCTAGTCCCTCACCAACAAATAACCTTAAACCCTAAATCCCAAAAACCCCTAAATGCATACCCCAAAAAAACCCTAAACCCCAATAAAAAAAACCTAAACACTAATCCCAGAAAAACTCCATACCCATTGGTACAAAAAACTGAAACCATCATCCTTAAAAAAAATCAACCCTTAGCCCTAAAAACTGTAAACACTCAGAAAAAAATAAAATTAAACCCTCAGCCCCAAAAAACATGCAACCCTCTTCACCAAAAAAACAATGAGTTCATAGCCACACAAATCCCTAAACTATAAGACCCAAAAAAAACCCTAAACCCCACCCTCAAAAAATCATAACCCTCAACAACAGAAAACTTAAAACCCTAGTGCCCAAACACACTAAAATATGAGTCCGAAAGATCATAATAAAACCCTTCATAATATAAAATAAACCCTTGGTCCCAAAAAACAAAAAGAACTCATCCCAAAAAACCCTTATCCATTATGCCAAAAAAAATTATAAACCCTCATCCTAGGAAAAAAAACCAAGAAAAATACCCCAACCTTGACAAGCACAATATCATCAACCCCTAAATACGAAAACCCTCATCCCTAAAACACATATTCAATCATCATGAAAAACATTAATCCCCATCTCTCCCATTAAAAAAACTAAACACTCATCCCCAAATAACCATAAATACACATTAAAACAATCCTAAACCCTCAACTCTGAAAAACACCAAACTCACTTCCCTACAGCCGCTAAAAATTCATCCCGAAAACTGATAAACCCTTATATAAAAAATACTAAAAATCATCAGAAAAAAACATAAACCATCATCCCTAAAAATCCCAATACATTTAGAAACAAAAAACCATAATACTTTATCATACAAAACCCTAATCCCATAGCACCAACATACCCTACCACCTCAGCCATAAAAATATTAAACCCTCATCCCCAAAAGCCCAAAACCCTCACCCAGAAAAACCATAAACCCTCATCACTAAAAGACCCAAAATCCGTATACCCATATTACTGTACACCTCATCCATAAAACCCATAAAACCTCATCAATGAAATACCATAAAGCCAAAACCCCAAATACCCAAAACCATAATCACCAAAATAACCATAAACCCTCATCCCAAAAATAACCCTAATACATCTTCCCCAACTCTATCTAATATCTCTGTCCATAAAATACAAAAACCATACACCCCAAAAATTTTAAACCCACTAAAGAAAAAACCCAATACCCTAATCCCAAGATAAAACTAAATCTCTTCCCTAAAAAACCATAAACCGTCAAAACCAAAAAAAACCATAAAAAATAATCCCTATAAAAACCTAATACATCTTACCAATAAAAATATAAACCCAAAGCCCCCAAAAAACCTACACCATCATCCCCTAAAAGGTTGTAAACCCTCTTCCCCCAAAATCCAGTACCCAAAACACTTATCCCCCCAACCCAAAACACTCATCACCAAATAACACTAAACCCTCAATACTAAAAAACTATAAACATCATGTCCAAAAACCCATATATCCAAAAAAAACATTAAACCCTAATCCATGAAATCCTATACCACTTCAAAAAAAACCCTAAATCCTTATACCATAAAACTGAAAAACATTGGCTTAAAAATCCCAAAACTCTCAACCCCAAAAAAACCCCCTATACCTAAAATCCCTAAACCATTACCCCTTGAAATCCAAAAACCATATACATCAATAAATACTAATCAATAATACCACAAAAAAACCATACAAATTTGCCTCAAAATATACTAAACCCTCATCCCAAAGAAAGAAATATTTATCCTGCCCAGATCTGATAACCGCATCCACACAAAACATTAAACCCTCTACCCCAAAAAAGACCCTAAACACAAAACCAAAAAAAACCCTAAACCCCAATCCCCCCCAAAATATAAACCCTCATCCCAAAAAGACGGATAACCCTAAAACCCCAAAAACCAAAATCCCTCAACCCCAACATACCCTAATACCTCAACTCTCCAAGACCCTAATACCTCATCCAAGTAACCCTATAAACACTCATAAAAAAAAAACCTTAAACCGCCATCCCCCAAAAAACTGATAACCCTCAACCCCAAAATTCATTAAACCTTTAGAAGTTACATACCCTAAATAACTATCCCCTAAACCCCAAAAACCTCACCTCCAAACAAAAACTATTCAATAAACCCTAGAAAATATTAAACCCTTTTCTCTAAACCCTAAATTTCTCAAAATAAAAATACCCTAAGCCCTAAAACACACAAATACTAAACCGTGAACCCAATAATCTATAAAACATTAACCATAAAATACACTCAATCCTCATCTCCAAAACACCATAATCCCTTAGTCCTAGAAAATTAATAAACCATCATCCCCCAAAAAAACTATTATCACTTAGTTCCCAGAACACCTAAACCTCAACCCAAAACCCAAAAAACCCCATACCCCAAAAAAACCAGAGCTGTCAGCCCCAAAAAATCCAAACCCCTCAGAATCAAATAAACCTAAAACCTTATACCACAAAATACTATAAACCCTCAGTCCCAAAAAAATCCAAATCCCTCATACCCCAAAACCACTAAACCATCATCACCAAAACTCTAAATCACCAACCCCTAAAAACCATAATCCATAGATGGAAAAAATTATAATCCATCTTCCGAAAACCACTAAACTTTCATCCCCAAAACTCTAAATCCTAACCCTAAAAAACCATAATCACACAGCAACTAAAACCACAGACACTCCACCATAAATAACCTTAATCTATAATCCACAAGAACCACAAAAAAATTCCTCTCCAAAAATTCCTAAACCATCAGTAAAAAAACCCTAAAACCACTACCCCAAAATCTCTGGAACCCTCAACCTAAAGAAACCATAAACCCTCATACCAAAAAAAAACCCTAAACCATAAGCCTCAAAATCACTAAACCATAAATTCCAAAATTTCTTAAATATAATGTACTAAGACCCCCCGAAACACTTATCCATAAAAATTCTAAATTCTCAGCTTCATACACTCCAAAACCATCGCCCCAAAAAAATTGTGAACCCACTTCCCAAAGAAAGCCAAAAACCTAATCCCCCCAAAAAAAATCATCCCTAAAATCCTCTATAATATCATGCTAAAAAACAATAAATCATCATGAAAAAAACACTATACCCTAATACTCAATAAACCCCTTAACCTTTGACCCTCTAAACCAATAAAAAATCAATCCATAAATGCATTAGTACCTCAGCCATAAAAACCCATAGAACATACTCCAAAAAAACACTAAACTTTAATCCCCCAAAAATATTATACCATCACACACAAAAACCCCAAAACCCTCAGCTATAAATAACCATTAAACCTCCATGACAAAAAACCATAATCCGTCTTCCAAAAAAACCCTAATTATCATCCCCAAAAAACCTAAACCATGCTCCCCGAAATTCATTAATACCTTAGCCCCAAAAAACTCTATGCACTCTGCCCCAGAAAACCTTATACCTTAAACCCCCATAAACCTAAATCAATAAACCCATGAGTCTCAACCCCTCATTACAAAAATCCATAACCATTATCCAAAGTCACCCCTATTACCTTATTCCCTAAAAACCCCAAAACTCTCATCCCTAAAACACCTAAACCATCAGTTCCAAAAACCACGAATCCTTCACCCACAGAAATCCCTAAAAATCATCCCCAAGATACTCTAAACACTATGTCCCAAAACAATAATCCCAAAACCCCAAAAAACTATAAACACTCAACTCTATAAAACCATAATCACCAATGAAAAAAATAACTATAAACCTGCATCACAAGAAACCTTGAACCATGATACCAAAATACCTTAAACCCTTCGCACAAAAAACCTTAATCCCTCAAACCCCAAAAAACCTAAACCCTAAATCTTAAAAAACACTAAACTCTCATCTCCAAAAACTCATAAAACCCTAAACCACAAAAAACCATGAAAACACATCCTAATGAAAACCCCAAAACCCTTAGCCATAAAATAACCCTAAAATCTCATTCTAAAAATCCATAAACCCTAAGTCCAAAAAACCAGAAAACCCTTAGTCCCAAAAATACCTTATACCTCAACCTCATAACCATTAATCCCTTATCCCCAGAAACCCCTAAACGTCAGACCTTAAAAACCTATATCATATTCCATAAGAAACACAAAACCCATAGCCCCAAACCACTAAACACACGTCACTATAAAACCCAAAAACCTCTTCCCCTAAAAATACTTAACCATCATCCCAAAAAACTGTCAAAAAAATCCTCAAAAACCTCTCTATACTCTAAACCCATTTCCTAAAAATCCCTAAATCTTCATCAACAAAAAACCAAATACCATAATCCAAAAAATATCCATAAAAAAATAGTCCCTAATCCACAAACCCTCATAACCAAGAAATTATAAACCCCCAAATCTATAGAAACACTAAACCCTCAACCTAAAAAAACCCAAAACCTTTTACGCCAAAAAACATAAACCCTCATCCCTAGAACATATTAAACAATCTTCACATAAATCATTAAATACTCATCCCAAAAAATCATAAACCCTTTCCTATAAATCCCTAAAACCTCAAGTCAAAAAAAACTAATCAATCATCCCAAAAAATTTCTAAACCCTCATTCCCAAAAAAACCCAATGCACTCAGCCCTAGAAAACCCTAAAGCTTAATCCCCAAAAAACCCTATTACCTTACCAACTGCAAATCCTAAACCATCATAACCCTAATATCATGAACCCTATGCCCACAAAACCCCTTACCACTTAGCAAAAAAACCCTAAACCCTTATCCCCACTATAATATAAAACTTCAACACCAAAATACCCCAATCCCCAGTCTTTAAAACCCCTCAACAATCAAGAAAAAAACCCTAAACTCTTTCCACAAAAAAAATCTAATCACTCAGTCATAGAAAACCGTCATATCTCAGACTTAAAAAACTCTAAACTCTAATACTAAAAAAACCATAACTCTTACACCCCAAAATCACCAGACCCTCAGCCCAAAAAACCATAAAATCATAGTTATAAAAACCCTAATCCCTCAACCCCAAAAAATCATAAACCTAGAACCCCAAAAAACAATAAACCAAGAGACAAAAAAAACCCTATTCCCTCAGAATAAGAAACCCTCAACCCTCGACCCCCTATTACCCTAATACCTAAGCCCCAACAATTACTAAAAATCCATCCTAAAAATACTCTAGAAACTCAACCCCAAATAATTCTATATCCTCATTCCAAAATAATCCCAAAACCTCAGAACAAAACCCACAAATAGATAGCCCAAACAAACCTAAAAAATCAAACAAAAAAAAACTATACCCTCAACCACGAAAATCCCTAAACACACATCTCTAAAAACCCAAAATCCACATCCCCAAAAATCACTATGCCTTACGGACCAAGAAATACAATCTATCATCAACAAAAAAACTACTACATTAACCCTAAAAGACCTATACCCTCATCCCTAAATATCCATCAAAAATCCTCCAAAAAAATTGTAACCCATATGCAACAAGAAACCCAAAACCTTTATCCCCAAAAAGCTCAAAACACTCAACACCAAAAAACAACAATCCCTTAACCATACAAAAAAACCAAAATCACTCATACCCAAAAAACCATGGACCCTCATCCCCAGAAAATCAAAACCCTCATCCCCAAAACACCCCTAACCCTTTTCCCTAAAAAACTCTAAACCCTCATCCCTATATAACACTAAACCATCACACCCAAAATCCTAAACCCTTAGACACAAATTAACCTAAACCCTATCCCCTAAAAACCCAAAACCGTAATCCATTTTAACTATTAAACCCAAAGCCAAAAAAATAATTTTCTCTTAGCCCCAAAAAACATTAAACCAACTTCCTGAAAAAAATTAAAAACTCTCATTCCCAAAAAACTCTAAACCATCCTCCCACAAGACCATAAATCTGCATGAATGAAACCCCCTAATCCCTTACTGAAAAACCCAAAAAACCCTCATCTAGAAAAATCCATAAACCATCATCCCAAACACCCCTAAACACAAACCTAAAAAAAACCTAAAACCTCACCCATAAAAACCCTAATCCTAGAGCCACAAAAAACATAAAACCCTTATCCCCAAAACCTCAGAACACTAATCACTGAAATCCATAAACCTTCGTCCTTGGAGAATTGAAAACCCATCTATCTAAAAGACCCTAAACCCTCATCAGAAAACCCCAAACCCACATAATTAAACAAAATTTATCGCACCTAAAAAGCACTATCATTAATTCCAAAATTCCCGAAACCCACATGTCCAAAAAAAACACTCAATCATAAAAAATATAAAACCTTAAATAATAAAAAACACTAAATAATTAGCACCCAAAAATCCTAAAACCTCATAAAAAATACGTAAACCCTCATTCCCAAAACACCATAAAATGTTCACCCCAATAAACCCTATACCCTCAAAATTAAAAATCACATAACAATTAGCCCTATGAAATCTAGAAACCATGATACCAAATAAAACATTACCCCCATCATCATAAAACCATAAACCATACACATAAAAACCTTAAACTCTCATCCTAAAAAACACATAATATCTCATCCCCAAAATAAACAAAACACCATCTGAAAAAACACAAAAATACTCATCACAAAAACCCATGAACAGAAAAAATGAAAAATTCCAGAACCGGCATCCCTAAAAAACCCAATACCTTACGCCCACAAAAATATAATCCCTCATCCCAAATTCCCTAAATAATCAGCCCCAAAAATCCATATTAACATAATGCTTAAAAAACAATAACCCACTTTCTAGAAAACCCATAAACCCTCATCCCCAAAACTCAAAAACCATCATCCAAAAAATACACTAAATCATCATCCCCAAAGAAACAATAAACCCTCAAATACAAAATCTAGAAGCACTCTTCCCATTAAACCATCTAAAAGATCAACATATAAAACCATAATCCATCATCCACAAAAAAATTAAACCCAAATTCCCAAGAATCCCAAAACCCAATTCCAAAAAAAACATATACCCTTAAACTGAAAAAACATTAAATTTTCATCCCCAAGAAACCCTAAAACCTAATCCATGAGAAAAATTCATCAAACCGAAAAAATATAAAACCTCATCCTCATAAAACCCTTTAATGTAACCCTCCAAAAATAATAAAACATTATTACGAAAAAACACTAAACCCTCATCAATAAATAAAAAAACTCTTAGGTGAAAAAAACCAAAACATTGATCACTAAAAATCCACAATACCTATCCAATAAAAACACATAACACCAAAATCCTAATAAAATCACAAACCATCATCCCCCAGAAACCCTTAAAAATTCATCCCCCAAAATCATTAGTCACTCAATACCAAAAAAACCAAAAAACCACAACCTCAAAAACCCTAAACCGACATCATAAAAAAATCCCAATCCTTCACCCCAAAAAAATCCTAAACCCTTAGCCCCCCAACTATTATCCTGGAACTAGTAATCCTTATCCCCAAATCCCCCAAGACTGTAATCCCTATAATTCCCTAAAACCTCAACCCAAAAAACCAAAAAAACCTCCACCCTAAGAAACCCGAAACCCTCATACCTCAAAACCCCAAAACCCAAATCCACAAAAACACTAAACACTCCTCCCCAATGAAGACTAATCTATCATCCCCAAACATCCCCAAATCATATTCCACCCAAACAAAACAACTACCATACCATAAAATACTAATCCCTATGCCCCAAAAACCCCAAACCCTTATCCTAAAAGAACCTGAGCCCAATGAAACCCATAACCCTCATCTGCAATAAACCATTTACCATAATCCCTAAAAAATGAAACCCATAGTCCCAAAAAACAATAAAATTTCTTCCCTAGAAAACCCTAAACCTAAAACCTGAAATTCCATAAATGATCATTCCTATACAACCCTAAGACATAATCAAAATAATACCCTAAACTATCATCCACAAAAACCCTAAAACATCAACCCACAAAAAGTCCTAAAACCCACATCCCATAATAACCTTAATCCAAAACACTCACCCCCAAACACTAAACCCTATATAGTAAAAAAACCCTTCACTATCACGCCCTATATACCCAAAACAATAATCAATAAGAACCCCTAAACACATAGTGAAAGAATCCTTAAACCCTTGGACATAAAAAAAACAAAACAACAAACCCGAAAAATCTCTAAACACACATCCCCAAAAAACCAGAAACCCCCTACCCTAAAAACCCTAAAACCTTACCTCAAAATTTCTAAAATCATTCAACCACAATAAACCCAAAAACCTCATCCCCAAAAACCCTAAATAACCAGCCTCAAAAATATTAAACCCTTATCTCTAGAAATCCATAATCATTCATCCCCTAACATCCTAAACCCATAGCCACAAAAAATCATGAAAACTCTACCTCCAAAACCCTATACGATCAGCCCTAATAAACACTAAACCATTAGGCCCGAAAACCATTTACACTTAGCCTATAATATCATAATTCCATAGCCCCAAAATATCTAAACCCTCAACATTTGACTATAATAATCCATAAATCACAAAAAATACCATAAACCCTAATCCTCAAAAACCCCAATACCATCATCCCCAAAAAAACCCTAAACACACCGCCCAAAAAACCCCTAAACCCTCTTCTGCTAAACACCTACACCCTGAGCCTAAAACCCCATAATCCTTCAGTCTTAAAAAACCATAATGATTCCCCGCAAAAAATAAAAAACCCTTATCCACAAAAATCCAAGATCCTTATCCCACTTACCCTTAACCCTAATCCCTAAAATACCCATAAATCATCAACCCTAGAAAACCACAATGCCTCAACCCTAAATACCCATAAAAAACCCATCCCAAAAATACCCTAAACCCTTAGCCAAAAAACCCCTAAATCCTCAAACACAGGAAACCTTAAATCATCAACCACAAATAATAGTAAACCTTAACCCCCCCCCCCCCAAAAAAATCCTAAACCCTCAACAAAAAAACCCTAAACCCTAAACTACAAAACCCTAAACACTCAAACCCAAACATCCCTAAAACTGCATCCTCCAAACACATTAACCTCAAACCTAATAACCCAAAAATCTTAATCCTCAAAAGAATCCAAAGTCCTCATCCCCATAAAATACCAAACACTCATCCCAAAAAAATACACGTTCATCCCCCTAAAAAACTTGAACCCCCATCCCAAAAACACTAAACTATCATTCCCAAATCCACTAAACCCCTTTCCTATGAAATCCCTAAACCCAAACAGTATTTCCAAATGATCCCTGAAACCTTTTACCCAAATTTTTTAATCCCTTAGTCACAAAAATAAAAATAAAATACCCTTAATTCTGAAAAATGTTATATTATAGCCCATAAAAACTCAAAACATTCGGCCACAAAAATCCATAAAGCAAGAGCCCCAAAAATCCCTAAATCCCCATCACAAAACAATAAGTAGGAATCCCCAAAAAAACCCTAAACCATCATACCTAAAGACAAATATTCACCCTATCAATGAAACCATAAACCATCAATCACAGATATACACTAAACCCATAACCCCAATATACCCTAAACAGTCATCCCAAAAACCCCTTATTCGTTTATGCCAAAACCCACTAAACAATTAGCCCTGAGAAACCCTAAAACCGCATCCCCAAAAACCCTAAAAACCCACACCCAAAATACCCTAAACCATATTCCATAAAAACACTAATCCATAATACCCAAAAAACCCAAACTGCTCATCCCTAAAACCCAATAAAAAATACATTCCAAAAAAACACAAAAGTATTATTAAAAAAATCCATAAACCCTCATCCCAAAAATACGAGAAAACCCACTCCCCAAAAACTGTTAGACATATACACATATAACCATTAGTACCTAATGTTCAAATAACCGTATACCCTCATCCCCAAAAAACCTTAAACCAGCAGCCCCAAAAAAACTAAACCCGCAGACCGAAAAAACCCAAATCATTCAGTCGGAAAGAACACTAAAACACATCCCTATGAAATCCTTTCCCTCATCCTCAAAAAACCCTAAAACACATTCCGAAAATATTCTAAAACCTTATCGCAAAAATCCACTAATCACAATACACAAAAAAAAAACCATAGACAATCATCCCTAGAAAATCCTAAACCCAAATCCCCAAAAAACCCTGAACCCCATCCCAAAAAAACATAAACCCTCATTCCCAAAAATTCCCTAAACTGTACCCATAAAAAATCTCAATCCTTTATCCCCAAAAAACACAAAACTCTCAGAAAAAAAACCATACACCCTCACCCCGAAAAAACCCCTAAAACTCACCCACAAACACTATAAATACTCACCCCCAAAAAACTGTAAATATTCAGCACCAAAAAACATTATACCCTTAGCTACAAAAACCTTAAACCCTCACCCAAAAAAAACCATTCCCTAAAATCCAAAAACCCTTAGTCCCAAATAATCATTAACCAACATCCTTGCAAACCATAAACTCTCATCCATAAAAATCCTAAAACCATGGCACCCAGAACCCCAAAACCCTCAAAACCAAAAATCCCAAATCCCAAAACTCATTACCCTAAAAAACCCTCAAATGTCACCCACAAAATTATTTCTACCATCATCCTGCAGAAACATATGTCCATTGACCCTAAAATACAAAAAAAAAATCATCCTAAAAACCCCTAATCCCTTATCCCTAAATCCCTCAAAACCATCAATTTTAATGAAATACCAAATCCCTATGCCTCAAAAACCCTTAATCCCTTTTCATCCGAAAAACCATATACCATCACCCCTTAAAACACTAAAACCAACACCCCATAAAACTCAAAATCCACAACCCCAACTGCTAAAAAACTAGCCCCAAAGTCACTAAACTCTCAATCCCGAAAAAATACTAATATGTCATCCTTAAAAACCAAAAAATATTAACCCCAAAACCTCTATACCATATTGTGAAAAAACAATAAACACTCATCCGAAAAAATTAAAAACTATAAGGCCCAAAAAAACTAAACTCTCAACTTAAAAATCCAAAACACTAAAACCAAAGAAAATAAACCATCCTGCCTATAAAACCCAAACCATCATCCCTTTAATATACTAAACCCTCCACCAAAAATAACCATAAACCCTCAAAACAAAAAACCCTAAACCATCAGCACCAAAATAACATAAACCCTCATCCTAAAAAATAATGATCCCTCAGCCCCCAAAATCTTAAACCCTAAGTTCTAGAAAACCATAACCCTTCATCCCAGAAAATACCTAAACCCACAACACCACAAATTCCTAACCCCTCAGCACCCCTAAAACAAAATCTCTAATCCAATAAATACAACAAACCCTTAAACATAAAAAACACTAAACCCTTATCCTATAAAAAAACATCCACATCAAAAAAAAAACTAAATCCATCAACCCCCCAAAACACTAAAAACACATCCCCATGAAACACTAAACATTTAACCCATGAATAACCTAACCACTACTCCTTAGAAAAACCTTACCCCTCATCCGAAAAACCCAAAAACACTCAGCCCCTAAAAAACCTTAAACCCACATCCCCATAAATCCTTAAACTCACATCCCCCAAAAACAGAGAACCTTATAACAAAGAAATCCAAATCTCATAGCACTAAAAACTCTAAACCCTTAACTAAAAAAATGAAAAAAACAATATCCCTAGAAAACCTAAAACCTCAACCCCAGAAAACCCAACACCATGAACTAGAAACCCATCATTCTCCATCCCCAAAATACAGTAAACCCTCATCCTCAATAAAACCTATTACAAATGCCACAAAAAACCCCTATATCCTCATCCATACGAAATTGTAAAACCTCAACCAAAGAAACACATAAACCCTTATCCCTCCAAAACCCTAAATCCTTATCCCTTGAAACCCCTAATACATATGCCAAAAAAACACTTGAAAAAAGAAGACACAAAAAATCATCAACCCATAGCCAAAAATCCAAAAAACACAGTCCCTAAAATATCCAAACCCACATCCCTATGAAATCCTTATCACTAAGCCCAAAAAACCCTAAGCCCACACCGATAAAATCCTCTTAACCCTGAACCCCAAAATACACAAAATTCACATCCCCAAAAAAACGAAAACACAGAACCCAAAAAACACCTATACTTTTTACCCCAAAACCCCATAGACACACATACACTAAAACTAATAGACCCACATCAAAAAAAAACAACAAACTATCAACCCCAAAAACCCTATACATTCAGCCCCAACAAATCATAAACACTCAAACACAAAAAACCCTAAACCTTTAGCTAGAAAAAACCCCTAAACCATAATACCCAGAATACCCTAAACCCACAGTCCCAAGAACCCTAAAACTATTCAAAAAATGAAAATAATCATTCATCCCTAAAAACCACTAAACCCTCATCCCCATAATACCCATAACACTCATACTAGGAAAACCATAATCCCTCATACCCCAAAAACCCTAAACCCACAACCCCATAAATCCCTAAAACCTTTACCCCGAAAAACCAAATCCCTCGGATTTATGATTCCAAAAATACATAGCCTCCAAAAGTACTATAACCATATTCCGGAAAAAACCCAAACCATCAGGTCTAAAAAAATCATAAACTCTTAGCTGAAAAATACACTAAACCGTCATCCACAATAAAACCATAAAATCTCAACCACGAAGACCCTAAACATTCATCCCAAAATACCTTAAGCTCTCTTCCCTAAAAACCATAAAACCTATGGCAAGAAAACAGAAAAACATTAACACTTAAAAGGCCAAAACACCATGAAAGAAATATAACCCTAATTCTCAAACACCCTAAATAGTCAAAATTAAAAAACCATACACCCTCATCACCCCAAAACACTAAACCCTCATCCCCAAAACACCCTAAAATATCATCCCTAAAACAAAAAAAAACCATTAACCTAAAATTACACTGAACTCTCATCCCAAATAAAACCAAAACCCTCAACCCTAAAAAATACCAAACTCTCAACCCAAAACCCATAAATACCCATCCCCAAAAATTGAAAATCCCTTAGTCCAAAATACCCCCAAATCCCACCAACCAAAAACCCATAATCACTTACCACCCTAAAACCTTGACCATATGCACTATGAAACTCAATTACCTTATCCCTAAACCAAAACAAATCCCCAAAAAACCAAAACCCAAAAAATTCAAAACCATTTGCGCCAAAACACCCCAAAAACCTCACAAAAAACTATTCCCTCAAGAACAAAAAACATAAATCTATCATCCCCATAAAACGGAAAAATGGAATCCCTAAAAAACCATGATACAACATCCCAAAAAAACTCCAAACCCACATCCCCAAAAAAACATAAATCCACATCCCCAAAATATCATAGACCCTCGACCCTAAAAAACCACAATCAAATAAACCTAAAAAACCCTAAACTGTAAACCCCCAAAAAAACCAAAACCTAATCCTCAAAAACCCCTACACCCTTGTCTAATAAAAACCATAAACACTCCACCCCAAAAACCCATAAACCCTTTTCTCTAAAAAAATCAAAACCAACATCCATGAAATATAATAAACCCTCATCCCCAAACATCTCATTACCCTCATCCCCAGATAACCGAAATATTCAAACCCCATAAAACACTAAATCCTATTCCCAAAAAAACCAAAAAACCCATCCTCAAAAAACACTAAAACCACAAAACCACAAAAACCTATTCCCCTAACCCAAGAGAACTGTAATTCCGCACCACAAAGAAACTCTAAAATCTCATCCCCAAAAAATGAAAAACCGTCAACCCTAAAAACCTCTAATTTATCATCCCCTAATACCCCAAAACACTCGTACTCCAAAAACCCGAAACCATTATCTAAAAAAACTATAAACCCACAACCCCAAATGACCTTAATCTCTAACCCATATATAAACCTAATCTGTCATCCCCCAAAAAACCCAAAACCATTGTCCCCAAAAAACCGAAACCCTCAACCCCCAAAAAATTAAACTATTTCAATGAAAAACCGTATACCCTCAGCAAAATAACCATAATCCCACAACACAAAAAAAACCATAAACCCTCAACTCTAAAGACAACAAAACCCTCATACATAAAAACCCCAAATGCTTAGCCCTTGAAAAACCCAGAACTCTCATCCATAAATCTCCCTAAACCGTAACCCCAGAAAAAACCATCACCCTTTTTCCAAAAATACCATAAACACACATGCCAAAAAACCCTAATCCATCATCCCCAAAAAACACTAATTCCTCAGCTATAATAAACCATATACCCTCATCCCCAATCAACCCTATATTGTAGGCCAATAAAAAATCCATATACACATGGCTGGAAAAAACCATACACACTCAACCCAAAAAACCCCGAACCATTGGCCCTAAAAAACGTAAACCCTCAACCCCAAAAACCCATAACACTCAACCCAAAAAACCAAAAAACTACAGACCTAAAAAACCATAAGCCATCATACTAAAGAAAATACTAAACCCTCATTCTAAAAAAATTAATCCGTCTAACCCAAAAGTCCATAAATCCTCATAAAACCCATAAACCATCCACCTAAACCATCAGCATCAACAACCCTAAACTATCAACAAAAAAATCCATATACACTCATAACCAAAAACACTAAACCCTCATCCCCAAAAAACCCTAAATCATTATCCCTAAAAAACCATTAACCCAAGGCCCCAAGAATAAAAAAATCTCTGCCCCAAAAATTCTAATCCTACATCCCCACAAATCCCTATGAACATATCCCTAAAAAAACCTAAACAATAAAACCAATTAAACCTAAAACCATCGGTCCCCAAAAAATCTATTCCCTTATTCCAAAAAACCCCAAACACACAGTCCCAAAAAACACCAAACACTTAGAACAATAAAACCCAAAATTAGTTTCTCTGAAAATCCCTAAACACCCATCCCCAAAAAATTCAAAAAACCGTAGACCCAAAAAACCTAAAACCCTCAACAAAAAAAACATTAAACCCAAATCCACGAAAAAACCATAAACCCCCATCCACTAAAATCACCAAACAATAAACCCCAAAACCCTACAAAACATCCCAAAAACCAATGTACCAAAAATCCCAAACCCACATCATGAAACATCCTACACCCTAATCGATAAAAAACCATATAACATCATCCCCATAATATCAATAACCATTTTCACCAAATAACCCCAAACCCATATCACCTTCAATTTATAATATCTCAGCTCCTAGAAAACCCTAAATCCTCATCCCCAAATACCCAAACACCTCAACCACAAAAAACCTCATACCCTCATTATGAAAATACCCTAAAATATATATCGAAAAACCCAGAAATACTATCTCCCAAAACAACCAACCCCCTCAGCATAAAAAATACATTAAATCTACAGCATGAAAAAAATTCTTGAATCATTAACCCCATAAAACTATAAACACTCATCCCCAAAACCCCTAAAATCACATCCCCCAAATACACTAAACGCTCAACCCATCCGCAAAAAACCTCAACCCTTATCACCAAAATAACACTAAACTCTAACCCCTAAAAAACTAAGCCGTCCAAAAAACCATAATCCCCCATCTCCAAAAAAAGATAACCTTATCTCCAAATAAACTTAAACCCTCATTCCAGAAACACCTCAGACCCTCAACCACCCAAAAAAACCTATACCCATAGACTAAAAAAACTCAAAACCTCATCCCCCAAAAAAACCCTTAGTCATAGAAAAAAATAAACCATCGACTCCAAAATTGTCCTTAATCCTTATCTCCAAAAGACCCCTACCCTTAGCCCAAAATATCACTAAAACCTCATCCCTAAAAACATAAATCCTCTTCCAAGAAACCCTAACCCTCATCCCCAAAACATCTAAAAACTCCACAACAAAAATCCATTAACCCTAAATCTGAAATAATGAAAAACAGTAGACCTATGAGAAACTAAAATATCTCATCCCCTGAAAACCCTAGACCCATAACCCTAAACACTGAAAAATACCTAACCATCCCAAAAAACTAAACCATAATCCCTCAAAAACCCTAAACCATTATAAAAAAACCACAAACACTCAACCCCAAATAACCCTAAACCTCACCCCAAAAAACCCAAAACACTAATCCCTAAAAATCCTCAAACCCTCATCCCCAAAAAAACCTAAACACCAATTCCCAAAAAATGTTAAACCCTCATTCCCAAAAAACATGGAACTCTAATACACAAATACCATAATCCTTTAGAAACAAAAACCCTAAACCCTAAACCCAATAATCCTAAACCCACATCCCCAATACACCCAAAGACATGATCACCAAAACACCATAATACCTAAAACCTAAAAATTTGAAACCCTAAACGCCAAAAATTTCCAAATCCTCATCCCAAAATAACCCCAAATCGTCAACCCCAATAAACTAGGAACTGTCATCCTAAAAAACCCCAAACCCTCTTCCCCAAGAAAATACAAAACATTTAGTCCTAAAAAACACTTATACCTCACCAAAAAAAATGTAGACCATGTGCTGCAATAAATACATAATCCGCTACCCCAAAAAACCAATACCCCACCCCTAAAAAACCCAAACCCATAGACCCAAAAAACACGGAACACTCATCCCTAATACCCCTAAAATAAAATTCCTAACTAATCCATTAACCCCTCACACCAAATAACACATAACCAATATCTTCAAAAACACCTAATCCCTTATCCAAAATAATCCCTATACCCTCACTCCGAAAACAAATACTTAACTCTCATATCCAAAAACCCCTAAACCTTATACACAAAAATCACTAAACCAACTACACCCCAAAAACCCTAAACCTGCATTCCATAAAAATCATAAAATATAATCACCATAAAACAATATACACTCAGTCCTAAATAACCATGAAAACTTATCCCTGAAAACCCATAATCCCTTACCCCAAAAAACCCTAAATAATTGGCCCCAAAAAAACCCCAAAATAGGAGGTTGAAAAAATGCAAAATACATTCCCCCAAAATAAAAAAAAACTCATCCACCAAAACACTTAATCTATTGGCCTCAAACAACCCTACACCCCTACATAAAAAAAATAAAAAACACTCTTCCCAGAATAACCCTAAAAACATGGCCCAAAAAATTAATTAATCATCCCTAAAATCCCCCAAACCTTCAGCCACAAAAATCTACAAACCCTAATTACCAAAAAAAACCTAAACCATTGGCCCCAAAACCTCTCAAATCATTAATCCCTAAAAACCCCTAGATTTTGGCTCAAATAAGAATAATACATCATCTTCAAAATACCTAAAACCCTAATCCCCAAAAACAATAAAACATATAAAACAAAAAATCACAATCCTTCAACCCCAAGAAACAACTATATCTTCACCCTCTAAAAATCCTAAACACCTGGCCCAAAAAATAAAAATACCTAAGACCTAAAATACCATAAACAATCATCACCAAAAAACGAAAAAAACCACACCCCTAAAATCCTTAAACCCTCATCCCTAAATACACCTAATCCTTCATGCCCAAAAAACCCGTTACCCCTATTCACAAAAAACCCCAAATCCTCATCCTAAAAATATCCAATACCCATAACCCCATAATACCCACTACCCTCATCTTCATAAAACTTCAAACCCTTAGCCCCAAATCCTGAATCCCCTAGCTCCAAAACACCGTAAATTATCACCCACAAAAAAACATGAAACCCACTCCCCTAGAAAACCCTGAAACCTCAACACCTCAACACCATATACCCACATTCCCAAAACACCAAACCCTCATATACAAAAACCCCAATTCCCTCAACAACAAAAAAACAATAAGTCCTCATCCCTATAAATTAATATTCCCTCAGCCCCAAAAAATCATAATCCCTCAGCCCCAATAAAACCATAAACCCTATTCCCCAAAAAACAAAAAACTCTCATCCACAAAAAACTAGAAAACCTCAAACCCAAAAAACCCAAATCCCTTAGCCCCCAAAAACCACAAATCCTAAGCGCCAGAAAACCCTATACTCTCATCCCAAAATGACTATAAACATTTTTCCCCAAATAACCCTATATTCATATACACAAAAAACACTAAATCCTTAAACTAAAAAAACAAAAACCATAATCCCCAAAATACCCTAAACCCACTTCCCAAAAAACCCTAAATACATGGCCCCAAATAACCCTTAACCCTCATCCCCAAGAAACCCAAAACCCACCTCCCCATAATAAACTGATACCCTCAACCCCAAAAAACCCAAAAACCTGCGGTTTAAAATCCAAATCCCAAACCCTAGAAAAACCATAAACCCTCATTCCAAAAAAAACATAATCCCTTATCAATAAAAAATAATAAATAGTTAGCCAAAATAAAATCCTAAACATTCTGCCCCCAAAACTCCTAACCACATAGACCCGGATAACCTAAACCTACATCCCCAAAACACCAAAAAATCATCCACTAAAAACAATAAAGCCTCTACTACAAGAAACCCCAAACCACTAGCCACAAAAAACCACAAACCCATAACAAAAATAAACTATATCCTTGTCCCCACAAACCATAAATCCTCATCATAGGAAAACCCAAATGATCACCTAAAAAGTGCCAATCCATTGACTCAAAAATATCCTTCTACCTCTTATCCAAAAAACCATAAACCTACATCCCCAAAAAATACCAACCCCTCAGCCTGAAAAAATCATAATCCCTCAGAACTAAAAAAACTAAGTCCTTACCCCAAAATAAATAACAAACCCACAAAAAATCCAAAAACCCTTATCCTCAAAAAAATCAAAATCCCAATTACAAAAATAAAAACCTTATAACCTAACCCCAAAATCCCAAAACCTTATCTCTGAACAAACACTATTCCTCTTCTTGAAAAACCACAAAATGGTTTTGCCTAGAAAATCCTATACCCTCTGGCTAAAAAATCCCAAAACCATTGGCTCAAACACAATAAACCATCAGCCAAATAAACCTAACCCCTCATCCACAATTTAATATAATCCCAACTATCCAAAATACCCAAAATCGACATCAATTAAAAACCCAAAACCCTCATCCTGAAAAAACAACAAACCCTTATTCCTAAATAATAATAAAAACGATTCCCTAAAAAACACCAAACCATCTACCAAGAAAACACCATATCATCAACCACAAGAAACCCCAAACCCTCAACCCCAAAAAACCACAATCCTACAATCTAAAAATTCCATAAACCATCAACCCAATAAATCTATACACACTTATCCTGATAAAAACCCAAAACCCTCTATACCAAGAAATGGTAAACACTCATCCCAAAAAAACCCAGACCATAACCCCAGAAAACCCTAATCCCTCATCACAAAAAATACCTAGAACATTGATCCCCAAAAAATAAAATATCCATATCCTTAAATAATCCTAAGCTCACAACCCCTAAAACCCCGAAAAACTCTTCCTAAGAAATCCTAGACCCCCATTCCCAAAAAATAGTAAACATTCGGCACAAAATAATAATAATACAATTTCCCAGAAAAAACCTTAACAGTCAACCCCCCCCCCCCCCCCCCGCCCCACCCCAACCCTATACCGTAACCCTAGAAAAAACCTAACCCTCATCCAAGAAATTTCATAAACCCTAATCCTAGAAAAACCCTAAAACACTATCCTAAAAAACCCCCAAACCCTAATTTCCAAAAACCCTTAATACCCCATCCCCTAAAATCCATACACCATCAGCCTGAGAACCAATAAATTTTTAAGACTAAACCACTAAAAATATTATGTGGTCATCCCTTAAAATACATCAACCCTTATCCCTGAAAAACTCTAAAATATGGCCCTAAAAAACCCCTGACACTCAATCTGAAAAAACACCCAATTCCCATAACAAAAAAACCTTCAACATTCAACCCTAATCCTGAAAAAACAAAATACCATCATCCCCAAAAAAATCCCAACCATCAAACCAAAAAAACAACAATCCTTTTCTCTAAGAAAACGTAAACCCTATTCCCTGAAAATATAAACCCTTAACCGAAAATCCCTAATCCGCTATTCCAAAAATTCCCTAAACTCGCAGCTCGAAAATCCCCTAAACTATCATCCCCCCAAAACCCAAAAACCATGTCCATAAAAAACCATAAACCATCAATCCAAAAAACCCAAAATATTTCCATCCCAATGAACCCAAATCCCTTTGATGGAAAAACCCAAAACCTTGAGCCCCAAAAAACCCGCCAGCATCAGCCCTCGAAAACCCTAAACCCTAATCCCCAAAAAACCCCAAAAAGGCTACCCCAAATATCCATAAAACATCTAATAAATCATAAATACTATTCCCCATGAAACCCTAAATCCTCATCCCAAAAAATCAGAAGCACTGAGATAGAAAAAATACTAATTCTTCATCATTAATTAACCTTAAACCCTCAATTCCAAAAACCCCTAAATCCTCATCCCCAAAAAACCCCAAACCTTCATCCACAACAAATGTCATACCCATTTACCCAAGAACAATAAAACTCATACAAAAAAAATATTAAACCCCCATCCCCAAAAAACAATAAACCCTTATACATAAAAAACCGTAAAACCTCATCGACAAAAAACACTATGCTCTCATCTCCAACAAATCATCATCCCTCTACCCTAAAAAACCCACAACCCTTTTCAATAAAATACCATTAACACTTATTCATAAAATACCCTCTACCCTCTTCCCTAAAAGACCATCAAACCATAAGGCCATAAAACCCTGAACCATAATCCAAAAAAACCCGCAACCATGTTCCCTCGAAAACCCTCAACAGTCGATCATAAAAAACCCCATCTCACAGCCCAAAAAAACATTAATTCTAAAAAAACCATCCACCCTCATATAACATACCCTAAATAATAAAAAAACCTCAAACCATAGACCCAAAAAAATCCGTAACCCTCCACCCCATGAAACACACAACCATCCACCCAAAAAAACACTCTACACTCTGACAAAAAACCCACAACCCTCATCCCCAAAAACCATTAATACTCATCCCTTAGAATCAGTAAACTATCATCCCCCAGAAAACCAAAATCGTCATCTACAAAAAACCATAACCCACCATACCCAAAAAACCCTAATCCCTGAATAAAAAACAACTCTAAAGTATCATCCATAAAACACCCAAAACCCTTACCTCTAAAAAAACCCTCAACCAATAGCCATAAAAAACACTAAACCCTTAGCCCAAAATAACCTCAACCCTCATCCCCCATAAATCCCTCCACCCTTATCCCCAAGAAAACGTGAACCATCATCTCATAATAAATCCTCAACAATTTGTACTAATGTACCATAATTTCTTATCTCCAAAAAACCACTAAACCCTCAGCCCCAAAAATCCTCAACCACTAACCAAAAAAATTTATCTACACATATCAAAATATATTCACCCCTAATCCCTAGAAAAAAAATGAAACATCATACCAAAAACCCCTTTATCCCTATAATGTAAACCAAACTCCACCCATAGTGCCAAAAATCCCTCCACCATAAGCCCATAAAAACACTTAACCCTTAACCATGTCATGTCTTCTACTCTCATCCCGGACAACTATTCAACCATTAGACCCCAAAAATCCCCATCTCTCAGGCCCATTAAACCCAATAACACATCCCAAAAAACCCACAACTATCATCCCTATAAATCTCAAAATCCACAGTCACAAAAAATGCACAAATGTTAAACATAATAAATCCTGAACCCTCAACCCAAAAAAACCACAAACTGACATCCCCCAAAAAATACAAATCGTAAGCTGTAATATGTCCTCAACCATCGACACAAAAAGACCATTATCCCTCAACCCCATAAAACCTCCCAAACTTACCCTCAAAAAACACTAAACCCTTACCCCTGGAAACCCTCAACCCTTAGCCCCAAAAAAACAACAATATGTGTCCCCAAAAACCCTCAATCTATAGCCTAAATAAAATAGTTAACACTCATCCCAAAAAAACACTCAGCCCTCAGTCCCAAAAAAACCAAAACCCTTATCCCCAATATCCACTAAACCCTCATACCCAAATTATATTGAACACTCACCCCATATAGAAAAAAATAATTAGTCCCAAAATAACCAACTCAATCATCCACCAAAATACCCTCATCTACCAACCCCAAATATAATAAAAACCTAACCCCCAAGAAAACCCCAAAACCTCAGCCACAGAAAACCATAATTCCTCTAACTGAAAAAGCCCTTATCCCTCATCCCAAAAAAAATCCTAAACTCTCCACCCAAAAAACACTAAACCATCATCCACCAAATAATAATAAAACCTCGCTCCCAAACAAACCTAAACACTCAGTCGATGCAAATCTATTCCCTTAGACCCAAAAACAGTAAACCCTTAGCCAGAAAATACGTGTACCCCCAACCCTAAGAATATTAAAAAAATTAACCACCAAAAAATCCCTAAATCCTTATCCCAAAAAATGATAAACAGTAATCCTCGTAATTAGAAAATCGTTACCTACAAAAAAACCTGATACCTTCATCCAATAAAAACCCTATTCCCTCATCCGAAACATACCCTAATCCCTCATTCCAAGAAAACGCTAAACCATCACCCCCAAAAAACCTTAAACCCTTATGCCCAAAGAACCTATATAAAAAATCCCCTAAAAACCCAAAACCCACAACCCCAAATAACAAAAAACCCTTATCCAAAAAACCCTGAACCCTTGGCACTGAAGAACTTAAACCATCATCACCAAAAAATATTAACCCCTCTATCAAAATACCGCAGAAACGATAGAACTAAAAATCCCTAAGACCACTTCCTTTAAAAACACTAAACAATCTTTCTCAAAATGCCATAATCCCGCTACCCCAAAAAACATAAACCCCTCATAAAAAACCATAAACCCTCAACCTCGAAAAACACTAAACACTCAACACCAAAAAACCCTAAACCCTAAAAAACAACAAAACCTAAAACCTCATACCCAAAAACACTAAACAATTGACCCCAAAAAACCCAAAAACCTTATACCGAAAAAACTGTCAACCATAAACACATAAAATCATTAAACCCTTGGCATCAAAAGAATTCTATAACCATATCCCCAATAACACATATGCACATAGGCCCATAAAATCCAAAACCATAAATCACAAAAAACCTAAAACCATCATCCCCAAATATACCAAAACCCTTTAACCGAATACCCCCATAACCACAACCCCAAAATAACCAAACCATCAATCCCAATAAAACACAACCATGTAGCTCCAAAAATCCAAAATCACTCATCCCAAAAAATTACCAATACCTCACACCCAAAAAAAACCCTAATCCCTAATCCCAAAAAAATACCTTAATCCCCCATCCAAAAAACCAAAAACACTCATCCAAAAATACCTGAAACCCTCATCCCCAAACAAGCCAAAAGACACAAACCTAAACCCTATTTCCCCAAAATCCCAAACCCGAAGCCATAAAAAAATATTCACTGATCCATAAATAACAATATACCATCAGCCAAAAAATACCCATAATACTCACCACCAAATAAACCTAAACCCTTATCCCCAAAGAACCCTAAAATATCCTCCCCAAAAAACCCTAAATCTTCAGCCTAAATCCCCCAAAAACCTCATCTCCAAAAACCTCAAACTCTCTTGGAAAATGACCCTATACTCTAAACCCCTAGAAACCTAAACTCATAGCCCCAGAAAACCCTAATCCCTTAGCACAAAAATACAATAAATCCTTAGTATGAAAAAACCTTGAACCATTAACCCCATGAATTCCTTAACACACAGCCAACCCCCCCCCCAAAACCTCATCACTCTGAAACCTTAATCCCCCATCCCATCCTCACAAAACACTAAACCTATATCCCTAAAAAATTCTAAACCCTCACCCCTAAATAAGATGAAGTTCTCATCACCATTAAATCATAATCCATCAGTTCCAAAAAAACAAAAACCATCATCCCTAAGGAAACTTAATCCCTCATCCCAGAATACGCTAGACACTAATCCACAAGAAAACCCAAAAACCACACCCAAAAAAACCAAATCCCTCATCCCAAAATTACCAAAAAGCCTCAGACATAAAAAACACAAAACCCTTATTCCCAAAACAATCCTTGTCCCAGTTGGCTCGATTGTATGATAGATATGATACCGATTGTAGTATAAAACTATGAGGTAGACAGTCAATATACAAGAGGGGGTGAATTTTACACTTTAAAAATCCTTATGGAAAATTTTTATAAACAAAATCCACAACACCTCTAAATTCTAATAACTTGCTTGATTCAAGAAAAGTGATTCCGAAAATTAAACTTAAAAAACATTTACAACAAATAATGTTATACTTTAAAGCGTATATAATCATATATAATCAGAGTACATGTTTAAGGAATTTTATGATATTTATAGTTTGATTAATAACCATAATTAAAGTAGAAAACAAAACTGAAGGACTACTGTTAACAAGTAGTATCTCTTTTAAGAGAATGTTATCAAACAACCCTTTATAATGGTCCCTTGATTTATACTCTCAAGAGTGTCTATCTTACCCATACCCATGTAATCCATCAATCCAAAGATCATTATCGATCATTCTATCCCCGAAAGCCCTCAATTTTCAAGGAAATCGACACCTCTGACTTCAGTACCCGAAGTCTCTGATTTTAAGGAAATAACACAACTACAAAAAGTAAATATACACGAAGAAAAGTTTGAACAAGCCGTTCAAACATTCTGCACGATTCCTAAGAGTTTATAAGAGCCACTCTTTCTATAAATCACTTCAACAGCATGTAAAAAAAGTAAAAGTGTTTAGTCAAAGTAATGTTCTGATCTCATTCAAATGAGCTCCTATTTGTAGGCTCCAACAGTCGACTCCCTCCTCTAACGGTCATATTTCTCCTTGAATTTTGGAGGGACATGTACACATGTCACTCAAACAAAAGTTTTTTATTAACTAAATGAATGAAATCATTTTATAATAAAAAAAAGTGTATGAAAAAATATGGTTACATAACCAAATTCAAATATTCAAGAGGTAAGGCAATAAAAGTTCGGAGTCTAACCAAAAACACATTCAGTGTCTATAATACAAGTATATTATGATTATTTTTTCTAAGGAATTAGAAACCTGAAATCTATAGATTGCCAAAGTCTGAATTTCAAGGAAATTCAGAATCTAGATTTACAATGTTCGGAGCCAGAGTTCATGAGAATTCAGAATCAGAACATACAAATATCGGAGTCTAAATTCATTAGAATTTGGATTCTGAACTTACAAAGATCAGAGTCTGAATTCATTACATTTGAGATTCTGAACATACAAAGTTCAGAGTCAGAATTCATTATAATTCTGAGTCTGAACTTACAATGTTAGGAGTCTGAATTCAGAGAACTTGGAGTCAGAACTCTGAAAAGTTCAGAGTCTGAATGAAGAGAACTCGGAACCTGAATTCAGATCCTAAAAACGGAATACTCTTTATCTAGGTATTATATGATTTTGAGGATTTATATGTGAAACCTAACTTTATACTTAGACAAGATAATGAACAATGAAAGACATGGTATGGATGAATTTCCATAGGGAAGGAAATATTCCTTATGAAATCAAAAAACAGCGTAAGAAGAGATTTTCCAGGAGATAAGGTGTTTATAATTTAAAAAACAAGAATGAATGGTTAATTCATAAGGATACCTTATTAACTCTAAAATCTCCCCCAAACATAATGAAATGGAAAATTTATAAGTAAAAACTTATTGACTCAAAAATCTCCCTGTAAGAACCCGGTTTTGGCTGCGGTAGACATTGGAATATTCTTGATGATATTCTAGAGCATCGCCTTCAAACGGCGTGCGATTCCGAGCCCTGGAGTGGCCGGAATTAAATTTTCAGTGCGTTCACACTGGAAATGACAAATAAATGAGATAACACCTGAACAGTGACCCATATCAGAGATCCAAGTGTACGGATGGGTCTGGAATGGGGTTTTTAGCCTAGGAATGACATAAAACATGTCGGCGCGGGATGTTTGGACCCCTCACTCACTTTCGGAAGGTTAGATGGATAAATAAATAAATTAATTTATTTGTTTAATGGAGAAATTCTAGTATCACTTAAATGGTTTCTCAGATTGGAAAAACTGAGGGCACCGTTGAGTTCGGAGCGTACCTTTTACCCTTGGAGGGGTATAAGTTTCGCGGGCATGGGCCGTTTGTGAAAAATGTCCCCAGGGGTGTTTTTATAATTTGGTAGCCTCAAACGTTCAGTTTTATAACTTTTCAACGGGGTCTCAGATTAAAATTCTGAGACCGCCATTGCATTAAGAGTGTGGTTTCTCTCCTAGGGGAGGCTAAATCTTGACCCCGTTGGGAGTTTGGGTTCGGGCCAACGGGCGGGTGGTTAAGTGGTTTCTATTTAAACACTTAACCCACCCCTCACTCTGTTTCTCCTTCTTCTTCACCTGGACAGTGGTAGGTGGAAGTTCCTCCTCCCTCTCCTCCTCCACTCCGGCGAGGCGGCTCTGGCGAGGCACAACAACGACGACGAACCACCCGCGATGCTCTGGGCATCGCCAAAGTGGTAGGGGTTCGTATTTTTCTTCATCTTCATATTCGCAACTCCCTTGGATTATTCTATTTGCATTGAATCACGGTTTTTCCTATTGGGTGAAGCCCGTAGTTGCATAGGATTCGATCAGGGGTTTCCTTCGCACTTTTTGGATCAAAATTCCGAGTCCGGAGGTGATCGTAGGAATTCGACGAAGCTCCGGGAGGTTTGGGGGGGGGGGGTTTCTGGCCGTCTGACGAACCCTGCCGCGGTGGCGTCTCGACGTTCAGCGAGGAGGCGGCCACGGGGCGTCGCGGTGGTGCGGTGGCCAGGCGGAGTGGCTCCGGTAGGCATCTGGAGTGGATGGTGGCAAGGCGGGATCCCGGTCGGCGGCACCGGTGTATGGCAAGGGGAAGGGGGGCCGCGAGGCGCGCGGCCCCAGCGGCGCGACATCGACCCACACAACGCGGGTCGCTGCAGGAGGAAAAAGGGACCAGCCATATTGGCCAGTCGGTGGCGGCAGTCCGCGGTCAGTTGGCCGCGGCGGAGCGAACCGTACCCGCGGCCGGGCCACGGGCCGACTGTGGGCGGACCGGCCGGACCGGGCCGGTCCGGCCCATGGGGGTTTCCCCCTTTTGAATTTCCGACGCCCGTAGCGAAAGCTACGGGGGTCCGTTTTGCGCGCCGTTAGCGGAAGCATGGACCTTGCATCGAGGGGAATATTTTGAGTTGATTTTGTGAATTATTAATTCCCTAATCAAGGGCCCTCGGGGGAGCGACATGTCTTTATGTGGACGAGCATTTTCTAGAGATTCTTGTTTTAGACGGTGCGGACGCGTCCGACTTTTGTTTTGAGCACCGTCTGTGGAATTGCGACCCTGGCACTGAGGCGGAGGTTTCCATGGAGGTTTCGGGAGTTGAGACAAGATTCGAGGTATGGGCCCCATGACCCGTCTTTCGAGCTGCATGCAGCGTTTCACGCCTTTCTCATCGAGCGTCCGTTCGGGGCATGCGAGCAGTCGATTCTGGATGTTTTTCTGAGGGGATTTCAATGGTGTAATCTGACCACTATAATTCCCCACAATGGTGTGGGGCCCACGAGGGCCGTTTGTGTGTCGACGGTGATTTTCCAACTTTATCACTGGGTGACCGTTTTGGACAACTGAATAGTCCATCTCGTGTTCTTTTTCGAGAGGATCGCAACAGTGCGATCCGTTGGCAGCACTTCGGGACTGAGGTGCGGGCTGCTTGTGGTACCACTTGTGCGCGGGGGTGCCGGATTGCACCATTTTCTCTGGATATCCATTGCACTCAAGTGAGGAGTGCTTTTGATGTGTTTTCCTTAGAGGATCACAATGGTGCGATGCGCTCGACTATTTTTGGGGCCGAGGCTCAGGATCACGGGACGACGATCGGGCGTGAGACAGTGTTTGTGACTTTTCTGCCAGATATCCATTGGAGGCGAGTAAGTAGTCGATCTTGCATTTTTTTCACGAGGATTAAAACGGTGCGATCTGTTTGGTTGTGCGGAGCCTCTTGCGTGATCTTGTGAAATGCGGAAATGTGAAGGTGCCCTAAGGGGTAGTTCTTCTACTTTGGTTGTAGCGGAACCTTGGCATGTGATCACATGCACTCCTGTGTGAGTGAAGAAATTCTTGATTGGATGTGGTTGTCCATACCTTAGTCGTTGAAGTGGAAAGTTGGAAATGTCACGTCACGCCTTCACGTTGACGTTGGGTGTAGTGTGCACGATAGCCCTTGGGCTGGAGATGTGGTATACTTTGGGAGTATATGAGAGTGCTTGGAGGTATGTGTGGTTTGTACCTGAGTTGTTCATGTGCTTGGTTGGGGTTGACTTGGGGCCACATGTCGTGTGGGCCCCATGTGCGTGTCATGTTTTTCATTGCGTACTTTGACCTCTTGGGACGTAGAGGGTCCCACTGTGTGCTTGTTTGACCAGCAGGGTAGAGTTTTTTCCCTGGATCTATGCTCGATTGATGACCAACAGGGTTGAGTGGTCTCCCCCTAGTTTCGTTCTCGATGGATAGGTCAGTATCGGTGCTAGTGGCACCCCGTGATGGAACAAGTGTTGAACCTCTTTTGGGAGAGTTGTTATGGAGTTGGGTGGTTGTGCGATACCCTCTACGTGTTCGGTTGGCCAGTGGTGTATCCTCCAGTAGAGATGGCCAGAGAAGTTCTGAGTTTTACCCTCCAGCGGGACTGGGCAGTGGTTACTCATCCACTTCTTCGGGTTTACACTCCAGTGGGGCTTGGTAGTGGGTGGCTCACAAACGTCTAGGGTTTACCCTCCAGTAGAGACTGGGATGTGGGTCACCCAATGCTCTTAGGTTCTACCCTCCAGCAGAGACTGGGTAGTGGGTCGCCCGACGCACTTAGTGTCTACCCTCCAGCAGAGACTAAGCAGTGGGTCCCCCGACGACCTCTTTGGGTCTACCCTCCAGCAGGGCTGGGCAGTGTGTCGCCCGTCGTCTAGTTCCAGGTCTACCCTCCAGAACGGCTGGGCAGTGGGTTGCCTGTTGACTTATTCCAGTTCAACACTCCAGCGGGGCTGGGAAGTGGGTCGCCTGATGATGTATTGAGGTCTACCCTCCACTAGGGATGGGCAGTGGGTCTCCTGATGATGTATTGAGGTCTACCCTCCAGCGGGGCTGGGCAGTGGGTCGCCTGATGATGTATTATGGTTTACCCTCAAGCAGGGCTGGGTAGTGGGTCACATGATATCCTATTATGAATTACCCTCCAGCAGGGCTTGGCAGTGGGACACCTTTTGACATTCCAGGCTCAGTCCATTCTACTAGGATAGCCTGTGGCTTTCCTCCGTGATTGCCGGAGCAGGACACTTGGTAATTCGGGTGAGTGTTGTGACGGATTGAATTTGATAATACCTCTCTACTGCAGGGCAGTGACGAGGTGTGGATTGACTTTCCCTTGAACTGTCAAGTACGAAGGGAACATTCCCCATCGAGATGCTTTCTTATGACGCGATCTAAAACCGTGTGGGCGATTTAGTGTCACCCAAAGCGGATAGTGTCGAGGTGTGGTGATTGAGCCCCTTGGTTTGAAGTTTGGGGCAGACGTGCGGGATGCTGGGCATCAATGGTGTTTACTTCTGGGACTGTTGGCTACTCATTTTCTTGGGCTGAGCTACGGGATGGAGATCCCCTTACGATCTTGTATGGGATTCTTATTGAGCATCTGGATATTTATATACCATGTTCCTGTACCCACTTCTTGGATTTGGTTACTCCCCTACCAGGGGAGACGAAGACGCGCGAGGTATGCCATGTGCTTTCCGTGTCTAGCTTCTGGTGGTTGGACGAGTCTACTCTCCTACTATAGGTAGAGATGACTCTATGGGAAGTTCATCTTCTCACCATTTCTAACTCCTTGTGTCTAGACGAGTCTATCTCCATTCTCTTGTTGGGTTGAGCTGGACTCTTTACTTCACTTTTAGTTGTACTCCTCTACTTTTACTGTTCGCTCTACTTATCACCCTTCGGTACCTCCTTTGTTTCTCCCTCAAGCCTTTGGGGTATCCTACTGAGTATTTTTATACTCACCTCTTCTTGGGCTTTTCCGGCAATTGGTGTGCCCTTGCAGACGATGGATAGGTGGAGCGTGGATTCAGTGGAGCGTAGGATCTTGGGAGCTTGGATCGCGTGTGGTGGTCGTGGCCAGGTTCCAAGTGGGAGACTCGTCAGCTGTTTCTTTTTTTTACCTGTTTCCGGGTTGTGGAATTTTTGGTTGCGTGCGTGTTTTTCCCCTTTACTTTTCAGCTTATACTTTGTACTGTTTAGAGGTCGATGCACATCTGTGGTTTATACATATAGAAGTTGTTTTTTTTACTCTGCTTGTTCTTCCTTTTACTCTGCACTTTTCCATTGAGTGTGTTGCATGTGTGTGTACAGGTACTTAGGCATAGGCCTCCCCGTGTTATTGTGACTTCGACACTTGTCGCCACCCCTGGCCTATGGTGGCAGGCCTAGGGTAGTTGCGGCTCGATCCTGGGTAGGGTCGGGTCGTGACAAAGTGGTATCATAGGTGGTCCGTTCCTTGGGGTGTTGTGCGGACGTCCCTAAAAGAGGAATTGGTTGGGATTTAGGGAAATAGTGTCATTGTGTATTGAGAGTGGCTCTCAGGCCAAGGAGTCCAGTGATGGTGCGGCGGCCGACATATCCATTCACCAGGACATTGATAACATGCTTGTCGACTCGGTATGTTGAGGCACTAGTTGCAGGGAAATTTGTTTGTGCATCACATAGGACTGAGTCCTGGCTGTCCTTCTTGAGTCATCTCCCCATCTTTGTTGTTGTTGGTATATACATATATGCTCATCTGACTGTGACACTCCTTGATAATATTCAGGATGTCTCCGCGAAGATAGTCAGCCAGGATACCAGCTTTGGTTCATGATGACGACCATGTGAGCTACAAGGCCACAGTCCAAGACCCATCATGCGAGCCCCTTTCTCCGGGTGGGCCGGTAGCAGCACCCCAACCTGCTGAGTAGCAGACAGCTTCAGCAGAGCAGGCTGAGTTTGATCGCAGGTTGAGCGCGCTCCGTGAGTTCCAGCGGGAGAGACCGCTGAGGTTCAGTGGTGAGCCAGACCCTTAGGCAGCAGAGGTTTGGCTCGAGGTAGTGGTTCGCCATTTTAGCCTTGTGTAGGTGCTGACAGATCAGAGAGTAGCTTTAGCGGCCACCCTTTTCCGTGGATCAGCTTGGCGTTGGTGGAGTCTGGTGACTCGGTTTCATGACGAGTCATCACTTTCATGGGGTGAATTTCAGTTGTTGTTATGTGAGGATTTTTCCCCTCCAGCTTGCACTACGTTCGGATTCAGGAGCTCTTGTAGTTTCAGCAGGGAGGGATGACAGTGGCTGAGTACGCGGCTAGTTTTTCTGACCGTGCATGCTTTTACCCAGACTTGGTCCATTACAACAACATCCGAGTGCGGAAGTTTGAGTAGGGTCTCCGCTGAGAGATTCGTGCTGTCATAGAACCATTGGGCATTTCCACATATTTCGGGGTGTTAGAGTAAGCGCTGGTGACCGAGAGCTTCCTGTCACGTTCTAGAGTTGGTGGTGGCAGCAAGCACATTGGAGCTGAGATGTCTGTCGCAGCTAGCGGGTGTCGGCAAGCAGGACCTCGACGCAGGTGTCTTTCTGACAACCGGACTCATGGGAATTGTTGTACACCACATTGGTGCCAGAGGGAACCAGTGTATTCCAGAGAAAGTCAGTGCTATGCTTGCGATGGGTGACGTCACCTGGCATGAGACTGCCCGACCCGAGTTGCTGAGATCATCGGTCAGGCAGCAGGCACACCACCACAGCAGAGGCAGCGCCGTGATCGGAGTAGCACCTAGAGAGGTGGTGCTAGCAGTGGAGCGGGGGGATCTGGAGGTGGGGGACGACGTTACAAGGTCTTCCCATCACCACTAGGCAGTCCACGTCAGGCTCCGGGAGCTGACAGTTGGGACCATGGACAGCCGCGAGCCTTGGATATCTACGATCCTATAGAGCATGGGATGGTGAGAGGTACCCCTTGAGACTCTTCTACTTCTTGAAGTAGAATTGTTAGGCTCTGCGTGTGAAAGGCGTTTCTCCCTATTCCTTGTTAGAGGTGTTATCGGGGTGGCGTGGGGCGTCGTTGTAATGCTGTGTTGGTAAGGTAAAACGCGTAGGACCTTTTCTCTTTAGTAGATGGTGTTGACTCCTTCGCTCTCCAAGCATGTAATAGAGTCTTGGTTGTGAGACATCGACTGTGGAATCATGCATGACTAGATATCCTTGGGTGTTCCACCATATGGATATTCTGAAGGAGGGAATCACCAGGCCTTATTCCAGGTGCGGGTGGTGATTCCAGTTGCGGCGTGCGGCATGGAGGTTCGGTCGGGGAGGTGAGCTACCCCCGTGATCCTTCGAGCCTTTTGAAACTATGCAAAAGGGATGGCGAGGTTCCCTACCGCCTTGCCCTAACCCCAATGTCTAGAGTGGGTGCACGACATCGGGAAGGGATGACCTAGCATGAACAGATCAATCCTTTGGTCTGTGTGCGGTGACGCAGAGCTGTGCGTGGGTTCTTCTGGGTATGGAGGTGGCGGGTGAGGGATTAGTACCCTGTCTTGCTCCCTATTTTTTCTTTTCTAGGAGGAAAATATTGAAGGAGGGAATGATTTAAGAACCCGGTTTTATCTTTATAAGACATTGGAATATTCTTGATGATATTCCAGAGCAGCTCCTTCAGACGGCGTGGGATTCTGAGCCCCGGAGTTGCCGAAATTAAATTTGCAGTGTGTTCACACTGGAAACGCCAAATAAATGCGATAACTCTTGAATGGTGACCCATATCATAGATCCACGTGTACGGATGGGTCCGGAATGGGGTGTTTACCCTATAAACGACATAAAACATGTCGGCGCGGGATGTTTGGACCCCTCGCTCGCTTTTGGATGGTTAAAAAAATTAATTAATTAATTAATTTATTCGTTTAATGGTGAATCGCTAGTATCTCTTAAACGGTGGCTCGGATTGAAAAACCGAGGGAACCGTTGAGTTTAGAGTGTGTCGTTTACCATAGGAGGGGTATAAGTTTTGCGGGCTTGGGCCGTTTGTGAAAATGGCCCTAGGGGCGTTTTTGTAATTTGGCAGCCTCGGACGTTCAGTCTTATAACATTTCAACGGGGTCTCGGATTAAAATTATAAGACCTCCATTGCGTTCAGAGCGTGGTTTTTGGCCTAGGGGAGGATAAATCTTGACCCCGTTGGGAGTTCAGGTTGGGCCGATGGGCGGGTGGTTAAGTGTTTTCTATTTAAACACTTAACCCTCCCTCCCTCTGTTTCTCCTTCTTCTTCACATAGACAGTGGTAGGCGGAAGCTCCTCCTCCCTCTCCTCCTCTACTCCGGCAAGGCAGCTCGGGCGAGGCACGACAACGCCGACGAACCACCCGCGAAGCTCCGGGCATCGCCCAAGAGGTAGGGGTTCGTGTTTTTCTTCATTTTCATATATGTAACTCCCTTGGATTGTTTTATTTGCATCGAATCTCTATTTTCCCTATCGAGAAAATCCCCTAGATGCGTATAATTCGATCAAGGGTTTTCTTCGCACTTTTCAGATCAAAATTTCGAGTCCGAACGTGATCGCATGGATCCGACGAAGCTCCGAGAGGTTTTGGGGGGGGGGGTTTCCGGTCGTCCGACGACCCCTGGCGCGGCGGCGGCTCGGCATTCAGCGAGGAGGCGGCTGCAGGGCGTCACAGTGGTGCATTGGCCAGGCGGAGCGGCTCCGTTAGGCAGCTGGAGCGGACGGCGGCAAGGCAGGATCCTGGTCGGGGGCGCCGGCGTATGGCAAGGGGAAGGGGGGCCGCGAGGCGCACGGCCCCATGCGGCGCGACCGCGACCCGCGCAACGCGGGTCACTGCGGGAGGAAAAAGGGACCGGCCATAATGGCCGGTCGATGGTGGCAGGCCACGTCCAGCTGGCCGCGGCGGAGCGAACCGGACCTACGACCGGGCCTCGGGCTGGCTGTGGGCAGACCGGCCGGACCGGGCCGGTCCGGCCCAAGTGGGTTTCCCCCTTTGGAATTTCCGACGCCCGTAGCATTCGCTACGTGCTTCTGTTTTGTGCGCCGTCAGCGACAGCACAGACCTTGGGTCGAGGGAAACGTTTTGAGATTTTTTTGGTAATTTTTAATTCCCAAAACGAGGGGCCTCGGGGGCGCGATGCGTCTTTAAGTGGATGAGCATTTTTTCCAAGATTCTGGTTTTAGACGGTGCGGACACATCTGTTGTCTGTTTTGAGCGCCGTCAGTGGTTTTGTGACCCTGGCACTGAGGCGAAGGTTTACATGGTGGTTTCGGGCATTGAGACTGGATTTGAGGATTGGGCCCCATGACCCTTCTTTCGAGCTGTGTGCATCGTTTCACGCCTTTCGCACTGGGTGTCCGTTCGGGGCGTGAAAGCAGTCGATTCTGGAGGTTTTTCCGAGGGTATTGTAATGGAGAAATCCGCCCTCTATAATTCCGCACAATTGTGTGGGGCCCACGAGGGTCGTTTGGGCGTCGACGGTGATTTTCCAACATTATCACCGGGCGACTGTTTTGGAAAAGTGAATAGTCCATCTCATGTGATGTTTCGAGAGGATCGCAACGGTACGATCCATTGGCAGTTGTTTGGGACCGGGGTGCAGGCCCCGCATGGTACATCTCATGCGCGGGGTGCCGGAATGCACCTTTTTCTCCGGATATCCATTGCAATCAAGTGAGTAGTGCTTTTGACTTGTTTTCCTGAGGGGATCACAATGGTGCGATGCACCCGATTATTTTCGGTGCCGAGGATCTGGATCATAGGACGTCGTTCGGGCGTGAGATGGTGTTGGTGACTTTTCCATCGGATATCCCTTGGAGGCGAGTAAGTAGTCGATCTCTCATGTTTTTTCGCGAGGATTACAATAGTGCAATCCATTTGGTTGTGCGGAGCCTCTTGCGCGATCTTATGAAATGTGGAAATGTGAAGGTGCCCCAGGGGGGCGGTTCTTCTACTGTGGTTGCAGCAGACCCTTGTCGTGTGATCGCGTGCACTCCCATGTGAGTGAAGAAATTCTTGATTAGATGTGTTTTTCTTTACCTCAGTCGTTGAGGCGACAAGTTGGAAATGTCACGTCACGCCTTTGCGTTGATGTTGGGTGTCGTGTGCACGATAGCCCTTGGGCTGGAGACGTGGTATACTCTAGGAGTATATGAGAGTGCTTGGAGGTATGTGTGGTTTTTACCTGAGACGTTCATCCGCCTGGTTGGGGTTGACATGGGGCAACATGTCTGTGGGCCCCATGTCCGTTCCATGTTCTGATTTGCATACTTTGACTTCTCGTGATGTAGAGGGTCCCTCTGTGTGCTTCTTTGTCCAGCAGGGTGGAGTTTTTCCCCTGGATCTATGCTCGTTTGTTGACCAGCATGGTTGAGTGGTCTCCCCCTAGTTTCGTTCTCGATGGATCAGTTAGTAAAGGTGCTAGAGGAACCTCGTGATGGAATAGGCATTGAACCTCGTTTGGGAGGGTTGTTCTGGAGTTGGGTGGTTGTGTGATACCCACTACGTGTTCAGTTGGCCAGTGGTGTACCCTATATTAGAGATGACCAAAGCAGTTCTGAGTTTTACCGTCCAGCGGGGCTGGGCAGTGGCTTACTCATCGACTTCTTTTGGTTTACCCTCCAGCAGGGCTGGGTAGTTGGTTGCCCACTGACATCTAGTGTTTACCCTCCAGCAGAGATTGGGCAGTGGGTCACCCAACGCTCTTAGGGTGTACCCTCCAGCGGAGACTGGGCAGTGGGTCGCCCGATGCACTTAGGGTCTACCCTCCAGCAGAGACTATGCAGTGGGTCCCCCGACGACCTCTTAGGGACTACCCTCCAGCAGGATTGGGCAGTGGGTCGCCCGTCGTCTAGTTCCAGGTCTACCCTCTAGCACGGCTGGGTAGTGGGTCACATGTTGGCTTATTCAAGGTTTACCCTCCAGCGGGGGTGGGAAGTGGGTTTCCTGATGATGTATTGAGGTCTACCCTCTAGCGGGGCTGGGCAGTGGGTCTCCTGATAATGTGTTGAGTTCTACCCTCTAGCGGGGCTGGGTAGTGGGTCGCTTGATGATGTATTATGGTTTACCCTCCAGCAAGGCTAGGTAGTGGGACACCTGTTGGCATTCCATGATCAGTCCTTTCTACTATGATAGCCAATGGCTTTCCTCCGTGATTTCTCGAGTGGGACCCTTTGTTATTCGGGTCAGTGTTGTGACAGCTTGACTTTGATAATATCTCTTGACTGCAGGGCAGTGACGAGGTATCGATTGACTTCCCCTTGAAATCTCACGTACGAGGGGCACTTTCCCCACCAAGACGCATTCTTATGACGTGATCTAAAACCATGCGGGCAAGTCAGTGCCACCCAAAGCGGATAGTGTCAAGGTGTGGTGATTGAGCCCCATGGCTTGCAGTTTGGGGCAGACGTGTGGGATGCTGGGCATCAATGGTGTTTACTTCTGGGATTGTTGGCTACTCATTTTCTTGGGCTGAGATACGGGACAGAGATCCCCTTACGACCTTGTACGGGATTCTTGTTGAGCATATGGATATGTATATACCATGTTCCTGTACCCACTTCTTGGTTTTGGTTAATCTCCTTCCAGGGGAGGCGAAGACGCGTGGGGTATGCCACGTGCTTTCTGTGTCTAGCTTCTCATGGTTGGACGAGTCTACTCTCCTGCTATAGGTAGCGAAGACTCAACAGGAAGTTCATCTTCTCACCGTTTCCAACTCCTTGTGTTTAGATGAGTCTATCTCCACTCTCTTGTTGGGTTGAGCTGGACTCTTTACTTCACTTTCAGTTGTACTCCTCTACTTTTCTTGTTCGCTCTACTTGTCACCCTTCGGTACCGCCTTTGTTTCTCCCTCGAGCCTTATGGGTATCCTACTAAGTATTTTTATACTCACCCCTGCTTGGGATTTGCCCGCACTTGGTGTGCCCTTGCAGACGATGGACAGGTGGAGCGTGGCTTTAGTGGAGCGTAGGAGCTTGGGAGCTTGGACAGCGTGTGGTGGTCGTGGCCGAGTTCCAGGTGGGAGACCCGTCAGCTGTTTCTTTTTGTTTACATGTTGCTGTGTTGTGTCACTTTTTGGTTGGGTTCATGTTTCTCCCCTTTTCTTTTCAGTTTGTACTTTGTACTGTTTAGAGGACGATGCATATATGTGGTATATACATATAGCAGTTATTCTTTTTTACTCTGCTTGTTCTTCCTTTTACTCCGCACATTTCCATTGAGTGTGTTGCGTGTGTGTGTATAGGTACTTAAGAAATGGCCTCCCCATGTTATTGTGCCTTCGGCGCTGGTCGCCAGCCCCTATCCTATGGAGGTGGGCTTGGAGTAGTTGCGGCTCGAGCCCGGGTAGGGTCGGGTCATAACACTCCCCCTTTTCAGAAAGCACTAACATCCATAAAAGGTCTGACAATACTTTTCATGTCCTTGACAGTAAAACATATCTCCCTTATTATATGGGCAAGGATGAATACTACTAACTCCCCCTTAGGCTTTGGAACTCTAAGGATCATATTGTAGATTTTCGAAATAAGAATTCTTATCATCTTGAATACAGAAATATTTTTAATGTAAACACCCCCTTAGATAAACTGCCCCTTACTTAGGAATATTTCTTCTTTTCTTAGTATTCTTTTTCCTTCCCCCCCCCCCTTTGTGATTTTAAAAAGGAGTTTGAGGTAATAGAAAGGAAATTAGGGTACCTGAAATAATATTACAAATCAAACAAACAAAAATGAGAAACATGATATTTCATTAAGATATGAAGAATTTGTTCAAGGAAAGAATAAAAAAAGATCGGATTGGATCTATTTTCCTTCCTTATCATTGGGTATAAATTACTTCACAATGGTTTTCAGCTTTTTGAGTTCTTTGTGGCCTTCCTCCGCTTGCTTTAAGAGTTGATCTTGATTCACTACTTTTTTCTCTAAATCATTGATCTTTTCTTGCTGAGACTTCAGAGCATTCACCTGAGCCTTCAACAACTCATATTGCATAAATAAATTCTCTTCGATCTTGATCTGAGGATCCCATTTACTATTCCGTATTTGAGCTATAGAATAAAACATCCCATTCAGATCTCTTATTACTTATATCCAGGCATTCTATTCAAGAGTTTTCTTTTCCTCAAAGCTACTTGTGAGATCCTTGAATTTACTATCTACATTATCAAAAGCTTTATTAACATCATGTTGAAACTCATCAAGATCTCTCAAGTATGGAACAACTTTATTTGACCAGCTAACCATTTTCATACAAAACATTTTGTGGGAATCATATTTTATAAAGAATGATTTGAAGTCTGCATCTAGCTTGACACACTTGTCCATCACCATGGACACTAAATCCAATTTTTGATTCATGCGGTGTTGGAGCATCTGACATCTCGAGTCAATGCATGGAATGATCAGAATGGTTCCAAATAACTTCTTCAAAGACTGGACAACGAAATCATGTCCAAGTGAAGATGATTCTGAATCAGAGACTTTTCTTGGTGATGGGTATTTATCTATCTCAACAAGCTTCCTCTTGGATGTTTCACCAACGTCTCTCTACTTCACATCCACTTTGGTGGGTGTATTAACAACCACTTGTTTACCCTGGTCATTTCTCGGAACAACATCCTCATCTGGAGACTCTTTTTCACTGTCATACATCTGAACAATCTTATCAACATCTACTTCTTCATTCTGATCTCCTACATCAGCATCTTAAGGGTGAATGAAATGATGATTATAAATTTCTTCTTCAGAAGACATATTCACTTCTTCTTCAGCATTTTCATCTAACCCAAAAGTAGCAAGCTTTGAAGATCCAGTTTGAGAGGTCCAGATAGAAAATTTCGCAGATTCACTTTCCTTCTCATGAAAGTCTTAAACATTCTTTATGATATATTCTGTGTCGACCATGATTTATTTTTATTGTACTTCTTCCACAGCTTCATATTCTTCAACAATATTTTCTTGTACTTTTTCCAGAGTGTGAAATTCCAACTTAGGGATTTCTGATAATTCTTCTAGCATGAAATATTGTGGTACCAGAATATTATGAGATTCTATTTCAGTCGCAATCCAAAGAGATTGGATTATCTCAGAATCATACATTTTCTACTTTTACTTCTTCTCTTTAGCTTTCTTCTCATTCTCATCACCTATATTTTCTTTTAAAGCATTAGCTTCTACATGATCCAATCCAAACTGTGTCTCTCCTTACTTCTGATTTTTCTTGTCTTCCCTCCACAAGGCTACAACCTCATCCAGATAGTCTTTTTTTTTCTTTGGCTTTGGAGCTGCGGATTGGATTCCTTTAGATTTTGGGGGTTTCTCTTCATCTACTACATCATTCAACTTCCATTTCTTTCCTGCCTTTTTTGATGGTTCAACAACTTCTGTATTCATCGGAACAGCTTCAACCTCTTCCTCTGGTATGTCATAGAATTCTATGGAATCTTTAGGGAAACCAATATTCATTCTCTTCAATGTATCATCACTTACTAACATTACATTGAAATTCCTCACCTTGCAATTGCAAGTATTTTTAAAAGACTCGAGGCACCGAACTATTAACTTTGATAGGATGGCTAGATACATGATAATATGGGATTTCAAATTCATATTCATAATATTCTCAATCATAATGGGAATATGCTTCATCACGTTCATCTTCCTCATATTCACCAAAAAATCAAGGATATACATGTCGCTCTTAATCAAGGTGTCCTTACCACCTTTTCCCGGAATGATGAAACCTTTCAGCCATAATTCAAGGATCCGATTATTTGTTGAGAATTGTGAAATCTTTAGAGTCTTGACATCTGAAATTCCTAGAAACTCCATAGCTTTCTACTTGACAAAACATCCTTGTACATCCGAAAATTTAGGGGAACAGAGTTCAGCTTCTCCTTCATAAGACAACCCCACCATGCTAGAATCCATGGTGTATGAAAGCGCATATATCATTCCATAGCCTTTAAAAAAAATTAATAATCTCTTATTCTTTGATGAAACACACATATTCAAAAAATTCCACAAGTAGATCCAGATAAACTACATCTTGAGCTCTTGGCTTTGATATTCAAATGCGTTCCCATCATTTTAACATGACATTCATGGATATAATAGAATCATACATTGCAAAGAAATTCATATGGACCAACCTCTCTCTGTAAAATTTTCACTCTGAAATCGGCTGTCCTGTTGAAATATCTTGAGAAGGAACATAAACAGACATTCAGATTTGAGAGGTTTGGAATGGGCTTTTGAAAGTGGAGCAGAGATTTGTAATGAAAAGGAATGATATCTGATGTGGGAAACCCTTCAACGGTCCTTTATATAAGAATTTGAAGTGATGATTGAACTTCCAAAGTCAATCCAATAGTTGAGAAAATTTTTGATTAGATCTGTCGGTTGTAATGAATGCCTCAAGAAGAACACATTAGAATCTGATCTTTTAATGTTTTTAAGAAAAACATTCATATTTAAGGAAAAGAGAATCCAAAAAAAATTTAAACAACAAATGAAAATACCAGCAAGTAAAATATTATTAAGAAAACATACCATTTAGATTGATAATAATATTATTCGTAATAAGAATGATTTTCCTTAAAGAACTTTAGATTTTGGAAAAAAACTTCATTATGAAAAAAAAATTTTGAGTACAGAAAACCCCATTATGAAATATTTTGAGTAGGAAAAACATCATTAAAGAGATTTTGACTACGAATATCTTCATTACTAAAAAATTGAAAAAAAAACAACTCTGAAAAATCTGCATTACCAAAAATTTGGAATAAAACTGACTATGAAAATTCTCCATTACGAAAACATTGAAAAGAAAACTGACTATGAAAAATTTTCATTGTGGAAATTTTCCATTACAAAAAAAATTCATTTAACTGATAAGAAAATGTACTCCTCCTATAAAAATGAGTTTATTACAATAAGGATATTGATTTCAAAAGAAATATAATGAGGAATATTACCTTACGGTTATAATTCCTATCTTCTGTTTAATGAATTCTAATATATCAGAGGGTAAGGATTATGTGAAAATATTAGCGATTTGATCTTTCATTCCGATAAATTGAAGAATGATATCTCCTTTTTGTGTGTGATCCCTAAGAATGTGATGCCTAATATATATGTGTTTTGAAATAGAGTGATGCACAAGGATTTTACATAGGGAAACAGAACTAGTATTATCTCACAAAATTCGTGTTTTGGTAAAATTCATACATTCATCTATGAGGGTGTGTTGCATCCACAACACTTGTGTACATAAAATTCTAGCTGCTACATATTTAGCTTCGGTAGTGGATATTGCTACTGAGTTCTGCTTCTTGCATTACCAATAAACTAATGAATCTCTTATGAAATGACAACTTCTGGATGTACTCTTTCTATCCATTCTACATCCACCAAATTCTGCATCCGAAAAACATTTTAGAATAAAATCATTTCCAGAAGTATAAAAGATTCCTAAATCCATGGTTCCATATAAGTAGTGAAAAATTATTTTAACTACCTTTAAATGAGATTCCTTATGATTGGATCGATATCATGCACAAATGCATACTGAAAACATTATGTATGGATGACTAGTTCTCAAGTAAATTAAACATCCTATCATATCTCTAAAAGATATTTGATCTACTGATTTCTTGGATTCATCAATATCAAGAGTGTTTGAGGTACCAATAGGATTACTAATACTCTTAGTGTTGTCATATACATACTTTTTATGAAGATATTTAATATACATATGTTGGGATATATAGATTCCATCATGTTTTTGAGAAATTTAACAAAAAAGGAAAAATGTTATCTCACCCATCATACTCATTTCGAACTCAGATTTCATTAGATCTGCAAAGGAATCTGTTAAGGATTTCTGAGTTGAAAAAAATATAATTTCGTCAACATAAATTTGAAAAATCAAAACATGTTTCTTGTATTTCTTTAAAAAAAGGGGATGGATCTACATTTCCATTAACATAATTATTTTGAAGAAAAAATATTGTAATTCTATCATACCAGGATCAGGGGGCTTGCTTAAGTCTATAAAATGCTTTGGTAAGTCTAAAAACGTGATAAGGATGTTCTGTATCATCAAAACAAGGATGTGGTTCATCAATAACATTCCCATGAGCATAACCATTAAGGAAAGAACATTTCACATCCATTTGAAAAATTTTGAAAATGAAGAATGTTGCACATGCAAGTAAAATACGAATAGATTCAAGTCTAGCTACTGGAGCAGAGGATTCCTCATAGTCTATTCCTTCTTGTTGATTATAGTTTTTAGCAACCAATCTAGATTTATTTCATACTATGATTCCATTTTCATCACACTTATTTCTAAAGACCCATTTTATATTAATAACAGATGTTTCCTTAGGTCTTTCAACCAAGGTCAAGTCTTTATTCCTTTCAAATTCATTTAGATCATCTTGCATAGCATTTATCAAATCATCATCATCTAAAGATTCATCAGTGCTTTTTGGTTCTAATTGGAAAACAAATTCTAGATGTTCTACTTAATTTCATAAGGATCTTCTAGTCCTTACAGCTTGATTCACATCACCAATGATACTATCACTAGGATGATTCTTTAGAATAAACTGATTTGGGTTTTGTAAAACTTGTTCATCAAAATAGGGTAGGAAATCATCAGGGATAAATGTATCAGAATTATATTCTTGTACATTTTCCTTATCAGATGGATCTTCTAATAAAGGTTGATAATCAGTTTTTGAAAACACATCCGAAGATGTAGGGTGGGGTTGATTAAAAACAAAAGGATCAGTTTCATCAAATTTGGCATGTACTGTCTCTTCAAGAGTACAAGTGTTTTTATTTAAAACCATATAAGCCTTAGTAGATGTGGAGTAACCTAATAAAATTCAATCATCTGATTTTGGTACAAATTTTTGAATATTACCTTTACTATTCTAAATGAATACCTTGCAACCAAAAACCTTGAAGTAGGAAAGTCTAGGTTATCTTCCATTCCATAACTCATAAGGAGATTTATTATCAAATGGTCGAATCAAAACTCAATTTATAGTATAAGAAGTATTGCTTACAGATTCAGCCCAAAAATGCTTGGCTACAGAATACTCACTCAACATGGTTCTCTTTATCTCTTGAAGAATTATATTTCTTCTTTCAACAACACCATTCTGTTGATGTGTTCCAGGTGCTGAGAAGTTATGAGTAATTCCATTTCTACTATAAAAAGTTTCAAAATCAGAATCTTGAAATTCCCTTCCATGATCACTATGAATAGTTCTCAAAAGAAGGTTTTTCTCATTTTTGACATGGGCTCTAAAACATTTGAAATAAGAAAAATATTCCGATTTATTTTCAAGAAAATTGACCCAAGTAAATCTAGTGTAATCATCGACTAAAACAAATACATTATATTTTCCTCCAATGTTTCCTGATTGTGTTGGACAGAAAACATCCATATGCACCAACTGTAATGCATCAGTTGTTGAGACTTCACCGATGGATTTAAAACAGGATTTATCTTGAATTCCATATTGATAAGGATCTCAAACTTTTGAAGAATCATATCTAAGATCTGGTAAATCCTTAACTATTTCTTTCTTAGAGAGTTTACATAAGTTCCTAAGGTTATAGTGACCTAACATTCTATTCCATAACCAAGAATAATATTCCATTGCACTAACGCAAGTTACGTCATGGATCCAAAGGGATTATATGTTTAGGGTGTAAACATTCTCTTTCATATTGGTAGGAAGAATAAATTATTCCTTGTAATTGTGTACTAAGCACTTATCATTCCTAAAATTCACAAGGTAACCTTCAGTACATAATTGACATATGCAAATCAGATTGTTCTTAAAACCCTTAACAAACAAAACATTTGAAAACAATGTTTTTCCAATAAGAACGATGTTACCTATACAAATAATTTCTCCCTTAGCATTATCTCTGAAAGTTAATTTTCATCCTTTCATCTTGATAATCTTTTCAAAGACACTTTTGTTACCATACATATGCTGGGAAAATCCACTATACATGTACCAAGTATTGTTGTTGGTACCTTATTTATTTTTCTGAAACATTTAGAATCCAATTTTCTTTGGATCAGCTATTTTTAGACAAAAAATTTTTGGGTATCCACATTTGTTTAGAGAAATAATCTTTATAAAACCCAAGAGATTGAACATTAATAAAAGATAAATTTTTCTTCCAATTCCCACCACTTTGACATTTAGTACAAAAAGAGGCTCTGGAAGGAATGAAATAATTGTTTTTGAAAACAGTTTTTAAATGAGTATAACCTAATCCAATAGTATTTCCTTGAGGTTTGATTTGAGAATACATATTGGAAAAAATTTCCTTACTAGAAGTAAAGTTTACAAGATGATTTATAAGGGAATATATTTATGATTTTAGTCTGATGACTAAATTCCTATCCTTAAGAATTATTTCTTTAGAGTTAGATTTTTCCTAAAAAATTTAAATTCTAAAATAGCATTCTTATGACCTTTAGAACGTTTTTCATTTTCAGAATTTAATTCCTTATGTTCATTAGAATGTTTTTCAAAAAGCTCATCCTTATCTTTCAAGATCTCTAGAGAGGTCTGAAATCTCTTTTGCAAGAACTTATTCCCTATTATATGCCTTGTCCAATTTCATTGAAATTTTACAATTTTATTCTTCTAACAACTTGGAAAATCTAGATACTTCTTCATATAAAGGTATTTATTCATTATCTGAAATGAAGTATTTTTATTAGAAGTAATATCTTGACAATAGTAATTCTTATCAAGCGATAAATTTTTTAAAGCCTCAGAAGAGCGTACCTTGGAAATAAGACATGTATTTGGGAATGAAGTAGTAGCCATGAATCCAATATTTTTCTGTGGTAATGATTCATATTCAGAATATTCGCTTCCTGATGAGTCTCCACAGCTAGCACTCCAAGTATCGTTTTATTTATGACTTTTCATATGCTTTGAGCGGTAGAAAGTCTTCATGTTACTTTCTGAATTCCTTTCCTTCTTTTCCATCATTTTAAATAGAGGGAAATCAGGTTTGATATGACATGTTCTTCTACATTCATAACAAGTAACTTTCCCATCATTCTTCTCTTTGTAGTCTCTATTCATGAATTTATTCTGATAGTTCTTTTGAGATACTATCTTGTTAATTCTCCAAGAAAGATAAGCTAATTTATTATCAAACTTCTCAATATCACTAGATTTTGACTGAATAGTAACTTTCGTTGACTTTGATTTAGTAACACGTTCTGGAGTATTTTATTTTATATGATTAGAAGTAGTTGTAAAAGAAAATCCTCCATTCCTATTATTCTTTTTAACATTATCATCATCTCTCTTCATTCTAGTCTCATGCTAAAGAATAGTTCCGAACAATACATCTAAGGAATTATGGGTACCATTCATATTATCATCAATTTCTGTCCTCTTGGACTCCCAATCCTTTGGAATGATGTCTATGATTTTATCTATAAGAGCCGCCTCATCCAAACATTTATCTCCCATAGACTATAAGCTATTCCCGATAGTCATCAACCATTGCTGAACTTTCCATATAGGATCTCCACAAGGGAAGTTAAATCCATGGTATTCGGCTCTTAGCATAGATCTTCTGGTCTCTATAACTTTAGAAGTACAAAAATGTGTAACTTCATGGTTCTTCTAGATACTATTTGCAGCTTCACATGAAGATATTTGACTATAGATGTTCCTAGTCATGGAATATAACAATGTATTTCTGACTCTGAAATTTTCTTGATATTCTGATTTCTCCTGATTAGTAAACGTTCTCAATTCCTTATCAGAAATCTTATAGTCTCATGTCAGCATTAGGTAGTTATCAACTCCAGTGTTAATAACGAATGTCTTCATCCTATCTCTATAGCACTAATAATACTTTCCATCAAAAATAGGAGGTCTGTTAGGATTTATATTGTCGATAGAACCAACATTTCAATCTTCCATCTTAAAGAAAATCTTGGCACACAAAACAGGTTAGTAATAATAGGTTTTAAACAAGGAAAATATTACTCAGCAAAAAAAATATAGAACTAGAGTATCTCTATGAAAAAATGAATCTGAAATTATGAATCGAAAAACTGATTCCGAACTTGTGAATCTGAAATGATGATTTTGAAATGATGAAGAAGAATATTTCTCTTCTGAATCTAATCGTGAGATTAATTCACAAAAACATGACAAAGGAAAACTTATATGTGAATATAAGTATTTCATAGACCTCATACAATACGAATTTTTAGATCGATAGTGTGATAGATATGATACTGACTGTAGTATCAAACTATGATACAGATACTCAATATACAAGAGGGGGGGGGGGGGGGGGGGTTAATTGTATACTTTATAAATACTTATGGAAATTTTGCATAAAAAAATTTCCCAACACCTCAAAATTCTAATAACATGCTTGATTCTAGAAAAGTGATTCTGGAAATGAATCTTAACAATAATTTTCAACAACTAGGATTATACCTTATAGAATATAGTATCCTATATAATTACAGTACATGTTTAAGGAAGTGTAAGATATTTATACCTTCCTTAACAACCAAAATAACAACAGAAAACAAAACTGAAACACTACAGGTAACAAGTAGTAACTCATTTAACCCAAATAGAAGGGAATCCAACAACCCTGGATAAAGGTCCCTTGATTTATACATTCAATAAATTCTTTGTTACCCAATACTAGGTAATACCTCAATCAAAGGATCAATAATAATGTTGCTATCCCTGCAAGCCCCTGATTTGTAACGAAATCGGCACCTCTGACTTCACAACCTGATGTCCCTAATTTTAAGGAAATCACACCACTGCACGAAGAAAATCTATACGAAGCAAAGTTTGAACATGTCGTTCAAACATTCTGCACAAAGCCTGAGGGTTTATAAGAGCCTCTCTCTCTCTTTTGAAATCACTTAAAAAGAATGTAACCTAAGTAAAAGTGTTAAGTCAAAGTAACGTTTTGAGCTCATTAATATGAGATCCTATTTATAAGCATAGCTCCAACGGTCGACTCCCTCCTCCAACAGTCATATTTCTCATTGATTTCCAGAGGGACCAGTACATGTGTCACTCAATCAATGGTTAGTTAGTAACTAAAAGCATGAAATAGTTATATAAAAAAACAAGTGTAAGCAAAAATATGGTTACATAAACAAAATCAAATATTCGGAATGTATGCAAATAAATGTTTGGAGTCTAACCAAAAACACATTTTGTGTCTATAATACAAGTATATTCATATTCTGTTTTCTATGGAATTCAGAACCTGAACTCTATAGATTTCCAGAGTCTGAATTTCAAGGAAATTTGAAATCTAGATTTACAATGTTCGGATTAAGATTTCATGAGAATTCGGAGTTAGAACATACAATGTTCATAATCAGAATTCATTAGAATTTGGAGTCTGAACTTAAAAATTTCAGAGTCAGATTTCATTAGAATTCGGAGTCTAAACTTAAAAAGTTCGGTGTTAGAATTCATTAGAATTCAGAGTCTAAACATACAATGTTTGGAGTCAGAATTAATTAGAATTCGGAGTCTGAACATACAATGTTCAGAGTCTGAATTCATTAGAATTCAGAGTCTTAACATACAATTTTCGGAGTCAGAATTCATTAGAATTTAACATCTGAACATACAATGTTCAGAGTCTGAATTTAGAGAACTCGGAGTCAGAACTCATAAGGGTTCGGCATCTGAATTCAGAGAACTCAGATTCAGAACTCAGAAAAGCTCGGAGTCTTATCATTGAGAACTCAAAACCTGAATTCAGATCCTGAAAACAAAATTCTCTTTGTCTATGTATTATGTGATTTGAGGTTTTAGATATATAACCGAATTTTATACTTAGACAAGATAATGAACAATGAAGGACATGGTAAGGATGAATTTCTCTGGGGAAGGAAATTTTCCTTATGAAAGAAAAAAACATGGTAAAATGAGATTTTCCTTGAGATAAGGTGTTTGTGATTTTCAAAACAGGAATGAATGGTAAAGTCATAAGGAGACCATATTAACTCTACAATCTTCCCCAAACATGAAGGAGTGGGAAATTCATAAGCAAAACCTTATTGACTCAACAGACCCTCATCTCCCAAACCCCCCAAACCCTCAACCAAAAAAATCCCTAACCCAATCTCTACATATCCCTAAATGATAGGCCAAATAAACCCCAATCCATGATCTTTAAACATCTAAACCATCCACTCCAAAAAAAACATAAACCCTCATACCAAAAAATCCAAAACCATTGACCTGAGAGAAACATAAATCCCTCAACCGCCAAAACCCAAAACCCATACCCAAAAACCTCCCAAACCCTCCCCAAATTCAAGAAACCATCACCCTTGAAACACTAAACCCTCAACAAGAAAAAAAACTCATACCCAATGAAACCAAAACCCTAAACACCAAAGACCCACAACCCTATTAACCAATAATATCCCAAACCATCTTCTCTAAAACATAAACACTAATCCAAAAAAATAAAAATAAAACCCAATCCCCAAAAAACCCTAAACTTCCAGCCAAAATAACATTAAACATTCTTTCCCAAAACACATAATCCCTCAACTGCAAAAATCATAAACCCTCATCACCAACAAACCCAAAGAAATCATCCCTAAAAGATACTAAACCCACAGGTCTAAAAACATGAAACTCTAATAACAAAAATTTAAAAAACATCATCCCTAAATAACCCTAAACCTTCAACCCCAAAAAACTATTAACCCGTAGCTCCAAAAATCCCAAAACCTCATCCAAAAAAAAACTAAAACCCCTAGTCCTAAAAATCCCTAAACCCTCACCCCAAAAAAAACCCTAACCCCCATTTGCAAAAAATCCACAATCCCCACCCTAAAAAACCAAAACCCTCACCCCTAAAAAACCCCAATCCAATAGACCCAAAAACACGAAACCCTAAACCCTCAGTCCAAATACTCTACTCCAAAAAACACTAAACCCTCTTACCAATGAAATCATACGATCTCATCACCGAAGAACACAATATTCTTTGCCCCAAAAAACCATAAACATTTATCCCCAATAAATTCCTCAACCCCCCCCCCCAAAAAAAACCCTAAACACATTGCCATAAAAAACCTAAAAAACATGAGACCCAAAAATTGATAAACACTTTCCCCCAAAATCCCAAAACCATAATCACTAAAAATACCTAATCCATTAGAACCAAAAACCCACACCCCTATCACCAAAAATCTCAAAAACCCTTTTCCCCAAATAACCATAAATACTTGGCCCAAAGAAACATAATACATCAGTCCCGATAACCACTAAGACCATAGCCAAAAAAAATCCTCATCTCAAAAATACCATAAATCCTGACCCAATAACAATTCCCAATCCCTCAGGCCTTTGTCCACATGCCTTTGGCACGAAGAAAAAACTAATCCATCGACCTCAAAATACCGTAAATCCCAATCCCCCAAAATCCATAAACCCGATAATGAAAAAATCCTAAACCTTCATTCCCCAAAAACTCTAATACCACAACCCCTAAAAATCCTAAACACATATCTCAAAAAATAGAACCCCTCATCCATAAAAACATTAAACACTCATTCCCAAAAAAACATCTAATTTATCGATGCGAAAACCATAATACCTCATCCTAATAATCAACTAATCCTTTATCCCCATAAAAAGATTACCCTCAACCCCAAACCCCCAAATACCCATAAAAAAATACCCCAAAACCTCTCCCCCATAAAACCCACAACCCAAATCCTCAAAAAACCATTAACCCTTATCCCCCAAATCCTCTGTTCCATAGCCCCAATGAAACACCAATTTCATAAAAAAAACTGAAACCCCTCACCCCTATAAAACCCTAAACCATCATCATAAAAAATAATACAATCATATTCCACAAACCCACAAACCCGAATCCCTATAAAACCACATCCCCTCACGCAAACAACCCCTAAATAATAAACCCCCAAAAAACGTAAATCCTCATCCACAAAAAATCCCAATCCCTTATCCCCTGAAAAAACCATAAACCATAAGCCCTAAAAAACACTAAATTCTTATCCATAGAAAACCAGAAACCCACATCCTCAAAAAATCCAAATAACTTATCCCCAAAATACCCCAACCCTTTAGCCCAACAAAACCCAATGGCCTTATCCACCAAAAAATACTAAACAATGATCCCCAAATAACCCTAAATGCTTGTACACAAAAAATCCTAAAGTATCATCCCAAAACAAACAAAACCCTCATCCCCAAAAGACGCAAAATATAATTCCCAAATAAACCATAAACCATTGGCCCTAAATTACCTTTAACCCTCATACCCAAAAAACGTGAATACCATTTCCCAAAAATCACCCTAAACCCTCTTCCCCCCTAAAAAACTAAAACCATATCCCTAGAAAACCCAAAACCCTTGGCTCTAGAAAACAATAAACCTTCATCCCCAACAAACCATAAACCATACGCCATAAAAAATGGTATGGAAAAAAAATATAAACTATATACCCTAAAACCCCTAATCCCCCGGCCTGGATAAACCCTATACTCACATCGCCAGAAAACCCAAAAATTCATCTAACAAAAACTCTAAACCCTCTTCCTCAAGAATCCCTAACCCACAACACAAAAAAATGACAATAACTAAGCCTCAATATATATGAAACCCTCACACACAAAAACCATAAACCCTAAGCCCCATAAAGTCACCAAACCGTCAACCTGAAAAAACCTTTATCCCACCCCTATAAAACTTAAACTATCATCCCTAAAAAATGACAAACCTTCCTCCTAAAAAACCTAAAAACATTCATCCCCAAAAAATCCATAAATCCACATAAAAAAAGCTAATCCCCCTCCCCAAAAATCACTAAATCATATCTACCAAAAAAAATCCTAATAACTTATCACCGAGTATAACAAAACCAACCGACCAAAAAACCGTATACTATGATGCTAAAAAACCCCAAACCCTCAGGCCAAAGAAACTAAACACTCAACTTAAAAAATCCTAATCCATCATCGCCAAAATTACCTAAACCCAATGACCCAAAAACCCAAAATCATCAGTCATTAAAAACCCCAAACCCACATTTAAAAAAACTCCAAACCCTTAGCTCCAAATAACACCAAGCACCCAACACTAAAAAAAACTAAACACATAGACAAAACAAAACCGAAACGGTCTGTCCAAAAAATCCATTAACAATCAACCCCAAAAAACCCTTTACACTCATCCCCTTAAAAACTGAATTCCCTCTGACCCAAAAAAACCTTAAACCCCCTTCCCAAAAAAACCTAAACCCACAGCCCAAAAAATCCTAATCAAGCATCACAAAAAATACCGAAAACACAGATCCCCAAAAGAAAAAAAGGTCTTATCACTAAATTATCATGAATCCTCAACCCAAAAAAAACGAATCAATTTTCCCGAAAAAATCCAAATCCCTTAGACCAAAGAAACAATAATCCCTCATCCCAAAAAATAGTAAAACATTAGTGTAGATAAAAACTAAACATTTAGTCCCCAAAAACCATATATTTTCATCCTATAAAAACCCTAAAATCGTATCCTAGAATTATGCTAATCCATCTTCCTTGAAAACCCCTAAAAATTCATCACATAAGACCCCAAAACACTCATCCCCAAAAAACATTAAAACTCGATACCCTAAAACCCATAATCCATCATCTGAAAAACCCTTAAATTCTCATGACTCATCCCCTAAAAATCTATCACTGTCATCAGCAAAATACCTAGAACCCTTATCCCCCAAAAACCGTAAACATTCATCCCTACTCAACCCCCAAAAATCAACAATCCAGTTCCCCAAAAACACATCCACCCTCATCCAAAAAAGAAAACATATACACTCATACCACCAAAAACTATCAACTTTTAGGCCCAAAAACCCACAATCATCCACCCCAATAAATTGTAATACATCTTCCCCAAAAAACACTAAAACCTCAACAAATGAAAAATCTAAACCCTCATTTCAAAAAAAAACCCCAAACCTCCACCTTATAAACACCAAAAAACTATCATATATAAAAATTCCTAAAACCATAGCCCTAAAAAACCCAAAATCCTTAGGCCGATGAAACCAAAATATCTTTATTCTAAAAAACCCAAACCCCTTATTCCAAAAAACCCCAAAACCCTAGGCCCTATAAAACCATCACCAATTAGCCCTAGAAAACTAGAAACCCTTCTACCCAAAAAACCAAAATCTATTACCCTAAAAACCCTAAAATATAATTAAAATACCATAAAAACTCATCCACTGCAAAACCTAAACCATCAACCCAAATAAACCCAACACTAATCCCCAAAAAACACTAATCCTTCATCCCCAATTAACCATGATCCCAAATACCATGAAACCCTTAATCTGTTTCCCCCAAACCCTAAACCCTCATTGAAAACAAAATTTAATCCCTCTTTCTGCAAAAATCCCTGAACTCATAGTCCAAATAAATACTAAACCTCAATCCCCAAAAACCAATAAAACCTCAACTCTAAAATACCCAAAAACCACGTTTTTAAAAAACTCTTATCCCTCATCCCCAACCAACCATCAACCCCTACAACAAAAAAACCCTTAGCCATTAGCCACCAAAAAACCCTTATCCCAAAGGACTAAAAAATCATCAACTCTAAAACATTAAATAATCTCAACCATCATTCTCATAAAATCCTACACCCACATCCCCAAAAAACCATCAACAATGTGTCCTAGAAAACCCTAAACCCGCAACCTTTAAACCCCATCCTTTAGCCCTAAAAACCCAAAATCCTCAAAAAAACCCTTCTATCCTCATCCAAAAAAACCTCCCAAATCATCAACAAAACCTCAAATATTATCCTTAAAATAATATTCAAACCTCCACCCAATGAAAACCTCAAACCTCCACCCCAAAAAACTGTCTAGCCCAAGACCTAATTCCCATAAACTTCATCCCCAAAACACTTACCACTCTACCATTGAAACCCCTAAACTGTCTGCCCCGAAAACCCTAAACTATTCTCCACATGAAACTCTACGCCCTCATCCCCAATATAACCATAATCCCTCCGTCGGAAAAAACCCTAAACTCTAATCCCGTAAAATATAAAAACCATCAGCTCTAAAAAAATCATCAACCCTTAGTCCCAAAAAACTGCTAAACACATAGCCTATAAAATCCCTCAACCCTAAAAAAACCCCTCATATCATTGCCCAAAAAAACCATAATCCATAATACCCATAAAACCTCATCATTTTTTCCAATGAACCATAAACTCTTATCCCCAAAAAAACACTAAACCCTCATACCTAAACACCCACAACCATCAGACTAAAAAAACCATTTAACCCACAGCGCCAAAAAAAATTCAGCTCTCATTCCCCAGAAAACCAAAACCATCATCACTGAAAAAACCCAGATCAGTCATCCAAAAAACACACAACCCACAGCACAAAAAAGGCCTACAAAATAAGCCCAGAAAAACCATGTACTCTCATTCCTGAAATTCCTTCTACCCTAATCCCAAAAAAGCACTAAACCCTTATCTTCAAAAAACACTCAACCCCCAACCATGAAAAAACACTCATATCTCATCCTCAAAAAAACCACAACAGTCATCCCTATGAAACCCTCAACCCTCAACCCCCAAAAAAACCCACCATAGTCATACCCTAAAACTCTCAACCATCAACCTCGAAAACCACCAAACCTATATCCCTAAAGAAACGAAAACCATAAGACCCAAAATCCCATCAACCCTCATCACCAAAAATCCATCATCCCACAACCCTAAAAAACCATCAACCCTTTTCCTATCAAAATACAAAACCCTATGCCCCCTAAAAACCATCAAACCTTATCCCCAAATAGTCCATGTGTTTGAGCCCAAAAAACGTTCAATCCATAGTCCAAAAAATCCATCAACCCTCACACCAAAATACCCTCAAAATGTCAGCCCAAAAAAACCTTATGCTGTAAACCCCAAAATAGCCTAAACACTCATCCCCAAATCACCATATACAGTCAACAAAAATAGATCTAAACAATTGGCCCCAAAAACCCGAAACACTAAGCCCCAAAATACCCTCATCCCTCAGTCCCCAATAACAAAAAAACCACATCCATAATGAAACCCTATATATTCATCCCTAGAAAACCCTAATTCCTCATCCTCACAAAACTATAAACCCTCATCCCCAAAAAATACTTAACCCACCACCATGAAACCCTAAACAACAATCCACAAATAACATAAAACCTATTTCCCAAATATCCCAAAACACCCAGCCCAAACAGATGTATTCCCTCACACCCAAAAACCCTCAACCATCAACCACAAAATACTTAAACACTCTTCCATTAGAAATCATAAACCCTCACTGCCAAAAACCCCAAAATAATAAACCAAATTCCATCAGCACCACAAAATCCATATTCCCATATCTCCAAAAAACCCAAATCCATCAACCCAAACCCCCAATCCATCATCCCCATTGAACCTTGATACCATCATACTAAATAAACACTAAGCACACAACACCTATAAGTCCCTAAAATCTCAACCTCAAATAAGCCCAACCACTTATCCCCCAAAACCCATAAACCCTCTACCCACAAAAACACATAATCCTTATCCCCAAAACCCTAATTAATCCTATATAAATTCCCTTAAACCCATTGTCCCATAAAACCGTAAACACTAAACACCCCCTAAAAACTAAATTGCAAGACCAAAAAAACCCTATTCACTAAGACACAAATACATTCAATTCCCTCAGACCCAATAAATGTAAACAAAAACAACCTAAAATATATCAACCTTAATCCCCAGAATAACATGATGTCTCATTCACAAAAATACCCTCAGCCTTCGACCACAAAAAAACCCTATTCCTTCAGTAATTAAAATTAAAAAAACCTCTTCCCCAAAAAACAGTAAACCCTCAACCCCAAAAAACCCTAAAACATCATCCAATAAAATACTAAAATCATAACCCTAAAACCCTAATACCTCATCCTAAATAACTCTAAATCCACAACCCCCAAAAAACTATAACCTTCTTCCCCAAAAAATCCCAAGCCATCATTTTCAAAAAAAACTCCAAACCATTATCACCAAAAAATCATAAACCCACAACAACAAAAAATCCTAAACGGTCATCCCCAAAAAACCATAAACCATAAACCTGAAAAATACCATATACTCCAATCCAAAATAAATATTTATCCCTAAAACCTAAACAACAAAAAACTTTTAGCACCAAAAAACAATAAACCCTGGGCCACAAAAAACCCCAAATCACTCAGCCCAAAAAATTCCTAAAACCTCTTCCTAAAAACCCTAAGCCATTGTGACAAAGAATCCCTATACCCTAAACCCCCAAAACCATAAATCCTCAGCCCAATAAAATCCTAAAACCTCATCCTAAAATAACTCTAAACTCTTTGCCTAATAAACCCACAATCCTCATCCCCAACTAAACAATAAAAACATATCCCAAAAAAATGTAAATCCTCATCCCAAAAAGAACCCTAAACCCTCAATCACATAAAACCGTAAACCTTATTTCCCACAAAACCCAAAACCTCAGTAAATAAAACCAAAACACAAATCCCAAAAAACATATTATATCAAAATAATAAAAAATAAACACTAAAACCAAAAAAACCCTAATCCCTCATTCCCAAAAAATCTTAAACCCTCCTCCCCAAGAAAAAAATAAACCCTTAGAAACAATAAAATGCTATACCCTCTTCCAAAAAACCCTCAACCCTTTTCCCCAAATAATAATATACACTTGGCCCCAAATAACAGTCATACATCAACCAAATGATCCCATAAAACCTTTGCTCCCCATAAACTAAACCCATAGTTGAAAAAATACTAATCCATCATTCATAAAAAACTGATCCCTCAGCCCATAAAAAACATAAACTCTCATCCTCAAGAAACACTAAACCCTTTCCCCAAAATATACCAAAACCATGATCATTAAAAAACACTATGCCTAGATCCCGAAAAACCATAATATCAAAAAACCAATAAACACTAAAACCCCACAAAAGAATCCAAAACCCTCATCAAAAAAACCCTCACCCCTTAATGATAAATAATTATGTACCCTTGGATCTAATATTTTTTGAACCTACACTCCCAAATAACCATCATCCCTCATCCACGAAAGAACCCCATCAAACCCAAGAAACCCTATAACCAATGCCCAATAAAAACACAACCCTCAGCCAAAAATATTTAAAACTACATACCTAATGTAATCCTAAACTCTCACCCCCTAAATTAACTAAATCCTCAGCCCAAAAATAACCCCAACACACATCCCAATAACACCCTAATCCATCTTCCCCAAAAAAAAAACCCCATCCTCAAGAAACACTAATACCTCATCCGGAAAAACCCCTCAACCATCAGGTCCCCAAAACCCTAAACTGTTAAAAATAACCCTTGAAAATCATCCCCAAAACATCCGAATCTCTCAAATCTGAAAACCGTAGACCCTTGTACCCAATAATACCAAACCCATCATAAAAAACTCTTAACCACCAAGAAACCCTAAACAATCCTCACCAAATAAACCTAAACCCTCATCCCAAAAAAAACCACAAACCATCATCCCTTTAAAATCCCAATACCAAATCCCCCAAAAAACATAAACCATTAACCCCTAAAAACAATAATCCTCCATCCCAAAAAAATAATCAACCCTCAACCTAATTGAAACCAAAACACTTGGCCCAAAAAACGCACACCCATCATCTCAAAAAATTCCTAAACCCTCATCCAAAAATCATTTATACTCTAAACCCCAAAACCCTCAATCCCCATCTCCCAAAAAACCCTATACCCACATCCCCATGAAACCCAAAAACCTCATCAATAAAAAACCCTAAACCTTTATCCCAAAAAACCAGAAACAATCAGCCATAGAAAACCCCTAAACCCCAGTAATAAAAAACCATGTATCCAATTTCCAATCAAACCCTGAACTGACCACCCCAAATAAAACCCATCAACCCTAATCCACAAAAACCCAACAACCCCAACACCATAAAACATTAACCCCTCACACTAAAAAACCCTAAAACAAAATTATAATAAAACTATCAACCCTCAGCACCAAACATCCTCAAAGTAACATCTCCAAAAAACCCTCAACCCACATCCCCAAAAACCCACATCCCTCAGCTACAAAACCCCTCATCTCTAGTATCCATAAACACCTAAATGCTCATCCCCCCCAAATTCAAAACCCTTTTCTATTAAAAAACATAAACATCCATCCCCCAAAACCATCATCCATCATCCCAAAATAATATTTAAAACACTATCCTATGTAAACCCTCAACACTAATCCATAAAAACCCTAAACAATATTCCTTAAAAATTCATCAATGTACCTCTACAAAAAAAAACCTCATCCCCAAAAAACCCTAAACCCTCAGGCCCTAAATTTACCAAATATGCATCGCCAAAAAACCATAAACTATTATACCCAAAACCCCTAATCCCTCAACCACAGATAACATTATATCCTCTTTATGAAAAAAGTATTCCCTCATACCCCCAAACCATAAAACCTCAACCCAAAAAAATCAAAACCCTCAACCCCAAAAATCCTAAAAACATGGCCCCAAAAAATCGTAAAACATCATCACAAAAAATAAAAAATAAAAACCATCATCCACAAAAAACACTAAACCTACAATCCCATAGAAACACTAATACCTTAGAAATAAAAAATACTAAACCCTCATCCCCAAAAATACCTCAACCCCTAGCTCCAAAAAACATCAACACTTATCCCCAAAAATCCCAAAGTCCTCAACTCCAACAAACCATGAACACTCAACCCCCCCAAAACCCTCATCAAAATGATTAAAAAATCTTCTACCATCATCCAAAAAACCCATCAACAATCAACACAAAAACCCCTGATCCCGAATCCCCAAAAAACCCTCAACACTAATCCCCAAAATCACTATTCTCTTTGGAGCAAAAAACCATCAACAACTAACCCCATTGAACCATCAATCATCAGCCCCAAAACCCCCTACCCTCAACCCCAAAATCCATCAACACTAATAAAAAAACTACAAACCCTCTTCCCTAAATAACATTCAACCCTTATTCTTAAAAAACCTAAACCCTCCTTCATAAAAAACATTGATCTATCTTTCAAAAAAAACACCACATCTCCAAAAAACATCAACCCTCAACACAAAAAAATCCAAAAGCCTCATAAAAAAACCTCAAATATCATCCCCAAAAACCATATTCTCTCTTACCTAGAAAAATCTTCAAACCATAATCCTGAAACAAAAAATATTAACCCAGTATCCCCAAAATCCCTTAACACACTTCTCAAAAAACATTCATCCCTTAGCATCAAGAAATGATAATCCCTCATCCCCAAAATCCACCTCAAACTTCATTTAAAAAAACCCTAATCCCTAATATCCAAAAAATTTTAAACCACCACTCAAAATAAATTTATGATCTGTCTTCCCCGAAAAACCATAAACCCTCAGTCCCAAATTACCCTTAACCATCGTCCACAAATAACACAAAACACATATCCGGGAATAAACTGAAACAATCATCCCCAAAAAACACTAAGCCGCAACACCATAAAACCCAATCTCTGTGACCCAATAAACCCTCGACCCTCATCCCTATGAAACCCTCAACCCTATGACCAAAAAAACCATAAAACATATACCCCAAATAAACCAAATACCTCGTCCCCAATGAAACCTCTACCTTAGCCGAAGAAAACTCTCAACCCACAACCCCAAAAAAACCCTAAACACGCAGAACCAAAAATCCCTAAACCCTCAGTCCGAAAAATCCCCATCCATCCTTCCAAAAATCCCCTCAAAAGACATCCACTAAAAATCCTCAATCCTTACTCCCACAAAATCTTTCCCCAAATCCCTAAAAAAATCTAAACCCTTAGTCTGAAAAACAAATGAAACCCTCATCTCGCCAAAGACCTAACACCGCATTCACCAAAAGTCCTATAACACCATCCTAAAAAACCATAGATTCTTGTTTCCAAAAAACCCTAATACCTAAAACCCAAAAACACTAAACCATCATCCCTAAAAATACATTAACCATAATTACTATAAAATCATAATCCTTAATCCCAAAAAACCCCAAAACCTCCACCTAAAAAGTCACTCAACTCTCAACCACAAATCACCATCCACCATTAACCATAAAAAAACATCATCCCTATGCACCAAAAACACTATGCCCTCAACAAAAATAACCCTCAACATTCATTTGAAAAAAAATCCTAAAATTTCATCCTCAAAAAAACCTGAACCTCCACCAAATACGTTTATTCCCCCAACACAAAATATCTCTAATCCCTCTTCCCCAAATAATATAGCAATTATCAACCTCAAAAAGACAAAAACTCTTAGCCCCCAAATCCATAAAACCTCATTTAAAAAACCCTACACCATATGCTACATAAATCCGTGACCCTCAATCAAAAAAAATATTTTTCCCAAAAGAACCCAATATCATCCACCCTAAAACCCCAAAACCCTTATCCCTAAGAAACCCTAAACCCACAACCCCAAAAGAAACTCAACTTTTATCTTGAAAAATACCCTTAACCGTAAACTATCAACGAACCATCATCCCACTTCCTCAAAAACCCCTCTACCTACACCCAAAAAATCTCAACCATATACCCCAAAAAACCCCAAAACCCTAGCACCAAAAATAACTCAACACTCAACTCTAAGAAACCCTAAATCCTTAGACTAAAAAGACCCTAGACACTCAGCCCTATAAAACCCTGAACTCTCATCTTTATAATACCCTAAACCCTTATCCAGACGAAACCCTAAAACCTTGGACCCAACAAACTCTAAACCCTCAATCCCAAAAAAATCATCAATACTTAGCTCAAAAAACCCTCAACCCATAGCTCCAAAATACTGTCTACTCATAGCCCTAAAACCCCTCAACCCTCAACCATAGGAATCCCTAACCCCTTATCCATAAAAAAACTAAACACTTATGAAAAACCCTAATCCTCACTATGAAAAAACCCTAAACCATTAGCCAATAAATTAGAACCTTCCACCATAAAAAACCCAAATACCTCAGCCTCAAGAAACCATTGATCCCAAAGCCCCTAAAATACCTATACCATAATAATCAAAAAACGCTAAAACAACAACCATGAAAACCATAAACACACATCCAAAAAAATCAGTAAACAAATAACTACAAAATAACCTCATACCATAGCCTAAAAAACCTCAATCATTTTTTCCGAAAAACACTCAACCCACAGGCCCTGGAAAATGCTAAATGTTTAGCCAAAAAAAGATCGACCCCTAAAAACCCAAAACCCTCATCTTCAAAAAAACCTAAAACCCTCTTCCCCAAGTAATATATTCCCCCATCACCAAAAAATTATTAACCCTCATTCCCAAAAAAACATAAACCCTCAAAACAAAAAAAAACTAAAACAATAGCCCCAAAAAACACAATACACTCAATACTTAAAAACACAAAGACCTTAGCCACAAAAAAACCCAAATCCCTCTATCCCAAAAGAAACCCTAAACCCATGTCCCCCCAAAAACATAAATCATGGGCCTAAAAAAACAATTAACCCTTAGCCACATACAAACCTCAACCCCCAACATAAAAAAACTCAACCCCATGCACCAATAACCCCTCAAAAAACATCATAAAAAATGACTCATCCCTCATCCCAAAAAAAACAAAAAAATCATCATTCCCAAAACCCATGAAAAAATATCCTCAAAAACACAACTATTATGCCAAAAAACCCTAAACCCTCATCCCCAATAAAACATGAACCCTCATCCCATAAAAACACTAAATCCTAAGCACAAAAAACCATAAACCCAAAAAATGATAAAACCTCTTCCATGGAATACTCTCAACCTGCTACCCTATTGAACACTCAGCCCACATCCCTAAAATACCCTCAGCCCTCAACAGAAAATAACCATCAATACTCATCCCCAAAAAACCCTCCACCAACATCCCCATAAAAAACAACCCTAAACCCCAAAAAACACTCATCCTTTAACCCCAATAAACCTAAAACCCTTATCAACAAAAAACTTTCAACCCTCAACCCAAAAAACCCTCAAACACCAACCCCACCAAAACCCTCAACCCTTATCCCAAAAAAACATAAACTCTCAACACTAAAACCATGAACCCTCATCACCAAGAAATCCACATCCCCTAAAAACCCTAAACACATAACCTAAGAAAACATAATACCACAGACCCTAAATAGAGAAAATCCATCTACCTTAAAAACCATGAACCCTCGTCACCTAAGAATACTAAAACCTCATCTCCAAGTCATCCTAAACTGTTATCCGAAAAAACCGTCAACCCTCATCCCCCAAAAAAATCAACCCACATCCTGAAAAAACAATCAACCCTCAGCCCCCAAAAAAACATCCCTCTACCCCCACCAAAAAAATTAAACCCTACGCTAATTATCCATCATCCAATATCCTAAATATACCATTACCATCAGACCCAAAAAACCCCAAACATAAGACAAAAAAATCCCTAAACAGCAACCAAAAATCCCCAATCCTCCTGCCTCATAAAATTGCAATCCCACAACCCAGAAAATATCCCAAACTACATCCCTAAAAACCCACAACCACAAAAAAATCATCCCTTATCCCTAGGATTCTATAAACCATTATCCCCTAAAAATCCTATAAACTCATCCTCAAAAAACACTCAATCGCCTTCCCCAAAAATCCCTCAGCCATCAACCCTAAAAAACTATCTAACCTCAGCCTGAAAAACACTCCCCCATAAGCCTTATCATCCCCTCAACAGTCATCCACAAAAACCCTATACTTTATAACTGGAAAGACCCTAAACATTTTGTCCCAGAAAACATCTATCAACATTCAATGAATACCTTTAAACCCCATCCTGAGAAAACCCTCAACCCTCATCCAAAAATACCATAAGCCCTTAAGACCCCAAAAACCCCTATTCCAATGGCCCCAAAATAACCCTAAACCCTTAGTCCCATGAAACCCTATACCCTATTCCCCAAAAAACCTAAACCCTCATCCCTAAAAAACCTTAAAAACTCTCCCTCAAACAGCACTAAACTATCATCCCCAAAAACCGTAAACCCTCAACCCTAATTAAAACTAAACACTCACCCCCAAAAACCCTAAACTCAAAAACCCAAAGACCTCTCAACCCTCAGAAAAAAAAACCATCAATCCTCAGTCCCAAAAAACCATCATCCCTTAACTGAAAAAAACCCTCAACCCTCTGCCTCGAAAAACATTCATCCCTCATCCCCCAAAAATCCAAAACCTTCATCCACAAGGAATTCTCAATTAGTATCCCTAAAATTCCCCCAACCCATAACCCCATATAATAGTAAAACAATTCTCCAAACAAACCTTCCTCCCCAAAAAACCCAAAACCCTCATCTCTGAAAAAAAAACCTAAACACGCAACCCCAAAAATCAATCACTCTTCCCAAAAAAACTACAACCCTCTAAAAAAAACCTTAAACTTCAAGCCTGAAAAATCCACCAACCATCAAATATAATAGAAATATACAATCCTTGGCCTATACACCCTCTAACCTTAGCCCCCAAAAAAAACCCTAAAACCACTAACAAAAAACAACCATAATCCATATACCCCCAAAAGACCGTAAAATCTTTACCAGAAGATACCCTTACTACCTAGACTCAAAAACCCTAAAAGCGCAACCAAAAATGAACGAAAACCTCAACCAAAAAAATCTTAACAGAAAACCCCAAAAATTCCATAAACCATCAGCCACAAAAAAACACTAAACCATGTTCTAGAAATATACCTAAACCATCACCATATAAAACCTTACACCATTACCCATATAAATCCCCAAACAATCATCCCCCAAAAAACACTCAACCATCATCCCCAAAATACCATAAAACCAAATCACCAAAAAAACGCTCAACCACATCACCAATAACCACTCAACACTCATCCCAAAAAAAAATAATCCCTCAGAAGCAAAAAAACACCCATCACTCAGCCGAAAAAACACTAAATACTCATCCCTAAAAATACAAAAAATCCTCTTCCCCCAAAACTATAAACCTATAACCCCAAAAAATCGTCAACCCTAAGCCCCAAAAAACCCTGATCCCTCATCGATAAGATACACCCAAACCTCCACCCAACATAACCCTCAACCGTTAACCCTAAAAAACCTCATACCTCCTCCACAAAAATCCCTCAAACCTCATCCCAAATAAAGACCCTACACTCAGCCCCATGTAATTCTCAACCCTCAGACCAAAAAATCCATTAACACAAAAAAATAAAAATTCATCAACCCTTATCCATAAAAAACCTCAGTCATCATCCTAAAAAATCCATAAACTATCAAGCACAAAAATCCCTCAGGCCTTAAGAAAATACCCCTCAACACTCAACCCCAAAAAACCCACATCACAAAGCCAAACAAAATCCTCGACTCTCTGCCCTTGGAATTAATAAAAAACATCACAAAAAACCTCATAATCCTTTATCCCTAAAAAACCATCAACCCTCATCCCCATTAATTCATAATCCCTTATACAGAACAAAACATAAACCATTTCCCCCCAAAAGAACTATTGTCAGTACTAAAAATTTTCATTCCTTATCCACAAAAAAACCTCATCCCTCTTAAAAAACCCCCTCAACACACATCCCAATAATAACACAAAACTTTATTCCCCAAAATAAATCAATCCTCATTCTAAAATACTCTGAATCCTTTTCCATTAAAAAATCTCAACACTCAGTATAAAAAAACCCTTCAACATTTTCTTGAAAAAAACATCAACCCTCATCTTTTAAAAATGAAGAACAATCTACCCAAAAAACCTCAAACCATCATCCCCAAAAAAAAATTAAACCCTCTACCTCAAAAAACCAAAAAACCTAAGCCAAAGAAAACAATAAAACACCATCCCAAAAATACCAATACCTTCATCCCCCAAAAATCCTAAAGCATTATCCAAAATTAATCCATAAACACCCAAATCGAAAAAAACCAAATCGAATAGCCCCAAAAAACTATAATCCCTTATTACTAGAAAAACTATAAACTGTCGTCCCAAAAAAACCTCTAAACACACAGCCCCAAAAAAGCACTAATATATACCCCAAAAACCCTGAAATATAATCCCCAAAAGTCATCAACCCTCAGCCCAAAAAACCCCCCAACCATCAAACACAAAAATCCCAAAAGCATCTCCCAACAAAAACCTCAACACTCTTCCACATGAAACCCTCAATGCTTAGCCTCAATAAACCCCAAAACTGTCATCCCTAAAAAAACCCTCAAACATTATCCGTAAAATAAACCATAGTGTTTCTATCCATGAAAGTACTAAATACACATCCAAAAAAATTTTAAACCCTCATACCCAAAAAACACTCAACACATGTCCCTAAAAACCCTCAACCCTCATCAAGTAGAAATTCTAAACCTCCAGCATGGAAAAACCATCAACCCTCATCCTTGAAAAGCACTAAAAAATCAGCCCCAAAAATAGTAAACCCCCTTCCAAAAAATGATCTAAAGACCCTTCCTAAAAAAATTCTATACTTTTGGCCCCAAAAAACACTTATCCCTCATCCACTAAAACCCTCAACCCTCAACCCTAAAAAACACTCAATCCAAAACCTAAAAAAACATCATCCCACATCCCCATAAAACTATAATGAATGATGTTTCATTTTTAATGAATGTTTTCCCCCATTAAATATGGTTTATATTATATTATGAAAAACCCATAACTTTTTAATTTTGAAGTGTAATTTATAGGGAAGAATGGGAAATATGACATTTGGGAAATATGACCACTGAAAACTATACCCTTGGATAATAATTTTAAATTTATAATTAATGTTTATAAGTTGTATTGATAATTTATAATTAATATTTAAATAATAATTGATGGCCTCAACTAGTATAATCACGTGGTTTGAAGACCATTTTAAAGAACATGTGAAGGATACATTGTCATTTTGGTTTGAAATTAACAATGCCTGAGTCAAGATTTAGTAAGAGAAGCCTGAATGAAATCAATTACAAGAGATGTTTAAGTTAGTGGAGATTACCACAGGTTCAAGGAAATATACGAAACCCCAAAAAACTACAACCATCGCACACCATACTCTTTGGCCATACACGAGCCTTAGTTTCTTAATGATTATTTAAATTGAGTAAAGAAAATTTTTATTCCACCCATTAATTTTTAAGAATAGGTTATTTATGAAATGATTGATAATTAATTATGTGGACCACATTAATTAAGAAATATGAAGGGTGTTCCCAGATAGCATTACACTGCTTTGGGTGATGATATTAATCTCTAGATATGACATGTTTTATGATCCATTGGTGAATAACACTGGTATTTTTCATTAGTGACACCATGGTGACTAGACATGGGGATATTCTTATGAATGTCTAAACTAGATATTGTATACACATATCAATGTCATGATTAATATTCTTTTTATGATTAACCTCATGTTCCCTTTCTCAGGAGATAATTCTTTTCCGTATGTTTTTATTGACATACCTCATTACCACATGTAAAATATTTCCCATACAGGGCATCATGATCAACCATTTCCTTTAAAATATGTCCCCATGATATGATATGTAATAAATTTACAAAGTATGAACCCATTAATATTTATTGGTGTTTTTTTGAATAATTTTTAATGTTTTCCATTATTATATACCCGATTTCGAATAAAAATTAATTTTAAAGATCTTCTTTTCCACCTCATAATTAAATGTTATTTAATAAAACCCATAACCCTCATCCCTAAAATTCCCTCAAATATCACACCAAAAAACCCTAAACCCTAATCCTCAAAAAATAATCAACCATATTCCCCCCAAAAAATTCAATAGTCTTCCCCAAAACACATTTAACACTCAAAATAAAAAAATCCACAACCTTCATCCCACAAGAAAACTTAATACAGTGAGACACAAAAACCATCACCCCCAACCACAAAAATGGTTAAAATACATCCCCAAAAAACCCTAAATCCTAAACTCAAAAACCCATCAACCCCCATCCCTACAAAGCACTTAACCCTCATACACAAAGACCCTATACCCTCATCTAAAGAAACCCAAAACCTGAAGCCCCAAATTTCACTAATGAATCATCTACAAAAATACACGTCCCTCTGCCCCAAAAAAATACCTACCTTCAACCCAAAAAAACCCTCAACTCTAAACCCAAAAAAAATCTTCAACCCTCAACCAAATAAATGCTAAACCTGCAACCTTTTGAAACCCTTAATAATCAGCCTTAAAAAACCTCAATCCTAAGCACCCAAAATACCTGAATCTTCATCTTCAGAAAACCATCAACCCTTCTACCTAAAACAATATCTACCGTTATCCCCAAAGATCACTCAACCCTAATCCATAATAACCAGTCTACCCTCATCCCCCAAAAAACCTCAACCCACATTCCAAATAAAACCTGACCCTTTTCTGCAAAAAACCATCAAACCATGTCCCAAATAAAACCTCTAACATCATCCCCTAAAATTCGCTACCCTCAAAACAAACAAAACTATTAAATATTAGGAATAAAATGTCATCTAAAATTGGGGAAAAACAAGAATCCTATACCCCAAAACATACATAAATCCGCAAAATAACAATTCCACAACCATTTCCCCAAAAAACTATCTACTATTATCCCCAAAAAACCCTCAAACCTCAACCCCCTGAAACCTTATACCCTCGACATAGAAAATCTATAACCCTCATACATAAAAAACATTGAACCCCAGACCCAAAAAAACAATCCTCCCTCATCCTCCAAAAACCATCAATCCTATCCACAAAAAATCCCCAACCATCATCCCATAAAATCCTAATACCTTATCCCCAAAAAACACCTAACATTTATCCCAAAAAAACCATCAATAGACATCCCAATAATACCCAAACCCATAGACCCAAAAAAACATCAACTCCCATCCACAACAATCCCCTAACCCATAGACCCTTAAAACACTCAACCCTCAACACAAAAAAAGTATCAACCACCATCCTTAAAAAACATTAATCCCTCATCCCATAAAAACTGTCAACACTAATCCCTCAAAAATGCCAAACTACAGCCCAAAAAACAAAAACCCTCAAACCCAAACATTTTAAACCCTCATCCCCAAAAATTGTAAATCCTCAGCCCGAAATATTAGTAAACCATCATCTCCAACTAAAACCATTTATGTTAGCCCCAAATAACCATGAACAATAATCTCCATAAAAAACTCTCAACACTCAGCCACTAAATACCCTGAACCCTTTGTCCGATTAAATCTGAAACCCTCATCCCCAAAAAACCGTAATCCCATGGCCAAAAAATTGTTCAACTATAACCCCCAATAAAACCTCAAACCTCTACCCTAAAAAACACTAAATTTTCAATGCAATAATTGGAAAACCAAAGAAAGAAAAACACATGATCCTCAGCCACAAAAGAACCACCAAGCCTCATCATCAGAAAATTCAAACCCTGAAACGTAAAAAATAGTAAAACCTTACCCCAAATAAACCCTAAATTCCCCTACCAATATAACCTAAAAACTCATACCAAAAACCCAAAACCCTCATCAAAAAATAACAAATTTCCTTTTTCACAAAAAACCATTAACACTGATCCCTAAAAATGCCTCAACCATTAGTGTGGAAAACCCTCAACCCTCATTCCCAAAAAAGTATGAAACACAATCCAAAAAAAACCTAAAAACCAAGCTACAAAAAATCTAATCCCATTGAAAAAATAAACCTAAGACCTCACACCCAAAAATACATAATCCGCATCCCCATGAAACCCTAAACCCTCATCACTAGAAAACCCTCAACCCTCATCCCCAAAAAACCCCCTACACTCTATCCCAAAAAACATTCATCCCTTAGCGCCCAAATCATTTGATCCTAAACCAAAAAAATAATCTCCCCTCATCCATCAAAACCATCAACCCAGATCCCTAAAAAACTGTCAAGCCTCATCCATAAAGACCCTCAATCATCAGTCTCAATGTAAACCCTAGACCTTCATCCCCAAAAATTCTCAACACATAGCCCAAAAAAACCATCACCCCTCAACCATAAAAAACCTTCAACCATCAGAACAAAAAACCCTATACCTATGACCCCAAAAGCCTCAACTATTAGAGCTAAAAACCATTGACCTTGAGATCCAAAAAAACACAACCCTTATCCCCAAAAAACCTTCAATTTCAATCCACAAAAAACTCTAAACTGTCACCCCCAAAAAACCCTCATCACCAAAAATCCCATTATAATTAAACAATAAAACCCCCTAGGCCCTTATCCGTAATAAACCCTAAACTCTACACACCAAAAAACCAAAATACACTAACAATAAAAAATGGGAACACTCGGGCCCAAATATCCATCAACCCTTAGACATAAAAAAACCTCAACCCTGAGCCAAAAAAACTCATCCCTCACCCCCAAAAAAACCACAACCCTCATCCCCAAAAAACATTCAAAAATCATCCCCAAAAAACCCACCACTAATATCCCACAAATCAATTAAAGACTTATACCCCTAATCCAAATCCCCTCATAAAAAATGTAAACCATCGTCCCTAAAACCCTATTAATATAGCACCAACAAACCATAATCGATCATCCCTGAAAAACCAAAAATACCTCTGCTCAAAAAAACCTAAAACAATATCCCCCCAAAAAATTAAATCCTTATCAACAAATGATCTTAAATCCAAATTCCTAAAAACCCCGCCACCCATGGTAAAACAGTCCTCAACTGTCATCCCCAAAATACTTCTAATATTCATTAACAAAAAACCCTACACACTAAACTCTTAAAAAGAATCAACATTATGATCCAAAAATCATCATTACATGGCCCTAAAAAACACTCAAACCTCATCCATAAAAACCATAAAACCTCACCCCCAAAATCCATAAACCCCCATTTAAATTCCCTCATCCCATTTCCCCCAATATCCCTCAACCCTCATCCCAAAAAAACACTAAATATGAATCCCAAAAAAACGAACATGTTCGAGTCCCTAAAAACCATGAACCCCAAACCCCTTAAAACGTAAAACCCTAAGACACAAAAATTCTTAAACCCTTATAACGAAAATCCCTAATTTTTCAACCACTAATAATCTATAAACCCACATCCATAAAATACCTTTAACCCTCATCAGAAAAAAAAAACCAAAAACCCCCAATCCAAAAAAAACACTAAACCCTCACATTCAAACCCACTTAAACCCTCACCCAAAAAATACCTAAACTCTAATCTCCAAAAAAACATAACCCTCAACCACAAACCCCACTCATCCCATATTTTAAAAAATATCTAAAACTGTAATCCCCAAAATTGGATAAACCCCTAGACCAAAAAAACCATAATCATTAGTCAAGAATAACACTCAATCCTCATCCTCAAAAAACACTCAACTCTCATCCCCCAAAACCCAAAACATTCTACCAAATAAAACCCTCTACCCAAATACTGAAGAATTCGTGAACACACATCCGTAATAAACACTCAACCCTCAACCCATAATCCGAAAAAAATCTCAACCCAAACCCTTGAAATACACTCAGAGCCCAAAAATTCCTCAGCTCCAAAAACCCTCCACACTCATCCCCAAAACTACAAACCCTCAACCCGAAAAAATATAATATAATCCCTAAAAACATTAAAACTATAGACCCAAAATCCTGAAACCCTAATTTTGAAAAAAAACTCTAAATAATATACCCCAAAATTCACTCAACTATCAGCCATAAAAAATACCAATTCATCCTCCCCAAAGAACCTAAAGAAAAAAACCGAAAAAATGTAAACCCTTATCCCCATAAATCTCAAAAACGTTAGCGCCAAAAACAATTATACCCATAGAGAAAAAAACCATAAATCCTCTTCCCCAATAATCCCTAAAACATCACCCCAAAAATTGCTAAACCCTAAACCCCAATAATCCCAAAACACTCAAAAAAATTAAACTCTTAGTTCCATAAAACCCAAAACCCTTATCCCCAATAAATCTTCAACAATCATCACCAAAAAATACTCACCATGTACCCCAAAAAATTATCATCCCACAACACACAAAAAAACCCAAACCATTATCCCTAAAAACCATCATCCCTCTACCCTCATCCCAAATAAACACCAAACCCTCAGTACCAAAAACCCTAAACACTTATCCCCCCCAAAAAATAAACCCTCATCCCCCAGAACCCTAAATCGTGACCACAAAAATACCCTAAACCCATTTCTTGACAATCCTAATAACCCTCATCCCCCAAAAAACATAATCCCTAAGACAAAAACACAAAAAACCACACCCCCAAAAGTATCAATACATTTTGTACCTATAAAAACATAATCCCTCAGTCCATAAAACCATATTCTATCATCCCCAAAAAAATCCTCACCATCATCCCCAAAAAACCAAAATCTTTAATCCATAAACAACCCTGATGCCCCATCTCCGAAAAACCCTCAACCCTCATCCCCAAAAATCCTAAACCACCAGGCTCAAAAAACCATCGCACCACAACCCTAAAAAACCCTAAACCCCCATCCACCTCGAATCCTAGAACCTTATCGCCAATAAAAACTCAATGCAAAGTCCCAGAAATCCTAAATCCATATCCTAAAAATAATTTAAACATATTAATAAAAAAACCCATACCCATATCCCCAAGAATTCCTAAACATGTAGATCCAAAAAAACCAAATCCTCATCCCAAAAAAAACAACAACTATTTACCCCTGAATTATCCTCAACCCCATCTCCAAATAACCCACAACCCTCAAATGAAAAAATACAGTCATCTCAAATCACTATAAAACATTCAACCCTAATCCCAAAAAATTGTGATTCCTCATCCTAAAAAATTCTAGACCATAATTCCTAAAACAATATCAACCCTCAGACCCAATTAACCATAAATCATAAACACCCAAAAAAACACAACCCTCACCCCCAAAATGCTGGCATACCGTTTCCCCAAAAACCATAAACTCATATCCCAAGGAACCGTTAAACCCCTAAATGAAAAAACCAATAAACCCTCTTTCCAAATAGTCACTAAACCATAAAACCAAAAAATCCCCAACCCTCATCTCAAAAAACCATAATCACTCAGGCCTGAAAAAACCCAAAACCATACCCTCCAAAACAGCCCCATCCTTGAGTCCCAAAAAAATCCTAAATCTTCAAACACAAAAAATCCTACACCATTGTTTCCGAAAAACCCTAAATCATCATTCCCCAAAAAAACTTAAAACCAAATTCCCCAAAATAAAAAATCAGTTAGACCCAAAAATCTATAAACCCTCATCCCCCAAAAACATAAAACATGTATCTCCTAAAATTCATTTAATCTCAGTCCTCAAATACCCTGCACCCATAACCCAAAAAAACAATCAACCATCAACTTGATAAAACAGAAAAAAACCCTTCCCCAAAACCCTCTACACTCACAAAAAAAACTAGTAACCCAGATATCCTAAAACCCTCATCGCAAAAAACCCTCAACCCTCATCACTAATACAACCTCATCCTAAACCCTAATATTTATTATTCCAGAGCGATGAGGAAATATCATCCCCCATCTGCAAAAAATATTCAACAATTGGCCTGTAAAGGCCTAAACCTTTTCCCCAACAACCCTAAACTCTAAACACCCAAATAACATAAACCCATAACCCCCAAAAAACATAAACCCTCATCATAAAATTTTCTAATGCTACATTCCTAGAAAAATCCAATACACTCAGCCCCAAAACCCCCTAAAACCAAATTCAAAAAAAAAACCCAAAGCTCTTATCCCCTAAAACTCCTAAACGATTATCCCAAAACATCCATAAAATATAATCCATAGAAAACACTAAAAACTTAGAAACAAATAAACCCCAACACTTAGCCTTAAACAACTGTCCATGGTTAACCCCAAAAAACTCAAATCCATTATCCCCCAAAAAACCATCAACCTTCTCCCAAAAGGTCCCTTAGCCCTATAAACCCCTAAAATTTCATCATGAAAAAAACCCAAAACCCTAATCCCAAATAAATAAAAACCACATCCCCAAATACCATAAACCCATAATACAAAAAAAAAATAAACCCATATCGCCAAAAAATTATAAATCCTCAGAATATGGAACAATAAACCATGAGACAAAAAAAACCCTCATCAAAAAAATATCACAAATACTCAAACCCAATGAAACTTAGACCATCATCCCCAAAAAAGAACTAAACAAACAGCCCCAAAAAAATCCAAACACCCAATCCCCAAACTACCCACCACTCATAGTGATTATAACCATGTTGAAGGCACTAATTGAATTTTCTAGGTGGAGGAGATGGAATTTAAAGGCCCAATGGAACAAATGAGATTAAAGATAGTGAAATATACAATGGAATACCATCACTCTTCATTTAATGTCCCATGGATCTCACAATGAATGTATGGAGAAAATGTGCCTATTATCTCTATTATTCAATCCCAAAGCTGATTTTTAAATCCTGGCCCAAATGGTTTCACAGATTTTTAAATCCATGCCCATATAGGGAATTCTTGAATGGCATGTTTGGACACAAAAGTCAAATTTGGTGTTATAGTTGATCAATGTATAATCTGGTGGGAAATCATTGGCAATGCATCTGATAGTTTCCCAAAACAATTGTCAGTATTTATGCTTTTGACATTAAGTTAAAATAGTAGGTTTATCCTCAATGAGTATGGTGTATTTGACTCTTGAATATTGTATCATCCATTGGCTATGAATACCCACACCCAAGACAGATGTATGACATTCAATATTATAATAGATAACTTTTTATTTTTTTCTCCATTGTGTGATGTTTTTTCTAGTTTTCTCCCATGATCTTATGAATTATATCCCTATAAATCTACAAGAGCGATTGGTAATACAGGATCCCAATTTCCACAATTACGTACCTCAACAATAGGAAGTTGTTGTGTGGATTGGCCATCACATCCCATCCTGGAGTGTGTTTTCTATGCAGTAGGTCACACTTCTTATATATTTGGTTGACAAAAATCATCCACTATCCATACACAACATCTAATATAATACATCAAAGTGCATAATTCATCCATATCCCTACTCCATGATGATTGGTCCATCCCAATAATCTCACATCAATTTGTATTAGATATTTGCTTGACATGGTAAGAATATATCCATTTATTTACATTAATTTACCCACTACCCATTTTATCATTCCATATTTTCCACCCATTCAAAAAAACACAAAATAAACATTTTCTTTAAAAACATCAATAATTTACCTATGTTACAAATGATTGAAATATTTTTACATTGAACCAAATATTCAACTATCTTATTTTTTCTATTTGATTCACTATGAGTGATTTGTATCTGAAACAAATAATAATAAAAAGAAACCCAATTCTCTCAACGAATCATATTGTGCTTCCAAACTATGATAATTATTTATATGATATCTTGAAGCAAATTCAACATAATATATGATCATCTTCTCATGAAATAAAACATTAATCGCAAATGTATTTGGGGATTTTTAGGAAAAAAATATCAAAAGTGCAGATTAAATTTCTTCTTCAACAATTTTTTTCAATACATTATTATTACATTCCATTTACAAACCATACTTTATCCATCAATTTACTTAGTCAACATAACATATTTGGATCGTATAATAATTATTTTTTCTTATATTTCATAATCATATAAAACAATCATACAACTATTCTCTACCAGTTTTCCACCTTTTACCCATTTTTAGCCTCTATTACACGCTTGACCATTTTTAACCATTTACCATTCATTCATGTTCTATTGATCCATTCTAATACCACATCATGTTTAGTTAATTATTTGAAGATCATGATCTCTATAAACATGTTATTACATTGATAATAGATTGGGTTTTGATTTTAGAGTTGAAAGTGGAGAGTTATGAGAAAAAAGAACTCGTGAGTGTGTATCATTGTGTGAATAGGTATGTATATATCTTTTTTGTTTGTGTGTGTGTATCAAGTTCAAGTGACTCTATAATTTTGTGCTGGTGATTATGTTCATTTCTTTTGGTGGAGACATTTCGTGATTGTGTGAGTTTGTATCCTTGTGGGTGAGATTTTTTACATATTATTTGTGTGAGTGTGCATCTTTTTATGCGTGTGTGTGTGGGTATCATTGTCTGTGTTTCTCAATGTGGTTTTCAATGTTCATATAAAATATTAGGGTAAAATATTGTGGGAATAGAATAATTAATGTTACTGATGATGGAAGCTGAAATAGATCTCTCACAAGGGATTCTACATAGCTAAATAATAAATCATTACTATGCCATTTTTAAGTGATTTTTATATGGAGATAGAGGTTATACACTAGGGGAATGATAAACTAGAGAATAAACCACGATCGTATCACATGGTGCACTCTAGAACCACATCTCCCCTGTATCATGGAGGTGGAGATGGACAACATTGATGTTGATTTTGAGGATTTAACATAATGGAAGAGAAGGTTCTAATAAACTTGAGGTGGCCAAATGAGACTACATGAAAAAAAACATCCATGGAGGTATTAAAGTGAATTTTGACTCTTTTAAAGGAATGAATTGATTCATAATCATACATGGAGTGGGAGATACATATTATAAAATTGTTTTCATGTATTTAACATTCAAGGTATATATAGGCTTCTTCGCTTTAATTTTTTGATTTTTCATTAATTTGATGGGATCAAATAAAAATAGAGATGGATAGATATGGAGAATATCCCATCAATACCAGGGGAGAAATGATTTTTTTCTTTTAGAAGTAGTTTTTCCATAACATTTCCCTAGATATCTCCCCAAAAAACATAAATGACTCACCCAGGTGAGTAATATAGTTGAATATTATTACAAGGAATCGAAAATTGACCTGATTCAATTTATCATTAAGGAGGATATAGAGGCAACATTGAACACTTTTTACACATACTAAATCATGTAATTACTTATCAAGTGGATATATATCCCTATTTATAGATAGAATATATGATCCAACAAGAAAAAATAGTTGAGAAAAAATCAAAAGGAGGAGAAACATGGGGAAACCCACTACATATTTCACTCTATATATAAATTCATGGAATGAAATTGGATAATCCTCTAAGAAAAAAGTTTTGGTTGATCAAAAAATATACTAGGTAATTCTTATACATATGAATCCTACTATTTAGGAAAACAAAACAAGGATTTATGATATTTTATGTTTGAAATGTTTAATAAGTTTTCATATCACTAGTGATCTCAGAAACTGGTGTACCCTAGCTAGCAATAAGTATTGTGAAAGGGAGACCTATGGAGAGATCAAAGAGGAGGAAGAGAAGGATTCCCCAAAAATTGATAGTTTATAATTTTCAAAATATGGTGAGATTAATGGAACTATGAGAGTTCTATTAATAGATATTACCATTGAAGGGAAAGATTATTGGGATAAAATTTTCAATAAATAGAAAAATATACATTGGATGGTATGTAGTGTTATTATTTATAGGGGAAGCTATAGCAACAATAAGAGAAACATGTTTTTGTAGATGCTGGTATGTCCATATTTGAAGCACCAAAACACAATATATATTCATTGGTTGAATTATGTTTAAAGTTAGAAGTGTACCATAAAATTGAATTTATTATTCACAATCAGTAAATAAAAGGACGTGTTATTTTGTGATGTTGTTTGGATGAAGGAGCTCCATCACTGTTGGGTCAACTATGGTAGTGAGATCGATGTGATACTCATAATGGGTTCTTAAACCACCAATATTTAATATTATGAGTGGTTCCCATAAAACTGAACCCCATGTGGACTTTTTTTTGGAAGATCTCATATTTAGTGAAAAGAAAAAATTATTAATGTGGAATAATAGAGAGAAAATAAAAAAGGGATAATAAGGGTAATGAAGAAGATGACATAATAAAATAAATTGAATTAAAAGAGAACCCGTGAGGAATAAAGTATTTGAGAGGAGTTAAAAGTGATATTTTGGAAAAATAATCATTTGGTTAAGGATTTTTTTGTTACTCATTAAAACATTTTAATACTTATTTAGATATTGGTGACATGTAATATCACCAAAATAACATCACTTTTTCCAAATGTCATTGAGTATTTTTTGATGAATTCTGATGATGTGTTTTTGACGGAATTTGCACCAATTTAACCACCATTTTTTAAATATTGATCATAAAATTCACCTCAGGCCATGAGATTCAATATATAGAACCTTCCATTATATTACAATAACCCATATAAAAAAAAGGAATTCAATGGAATTTACAACATTTTTTAGATGGGTGATATATCAATGAGAGACTTAGTCCCATGTTATATAGATGCTTTTGGTTGCCAAGAAGGATGGAACATTGAGAAAGTGAAATGACAATAGATCCATCATTAAAATCACATCCAGGTATCTTAAACCAATCCAAATATTAAATTATATGCCATTTTATATAAATGGATCTACTTTTGTCTCAAATTAAATTTTAGGATGAAGATTCCATAATATTAGTGTAAAATAATATGATGAGTAGAAAACACCATCTAAGAAAAACCAGACATTGTGATTGGTTAGACATTATTTTTGGTGTCACCAATCATACACAAATAGTTTTGAGGTTACTAAATCATGTCTTATGATCATATAGAATTTTTTTTTGGGTACTGTGCTTTCATGATATATTGGTGTATAGTATAACATTTCATGAACATATGGATCAATTAAAAAAAATTCATAGACGATTTAATGTATTTTTTTTATTCAAACATTAAAAAAATTTAATTTTTCATTAATAAAATTATTTTCATTGGATTTTTTATAAGTGGTGATGGAGATCCAGAAGATATTGAGAAGGAAAATCCCATTTTGGAGTTGTTGAATCCCACCTCCGTACGATTGGTAATCATTTTTTCTGGATTTATAGTTATAAGAGGATATTTATGAATGACAGAAGCACACTCAAATCACCATTTAATGAGTTGAAAAAGAAGAATGATCCTTTCAAATATGGGATAACTCAAGAGAATTCTTTTTATTGTCTAACTGGGATACTCACCCACACATTGATACATTCTCTCCCATACTTCAGTATATTCATTTAAATTGAACATTATTCAAAAATAATTATTATATGAGGAGTTCACATTTAATAAAGTAAAAAAATAATTTAGTTAAAAGTTAAATGTACTAACTCTAAAATATGATATATATGATAAGAATGTGTATGCAATTATTAGTGTACTAGAAACATGGTTGCACAATCATTGTCCTAATGAAATTTTTATCATTCTAATCATGGGTCTATTTAAAAAATTAGGATCCAACATAAAATAAAAACGAGACATTTTAGATGGTTGTAAGTAATTGAATCATGTCCATATTCCATCAATTATTAACAATTAAATGAAAATATTATGGTTGATGAACTTTCACACTGATATTAACTTTTATCTTTAATGGATTAATTATAACTTGGTTTTGAATATATTAAGGATCTATATGCCACTGATAGAAATTTTGGTGATGAATATGGTCACTGTATAGTTGTATTTAGTTGGGAGAAGTTCAATTTATACATAAAGGATTATATTTTTTATGTGGATCTATTTTATAAAATGGATAGTTTTATTCCTTTATACAAAATAGATTATTCCACTAAAATTGTAACACTTTTCCATAAATACGTATTGAAACTCCATGGTATTTCTATGAAGATTTTGTTAAATATAGACACAAAATTCCTCAGTTAGTTTTAGAACACCTTATGATGTATACTGGGTAAAAAGTTACTAGTATTCAATACTTTTCATCAAAAATCAATGGGAAGATAGAGGTTGTGTATTCGACACATTCATCCCTTTTGCAGACAATTGTTAATAATAATATCAAAAACATTGGGGGGGCTCTACATGTGGACTTCATATATAATCGGGCCAAGAATTACACTACTAAATATTTTTTATTTGATTTTATTCTTCAACCCCCTTACCATTAGTGATCTAGATCCATAACCTATGAAAGAATCGACTAATATGGTAACAATAGTGGATGTATAATTCCCCATGAAACCACATGAAAAGGAAAGGAAAAATATTGATCAAATGACCCATAAATATGTTGATAAAGAAAAATTGGTTCACTATAATGTCTTGTTCAACCCTAGTGACATAGTCAGGATTTATAAGACCATCAAATTATTTCCCAAAAAGTGGAAATCAGAACTCATGCCATAAGGAGATGGACATTTCAGAGTGATCTTGAATATTAACAAAAAATCATAAAATATAGTTTAGTTGGTGAGTATCATTTAAGTGCCACATTCAATGTTTGTAATCATTAACCTTTTTTTAATAGGATAATGAGTCAATGATTACTTCTTTTCAAGTTGGTGATGATGGTGGGAATCTTCTTGAAGGGACCGAGTCGATCTCATGAGTGGATGATTTAGATTTTCAAGGCCTGTTGGCACAGGGGGGATTACAGAGGTTGAATACTACAATGAACACCCATCTAGATTCCTTAATGGAACAATGTACCACACCACTCAATTTGATCATGTAACCAATAATATCCAGAACTATGTACAGTCCATCCCCACATATCTTGATATTTGAGATCTATTTCATTTGAAACCTATCTATCTTGTTTATCCACCATGGTGTTGTTGTTTTCCTTCCAATTTTTTTCATTAAAAGGAAATGAAACATGATAAATAGGGGTAAGGAGGGTAAATCCAAATGTATTTCTAGATGAATAAAATTGATGTATATAGTTATCAACCAATTTTCCAGAATACTTCACATGTGGAAGATTATCCTTCCAATCAATTAAATTTGTGATGTTTTTAATGGATCATTGAAATTATTATATCTCTCTAATAGATAGAAAACATGGTGACCAACTATGTCAATTGGATAGTTGGAGGAGTTTTATTTTCAAGGACCGATAATTTGAGGGAGATTAAATAGGCTGAATGATACAATGGGTGCCCATCATTCTTCAACAAAGGCTCAATTTATCTCATACCTCATGGACGGAGAAGAAGAGAGTATTATATCACATATTCATGAAAAAATGTGGTTTTTAAATCTTTGAACACATGGTTTAATGAATTTTGGAATCCTTTCCCATAGAGAGAATCCTAGAATGCCATCATTGGACACAAAAATTATATTTGGTGGGCTAGGAACTCAATGTAAAATTATGTGGGACATAAAATGAAAGTCATGAATTACTATTCCAAAAAACACTATGAGATTTTATCTATTAGAAATTATGGGAGGAACGTAGGTTTTCCCTTTGTAAATTTGGGTTAATAGACACATGACTATTTTATGACACCTTGGATAGAAATAGAAAACCCCATGGAACATCTAAGGAATTCATGATTATAATATAAATATTATTCTTTATATCCCTCCATTGGGTGAGGCTTTTTTAGGTTCCCCCGTTAACTCATGCAATCATTCCTTGTCAATCTATTTTTCAGATTGCGGATCCATTATCATAAAGACCCAAATTCAATACCACATCCCAATTGTGTTGTTGTGAAGATTGGATAAATATTTCCTCGTTAAAATATGTTGTTAATGTAGTGGGATAGGATCCTTATAGCATTTATTTAATTCTTGTATCCACTATTTATACCCTTCATCCACTAGATATCCTTTAACCAGATACTTCATATGCAGCCCTTCGTTGTGAATATATAGCCATTTTGAGCATCTCGCATCTATAATCCCTAATCAAACCTCAACCCTCATCCCTAGAAATTCATAAACCCTTAGCCACAAATATCCTTAAACCCTCAAAACTAAAAAACATAATTCATCAACACTAAAAATACTCTAAAACATCATCCTTCTAAAACCTGAAACCATTAACCCCAATAAATCCTCAACCCCTATCACCAAATAACCAACATCCCTCGACCCCAAATTAATCTAAACCCTCAACAACAAAAACCATAAACCCCAAATAATCCTAATCCTTCATCCCCAAAATCCCTCAACCCCCACCCCTCAAAACCCTCAATCCTCATCCTGAAAAAATAAAACTCATCCATGAGCCCAAAAAAACCCACCACCGTCATCCCAAACAACCATTAACTCTCATACCGAAAATAACCTTATCCCTCAACCATCATAACCAGAAAACCCTAAACTACCATCCATAAGAAAACCCCACTTTTTATCCCCCAAAACCCCACAACCCTTATCCTTATAAATCCAAAACCCATAGCCAGAGACTCCATACTACAGTAATGGATTACGTTGGTGGCTAAGACCTGATTATTTCCATGTACTATTGATCTACTATGATGGATTCTAATGATACTTCATATCCCAAAAAAATTGCATTGAAAATAACATTGACTTTTCTAGAACTCCATAAAAAAAATTTACATTAGAATTCCAAGTACATACCAAATATGATCCACAAGGATCTCAACATCCATGTTGTAAATAAAAATATCAACCATATAAACAATTAGAAATTTAGAAATAAATGGTTTCAGAACATAATTATTGAGTCACATGAATGTACTAGGAGAATTTGAGAGGTGGAATAGAATGAAAAATAACTCCAAAAAATCCCCCTTTTGTTTTTGAATTCATTTTTACATTCACCCCCATTATCCATTTCAATTTGGGTGTATCCACTATGATGATCATCCATTAAAAATAAATTTGGACCGTGTAATTCATAGACTATATCATCAATCATGGAATGATATTTTTTTATTTGATTGTAGTTTTATTGTTATCTCTACTATCAAAACACATGTGATGTGTACCTTTATTCTAAAACTCTAATATTGAAGGAAACAGAACACGAGCTCTTGCTTGGCCATATAAAGACTCAATCCATTAATTCATCCATTTTTTATAAATTACATAAATTTTATATGATTAAATTGATATGTTAGATTATTTGGAAATTCTGAACCTTATTGAAGATCAATATAGTTTCAAATTTCCAAAAAGGTCTATAATCCACTTGAAAGATCATTTGTAAAAACATCATGATATTCCTCAATCAGTGAATGAGCTAATATATGGTGATGGATCTTCATCTAATGGAGTTACTTCTAAATAATAAATTCAGAAAACACTAATCCATTATCCCCAATAATTACAAAAACCTCATTCACAAAATACTATAAACCCCCATCCCCTAAAATCCATCAAATATCAACCACAAAAACCCAAAAATCTCATCTCCAAAAAATCAAAAACCCTATAACACAAAAAATTCCTAGACCCTTGGGATCAAAATACCCTAAACCCTCATACCCAAAATATATTATTCCCAAATCTCCAATAACAACCTAATCCCTTGTCCCTAAAAAACCCTAAACCCCCATCCATAAAAGACTCCATTCTATCAACCTGAAAATATCATAAATCCCTAAACCCCAAAAAAATCATAAACCCTTATTCCCAAAAATCATGATACCATTAGACTCAAAAAAATCAAATCCCATAGTCCCAAAAAACCCTAAACCCTCACCCCAAAAAATCATTAATTCCTCAACCCAAAAAATTCCTAAACCCTCAGCCACAAAAAACAATAAACCGTCATCACTAAAAAAAACTAAAACCTCATCCTAAAAACTGTCATCCTCAATCCCCAAAAACTATAAACCCTCAACCCCAACAACACTAAAACCTCAGCACCAAAAAAACCTAAAACCATAGCCCTAAAAAAAATCAAAACACTTAGTCATAAAATAATTAAACCCATATCCACAAAATAAACGAAAACTCTATAAAAAAACACTATCCATTAATCCCCCAAAAAAACAAATTCCTTAGCTCTAAAAACCTCAATACAAGCATCCCCAAAAAACATGAACCATCATCCACAAAAATCCATAAACCCCCATATCATAGAAAACATGAACACTTGGCCACACAATACCCACAATTATCAACACCAGAAAAACCAAAAAACTCTACCCCAAAAAACACCCATCCACCAATTCCACAAAACCCAAAACCCTCGATCACAAAAACCCAATACCCTATGAACCCCAAAACCCAAAACCCTTGTCCCTATAAGACCACAATCACATATATACAAAAAACACGAAACCCTCAACATGAAAAAACATTAAACACTAAGTTCCAAAAATCCATAAACCCACATCCATTTGAAACCCTAAACCCTCATCCCATGAAAAACCCTCATCCCCAAAAAATCATAAATACATTGGCCCATACATACATATACCCTCATCCCCTAAAAACCCTAAATCATAAGCCCCATAAAATCCGTAAGCACTCATCCCCAAAAAAAAAACCCAAACCCAAAAACCCAAAAACCCAAAAACCCTTATCCCAAAAAACCTAAACCCTTATCCCTAAAAAAATCATCCCTAATTCCAAAAACAAAAAACCCTGAACCCAAAATAACCCTAAACCCTCAGCCTCAAAAAATCCTAAACACAATGTCCCAAAAGAACCTAAATCCTTCTGCCCAAAATATTCTAAACACTAATCCCCAACAAATAATCCAAACCCTTAGCCTGGAAAACCCTTAATCCCCACCCCTAGAAGAAACTAAGACCTCATCCACAAAATATCATAATCTCTTCGCCTAAAAAACTCTATACATATAGCACCGAAAAATACTAAATCCTTATACCCAAATAACTATAATACATTTGTCACAAAAAACCCCAAACACCGAGACCTAAACAACCCATAAACCATCATCCCCAAAAAACATTTAACTCTCATCCCTAATAAACACCAAACTCAGAGAACAAAAAAAACTAAACCAAAATACCAAAAAAACCATTAATCCTCATCCCTAAAATCCACAAACCCCATTTCCCAACAGCTTCTAAACCTTCATCCCCAAAAACCCTGACCCCCTAGCAAAAAATTAATCTATACCCCTAACCCAAAAAACCCTTAAAGCCCCATCCCCAAAAACCCTAAAACCTCATCCACAAAAAACCCTAAAACATCATTCCAAGAAGCACATACAACTCATACCCAAAAAAACATAAAACCACGCCAAAAATACCCTATGACCCAAAAGAACATAGACCCTAAATACAAAATTTACCACATACCCTTATCAAATGAAAAACACTAAAGCATTATCCTAAAACCCTTAAAACTCATAAAAAACATAAACATCCAGCTCAAAGAAACCCTACACCCTTTGACACAAAAACCATAAAACCCCATCCCCAAAAAAACCCAAACCCCAAACCACCAAAACTCCATAAACCCTCATCCCCAAAACTCCCAAACCCCTCATCTGCAATAGTATAGGACCCCACCCCAAAAAACAATAAAACATCATTCCCGAATGACCCAAAACTCATAGGCCACAGAAATACCCAAATAATCAACCCCCAAAACTCTAAAAACTTAGACCCACGAAACACTAAATGTTCGGCCCCAAAAATTATTAAAGACACTTACTTAAACAACCCAAATCCCACTGCCCAAAATACTCAAATCACTCATCCCCAAAAAATCTAACACATAACCCCAAAAAACCCTAAACCCATAACCCCAAACAACCAAACACCCTCATCCATAGTAATTGTAAACTCCTCACCCCCAAAATCGTAAACCCTAATAACAAAAAAGCCCATAACCCACAACCCCAAAAATACAAAACACACATTATATAGAAACCTCAATCCCTTGTCACTAATATTATCTAACCACACACCACCAAGTAACACTATACCCTTAACCATAGAAAACTTTAATCCCTCATCCAAATAATTTCCTAAACCCTTAACACAAACATCACTAATCCCTTAGTCCAGAAAAACCATACAACATATTTAAAAAAAACTATAAAACCACTACCTCAATAAACCATAAAACATCAGTTCTATAAATTCTTAAACAATAATCCCAAAAATATCCTAATCTCTCATCCAAAAAATACCCAAACCAGATAGCCCCCAAAAATCTAAAACCCTAAACACAAAGAAAATCCATATCCTTTACCACTAAAAAAGTAAATCCTCATCTTTTAAAATCCCTATACAATAATCCCCCAAAAATCCTAAATACTAATCCCTAAAAGCACTAACCATAATGCACAAATACACTGAAACCTTATTCCAAAATATCCTGGAATTTCAATCTCTAAAAAACTCTAGACCCCCACCTCAAAAAACCTAAACCCTCATCCCCAAAAAACCGTAAACCCTCTATCACAAAAACCAATAATTTATAGTCCCCAAAAACACTTATACCATCAAACACAAAAACCACTAAACCAATAGACAAAAAAACCCTACAACCTTATCCCAAAAAAACCCTAATTCCCCATCATATGAAATCCTTAAACCCTCATCTGTAAAAAATCCTAAAAACACTACCCCAAAAAACCATAAACCCCAAACCCCCAATAATCCCGATAACTCTTCCAAAAAATAACCTAAACACTTTGAACTAAAATACACTAAACAATCAACCAAAAAATACCCAAAACACACTTTCCCATAAATCATAAACCATCAACCCCAAAAATCACTAAAATATTTTCACTAAAAATACTAAACCCTCTGTCGCCAAAAAAACATAAACTCTCAGCCCAAAAAAATCCATACCTCTCATCATGTAACAAATCCTAACCCATCATCACCAAAACACTAATGACACTCTAACCCAAAAATTCCTCAAACCAGTACACTAATAAAACCAAAATCCTCTGCCATATAAAACTGAAATCCATATCCCCAAGAAAATATATGCCCTAAAAAACATAGACCATCCTCCATATAAAATTAGAAACCCATAGCCCCACAAAACCCTAATCCTCTACCCCCAAAAAATTAACCATAAATTTAAATAAGAAAATTAATCACAACCACAAAGAATCCTAAATTTTTTCCCAAAAATCCATATACCCATTAAGCGACAAAACACTAAACACATGGCCTGAAAAATACCTAAACACTCAACCCCTTAAAACACTATACCCACATCACAAAAAATCCTAAACCACTATCCCCAAAATCATGGAACTCTAAACCCATAAAAAACCAAAACCCTTTGACCATAGACCCTCAATACCATATCTCCAAAACACCATAATCCCCCATATGTAAAGAAACCTATACCATAATCCCCTAAAAACCTTATAACCTCATTAAAAAATGACCCTAAACCAACAACCCCAATAAAATGCTAATCCTCGAGCCCCATAACCCCAAACTCTGTCCCATAAATAAACCTCAATCCCTCAAACAAACAAAAATCTCCGCACTCATCCTGAAAACCCCTAAACCCTTTTCAAATAACAACACAACCCCCTAGCCCCAAAAAACCAAATACCCTCATCCCACAAACCCTAAAACCTTAACCCCCACACCCCTAAACCCACAGCTCCAAAACCCAATAATCCCTCTTCCCCAGAAACCTTTATACCCCCATCCATCAAACAACCTAAACCCACTCCCCCAAAAACTAGTAAACACCCATCCCCAAACCCCCCCAAAAAATTCCCCCAAAACATCCCTACACCCCCATCCATAAAAAACCCAAACCCTGTATCAAAAAACCATAAACCCTCAAACACACAAAACCATAAACCAATAGTCCCAAAAATATTTAATGCCTCTTCAAAAAAATGACAAAAACACTCATCCCCAAAACACTATACCCTTGGTCACAAAAAATTATAAAATCTATAACATAAAAATCTCTAAACCCTCATCCCACAAAACGAAAACTCAAATCCCCAAATAACCCTAAACCTCTAGCCAGAATAAACCATAAACCCTCAACCCTAAATCAACATTATCCTTCAACCTAAAAAATCAATAAACCCTCATCCCCAAAAAACATTATAACTGCATCCCCAAACAACCCTAATCCCTCAGCCTAATAAATCAAATATATTTATCCCCAAATTATCCTAATAAATTATCCCCAAAATACTCTACACCCTTATCTCCAAAAAATCCCAAACGTTCAACCTAATAAACCCTACACCCTCAAAACTAAAAACCATTAACTCTTTACCCCCTTCCTCACAAATCCCTATAACCTTAGCCATAAAAATCAATAAAACCACATTACCAAAAACCCCTAAACACTTAGCCCCAAAAATTCCTAAACCCGCATCCCCAAAAAATTACTAAACCCTCTTCCCCAAAAAAACCAAAATGAGTATGAACAAAAAACCCTAATACATTAGAAAAAAATAAACCCACTACACCAAAATACCCAAAATAGACCTCCCGAAAAATACCATAAATCCTCATCTAGAAAATACACTAAATAGTCATCCCCAAATGATTAAAAACCCTCAACCACAAATGTCCTAAACCATTCACAATAAAAACATAATCCCTTAGCCTCGAATCACCATAAAATCTCAAATCCCAAAATACTCAACCCTTAGCCACAAAAAAAAACCAATCCCTTAGTAAAATAAAACCCTCAAAACTCGACCCCAAAAATTACAAGAACAAAATCCCCATAAAACCCAAAACCCTCAACCCAATAAATCATAAACCCTTTTCCACAAAAACTAAAAACACCTAGGCCAAAATAACCAATAAACCATAGTAGGAAAAACCCAAACAATAATGTTAATTGAAATATACACCATCAAACCCAAAAATTCCTTAACCTACAACCCGAAAAATAAAAAACCCCAAATCTTATTAAATAATAAACTCTCATCCAAAAAAAAACACTCATCCTTTGAAAACATGAACCCTCATCCAAAAAAAACAAAAAACCTCATCCTCAAAAAACTAAAACCCTCAACCCCATAAATCACTACACCCTCATCCCGGATAATAATAAAATCTCAACCCCCAAACATTAAACCCTAATCCAAAAAACCCCTCAGATATAAAAAATCCCAAAACCCCAGTCAATAAATAACCATATACAGGATCCCCAAAATACCCTAATCCCTCATCCCCATGTAACCCTAAACCCATTTCCCAAAAAAAAATCAAATCACTTAGCCCCCCAAAAACCCTAAACACACTTCCCTAAGAAAACTAAAACCTCATCCCCAAAAAACCCCTAAACCCTCTTCCCCAAATAACCCTTATATTCCCCAAACAACCAAATACACCCAGACCCTAAACCCCTATACCATAATCACCTGAACCGATAAACCATCATCTCTAAATACCCCCAAACCCTCATCCACAAAAACCACTGAAACAAAATCCCCAAAACCCCTAAAAAATTGAACAATAACCTATAATAACTCACCTAAAAATTCACTAAAAAATTAAAAAGTCATAAAACATCATACCCCAAAAAACCCCTCACCCTTAAAAAACCTACCCCTTATTCCCCCAGAAAAATTCCAAATATCTCATTCCCAAAAAACCATTAACTCATAGCCCCTTATTCTCATAACACACATCCCTAATAAAAAAAATCCCACTAGCCCAGAAAGCAATAATATCTCAGACCAAAATTAGAGTAAACATTTATCCAAAAAAACCCTATACTTAAACCCACAAAAAACTATACCCACAACCCCAAAATACTCTAAAATCCCTACCACAAATAACCCAAAACTCTCTTCCCAATATACCTTAATCCCCTTCACCTATAAAATCCTAACCCCTCAGCACCAAAAAAATCCCTAAATTGAATGCCCCGAAAACACTAAACCATCTCCCAAAAATCTTCAATCCCTTAGCAGTATATAATCCTTAACCATTATCCCCCAAAACCCATAAAACATAAACAAAAAAATAACCTAAACCAACATCCCCCTAAAGCGTAAACCATTAGCCCAATCAATCCCCAAATTCCTCATCCCTAAAACCCCTAATTCATTAGTCCCCAATAATCATATACCCTAAGCCCCAATCCCCTTAATCATCATTCCCAAAACCAAAAACCCCATATGATCTAAAAACCTAAACCCAAATCCCATGGGAAACCAAAACCCTCACCCCAAAAAATACACAAACCCTCATCCCAACTAACCCCTAAACCCATAAGCAAAAAATACTAAAACCTCACCCATGAAACACTAATACTTAACCTCTAAAAAACCCATATCTGTAATCCCAAAATATCCTAAACTCTAAAACTCAAATGATCCTAACTCTTCAGCACCTAATAAACCAATACCATCCACCCCAAAATCTCTAATACCTCCTCCCCAAAAAAATAACCTCAGCCCCAAATACACAAAACACTCTGCCCCAAAAAACCCTAAGCCCTTATCTCCAAAACCCTAATCCCCTAATCCAAAAAACCCTCAAACCACATTCATAAAAAAACCCAAACCCTCATCACCAAAAAAACTCTATCCCTCATCTTAAAATAACCCTAAACCTTCATTCCCAAAAATCCCTAAACCCACAGCCCCAAAATACACTAATCCCTCCAGCCAAATAAACCCAAAAACATTATACAGAAAAAATATAATCACTCACCCCAAAAAACCATATACTCTCATCCCAAAAGCCTATAAACCTTCATCCCCAACACCCATATCTTCAAAAAACCTAAACCCTTAGACGCTAAATGACCCTAAAACCTTAGCCCCAAAAAAATCATAAAATCTTATCCCCAAAACCCATAAACACTCAGCCCTAAAAACCCATATATACTCATCACCACAAAACCCAAAAAAAACTCAACCCCAAAAATCCTAAAACACACATCCAATAAAATACCCAAAACTCGCAACCTAAAGATTTATAAACCCTCATCCCCAAAAAACCTTAAATCCATAACCCAAAACCCCATAAACTCTTACCAGAAAAAACCTTAAACCCTCAATCACCAAAAAATATAAACCCTCATTCAAAAAAAAGAACCCTCAACCCTAATAAATCCCATCCCATGGCCCCAAAAAAACTAAACCCTTAGTCCCAAATACCCTAAACACAAATCACCAAAAATACCTAAACAGTATGCCCTAAAAATTTCTAAAACATTCTTCCTCAATAAAACCAAAACCCTAATACCCAATATACCATAAACACACCACCCATAGAATTCAAAAAAAAAACATATCCCCAAGAACTCATAACCACTCAATCCCAAAACCCTTAAACCCTGAGCCAAAAAAAATCCTACACCCACGTCACAAAAAAACAACGAATAATTAGTCCCAAAAAATGGGAAAAATCCACCCATAAAATACAAAAACACATAGTCCCAAAACCCTTATACCATCTACAATAAAAAAACCTACACCCTACACAAAAAAACACATATGCCTCTTCCACCAAAATAATTATCCCCTTACCAGAAAACACAATAGCACACATCGCTAAAAAATACTAACCCCACAACCTCAAAAAATAGTAATCCCATATCCCCAAAAACCCTAGACATCCGACCTTAAAAAACCTTATCCCTTTATCCCCAAACCCCTTATACCCATATTCCCAAAAAACCCTAAACCCTCATCCCTAAAAGACGCTAAACCCTTATCCCCAAAAAACACAAAATCCTATCACCAAAACACTAAAACCTTACCCTAAATAACACTAAACACTATTTCCAACAAATCAAAAACCAGAATCACTAAAAAATCCTAAACACTCTCTCCTAGAAAATCATAAACCATCATCCTAAAAAAACACAAAAACATAGACCAGAAAAACACTAATTTATTAGCCCCAGAAAATACCGAACACTCATACCCAAAAAATATAATCCCTTAGCCCGAAAACTATAAAACCTATTCTATAAAAAACCATGAAACCTTAAACCAAAAAACACAGATCCCACACACCCCCAAAACATGAAGGATTCGCCCCAAATATCCAAAAATAATCATCCCAAATATATCCTAAAATCATATCCCCAAAATACCCTAAACCCTCATCCCCTAGAAGATGTGAACACAGACACCAAAAAACAGCAACAATCAACCCTAAAGAAACCTAGAGACATATCCCCAAAAATATATAATCCCATATCCACGAAAAAAATAAACCGTAATCCCATAAAAAACCTAATCTCTAATCCACAAAAAAATCGTGAATCATCAGCCATAGAACCCTAAACACTCATCCCTTAAAATCCCAAGAAATATATTCCCAAGAAATCATAAAACCTTAGCCAAAATACCCTAAACCCTATTCCCCCAAAAAATATAAACAACCATCCCCCAAAAAACCAAAATTCTCAGCCCTAAAAACCCTAAACACATAGAACCAAAAAACAAAAACTATCATCAATAATAAACCCTAAATTTCAAAACCCAAAATTCATTAAACAACCAAAAAAATCACTTAAATATCTCACCCTCAAAATACTATAAACCATCAGCCCCAAAATATAACTAATCCCTTATCCCCAAAAAACTGAAAATCATTTTCCCAAAAAACCAAAAAATTATAGAAAAAAAACCAAAACTCTCATCCCAAAATAAAAAAATATCATCATCTGAAAAAACCCTTAACCCTTAGCCCCAAAATAAACTATAACTAAGCATAAAAAATACCTAAACCCTCATTCCCAATGAACACTAAACCCTCATCAAAATAATACTCTAAATTTTCCACCCCAAAACACCTAATCCCTCATCCCCAAAAAACCCTAAACCCTCATCCCAAAACAACCATATCCCACAAATCCAAAAACCAAAAACTTTCAAACCAAAAATCCCCTAAACCATAATCCCCAAAATACCATGTACCCATATCCCAAAAAATAGAAAAAAACCTATCATACATAAAAATCCAAAAAATAGTAGGCCCAAAAACCCTAAACCCTCAGACCAAAACCTCGAACCCATACCCCAAAACCCAAAAACCGTCATCCAAAAAATTTACTAAAACATTCCCCCCAAACCCCATAAAACATATCCCTCATCCCGAAAACACATAAATCATTTTCCCTAAAAATTATAAAAACTATTTTAAAAAACCTAAACCCTAAGCACCAAAAAACCCAGAACATGCATCCCAAAAAACCCCTAAATCTTCCTCCCCCAAAATAATTATAGCCTCATCCCCAAAATACCATAAAACCCCATCCCAAAAAAACCCTAAACCATCATCCCAATAAAACCCCTAAACCATCATCACCAAATAACTAAACATTCAACCCTAAGAAATCCTAAAACCCCAGCACAAAAAACCCAAATCCCTTTCACCAATAAACCATACACTCTCACACACAAGAAAACCTAAACACTCGGCCCCAAAAATCCCCAAAACCTTGTCCCCGTAACACCTTATCCTACATTCCCAAACACCCCTAAACCCCTACTTGTAAAAAAAACCATTAACCATTATCATAAAAAATTGCTAAAACCTTATCCCCCCAAATCGCTTAAGCCTCATTACCAAAATACCAATCAATAAACTCTAAAAATCCATAGAACCTCTACCCCAAAAAATCTCAACCCTATAAATAAAAAACATTAAGTACCTAGCACCAATAAAAAAATAAAAACTCCACCCAAAAGACAATAAACTCTCATCCCCAATAACCACAAAACACCCGGCCATAAAACACCAAACCCTCATCCCCAAATACCCTAAACAGTATTCCACAAATACCCATAAACCCTAATCTCTTATAAACCAAAACCCAAACCCCCCAAACACCATAATAAATTTTCCCAAAAAACCCTAAGTACTCATCCTCCAATACACGTAAACCCTCTTCCCAAAAAATGAAAAACAATCAACCTAAACACCCAAAAAACCATCAACCTTAAATAAAATTTAACATTAGCCAAAAAACCCCTAACCCCACTAAAAAAACCAAATACCTAAACCCATAAAACCGCTAATTCTAATTCCCACAAAATAATAAACCCTAGGAACCAAAAAATTCTAAAACCTCACCATTAAAATGAACTTGTATTATAATCCACAAAAAAACCTTCACTGCGCAAAAATACATAAACCATAGTCCCAAAAAACTCTAAATCCATAGACCCATAAATCCATATACCCTAAACCCAAAAACAAATCCTTAATCACACTTCCCTAAAAAATGCTATACCCTCATCCCTAAAAAATCCTAAACCCTCGTCTCAAAAAAAATATAAAACCTCATTTCCAAGGAACCATAATAAAACATCACAAATAAATCAAAAACCTCATCCCTAAAATACCCTAATCCATCATCCCCCAAAAAACACTAAAACCAAAGGACTAAAAAAACCCTAATTCAATTTCCCCTAAAAAATAAAACCATATAAACCAGAAAACCCCTAATCCATAAGTCAAAAAAACCCTAAACCCTCAACCCCAAAAAACCAAAAAACCATAGCCCAAAAATACCCTTAAACGTATCCCCAAATAACCCTCAACCCTCAAAAACAAAAAATTGTAAACCCCATGACCCCAAAATCCTAAGACACCATCCCTAAAAAACAATAAATGCTCCACACAACAAAAACCCAAACCGTCATACCCGAAATACACTAAACCCCAAACCCCAAAAAACCCTATACTCCCCACCCAAAAAACACTAAACCCTAATCCCCCAAAAATCCTAATCCTTCAACCCCAAAAAATCATAAACCCTCATCCCAAAAAATCATAAACCCTCAACCCCAAAACCACCAAAACACTCGGCCAAAAAAACTGTAAACCCTAATCCATCATCAAAAAAAAAAACTACTAAACCCTAATCTCCAAAATGACCCTAAACCCTCATCACTAAGAAAACATAATCCTCTAACCCAAGAGAACCTTATAACTTTTCCCGAACAAATCCCTAAACCCTCTTCCATGAAAATCCCTAAACCCTTTGCTCCCAAAAACCCTAAACCCTAAACTCCAAAAAACCATTAATTCCACCAATGTGTTAGTTGAAACGGGAAAAAGTAAGGTAATATAGAATAGTGCAATGTTTTTGAATTAATAATGATTAATATGAATATTAATCACTGAGTTTTCTCCAAACATAATGACCATGCCACCCACAATGGAGATGCACCATCAATTCTTTGTAAAGGGAAGTGGCTAAAGCATTAACGTTGCACAACAAGATTCAAAATTTATAATATTCAAGTGTAACCATTAAAAATGTATGAAAATAAATTATATAGACAATATTATTTTCTATAAATTACCATCATTTAATTACATTTTATAGTGGAAATTAGTTGTCATATAAAAGGAAAAAAACAACATCCACATGTTTATTAATGAACTCACTCACTAATGTTCCAAAATTAATTCTTAATTATTCTTTTCTCCATATTCTGTCTACTTTTTAAAGTTTTTCGACATTTTTAATTCATTTTTCATGTTTATATATCATCTTTGGACACAAATAATATTTTTTAACCATCCTAGTGTTGGAATCCACAAAATATTTGCTATTCCAATTCAAATAACAATTGAACATAAAATTCTTGTAATGAACAAATGTATTCTACATGGGTTGACTAGAATACATATTATTCCCTCCGTATTGAAGATTATTTCTCCAAAAATACACGGAATCATAATCCTCAATATATGGAGATAAATCCCCACTAGTTAATGTTGTATAAAACCACCAAATTCATCAGTTAAAACAATCATGTATGAATTATTTCCCACTAATTCATGTTCATTTAATGGGCCATCAACCTATGGTGGTAGCTAGATCAACCTCTTGTGTTAAATATCTTTATGTGAAGGTGATTATACCCTCTTTATCTTGGATGGAAATGGTCTACTTCTGATTCTTATTATCCCACCACTTATAAACTTCATTAGACATATCTATTTGACCTCTAATAGAGTCATGAAGAATCGTCATTTACTTTTCATTATATTCAGCAATAAAATTCACATGAAAATCAAGTGGTAAATATCAAAATTCTATATGAGCATTTGGAACTATTCATTAAGCCACATCAAAAGGACAATGTCGAGTAGTATCACTTAGAGATCTATTGTATGAAAATTCATTTTTTAGAAACTAGAAGTCCAAATATCTGAAATTATTATTCAGTAATTTTATCATAATTGTTCTAATGTTATGGTTATTAATTTACAATTTCCCCAAATTTTTATAGATATGGGATTTTCATAAATTAAGAGTCGTTCTGAATTTCCGTATATTTTCCTCTAAAAATGGATGAGAAATTTAGTAACATTATCTGATTTAATGATTTGAGAAATTCCATGAAGAAAAATATCTATTGGAAAAATATTACCATTGAGATGATTTTAAACATGTAATTAAATACCTGATGAGACCTTCCAATGGTTACTTTGTAATAGTTTATTTTGTGATTAAACTAGCCTTGAAATGACACTATGATACTCGACATGTTTGGCATCTCAAAATAATTATGTCGACATCTGATTACATCATTGTCAAGAAGAAATTCTAATTTAGTATCTCCATGGTATTGTGGATGAAAAAATGAACATCAATTCATCCTTCTTGATTCACTCATATGATAATTTCAATGTGTTTACCCATTGGTACACACAAAATGTTTCCCATGAATATAATCCCATCCTTCATTTATCTATCCTCCAAAAATACATTTTCACATTAGATTAAAATGGAGTTTAACTATATATCTGGATGATAATCCTACTTCATTAGATAAAGTACATGAATTTGAGCATCTTTAATGGTAAAAAACACATAAAATCGAGAAAAATAATTTTCTCCCAGGTTATCTTGACATTTATTATATTTTAACATAAATTAAACTGATGAAAATAATTCCACCCACACTTCTTTCTACAACATCTTCTTGTAATGACCATTGATAAGTATCAACGAATGATGGTAAAAATTACGAAATATTTAGTTTGGTGTCAAATAATTAAACCTATAATCTGCATCTCTTACAAACTCATAAAATTCCATGTCAAAGGTTTTGAAATTTCTCATTAAATCATTTATTTTCACCCATAAATAGAAAATGGGTCACTTCCTTTGGATGAGAATAGTGTCGATAGAAAATCCAATATCATCACACTCCACATGGAATAATTGATCAAAATTCAGAAATTCAAAAATTGGTGCTTCACATAACCATTTCGTATTAATATCATATGCTTCTTTTTCTACCTTAGAAAACCCAAATTTCCTAATTTTCAATCATTCAATGATGGTTTCCATGATATGGTATAACAATGTGATGATGAAACAATTTCAAAACATGAAAATACCACACTTGTATGTTGGATTACAGTGGAGGCTAGGATATGATTACATTCACCTTTGATTGATCCACTGTGATACCTTCATTGGATACCACATTTCTCAAAAACAACTATTGCATTGAAAAAACACAAACATTCCAGTATTCCATATTCATTTTTTAATGTATAATTTTAGATACCTATCAAAGATGATAGAAAATACTATCTGAATCCTAATTGTAAATTTATATATCAAATGGATAATTTTTTACAAATAAATAATTTCATAACACCATTCATTAGACCCATGAATGTACTTGGAGAATTAGTGTTTATAAATGGCATGAACAACCACTCAAAAAATCCTCTATTAGTATTGAAAGTTGTTTTCCACTCATCCCCATCCTTCATTTTAATCTAATGGTATCGACATAGATGGTCAAACATTGAAAAGATTGACGTCCCATGTATTTCATCGAGCATATCATCTAGTTGTGGAATGAGACACACTTATTTGATGGTAATTTTATTGATACCTCTTTTAGCGACGACAATGTTATAAAAACTATATTTCTACAGAAAGAAAAATGTTGGAATAGAAAACACGATCATTCTTGGAATTATAAGGCCCCTAATCCATTAATTCATCACCTAGTCCTACAATTTAATTGATTCCTCATATTTAAATAAATACAGTGGTTTATTCAAAAAAAATGACCACTTACAAAATAATTCTCATGTTAAATTCCTCAAAAGGGTGGTAATACCCCCAGAATATCCTTAGTAAAAAACAATATGATATTAATCTATCGATGAATGAACTGACATATGACAATGACTCTTCTCCTATTGGCTTGGCATCACCACCATCAATAATGAAAAGGAATGTATTTGGTTATGATTTAATTGAACATATTGATATTTATTGATTAATAGGATAAAATTGATCTACTACAGAGAAAATAATTTCATGAACATTTTTTTATGGATTTTATGGATAAATTTTAATATTAATTTCACTAGATCGGAAAGAATATGTTTTCATTCTCCAATTAAATTTTAGTTCCCATTAAAATATTTATGGACTCCCAAAAAATAATTGATAATAATCCATATGAATAATTCCACACAAATATTCATTAATATTGTTGTTACCTTTTTAAAATGAAGATATAAACTAACTAATGACTTAATAAAATCTCATATTGTTCAACTATTACAGTCCGTATGACCGAGGATGATTATAAAGTATAAGATTCAATTTTTTCTATAGTGTTTTAGAAGAAACATTTTTATGAATCCCATTATAAATAATAACCATTATTACTCACTTATGTATTATGAAAATTGTTGGGAACATGTTTTCTCAATGATCATTTAATGGGTAGATTTTTTATTTCCAAATTCATTGAAGAAAAGCAGGTTACCCACAATAGCTCCATCCATGACATGACTTTCATTTTTAGATTCTTGACAACCATGTTAATCTTCTTAAATCTAAATTATAATATCCTCAATTTCATTTATAGTAGTAATTCAATTGATATGTAAATTGGGATAAAAAAGACCATACACATAATATTTTTTGCACTTTATATTCCCACATTTAATGGAGTAGGGTTTTCTGTTTGGATATTAAATAGAATTTCCTTTCCATTTTTCCATCATCGTTCTCCATCATAATTCCATACAACAAAACCATATTTACTATATGATAACCTTTATAAAATGATATACCTATATTTTATTTCAATATCGTCTATGTTTCTAAGGTCCTCTTTATCTTTTCCACCTAAATTTCTAACTTGCAAAATCATCATGTGAACAGAATGGTTGTAACTCCAAAGAATGTGATGTTTCTTTTTTTAATCTCCCATAAAACCTCACAAAAATTTTCACCTTGTATTATGGTACAAAACTACACATCAAAAAATGATCACAAACCCAAATGAAATCTTCAACAGATTTATCTCCTTTTTGAAAGATATTCATTAAGAAATAACTCCGCTGATTATAATTATTGGGTAGAGGATTTATTCTTAAAATAATTTTTAGGTTCTCCGATGATAGATATATTTTCATTGAAAAATTGAAATTATATCTTCATATTTTCCCAAAAAAATGTTGTATAATCATTAGACATTATAATTTATACCTCGCACTTCTTTTCATTGGAACTATTCTGGAATTTGAAAAATTGATCAATTATTCACATCCAATCTAAAAATTCATCTGGATTCATAATCCCATAAAAATATAAATTTTCAATCTTCAATCGACTTCCTTTTTCATAATTATCTTTTTTTCATAAAATATCTACCAGTTAATCACCATAATCATTTCCATTTTTATGATCTTAAATAAATGGTATCATATTGTGCCAATTATGAGGAGATGGATGTATGTGACATCATTGTAGTGGAGGGAAAATGTGTTGTCACACTTTTAAAAGTAAAAAAAGTTCCTTAACTATATGTGTTATTTATAATTGTAATTTTGGATTGGATATTTCTCGGGGAGCAGGAGGAGTACTGGATCTTCATTTCATTCAACGGTGGAGATGTTTTTTTGATGAAGATTAATATAAAGAAGATGCATGAAGATATTCATAAGAACCACATCTCTGATAACAAACATATGTGCAATTAGAAGCACTAAATGTGAAAGTGAATATGGAACAATGTAATATAGTAACACTAACAAGGGATGAAGGATTCCCCACCTACTATGGTTTCTCCAAACAAAATTAATTTTTCACCAGCAGTAGAGATTCACCATCTATTCTCTGTGAAAAGGTTAAATAAAAATAGTTTCAAAACATGCTTCAAAATTCATAGGATTCATGGATGACCATTACAAATGGGTGAAAATACATTATAAAAAAATAAAGTAATATCAATTGCCCCTATAAAATTTTAAATCATGGGGGAAGTCAATGTTTACATAAAATTCACAAAACCCACTTTCACGTTAAAACTAAATACTCCACTAACTAAATGGGTGATATTCCTTGTTAATGATTTTATTCTCCAAGATCTATCTATTCATTAATATTTTTCTACTAATTTAATTCCTTTTCAATGTGGATATTTCATTTTAGGTCTAATAAAAGGTGTTATGGCCCACTATTATATTTATGTCAAAAATAATGGGATGGTGAAATACAGATAACTATAGGGATTAATTTATTTTTGTAGACAAAAAGTATTATCATTTGGAGGAATATGATCCATATCATCCTCAACCACAAGAACCCATATTCCTTCATTGCAAAAATACTCTAAACCTTCTTCCTTATAAAATCCTAAACCCTTAGCACTAAAAATACTAAACATAATCCCCAAAAACACAAAACCAACATCCCAAAAAGTCCTAAATCCACCACCACAAAAAACTTAAACCCTCATCACCAAAAACATAAAAATTATCATCACTAAAAAGAAACAACCACTCATCAACCAAAAACCCAAAACCCCCATTCCGAAAAAACCCTAACCCCTTCTAACTAGAAAACCCTAAAATTTAACCCCCAAAAACCAAAACCCTTAGACTAAAAAGCCCCAATATCTCAACCCAAAATACTCAAAAAAACATATCCCCGAAATTCACTAAAATCTAATCCCCAAGAAACCATATACCATAAACCACCACCAAAACATAAGCACTGACCCACAAAGAATCCAAAACACTCAACATAAAAAAACATAAATTCTCATCCCCAAAAATCTCTAAAACCCCCTACCCAAAATTCCCTAACCCACATCCGCAATAATCCCTAAATTATCATCCCCCAAAAGCACTAAGTTCCTATCACTAAACAATCACTACACCATCATCCCCCAAACAAACCTAAACAACTATCCCTGAAAACCCCCAAACCCTCATCCCCAAATAACCATAAAACCTAATTACAAAATAACCCTAATATCTCATATGCTAAATCCATAAACACTAATCCCCTAAATACCAAAAACCCACCTCCTCAAAAAAATCGAAAACCTTATCCCCAAAACACCCTAAACCAACGTCCCTAAAAAACTATAATCCCTCATTCCCAAAGAACCCTAAAATCACATCCCTAGAAAACTCTAATCATTCATCCCCAGAAAAATTTAAACCCTCAACACCAAATCTCATAATCCTCTATCTAAAAAAACACATAACCCTCATCCTAAAAATTTAAAAAATCACAACCCCCAAAATCCATGAACCCTTAGCCAAAAGTATCTATAACCACAGCCCATAATAACCAAAAACCACAGCCTGAAAAAACCCTATACCCACTTCCCCAAAAATCCGTAAACCCTTAGTTAGAAAAAACCCCAATCTCCAAGCTTAGAAAAATTAATACAACATCTAGGGAAAATACTAGATCCATTACCCCAAAACACAATAAACCATTATCCCCCAAAACCACTAAACACCCATCGCAAAAATACCTAAACCCTTAACAAAAAAAATACCATAAAAAGTCAACCCAAAATAAATCAAAACATCTAGTCAAAAAACTACTAAACAATCAACCCCAAAACACCCTAAACCCTCCACATAAAAAAATTTAATACCACATCCAATGAAACCCTATACCCACATCCCTAGAGAACATTAAAACCTCATCCATAAAAAACCTAAATCCTCATCCACAGAAAAACCTAAAACCTCACCCCAATAAAACATTAATCCCTAAAACCTATAAATCCTTAAAACTTCTTCCCCAAAATCCCACAACCATCAACCCCAAAAAATAGTGAACCCTTTTCCTAAAAAACCTCTTAACCCTCATCTTTAAAAACCAATAAACAACCAAACCCATAAAATCTATACACTATACCCATGAAAACATTAAAATATCATCTATAGAAAACATAAAATATAATTCCTAGAAAACACTAAACCATAGAACCCATAAAGAATTAAAACATCCTCCCTAGACAAACCTATAACCTGATCCAATGAAAACAAAAAAAAAACCATGCCCTATAAATACCTAATCTCTCATCTATAGTAAACCATAAATCCTCAACACTAAAATCTATAAAAACTCATCCCTAGAAAACCCTAAACTCTCTTCCCCATGGATAACTAAACCCATTCCATAGAAAACCCTAATCTATGGGACCAAGAAATCCATAAACCCTCAATCCATGAAAACAATAAACCAAAAATAAATAAATACATAAACCCACAAACACAAGAAACCCTAACCCTCATTCAAATAATTCCATAAACCCTCATCCCAAGAAATATATAGATCCTCAGTCTGAGAAAACCATAAACCCTCATCCCCAAACAACCCAAAACCTCATCCCAAAACCCCCCAAATATCATCCATAAAAATCCTAAATCGTTATCCCTTGAATACCCTAAACGATTTGATAGCAAAAAACATAAACCCTTATCCCAATAAAAACATAAAACATCATCCATAGAGAACACTAAACCCTCATTTCTAGGATAAAAAATCCCCATATATAGAAAATCCTAAATCCTAAACCCCTATAAACCCCTATATCTCGAACCCCAGAAAATCCTAACACTCAAACCCATAATTAACCAGACGCTAATCCTTATAAACCTCTAAACGTTGAGCAATATAAAACACTAAAACTTCATCCATAGAAATCCCCAAACACTCTGTCCCAAAAAACCCCAAAAATACATGACCTAAGAGACTGTATATGCTGAAACCCTGAAATCCTGAAAGCCTAAACCCAATAAAACACACAACACTAATAAAAAACCATAAATGGTTTGGTTAAAAAAATGTTAAATCCTCAATCCAATATATCTCTATACTCTCACCACTGAGAAACCCTAAACCATAAGCCTTGAAAAAAACAAAATACTCAGATGAATAATGCCTTAAACACTCATACCCAGAAACTTAGAAACTATCATCTCCAGAATATCTGAAACCCTCATCCTTAAAAAACCCTAAAACCTTAGACCTTATAAATCCTAAACCCTCTGCCCCATAAATTCCTTAACCCTATGAACCAGAGGCCCTAATACCCAAGCTTCAAATTACCCCAAATAATTGGGCACAAACAATTTCATCCCACATTCACATAAAAATTAAACTATTACCCCTAGACAACTGTGAATACTTATCCCAATATATAACTAATCCATTATCCACAAAAAACTATAAAACCTAATCCATAGGAAACCCTAAAATATTATCCCAAGTAATCCATAAACCCTTATAAAAAAAATAAACCATCAAACCTAAAAACCATAAAATATGATCCCAAGAAAAACCTAAACCCTCAACACAAAAATAACCCTAAACCACCTGCCCAACAAAATCTAAACCCCTCTTATGGAGAAAACCCAAAATCCCTCTTCTTGAACAAAACCTAAACAACCATCCCCAAAAAATCTGTTATGCAAATCCCTATAAAATCCTAAAAATTCTAGACATGAATACCCTAAACCCTCATCCCCAAATAACTATAAACCCTCATCCCAAGAAAACCATAATCCCTCAGTCTTATAAAACCCTAAAAACTCATCCCAAGAAAACTATGTACCACCAACACCTAAAAACAAAAAAAACCCAGCCTCTAAATAATTAAATCTTAATCCCTAGATAATCATATACCCTCTTCCCAGAATACCCAAGTCCATCACCCACCAAAAAACCAAAAACCATAGTCCCTTAAAACCCTAATCCCAATGCCCCAGAAATGCTAAACCCAGAGCCCAAGAAAACACACACCTCAACCCCTAAAAAACATAAACCCCCTAGTAAAAGGAAAGCCTTAACAATCATCCCACAAAAACCCTAAACCATCATCCCCAAAAAAACACTAAGCCCTCATCCATTGAAAAACTAAACCCCCATCCCTAGAAATTCATAAACCCCCCATCCCTAGAAAACTCTCAACCCCCATCCCCTTAATACCTTACACCCTGTGACCTAAAAAGTCATAATCTATTCATCCTAGAAAACCCTAAACCCGTATACCCATGAAAATATAAACCTTGAGCCCAAAAAACCGATAAACCATCTACCCATGAAATCACTAAACCCTTATCCTCATAAAAACCTAGACACTAATCCCTAGAAAAACATAAAAAATCGACCCCTAATGTCATAAAACATCATTCTGAGAATACCCTAAACCCTCATCCCTAGAAAACCATAAAGCCTCAAGTAAATAAAATTTTAAACCCTCATCACTGGAAAAACATAAACCGTCCATCCACGAATTTTATAAACCCTAAAAAACAGAATTACCTAAACTCACATCTGCAAAAACCTATAAATTCTAATCCTTAAGAAACTCTAAACCTTCATCCATTAAAAACGCTAAAACCATAACTCTAGAGAAACTTAATCCATAAGCATCATAAAACCCTAAATCTGTTGGTATAGAGAAATCTAATCTCTCATCCCCAAAAACAAATAAAACCATGGTACCTAAAATGACAAAACCCTAATCCCTAAAAAACCATTAACCAACAGACCCAAAAACCCATAAACCCTCATCCCATAAAAAACATAGAACCTCATACAAAAAAACACCTCAACATTTGTTCTCATTAAACCCTACATCATTTTCCTCAGAAATACCTAAACCCTCATCCATAGAAAACCCCAAACATTCAGCCCATAAAAACCCTAGTACACATTAGTAGAAAACCCTAAACCCTCCTCTTAAAAAGACTCTAAACCAATGTCTAATGAAAACCATTAACCCATAGCACAAGAAAACCCTAAACCCTCAGCCCAAGAAAAACCTGAATCCTCACAACCAGAAAACCCTAAACCCTCATCCTTAGTAAATGCTAAAGGCATGTCCCTATAAAACCCTAAACACTTTGCCCAAAAAAACCCAATACCCTCATCCCAAGAAAATCCTAAACCCCCATCCCAAAAAAAGCCTAAAATATCTGCCATAAAAAAACTTAAACCATTATCCCCCCAAAAAATTGAATTCTCATCCCTTAAAGCCTAAAATCCTAAACCCAAAAAAACGTATCCCCATAAAATCCTATACCCTAATACCTATAAAACCCAAAACCCAAAACCCCAAAAAATCCTAAATCAGATTCCCTATAAAACCAAAATCCCAATGAACTAATAAAACATAAATCCCCAACCCCAGAAAACCCCACATCATCATCCCTAGATATCTCTAAACCCTAAGATATGGAAATCCCCAAACCATAATCACTAGAAATCCTCGAGCAATTATCCTAAAAAAACCATAAAACCACATCCCTAGAAAATCATAAATCCCAATCCATAGAAAACCATAAACCCTAAAACCTAGAAAACAATAAAACAAAGTCCATGAAATCACTAAACCATCAGCCCTAGAAACACTAAAGCCATCAGCCCCATTTAACCTGAAACCCTCATCCATTGAATCCCTAAACCCTATGTTCCAAAATATTTTGAAACCTCGTAGCCAATATAATCTAATCCATCATCCCCAGAATAACCTAAACCCACCATCCAGTGAAAAAATAACACACCTAGCCACATAAAACCCTAATCCTATAGTAAAATAAATCACTAAAACCTTATCCCTAGAACACCATAATCCATATTCCCATGAGAACATTAATCCCTCATCCTCACGAAAATCATAACAAATTATACTCATAAAACTCATTTCAATAAACCCTATAAAAACCTAATAACGCATAATTGTATTAAACTAAACCATCCATCCTTGAAAGAAAAATCCTATATCCCCATAAAACAATAATACCTCATCAAAAAAAACATTAAACCATCATACCCATAAAACCCTAAACCCACAATCCAAAAAACCCTAAAATTTCACCCCCAATCCTAATCTACCATCGCCAAATATCTATATACAATCATCCCCAATTAACCCAAAAACATCAACACCAAAAAACCATAATCCATTGAAAAAAAACAATAAAACCTCAACCCTAAAAATCCCTAAACCCTCATCCCCAAAAAAACCATAACTATTATCTCTAAAACCCCATAATCCCTCATCCCAAAAAAACATAACCGCGCCTCACAAAAAAATACATGACCCAAATTATAAATCCCCCAAAACCCTCATCCCTAATAACCATAATCCATCATCCATAGAAATCCCTAAACCCAATTCCCCAAAAAACCCTAAACACAATGCCCAAAAAATTCCTAAACACTAATCACCAAAAAACCCTAAACCCAAAATCCCCAAAATCCCTAAAACCACGTTAACAAATACCCTAAACCCAATGCTCCTAAAATCCATAAACCATTAGCCACAATAAACCTAAATCCTCATCCATAGGAAACTATAAACCCTTAGTTCTAGAAAACCCAAAACCCTCTACCCTGAAAAAACCCTAAACCCTCATCTCTAGAAAACCCTAAACCCACATCCCCAAAAAAACCATAAAACCTCATCCCCATTGAACCCTAGACATGTATCCAAAAATAAATTAACCCTTATTCCTAAAAAACTAAATTCACATCCCTTATATTAACATCACCAAAAAATCATTAACACTCATCCCCAAAAACCATAAATCCACTTCTCTAACAAACGCAAAACACTCAACCCCCACCCAAAATAATCCCTCATCTCAAAATAACAAGAAACTCCCAGCCCCAATAATACCTAAAAAATTTATCCCTAAAAACCATAAATCATTATCACCAAAAAATTGTAAACCCATAGACTAATAATACACTAATCCCTAATCCCCAAAAAACCTAAACCCTTGTCCCCACGAAACCCTAAACTTCCATCCCTAAAAAACCTACATACACCATTGACATGTGGATATCATGTGGTGTGATGAAAACTTATATAAACTAAGATCTAAATGATGTAATTTGGACTACCTAGGTATTCTACAAACAATATTTCACAAAAATTACACTTTTCAATTAAATAAAAGATATAAGAAGAGGTTTTTTTGAGATTTTTTAGTTGAAAAATAACCCAAGCAGTTGAAAATAAAGATATAACAATAATATATGAAGATTATGATAGGGCATGGTAGTATCACCTTTTTCAATTTCATAATAGTCATAAATATTATCTTACATATCTTCTTATTGAATGACAAAATAATTTATCCTCGATCGAGTTATCAATCACCTTTGGGTGAAGAAAGAAATAGAACTCACTCCTATGTGCATGGAAGTTCCAAAAAAATATTAAACAACCAAGAGAAGTCCCTATAAATATTTTTTTTCCATAAAACTCTAGAGGAAGATCACTAGTTCCACACACATGCCAATGATCTCTGAACACTCACCACCTAACACACTCTGCTCGATCGACACAAATTTCACTAGGCGGAGGGAGATTAAAAGTCTTCAACCAAAGATATAAACGATAATTACGCAAAACCCAAAACACAATCACATTAAAATAAATGGTAAAAACTAAGAATATAAGTCATTAAATAGAAAATTATGGTTTTCATTTACACAAAAAACTCTAACATTACAAAAATGAAACTCCCCCTTCCCTGATCACTCAATGGTTTTACCCCTCCAGGTGAAGGGTAATATCGTTGAATGTGGAAGAAGAGAGAATGAACAAACAATGAAAATATAAAATATAAAATTAAAATAACATCAGGATCTCAATCCTCCATCACATCCCCTCTTGAATCTTATTCAACCCCTTTGAAGGGACGTGAACACTTTTATTTATAGGCTTGTGGAGTAGAAAATTTCCCGCCAAAATTGCTCCACTGAAATATTGAGTCAGGTTACCATATTAAATGGCCGAATATCAAGATGGGGAATTTATAAATGTTGTGCCTATCTATTTTTTTCATGATTACTAAAAATATCATAGAATTTAAAAAGTGTAACAAATTTTATCCTTGAATTACTAATGACAACATTTTCTGCCCGTGGTGACTCGTCAACTTCCTCTCTTTGGCCGCATTCAATGTATTACTTAATGACCTAATTTCTTCATGAATTTTAATTTAAAAATGATTCACTAAGTCATAGTTCTCTTCCTACTAGAGTCACATCTTTTTGGTATCTTTAGGCTAAGATATGGTCATTAATTAAGGTGGGGTCCATTCTATCAGCCAAAAACCTTTTTCCATTTGATGATTCTTTAAGGGAAATTGTGTGAGTAATTGACCATGGTTCTGAAGAAAAAGTTGAGCCCCACAAGTGTGGAAAGCCTAAAATAGGAATCAAACAATTTGGATCTAAAAGGAAAAAGCTAATACCTAAATACAGAAGCTCTACAATACTGTTAAATTTCTAGAATTAAAGAAATTTCAAAAATTAAGCCTATAATTCAGCAAAGCACTAAATTGACACAAATAAGATAAAATTGATTAACTAAAGGGGGTTAAATCATTGAAACAAATATTAAAAATAATTAATATATTATCTCTATCAATTCCCCAACACATAGCACTTGGACCTCAGACAAGTTAAAATCAAAATCAAATCAATGAAAATTCAAACCACATGCCATTAAAATCCACCAATTCCACACCAAGAAATAAAAGATATCATGCCTCATCTATAACCATTATTTCATGTTCTAAAATCATGTCATTCAATTTTTTTCATCTTCATTTCTCCTCCCATTCACACAAGACACCTACCTTACATGAAGTTTCTCTCATCTCACGAATATCAATTTTCAATAAATTTTTTCTCATCCAAATCAATGAAATGGTCAACATTGGTTTGAAAAAATACTAATTTTTACCTGATGTGAGTGAAGGACATCTGTTTTCCCTGTGAACTTTTTAGGGTTATTTTGTGTCTTTTTTTGGTAGGATTTTGTAACAAAAATACGAGACCAAATGTGGAGGGCATGGCTTTTTTTTGAAAAAAATTGCACAATTCTAATTTTTACTCATGTATGGTTTCCTCCTCACTCCCCTTGGTATAAATTCTGCTACATCATCATATGAACTCTAGTAATGCTCAAACAGATTGAAATTTCAGCAGCATTAATTTCAATTATCTCAAACATGATTTTTCTTGAATGCTCTTACAAAGGAACAACTTTCAAAAAATGATTTTTCATTAGCACACAAAAATTTTTACCATATGATTTTCCACACAATGTTTCACCAAATGAGGTAGTACAATAGAAGACAGCTTCACCCACACTTAAGTTCATATAGATCATGTAATTTCACATTAATATTAGGTTGGATAGAGATAATTGTCTTGTAATGTAGCTAACCTACTATGTTGTTGATGGATTTTAAGGGTTACCAGGATTAAATTAATAAGGTAAGATGGAATGAAAGGGATTATTTTGAAAAGGGGGCTTTCAAACCAAAGAAATGATTCAATCATTTAAAACACATGTACCCTAAACCCTCACATATAGAAAGGAATAAATCAAATTCGGGTTTAAACAAGCATGGTATGGTTCTTTAAATAAGTGAGGATATTGAATAGAATATGACATAAAAGGGTTTAGAAGCCTCATTGAAAAGTGACATCAATGATAGAGATAGTGAAATGTGGCATGAAATTCTGTAATTAGAGAACTTTTCATGAAATTACAAAACAATTGAACTTAAACTAATGTAATTTTCATCATTCATTTATTCTCAATTTCATGGAATAAACTAGTCCACTCAATGAAATGGGTTTCAAAAATGGTAATGATAATATTTTCAGCTCAAAAGTATCAAAAACACACTAAAACCCCCCAAAAATATTAAAACAAACATTTTTTTTGAAAATCAAACAATAAATGAAAATCCGAAACAACAAATGTTCCCTCCCCCACACTTAAATGGTGTAGTGTCCTCAGTGAATTCATGTGGATTTAACATTGAAGAAGCTTTTAAAATGAATCAAAGTAGCAAGAAATTGTAAATGAGAGGTACAAACTAATTGATCTTATTTATAGACAAGCTAGAGGAGTGTGATCTTCTCCACTAGATCTGATGGAATGGTCCCACAGAATATCATCATCCTGTTTCTAATAATAGTAAATAGATCCTACTCTCCATCATTCACAATTTGTACTGTACCAAAAGGATATACATGAGTAACTATAAATGGACCCTCCCTACTAGAATAAAGTTTACCTGGCATCGACATGAGTATTGATCTGAATAACAACACTTTATCTATAGAATGGAAGTATTTCAGTTGGGTATGATTTTCATGATACACTCTTGTAATCTCTTTATAAATAAAATAATTTTCAAATGCTTGTCTTCTAATTTCCTCGAAGTCTTTCAAATACCACATTCTCTCATTCCTAGAACATTCGAGATCCAAATTTATCTTCCTCATATTCCAATACGCATTTTGCTCAATTCCACAGGTAGGTGACAACATTATTCATAAATCAACCTATATGGACTCATTCAAATCGGTGTATTTTAGGCTATCCTATAATCCCATAATGTGTGTTCTTTCTTCTGTCTCCAATCCATACTGTTTTTTAATAGTATTCTTCAAAATTTCTTTGATTTCCATGTTGGACACTTCATCTTGACCATTTTTTTGTGGGTGATAGTGAGTTTATGTTTTGTGATACAATCCATACTTCTTCAGTAAATCCCCCATTATCCTATTTAAAATGGGATTACCTTGATCACTGATGATTTATCTAGGCACTCCAAACCTTGAAAATATGTTTTCCATGTCAAAATCAAAAACAACATTTGCATCATCAGTCCTTGTGGATTTTTCTTCTACCAATTTAGAATAATAATCACTCGCAAGAAAGATATAAGAATTTACAAATGACATTGGGGTGGGGATCATAAAATCTATCCCCCAGACTTAAAAAATATCACAAAAATTAAGTGGTTGTTGGGCCATTTCTTGTTTGTTTGAAATGATTCAAAAAAACTAGCATTTTGGACAGCTTGTTTAAAATTCATGAGAATATTTAAAAATGGTTGGCCAATAAATTCAAGATTCTAAAACCATTTTTTCTTTCCATTGTGGTCCAAAGTGGCCTCCACAAGCTAATTTGTGACAAAAATCAATGAAATAACCAATTTTACATTCATGAAATCATCTTCTTATCACATGGTCATTAAAAATCTTCCAATGAAATGGATCCTCCCAAATGTAATATCTAGATTCAACTTTAATGTGTGAATTTGATGAGAATTTAAATGAGATGGGACCTGAGATGATACTAGATAATTAACAATGTTAGAATACCAAGGAAATTCCCCTTAAACCAAGTACAGATTATCTCCTAGAAGGTGTTCATTCAATGGTTTTTTTTCGGGAATCTCAGCTCCAGCAGTGTTTGGAAGACCGCTTAAATGATCATATAGTTAGCTCTCAGGTCCCTTTATTCATTGATTTCTATGTTGAACTCCTTCATTAGTAACATCAATCCCAATATCCTCAGTTTAGCTTCAGACTTCTTCATCATGTAACTGAGAGCTGCATGATCAGAAAACACAGTGACTTTAGTTCCAAGCAGATATGATCTAAATCTTTTTAAATCAATAAAATGCTACAAACTCTTTTTTCTGTGGTTGTGTAATTTAATTGATCCCCATACAAGGTTCATGAAGAATATTCAATGACTTCTTTCAAAACATAAATTCACTTAGAAAGTACCACTCCATGTACTTGGTTTGAAGCATAACAAAGTAGCTCAAATGGTTCTTCTTAATTTTGTGGCTACATCACAGGTGGTTCAATCAATATCCTCTTCAGCTCATTTAATGACTCCCCTACATGCACAATTGAAATAAAAATCATCAACTTTCAAAATAAATATAGAAAGAGGGAGAAAAATCTTACTGAAATCTTTGATAAACCTCATGTTGAATCCTACATGTCCTAAAAAATATATGACATGGATCACACATGTTGTGTAAGGCAAAGAATTTATCACATCAGTTTTTTATTTAACAACATCAATGTCTATTTTGGAAATGAAATGCCCAAGGAAAATCCCTCTATCCTCCATGAAAAAAAAATTTCAAAATTTAAAACAATATTCTTTTCAGTGCGGGTTTTCAAAACATTTCCCTCATTTTTCAAACAATGGTCAAAAGAGTTTCCAAAAACCATGAAATCATATAAGAAATACTCCAATAAATCTTTAATGTGATCAGAAAATATTCTTACCATGCACCTATAATATATATTTAGAGTATTACATAATTAAAATGGAATCATTTAATATGAAAAATTGTCGAAGGGGCATGTAAAGGTTGTCTTCTCATGATTCTCTTGAGAAATGGGTACATGGAAATAACTTGAAAATCCATACAAAAAGCAATAATGATTTCTACCTTCTAATATCTCTAACATTTGATAAATGAATGGAAAATGAAAATTCTCTTTCCATGTGACATTATTGAACATCCTAAAATCAATGCACACTCTCCCAATATTTTGAATTCTCTTTGGGATTACTTCATTCTTTTCATTCCTCATAGTGGTTAGGCCAGTTTTTTATAAATATGAATTAGGCAAACCCACTGTGAATCTGAGATGGTATAGATGATCCCATATTTTAATATCTTCTCAATATACTTCTTCATAACCTCCATTATAGTGGGATTTAACCTCTTTTGGGGTTGGCTGAATGGTTTGTAATATGCCTCAAGAAAAATTGGATGTAAGAATATTATTGTGTTGAATCCTGGAAGATCACCTAAACTCCACCCTATCACTTGGATATTCTCTCAAAAAAGATCAATCAATTATTTTTCATGAGTTTTAGAGATATTATTATCAATTATAATTATTATTTTTTCTCCCTTCCTAAGGAACACCTATTTCAAATTAGTGGGGATTGTTTTTTGTTCCAAATCATGGGGATGATCAAGTGATGAAACTAAATTGAAGTTTCCCACATCCAAATTTTGGACCTCCTGCACCCAAGAAACCATATCATCTTCCTCATAATTTAAAAAATAATTAATGAAATCAGAATCTACCTCTTCCACCCAGATGAAATCTGAATCTCTGGCATGTTGGGAATCCCCATGTTCAACGATATTTTCAATGGAATAGAATCTCATAATTCTTTGAATTCATGGAGATAACTGGATTCATTAAGGGGTTCTTCACCAACTTCATCGGAACAAGAAAAGATGCAGTGTTCATATGATGGGTGCAACATGGATTCAATAATATTGACGTGGATAGTTCTTACTCTAAAATCCATGGTGAGTGTCCCCTTGTGGACATTGATGATGGTTTTATCCATCTTCAGGTGAATATTTTTGCAAGATAGACCACCACTCATGTGGGATTCAAGTCTCCCATATGCAAATATGTGTATACCAAGTGAGGAAATAAGTTAATTGAATCACCTAGATCACGCAAAGCATTGGATAAATTTAAATAACCAATGGTGTATTGAATGGAAAACTTCATTGGATCTAGTGAATTGGTTGGAAATTGTGGTGTGCTTCCTCCTACAATTTATTTGATTCAATCATCCTTGATAGAAATAGATGGGGGTAAGTATTTTTTCACCCATTGTTGCATATGTAATGGTGTTTCTTTTCTCTCTTCCTTGGCCTATCCTTATCTTCTGCCTCTTTATTATCTACATCACAATGCATTTTCATAGAATTTCTAGAGTTTACAACTTCATTCTCCCTCAACATAGGTGGTCATGTTTCAGGATCATGGGATATTGGTGGTGAGAGAATATTTCAACATCTTGTTGTTATCATGACGAAATTCTCTTTTGGGTTTGGGATTGTTTGGGAAAAATGTTTCCCGGTATTCTTGGTTAGGAAGTCCATGAGACCTGAAATCATGGTGAACGAATTATTTATAGTGTCTTTCAACCCCTAAATATTAGATATATGTTTTTTCCTGATAATTATATGTTTTTCATTGGTTAATCTATTCCCATAGTGTTTTAAGAATATGGGTGGTTGGTGGTGAGAAGGCTGGCTATAAGATAGCTTTTTTTAAATGGTGGGGGGTTTTGGAATTGTCGCTAGAATGGGGTTCTAGCTTGATTATGTTGATTTATGAAACCATATTGAACATGGTTTGGCTCTCCATCCTTGAGTTTTTTTGGAATTTTTATTGCTGAAAATTTGCCGCAAAAGATTCCATTTTTTGTATTTCAGCACATTGGTCAGTGAAATGATCATGTGATGAGAAAAAACCACATACCTTAGTCGGTGCTTCTTCGTCACCCTCTAGTTTCAAGGCCACATGTCTCACCAAACTATTAAGATATTCAATCATTATTTCTAGTAAGGTTGATGGGTGAGAATCTCATTCCTCATGAATACCTCTTTTTCTAGTACCTCTTGTACCAAACTATTGCATGTTATGAGAAATATTCTCAATAAAACCCTTGAATTGTTTCGTGATTTTTCAATCAATGAACCTGTAGATGATGCATCAATAAGGTTTATATCAGTTTCCCGTAAACCATGATAGAAGAAGGCAGGAATGTTTTTCCCTTCAAATGCTTGATGTGGGCATCTGGAACATAGCTTTTTAAATCTTTCTCAAAAATCAAATAGGGTTTCTCTACATGATTGTGTGATGGCATATATCTCATTTCTAATGATTTTGCTTCTGGAGGTGGGGAAGAAACGTTTCCTAAAGCATCTCATTAGGTCATTCCACTCATCCACATCTCAAGGTTGTATAACATAAAACCATTATTTGGAAGCTCCTTCCAATGAAAATAGGAATGCCTTCCACTTATATTTTTCCTCAGCTACTCCACATGGTCCGATGGTTGAGCGAACATGTGAGAATTCATTAATAAGATTGTTGGGATCTTCACCTCCCAATAAATGAAACATTGGAAGCAATGAAAGCATGTTAGGTTTCGTCTCAAAATAATTTTGTAACACTTGAATGACAAGTTTATTATTCTGATTAAGGAATTGTGGGGCACAAAGTCTCTAAGGGCTGGGTTGTGATTTCCAGCCATGATGAGAGGCTCAGAGTGAACACTTGAAGTTTTACTTGTGTTTGTACGAGAAATATCCTGAAATTCAAATTTTAATTTAATGTTTCATTGCCTATTGAACAAGGTTATTTTAATTTCAGGACCATGGGAGAAAGTTTCATTGTTTAATGTTCTAGTAATGAAACATTGTAATGAAAATAAGAAAAGTGAAAAGAAAGAGAAAAAAAAGTGTTCTCACTTCCACCCCGACAACAGTGCCAAGTTTTGACATGTGTCTTCAATGAGGTGTGACAAAAACATATATAACATAAGTTAGAAATTCATTAATGTGTTCAAACTTGGTTTTCTCAAAATAGGACTTCACAACAAATAATCTTGTCAATTAAATTAAAAAAATAAGAAGCTGTTGTTTTTGAAATTGTTTGAGTTGAAAAATAAAGCAAGCATTTGAAAATAATGATTGAACTCTAATGGTTGAAGAGTGTGATGGGGTCAGGGTACGATTAAAATTTTCAATGTCGTCATAGTCATAATGATCATATTCCCTCTCTTCCTATTGAATGAAAAATAAATGACTCGTCGATCAGGTTATCATTAACCTTTGGTTGATGAAAGAAATGGAACTCACTCATATGTCCATGTTTGTTCATAATCAATTGCTAAACAAATCATGAATGTACCATAGGGTAATTTTTTATCCTTATAACTCTATAAAAAGTTCACTAGTTCCATGCATGTGCCAATGCTTATTGGATACTCACCACCTAACACAATCTGTTCGATTGAGACAAATTGCACTATGTAGAGAGAGATTAAAAGTTTTCAACCAATGCTATTAATGATGAATACACCAAACCCAAAACACAATCACAATATTAGAATTGGTAAACAATAAGAATATAACTCATTCAAAGGAAAAGTAGGGTTTTATATTTACGCACAAATCTCTTACACTACAAAAGTGAAACTCCCCGTTCCTCGATAACTCATAGATTTTACCCCACCATGTGAAGGTTAATAGAGTTAAAAGTGGAAAAATATAGCATGACGAAACAAATAAAAGAGAAAATAGAAGATAAAAAGTCTTTAATGAATTCAATCCTCCATTACAGACCCTCTTTCACATTATTCAGAACATTTTAATAGAAGAGAACACTCTTATTTATAGGCCTGTGGAGTAGAAAATTTCCCTCCAAAATTACTCCACCGTAATATTGAGTCCTATTAGAATATTAAATGGATGAATCTTCGGATGGTGTCTTCATAAATATTGTTTATATATGTATTGTTCATGCTTCCCCAAAATCTCAATAAATTCAGACATGTTTAGAAAATCATTTCCTCAAATTACTAATGATAATGTTTTCTAACCGGGGTGACTCTTCAACTTCAACTTGTTGGTTTCATAAAATGGATTCTTTAATGAACTTATTTCTTCCTGGATTTTAATTTCAAAATTTTTATTTAACTACTAGTTATCATACAATTGGAATCACAAAATTTGGACATATTAGGTGGATATTTGCTTCATTAATTAATGTGGGTTCTATTCTGTTGGCCAAAACACTTTTCCATTTGATTTATTTTTATGAGCCATTGTGTGCCGAATTGGAACTTGGTCCAGAAGACAAAGTTGATGCCCACGATCCTATATATCCTAAAAAATGAATCAAAAAATTTGGATCAAAAATTTAAATGATATATCTGAAATACAAAAGCTCCAAAAAACTATTAAATTTCTGGAATTTACCAATTTCAACAATTAAGCCCATAATTTCCCAAAACACTAAATTGACACAAATAAGCTCAAATTGATTTATTAAAATGGTTCAAATCATTGAATAATATATGAAAATTAATGAAAATATTATCTCTATCAACCAACCCAAAAAATACTTAATACTTCACCCTCAAAAAACCCAAAACCCTTAACCTAAAAAATCTTTATACCTTCATCCCAAAAAACTGGGAAACCTCATCCAAAAAAACCCTAAACCATTAGTCGTAAATCCATGAACCATTACCATGATATAAACCCTAAACCATCAGCCCCAATGAACCCTAAATACTAATGCTCAAAAATATCTATCCTTTAAACACCCAAAACACTAAACCCCAATCCCATAAAAACCCTAAAACATCAACCAGGGAACACCAGACACCCTTATCCAAAAAATAAACCCAATAACTAAGCCCCAAAAAACCCTAATCCCTAAGCCCCAAAAAACCCTATCCCTTAGCAGAAAAAATCCCAACCTAAAAAACCCTTAACCCACAGCCCCAAAAACCCATAAACCCACATCACCCAAAACCATAAATCCTTATCAAAAAACCCTTAAAACCCTAAGTCATATAATATCTAAACACCCAACCTCAATAAACCTTACAACCTTATCCCCAAAAATATATAAAACATCATCCATAATAACCTTAAACCCTCATCCCAAAAAACATATAAACCCTTATCCAAAAAAACCAATAAACCCTTAACACCAAACCCCAATAATCCCCAAGCCCTTAAAACAGTAAATCCTCATCCCCAAAAATCTGACATTCCTTTTCCCAAAAAATTCCATATCCATCAACATTAAGAAACCCTAAACACACAGCCACAAAAACACTAAAACTTATGGAACAAAAAACCATAAACAAGCATCCCAAAAAACACTAGAAACTCATTCCCCAAAAAACCTAAACCCCTGCACTGAAAAACCCATTAGACACTAGCCAAAAAATTCATAAACCCTCGGTCCCAAAAAATCATACTCTCTCAGCCACAAAATCCCTAAACCCACAGGACAAAAAATCCCAATACAATCATCCTAAAAAACCCTAAAACATAAACTCCAAAACCTCTAAACCCTAAGGCCCACAAAAAACCATAAACCCTAAGCCCAAAAAAAAAACAAACCATTAGACACAAAATATACCTAAACACTCATCACCAAAGTCCCCAAACCCTTGTACCTAGATTTTGTAAACCCTTATACCCCAAAAAACCTAGACCCCTATCACTATATATACCTTATACCAAAGCACCAAAAAATATTTTACACTCCCCCCCCCTCAAAAAATCATCATCCCAAAAAATTAACCCTTATCCCCAAAAAATCTTAAAACCTCATCTTAAATAAACCCTAAACCCTCATCGCCAATAAACCCAAAACACTCATCCCCAAAAATACCCTATAACCTAATCCTAATTAAATTGTAAACTATATTTCCCAATAAACCCTAAACCATTAGCTAGATGAAATGCTAAACCATATCCCCCAATAATCCAAATACCCTCATCCCAACAAACCCTAAAACCTCATACCCAACAAACCCTAAACCCAAAAAAAATTAAAACCTCAACCCTTGAGAAAATGTAACACAAAACCCCCATCCCCAGGAAACAATAAACTTATATCCCAAAGAAACATAACCCAGAGGACCCAAGAATCCCTAAACACTTATCCCATAGAAACCCTGTTCTCTAAGCCCCAAGAATCCCTAAACCATCTTCCATAAGGAACCCTCAACCCTTAGCACCTTGAAACAATAAACCCCCAGCCCCATAAAAGAACAAACCCAAATCCCGAAGAATCCTGAAACTATCATCCCCAAGAAACCCTAAACCATCATCCCCATGATTCCAAAAACCCTAATACCTATGAAACTACAATCCCTCAACACTATGAATCCAAAAACAATCATTCCCAACACCATCCAAACACTATTCCCGAAGAAAAACTAAGACCTATACCCCATGAAAACCTAATCCTTCTTCTCGAAGAAACCCTAAACTTATTTACCAAGAAACCCTAACGTCACAGCCCCATGAAAACATAACCTATAATCCCCATGAAACCATAAACACCTAATTCCATGAAACCATAAACCCATAACCCCACGATACCCTAAATCATCATCCCCATGAAACCCTAAACCCCCATCCATTGTATTCCCAAGACCTCAGACCCATCAACCCCAAAACATGAAACCCTATGAAACCTCATCACTCGTCCCGAAATAAAAATTAACCCTCATCCACAAGATTCTATAAACCCTAACATCCATTAATGATCATACCTTCATCCCCTAGAAACTCGAAACCATCATCCCTAAGAATCCCTAAACCCTCATCCCATGAAATTGTAAACTCTCATCCCTAAGAAACCATGCACCCACAACTCCATGAAACCCAGAACCCTCATCCATATGAAACCATGGAACCTTCTCCATATGAAACCCTCAACCCTCTTCCATTTGAATCCCTTAACCTCAGAACTAAAACATCCTTTAAACTCAGACCAAATAAATTTTGAACCTTAATCCCCAAGAATACGTGAACCATTAGCCGAATTAATCCCTAAACCCTCACCTACATGAAACCCTTAACCATTAGAAACATGAATACCTAAACCCTCATCCCCATGGAAACCTAAACCCTCATCCCTAAATGAATTTGAACTCCCTTCGCCAAGAAGTCCATAACTATCAACCAATGGAAACCGTGAACCCTCATCCCCAATAAATCTTGAACCTTATCACCATGAATCCCTAAGCCCTTAGGCCCAGGAAAACAAAAAGCATCAACCCTATGATACCCTAAACGCTCATCTCCATGAAGCCTTGAATAATCAGTCCTAAGAAACTCTGAAACATAATCCACTAGAGAACATTATCCCTCGGACTAGGGAAACACAGAAACATCATTCTAAGCATTCCCTAAACCCACAGTCCTATGAATCCTTGACATATCATCCCTAGGAAACTGTGAATTCTCCCCTCTATGAAATCCAATACCCTCAACCACAAAAAATCATGATTCCTCATCCCCAATAAAATGTTTCTTTTTGTCCCAAAAAACCCTAAAAAATCATCACCATAAATCCCATAAACATTATTACCAAAAAAGGAAAAACTATCGTCCCCAAAAAAACCATAAAACCAATTCCCCAAAATATATTTAATCCTTGACAACATTATTAGATGAATACATAGTTCCAATGAACTCTACACACTTATCAAAAAAACTACATAAAAAATCATCCCCAATAAACAAATGAACCATAATCCACAAAAGACCATTAACCCCCACCCCAATAAAAATCCAGAACCCTCATCTAAAAAAATGATAATCCTTACATCCCAAAAAAACCATAAACCCTCACACCAAATAATCCCCGAACCCTTAGAATGAAAAACCCCAAAACCCAAAACCCATAAAATCCATGAATCCTCATCTTCAAAACCCCCAATCACTTATCCCAAAAAAAACAAAAACCTACATCCCAATAAAATTTATAACCCTCCAACCCAATAAAAACTCAACAATCCACCCCAAAAATCCTTCAATAATCAGTAATAAAACCATGAACTATATTATGTATATAAAAGTTTACTCTCTGCCTCAAATAAACTTGAAATTCCATTTGAAAAAAAACCTGAAATCCCTCATCAAAAAGAAAATTTAAGATTAATCCACAAAAAATACCAAACCCTCAGCCCCAGAAAACCCTAAACCCATAGACCGGAAACCATGAACCCTCACCCCAAAAAATACCCTTAAACTTCTACCCCAAAAACATGATCCAAAAATTATTAAACCCTCAGACATAAAAAAACCTTGAATCATTATCCCAAAAAACACTTTATATTCACATGTATTAATCCATGAACACAATGTATCAAAAAAACCAGAACCCATAGAACCAAAATTCTATAAACCCTCATCCACAAAAAACCATGAATCCTCAAGCCCAAAAATTCCCTAAACCACCAACCCCAAAAAATAGTGAACCACGATCCCTAAGAAACCCTAAACCATCATCCCCCAAAAAAACACACAACCCTCAACCACCCTATGCCTTCAAAAATAATCCCAAAAATTACCTAAACCATGACCACCAAAAAAACTAGAAACCAATCCCCTAAAAACCATAAATTTTATGCCCCAAAAAACATAGGATACTTATCCACAAAAATCAATGAACCCTTAGTAAAAATAAACTATGAATCCTCAACCCAAATATAACCCTATCCCTAATTACCTAAAAAACATGATCCAATAGATGAAAAATACCATGAACCCTCATCACAAAAAAAACCCAAACCCTAAACACAAAAAAATCTTGAACCCCCCATGATAGAAAACCTTTACACTACTCCACAATAATCCATGCACCCTAATCACCAAAACACCATGAACTATCATTCTATAAAAAACATGAACTCACTTCCCCAAAAACCCTAAACCCTAATCCCGAAAACCCTAATACATCATCCCAAAACCCAAAACCCATAGCCCTGATAAAACCCAAATCACTCATCCCTAAAAACAAAAAACACCCATCTACCAAAAAAATCATCTATATACCCGAATAAATCCTGGAAACTCATCCCCAAAATGAAATAAACTTAATGCCCCCAAAAAACATGAATCGTCATCACAAAAAAACTCTGAAACCACATCCCCCAAAAAACCAGATACCATAGCCGAAAGAAAAACATAAAATTATTTCCCAGAAAAAACCTAAACACTAAGCCCTATAAACAATGAAAATTGATCCCCAAAATACCATATACCATTGACAAAAAACACATTGAACCCTTGAAAAAAAATTCAACCATCAACCCCATAAACTCTTTTATTTCATCCCTAATAACCCTAATCACTAATCCATAAAAAACCCTAAACCATGAGCCCCAAAATGACCCAATGACTGATCCCCAAAAAACACAGAACCCTTAACCCCAGAAAACCCTAAATCCTATTCCCCAAAAAATACATGAACTCTCTTCACTAAAAAACCTAAAATTTCTTCCCAAAAAAACCTTGAACCATCATATACAAAAACATTGATCCCTCAGAAAAAATCATAAAGCATTAGACCAAAAAACCATGAACCCTCAACCCCAAAACCCTTAAATCCTCATCCCCCAAAAAATTGAACCAACATTCTCTAAAACCCATGATCACTCAAACACAAAAAAAAACCCCAACCCTCATCCCTAAAAAGAACTCATCCCTCTCCCACAAAATCCCTAAACCCCCTAGACAAAAAAGCTTCACATACCCTCAATCCCTAATAAACTTAATGTATTGTACCCAAAAAACCCTAATACCCTAGCACTAGAAAACCTAAAACCTCAACCCAAATAACAATTATTCTTCAGCCCGAATTAACACTAAACACTCAGACCTAAAACCCATCAACCATTATCCCTAAATAATCCTTGAAACACAGTCGCAAAAAACACTAAACACACTCCCCCAAAATTACCAAACTCTCACCCCAATGAATTAAAAAATATTTAGCACCAAAAAATTATAATCCCTCATCCCCAATGAACCATAAACCAATAGACCCAAAGAATCCTAAACCCTAATTCCTAAAAAAACTAAACCCTAATAAAAAAATCCCTAAACCATCATCCCCAAAAATACCTAAACCTCTTATCCCAAAATACCCTCATCCCTCACTACCAAAAATCCATGTACCATCATTCCAACAAAACCCATAACATTGTACCCCAAAAATAGAAAACCTTAATCCAAAAAAAACCTTAACCATTAGCCCTAAAAACCATGAACACTGAGCCCAACATATGCCTAAACCATGAGACCCCAAAAACCATAAACACTCCGCCCTAGATAACCCTAACCCTCAACCCCAAATCAAAACCGAACCATCATCCCTGAAACATAAACAAATGAAACCCCAAAAACCATAAACCTTCCTTCCCAAAAAATAATAATCCCTCATAAAAAACCCCCAAAACCCTCATCCACAAAAAAACCCTAGCACTAAAGAACTCAAAACCCTCAGCCTCAAAACAACCCCAAACCCATATCCCCATAAACCCCTAAAACCTCTGTTATAAAACCCCTATACCTATAGGTCTAAAAACCCCTAAAACCACAATTCCAATAAAAATCATAAAAAATTATCCCAAAAAAACTAAAATCCTTTAACCACAAAAAACCATTAAACCAATGTCGAAAACCCTATATCCCCACCTCAAAAAACCCCTATGCTCTTACCCCCATGAAAAAACTAAACACTCACACCCAAATAACTCAACCACTAATATCCACGAAACCTTAAACACTATGCCAAAAAATACCCTAAACCCTCATCCCAAAAAAACCATTAACCCCCATCCTGAAAAGGTCCTCAACCCTAAAACCCTAATCAAACTAAAACATCACCCACAACAATCCCCAAACACTCAACCACAAAAAAACTAAATCTTCTGCCACAAAAAAACCCTAAATCCTCAACCCTAAAAAACACAAAAATACCCCAACTCCAAAACCCTCAACACCAAAAAACCCCAACCCCACAACCCAAAAAAATAATATATGTCATCCATAGAAAAAATCTCAATCATTAAACCCAAAATATTCAAAATCATCATCCACAAAAAAAAATGAACTCTAGGTCACAAGATACCCCAAAACCATCAACTGAGAAATCCCCATTCCCTCAGCCCCAAAAAATCCTAAAGCTCCAACAAAAAAATAATCCAATACATTAGCCCTAAAAACCATAAACCGTAACCCCCATCCAAAAATAAATCTGAATTCCAAGAAATCCTCTATCCCTCATCCATTGATAACCTGAAACCATTAATCCCAAAATCCAAGAAAAACTCAGCCCCAAAAATCCTCATACCCTCAACCCAAAAATCCCTAAAATATGAAACCAAAATAACATAATCCCTTATCACCAAAAAACATTGGACGTTCTACCTCAACAAACCAAAAACCCTCATTCCCCAAAAACCCCAAACCCACATTTTCAAAAAACCTCAAACACTTAACTCTAAAATATTTGAAAGCCTTAGCACCAATAAACCTCAAACATTATTCAAAAAAAATTCTGCATAACCTTATCCCAAAAAATCCCAACACTCAATCACAAAATATTGAAAATTCTCATCCCGGAAAAACCCAATCCATCATCCACCAACAACCCAAAACCCTTATCCCAAGAAAACTAAATTCTCGGCCCCAAAAAAACCAAAACACATCAATCAAAAAACACCTCATACACATAGCCGTAAAAACCCACAAATCCCCATACTCAAAAAAATCCCCAGCCCTTATCCCCCAATAAATAAAATCACATCGAACCATAAAACCCTAAACTATAAGCCACAAAAAAAAACTCAAACCGTAATACCCAATGAATCCAACACCCACATGCACAAAAATCCCAAATACCTCATTCCAATGAAACCCAAATCCCATTACCCTATCAAATGAAAAACCATAACTCCATAAAACCCTAGATCTGAATCCCAATAAAATATAATAAAACCTTATCCCTAAAATAATCATTCCCTTTTCCCCATAAAACTCTGATCCCTCATTCCCAAAAACCATTAAACCCTTTACCCCATAAAACCAAAAACAATTTTCCTCAAAAACTCAATCCTTCTAGACAAAAAAACAAAAACCCACATCTAAAAAAATAGAAAACCCTCAGCCAAAAAATACCTAAACAGTCACCCTACAAAACCCTAAACCCTCATCCCCGCAAAACAATAAATCCTCATTCCCAAAAAACCCAAAACCCTCGATCCCATAAAACCTTAAATCCTCAGACCCTAACTCCCCTAGACTAAAAAAACCCTAAACTTCCATCTCCATAAATCTATAAATTTATAGCCCCCAAAACCCAAAAACCATCAACCCCAAAAAACCATAAATTTTTTTCCACATAACACCTATACCATAATCTCCAAAAACCCTAAAACAAAATTCCCCCAAATCCCTAAACCCTTATCCCCAACACCCCAAAACTAATCACCCCAAATATAACTAAACATTCATCCCCATAATTCCCTAAGATAATTTCCCCAAAAACCTCTAAAACCATAAACCGAAAAATCCTTACCCCTCATTGACAAAACCCCTAAAACCTTATACCAAAATTCTCAAAACCACCATCCTAAAAATTAATCTAACCCGCCATCCCTAAAACCATGGAATCATCATCCAATTATCCCTAAACACTCATCACACATAAACACTAAACCACCATCCAAAAAAATCCCAAAACACCAAACCCCCACGAAACCCTAATCCCAAAACCCCTATAATTCCCAAACCTCATCCACAAAAAACCCCTATACACCCAACCCCATAATACCATAATACCATAGCACATAAAAACCATAAACACTAATACCCAAAAACATAAAACCTCAGAACTAAAACCCCTAAACCCATAGCCCCCAAAACTGTAATCTCTCATCCCCATGAAACCCTAAACTCTAAAGATAACCATTAGACCCACCTCCCCCTAAAAATATAAAAATAAAATTAATAAACCCTAAAACCATTAGGACAAAAAAACCCTAAACCATCATCCCCAAAATACCCTAACACCTTGTCCCCAAAACCACCTAAACCCTTTTCCCCAAAAATTTATCAACGCTTAGGCACAAAATTCTTAAACCCACAACCCCAATACCCCTAAAACCACAACCTAAAAAACCCCTAACACCTATTCTCCAATGTAACTAAACCCTCAACCATAGAAATTCATAAAACCTCATCCCGAAAAATGTCTTTCCCCTCATTACTAAAAACCCATACATCCTGAGATGCCAAAATCATTAAACCTTCATCCATAGATTCTTGTAAAACTCATCCATCAAAACTAGTATTCACCCATCCCCCAAAAGACCTAACCCCACAATCCAAAAAACAACAAAAACCCCTACACATAAATTATTTGATCCGTCAACCCAATAACATCTAAAAACAATGACCCCATAAACCATAAACACTCATCTCTAAAAAACCATAAATACTCATTCTATAAAAACTGTAAACATGCATCCCACAAACTCCTCAACCAACTACCCCAAAAAAAACCAATATATAGTCTAAAAATTCTCTAAACCCTTAGTCCCAAAAAAACCCCAAACACTCAACCCCAAAAGCCCCTATACCATCTACACCAAAATACCAAAAATCCATACACCAAAATCTCATGACCCCGTAGTCCAAAAAAATCCTAGAACTTCATCCCAAAAAACCCTTAACCCAAAACCTGTAACCCCAATCTATGACTAAACCCTCCATCCAAAAAAACATAAACCCTCATCCCTAAAAAACACTAAACTATCAACCCAAAAAACCCAATAAAACATATCCCCAATAAACCCTAAATCCCCATCCCCATGAAACCATAAACCCTCATCTACAAGTAACATTATACCCTCATCACCATGAAACTCAAAACTGTCATGCCCATGAAACCATAAAACCACACTACTAGGAAACCCTAAACTCTAACACGTTTAATTCCATAACCCTCACAACAATGAAAACCTAATCCATCATCATTAAATAAACCTAGACACTCATCCCTAAGAAACCATAAACCCCTAGACACATCAAACCCTAAAAACTCCACACGAAGAAACCCTAAATCCGTAACCCTAAGAATACCTTATTCCCCAACCCAATGAAAACCAAAATTCTCAGCCCCAGTAAAATATAAACCAATGTTCTGTAATAATCCCTAAAAAATATTCTCAATGAAAACATAAACCCAAAGTCCCATGAAAACCAAAAACCTCAGAGCCAATAATCCTAAAACCCTGAGGCCCAAGAATCTCTAAACCTCATCACCTAGGAAAACTATACCCTCATCCCCATGAAATCCTAAAACATATTTCCAAATAAACTATATTTCAATTTCCCCAAAAAATAAAAAAACCTATATCCCACCTAAACATTCATCCTGAATAAACAATAAATCATAATCGATAATAAATCATAATCCCTTAGCCCTCCAAAACCTACAACCTCTACCCAATAAAAATGTTAAACATGAGCCAGAGTAAACCCTAAACACTCATCACTAGAATAATATGAACATTAAATCCCAATAAACCAATAAATAAATCCCTAAAATCACTATACCACAACCAAAAAATAGCTTAAAACCACATCACACAAAAACCGTAAACACTCAGCACCAAAAAACCAAAAAACAAAAAACACCAAGAAAACAAAAAATGCCATCCCAAAAAAACCCCAAAACCATCATCCCCCAAACCCTAAACCCATAGGAAAAAACCTGAATCCATAAGTCAAAAAACACCCAAAACAATCAACCCTAAAATATAAAAAAACATTTACCCAAAAAAACCTTCAATGATAAATATATTGATTATATATCCCCAAGAAAACCTAAGACCATATCCCAAAAACCCTCCACAATTATCCCAAATAAATCCAACCCACAGATTCAAATAAATCCAAAAACCCTTAGCCTATTCAAACCCCAAACACTCACCCCAGAAGATACCCAAAACCCTTAGCATAATAAAAGCCTAATCCTAAATTCCTTAATCAAAACACCCTCATCCCTAAGAAACCTAAACCCACATCCTCAGAAGTCACTAAATACTATGCCCACGAAAACCATAACCCCCACTACCACAAAATAGTATAAACCTGTATCCACTAAAAACTCAAACCCATTATCCCCATATAGAACTAAACCCTCAATCCCAAAAAACCATAAACCCTCGTACCTATAAAACCCTAAACCATCATCCCTAGAAAAAATAAACCCATATCCATTAGAATCAGTTAACTCTTATGCCAAAAAACCCTAAACCTTCAACTCAAATAATCACAAAAAACCTCATACATAAAAAAAACCAAAACCCTTATCCGTCATCCATAAAAAACCATCAACACCAAAAAAAACCTCAACCCTCAACCCAAAAAACCCTAACCCCATAAATCCATTAACCGTCAGTCGAAAAAATCTTAAACCAACAATTTCAACAAACCATTAAACATCATCAATGAAAATAATAAACCATGGGCCTCATAAAATCATAACGCTTATCCCCAATAATCACTTAATCCTCAAACCAAAAACCCTAAAACCTAATGATCGAAAAACCCTTATACATCATCTCTAAAAAACTATATCCTTAGCCCTAGAAAACCCCATAACCTCTTCCCAAAAAATCAGTAATCCTTTATACCTAGAAAACCCAAGTCACTCATCTCTATAAAAACCTTAATACTTTTCCCTATAAATCCATATTCCTTATTCTTTATAAAACCTCAAAACGTCAGAAAAAACCCTAATTCCCCATCCCCAAAAACCCCTAAAACCTATATCCCTGAAAACCCAAAACCCTCCCCAAGAGAAAAACCTATACCCCCATTCCTAGAAATCTAAAATCCCATAGTCCCTAAAATTATGAAACCCTCAACCCCAAAAAACCCCAATCTCACTACCCTAGAAAATCCCAAAGCCTTACTGATAGAAAACATTAAACCATTAGGCCTAGAAAACTTCAAACCCTCAGGTTATAAAATCATTAAACTCTCCTCCCCAGAAATACCAAAACCCTCATCCCCAGAAAAACCCAAACCCTCATCTATAAATATTTCTAATATCTCAGCCCTAGATAATCCCAAATCTATAGTCATAGAATACCTTTATCCCTCATCCCAAAAAACCCCTTAAAGCCTTTCTTTCAAAAAACACACTTCCCTTAGCCCTAGAAAATCATTAACCCTTAGTCCCAAAAAATCCTAAACACTATTCCCAATATAACCCTAAACCAAAATCCCTATATAACTAAAAACCCTCATTCATATAAAATCATAAACCCAGAACACCAGAAACCTCTAAACCCTAAATGAAAGAATACCCTAAACCCTCAACCATAGAAATTTCCAAACACTTTCCACATAAAACCCCATACCCCTATCCCTATGGAAACCAATACCTCAACCTCAAAATAGAAAACAATGATCAATGGAAAACCCCATAAAATCCACAAAATTAAAAACAAAACACGTGTCCCAAGAAAACCTTGACACCAATCCCTAGAAAACTACAATCCATTAGTCCTAGTAATCCCAAATCCCTCAACCCAATAAAATACTAACTCATTAAATACGAAAATAATTTAATCCTTATCCATAGAAAAACAAAAATCCTCAACCATTAAAAATCCTAAAACATCATCTATATAAAAATTTAAAAACTTAGCCCATTAAATATTTAAATCATGTGCATCAAAAATCCTTCAGTCATTATCTGTTGAATACCCTAATACATCTTCCGTAAAATACCCTAAACCATCATCACAATAAAAATATGAATTGTTTAACCACATAAAACATGAAACCCATATCCCCAAACTATCCCAATCCCTAATCATCAACCCTAATAATCCAAAAAACATAACCATCAGTCCCTGAAACCCCAAAACCCTCAACACCAATAATCCTTAAACCCTCATCCCTATAAATCCCTAGACCCTAAGAATAATCTAAACATAAACCCTTTTCCCAATGATACCCTAAAAACTCATCGGCGGAAAATCTTAAACCCCCATCATGAATAAATCCTAAGCCATTATCCCCAAGTAAAAAATTCACCATCATTCCCATGAAACCCTAATTCCCCAACCAACGAAACTGAAATGTCTCAACCCAAAGAAACCATAAACCCTCATCCAAATGAAACCCTGAATCCTAAGCCCCATGATACCCTAAAACATGAGGCCCATGAAACTCTTAAACCTCATTACCAAGAAACCTTAAACTCTCATCCCCAATAATCCAGGCACCATCATCTACAAGAAACCCTAAACCCTCAGTCTCAAGAAAACCATAACCATGAGCACCATGAAACCCTGAACCCTCAGCCCAATGAAACCCTATACACTCACCCCAATGAATTTATGAAGCCTCAACACATAGAATCCAAAATGAATCAATAATAAGATAACCTAAAACCTCTCCCCCAAGATACCCTTAACCCTTAGCCTTGATGAACCCTAAAACCTCATTCTATAGAAACCAAAAACTATAATACCTAATAAATTTAAAATATTCAACCGCAAGAATCCCTGAATGCACATCTCTAAGAAAAATGAACCCTTTGAACTAAAAAACTATAAAACATTATCCCGTAAAACCCATAACCCTCATCCAAAACAAATTTCATTCCTTCTCCCTCAAAACCCAAAAAACCCATAGACCAAGAAATCCATAACCCTTGGCCCCAAAAAACATAAACCCATATATCCTGAAAAATATAAACCATAATCCTCTTAAACACTAATTCCCCAATATCCATGAACCATGAGTAGCCAAAAATTTTAATCCTATGAAATAAAATATCATAAACCCTCATCTATAAAAAAACCCCTACTCCCTGAGCTCAAAAAATCCTAGAACCCTTATCCCAAAAAACCAAAACACTATTTACCAATATATCATTAACGTAAATCACTAAAAAACTCATAACCCTAATCCCCAAAAACCCATAAACCCCCATCCCCAAAAAAACATAAACACAAATCCTAAAAAACCATAAACCATCATCCCCCAAAAAACCCAAACCATCAGCCCCCAAAAAATAATAATCCCTTATACATAAAAAACCAAAATAATTATCCCCAAAAACCATAATCCCTATGAACATAAAAATTGAAACACACATCCCAAAAAACCCCTAAACCCTATGCCCTAAAACCCGTAATCCCACAACCCGAAAAAAATTTGATCCCTGGGTCAGAAGAATCCTTAATCCATGAGAACAAAAAAAATCCTACAATCTCAAACCAGATAAACCCTTAACCTTCAACCACAAAAAACCCTAAACCCTTAACCAAAAAAAAATCCTAAACACTCATCCCAAAAGAAACACTAAACTTTCAGCACTGAAAACCCCTAAACCCTTATCCCTAAAACCCTAAACCCTCAACTCCAAAAAACCCCTTAACCATCATCCCACAAAAACACAAAACCCTTTGTCTAGAAAAACAATTAACTGTCAACGAAAATTTACCCTAAAAGATCACCACCAAAAAAACATATGCCATCATCCTTAGAAATCCCTTACCTATCAGCATCTGATAACCCTAAAAACTCATCCTCTGAAATCTGAAAAACCCTCATTACCATAAAAACTAAATCCATCGTCCCCAAAAAACCCTAAACCCACATCCCCATAAAACCCTAAATTCTAGCCATCATAAATCATATACCATTATCACCCAAAACCCTAGAAATCATAGATTTAAAAATCATTACACTGACATTACCTAATAAAACTAAACCCCAACACAAAAAAACTAAACCATAATCTCCAAAAACCAATAAACCCATAGCTACAAAAAAAACGTTAATCCCTTACCTCCAAAAAACCATAAACAGTGAACACAAAATAACCTAATCTCTCAACCAAAAAATCTGAAAACCTCCACCAAAAAATAATACATTGTGAACACAAAGAAAACCATAATACCATATCCCTAACAATCCTAAACCATTATCCTTATAAAATCCAAAACACAAATCCAATACAATACCTAAACCCTCATCCCCAAAAAATATAATTTCCTAGGACCAAAAATCCATAAACCCTCATAAAAAAAACATAAACCCATATCCCCAAGAAACCCTAAAACCTCATTCTGAACGATCCATAAACCCCTAGCCCCAAAAAACACTAAATCCACGCCCCAAATAAAAATAATCCATCATTTCCAAAAAAACACTAATCCATTTTCTCCCAAAACCCTATACTCTTATCCCTAAAAAACCTAACCCCATAGCCCCATAAATCCCATAACACTTAGTTCCAAAAATACCTAAACCCTTTTCCATAAAAAACATAATCCCTCAACACCAAACACCCATAAAACCTCATTCCTAAAAAATATTGATCCTTAAACTAAAAAAACAATAATCCCTTATCCCAAAAAACCCATAAACCTCAATCCCAAAAAACCAGAAACAATCAACCCCCAAAAAACCCTAATACCTAATCAGAAAAAAGGAAAAAGCCTCGTCACCAGAAAACCTCAAACACTCATCCCAAAAAATCCCAAACCATTAGCACCATAAATTACTATAGGATTTTCTCTATAAATAATGAATACACCATCCCAGAAAATCGTAAATCATTATCATTATTAAACATAAAATCCCCAACTGTTGAAAATTTCAATCACCCATCAACCGAAAAACCTCAACTGTTAGTTCAAGAAAACCCTAAACTTTTAGCCTACAAAAACCCTAATCACTCCACCATAGAAACTACGAAAACCATAGACCTAGAATACAAAAAATGTGTAGACCCATAAAACCCCCAACATAATACCCCATACAATAGAAAAGACTCATATGTAGATAACACTAAACCCTCAGCAAAAATAACATGAATCCTTCACCCTAGGAAATTTGTGAACCATCAACCGTATAAGCCCATATATCCTCATCCCTATAAATTTACATACTCTCTTCAGAAAAATATTCTAAACCCAATTCCAATGAAAATACATAACACAAATCCATATAAATCTTCAACCCCCACCTTCAAAAACCCTAAACTATCATTCCTATAATACACTAAATCCTCATACCTAAAAAACACTAATCCATAAACCCCTTAAATACCTAAATCATCTTCTCCAGTTAAATATTAAAAATTATCCCTCAAAATTTGTAAACCATCATCCCTAAAAAACCTATTACGTTATCCCAATAATACCATAAACCCAAATATTCAGAAAACGCTAAACATGAAGGCATAGAAAACCACAAATCCTCGTCCAAAAAAACTCCTAACACATAACCCTATATACAAAAAATTATAATGCCTAGAAATTAAAAAACCCTAAGCCCCATATAATTAAAAATAATCTGCAGGAGAAATCGCAAAACAATCATTCCTAATAAACCATAACCCCATAACCCCTACAACCACCAACACTCATCGCTAGTAAACCCCCAATACTCATCCCTATAATTCCAGAAACACACATTCCTAGAATGACTAAATGCAACATCTCCATAAAAAAAGAACCCTCAACACAATTCAACTCTAAAATCTGAGGCCAAGAAAAACATAAACCCTCGTCTTTAGAAAACCATAAATCCTCAACCCCAGAAAAAATTTATTTTATAGCTCTAGAAAAAACCAAACCATCATCCCTATAATCAATATACCCTCATCCACAAAAATTTATGACACCTTGGACCAGATAAAACATGATACCACAATCTCCATAAAACCAGAGACCCATAGCCATATAATACCAAATCCTAACCCTTGACCCCCAAAAACTGTAAACCCTAATCATCAGTCTTGGAAAACCATAAACCCTCAACCCAAGAAATCCCTAATCTATTATCCCCCTAAATACCAGAAAAATCAGTCCCAGAAAACCATAAATGATCATACACAAAAACTAATCCGTATGCCCAATAAAACTCTATTCCCTCATCAAGATAAATCCAGGATCCCTCAAACCCAGAAAACCCAAAACCATCCCTAGAATACACTATAACTACATCCCAAGATAAAATGAAATCCTCATCCCAAAAAAACCATGCCCTAAACACTATAAAACCACAATCCCATATCCCTAGGAATCCACAAACCCTTATCCCCTCGAAACACCAACCCATCAGACCTAGAAAAATCCGAACCCTCACGCCTTAAAAACCCCAAACAGTTAGCCATAGAAAATTCAAAACCCTTATCCAAAGAAAAACCTATGACATCATTACTAGACAACCCTAACCCATAGTCATAGAAAAATATAAACTGTTAGTATGAGAAAACCATAAACCCTCATCCCGATGAAAAGTAAAACCATGGACCCAAAAACCCAAAACATGTGGCCCCCAAAATCCTTATCCCCCAACCCCAAAAAAACTCTAAATTCTCATACTAAAAATCCATAAACCCAAGGAAAAAAATAAATTCTATAACCCAACCTCAAAAAATTACAAATTATTATACCTATAAAACTCTAAAAGGTGAGCCCCAAAAGAACCTACACCCTCATCCCTAAAAAATACTAAACCCTTAGCTCTATAATAACATAATTCTTCATCCTAAAAAACACTATACATTAGGTTCCAAAAAACCCTAAACCATCGGTCCAAAAAAGATTAATACATTTTCCCTAAATAAACCTAAACCCTCGTAGCTTAAATATACTAAATCTCATCCTCAAAAAACCATAATCCCATAGACCCAAAAAACACTAAACCAGTAGGACCCAAAAATACCAAATCCACATAAAAAAATAACCCCAAATTCCCAAAATAACCTAACCCCTTATCCCCCAAAACCAAAAAATACACTGTCCCAAAAACACTTAAAACCTAAACACAAAAAAAACCTAGAACCCTCACCCCCATAAATTTTTGATCCCTCATCTCAAACAAACCATGAACCCTCACCTCATAAAACCCAAAACCATATTCCCCATGAAACCATAAAACAATATCCCAAAATCCTAAATCTTTATCCACAAAAAACCCAAAACCCTCATCCTGAAAAAATCCTAAACCCTTATCCCAAATAAATAGTAAACCATTCTCACCCAATAAACCTAAACCCACATCTCAAACCACCAAAAACCCACATCCCTAAAAAAAAAAAAACAATGAGCTACACTAAAACCTCATACCCAAAAAACCAAAAACCCTTGGCCACAATAAACCCCAAGAAGCCGTAAAACCATAGCCCAAAAGCCTAAATCTTTATCCACAAGAAACGCAAAACCCTCATTCCTAAAAAATCCTAAACCCTTATACCAAAAAAATAGTAAACCATTCTCACCCAATAAACCTAATCCCTCATTTCAAAAAACCAAAAACCCACATCCCTAAAAAACATAAAAAATGAGCTACACTAAAACCTCATCCACAAAAAACCAAAAACCCTTGGCCACAATAAACCCCAAATACTCAGCCCCAAAAATTCTAAACCCTTATAAAAACTTACTTATGGTCCCAAAAAACTCTAATCCCTCATCCACAGAAACCCTAAAACAGGACTCATAATAAACCCTTATCACTAAGACATATAAAACTATAAACCGAAAGGTATAAAATATACTAATAACCAATCCACCAAAATCCCTAAACCATTTTTCTGTAAATAATATTAATCTGTCATCACAAAAAACCCCTAAACCCTCACTCCAAAAAACCCTAAATAGTTATCCCTAGAAACACTATCCTATATACACTAAAAAACTCTAAACCTTCATCCACAAAAAACGAGAACCCCTAGCCATAAAAAAATCCTTTTGATCCAAAATACCCTCAATACTATACCCATAATACCCTGAAACCACATCCCCAAAAAAATATAAACCCTTTGCAAAAAAATCATAAACCCTCATCCCTATGAAAACCTAAACCCTAAACCACAAAATCCATCACCACTTTTCCAAAAAATACATAAACCATTATCCTCCAAAGCCCAAACTACTAGAAATAACAAATATTAAATACTCATCCCCAAAAATCCCTAAACACTCGGCCAAAAAACTATAAACCCTAGACACATAAAAAACCTAATCCATCATCCATGAAAAATTTTAAACAATCCTCCCAAACATATTCTACTCCATTATCAACAAAAATCACTAATCACTCATACAAAGAAATCCGAAATCCTTAGAATAATAATATCTTAAACCATTGACCAAAAACAATAAAAAGACTCATCCCCAAAATACCTAACTACCACATCCATAATACCATAACCCCAACACTAATAAACCCTAAACCCTTGGGCCCATAAAACCATAACTCACCATGGTAAAAAAATCCCTAATCCCTCAGTCCTAGAAAAAAATGAAGCATCTACACCCAATAAAGTGTATACACATTGCCCTAAAAATCATAAACCCTCAGGGGAAAATATGAAACTCTTATTGAAAATAAATAATAAAAACTAATGCACATAATACCCAAAACCCATGACCCCAAAAGTATATAAATAGTAACAACCAAATCACCATAAACCATCGGACCCAAAAAGTCAAAACCATTAGACCAAAAACAACTTAGAACTCAATCAAATATACCCTATCCCCCAAAACAACTAATCCCACCACCTAAAAAAAGATAAAACAATGGCCACATGAAATGCTAAACCCTCAGACACAATAAAACAAAATCCTTCAACCACGAAAAAATCCTACTCCCCTTTCCCGAAAAAACCCTAAAAGCTAGGACACCAAAAAATACCAAACAATCAGCCCCAAATAACCATAAACACTTTCCCATAAAATACCCTCAACCCACGACAAAAAAACCCTTCAATACTTAGTCCCAAAATAACCTCATCCCTCAACCACAAAAAATCACTAAAACCTCCTCCCATAAAACCGTGCACCCTTATAAAAAGGCCTAATCTCTCAATCCCAAGAAACCATAAACCCTCCACCATAAAAAATCAGTAGACACTAAGCCTAAAAAAATAGAAAACTCAGGTACTAAAAACCCCTAAATACTCTGTCCCATGAACACTTGGCACTCAACCCCGAAAAATTATAAACCATCACCCAAAAAAGACATAAAACAACAAAAAACGTAAAAACAAATCCATGAATAAACCCAAAACCCTAGGCCCCAAATAACTCTAAATCCTCACCCCAAAAAACCCAAACCAGTTAGTCCCAAAAAGTGCTAAACACCTGGTGGTAAAAAATCATAAACCCTCATACCAAAAATACCATAAAATTTGAAACAAAAAAACCCTAATACCTCATCCCCCCCAAACCCTAAACCCTAATTCTCAAAAAACCCTAAACCTTTAGTGTCAAAAAACCCAAAACCCTCATCCCTAAAAATGAAAAAACCATCATCCCCAAAAATAATAGTAATCCATCGTACATAAAAATCCCTAAAACCTCAAATGAAAAATCCATCGAGCATTATCCTGAAATAAACATTAAATTCTCATTCTCAAAAATTAAAAGTATTAGGCCGTAGACATAACTAAATGATTGGCCCCAAAAAACCCTAATCCCTTTGTCCCCAAAAAGCTAAACCATCTTCCCCAAAAAACCATAAACCTTTATCCCACAAAAACCCTAAACCCCTATCCAAAAAATATTAATTCTCATACTGATAAGATAGTAAACCATTATCCCCAAAAAAAAAGAAAAACTCTTTCCAAAAATACCAAAAACACTCAACACCAAAAAAAATCAAACCATACACCACCATAAAACAAAAAACCCAAATACCTGAAACCCCCCAATACACATATTACAAAAAAACCGTATACCCTCAGCTAGTAAAAAACCCCATACACTCTGACCAAAAAACACATAAACCCTCATCCTGAAAACATCAAATTTGAGCCCAAAAATCTCTAAATACGATGTTTTGAAAAACACAAAAACCATCACCACAATAAAAAAACAAACACCCATTCCAACAAAACCCAAAAACCATAGCCACAAAATCTAAAACGCTCATCCCCATAAACACTAAAACCATAGCACCATAAAACCCTATACACTCATCCCCAATGAACCCTAAACCATCATCCCCAACTGACCATAAAACCTCATCACTAGAAAACCCTAAAGCCTCAATTAGAAAAAACCCTAAAAACACGTCACCAAAAAACCCTAATCCAACAACTCTAAAAAATTACTTAAATCGTCAGCCCCAAAAATCTCCAAAACAATTAGCTTCAAAAACCCCAAAATACTACTCCGTACAAACTACTTTACTCTCATTCCTAAAAAACCTAAACTCTTAGTCCCAAAAAAATCTAAACCCACCATCCCAAAACTCATGTACCCTCATCCCGAAAAATCCCAATTCCTTAACAAATAAGCACTAAACCCCCATCCCTAAAAAACCCCAAACCCCAACTGCCCAATAATACAATCCCCCCAACATAACAAAAAAAATAAACAATTAGGCCTAATACAACCCTATATCCTCAACCTCAAAAAACCCATAAACCCTCAGCCCCAAAACACCCTAAACCCACATCCATAAAACCCCTAAACATTAATCCTCAATATACATTAAACACACAGATCTAAAGAACCCAAAACCCTATGTCCTATGAAATCATATACAATTACCACAAAATAACTCTATACCCCACTATAAAAACCATAAAACCTTTGTCCCGTAAATCTGAAATAACCCAATAAAAAACTAGAAATCCTAAACAAAAAATCCTTTGTCTACAAAAATACTATAAACTCATCCTTAATATACCCAAAAACGACATCCATAAAAAAACCTCAAACCCACAATCCCAAGAACATAGAAACCCTCATCCCAATAAAACCCAAAACCCCATACACATAAAACCCTAATCCCTCACCCCCATATAATCACAAACCAACACACCCAAATAATACTGAAACCAGATCCCCATAACCCTAAAACATCATCCCTATTGAATCATATAACCTAATATTCAAATTACAATAAGTCCTCAACCACAAAAAACCATAAATCCTCAACACAAATAAACCCTAAAATATCATCCCTAAAAATTAAAATTCTCATATCCCCAGGAAACCATAAACCCTCCACCTTAAATTAGTGAAAGACCTCATCCCGAAACAAAACTAAACACACTACCCCTATAAAACCCATAATCAAACATCTCTAAGAAATCCTAAACCTTCTTCCCAAAATAACCCCAAACTCTCAACCCAAATAAACCATAAACCCTCATCCCAAGAATCACCCTAAACACTCGACCCCAAAAAATCCCAAATTGTCAACCCCAAAAAACCCAAAGACCTCAACCCCCAAAAAACCTAAACCATCATCCCAAAGAACTCAAAAACTTAATCCCTATAAAACATGAATCCCTCATCCCAATAAAACACAAAATCATGTACCCCAAAATCCAAAAACCCCCATCCCCAACAAAATGTAACCATATGCCCCAAAAAACCATAAACATTGATCCTGAAAAAACCTAGAACCACATCACCAAAATACCCTAAACCATCATAACCAACAAAACCCTATAACTTTTTCCAGAAAAAAAACTAAACACAGAGTCCCAAAAAACCCAAAACCCTCAACACCGAAAAAAACATAAACCCTTAGCCCTCCAAAACCGTAAACCCTAGTCCCAAAAATCCATAAACTCATAGCCCACAAATACTCAAATCCATCAGCACAAAAAAATGAAACTCTTATGATGAGAAAACCCAAAACCCTAATACCAAAAACCCTAACTCCAATCCCTAAAAAACCTCAATCCCTCAAATCCGAAATCCTTGAACCGCACACCCAAAAATCGCTAAACCCTCATCCTCAAATAATCCTAAACACAAATTATCTATAAAAACGGAAATCCCCAAACCAAAAAATTCCAAAAACCCTCTGGGTGAAAAAACACAAATCCCTAAACCCCAAAAAACCATATACCATCAGTCCCAAATAAAACCCTAAACCCTCATCCAAAAAAAAATAAAAAACCATCATCCCTTAAAAACCCTAAACCCTCAGTCCCAAAAAAACACTAAATCTACATCTATAAAAAACCTATACCCTTAGTCCCAAAATGCACTAAAGCCTCGTCCCCCCAAAAAAACCAAAAACCTAAGACAACCAAAACGCAAAACCATCATCCCCAAAAATCATATCCCTTAGCTCTGAAATCCCTAAACCATCTTACCCGAAAAATGTACCAATCTCACAGTCCAAAAAACCATAATCCCTCAACCTCATAATATACTACTACATCACCCACCAAAATCCTAATCCCTCACACCCAAAAAACCCATAATAAATAACTCCGAAATTTTGCTAAGCTCTCTACCACCAAAAAACCTAATCTTTCGTCCCTAAATGAAATTAGACCCTCATACCGAAATACCCATAAACACACAACCCCAAAAACCTTATACATTCATCCATAAAAACCATAAACACTATATCATAAAAAACCCTAACCCCTCATCCCCAAATTACACTAAGCCCTATGCCCCATAAAACCATAAACACTCTTCTCAAAAAACCCTATACCATCACCCCAATGAACCAAAACCCTCATCCTAAATAAACATAGATCTCCAACCCGGAAAACCTTAATCCATTAACCCCCAAATACCATAAACTATTACTTCCAAAAATCCGTAAACCCTCATATCAATAAAACCCCAATCCTTCAAACCTAAAAACAATAAATCATGACCCAAAAAACTCAATCACTTTTCCCCAAAAAACCCAAAATCCTAATCCCACAAAAACCATAAACCATCTGCTTAAAAATAACCTAGTCCAGCTTCCCTAAAAACCCTAAACCATAATCCCCCAAAAACCCTATCGTCTTACAAGAAATAACTATAAACCCTCACCCCACAAAACCCTAAACCCTCATACCCAAAAAACATTAAATCCTTGTACCCAAAAAAGCATAATCACTATGCCCAAAAAAACACTATAACCCAACCCCCAAAAACCTGAAATCCTTTTCCACATAAGACCCATAACCCTCATTCACCAAAACCACTAATCCAAAAACACCCAAAAATTCAAAAAACCTACTCCAAAATAAATCCTAATCCTTCATCACAAAACAACCTTAAACCCCCTACCCCCCAAAAAATAAAAAACAAGCATCCCTAAAAACCCATTAAGCCCTCATAAAAAAATTCTTCATCCCATAAAAACAATAAACACTTTATCCGAAAAAACCCTAAACCCTCTTCCTAGAAAATCTCTAAATAGTATTCCCAAAAATTTGATAAACACTCAACTCCAAAATTCCATAGTCCCGGAGAAAAAGAAATCTATAAACACTTAACCCCAAAAACCCAAAAAACCCCATTCCCAAAAAACCCTTAACATGTGGTCCCAAAATTACTCAAAACCATCATCTCCAAAAGCCCCAAAATATTTACCCTAAAAAAAACACCCTTTACCCAAAACAAATCCTAAAACCATGGCCCAAAAAACCCTAAACCCACTTCCACAAAAAATCCCAAAACTCCACACCAAAAAAACCTAATCCCAAGGCCCAATAAAACGAAAACTGTCATCCCCAAAAACCCATAAATTGTTAGCTCCCAGAATCCCCAAACACTAATTCCCAAAAAGAACTATAATCCCTCAGCACAAAAAAACCCAAAACCATCTACCCCCAATTACACTAAAACATCATTCCCAAAAAACCCTAAACCCTATGAGCAATAAAACTCTAATCCTTTGACTATTTGATACTCTAAACCCTCATCCCCAAAAAACACTAAACCCATTGACCAATAAAAACCTAATCGTTCCATTCTAGAATATTTAAAACACTTAGTCCCAAAAACCATAAAATTTGTCCCCAAAAAATCCAAAACCTTCATCCCTAAAATTTTCTAAAACCTCTCACGCACAAAATCCTTATACATTTTCCACAAAATACGTAAACATAATCCTCAAAACCTGCAAATATGTTTCCCTAAAAAATCATAATCCATCATCCCCCAAAAAACCAGAAACCCTTAGCCCCAAAATACTACAATCACTCCCCACATGTAGCATTAAAAACGTGTACCGAATAAAACCGAAAAATTCATCCTCCAAAAACCATACCCCTTATCTAGAAAAAAACTAAACCCTTTACCGAAGAATGCACTAAACCCTTATCCCAAAAATACTAAAAACACTTAACCCGATAAAACTCAAAACCATTGGCCCAAAAAATGTAATCCCACAACCCCTGAAATCCATAAACTCTAGATAAAGAAGTACCATACAACTTCAATCCAAAAAGAACATTCCCTTGTATCTAATAACCCCTAAACACGTGGCCCCAAAATATCTAAAACCTAAGCCACAAAAAAATAGTAGGCCCCTATCATAAAAAAACACTAAACCTATTTCCCAAACCAAATAGTATGCATTCATCACCAAAAGCACTAAATCATTCCACAAAAAACCCTAAAACAGTATCCCCCAATAACCCTAAAACCTAAGCCAAAAAAAACTAAACACTAAACCCAAAAAACCCAAAAAAACTCAAAAAACTTTAAATCCTCAGCACCAATAAACCCTAAACACATTTCCACAAAAACTTGATACCCTAAGATCTTATAAACCCAAAATGATGAGTCCCAAAAAAAACCTAAAACATCAGCCTCCAAAATAATAAACTCTCTACCCCAATCAAACCCTAAACCACCATTCCCAAATTACCCTAATGCCATAGTTCCCAAAAATCTAAAACCCACATTCCCAAAAAGCCTAAACACATGACCATAAGAAACATAATATCTATGCCATAAAACCCCTAAAATGTATAAAACCCCACTGCCATAGTCATGTGAAATCCCCAATCAATTATACATAATAACCCCAAACCCATGGAACCCAAAGAACTCCAAACCCTCATCCCCAAAATCGCCAATCCCTCACAAAAAGCACAAAACCCATAATTCCAAATAAATAAAATCACGAAGCCCCCAAAACCCGTAAAACCTCATCACAAAAAATTCTAATCCATAATCCCTAAAAAACCAGCAAACCCTCATCCAGAAATAACCCTAAACCCACTACAATAAAAAATTATAAACCCACAACCCTCAATAAATCCATAAACCATATTCCCCAAATAAATCTAATCCTTCAACCACCCAAAACCCTAAAACATTAGTCCCTCAAAACCATAATCCCTAGAACCCAAAAAGAATTAAATACTTAGAGTATAAAAACATAACCCCCAACCCCCAATAAACCTAAATTGTCCACCCAAATGAACTATAATCCATTGACCCCCCAAAACCCTAAACACCCAACCCAAAAAAGACAAATCCCTCTTCCTATAAATAACCCTAAAATGTCATCTGGAAAAAAAACTAAACACTATACTCCAAAATACCCTAAACTATCATTCATAAAAATCTCTAAATCATAATCAATGAAAAACACAAAACTCAATCCCCTAAAAACACTTAACCCCTCAGACAAAAAACTCAAAACCCTAATCCATGAAATAATCCTAAAAAATCATCCACAAAAATTCATAAATCGATAGTCCCAAAAAACCGTAAACCCTATTCCTCTGTAAAAAAAACCATCAACCATCAACCATAAAAACCATAAACCCTAAACCCAAAAATACCATAATACCTCATCCCATATAAACCAAATCGTGATCACTAAAAAATATGATCCTCAACACCAAAAAATCTGAAACCCTCACCCCCAAAAATCCTAATCCATTATTCCCAAACAATTCTAAATCCTCATGAACAAAAAACAGTCAACCCTCATCCCCAAAAAACAGTAAACCCTCATCTCCAGAAAAATCAAAACCCTCATCCCAAAAATAACCATATTCACTCCTCTCCAATAAACCATAAATCCTTATCCCCAAAAACAAGAAACCCTCAACACCAAAGAACCATAAACCCAAAGCCTAACAAAACTCTAACCCTAGGGCCATGAAAACCTAAATCCTCATTCTAAGAAAATCCTAAACACTGATCCCCGCAAAACCCTAAACTGTCTGCACCAAATAACCCCAAACACCCATGACCAAAAAACCCTAAACACTATGATGAACATGTCATAAACCCTCATCCCCAAAATTCCCTAAACCATAAAACTAAAAAACCCACAACTCTCATCACAACAAATCAAAATCCCTATGCCCTATAAAAACATAAACCATCATCCCCAAAAAACCCTAAACATTAATCCAAAAACAAAACCAATATACCTTTACAACGTGAACCCAAAACCTTTCCCCCTAGAAAACCCAAAATACACATCCCCACTAAACCCTGAACTATCAGACTGAGAAAACCCTAATCCCTTATCCGTAGAAAATTGGAATCCCTCATCCCTTGAAATCCCTAAATAGAAAAATATAAGCCCTTAGACCAAAAAAACCATAATCCCACATCCTCATAAAATAGAATACCGACACCCCTAGAAAACCCTAAACCCCTAGTCCCAATAAATCAAAAACACCCAACTCAAAAAAACCATAAACCCTAATCAATAGAAAATCATAAATCAAAAAAACCAAAAAAATAGTAACCCCTTAGACCAAATATACAACAAAACATTATCCACATAAATCAAAAAAACTCATCCCAAAAAACACTAAACATTCACCCTCTAAAAACATATTCCATTAGCTCTGGAAATCCATTTACCATCAGTACTAGAAAACCCTATACTCCGTTCCCCTAAAATCCAAAACCCACATCTCTATAAAATTCTAATCAGATAGTACCACAAAAATAATAATTTTCAGCAGAATAAACCCCTAAAACCTCATCCCATATAAACCTAAACCATATTCCCTATAAATTCATAAATTATCATCCTAAAAAAATCCATCAGATCAAGAAAACCATAATACATCAGCCTGAGAAAACCCTAATTCCTCGACCCCCAAAGATATAATCCTTCAATTCCAAAAAACCTAATCTCGCAATACTATGAATCCCTAAACCATTAGCCCTCAAAGACAAAAAAACCCACTACCACAAAACATATGAATCCCTTATTCTTAGAAAACACACAACCCTCAACATAAGAAAAAACTTTAACCCATAGACCAAAAAATCCCTAAAACATAAACATAAAAAACCGAAACTACAGCCCCACATCCCTAAAAAACCATCAGCCCCAAAAAACCTTATACCCTCATCCCCAATCAACCTAAAACCCTCATCACCAAAAAATGATAAACCATCAGCCCCTGAATCCTTAATATATTTCAAAATAATACCCTAAACACTTATCAACATATAACCCTAAAACCATATTCCCAAAACTAGAAACCTTAATTCCCCAAAAGACCCAATCCATCATCCAAAATAACAAAAAAACCCTTGGCCTTACAAAAATTTAAACACTGAACCCAAAAAACCAACAACCCATAGCCCCAAATACACAAATACCTTCATTGGCAGAGAACCCTAAAACATTATCCCATCTAATAATTAATTTTTCAACCCCAGAAAACCCTAAACCCTCAACTACAAAAAACCCTAAAACCTCTATAAAAAAACACGAAAACAACATCACCATATCCCCAAAACTATAATCCAGAAAACCCACTAAACACATATCCTGGAAATAAATAACCATCATCACAAAAACCCATAAACCCTCATCCACAAAAAAACACTAAAATGTCAAACACAAAGCCACCTAAACCCATAATCCCAAAACCCCTAAACTATCGAAAATATAAAACCATAAACCATGAAACCCAGAAAACCAAAAACCATTAACCCATGAATACCCTAAAAGTTGTACCCTTGGAAAACCCAATACCTCAATGCCATAAAATACAAAACCCAATGGCCAAAAAACCCTAAATTTTCATCCTCAAATACCCTATACCCTCAGCCTCTCAAATCCTTGAACCATTAATGCAAGAAAATCTTAAAAACTTATCACTAAAATACAGTCAACCATCGTCCCTTAAATATGATAAACCACCATCCCAAAACAGCCTATAAACTAAGTTACCAAAACCTAAAAACCTCATCCCTAAAAAATAAAAAACACCTAGCTTAATAAAACCCAAACCACCTTCCCAAAAAATACGTCAACATTCTTCTCCATAACCCATCAAACCACATCCCCAAACCCCCAAAACCCTTAGCTATATAAGGTCCTAAACCCTCATAAAAAAACTATCCTCTTAGCCCCAAATCCCAAAACCCTTCAACCCAAAACACCCCTTAACCCTCAATTCCAAAACCCTAAACCCTCATCCCCAAAAACCACTAAACAATGAGTCAAAAAACCCTAAACACTCATCCCCTAATAACCCAAACCCCAAGCCCCAAACAACCTAGAACCGTCAACCCAAAAAAACTCATAAACCCACATCCCAAAAAACCCATATTCAATTATCCATATAAACACATAACCCTCATACCCAAACCACTAAATCATCATCTCAAAAACCCCAAAAGCATCATCCAAAAAAATCATAAACAAAAATTAACAAATCAACCCAATACACATAGCCATAGAAAACGATCAAACCATAACCCTAGAAAATTCTAACAGATCATCCCATGAATGCCCTAAACACCCATCCCCCCCAAAAAAACCCTTTATTTAGAAAAATCCAAAAACACAAATGAAAAAAAAAGTGTTATCCTTGAGCCCCAAAAATACCAAAAGTCTCAGACCGAAAACCCCACACCTCTCAGCACAAAAAAATCCTGAACACTCATCCTAAAATCTATAAAACCACATCTCAAAAAACCCAAACCCCTTATCCGCAAAAAAATCATAAACCCTCCTCCCAAAAAACTATAAACACTAGGCCCCAAGATATCGAAAACAATTATTCACAAAAAGACACTTAACCCTCATCCCCATGAAACCCTAAACTATCTACCCAAAAAATCCAAAAACACTGAGTGCCAAACACCCCTAAAAACTCATCAATAAAAAAACCATGAACCCTCTATCCTAATAAAATAAACCTTAAGCCCACAAACCCCAAATCCATTAGCCACAAAACCCGAACACCTCAACTATTAATCCATTTACCATCTCCCAAAAAACTAATATACCTTTATCCGCAAAACCATAAACCATCGGCCCAAAAAAACTCTAAACACCAATCCACAAAAGGATAATCCATATTCCATAGAAAATTGTAAACCCGCATCCCTAGAAAAAAACCATTGTTCCCAAAATACAAAAAACACTTGGCCCCAAAAAACCCTAAACCCTCATCCCCATGAATCAAAAAACACACAACCCCAGAAAAACCAAAAAACTCATCCAAGAAACCACTAACCCTTAACCCCTAAAAACCTCATCCATAGAAAACCCTAAAACCTCATCCCAAAAACGCTAAACTCTCAGCCCTGAAAAAACATAATCAATGATCCCAAGATAACCATTATCCCTTATCCACGAAAATAAAAAACCCTTTGAACCAGGAAATATTAAACCCGCATCCCTAGAAAACAATAAAACCTTACTCCAAAAAACCCAAAATCCACCTCTTATAAACCCTCATGTACTTAAAACTAGAAACCCTCTACCTAATAAATCACTAATGTATCCACCCAAAATAATCCTACACTATCATCCCCATAAATCCTAAACGCAAATCCATAGAAAACCATAAACCCATAGTCTAAAAAAACTCTAAACCATCAGGGACAAAAAAACCCTAAAACCTCAAACCTAAAAAACACTAAATCATCATCTCCATTGTACCCTAAATGATAAATCCATCAAAAACATAAATACATATACCCAAATAACCTTAAACCCATTAACATAGAATTCCCTAAATTGTCAGCCCTACAAAAAACATCAACCCTCTTCCCCATAAAACACTAAACCCTATGACATTAAGTACCATAATCCCTTGGACACTAAATCCCCTAAAACCACATACAATGAAAGTCCCCAACCCTAAACCTCAAATCCCTTACACCCTTAGCCCCAGAAAACCCACAAACATCATACCTAGAAAACCCTAAACCTTTATCCCTTAAAAACAACGAATCCATAGCCCTATAAAATCTAGAATTCATAGACATTGAAAAAACTGACACATAATCCAAAAAAGCTTAGTGTCTTGCCCCCAAAAAACAAAACCCTAATCCCCCCAAAAATCCTAAACCCAGAGCCCCAAAAACCATAAACAATCACCTCCAAAATCACAAAACCATAAACTCCAAAACCCAAAACACTCTAGCCAAATAACCCAAAACCAACATGCCTAGAAATACCCAATCCCTTAAACCCAAAAAACACTAAACTCTCTACCCTCGAAAATATTGAACCCTCTACCCTAAAATACACATGACACACATCCCAAGAAAACAGAAAACCCTCATTCCCAAAATATCCTTAAACCACATCCTTAAAATACCAAAACCATCAGCCCCCAAAAATAGTAATGTCACATCATAAAAATAAAAAAAATAACTATTCATAAAAAAATTTAAACCCTAATTCGAAAAAAATTAAAGGCCCCACCGAAACAAATTATAAATCAATTGACCCATAAAATCCAAAATCCTTAGCCCATGTAAAACCTAAATCCCAAACCTCAAAAAACAAAATTCTCATCCCTAAAACATTCTAAAACATCATCACTACTGAATACATAAACCCTTTTCCATAGAAAACACTAATCCATAATCCCCAAAAAACCATACAACCTCATCCCCAAAATCTATATACCATCATCTATAGAAAACCCTAAAACATAGATTTAGAAAACCCAAAACCCTCATTCCCAAAAATACCAAAAGAATCATCCCAAAGAAAAACTAATCCATTATTCCCCAAAACCCTAAACTATCATCCCCAAATGATCCCCTTAATAATCAGGTATAACTCCCTAAATACACCACCCTAAAAACCCCTAAACCCCCATCCCCAAAAATCCCTATAAAATCATCCTAAAAAACACATAAACACTCATCCCAAGAAAACCATAAGCTCCGTCCCAGAAAATACTAATCCATAATCCCTATAAAACCCTAAATACATTTCCCAAAAAAAAACTAAAGCCACCACCCTAAAAATAAATAATCCCTTATCTCCATAAAACAATAAACCCCCTACATGAAAAAACCCTAACACCCATCCCCAAAAAACACATAACCCCCTGTCTAATGAACCGTAATCCCTCATCCCCAATAATCCATAAACCATGAGCCTAAAAAACCTAAACTATTAGCCCTAGGAAACCCTAAACCCCTTTCTTCAAAGAACCCTATCCACAGATCCCCAATATACACTAACCCCTTTTCACAAAACCCCCCCATAAAACTTCAAATTTAAAAAACCCTAATACCACAGCCCCATAAAATCATAACACCTTGTCCCAAAAAATCTTTAAATCCTAAACCAAAAAACCAAAAAACTGTCATCCCTAAAAAAGCCTAAAGCAAAAGACCAAAAATAAACCTAAACCCCCATCCCAAAAAACCAAAAACCCTCACCCTCAAATAACCACACAACACTATACCAAAACACCCAAAAAACTCATCACTAAAAACACTAAACCCTTAGCAAAAAAATCCCTAAACCCTCATAAAACAAAACCCCAAAACCCTAATTCCATAAAACCCTAGACCCTCTGCACCAAAAATCCCTAAATACTCACCCATAAAAATCTCAAATCCATCAGGACCACAAACCCCCTAAACCCTCAACCTCCCAAAAAATCAAACATTATACATAAAAACCCCTAAACCATTATCCCTAGAAAATCCTAAAACCTTCACCATAAAAAAACTCAATCCTTCATCCCCAAAAAACAATAAAACCTAAACCCAAAAATCCCAATAACCTCTCCCACAAAAACCCTAAACTCTTAGCTACAATAATACCAAAGTCCCTAGGCCAAAAAAACCTAAACCCATACCTATAAATACCCAAAACCCTCCACCCAAAGACCTCAAAACCCTATATTACAAAAAACACAATATAATCCTCCTAGAAAAAAATAAATCATTAACACAAAAACCATAGATTGTCAACCCCCATAAAAAAAACCCTCATCCCTAAAAATAAAAAAATAAACCAAAAATATAATCAATGATCATCCACAGAAACCCCTATACCCTCAGCACCAGGAACACCTAAATCCTCAACCACATAACACATTAAACTAAAGCCTGAAAAAAATATAAAACCTCATCCTCAAAACCCCTAAACCGACAGCCTAAAACCCCCAAAATCCTCATCCAAAAAACCCCAACCCCTCCACCATAGGAAATACTAAACCTCATCAAATTAAAATCTAAGCTATTAGCACATAAAAAATCTCATTCCAATATCCATAATAAACCCTAAACAATTACAAACCAATATCCCAAAACCATCATCCCTAAAAAACCCTAAACCTGATGGCCCAAAATAATCTAAAACAATATCCCCAGGAAACCCTAATCTCTTAGTCCCAATATTCTTTAAACCCTTATCCCTATAAAACCGTAAACACCTATCCCGAGTAAACCCTAAACCCTACACTATAGAAAATGATAAACCCACAACCACAAAAACCCTAAACAATAACCTCTAGAAAATTTTATACCCTCATCCAAATAAAGCATTAAACCATAATCCAAATGAAATGCTACAATATAAGCACTAGAAAACCCCAAACTATCACCCAAGGAAAACAAAAATCCCAATACCCAAAACAACTTTATACCCAAATCCCAAAAAAACTGTAACCATCATCACTAGAAAACCTTAAACCGTTAGCACCGATAAACCAAAACCATCGGCACGAGAATACCATATAACCTCATACCCAAAATAGCCTAAACTATAATCCCAATACACCCATAAACACTCATCCCAAAAAACCCTAAATCCTCCTCACTAGAAAACCCAAAACCCTCAATCATAGAAAACCCTAAACCCTCAACATCAATAAATCAAAAAACCCTCAACAATAAAAAACCATTGACCTGCATCCCAAGAAAATCCAAAACATTATGCAACAAATAACTATAAACCAACTACCCCAATAATCCCTAAACCTAGATCCACAAAAAAAATCTTTAATCCCCATAAAAAACAAAATCCCCACAACAAAAATATAACAGATGATTATCCAAAGAAAACCGTAATCTATAATCCCTTTGTAAATATAAAACCCCATCCCTAGAAATAATTTATTTTCAACCATAGAAAGAGATGAACCCCCATCCACTAAAAACCATAAAACCTCACTCCTAGAAAACCATAAACTTTAAAACCCAGAAAACCTAAACCCTCAGCTATAGAAAACCCTTAACCCTCATCCTGAGAATTACTTATATCCTTATCCATATAAAATTATCGATACTAAGTCCTAGATTACCATAAACCCTCATCCAGAGAAAATGATAAAACCTTAGAACAATACAATCCTAATCCCTCATCCAAAAAATAACCTAATACCTGAAACCATGAAATCTCGAATCCCTCAACCCCATAATACCTTAAACCATCATCCTCAAGAAACCCTAAATCATAGGACTTCGAAGTCCCAAAACCCTCATCCCTTGAATATCATAAAACCACAAACATATAAATCCCTAAATGCATGTCCATATAAACGACTATCATTTATCCACCTTAATCTCTAAAACCTCTTCCCCAGAAAACCCTAAGCCATATGCTGTAGAAAACCCTAACACCACAGCCCCATAAAACCCTAAACTCCCAATCCTAGAAACACTAATCCCTAATCCACAAAAAACCCTAAACCATCATCCTCAGAATACCCTAAATATGTAGCCCTAGAAAACCCTAAACATCTAGCCCCATGAAATACATAACGTGCAACCCCAAAAAACCCTAAAACCTCTTCCACGTAAAAACTACAACACTCTGCCCCACAATACCCTAGACACTCTACCCCATAAAATCATAAACCCTTAGCTCTAGAGAACACTAAAACCGCATCCCTTGAAAACCCTAAGTCATCATCTATAGAAAACCCTAAACCCTCATCCCTAAAATACCTGGAAACCTCTTCCCCAAAAAACCAAACACCATCATCTACATTATCCTTAAATCCTCATCCCATAAAAATCATTAACTCAAAACCCTAAAAAACTAAATACCACATCCTTAGAAAAACCTAAACTCTTAGGCCTTAAATACCCATGACCCTATTCCAAAGAAAATAGTAAACCCTCATTCTTAGAAAATCTTAAACCTTCATCCCTAGAAAACCATAAACCTGCATCCATTGAAAACTATAATCACTCTTCCTCAAAAAACCCTATACCAAAAACCCTAGAAAACCATAATCCAAATCCCCATAAAAACCTAAAACCCCCTCTCTATGAAAACATAAAACCTCACCCTAAAAAATAACCATACCGACCAACCCAGAAAACCATAACCCCTTAGCCTCGCAAAACAGTATGCCCTTATCTAAAGAATCCCTAATCCATTTTACCCATAAAACCCTAAACCTTAATCCACATAAAACCCTATATCCAGATAGCTTGAAAACCCTAGACACACTATCCTAGAAAAACCATAACCCATGTTCCCCAAAAAAATGAATCACTAATAACTAGAAATACAAAAAACCCTATCCCATAGAAAACATAAATGAAAAACCTCAAAAAACCATAATCCCACATCAATAAAAAACCCTAAAACATCATCCCTAGAAAACCCTAATCCCACATCCCGAGAAAAACCTAAACAAACAACCTTATGAAACCATAAACAGTCATCCCTAAAGAAACCTAAACACCAACATTATAATTCCCAAAACATCCTCCCCCTAAAATCATATACCCATAACACTAGAAAAAACAAATCTCTATACCCCAAATAAACTATTTCCTTATCCCCATAAAACAGTATTATCTAAACCCCAGAAAACCATAAACATATAAACCTAAAAAACTGTTATCCCTCATCACCTAAAACCCCTAAATCCATTTACTAAGTCAAAACCAAATCCCTTATCCTTATAAAATTCTAAACCATAAGACATATAAAAAACTAATCACACAACCCCATAAAAATATAAACCTAATACCAATAAAACCCTAAACCATAATCCAAAGAAAATTCTCAACCATATCTCATAGAAAATTGGACACACTCAACCTGAAAAATTTCTAAACCCTTAGTCACATAACACCATAAAAACTAATCACAAGAAAACTTAAACCATCAATCCCATAAAAAATTAAACCCACTTCCCCAAAAAACCCTAATCCATAATCCCCTTAAATCCATACACCCTCATCCCTAAAATCACTAAACCCTTATCCCTATAAACCTTCTCCCCAAATCCTCAAAAAATCCTAAACATCCATCCCTAGAAAACCCCAAACCCTCATTACTTAAAAAAAATAAACCCTTCTCCCCAAAAAAATGAAACACTCAAATGTATTAAAACCAAAACACACATCCCAAAAAATCCCCAAACCCAAAATCCAATGTCATTGAAATTCACACACCTAAGAAAACGAAAAACCCTTAGCTGATGAAAACCCCAAACCCTATGTCCTAGAAAACAATAAACTCTCATCCCCTAAAAATGCTAAACACTTACCCCTTGAAAACCCTCATCCTTAAATCCAAGAACACACTAAACCATCAACCACCCAAAGAAACATAATCCTTCATACATAGAAAATTGTAAACCCTCATCTCTAGAAATACATTAACCCACATCCCCAGAATACATAAACCATGATCCCATTAAAACCCTAAACCCTCTTACCTTGAGAACCCTAAATCTACATAAAAAAACCTTGAAAACATATCCCTAAGAATCCATAAAACATCATCCTTATAAAATTCCAACCACTTACTCCAATAATGCACAATACCCCCACCCCAAAAGTCCCAAAGCACTCATTTCCCAAAAAACCTAATCCCTTATACATTGAATACCCATAACCCTAAACACCAAAAAACACTAAAACATCAACACCAAGGTAACTTGTACCCATATCCCTAAAATACCCTAAACCCTCAACCTTAGAATACCCAAAACCCTCATCCCTATTAACAAAGAGAACCCTTATCCCATGAAAATCATAAACCCTTAGCACTTGAAAAACCAAACCCCTCATCCTGAAAAACATAAACCCTTATCCCTAGAAAACCCTAAACATTAATCCCCCCCAAAACCCTAATCTTGGTCCATCCCTATAAAACCCTAAACCCCTGACCCCAAAAATCACAACCACTCTTCCCTATAAAACATAAAAACCTTAGGCTAAAAACCATAAATCCTTAGTATAATAAACCCTAAACCCTCGTCCCAAGAATACAATAATCCCTTATCCCTAGAAAACAAAAAACACTCAACTCCAAAATTCACCAAACCCTATTCCCCAAAAAATCCCTAAATCCTCATCATAAGAAAATCATATACCCTCATCCCCCAAAAAACCTTAAACACTCATCCTCAAAAATCCCAAAACAACTGAACCTAGAAAACCCTGAAATCAAATCCCCTAAAAAAAATAATTCATTCCCCCCAAAACATCCTAAATCATCATCACAAATTATTAAATCCTCATCCAAAGAAAATCCAAAACATTATCTCTCAAAAACCCAAAACTCGCATAACCCACAAACCCTAAACCTTGATACCCATAAAATCCTAAAATTTTACTCCATGAAAACACTAAATGCCCAACCCCATAAAACCGTAATACCTCATCCATAGAAAACCCTAAATCTTTATTCATTAAATATTCTAAAAAATTTTCCCCAAGAAACCAGTACCCTTAGTTTATGAAAACTCTAAACCCTTATACCCATAAAACCCTAAATAACATAAACACTCACTCCTCTAGAATGCATGAATCCTTCTTCCCAAAACATATGTAAACCCTTACCCTAAAAAACCATAATATCCATCCAACAAATATCAAATAACATAATCCCATAAACCCTAATCCATGAACAAATCCTAAACCCACAACCCCTAAATACACCTCATTCATAAAAAAATTCAAAAACTTTATCTCTAATAAACTCTAGACCCTCATCCCCTTCAACCACAAAATCCTCAATACCAAACACCTATAATCCCAATCACTAAAAATTATTGAACAATCACCACCGAAATCCAAAACACATCATCTCCAAAAAAAATCCCTTACTACAAAAAACATAATCATTCATCCCCAAAACCCCTAAACCGTTATCTCTAAAACATCCTAAACCCTTATCCCCAAATAATATAAAACTATAGTAAGAAATCTAAAGATTATTTATTGAAAAACACTAAATCCTCATCCATACGTACCCTAAACCCTCATCCCACAAATACATTAAATCCCTATCCACCAAAAACCATAAACTCTATACCCCACAAAACCCCAAATCCCAGAGTCCCAAAAATACCTAAACCCTCATCCCCAAAATGACCATATATTCAATTACAATAATATTCTAACCCCTCATCCTAAAATAATAATAAAAACATTGCCCCAAAATTCCATAAACACTCAACCCCAATAATCCTAAACTATCATTTAAAAATACCGAAAGCCTTATCATCAAAAAACCCCAAAACCCTTAGACCCAAACCCTTAAAACGATAGCCCCTAAGAATCGTAAAACCGTATCCGGAGAAAAACCTACACCGACAACCCTAAAAAAACATACACCCTCAATGCCCAAAAAACCACATCCTTCATTCATAAAAATCCAAATATTCATCCCCAAAACCCCATAATCCCTCAACCCCAAAAAAATCCAAAACCTACTGCCCGAAAAAAATCATATGCCCTCAATCACAAACAATAACAAGCCCAGATTCCCAAAAAAACCCAAATCCCTCAGCAAAAATAAACCATAAACCCTCTAACCCGAAAAACCCTAAACCCTAAACCACAAACCCAAATCCCATTTCCCCAAAATCCCCAACCCTATTTCTTGAAAACACCTAGAAAATATGCCCTAAAAACCACAAAACCCCAATTCCAAAAAACCCCTAAACCCTTAGCCACAAAAAACCATAAACATTTATCACCAAAATCCCTAACCCCTCATCAAAAAATCAATCCAAACCCTAATTCACGTAGACCCCTAAACCATATGAAAAAAATCACCTTAACACTTATCCACTAAAACTCATGAACCCTAATCCCAAAAAACACATAATCCCTTATCCCCTAAACCCCCTAAACCTTTATCCCCAAAAAACCATAACATCTCACCTACAAAAAACCCTATTCATTAATCCCCAAATAATAAGATACCCTAGGAAAAAAACCATTGATCCCTCATCAAAAAAAACTGTAGACCCTTATCCATTAAATACCCTAGACCCCCATCGATAAAAAGTAACAAACTCTCCATCCCCAGAAAACTCTAAGCCCTTGGAGACAAAAATCCCTAAACACGTTTTCCCAAATAACAATAAAATATCATCCTCAAATCCCTAAAAACTAATCACCAATATAACCTAAACCCTCACCCCAAAACACCTGTAAACAATCAACCCCAAAAACCCCAAAAACCCACAAACCAAAAAATCAAAATACAATCCTCCCAAAAAAACATAAACACTCATCCTATAAAAACCTAAACCCTCAGCCCCAAAATTCTAAACACCCATCCTCAAAAACCACTAACCCCATAGCCCAAAAAAACAATAAATCCTCATCCCAAAAATTCCCAAAAACCCTTTCCAAAAAAGTCATAAATTCCTCATCCCATGATAATCCTAAACCATTAGCCCGGGAAAACTGCAAACCATCACCGCAGAAAATGGAAAACACTCAGTCCTTGGAAATACTAAACTTGTATCCCCAAAGAACGATAAACCCTTAGGTATAGTAAACCCTACACTCTCAGCACTAGAAAACCCTAATATCTAACCTCTAGAAAACCCAAATTCCTTATCTCCAAAAAATGAATGACCTTGAACAGTTGAAATCTGAAAGCCATTATCCCACATAAACCATGAAGTATCACCCAATAATCCTCTAAAACCTCATCCTATGAATAATCAAAACACTTTTTCTGATACAACCCTATTTCATTTTCCCAATAAAACTGTAAACCTTTAGCTCCCAAAAACCATAATTCCTCATCACCGAAAAATCATAATCCATTTTATCAATGAAAAACCTAAACCCTAAAACCCAGAAAACTCTGATCTTATATCCCTAGAAAACCTTAAAGCCTCAACCGATGAAAAAACCTAAACCCTAAATAATAAAAACGAAATATAGTTTTCCCTAGAAAACCATAAAGTTATAGCTCAGAAAACCATATAACCTCGGCTATAGTAATCTTTAATCCTTGAGCCCATGAAAACCCCAAACATTCAACACTAGAAAACACTAAATAAATATCATCAATAAATCATAAACCCACAGTCCCAAAAAAATTTATCCCATTGCCCCAAATAACCATAAACCCTCAACCCATGGAAATCCAAGACCCTGAGCCCTAGAAAATCCAAAACCATCTTCCCCATAAAAACCTAAACCCACAACCATAGAAATACATAAAATCACAACAATTTAAAATTCTAAAACCTAGTAAACAGAAAATCTAATCCCTTATCCCCTTAAAACCCTAATGACATATCCCCAAAAATTAGTAAACCCTCATCCCTAGAAAACCCTAAACCCTAATCCCAAAAAACCCCAATCACTCTTCCGTAGAGAATCTCCAAACCCCTAGGTCCAAGAAACAACAGACCCTATACACTAAGAAACATTAAACAGTAATCTCAATGAAATAGAAACCCTCATCCCGAAAAATAATAAAAACTAAAACCCCAGGACACCCTAAATAGACAGACCCAAAAAACCCTTATCCCCCAAAAACCAAATCATTGATCATCAAAGAACCATCAACCTCAAAAATCATGTACATTTCATCCCAAAAAACCTTAAACCCTATGCGATAGAAAACCCAAAACCCACATCCTTAGAATCCCAAAAACATTAACCAAAAAACCCCTACACCCATCCCCAAAAAATCATAAATCCACTCCCCATGAAAAACCTAAATCCTCAATCCTAGAAAAGAATAAACCATCACCTCTAGAAAACCAAAAAAAATAATCCCTAAAAACACTAAATCCCTTATCCCTAGATAACAATAATCCCTCATCCCTTTAAAAACGTAACAGCAACGTCCAGAAAAACATGAACACTCCCCCCCAAAAAACCCTAAACCACAAGTCAAAAACCCATAAACCATAAGCCCTAAAAAACAAAATATACTCATAAAAAACTATATTCTCAACCCCAGAACACTCTAAAACTTTAACCCACAAAAAACCCTGACCCCATATCTCAAAAAAATACTCTAAACCCTCAACCCCCCAAAACCATTAACCCTCTTCATGAAAAAACCATCAACCCTCAACCACCAAAATACAGTAACACACAACCCCAAAAAACATTATACCCTGAGCCCTAAAAAACAATCAAACCTATGCACCAAAAAACACAGATACCATAGCCCAAATAACACAACATCCTAATCCCCCAAAAAACCCAATACAGCATCCCCAAAAAACCTTGAACTCAAAACCACCAAAAATAATAAACTATCAACAATTAAAATTCATAGACCCCAATCCCCCAAAAGCCTAAAAATTTAGGCCCATAAATCTCTAAGCACCCATATATAAAACACCCTAAACCCCAACCCCCAAAAAAATTAATCCCTCTTCCCCCAAGAAACCATAACCCGTAGTCCAAAAAAAACAATTAACCCTCATACAAAAAAAAAACCCGAAACACACATCCCCAAAAAACATAAAACCCCCAACCCCAATAAACTCTATTAACTAATCCCCTAAAAATAATCAAGCCCCATATTCCCAAACAAATAGTAAACCCTCAAATGTAAAATCCTTTAACCCATAGCTGCATAAATCCCTAAACCCTCATCCTTTAAAAATCCTAAATTCTAAGTTATAAAACACTAATCCCTCATCCCCAAAACCCTCAAAACCATCAGAACTAGAAAAATCAAATTGCTCACCCCATAATACCAAAAAGACCCATCTTCAAAAAAACCATAAACCCATAGATCCTAAAAATATAAACAATCTCCACCAAAACTCTAAACCCAAAGCCCCAAAAAACCCTAAACCCTCATCCTCAAAAACACGAAACACTCAGCACTAGGGAACCCAAAACCCTCAACCTCAAAAAAACCCAAAACCCACATCACTAGAAAACCCAACACTTACATTCCCATAAAACCATAAACCTCCAGAACTAAAACACCCTAAAACCTCATCCCCAAAAAACCCTTAACAATCAACACCTTAAAACCTAAAACCCTCGTCACTAAAACCCCAAAACTGTCATCATAAAAAACCATTAAACCTCATAAAAACCCCAATCCCTTAGATCAAATAAGAAAACCCTTTTAACCTAAAAAACCATTATCCCTCAGCCCCAAAACCTCTATACACTAAACACCAAAAATGTGTAAACCATTAACCCCCCCCCTAATCCAAAATCCTCATCCCCAATAAACCTTAATGACTCATTCTCAAAATAATCTAGAACCCTCAAACCCAAAACCCCTAAACACAATTCCCTAAAAAATCCTAAACCATGAAATCCCAAAAAACCATAATAACTACTCAAAAAATACCCTAAACCCTCATCTATAAGAACCATATACCGACTTCCCAAAATAAACCCTCAACTATCACCCACAAAAAAATCTCAAGCATTTCCAAATAAATCATAATTCATCACCCCAAAGAACTATAAAACAAGATCACCAAAAACCATAAAACTATCATCTCCAAAAAAACATAAAACCATAGCACAAAAAAATTATAGCCCTTCCCCAAAAATCACAAAACAGTCAACCCCAAAAATCCCAATCCCTCATCCCTAAAAAATTCCAAAATATTAATCCCTAAAAATTATAAAACATATTTTAAAAAAATGACTAAACACTCATCCAAAAAAATACTCTAAACCCTCATCACCAAAAAATCTTAATCCTTTATCCCCCCAAAACAATACACCATTATCCCCAAAACCCGATAACATTGTCCGTGAATACCCCTAAACCATTATACCAAAAAAAAAATCAACCCTCATAAAAACCCCTAAACTCCCATCCCAAAAATATTCTATATGCTCATCCCCCAAAATCTATAATCCCTAATCCCCAAAAAATCTAGAATCACTCATCCCCAAAAAAAACCCTAAACCCATAGCCTGAAAAAACTCAAAACTCTGAGCCCCAAAAAACATTAAACCCTCATCCCCAAAAATCACGAAACACAAATCCCTAAAAAGCCTTAAACCGTCATCCCCAAATTCTATAAACCCTTACCCCTAAACCCCCCAAACCCCCAACACATGAAATAATTAAACCCTTAAACCCAATGAAACCAAAACCATAATCCCAAATAAAACCCAATATCCTCTACCCTAAAAAGAAGTAAACCATTAGTCCCATAAATACATAAACACACAGCCCTCAAAACCCCTAAACCCATAGACCAAAAACCTCATAGACACCAATCCACAAAAAACCTTGATCCCTAAACAACTACAACCCCAAAACATCAATGCAAAAACACCACAAAACCAACGTCCATATACAATCCAAAATCTTATGCCATAAAAAACCCAAAACCCTCATTCCTAAAAACCTAAACCATGAGCCCCAAAAAAAACTAAATCATCATCCCCCAAAAACCCTTAACCCTCTTCCCTAAAAACCCATATTCCATAACCCTCAAAAATCTTTAGTTACTCAGACTAAAATAAATCCTAAAACCCTCATCCCTAGGAACCTATGAACCCACATCCCCAAACATCTCCTAAATCATATGCCCCAAAAAAACCTCAATTCCTCAGACCAATTACTCCATAAACTCTCATCCTCAAAAATAATTGAACACTTAGTCCTAGAAAATCCTAAACACTTAGAAATAAATAACCCTAAACATTAAACCCTAGAAAATACTAAACTCTAATCCCCAAAAAACTATTATTTTTTAGTTAATAAACATCAATCCCTTCGCCCCAAAAAACACAAAACCATCATCCCCCCCAAAAATCTAAAATTAAAGCCCACAAAATCATAAACCCCATCCATGAAACACATAAACCAGCAGCTCCAAAAACAATAAACCCTCAAACCCTAAAAATCCAGAACCCTACATGCCAAAAATTATTAAAAAGGCATCTCCAAAAAAACCCTAATCCATTTTCACCCAAAGTTTCTAAACCATCATCTCCAAAAAAAAATTGTAACCCCTTAGTTAAAAAAAACCCATAAATATTCCACCCATGAAATCCGTCATCCCAAAACTCCCCAAAACCCTCATCCCCAAAAAACACTAGACCATCAGACCCATAAAAACCATAATCCTTTCTACTAGAAACCCCTAAACTATCATCCCTATAAACCCAATACCACCATCCCTTGAAAACACTAAACCCTCATCCCTAATAAAACCTAAACACACATCCCCATAAAATCCTAATCCCTAGGCACCAAAAAACCCTAGATCCTTATACACAGAAAACCATAACCTGTAAAGAAAAAACCCATATACACTCATCTCTAATAATCCCAAAACCCTTAGACCCAAAACACAATATACGCTATTCCTGGAAAAACCCTATAAACACTAATACCTAGAAAACCATAAACCATCATCCTCAAGAAACACACAACCCTCATCGCCCAAAAAACCCTATACCCTCACAACCATAAAAACCAAAACCCTTATCTCTAGAATACCATAAACCCTTAAACCTAGAAAATAATAATCCCTAAGATATACGATATACTAATCTCTTATCCCTTGAAAACCATAAACCCTTAGTCCTCAAAAACAATGAAAACTAATCCCCAAATACCTAATCCCATAGGAAAGAAACCTAAACCCACCACCCCAAAAAAGCATATAACCTTGTCCTCGAAAACCCTAAACACTAATCCCCATAAAAATATAATATTTTAGCCCTAGAAAACTATTAACACCCTTCCCATGAAAATCCGTAATCATCATCCCCAAAAATCTATAAAATCTCAAACCATGAAAACTGTAAATCCTCATTCCTAGAACGCCCTAATCCCCCATCCCTGGAAAACTCTAAACCCAATTCATTATAAATTGTACACCCTTATCCCTAAAAAACCTCAAACCCCCATCTGCACAAATCTCAAAACCCTCAACCCCAGAAAATCACAATGCCTTATCCTGAGAAAACCCCAGACTTTCATCTTGAAAAAACCGTAAACCCTCATCCCCACTAAAAAAACTCCCATTTTCATAAAACCTAAAACCCTCATCCACAAAAAAACACAATTCATAATTCCCAAGAAAACTCCATTCCCTCTGCCCCCAAAAAACTCTAAAATAACACCACTAAAAAACCCTAAACCCTAATCCCCAAAAAACTAATCCAACAGGCTAAAAATACACTAACTATCATTCAAAAAATTCAATAACTATTTTAACCAAATAACCCTAATTCCTAGGTCTAAAAAATTTAACACCCCGTGATTTGATGGAGTTTTTTTCAAAATAATCCAAACATCTTGATATTTTCCATTTCATGGAACACCGAATACAACTTTTGTTATATGAAAGAACCATTATATTCTTGAATTATATGATACACTAAGTAATATAATTATTATATGCTACACCAAGATAAGAATGTGCTTCATGAAACATTATGTTAGCCTATATTACATGCCAGACCTAGTTCTATCACATTTTAATGGTGTACCAATTTTAAAACTAAATTTTTATAATTTAAAACATTTTTTTTGTAAAATTAAAAAAATTGAAATATTAATTTCATAATTATATCAGTGTAAATTATTGGAATTTTTATGATATTGATAGTTTTTTAATGAATAGTGAAAAATACAACATTTTAGTTGAATACAACCTTTTCATTTAAATATTTTTTCATATTAAATTATATTTAAAATTGGGTTTAATGTCCCAATAGATCAATTATAAAACTATTAATCCAATTAATGTCATTATAAATTTTTTATATTTAATTTATATAAAAAAATATAATGAACTTTTGAACATTTGACATTTAAAACCTACTTTCTCTCCACTTCTATGGTATTATATTTAAATTTAATTTTTTACACTTTTATGATCCTCAGAATATATATATATATATAAGGTTTTAATCAATTTAATATTTATATTCTAATAATTTCATCATAGTTCATGGATCCATAATATTTTCAAAAATAATTAAAAATAATTACAAAAATTAAGGTAAAATTAAGCTTGACAAGAGACGAAACCTTAATCATAAGGGACAAAATGAGATATAATCTTTTCCAAAATCCATTGGATCTCCAAATTTCAACCATTCCCCCTCTTAGATTAAATTTTTTCTTTTAGTAGGACACATGCTTAAGAATGTGACCTATATAATATGTTATTTAAGGAAAAATACAAAAAGGAACCCTCGTTACAAATAACATTTATGAAAATTTAGAGTATGGAAGATGCTACATAATTTTAGTTATAAAATTTATTTTTAGTGGTAAATAAGTTTTAATACCGTGTTAAATTATAATTAATTTTTATAGATGATTTAATTATCCCAAACATTTCACAAATTTTAGTTCATGGATTATTTTGTTTATAATTAAATAAATTAAATGATTCTAAAAATAATTAATGTAAGGTAAATTTAATGAATTATTTTGGTCCACAATTTATTTAGGTGGATATATAATGTTACCAAGTTGGAAACTTAATAAATTTTACTTAAAATATTTTTTTGATAATTTTTAATTAAATATCAATTATATAATGTCAAATTTGACAATAATATTATCTTACAATAGATTATGTTTGATTAAAAATTAAAATTACAACAATCCAATATTATTTTAATTTACTTTTAAATGTTATTAGATAAAAAAATACAATAATGGAGAAATAGGTTTTTTAAAATTATAATATGGACCTTTTTATATAAAACAAATTGTTATCATTGTTTGGGTTAAATATGTTTTTTTGCGCGTTACATGCACTTGTTTTAAAATTTAACTTCCAATAGACATAGGATTTAATATTTTTGAATTATATATCATGTTAATAATTAATTGTGTCCACTTTTTCTAATAAATATTACATAAATTAATTCTTAATGGTTAAAATATTTATGTTAGAAAACTAGTTTCCATAATAAAAACCAAAATGATAAAAGGGTGGAAACATAGAAGTTAAGTGCTAAAATAAAAAAAATTATTTTTTATATTGAATATTTCTTCTAGAAAATAGTTCTCCTTTAACCCAGTATATTTTCATTTTATAATCACATTATTTATGGGATACCTCCCAATATTGTTCAAATTTTAGAATTTATAAGAATTCCGCTCATGCTTCTCGTGTATACAAAGTCCTTCAATATTCCACTTCTATAAACCAATAAAACCACAATAAAAAATCCTATAAATTTCCAAGTAAGCTCCCAAAATTCCTCCTCTAAACCTATAAGACATAATATTGGCATATAGCCAACTATGGAATCCCTTTGGTGTGAAAAAAGAGGAGTTACCTAAAGAAGAAGGAACATCATTCCTCAAGATCCTTTTTTTTCATTACCCACCCCATAAACTCTTCTTGTTAAATGATTAAATAAAAAACCTCATAATCCTCAATAAAATAAGTTGGTTAATTATACGGGTTCTATCTTCATCTACAGAAACTTCCATAAACTGGGAAAAAAACTTACTATTTTTGTGTACGGTGAAATACCAACTCACGAAGGGTTATTGTTTGTTTTCCATTTACCACATAAATTGGTTGGAAAAAATGATGTATTCACTGCTATTAAATGATAAATATGATTATATATGATGTATTTATGTTTATTTAATTATTATATAACACATACCTTCATGTTGTCCAATTTTTTATACATAATAACTTAATTTGTGGATGTGCGCAAAGCAACGTAATTCATTCAAACTTTATATGAAATGTATTAATGATGTTTTTATTAAGAGTATAAGATATATATGAAATTTAAATTACAATTTAATGATAATATTTTTATATATTTATAAATATATATTTCATTTACTATTTTTTCGATATGAAAATAAAATATGAACATAGTTCCTTGGTACGTATTGCATACCCTCTCCATGAATGGTGTAATCCATTTCATAATTTTATAATTTATATATTATTTTATATATTTTTATACTGATTATATATAATATTAATATAAATTTTTCATTATGTAAATAATTAAATCATGATCTACGTATGAGGATCAATAATAAAAAGTCAAAACATATCTAAAAAAGAAAGCCGATATTACCCGAAACGCAATAACAACATGGAATTGTTAATAAAAGAGTACTATAATGTAATAATAATGAAATTTATAATATTATATATAATAAAATGGTTATGTGGTATATTAATAATAATTTTAAATTTATTATACTAGAGTTATTAACAAGTAAAATGAAATTCATGACATAAGGTAAGGGGCTTTCTCACCTGACTTCATATATCTATCTGATATATTTCATGCTCCCTACTCATTTATATTTGGAGGTATATATAAATTATATGAACATATTATGTGATTATTATACATAAATTTTGGTATATTTTCATATACATTTTATTTTCATTCTTTTATGGGTATTTAATATAAATGTTACCAAATAGGTAATGTAATGTTTATATCAATTTTCCATCTATGAAAAACATGCCATGTTATGCACCTATATTTTTATATGGGTGTATATAGTTAGGTATGAAATTATATATCATGAATCTCCATATTTTCTTTATATTTTATTCTTAATGTAATTTTTTTCTTTCTTGGGGTATTATGATTCAAAGTAACCAATGTTGTAAAAACATATTCCTACAAACACATCATTTATCAGAAATGTTTATCACTATGCTTCATTTAATGAAATCATATGTTCTATATCTCAATAAAAATTAAAAAAATATATCCCCTATTTATTCATGTTATATCCATTAAATGTAAAAATTATTCACTTTTCAGTACTTGAGATAATTAAAAAATGGATTTATGAATACCTGATTTTGTTTCTCCTTTTCATCTGAAATCCATGTTCTTTCCGAACTGTATATTCTAAATATGTTTTCAATTTTTATACTATTATACAATTATGATTAATGGAAATTATTACCAATTTTTTATCATTTTAAAATAATTTTCTTAATGGGGTCGGGTTGTCATTTTATTATAAATGAACATGTCAAAAAAATTTAAGATTTAAAAGGAAAGTTTTAATGTACTTACTTACAAAAAATTACAAAAATATTTTCTTTATTTAATAATTTCTATGTTTATATGTTATTTTTAAATAATATTTCTTCTTAATATTATATAATTTTTTAAATTTAAATGTGGGTTTCAATGAAAAATTATTTCAAAAATGTTTTATGGTTTAATATTTTTTAAATGATTTTCTAATCTTACATTATATGCTAAAAATGGTTATATTAAAATAAATTGTTTCCAATGATTTGAATCATTCTTTATATTTTTTTCAAATATATTTTCAGGAAAAGGGTTTCTATAATGATTTCAATCTTTCTTTTTTATGTTTTCAAATCATTTTGAAAGAAAATGTTTTTAAAAATTTTAAAAATATTTCATTATGATTTTTCAAGGATTTTTAATAGAAAAATTATTTCAAAATATTTTTAAGCATCCATTATATGTTTTCAAACGTATTTTAATTGAAAATGGATTTCAAAGTGTATTATAAATATTTCAAAGTTGACATGATATTTTTCTAATAAATTGTTGTATATGAAATATAAATGATTTATTTATAAGAAAAGGACATTTAAAATGGTTTAATGGAAACAATTTTTGAAGAAAGGATATTTGTTTAATCAATGTTCCATGTGATCACTTAGAATACTTATCCATAAAATATTAATTACATTGATATGTGTTATGATTTTTTTGGATAGAATCCAAAATTTTAATTCCTATTATTTCTTGAATGTTTTTTGTTTTGAAATAATGAATTTTATGAAACCCATTTCACATCAATAGCGTATATACAATGGAAACCCACTCCATTTCTTAGAATATGCCATGATAAATTTTAGAACTATATCTTTTAAATAAGTAAGGATATGATAAAATGTTTATGATACCCATTTAACTTCATGGGTTATGAAATACTATTTATTAAACCCATATATTTTTATGGGTTATGATATGATGTATTTTTTATAAAATTGTGAAACATGTTTGTTTGAATTTATTATTTGATATTTGGGAACAATATCACTATGTAATGCATTGGGTATAAATTCATATCTCAGGAGATAATGATGGGAATAATGTTTATGGTCATGATCCACTATGGAATAGGGGGATGGACAATATAATATGGAAATATGGGGAAATATGATTCACTTGGGGAATATTGGGAAATGTAATCCCGTAAAATTAATGGACTATTAATGAGGATTTTTGTGTCTTATTCCTAGTAGGTGTCTTGATTTAGGAATCCAAAAAGTAAATTTTCATGATTATATGGTTTCTATTGTGATTTGTGTTTACTATACTATGATTTCTCATTTCAGTCAACTATGGGAAATGGAAGGAAAATGGTCAAATTGAATGTTTGAGATATGGAATTTATGGGAATTATGAAAAAAAAATTTCTATGTGGAAGTCTCATAAAGAGAATCATGATGGTGGTTTGAGTATTGGTTATACAGTTGATGATAAAGGGACCGTAAAATACATGTGCATGGTTTGGGATGTTATAACATTATTGATTAAATTTAAATTAATAATCATATTTAAATTGAGGATTGGGAAACCTTAAGACATGATTCATATTTTATATTCCGAGAAAGGGGTGTTAAAGACTAAGATGATTAATCCTGAGTAATGGTCTATGAATACGATTTTATGATTGAAGTGTATATGTTTTGGAATTAAAAGATTTTGTTATAAAAATAATGAATTATATATAAGTATTTTTAGAATAATTTTCTCATTAAGGATTAAAAAGACCTGTTGGATGGTGTTAGAGTATTAGAATAAGATATTTGATGGAATAGTGATATTTTGATACTGGGATAGAAACACATAATTTGATCTGGATGTTGAGAAAATGATGTTTGTTTAAATATATATTGGACATGAATATGTATGTTGGACTATACTAATTTACATGGAACAGACTAAAGATTTTATGAAAATGCCGTTTTTATTGTCATGGATGATATTAAAATTCCTTGGATTTAACGAATATATCAATTAGAATATATGCATGTGTTCAACAATGATGTATGGTAATTTAGGTTAATACTATGTTTTATGAGAATACATGATAATGTTATTCACATGTTAGGAATGTGATAACCAAGATGTAATTTATGAAATATGGGGACCAATGTTATGTTAATTTTGTGACCATAATTCTAATTTATTTTGAATTTTTTCTTTCAAATTGGTTATAAGGTAGATAATTTATGGAATCATTTATGTTAATATTCAGTTGTGTTTTTTGTTATTATGTTATTGACTCTCTATCTGAGGATTTATTCATATTTGATAACCAATTATAACCTTTTTCTATCATGTTAACAAAAGAATGTCATAATTAATTTTCATTATATTTATGTATTTTCTATCCATTGGTTTATCAGGCATGAAAAACACACCTTCATTTCATGGAAGAAGAGATAATGTAGAGACTGATCAAGGTAAAAATAAATAATGAAATTGGTCATATGAAATGTAATGATATTGTGTAATTATTTCTTCTCTGAGAAATTATTCAACAAAAGGGAATTGATCTTGAAGCTGAAATGGTTATCCCAGTACCTTAATTTTTTATAAATCAGATGGTCCCTTAGATCATTATAGATTTATAAATTTTTGATTTTTATATTTATCCTTACCATATTCTCTATCACCCTCCCTCAGAACGTGATATTTGGATTTATCTTCTATTTCTAGGTTTTCATGTTTCACATACACTCTCCAATGTGGAAACCTAGGTTTATATTACTTAGGGTAAGCATTATGTTTCAAACATCTAACTTTCAAATAATGTTTCAATATTCATTTTCACAAATTGGTTTTCTATGAAATTAAAATTGATGTATTACATCCTTAATAAATCATATGATTTTTTTGGGGAGAAATTAATTTTATGGGGGGTATAATATAACACCCCGATATTTTTTGATTTTTATTCAAAATAATTTAATCATTTGGATATTTTTTATTTAATGAAACTATGAATATAGTTTCTGTAGTATAAAAGTTAAAAAGTTATTTTTTTCTTTTGTTACACTACATCGAGTTAATATTTCTACATACGCTTCCCCTAGATAAGATTCTATAACACACATCAATGAGTTTGCTTATGTTACATGCAAGATTGATTTTCACGGACTTTTAGTGAAACACCTATTTTATAACCAAATTTTGAAACTTTTAAAAAATGTATTAATTAAAATAATATTATTTTTTGATTTCCGAATTTCAAAAATTGTTTTGGGTATTTTCTTTTTATTTTCTTTGAATTTTATTTTTTTAATGAATTGTGTAATATTCATCACATTAGTTAAAACAAAATTTTAATTTAATTAATTATTAATTTTAGATTATATTTTATGTTTCATTTGAAGTTATAATATATAAAATATAATCATATTTTTAAAATTTTATTTAATATAATTTTACACATTTAATTTATATGTAAAAACATACTGAACATTTGATCATTCCACATTAAAAACAATCTTTCTCACCATGTGTGTGGGATTGACATTAAATTTATTTTTGAATTGTCTGTAAATTGATTTTTATAAAATGGATATACACTATTATAGTTAGTTTAATATATATAGTCTAATAATATCAACCATATTATTTTACCAAAAATAAAATTGAATTTTATTGAATTTAATTACATGTATTAAGGTTAAATTATGGTTCATAAGGTACTAAATGTTAATCTCAATAGAAATAATGACCTAAAATTTTTCTAAAATCCATTTTAACTCATAATTCTTCATTATATACTCTTGGTTATAAATCATTGAGACGGTGGGGAAACTTTCATTAAAGATACACATATAATAATTCATGTAAGTAAAAAGACAAAAAAAGAAACATTCTGTACATTTAATATTTATAAAACATTTGAATATGGTAGAATATATAATGTTTTGCTTATAATCAATTTTTTAATGGTAACTAATTTTTGTTATAATGTTAATTTAAATTTCATTTTTTTGGATGATATAATAACATTAAACACATAATAAATGCTAACTCATGGATTATTTAGTTAATAATTAAAAAATATTATAATTATAAAAACATTAATTATTTGGTAAATGTAATGAACTATTGTGTTCCATTAATTTTTAGTGGTAATATATCATTTAAAAAATTCATAATTATTATATTTTAATTACAATAAGGTTTTTTTATTTTTTATAATTCAAATTAAACTAATAACTCCAAATTTACATAATTGTTATCTTAAAAAAATATTATTTTAATAAAGGAATTAAAATTACTAAAAATACTATATTATTCTATTTAGTATCTAATTGTTAATAAATATCAAATATGGATTAATAATGGACCAATTGTTCATTAATAATTAACTTATTTCCAATTAAATATAAAAAACATGGTAATCATTATTTGGGTAAATCTTGTGTTTTTGCGCATTATATGCCCTTGTTTAAAAATTAAATTTCCAACACACATGAGATTTAAATTTTTCAATTTTATATCATATTTATAACTATGTGGATATGGGTTTTATAATAAATCTCACATTAATTTAGTCATAATGGTAAAATAATGTTATGTTAGGCAACTAGTTTTCTTTTGAAAACCAAGAAGTTATTAGTTGGGAAACATAGAGGTTTGAAATAAAATTATAAAAATACACTTATTTTTTTGTGGTGGAGGTTTTTATATGATCTTAAAAACACATTAAATATTTTTTTCATTTTGGAATCACAATCAATAAGAGAGACTTTCAATAGTGTTCTTTTTTTGGTATTTAAAAGAATTCCACTACTCCTCCTCTATAAATATGCATTCAATCATCCCATTCCTTACACCACGGAATCCAGTTTGGGTCATCCAAAACTCACCCAAATACACTACCAAAATCCATCCTATAAACCTAGAAGCCTCACATTGGACACAAATCCAACTGAGAAAGACCTATAGTAAAAACCATGAGGTGTTACCAAATAAAGAGGTAATAACATTCCATAATATCTTTTTTTTTATTTTCATTATCCACCAACTCAACACTACATATTCCATAATTATATAATAAAATTTTTACCCTCAATATAATAACATTTTTTACTTATAAGGTATCAACATATCACTAAACACACTACCATAAAATTGGTATCGAAGTTAATATTATTTTGTAAGGAAAACTACCTCCCCTTGAAATGATTTTAATCATTTTTCCTTTTCCCCATCTCCTAGATGAGAATTATGACCAGAACACAATTTTTATTGTATATTTGTGATATTTATGACATATTTATGCTTCTGGAATTTTTATATTAAAAATATCATTATTAATACCATTTTTTATAAATATGATAACTTTATTTGTGGATGTGTGGACTACAGCCTCCTCAATGCAATTTGATTTGTTTTCACATTACATGGAATGTATTATGTATTGATTTAGTAATTGATTATTATATTTATTATATAATAATTATACTATAATAATAATATATATTTTTATATCAATTTATTTCCTTTACATTTATCATTCATTATGACAATAAAACAAAAACAATATTCACTCATATGTATGACTTACCATCTTCATGAATGATGTATTCCATTACATATTTTTATCTTATAAGTATTACTAATAATATTTATATAATGAATATATATATATATAATTTCATTCATTTTCTTCATTTTTTAAATAAGTAAATAAGGATCTGTGTAAGGTGATCAAGAATGATAAGTCAAGAACATATACGAAAAACAGTGCAGATACTAACTGTAATATAACATTTACATAGAATTGTTGTTAAATGAGTAACATAAAGTCCTAATAGAAAATAAATTTTTTTTTAAGATATAATAATATGGTAATATTGTAGTTGAACAATAATATTATATTTATTATAAAGGATGTTTGATTTTTTACAATGAAAGTCAGTACTTATGGTAAGGGTTTCCTCACATCCCATTTTATATCTATGAGATATATTCCATGGTAACCACTCGTATATTTTTTGTCATTTATATTCCTCCCTATAACATATTAAATTATTAATATACATTAACATATAGTTATTTACATATCCAATTGACGATATTTATTTTATGTGGATATGGTTCAAATGTTACAAAACATGTAATGTAATGTTTGTCTAAATATTCCTTCACTTAGTCACATGCTTTTTTATGCACCTATCTTGTTCTATGGGCTTTATATAAATATCTTTAAAATATTAAATTACTATTCTCCTTCATTTCATGTTTTTTATTCTTCATTTATTTTTTTACATTCATGGGGTATTAGGTTTCAATGTTACCAAAGTGGTAACAATTTATTGCTACAATCTCATCATTTTTCCAGATTGTTTATGATTATGGTTCAATTGATCAAATATAAGGATCCTTATCACATGAATTAACTTGAATTTTCTTTTCCTCTACTTATTAATTTAATATAAATGTATTGTTACCATTTTTTCAGTCATTGGTACTTGAGTTAATTAAGTTTTTTTTTTGAAAATACAACTTTATTTCTCCATTTGGTTGAAAATATATGTCCTTACATACCAATGTTTCTAATGATTCATTAAAATATGTTTTATTTTTATCCTAAAATGGATGTATAAAATTTTTCACATGTTTTAAATGTCTATAAAATGGTATTAAATGGAGTCTTCTTGCATGTTTTTGATGAAGGCACATTTCTAAACCATTTATGTTGAACAAGGAAATTTTGGAATACACAGACTTACATACAGTCATGACCGTAATTTCATTGAATATTATTTTATATATTTACATGATTATTTTTTATGAAATTTGTTTTCTAATACTCTTTAAATATTTAAATTCTAATGTGTTTTTTATTGAAAAATGATTTAAATAAAAAATTATGTTTAAAAAGTGTTTTATATGATTTTCAGAGGTTCCAATATATGTTTTAGAATATTTTTTTCAAAAAAAATATGGTCTCAATGATTTAAATATTTATTTATAACTATTAAAATAAATTTTCTAGAAATTTTTTTCCAAAATTATTAAAAAGAATTATTTTTATGTTTTCAATGAATTTTCAAATAAAAGGGATTTCAAAATGTTTCCTATCTCACCTTATGAGTTTTCAAAGAATAAAATTTACAAAATTTTATTTGGATTCTATTATATGTTGTAAAATATATATTATATTAAAATGGTTTTCAAAATGATTTATGAATTTTTCAAAATATAAAATATCATTAAATCATGAATTTTTTAAATATAGATGTAATGATTTCTTTATAAGAAAATGTTTTTAAAAAAGTATTGTGAATATGATTTCCAATGAAAGGATATTTTCTGTAAAAATTGATCAATGTGATAATTCAAAATCTTCATCTATCATATATGAAATTTTTTTATAGTTTATGATTTATTGTGGATGTGACAGAATAATACTATTAAATTATTTCTTGAATGGTATATTTTTTTTGGAATTATGTTTATGACATCTATTTCTCTTTCAATTGGAATATGCTTTTCAATCTTGATTATTTTCTCAGTTTATTCCTTGATGAAAATGAGGCCTTTATCTTTTCCCTAAGAAATGATATGAAGAACTGATTTTGATGCCCGATTCATTTTTTGGGTTATGATTTAATGTTTATGAAATACAACTCTTTTAATGGGTCCTGATAGGATGCATGTTTGTTAATATTGTAAAACATGTGTTTATGATTTTTTCATGAGACTGGATGGTCGTATATCCCACTCCAATACATTGGGTATGTAATTATATCTCATGATATAATTATGGGAATCAAGTCATCGGTCATGATCCACTATAAAATATGGGGATACCCAATCTATAATGGGAATAGGGGGAAACTAGATCTACTATGGTAAGTTGTAGATACATGATCCCATACAAGGAAAGTATTGTGGCCGGGGACGGTGGTGTGTCCCACCATATAGGTGGTGTCCCATTGATGTGCGCTGAAACATTTTTGGAAATGAGCCTTTAGTAATGGGGAATGATATTACAAGTTTATCTGAAATCCTAAAACACATGTCAAAATCTTTTATTTTTCTTTCATGTATTACACTATTGATTACATTATGATTCATGTCATTTTAACATCCATTATTTATTCCATAACTCATGTGCATGATCACTGACATGAAGGGTATGATCTTCTAATGTTATTCACATGTTATAATAACATTATGATCCTAATTATTCTTACATAACTAATCTGTTTACGGTTTTTGAGAATTTCGTCTCAATCCATTCTTATGTTTCCATTACATATGTTATGATGAAAGGTATTAAGTAGGAGTACATAAATGGGGACTATATTTAAGTGATATATTTAATGTCATTCAATAAGTTGAAGGATTACATTTCCATGTTTCCAAAGTCACTAAGCTATTATGGTCATTGGGAATGTAATTTTTTAATGTTATTAATATTCTTATAAAATAATGTAATATCCATGTATATTAAGATTGAGTCATTATTAAAAAAACCTAAAACTTCATCCTTAGAGAAACCTAAATCCTCAACCCTGGAAAACCCTAGGCCTTCATCCCTAGAAGACCATAAACCCCCATCCATAGAAAACACTAAAACGTCACCACTATATAACCCAAATCCATAAAAACATAGAAGACCCTAAAACCATAGCCCCAAAGAACCTAAAATCCTCATACCTTGATATCTATAAACCAACATCCCCAAAAAAACACTAAACACTAATCCTAAAAATTTCCTGAACCTCAAACACAAAAAAACCTTGAATAGTCATCCAAATAAAGAATATAAATGATATGGCCTAAGAAACTATAATCCCTTGGCTATGAGAATACATTAATGATCACATCAAAAAAAACATTATATACTTTTCGACAAAAGATGTAAACACTCAACCCAGCCCCAAAAAAACACTTAACACTGGACCAAGAAAAACCCCAACCCTCATCCCCAAAAAACCTTGATCCCTCGTCCCCAAAAGCAATAAACCCTCATCCTCCCAAAACCCAAAACCCAAAGTCCTAAAAATTCCTCTACCATCATCCCCAAAAACACTCAACCCTCATCCCAAAAAAAAATCCTAAACCATAATCCAAAAAAACCCAAAACCCTCCTCTTAATAAAAAACCTAAAACACAGAAACAAATCCATAAAACTATGTCCAAAAAAACACTAGACCCATAGACCCACACTACTGATAAAAGGACCTATACCCACAGTTCAATACCATAGGTATATCACCCAAAACCATAGGTATATCTTATACCCATGGTTTTGGGAACTGTGGGTAACCTAGGAATCGGTATAGGTCTAGAACCACTGCCCACAGTTTTCCAAACCGTTTGTATAGCGTTTTTTCCACTATGTCAAAGGATTGTATCTAATTTCAATGATGTTAAAACCATATAACCATGGTTTTATAACTGTGGGAATAAATATTTAAAAAAAAGAACATCAGGTTTTCATCCCGTGACACTGATTACTTACTCTAGGTGCTTCACTACTTAACCTACATTACATTCATATATATATATATCTATCTATATTTTGATAAATATATGAATATAGATCCATATTAGAAAAAAATGATCCAACAGGTTTCGAACCCATGTTCCCACAAACATGAATCCAATGTCGAACCAATCGAGCTAGAATGATTTTATATAAATATATCATCATTTATATTAATATAATAATTTATCTCCATGTATTTGAAAAAAAAGAGGCCAGTGAGTTTTGATCCGGTGACTGCAAAAAAGAATGCATAGGGCCTCAACAACTCATCTATGACAATTTAATTTTTATATTATTGTACCTAACTAGATATATTAATCGGAACCATGGGTATAGGTGGGAAAACCTTGGGGATAGGTTTTCCTACCAATTAGTTTTTGTGTCCCATTGATTTTCCCCCACCATAACATTGGAAAGCAATACCCATAGTTTTATAAAAGAATGGGTATAGGTCTTCGAAAAAAATTATATGCCCATGGTTTCTCCAAAACTGTGGGAATACGTCTTGAAAAAAATTATTATACCCACATTTTTTACCAAAATCGTGGGTATAAGAGTCTTTTTTTCCATGATTTTCTAATACCGTGGGAACATGTCTTAAAAAAACTATTCCCATGGTTTTTCCAACGACCATGGGTTTACGTCACGTATACCCATTGTTTTTCAAAAATATGGGTATAGGTTCCCATAATACCCCTATCCCCATAGTTTTCAAAAACTGTGGGGAAAGCGGTTCCCTATAACCCTGGATTTGGGAAAAACCGTTGGTATATGGCAATTTTTTAGTAGGGCCAAACAACCCTAATCCTATCTTCCAAAATAATCTGTAATCCTTATAAAAACCCCCTAAAACCTTAGCCTGAAAAAAACTAAAACCCTAAACCCCATATAATGCTAAAAACTCATCTTGAAAAACATTCTATTCATTTAACCCCTAAAAAACCATGAACCTTCATCCCCAAACAATACATGATCCCTTAGCCCTATAAAACTCAGAACACTCAGTCCTAAAAAACCATAAAGCATAAAACTAGGAAAACCTAAAATATCATCCATGAAAAACACTAAATACACATCACCCAAAAACATGAACTCTCATCTACAAAAACACTAAACCCTTATCCCCCAAAATATACTATACCCTCATATAGAAAAAACCATAATCCCTAAACCGTATAAAACCCAAATTCAATAGCCAAAAAACACTAATGCCACATACAAAAAATTAATAAACCCTCATCCATCAAACCCTAAACCCTTAAAATTAAATCGTAAATGCTTATCCCCTACAAAATCTGCAATCCCTCAGTCTAAAAAATATAAAACCATCTTCCCCAAAAAAACCAAACTCTCAGTCCTAAAAAAACATAAAAAATGTTCCCTAAAAAATAAAATACCCTCCACCCCCAAATTCCATAATACCTCATTCCCAAAAATCACTAAATCCTTATCCCCAAAAAACCCCAATCCCTACCCCCCTAAAAAACCTCATACCCATACACCCCAGAACCCCTAACCCCAAAAAACCCCTATAACACTATCCACAAAAAACCCTTATCACTCATCCCCAAAAAATGCTAAATACTCTTACACAAGAAAACGATTCCCACATCCCAAATAAATCCAATTCAATGAATGAAAAAAACTCTTTTCCCATATCCCTAAAAAACAATAAACATACATCCCCACAAAACCCTTAACTATAATGCCCAAAAAACCATAAATCCAATTATCCCTAAAACACAAAACTCATATTCCTAAACAAGCCTAAAACATCATTCACAATATATCCTAAAAGTGTCTCCCTAAAAAATCAAAGACCCTCTTCCACAAAAAAACCCCAAATGCCAATCCCCAAAAATAGGAATACTCTTATCCCGAAAAAACCTAAATCGTTAGCCCCCCAAACAAAAAACACTCATCCCTATTATATGAAAAACCCTCAACCCCAAAAATACATATATCAATATCCCCAAAGAATACTAAACCCTCAGTCCAAATAAACACTAATCCCTCTACCACAAAAAAACTACACACTCACCCCAAATTAACCATAAACCAATATCCCCAAGAAACCCACATCCCTATGTCCATGAATACGCAAAAACATTAGACCTTGAAAACCCTAAACCATCATCACAACTAAAAAATTGGCATTAAACAGTGTTTTTATTTATCAGTGCTAGAACATAGTGCTACTGATGATTCACCTTATCAATGTTATAAAAAACAACAATAAAGGGAATTTTTTATAAATTATTTTTTGACAATTCTTAACAAACCCAATTATTTATTGTTGTTCATTATCATCGAATTTTTTAGTGCTGATAAAGGGAAACCATTATCAGCACTTTTTTTGTAGCTCTGATGAAGTGAACCCTTTTATTAGTGTCTTTTTAGTTCCCATGAAGGGATCCTTTATAAATACATTTTTAAACCTAATAAAAGTCCATAAATAACTAAAAAATAAAATTGTGTTTATAACAAAATATTACAAATTTTATTAATTAAATAATTATTGAAAAAAAATAAATTGATTATACTATATATAAATTAAAAATACTAAAAAATTAATATAGATTAAATATATTGAGATATAAAAAATAAAAACTAAATAAATAAAAATTAAAAAAAATAAACTGAAAAAAATATTAAAGATTTTATTAGTTAAATAATTATTGATAATGTTTATAAATAGTATTTAGAATATATATATATATATATATATGAATGTATATAAATATGATTTTTATAACACAAAATAATTACTCATTACATTAAATAGAAATTGTTTAGTGAATGATGGATTATAATTTCAAATTAATATGTTTTAAAAATATTGACTAATAGCATCGAGTAATAGACATAGTTGAATGTCGTTGGATTTTTCAATTTGAAAAAGATCAAGCATGTGTTATGTTGATTTCACATATGTACAATTAATAATTTATTATATATAAAGCATAGAAACACATATTTCTGTAATTAAGGAAATCTTATATAGAAAAACATCAAATTTATAGTTTTATAATTTATTCAAAATTTAATATTCATTTTGAAATTTTATTATAACATGTTACATTAAATATACCATTTCCTTAATCATAGAAAATATAAAGTATTTATTTTTATTTTTATAACAGTTATGTATTAATTCATTTTTAATATGTTTTATGTTTTATTTTATATTTTTGGGGAATTTAATCAATTCGAATTAATTATTTTATATATATTTATTTACAGGGATTTATTATTTTCAATACGTATTCTTAGTTATTTCAATATATATCTATATTTTTTTCATTATTAGTTATTAAATAATAAAACATATACAATTTTTTAATATTGTTAAAGTTTACTCGTTTTTTATTTTTCAATTTCACTAATTTTCAACATGCATGAAATTATGATTAAATATTCATTAATAATGATGAAATTTTATTTTTTAAAAAATATGTGAAAATAAATATATTTATAAATATATATTTACTATATTTGTAAATTTATATTTTGATAATAATTAATAAATTTAGATTAATTTTAAAAAATTAATCAAATAATAATAACTAAATATTTTTACATATTTAATTAATTATAAAACTATAATAAATTTATTTCAATAATTAATATATTTACTATATATTTATATTTAATAAATATATAAATTTACATAATTATATAATTATATCTAATGATAAAAATAATAATTTCTGATAAGGTATTTATATAATTATAAGTAAATATATATATATATATATATTTAAATAATTATAAAATTATAATCAATATATTTAAATGAAGAATATATTTACTATATTTTATTATATATATATATTTTATTTATATACCTTAATATATAAATATATTTAAAAAAATTAATTTATAATTATAAATAAAAAAATTTATCAACACTTATGTAATGATCACTAATAAAAGTAGTATTTAACAGTTCTAAAACATTAGCAATGAACATTGGATTTTATCATCCCTTTTTTATTGATGATAAAGCACTATGTTATCAATAATAAAAAATGAGTGATAAATATTCCTTTTATCAGCACTAAATAATTTAGTTCCCATAAAAGAGATCTTTATCTGCAATTTTTCAGAAGAACTCATAAAGGTATCCTGATATATTTGAATAACCCTAACAAGTCACAAACTCATTGTGAAATCCGAAGCTTCCCGCAAAAGCCACCCTTTGTCCATGCTCTTGCTTGTGGAATTGGCGATCAAACAAGGGACAAACAATTTCATGGCTGAAATCAATGGTTCAAATAATTCAGGGGTTGACTGAATCCATGGATCAAACATTTTCCATATTTTCTATATCCCTGCTTTCCCTCTGATGTTTCAATGATTCAATCCAATGTATCTTATTTCTCCTCGTCTGCCTCACTCATTGATTTCATATTTAGAGATATCTATTTCAGTATTTGAATCATCATTCTTTTTTACAGTCTCCATATCCCTATGTATAATAATGTTTGCTAATGATGATTTGATTAATGGAGATAGGGATGTCAGAGCTTTTGTAATAGGTTTGAATGTGTTTCTATCCAATACTATTTACCTCCTCTCTTGAGATTTCAAGTGATGTTGGGAAAAATATTTTACAAGAGACTATTGTATCCATCCATTTGATCTAGTCCATGGACCATGCACATTCACTATACTTATATTGTGACATGAATATTTATATCAATTTTCTTTTGATATAATTGAACATATGATGGAGATAAGGATCATGATGAAGTGTTTCTTCCCCATAAGCCTCCATCCATTCGTGTGAGTTTGATCCAAAATGAGTTAGAGGATTGGGTGGAGGAAATTGATTGGATCATTGAAACATTCATGATTCCACCTTCCATTAAGGTGAAATGTTCTGCCTATAGGATTAAATTTTATAGCCAGGGATTTTCTGTCATGACGATCCAAGCTAAATGAAATGAAAACCAAAAATGGAAAGGACACTATTAGGAAGGCCCATATTCCATTGATCCTTAAAATATATCATCCGGTTATTCCAATTAAAACCTGAAATTATGGTGATATAGACCTCCCATTCGAATATCTCTAGTCGAATAAAATGTCCACATCCATCAATTAGAGCATTCCTAAGAGGATGTCTCCTTAGGTGGAGGCCAAGGGTTGTTTCATTTAAATCCCAATTTTTTTACTTATTAACAATAACACATTTCTTATTAATGAAAAATATTAATCAATTTTATATTTTAATCATAATAACATATCAACCCACCCGTTTATGTCATTATTTATATAACTTATTACTTAATTTGATCAATTTTTAGTACCACAATTGTATTTCCCATTTCAAACACAATTTCCAAAAAAAATTTACTGACCCCAAATTAGAATATGGTTCGACTAGTTTTATATAAATTTGAAAAAATATTTCCATATATGAAATGATAACCCACTCATTAATAATTCCTAAAAGTCACTTTATTTCCTTCATCAGAAATCTAAAATAAACTATGCATGTGTTTCATTAAGCCATCTAAAAACCATATCATTTTTTAACATTTCCATTTATATCAAACATCTCTAAAATTATTAATAACTTATCTTTAGAGATCCACTATTTCCATTTTAATTAGTACCCTCTATACTTGTCCAAAATAATTAATTACATCAATTTACCTATCATTTGAGATGACAACCCAATATCTAATATAGAAGAATGATTATTTTATAAATCCTTATTTCTAAAATCAATTATAAATTCATCTTACATTACATTATTTTTCATATAACACACTTCTAATAGAAGTAGGACTAGTATTAGTTAGGGGATTGAAATTCTAAAAAGATGGATTTATCTGATAAATAATGAATTCATTGAGGCCCCAATGATTTATATATCATAAAATATCCCCTCTGAGAACCCTTGAACGACACGAAATAATGTTTATGACCCCAAATCACACCTTTAATAGGCCCAGAGTTAATAACAATTTCCAATGGTGTAATTCTCAAAAATAAAATGTGTTCCCCATTTTAAAGAATGCAATGCAGTATAAATATAATCCTATTAGTTTCATCTCCCAAACATGTATTTAATTTTGTTTCTTCAGACTCACCGCCATCCATTTTATGTTTATTTACTACTCTGAGCTTTAGCCATCCCACAGATGACTACTGCATAGATTATTTCATGAAACATAGGCGCATGTCTACAAGTGATAGAGGATGTGTTACAAAGAACAAAATAACATGATAAATAATAGAGTGATGAGATGATGAGGATGTAATATACTTATAATGTTCTTTTCTAAATAAATTCACAATATAACATGTACCCAAATTGAGTAATATTTTTTTAATTCATTTATTCATTCTTTTCAATGAATATTTAAATTCATTGACACAATCAAATATTTGGATTTCATTATTTCAATTATCCATAACATTCAATATTGATAATGAAAATATTTTGTGTATTTAATTATTTATTGTAAAGAATTAATATTTTATGTTCTTATATGATGGATAAGAACTGAAAATTGATGCATGCTAATTGATTGACAATAGAGTATGAATATGGAGTTAAATAATTCACCATGTCTACAAATGAGATGCATATGAACATTCTTAAATCCTTTTTATGTGTTTACATTCTTTATTCAAGAAAAAATATTCAGTAAGAGTTGGAAGAACATTTTATTTGTCAATGGAAAGATCAGAGCTTCAAATGCAGGACTTAAGGTAGTGAAAAACTAAACATTCACACGGATTTGAATGATACTACTATTTATAGATAATTTGACATGAATACCTATGTAAATTATTATGAATTCCCCATGGAATAAATGAAAATTGATTTTGAATATTACATTTTTCATTATCAAAGGATTTTTTATAATTTAAATTATTATGCTAGGAAACCATTATATACTAGTTTTACTAGATAAAAAACATAGTCTGTCTTATTGATGTTATATAATTTTAAAGCTGGATGTGGATGGAGTGACACCTTCTTTACATAACTACATGGTCTCCTGAATGATATGAAAAAAATGAAAATGAACTACAATTTTTAATATATGATGCTAAACAAATGCTACTATCAATGTGTATAATCTCTAAAAAAAATTATTTTCCAAATGATTGCATATTATTTAAAAATTACAATGAATCACTCATAAAATACCCTATTCGTCGAATGAATCAATATAAGAAAAATTACTTCATCCCTACGAAATATGTATGGTACATTCCTATCATTATATGAATGAGGAGAAAATATGGATTTTAATAAATCAAAAGACAATTATCATAGAATACATATAAAAGAATTATAGCTTGGAAACTATATCATCCAACATATTCTCCTTAGTGAATGAAAATTGATTATTGGTATCCTAAATTTGGAAATGATCCATGAAACATTAATCTAGTGATAACTAAAAATAGAAAAAATCCATTTTGTATATTGAGTAGTAATCATAGAACATATCTTGTCATGTTATTAAATTATAACATTCCATCATGTTTATGAATGAATCATAAAAACATTATGTTTCCTCTGCTTATATATGAACAAGGCCGACTCGTTCATGATATTGATTTATATCTAGATCCATTGATCATATATAAGAAATTGATGTAGGATATATGTGTTAAAATGTATGATTATCATAGATGAGAAGAATTCACATTCATTGATATGTTGTACATGATGATAAATGACATCCCCATTTATGGAAATTTATCAGTATATAACATTAAATAAGTTTTGGGGGGTCTTATTTTTGAAACATTCATAAACACAGCTTGGTTGAAACATTCCTCAAAGACTATGTTTTTATGATAGTAGACATTTTTACATTGATGAAATAAATACCAAATTTGGATGGCATCATTATATAGGAATAATAAACAATTTACCTCAGAGTCTCTAATAATAGGTGATGAAATCTTGGATAAACTAAATGATATTGACAATTTTTAGTAAACCAATTTTTAAAAACATTTTGAAATCATGTTAGTAGAAGATATAGATTTTCATTGAAATAGTATATTAGAATTATTTCTATGTTAGAAATTTTTTTAATGTCATTAAAATTGATAAATATTTATTTGACACGGGTATGTCCTCATTATCAAATGATCTTAGAGAAATGAAATATGGAATCATGGCTTGGGCTTACACAATAGTCTAGGGAGTAAGGTTGCAATATTAATTTGTACAAGGTGAAGGGTGTAAATTTCTTCATTTAGTAGATTACACTATTTCCAGACATGAAAAAATATCAATTTTTTTATTTTCCATAATAGAATAAATGTTCTATATGTGCATTCATAAAATATGAAGCATGTCGTTTCAATAAATAACCCGAAGTTACAAGGAATAAAATAACAAGAATTATATGTTTTGATGAAAAAATTGTTTCCTCATTCTCTCGGTTTAATTTTTCCTCAAAATGTATGGCATACATGAACTAGAATTTTCTCATATTTTAGGCCATATTGAGTAATATTTTACACCTATTGATGTTTCAAATAAAAAATAAGGAGGCATCAGTCATTCTACTTAAATTAGAGATGATATTTCCAACATCATTCATTGAAATAATGGTCCAACAGATGGATTAGTTGGTTACAAAGCCTCATCTATGTGGTCATATCCATTACAAGTGGATGTACCCAATTTAATGATATATGGTGAATTTGAAAGGGTATTTAATGAAATTATATTGTCTAGAATGTTTTTTTGAAGAACACTTTAATCATGACAAATCGATATATTATGTATTGATTATGTATGTGATGTAGATATCATCAGTCTCCCAAAGACTCCTCATGATGGATTCCTTATATGTGAAAGGTTTTCTTGAAGATATTTTTTTACATTACCCAGAAAGGTTTCGATCAATTACATGTATAAATTTTAAAAAATATTGAATATGTTGTTCCATAAGTCATTGGATATGTGTTTTAACCATGCACACTTCAATCCGATGAATTGTGTGACCTATATGACTCCATGATCTTCTTTTTATTTAAAATTGACAAGCATTTAGTAAAAATTACACCTCAATTAATCAAATCTAAGAAAAAAATTCACATTGTTTTCATAATATTGTAAAATTATCCATAATCCATTTTTGATGTGTAGGAATCAACAAAACCTAAATCTGATACACGAAGTGCCTAGTATGACTCAATTTTTCTATTATTACATAATATTTGACATTCTATTTCAAATAGGAACCCTCAATGAAAAAAAAAGATAATATTTTCATGGTAATTTAGTCAAATGATTCACAAGTACTTTTTTGGACATGTAGAAATACTATGACGTCAAACCAACACATGATGTGACCGATAAGAGTCAATTTTAGTGTTTCTAGTCAAAAATGACATTTTAGTAAAAAACAAAATTTACATACACAATACTATGTAAACAAAATAGGATTGTTTCTATACTTTGTTAAAATGTTCAATAATTCATTTGAGACGTTTTGTAATAATCTCCACATCAATGTTATCTACAGTGTGACCAATATGACTCATAGTGAAACTTCTTATTTTAAAACAACATAAATTTTTGTAAAATGGACAAATGAAATACTCAAAACTAAGAAAAATAATTCGTCTTATTTTGATATTTTAGTACAACGATCCATAAGAAATTTTTGACTTGTTGTAATCTGTGTCACATAATTATGATACATGATTTGATAAGAATGACTCAATGTGTTTGTTAATAGTATGAAAACAAAAGTTTTGTTCATAAAGTTACACTCACTAAAAACTATGAAAACTATATTAGATTGTCTTCATAATTTAAGATAAAGATTCCAAAGTCATTTGTGACACGTAGTAATCGGTATCACATCGAACAAACACATGGTGTGACTAGTATGAGTAAAATTTTTGGTTTCTAGTTTAAAATGATATTTCATTAAAAAAATTCAACTGATAAAATCAAAAATATGAAAAAAAAACCTTGGTATTGTTCTAAAACATTAGTTAAAAGACCCATTTGTAATTTTAGATGTTCTTCAATTAGTAGTGCCTCAATAAAACACATGGTGTGACTGGTATGACTCCATGTGTGTCATTTTATTTTAAATTGAAGTTAGTTTTGTTACAAAGAAAAACTGTCCTACTCATAACCAAGAAAATAGATTATAATTTTTTGATTCTTAAAGAAAATGATACATATTTGATTTTTGATATTGAAGAATTATCAACACCTAAATCCAATACATTATGTTCTTGGTATGACTCAAGGTTTTTTTCTTTGATTAAAATCGAAATTTTAGTTCAAAAAATTTCACTCTCTAAGAAAATGACAAAACACACATAATATAATTGACAATTATAGAAAATTTCCAATGTCATCTATAATATGTTGGAATCAGTTTCACATAAAATAGAATCATGATGTGACTAGTATGAGTCAATGTGTGTGTTTCTTGTTTGAAATATCATATTTTTAAAAATGAACGTGTTGTATACAAAACCAAAAAACACATTTGGATTGATTAGATTAATTATTAAAATGATCTAGAAGACATTTGAGACATGTTAGAATCATCATCAATTTAATCTGATGCACGGTTTGACTAGTATTACCCGATGTGTGTCTCGTTATTTAAAATTGACATTAAATTTAGTAAAATGGAAAACCGAGCTACTAAAAACGGAGAAAAATATTTCATATTATTTTGATACTTTAGAAAAACTATCTATTAGAAATTTTTGACATGTAGGAATCAGTCTCACCTCAATATGATATATGATGTGCCCAGTATGACTCAATGTGTCTGTTACCCTCTTAAAATTTACCTTTTAGTCATATAAGAGAATCTTAATAAATATATCAAAATATTATTGGATTGACATTATAATTTATGAAAAATTATTCATAAGTAACTTCTAATGTGTAGGAATCATTATCATATCAAACAGATACATGATTTATTAGTTATGAGTCAATGTGCATGATTCCAGTTTTAAATGATATTTTAGTAAAAAGGAAATTTGACATGCTCAGAACAATGAAAATGCATTATTATTGATTTGATAATCCTGTAAAATGATCCATAAGACATTTGATATGTGTTTTACTCATCCATAGCTCAATATAATGCATGGTGTGACCAATATGACTCATAGTGCATATTTTTATTTAAAATTAACATCAATCATAGTAAAAAGGACATCTAACATACTCAAATCTGAGAAAACACATTCAGATTTATTTTATTATTTAGGAAATAATGAACATTTTATTTTAGACATGTAGGAATCAGAAATACCTCAATGTGATACATGATGTTCTAGGTATGACATAATGTGACTGTTATTAGTTTAAAATTGACACTTTAGTTCTAAAAAGTATCAATCACTAATAACTGAGAAAACACACATGGATGGTATTAACAATATATAGAATATTATTAAAATTTCATTTTTTACATATAGGAATTGGTGTCACAATAATCTGAGACTAGATATGACTACCATGAGTCAAGGCGCATGTATACAGTTTGAAAAGGAAATCTAGTGATAAGACATGTGACATACCCAAAACCATGAAAAAATGAGATTGTTCTAAAAAAACAGAAAAATGATCCATATATTAATTGATATGTCTTTTAATTAGATTCATGTTAATCCGAAACATGGGGTGTCCAGTATGACTCCACGATCATCTTTTTATTTAAAATATTCATCAAATTTATTAAAAAGGAAAATAGACATACTCAAATCTGAGAAAACACATTCATATTATTTTGATACATAATTAAAATGAATCATAATTTATTTTCAATGGGTAGTAATCATTAAATCCTAAATCTGACACATGATGTCTGCAATATGACTCAATATGTACGGTATCAGTTTAAAATCACCATTTCAATTCAAATTTGTTCACTCACTAAAATCCAAGAAACGTCACTTGGATTGTCTTGATAATATTGGAAAATAATTATTATGTCATTTTTGGTGTGTATGAATTGGGATCACATCAATCCAAGACACAATGTGATTTTTTTGAGTCAAAGTGTGTGTTTCGAGTTCAATGAATTTTTTGTAAAATAGAAATGTGATGTACTCAAAACTGTGAAAATACATTAATATTGTTTCTATATTTTAGTAAAATGACTCATTTGATATCTGATATGTTTTAGAATCAGCCACTATTAATTCTGATGCATGGTGTTTCTAGTATGAATCCAAGTGTCTCTTCTCAATATATAAGTTTTTTATTAAAGCACACATCACATCGCCAAAACTAAGAAAATGATTACAAATATTTTTATCATCATTATATATGATATTACTTAGTTTATTTCATTATTATTTTTATCTTATATATCAATTTAACTTCGGTCTTATGAGGGGGAATAATCAAATTAAAATCTACTTAAATGTGCTTGGGGAGGCTTGAATCTATGACCTCCCAAACAACACCACAAGATGAAACCACTAGGCTGCCCCTGTAGGGATATATCTACTACATATTTCATAAAATTTCATATAGATAATTATAGATTATGAAAAATAAATGATTTGAAATTAAAGAATCTATTTTAACTCAATCAGATACATAGTCTTCCATGTATGACAGAACATTTAATTTAAAAATAACAATTTACATAATATCACGTCGCAGCACCAGTGAAATGTAATGTAATAGCACACTACAACACCAAAAACACCACCAGATATAAACAAAAGCATGAACCAAAACAAAATTTAAATGAAATGAATTTAAAACATCATATCTTTTAAAATAACACTATAATATTGAAATTTCAAACATTCGTTTATAAAATTAAATAATAAATATTATTACATACATTCAAAAACACCAATGTTCCTTTTTCTTTGGATCCTTACACAAAATCATGAAATTTTTTAATGAACCATCCTTACCAAAGAAAATTAGCACACCTATATATGAGAAAAATTATTATTCTCAAAATAATATAGTGAATTAAATAAAAACAATGAGTAATTTTTATTGTAAAAATTTAGTGATACTAGGAAAAATGTGTATCATATTGATATGTGTTTGATCCATACATGTTAAACAATTAATTTTTAGTACACAAGAATTATATCTATGAAAATTAGTCAAAATATTATAAGTAATGTCTCTATAGGCGCAACCTAGTGGTTAAGTGAGTAAATTTATTTGAACTAAAATGTCTATTTTAAATTGATAAAGTACACATTGAGTCATACTAGGAACATCATGTATTGGATTGAGGTTTAGCTGATTCCTAAACCTAAAAATGACTTATGGATCATTTTTTTTATTTTATCAATACAATACAAATGTATTTTTTCGGTTTTGAGAATCCTAGTCATCCATTATAATAAATATACTCTCAATTTTAAATAAAAATTTTCACTTTAGGCCATAACGATCACATTGTGTGTCGTATTGAGATGTGGAGAATTTATACATGTCACAGATGTCCTATGAAAAATTTTCATAAAGTATCAAAACAATATGAATGTATTTGTTAAGTACATAGTAGGCCAATTGACCATTTTACAAAAAATTAACATAAATTTTAAATAAAAAGATGAACTTGGAGTTTACCGGTCCAAAATTGTGTCATATTGAGATGGGGATGATTCTTAACCATCTAAAATGACATATAGATAATTTTACTAAATTATAATAATATTCTGAATATGTTTTATTAGGTTTTAGTACGTCACTTGTATTTTTTTGTAAAATATCATTTTAAATTGGAAACACATACTTTAACTCATACTGATCACATCATGTATCCTATTGATGTGATAATAATTAATGAATGTCAAAAATGACTTATGAAAGATTTTGGAAAAATTATTTAGAATATCCGAGTATATTGTATTAGTTTTCCCTATGTGATTATTTTTGATAAAAAAATCGATTTTAAACTAATAACAGACACTATAAGTCATTCTAGGGAAATCATGTAACAGATTGAGGTGATTTAGATTCCTAAAATTCATAAATAATGTATGAATCATTTTTGTAATGTATCAAAATAATTAGAGTGGGATTTCTCAGTTTTGAGTTGGAAATTTCTCTATTTCACTACAATTGATCTCACTTTTAAAAAAACATACACTTGAGGTCATATTGGTCACACGGTGCGTCATATTATGTTGTGTTAATTCCCACATGTCTCTAATGAAATATATATCATTTTAAAATATTCTCAAAACAATAATTATGTTTTTTATTGGAATAGAGTACATATGTTATATTATTTACTAATATGTAATTTAAAAAAAAATTACACATTTGACTCATACTGATCACTTCGTATATCGGAATGATGTGAGTCTGATTCCTAGAAATCCAAAATGACTTCAGAATTGATTTACAAAATTATTTATAAAATAAATGTGTGTTTGATTTGTTTTCATGAGAAATAGTTTCTGAAATAAAATGTGAATTTTAAAATAATAACCGACAATTTTAGTCATATCAGACAATTGGTGTGTCAAAAAGAGATGCAGCTGATTCATACTCATCAAAAATGAATTATTGATCATTTTCATAAATTATAAAATCAATTTGATACTGTTTTATCAGGTTTGAGTAGGTCAGCTTTCCATTTTTTCAAAAATTGATTTCAATTTTAAATCAAAAGACACACTGATGTCATATTTGTCACACTGTTCGTTGGATAGAGGAATGGTTTATTCCATCATGTCTCAAATTAATTATGTATCATTTTCCTTTTGTATAGAAAAAATGATAATTAATTTTGTCATTTTTTAGTATGTCACTGGTGTTTTTTATAAAAATATTCTTTACAAATGGAAATACACACTTTGACTCATACCAATGACATCATGTATCGGTTTAACATGAGACTCATTCTTACATGTCCAAAATTACATATGAACTATTTTCCAAAATTATCCATAAAATATTATTTTGTTTTATCTATTTTTATTGAGGGGAATTTAGTTATTAAAATGTCATTTTTAAACTGATAACGAACACTTTGGGTCATTCTAGGAAAATTGTTTATCAGATTGAGTTGTGGTTGATTTGTACAAATCACAAACGACTTATGTATAATTTACATAATGTATCAATATAATATTTATGAATTTTATCGGTTTCGAATATATCAGTTATCCATTATACAAAAATTTATGTAAATTTTAATTAAAAAGATGAACATGAGGTCATACCTATCGCACAGTTAATCAAATTAATGTTTGGAAAATTCCAACACATCTCAGATGAAATATGGATCATTTTCATAGATTATCAAAAAAAATATGAATGATTTTTATTAGTTTTGTGTATTTCAATTGACTTTTTTATGGGATTTTTTAACGTAAAACATGCACATTGAATCACACCAATCAATTCATGTATTAGTTTGACATGATACAAATTCAAACACATCACAAATGACTTATGAACCATTATCATAAATTATCATGAAAATACGAGTGCATTTGGAAACCAACTCTCTTGATATATTAGTTTAATACAAATGGCATTAAAAAAGTATATTATGGTTAATATATGTCATACATTTAGTGTCATAATGAAATGGAAAGAAACAAGCATAAAATCATGCATCAAAACATTAGAGCAGTTAAATTTTAGTTCTTGTAACATAAAATTTTTCATCAAAATGACATTCTTAATATTTTATGAAAACCCCTATGGAGACATTAGACTACCAAGGAATAGTAAAATTTGAAAATTTTCCTATTTGGATAGAGTGTACACTATTTTAGGATGAAAATATCAACATTTACCCTTCTTAGTGCCAACTCTTCCCTTATACCAATTTCAATCAAGTCCAACCTAGCCTTGATTTCATCTTTCCTTTTCCAGGAACATTTATTAATGTTCCAATGACACTGTCAAATGAATTTTGTTCTACATGAATGAAATCATGAAAATTTATAAAATACAAGAAATGAATATATGGATATTCAATGAAAATTGATCTCTTCTTCCAACATGATTTTGTTACATTTTTTGAAAATGGACTACCAAAAATAGTATAAATATCTTTTATATTATTGTACAGTTTATCTCACATTATTAGAGATGGTGTTGTACCTTGATCTATATTCCCTTAATATTTTTCCTCCAAGATAGGTATTTGTTTCCTCAAGGTAAAAATATACATTTTACAATAAAATAATCTTCGAGTAATGTTCAAACCAAATTATGTTTGTTCATTTTTCATAAATGGGGCACCCCAACATTCATTTAATTCTACATTCTGATAACGTTCCATAAGATGGAAAGTAATTTTTATCACACAACATGTCCCCTAGTGTTAATTATTAGCTTCTTTAAACATCATAAATTGTAAAACCGGTATCCCACATCAATTTAAGATCATCAATAAATGGATCAAAATAGAGATCAATATCACTATCAGGTTTCTTTTCTCAAATATATAAGTAGAGGCAACAAAATGTATTTAGGAATTATGCACAACCATGGAGGAAAGTTATAAATTACTAATATGAAATGCCATGTAATTTGAGTAAAACATTGTATTCCAAATGGATTTATTATATATGAAGATAACACAAGATGAATTTTTGTCATCTCCTTTTCAAATTTAGGATACTTTTAATCAATTTTCTTCCACTAGGGAGAAACTGCTAGATGATGTAGGTTCCCGTCATTAATTATTGTATTTTCATTCCTTCTCAATTTTATCACATTTTCCTAAGATCAATGTAGTCTTTTAAATCATGGAATGATGGGAATGTACCATACAAATTTCGATAGATTTGATTCATTTTTATTGTATTGATTTTTGCCAAACAAAGGGAATTTTATGACCGATTCATGATCCCTGCAAAATAATATGTAATAAATTAGAAAAGCATGTATTTTTTATGGATTCATTCCCATTGAATGTAAATGTATTTTAGAATCATAGGTTTGAAATGGTTGTTCATTTTCATATTGTAGAAAATATTTTAGGATTCCAAATAGATCATTAAACCAAGTGTCACTACATATGATGTTGACATTCGGATTATAAAACATCAATACAACTAAAAAACATATTTATTTAGTACAACTATTATACAATGGTATCTTGGGAGAACAATTTATATTCTCAAATAAACATTTGAAAATCATAGAGTTCATCGTCAACATTCATTTTCATTTCTTCCATTCGATCACCATCGTCATTTACCCTGGAATTCATATCCAATGATCCATAAACCACAATGTCATCCAAAGAGATGTCCATATTATATTCTTTCTTGTGTTTAGTACAACATTTATAGCTTTGGTCAATTCAGTGAAAAAAAAATGTTCTTCCAACTATTTTGGACTAATTTGTCTTGAATAAAAAAATGTAAACAAGGAAAAAGGATTTGAGAATAGTCATATGCATGATCTCTTGCCAAAAAGATGAACTCATTATGAAAATCATAGTAAAATTTTGTAAAATGATTTGTGTGAATCCATTTTTGATTCATAACCACTCTATTGGGTTTATAAAATTATAATTTGTAAAATACATAAATAAATACACAAAACATATTCATGATCAAAGATGAAAGTTACATACAATTCTAATAATAAAAACCCAACAATCGATTGATTTAATGAATTTCAATATGCATTGATTAAAATAAATAATTTCATTTAAGATAATATATAATCCACTAATGAAAGAATTATCTATTGAATTCTTTTAGTGGTGATAGTTATAGAAAACTGGCATCCCCATCAACTCGTCTCTTAGACATTTACCATTGTATTTTTTGACACTCATCCTCTTTCTTTTGTGGAAATTCACCTATGTTTCTTGGAATAATCTCTATTTTAGTCATATATGGGATGAAAAATGCTCACAGTAGTATAAGAAACATAAAAGAGATACGGGATGAGTCTCAAGATACATATTTCAATAATAACTATTAGGGATATGATGTTGATGAGGATGAAAATTGTTTATAAAACAGATGGGGGATGACTCCCGAGTGACAAATGGAAATAATAACTTTTTCTTGAAACACAACATTCATTTCTTAAACATTATAATCAAATGAAAATATAATATCGAGAATTGAAGAGAAATAATAAACTAAAATGTGAAATACATTAATAATAAACTATCATTTAATCAACTAAATGATATAAAAATTTGATGATAATTTCATTAATAAATACTGATTTATTTCATATACATGGATTGTAATAAAAGATTCATAGTGGTGAAACCAATACATGTAGTCTGAAAATTATGAATACCAAAAATTAATTTCCATAATATCGAATTTGATAACCTCCATTCAATTTTTGGAACAAGTTGTTTAATAATATACAAAATTATTAAATTGAATATTAACACAATATCAAATATTTAAAAACATATCCAGACTATTGGGATGTCATATCACCACACCGAACTATCTGGATAATTAAAGGGAGTTAATCCTAGTATATCTACCCATTTAAAGCATGGGTGGAAATCTAAAACACAATAAACTATATCCTTGATATTCTAGGGAGTTTCATAATGAATTTGGAGTAAACCAATAATACAAATCAACAAGATTTATCAAAAAAAGGGGAAGAATGCAACAACCCTTGTAACATCTTTCCCATAGACACTATCCTCTACCGAGATGGAGTGACTCTAATGAGGTAACATTTTCAATGTAAAATACACTTACTTCCCTCAGAAATCTAATTTGAGTCAATAAATTAATAGATATATGAATAATAAACCCCATCCAAACTACTAAAAAAAATATAAAAATCATTAGTGAGTTTAATTTTCAAGGAAGAAGTCTCTTTGGCTACCCAATAACCATCATGGAAATCAACACGTACAAATTAATTTATAAAACTTAAAATGGTACGTGACTTCTACCATATGGTTAACTCAATTATATATCCAATGAAAATATATCTTTATTAATCCACACTTTCACTTATAAGAATTATTTCCTTGAAAATCCACTACATTAATTCAATCATACAATTGAGAAGAAAGGATATGCTTGAATTTCCTAGGAGATAAGATGAGAAGGATCATAGTATAGGTGTTTCACACTCTAAAAATAATAATCCCCAAGATGGATGATCATTACCGCTAAATCTCAAAAATGGATAACTCACCACATTTAGAGTTGCGAAATTGCATCCACCTTGGCCAGAAAAATTAATATTTTACACCCCAATTTTCCAAAGATAATATAGTTAATGAATAACATTCAAAAGAAAGTATAGAATTAAATATGGTCAAGTCTTGGATTCATTCGACCCTTAAATAATTCGGTCCTTGAATTTATTACTTGGATTTGTTTGCTTCACAATTCAATCCTTAATTCGAGATTCGATTTTCCAAGGAGGAGTGCTGGAAGGGGATGGATTCTGTAGAAAGAATCAATAATCACGATATGTTTGGGACTGGGTAGGTTTTTTAATAGGTAAATAAACTTTTATCAACGCTTCAAAAAAAATGATAATAATGATACATTTTGTCAGGGACTCAGTAATAAGCATCGATAAAGGATTTATAATTATAATTATAAATATTTTTTTTGGTAAATATATATATATTTATTTATTTAAAAAATATATATAAATATTGGCTTAGTGAATATATTCTATAATGAAATATATTTATTATAATTTTATAATTATTTAAATATAAATAATTTATTTATAATTGTATAATTATTTTAATAAATAATATTTATATCATCATAAATATTTATATAATTATATACATATATATATACATATAATAAAAATATATATATTGTAAGTATATTAATTATATAAATAATGTTTTTTATTATTATAATAATTATTTAAATATATAAAAAATTTATTTATAATTATATAACTAATTTTAGAAAATATTTTTTTTTCTAATTATAAATATAAAAATGTATTAATATAGAAAGTTAAAATTTATATATTTATATTTATCTACTTAGAATTTTTTTTAAAAAAATATGTTTATTTGTAAATATTTTCATACAAATACATTTTTAACATTATTAATGAATATCTAATATTAGGTGAACCCTTGTTAGAAATGATTGAAAATGAATAAATTAAAAATCAGTACAATTTAATAATATAAAAAAATGGATATGTTTATTGTGTCTACGTCGTATATAAGAATGAATTATTTACATAGATTTGATATCTACATAGCACACATTTTATATATGTTAAATTGTAAAATCAAAATACATTCAATTAGGTCCATCACTTGTGCATTTAGTTATATATTTTTAATTCATAATAATTTTTAATTATGAACCGCTATTCACTAAATACATGACTATTTAATATAACAAAAAAATATTTGGTATTATATAAACTATATTTATATAAATTTATATATATATATATATATATATATTCAATATAAACTATTTATTATCATTATCAATTATTAACTAATAAATAAAATTTATAACATTTTTATAAATTTAATTTTTTTAATTTTTTTGTATAAAATTTATTTTTTCAGATATCTACCTATTTAAAACATACAATTTATTAGTATGTATAACATATATAATATAAAATCAATTTATTTCATATTTATATAATTATTTAATTAATAAAATTTTTGTTGACTTCTTAATAAAGTCAATTTATATATATTATTGTTTTCTTTAATTCATTTTATTCTGACCATTAATAGTTCTAAAAAGAAAGCGCTGATAAAGGGTACCCTTTAGGAACAGTAAAAATAAATCCCAAATAGTGGGTACCCATTAGCATATCAAAAAATAATGTAGTGATATAGGTGACCCTTTATTAATGCTAAAAAATCAATGATTAATGGTATAATCTATTAGCACCTGTTTTAGTACTGATAATGACCAGCACTGTTAAAGGTTTGTTTTGTATTACTGTAATCTTGATCCAGTAGTCACTGCATCTATAGTGCCGATAAAGCCTATTTTTAGTTATCTTTAAGGAAAATTATGTAGTAGTGTAATCCCATAAACCTCAATACACTTAGCCATAGAAAAACATAAACCCTTATCACTAAATAAAACTAAAAACTAAATCCAAAATAAATCGTAAACCCCCATCCCAAAAATTCCTTACACCGATAGACCAAATAATCATTAAACCATAACATCCAAAAAATCATAAACCTTCATCTAAAAAAACCCAAAACATACATCCCTAAAAAGCCCTTAAAACCTCAACAAAAGTTCCCCAAACCCTTACACCCTAAAATCCTAAACCCTCATACAAAATTCTTAAAACCCTCATCCCCACCAACCCTAATCCCTCATCCCTAAAAACCTCAACCTAAACACAAAAAAAAAGAATCCATCTTCTGTTAATAACCCTCATCCTAAAAAAAACCCAAACCCTTCAAACCCAAAAAATAATAAACCCAAAAGCCCCAAAAAACCTAATACATTTTCCCCAAAATATTTGTAAGACCCAAAGCCCCAAGAAAACATGAAATCCTTAGTCCAAAAAAAATCTGAACAATGGGCCCAAAAAATAATTTTTACTGAGCCACAAAAAACCATAAATCCTAAGAACCAAAAACACTAATCCTATATCCTTAAAAATCCTAGAACGGTATCTCTAAAAAACCATAAACACTTAGTCCAAAAAACCATCAACCCTCTTCCCCAATACCCATAATCACTCATCCCTAAAAAACCCTCAACCCTCAACCCAAAATACCCTCAAACAACACCCCAAATTTTTTTTTCAACACTCATCCCCTAGAAACCCAAAACCCTCATCCATAAAAAACCTAAAACACTCAACAACACAAAAACCCCAAACCATCATCCCTTAAAAACTACCATCCCTCATCCAACAAAAACTACAAACCCTCGGCCTTAGGAAACCCATAACCCTTAGTCCCAAAAAACCAATCCCCCACTTCCCTAGAATTCCCAAAAAACACATCCCCAAATAACCCCAAGCCCTCATCACAAAAAGAACCATCATCCCTTTAACCTAGAAAACAATCACCCCTCAGTCCCAAAAAACCCTTACCCTTATCCCCCTAAAAACTGCAACCCACTACCTAAAAACCCATATAACCTCCCCTATACAAGACAGTAAATCATAATCCCCCAAAAATAAAATACCCACATCCCCAAATTCCTCAACCCTTATCACCAAAAAAACCTCATCCCTCAGCACAATAAAATCCTCAATTATCAGTCCTAAAAACCCCCTCATCAATTATCCCCCTTAACCGCCAACCGCCATTCCTATAAAACCCTCAACCATAAAACCCAATAACACAAAACCTTCAACCATAAAATACCATCAACCCTCATTAGTAAAAAACCATCAACCTCAAATATCGACCCCATAAACCATAACCCTTAGCCTAGAAAAAACCACAACCTTCATCTCCCCAAATCCTTAATCCCACAATCCAAAAAATATTCTTCCATCATCCCCAAGAAATGATAAACCCTCAGCCCCAAAAATCCTAAATCGTCAATCCCAGGAAAACATAGACCATCATCTAAAGAAAAATAAACACCTATCCCCTAAAAAACCAAAACCAACAGCCAAAAAAACTCAAACCCCTCTTACCCAAAAAACCATCGACACATAGCCTCGAAAAACATGAACTCTCAGGCACAAAAAAACTGTCAACCCATAGTACTATGAAACATTCAATCCTCATCCAATTAAACCTTGATCACTGAGCCCTAATAAAAGTTTAATCTTAATCCCAAATAAACTAAACCCTGGGACCCAAAAAACACAAAACCTACACCCCCCAGAAACCAAACAACTCTGAGCCCTAAAAAACCAACATCCCTCAACCAAAAAAACCTAAAATACCATCCCTATGAAATCCTCAACCCCAATACATAAAAATACATCACACATTATCCTCAAAGAACATTTATCCCTCAAATCAAAAAATTCATTAACACTTATCCCCAAAAAAACACTTATCCCTCAACCCCAAAAAACCATTAACCCTCACCCCCAAAACCTTAAACCCTCATCCCCCAAAAAAACAAAACCCTCTTACCAAAAAACCATCAATAGTCATCCAAATATATACTCGAAACACTAATCACAAAAAACACTAATATCCCAGCACCAAAAAAACCACTAACCCTCACCAAATAAAAATTCTAAACCCTCACCCATAAATATTATAAACTCTTTACCCCAGAAAATCCATTATACTATTTCCCAAAAATCCATAAAACCGATAACGAAAAAAACCATATCCCCAAAAAACCATCGACCATTCAAAAAAAAGGACCCTAAACACTCATCCTTAAAAAAACCCTAAACCCTTATCCCAAAAATTACTGACCTCTGAGGCCCAAAACAACCTTAACATTCAACCAGAAAAAATACATCAATATCAACCACAGAAAAACCTAAACCCTAAACCCCAAAAGTCACACAGCCAAAAAATCTCCAAAATAACTTCTTCCAAATCATGAAAAAAACCAAAAACCCCCCTCACAATAAAATCCTTAAACCCTCATCCCCAATCAACACGAAAAGCATGTCTGCAAAAAAACATGAAACTATGAGCCAAAAAATACCTAAACCCCCGTATCAAAAAAATCATGAACCCCCTACCCCAAAACCCCTAATCAATAAAACAAAACAACCTTCAACCCTCAAACATTATAAAAAAATCTATAAACCCCCAAACCTAAAAAGCACAAAACTCACATCCCTAAAAAAATAGTAAACACTTAGACCCCAAAACATTAAATCATAATAAACAAATTAACCCTAATCCTCAAAAAACCCTCAACCCTCAACACCAAAAAACCCCTAATAAATAATATAGAATAAATATAAGAACCTCATCCCTAAAAAACAATTAACTCTCATTACCAAAATAACAACAAACCCTTTACACCAAGGAACACTCAACACTAACCCAAAAAACTCACAACCCTATGCACTAAAAAAATGTAAATTCGCAATAGAAATAATTCAAACCCGCATACCACAAAAACACTCAACCCTATGCCGAATAAAACCTCAACCCACAATCCACCAAAAAATTAAACCCTCCACCCAAAGAAAACATCAAACCATTGGCTAGAAATCATTAAACCTTAAACCAAAAAAACCTAAACCCTCATCCCTAAAAAAGCCTAAAACAGTAGATAAAAAAAAACAATCATCAAAATAATTCCCTTGACCCTCATACCCAAAAAACCCTAAAACCATATCCCCAAAACACCATTAACTCTCAGCCCAAGAAAAACCACAACCCTTGGTCCTAAAACAACACTCTACAGTCCTCCCTGATAAACCCTCTACCCAATGCCCCAAAATATCCTAAACCTTATGTAACAAATTTCTTAAAAACTTGTACCCCAATAAACTCAAAACCCTCATCCATAAAAAACCCAAAACCCTCATCCCCCAAAAATCCAAAAACCACAACCATAAAAAACAGTCATCACTCAAACCAAAAAAAAACCTCGATACTCAATCCCCCCAATCCTCAACCCTCTCCCCCAAAAAACCATCAACACCCAATCCCAAAAACCCCTCAACCCATTGAATGATAAAAAAACTAAACCCTATGTCTCAATAAATCCATCAACACTCTGCCAAAATTAACCCTCAACCATCATCCCAAAATTCATCAAACTGTAGCCCCAAAAACATTTACTATCTACCCAATAAACACTAAAACCTCAACAATAAAATATCATAAACCCTCATAAAAAAAACATATAACCTCATCCCAAAACAATATCTCCATCTTATTTCAAATAAATCTCAAAACCCAGGGTCAGAAAACCCCCAATCACAAACCCCAAAACCATCAACCCTTATCCTCAAATACCCCTCAAACAATAGACATTAAAAACCCTAAACTATCATCCCTAAATATCCCAAAACCCTCATTCTAGAAGAACCTAAAAACCATTATAGTAGAAAATCCTAAACCATTATCCATAAACAACCCTACACCCACATACCCAAACAACCCTAGACCCATAGCCAAAAAACCAAAAACTGTTATCCCCAAAATACACTCCACCCTCAGCCCATAAAAACCCTATACTGCCATCCTGGAAAATACTAATTCCTCATCCCCAAAAAGCCCTAATCCCAAAGCCTAAAAAAACCAACAACCCCCATCCATAGGAAACATAAAAAAAATATCCTTAAAAACAAAGATCGTCATCCCCAAAAACCATCATCATTGTATACCAAACTACACTCAACACTCACGTACAAAAAAACTATACCCTAATTCACAAAACAAATCTAAACCCTCAACCCCCAAAACCATAAACCCTTAACCCCAAAAATAATTCAATACATAGCGAAAAAATATTCTTCTATCGAAAACAGTAATCCATTATAACCAAATAAACCAAAACCCATATCCCTATAAAACCATAAACCTACATATATAAAAACCCCTAAACCCTCATTCGTAGAAAATCATAACTATTCATCCATAGAACTCTCAAAACCCTCAATCCTAAAAAAACGTAAACCGTCATCCCAAGGAAACCATAAACCCACAACCCCATAAAACCCTAAAATATAACCCTTAGAAAAACCTAAACCCTCATTCTTAGAAAACCCCAAACAATCATCCCCAAAAAAACCAAAAAATCCACACCCTAGAAAACCCTGAAACATCAATCCAAGAAAACTGAAATCCTTCAGTGTCGGAAAAACCTAAACCCTCATTTCTAAAAACAAAATCCATCAAAAAATTGGAACACATAAACCCTAATCCTGAAAACCCTTAAACCCTCTTCCCTAGAAAACTGTAAACCCTCATCCCCCCAAAAAACCTAGAACATCATCACTCACTGCTAAAATATCAACCACCGAAAACCATAAAACGTATTTTTCCAAATACTCTTCATCACTCAATCCCATGAAACACTAACCCCTTAGTAAGAAAAATCTCTAAATCCTTAACCTCCAAAAACCCTAAATGAAAATCTTCATCAAACCCAACCCACTTAACCCTATAAAACGTGAAACACTCAGTCATAGAAAACAAAAAATCCTTAGGCACACAAAACATACATCCCTCATCCCCAATAATAAATAAACCCTAAACCCCAGAAGTTCTTGAATTGCCATCCACCAAAAAACCCAAACCCTCATCACCAAAAAACCCAAAAACATAATCCCTAGAATGAATTAAACCCTTTAGCAAATAAAAACCTTAAAAATCAGCCACAACTAACCCTAAACCCTCATCCCTAAAAAACAATCCCTATTCCATATAAAACCCAAAACCATTATCCTAATAAACACTAAATTATCATTCCCAAAAAACCTAAATCCTCAACAATAAGAAAACACTAAACACTCTGCCCCAATAACCAATAAACCATATTCCCCAAAATAACACTAAACCCTAAACCCCAAAAAATCCAAAACACTTATCCAATAGAAAATACTATACACCAATATTCATGAAAATGATAACCCCTCTGCCCTAAAATACCTTTGACGTTCCCTTAAAAACCCTAAACCCTCTTCCCCAAAAAACCCGAATCTTCAACAACAGAAAATTATATACCATCAACCCTAGATAACCATAAACCCTCATCCACCATAAATCCAATATGTTCAGAACCAAAAAAAAACCTAAAACATATTCTAAAAAAACACTAAACATAAAGACCCATAAAAATACTAAACCCTCATCTCCATTGATCCCTAATCACTCACCATAAAAAAACATTAAACCATCATCCCCAATATACCATATACCCTAATTAGCAAAAAAACCTAAATAATCATCCCTAATGAAATACTAATCCCATAAACCCTCATCCAAAAAATAACCTAAACATATAGCCTCATAATTCATTAATCCATACACCCCAAAAAATTCAAATTCCTCATCTGGAAACAAACCTTAACCCACATCCCCTAACACCTAAAACCCACATCCCCAAAAATTGACAAACCCTCATCCTCAAAAAAAATTAATCTCTTTCGCATGAAAACCATATACCCTTAGCCCCAAAATCCCCTAAACCCCATCCCCAAAATACCTAAAACCCACAACACCGACAATACTCAGGCCATCATACAAAAAAACCCTAATACCACCACCCAAAATCCCTAAACGCTAAGCCCAAAAAAACATAATCCCTTTGGAAAAAAATTAAACTCTCTTCCCATGAAATCTATAATCCTCATCCCCAAAAAACACTACACCCTCATCCCCAAAAAAAAACCCTAAAGCCTTAGCCCAAAAAACCATAAGACATCATCACAAGAAATTATAAAACCATATCCTATAAAAAACTATAACATTATCCCAAATATCCCAAAAACATCAACCCCAAAATTAAAAAAAAACCTCATCCCAAAAAAAACCAAATCATTGAGGCCTCAAGTATCTATAATCTCCGATTCTAGTAAAACCCTAAAACCTCATCCCCCAAAAAAAATCTAAACCCACTTCACTAAAAATATCAAACCCTCACCCCAAAAAATCCCCAAATCCCAATCCACAGAAAACGTCTTACCCTCAAAAAAACCCTATCCTCGAAACATCTAAAACCCAAATCCCAAAGACCCAAAAATTGAAAATCCTCATCCCCTTAAAAACCATAACCAAAAGACATCAAATGACCCAAGAAATAGCCTAAATAACTCTAAACCCTAATCCCAAAGAAACTCTAGACCATATTCCCTAGAAAATACAAACACTTGGTCTGAAAAACCAAAACCCTCAACCCCTGAAAACCCCAAACCCTTATATACCAAAACACCAAAACCACAACCCTAATAATACCAAGAATCCATCCCCAAAAAACAATATCCCTCATTCATAAATACACCAAACCCTTATTGGAATATAAATGATGGAAAAAGAGACTATAGGGTTGACTAATAGTCAGTTAAAATATTTATAAAAAATCAATCACAATTTATTAATAAAACAATCGATAATGTGTGATTTGTTCAAGAATGTAGTGAATTAAAAAAATAATGAATTTTTTTATTAGAGTATTTTGGATAAAAAACATTATAGTCTTCTCATAAAACTTATCTAGTCAATAAAAATATTTATAACAACTATTAAATAAATTTTTTAGGTGTGGTAACCTATTATAGACACTGCCTTTTAAAATACAAAGAGTCAGAACCTAGAATTTTAACAAGATTCCAAACTGATCCAGAACATGATTTTTTTGGTGAAGACACATCCCAAAAACATCCTTTTATGTGGTAAAATAACTGATATTAATGGCATATTTTGATTGAGATAATCATAATAAAACTATAACAATTATATACATATAATGAAAATATAAAATGATTAAAACTAGAATACAATGAAATCCAGCCGATGGTAAATGGATGTGGAAGTTGATGAATATAAATGGTCTTTTATCACAACAAGGGGTGGAATTTTAGCATTTTTATTCATTAATGATCACATAAAATAAACAAAATTCATTGGGTTTCTTGATTATAGTTGCATCAAAATTGTGTAACACACATTGAGATTTGAATAAACAGTATGAAGTTAATTTCATCCCTTGATCACATGCCAACAAACAAACCAAGTATCATAACTAAATCCAATGTCTTCAAGGAATGTCAAAATATCTGATCATAACATCTCATGATATTGAGAATAAAAAATCAAAAATAATGGTGTTGCCTATAATTTGAAATAACTAATTGAATATCAAAAAAATATTAATGCACATTAATTATACATGAGATAACAACATAACAATTATTGTATGATTGTTAGGAGAAATGTATATATTACACATTAATAATATTATTAAAAATGGAATAATAAACATGAATTTTGATAAATTTTTTAAAATTAATTAAAAACATAATGTCGTATATTTCATGTTAGTAATGTAAATAATATATGATCATGTAATTTTAACAGAGAAAGTAATTTTGTTTTTATCAAAAATATGAAATCAGTAGTTACAAAAAAATAATTCAATTATATAAAATAAATTAAGAAAAATTATATTTTAAGAAGAATATTTCAGTATATGGTATATATAAAATATACCTAGTATTATAAAATAGTTTCTACATCTTACATGCTATTTTCACACAAATGCAGTGGTGCTACTGTTGTCATTTGATAACTACCATATAGAGTATGGTCTAGCGATCATAAAACCCTTGAAGTAGAGTTGCATCCTTGATTTCACTAATGTTATTGTGCACGTTTATGGGAGCTAATATCAATCTGAATTTTTACAATTTGGGAAAGATAATGATACTACTGCTACTACACAAGATTCTACTACTATTTTCAAATGGTGGAGTTGCTACCATTGTCAACTGTAAGCAATTTTACTGCCAATGTTGTGGAACCAATCTGGTGGTGCTATAGAGAAGGAGGATATATTTGTGTCTCTCCTTTACTGTCAAAGGAGAGGTGTCCAGCTAGCATTGCGGGTTGGGTTGTGCTACCATCATTTTTTAAGGGAATTATATCATTGAAGAATGAAAACTGGTGATCGAAGAGGAATGGTTGGTGTTTCTACCATCAAATTACAGGGCCGAATGTATTATCAAACATAGATAATAGTTGGAGAAACTATATTTGAATGGTATAAAGTTATATCATGGATGTATAAGGTCATATACCATTATAGACAATAGATTCTACTATCATAATTGATGTAGACTATGTTACAGTAGTTGGTATGGTCAGATCAGTTGATGAAAAATTGTGATGAGTTGGATGAGCCAACTGTTGTGCTTTTTTTGAGACAATGTGTGATTTACATCAGTGTCAATGAAGATGGAATCACTCTAGATTGAGATATTGGCCAATGAGTCACTGAAACTCATGTGCATGGTAGTGATATTGGCATCACAATAAACTAGATCATCGATGGAGAGTTGTCGATCAATTCATGCTAGTCTAGTGAGGATGATCCAGATGAGGGATAGCTTTCCCTACCAATCACATTAGGAATCTCGTATCAATTCCTGGATATTTTGGAGCATGTATAAATTCAATCGATTTTTATTCATGCCTGGTGACGCCAAAAAAATACCATCTTCAAAAAAGATAGGCCATCACATTCTTGTTGGAGGTTGATAAGAGGGTCGCATGGATAAAGATAATCCATAGTGTATTATTTGAGTATTATATATATATCCATTGTTTAATTATGTAATATATATATATATATGTATTTTTCAGAAAATGTATTTTTTTTATAAAATAAATTATGAATAATGTGTTATCTATTTTAGAAAATTATTTTATCATGATATATAATACATGTTTTAAGAAAAATATAATTAAAAATAAAATGAACAACAAAGAACAAAAGATAATAGAAATGTTGATATTGTATTATAAATTATATAGGATATTTAATTTTTAATTTTATAAAAAAAAATTGATAAAAATTATTAAGAATTTATTTCTATAACATTTTAGAAATTAAATATTGAAATAGAATAAATGATTTCATTATTTATAAAAATTATCATGTATCAATTAAGAATGATAGAGTATAAATGTTTAAAAAAATTAATTTATGGAAAATAAATGTTTATCCTAGAAAAAATATCTTAATAAAAAAATACCAAATTAAAGATTGTAAATAATGTTTTTAAAATAAATAGAATTAAAAAGAATATTTAATTTAAGGGTTTTGAAAGAATAGAATTCAATTTTTTTTTTAAAATAGATAAAATACTAAAAGATCTCCTAACACTAACAAACTACCACTTTTTTAAATTGAAAAATAAAACATTAGTTTAAAAACCCATAATTTTTAACCTAATTTATTTTATTAAAAATGGAAATGAAATTATATTTCTAAAATATCTTCCATCAAGAGTAATATTTAATTCATAGTTTTATAATTATAGAATATTTTCATAAAAATACCATTTAATAATATTACGCATGTTAGAGGATAATTAAAAAATTTTAAAAACAACTTCATAAGATATAATACATGATAAGCCATATTTCCGTGAATAGATAAAAAGAATAATATACTTTTTATAAAAAATGAGAAGGAAGTACACTTTAATGGTTTATAAACAACCCACCTTTAGTTTATGAATATATCATTTCAATAAAATGAAGATTAATTAAAAAATATTTTATGAGTATTACTTGAAAAGCAATAAATAATTAAAAAAAATTAAACAAGATATAAAATGATTTAATATTTTAAATTATTTTCAATATCAAACACATGAAAGAAGTTAAAATATGTCATCAATTTGAACATGATGTGGAAATTGAAAAAAATAAAATCTAAATAATGGAAATTGTAATGCATAAGACATTTAAAATTTCATTGAAATAGTTCCTAGATCAATATTTTTCAGAAATTTATTTCAATCACTATTGGAATCAATCCATTAAGTGTAATAGGTGGAAAAAAATTAACAATACAAAATTTAATTTCTAACACTAAGTCATGTGATCATGTTAATAGACGATACTAAAATAAATATATTTTCATTCCTAAAATATAAAATTTTTAATGAAGATTATTTCAAATAGATTAATCAAATTTTAAAATTTTATGTGATAACTTATTGAAAACTAATTTAAATCTTACATTCAAGTATATTAATTAATTTAACAAACTAGAGGAAAATCCACCTCTATTCCTACATATCTGAAGACAAAATAATTTTAAGATGATTTTATTAAAAAATTAAACATATAATAATCATATTTTAAATTGATCATATTAATTATGTAATATTAATCATCATTCATTTCATGAAAAAATCAAAAGTTAATGTATACATTTCTAAAAATGTAGAAATAAGAATACCATCAAAAGTATTTTAGATAATTTTTATTCCTATATTCTAGTTTATATAATAGTAGATAATATTCATGTTGGATGAAATAGAATACTTAGATAGGTACGGTGAATCACTTATTTACAATAGGATTTGAGTAATAGTTTTCGTGCACTCTTGATGTCTTATATTTAAGTAAATTAATTAATGGTTTTTTGGCCACCTAAATAGATTTTGAACATGTATTTTTGGATAGGTATCAAATTAGATTTGGAGATATAAGTTTTTTAGTTTTACCAATAGATTAATAAAATAATAACAATCTTTCATTTGAAAAATTCATTTTCCTTACACATTTAAAACATATTACAGTAGGAAAAATGCATTTTGATCTTCTAGAAAAATGTAGTCTTATTTATTTTTGGTGATATAATGTATTAACCAAAACTATTCTGATTACATTTTTTCTTCATCATCTATTTCATTTTATCAAATTATACTTTTCACTGAACAGAGGTATAAAATGATTCCTTAATATTAACAACACTCTCTTATAAATCAATATTATATATTTGAGTAGATTCTAAATAAGTATAATATTTTTCATTAGAACCATAATCTATATTTATAATTTTCTTATATTATTTTATATGATTATGAAATTCATTTTCAACATTAGTTATATATTTCAAAGAAAAAATATCACCTCTTGATCATAATCATTTACTACCAAAAATATATTAATTTCATAATTCTATTGTTTTAGTTTTAACATCTCGGAATTAGTATTCCTTTCAGAATCACCATTCTGAGAAACACACATATACTTATTATCACATTCAATTTTTTGTTTTTTATCTTTTTTATAAAATTATGATTTATAATTTCCATGCCATTATATTTATTAATAATCATGATATTGGGATTATTTAATTCCTCTTTTTCATTATGAACTTGTTTAAAATTAGAGTTCATACAATAAAATTAAAAATAAGAATCATATTCAGTTTCTTTTTCAACATCAAATATATAATAGTGATCATAATTACTAGTGAATATTAATTGAGTAAACATTGAATCCGTAAAAACACCTTGTAAACCCATTTGATCCTGGATACCTGTTTCTTTTTTCACTACATGAGTCACTTCTTGAATATGATCATTATGTGAAGTCTCATTCCCCAAAAAATTTAGTTCTTATATCGTTATTTAATTGTCATTGTAATTAATTGAATTATATAGTTTGTGGAAATAATTACTAACATATCCTTTTTTCCTTCACTCAAAACATATTAATTATGAATCATTATTTATCTTTAGAGGACTACCTCTCTTGTATTATTTTTAAATCATCCATCATAACTATCTCTTGGAACAATTTATTTCATGAATTTTAAAAGATTCATGCTAAATTGGGACATATATGTGTGACATTCATGTGACACACATTCATAACAGTAAGAGATTTAATTAATATTAGATATAAAATATATCCCTTTCATCATTTTTTTCTACTAATCAGATGAGTTATTAACTCTAAATCACAGTACAACAAAGAGCCTACTTTTTAATCTAATGTATACTCAATAAATTTCTTACATTATTTAATGGCCATATTGTTTTCATGAAATAATTTTTGTAGATCACTCAGTACTATTTCATCAAGTTTTTATTTCTTTTTCTCTACTAAGATCACTAATGTAATTTTTTATAATTATAAAATGATGAAACATTTGGTTCAATGACTTATCATATCTTATCATTATGTCCTCTTCTTATGCACAGAGCATGCATATATTTTTAAATTTATTCTTGTCAATCCCATAGTGAGTCACTTGAAGAATTCAAAATAGTTCATGGGATGAACTACTTAATAAAACATCTCTACATACACTTCTTCTTATAGGATAGTGAGAAATATTCATAACATAATAATTGAAAACATAATTTACCAACCCATTTCCGGCATGTGTTTCTAGATATTGTATTTGTAGCTCATATGATTTCTCAATGATTATCAAGTGACCCACACTCAACTATTTCATGTAGGATTCCATTTGGACATTCTAGTACTTCTAGTCACTATAATAGAATAATGGGGTGTTTTGTGGAATTAATACATCATTGTATTTGCCTCATTAAATCACACAAAAAAGATTTTATTAATCAGATTTTTAGGTATTGGAATATTGTGGTCCAACAATAGATAAAAATAAACAAAAAAACTATATCGAGAAAAATTAAAAATCAAAAGAGATAACTAATCAGAGAACATACTCTATTAAAAATATTTGGATTATAATTATTGGAAAAATAACATGAGGGGTGGGGTGATTAGCCTTTAAAATATTTTATCAAAACTCAATTATATTTTATTAATAATGTATTCTATAGTTAGTTTTTTTATCAAGTTATAGAGTATAATGAAAATAAAAATATTGAACACTGAGATATTATTGTAGAAAATATCATCAAGACCACATTCCACTAATTAACCAACATTACACTAGAATAAGACTGATGCCTATTAAAATATAACTTTTATAGGTGTTATAATATGTTACAGACTTTTCCTTTTATAATACAAAGAGGCACATCCCATACTTTTTAAAACATTCATAACCTAGTCTGCACTTGACATATTTTAGGAATCAAAAACAAAAACATCATTTTTGGGGGTGGAATAAGAAATAATAAGACCATATTTTTATATTTAATAAAATAAAGGGACCATAAATATTTAATAGAGATAAGAAAAACATAAAATAAGGAATACCTTAATATAATGTAAAATATAAAATGATCAAAATATATGGACGATGATGAAGCTTGATGATTGTTTATCTATTAAATGGAATAAGGTTGAACATTTATGTTCTTATATGATCTCAGTAAGTAAGTAAAAGTCATTGGAATTTATGACTATACAGGCAGTAGAATTTTGTAACACATGTTGTTCTTAACATAAAATGAATTATCTTTATTTAATCCCTTGATGACATTAATATGAAATAATCATGTATAGTATTTAAATCCATGATCCTTAAGTTGTGTCTAAATATTTAATCACATCATGTCATGTGTAAGTTAATAATAAAATAAAAAGTAAATTTATTAATCTACTTTGAAATAACACACTAAATATGAATGAATTTTTATGCACATTAAATCAATATGAAATAACAACACAAGGCCTCTAGTATGATCATTAGTAAAAAAATTATATTGAATTTCAACTGTACAATTAAAAATATATAAATGACCATTCATTTTATTAAAATATTGAAAGATATAATAATATAATGTCATATGTTGCATGTGTGTAATGTATAACTTGTGACTAATATTATTAAAATATAATGAAAATAATTTTTACACAACATGTACAAATATTTTTTCACGAAAAATATTAAGTCTATATTTAATTAAAATATAATTTTGTTTCATCAAATAAAATTATTAAAATTATATTTTTAGAATTATATTTGAACTGATGGTTGATAAAAATAAAATACATACATGTATCATGTTATTGGAACCACAGAAAATATATTTTAATGAAAATTTTAGGGATCTAGCATTGTTATTGTGTATTTACGGTTATGTACAGGGTCTGGAGGTGCTACCATCACCGAAACAGATCTATTACCATGATGAGAAACTACTGCAACTATTATAATGAATGGAAAATGAATCTACCATCAATCTGGCCTACTATCATTGTAGATGGAATTTGATACTACCTCTACTACACATGAAACTGCTACTATTATCTATCGGTGTAGTTATACCCATTATGAATGATAGATTCATTTACTACCTTTATCATGGAACTATAGTGTAAGTGCTACTATAATGGAGGATGGCTTCTTATCTCGCTACTACCTTCTCTGGAGAGGTTGTGAGAAATATTTGTGGATTGGGAAGTTCTACTACTAGTGTTTGAGGGAATGATACCATTGAATCATGAATAAAGGGGAGAAAAGAAAAATGGTAGGTACTTAAACTATCACATCGTATGGTCAAAGGTATAATATAAATCTAATGATAGTAGGTGAAACTATTGTCAAATGGAATAAAGAGTTTCCAGGAATAGAGGAGGGGATTTTCAATTGTCATTGGTAAATTCTACTATCGTCAATAATTACTAGATGTTGTACTGGTGGCTACCATCAGTGAAGGAGTTGATGCACTACGATAAACTAGTAGTGCCTTTTGTAGGTATGGTGTCATGATGATGTAAATTTTTCACTAGTGTCGATGCAGTTGCCTCCATAGTTGTTCAAGCTAATGTTCAAAAAGTTGTTGAAACTGATGTGCATGGTGGTGACTCCAGTGTCGTACTGAAATGGAGCACCGAAGGAGAATCTCAAAAATAGTCGTGTGAGCTAGGCATGGATGAATCAGATAATGGGGAGCAGGTGTTGTGAGTCAGTTGAGGATGATTGTATGAATATTGGGGAACTATCCAGCCTTTAGAAAAGTGGTCTTCCTTTGAGGTGTGCTTGGTGGATCCAATGAAACTCAACTATGAAGGTGAGGTCATTGCTTTCATGTTAGAGATCAAACCCAGTTTCATCTGGAAGTAGATAATCAATGGTGTATTATACACCTATTATATATGTGTGTGTAAATATTTTCAATGAATAAAAAATAAATATATATATATATATATATATATTGATATATATACATATAGATATATACTATGAATTTTTTAAATAATTTCCATTAAGAAAAAAAATTAAGTGTAACTAATTTAAAATTATTAATTTAACCTGAATAATAATAAATATTTTAAAACTATATTATTAAAAAATATTAAAAAATTTAAAACTTATGATAAAATATTTAATAATATAAATTATATATGTACATAAAATATGATTCTTATGAATAATATGATTATAATAATAATACAATATAATAATGTATTTTTAAAATAATTCAGATATTTATACATGTTATAGTGAAAATAATTTCATTGTGAGGGATAATTCACAAATTTCAATTAAAATATATAAAAGTATAATTATTTAGATGATTTAAATTAAACTCAATTTACCATTAATCTCAGGAATGTAAAATGTAATAAAAATTACCATTTTCAAATAAATAATATTCTATAAAAGTTTTTAAATAAATAAAATTAATAATAATATTTAATTGATTGGTTTTTTATTGAATGGATTTTATTAATTTATCAAAAAAATAATATATATACAAAATTACCAAAAATAACAAACCTCTACCCTAAAAAATCCAAACCCTAACCCCGCAAAACACCAAATCCTCAAACCCTGAAACACCCAAACCCTCATCTTCAAAAACCTAATATCCCTCTTCCCCCAAAAACCACAAACATTAATCTCAAAATAACCCTATATCTTAATCCTCAAAAAAACCCTAAACCATCATCTAAAAATTCAGTAAATTTTATCCCGAAAAAAACCCTATACCCTAAACCCCAAAACTCTAAATATTAAACCCTAGAAAACCCTAAATCCATTGAAATCCTTAAACCCCCATCCCAAAAAAATATACTCTAATCCCTAAAAAACACTATACATTTATCCCCAACAAACCACATACCCTCATCCAAAAATAACCATAAACCCTCATCCCCAAAAAATCATAACCATTAGCCCCAAAAAACAATAAACCCTTGTCACTCAAAAAACTATAGAAATCTTCCCAAAATACCCTATACCTTCTTCCCCAACAAACATTATACCCTCACCTGAAAAACATTATACCCTCATACCCAGAAGATCCTATACAGTAAGTCCCATAAAAAACTATACAACCTTATCCCCAAAAGAATATACTCTTGGCCCTAAAAACCCATAAACCCTCATCCCCATAAATCCATATTCTCTCTACCCCAAAAAATAAATATTAATCTTTAAAAAAACTCTAAACCCTCATACCAAAATTACCATAAACCATAATCCCCATAAATCCCTAAAACCTCATCCCAAAAATTTCTAAAACCTTAGTCCCAAAAAACACTAACCCCACATCCCCAAATAACCATAAAATCTCCACACAAGAAATCACTAAACCGGCAAGACACAAATAACCTAATCCCACCTCTTCATAAATCCCAACATCCTCATCCACAAATAACCATAAACCCTAACCAAAATGAAACCCCAAAAAAATCATTCCCAAAAACCAATAAACCCTCATCCCCAAAAACACTAGAAACCCTCATAAAAAAAAGAAACCCCTCATCCCCAAGAAAACATTAAACCCTTTATCCCATGAGTCCTTAATCATATAGACCTGAGAAAACCCAAATACTCATCCCCAAAAAAAAAATAAGCCTTTATTCCAAAAAAACCCTAAACCCTCACCCACAAAAAACCCTAAAATTTCACAAAAAATATCTAAAAACCCTCAAGCCAGAAATACCCTAACCCTCATCAATAAAAATAACCTAACCATAAATTCCAAAAATACCTAAACCCTCTACCCCAATAAAAAGTTAACACTCTACAACAGATTACACTAAACCCTCAGTGAAAAAAATCTATGAAACCTCATTCGTAACAATACCTAAACAATTAAACCACTTAATTCTAAACACTAATCCCAAAAATCCCTAAAATCTCAGGAAGAAAACCATAAACCCAAATAAAGAACATAAAACCCTTATTCCCCAAAAAACACTAAACCCTCAACCATAAATAACCTAAACATAAATCCACTGAAAACCCTAAACTCTCAATCCAAAACATCGTAAACCCTCTATTCAAAAAGAACCCTAAAACCGATATCCCTGTAATATCATTAAACCTCATCCCCCCCAAAAACCTAAACCCTAAACCCCACAAAATCTCTGAACCCATATACCATAAATCCCTATAATCCAAGCTCCCAAAAAATATAAAACAATTACCACAAAAATCTATAAACCATCAGAATAAAAATAACTCTAAATACTCATCCCCAAAAACCATTAAACCCTTGGCCAAAAAAAAACTAAACCACTAACACGAAAATAACATTAAAATAACAGATGAAAAGAAATGAAAACCAGAATCCCCAAAAAAACATGTATCCATTTTCCCATGAAAACCCTAAACCCTAATTTTCAAACAAACCCCAAAACATTACAACAAATAATATAAACACTAATACCCAAAACAAATTCGACACCCTACCACAAAAAACCCCCAAACCCTTAGGACTATAAAACCATAAACCCTCCGCCATAAAAAAACAATAACCATAGGCCCCCAAAATCACAAACCCATCATACTCAAAAATCCCTATACACTAGCATGAAGAAACTATAAACTCTCTGTCCAAAAAAATTACAAACCCTTATCCCATGAAAAGTGGTAAAACCCTTGCCACAAAAAACATAATCTCTCTTCCCCAAAATTTCCAAAACCCAAAGCCCCAAAAAGAAAACAAAAACCTGAACCTTAGAAAACCATTACCCCCTAACCCCTAAAAACCATAAACCTGTATCCCCATAAAACCTCAAACACTCTTCCCAAAAGTTCCCAAAACCCTCACCGTCAAAATACCCTAAACTCATAGTGATAAGAAACCAAAAACCCCCATCCCCAAAAAACCAAAACCCATCAGCCCTAAAATACACAAAACCCTAGGACCCAAAAAACCCATCCAAACACTCAGCCACAAAATTCACAAAAACCATAACCCCAAGAAAACCCTAAACACTCAATCCTATAAAATTCTAAACCCTCATCACCATAAAACCCATGAACCCATAGTCCATAAAACCCAAAACTCTCATAAAAATTACCTTCAAATAAAAAAACCCCAAACATTAATCCCCCCAAAACCCGAAACCCGTAGACCCAAAACCACAAAATACCCTTCTAAAAACCCCGATAATTTATCATCCCAAGGAAAATTAAAACCCACTTATCCAAAATACCATAAATATCTAGCCTCAGAAAACCCTAACCCTCAGCCTCAAAAAACCCATACAAGCTCATCCCCAAAAAACACTAATCCATCGTCACCAAAGCCGTTATCCCCCAACCACAAAAAAAAACACAATCCCTCATCCCAAAAAACCATAATCCCTCACCCCCCCCCAAATCAAAATCCTTAACCCTCATACCAAAACACCCTAAACCCCATGATCTAAAAAAACAAGAATCCTTGGAACCAAAACCATAAAAAATATTTCTAAAAAAACTAAACCATTCATCATAATAAACCCTAAAATCACTTCTAAAAAATAACATAAACCCTCATACAAAAAAACCTTAATCACTCTTCCATAGAAAATCATAATCCATAAACTCAAAAAATACCATAACCGTTAACACTAAAAACCTTAAACCCTCATCCAAAAAAATAACTAAATCATTATCCCCATCATACCCACCACCATCATCCCCAAAAAACTAAACCCCCACAACCCAAAAACCAAAAAACACTTCAACATAAAACACTAAACCCAACCCAAAAAACCCTAAATCCTCATCCCTATGAACACTAAAAATTAAGTGAAAAAAAATCATTAGCACTAAACCACAAAAATCACAAAAACTTTGTCCTTAAAAAACATAAATCTTCATCCTCATGGAAAAACCCTCAGAACCAATAACCATGAACCCTCAACCCCAAAAAACCCTAAACACTATTTCTAAAAGATCATTAAAACCATATCATCCAAAAATCAAAAACCATTTGCACCAAATAAAATCTAATCCCATGACCTTAAAAACCCTATACCCTAGGCCAAAAAAACAATATCCTTCAACCCCAAAAACCTAGACACCATGGCCTCAAAAAACCCTAAACACTATACCCCCAAAAAACCTAAATTGCAGGACCCAAATAAACCTAAACCATTGGTCCCAAAAAACCAGAAAACATCACCTGTAATGAAACATTAAACAATCATAGTAAAAAATCCCTAAACCCTCAGCACCAAAAAACCCTATACACTCATCGAAAAAACCCTAAACTCCTTTATTGAAAACACTAAACACTCATCCCAAAAGACCCTATGAAATTGATCAAAAAATGACCTAAACACTCCTCCCCAAATAAACCATATTACTTCATCCCAAGAAACCACTAAACCCTCATCCCCAAAAATCACTAAACAATTGGAACAAATATAAACTAACACCTAATCACCAAAAAACCAAAAAACATATCATAACAAATCCAAAAACACACCGCCAAAAAAACATGAACCCTTAATCTAAAAAACACTAATACCTAATCCCTAGAAAACCCTAAACCCCAGGCACTAAAAAACTAATAGCATTGATCCCATAGAACTTTAAAACCTCAACCCCGAAGAACAGAAAATCATCAATACCCAAAAAAACATAATCCCTTAGGAGAAAAAATACCTAATCCCACAGAATAAAAAACAATAAATCTTTATTGTCAAAATACCATAAACAATCATCCCCCAAAACCCTAAAATCCACATGCCCAAAAAACTATAAACTGTTATCCATAAGAACCACTAATGCATCATCCCCCCATAATGCTAAACCTCAAGACCGAAAAACCAAAACCCTCAGTCTTGAACCAATAATCCAAAAAATCAAGATACCCTAAGCCCAAAAAAACCATAAACCCCCATCCCTAAAACCCCAAAATCCTTTACTTCAAATGAACCATAAACCATATTCTTTAAAAAACCCAAAACATACAACCCCAAAAAACTTTAAAAAGTCTGCAACAAAAAACCCTTAACCCACATCCCTATAAAAACATAGATACCTGGCCCTAATGCACCCCAAGCCATAATCCCCAAAAAACACTAAACACTATTCTCAAAAAACTCTAAAAAAATACCATTAAAAACCCTAAACTATTTTCCCAAAAATACTAAACCCTCGACCCCAAAAACCCATAAATTATTATCCCCAAAAAACCTAAACCTTCCACCACCAAAATCCTATATCTTCTCACAAAAATTCCCTAAACCCATTGCCCCAAAATAATGAAAACCCTCGGGCCCAAAAAATATAAATTCCCATCATCAATAAATCCTAAACACTGATGCAAAAATATCCAAAATCTAACATTAAAAAATATAATCGAGACATAGTCCCCTAGAATAATTAAACCCGGATATAGAAACATTTCCAAACCCTCGACCATAAAATAATCATGTAACCTCCTCTAGAAAAAAACCCTATACCCTCTTCCCAATAAAATAATAAACTCTTGTGCACAAGACCCTACACCCATATCTACTAAAAAACCCTAATACCTCTCCACAAAGATACCCTATACCACAATCCTCCCAATACCTAATCATTCATCTCAAAAAACACTAATCAATCATCCCTAAAAAACCCTAAACCTGCTGTCCAAAATACTTAATCATGTAAAATCAAAAAACCCTGTACCATCATCCCAAAAAACTCAAAAACCATAGAATAGAAAACACCAAAACAACATTATTAACCTATAACCTAAACCATAAAAAAACTAAACCCTGAATAAAAACTCTAAAACCTCATCCCACAAAATAAAAAACACCGAGTACAAGAAAAACATAATAAAATAGGCCTCAAAAAACACTAAACCCTCAACAGAAAAAAAAACTAACCCCTGAGCCCCATGAAGACCTAATCCTTCGGCACCTATAAATACTAATCCCTCATCCCCAAAAAACATAAATCCTTAGCCAAAAACCCCCTAAACCCTCAACAAAAAAAACCCCAAACACTCATCCACAAAATAACAACAAAACCTCAACCCCATTAATCCATAAAATCTAAAAAACGCCTGACCATCACCTCCCCAAACCCTACACTAGAAACCCCAAAAAATTATAAAAACTCATTCTCAAACAATCCCATTAACTCATCCCTAAAAAACATAAAACACTATAACTAAAAAATCCAATGCCCACATCCCAAAAAACTATAAACCCTCTTGCCCCGAAAAAAACATAAAAAATTCCCCTAAAACCCTAAACCTTCATCCCTAAAAACCCCTTAAACTGTGTCCCCTAATATCCCTAAACCCACATCATTAAAAAACTCTAAACCATCAAATTAAATTAATTCTTAGAAAATCAGACAAAAAAAAGTTGTCTCTCACCCCAAAACACACCCAACCCTAATCCCCAATAAATCCAATGGACTTAATTACAATGAACCATTAACAATTAGCCTCAAAAATTCAAAAACCCCTTTAAATTATAAAACCATAACCATGGGCCCAAAAAAAAACTAATCCCACAACAATGTAGAATACCATCCATATGTCCCCAATAGACATAATCCCTAGGAACCAAAAAACACTAAAACCCCACCCTGAAGAAACCCTAACATTCATACAAAAAACCTTAAAACCTTCAACGAAAAAACCCCAAACCGACTACCCAAAAAATTATTAAACACACATCAACAAAACACCTAACACCCTTCACCTAGAAAAACACGAATCTCCCAACATTAAAAAACATACACCCTTAGCCTAAAAAACCAAAAACCTAGAGCCTGAAAAATAAAAAAAACCAATAACTCCAACATACCCCAAAACCATAGCCCAAAAATATCCCCACACCTACTAAATCATTGCCCCCATAATTCAAAAACGCTCCCCATGAGAAATTTTAATCCCTCAGTCGAAAAAACTAGAAACCATTATCCCAAAAAACCTTAACCCCTCAGCCAATAAATCCCTAAACACTACCACAAAAAACCCTAACCCATCATCCCCAAAAATCATAAACCCTAAATCCAAAAAATCTATAATCCCTCTACCACTAAGAAATAGTAAACCCTCGACCCTAAAAAAATATACACCCTCAGCCCCACCCCCCCCCCCCCCAAAAAAAACCCTTGGAACCAAAAAACCTAAAGCCTCATTAAAAAAAATAAAAAACCCTCTTCCCAAAAATAAACCCAAACGACAGGCACAAGAATACTAGAAACCCTTGTTCCCATTAAACCCAAAAACTATCGGCCCCCGAAAACAAAAAACACTAGTCCAAAAAATAATCCACCAAACCTCACACCAATATACCGTAATAACTCATCAAAAAAACTCCTTACCATTTCCCTAAAAAACCAAATCCAAAACCATGAAAAGACCCTAAATGCTAATCCCCCAAAACCATAATACCACATCCATAAAAACCCACAACCTCAAACACAAAAAAAATTGTAAACCCTCATCCCTAAAAACCCCTATACCATTAGCCCTACAAAAGCTACAACCTCATCCCAAAAAATACCAAAACCCTCAATAACAAAAAACCATAAACCCTAAACCCCAAAATACCACAATCCTTTTCCCCAAAAAAAACCCAATCACTCATATCTGAAAAATACTAAAACACTTATCCCCAAAAAACATTAATTCTTTAGTCCCAAATAACAAAAAACACTCATCCCCCAAAAAACATATCCTAATTCCCGTAAAAAAGCTTTTGTACCATTAAACCCCAAAACCTAATCCAAAAATACATGAATACATAAAATATGAATATCCTCAAACCCTTATCCACCAAAAATCCTAAACCCTCACACTAGAAAACAAAATACACTAAATAATAATAATCAATAATCACTCATTCCCAAAATACTCTAAAACCTCAACCCCTAAAACCTCTAAACACTAATCCTAAAAACACCTATGTACATAGACCTAAAATTGAAAACCATCGACCCCCAAACCTATAATCATTCAACCCCTTAAACTCGCAAGATATCAACCCTAAAAATCCCTAATCCCACAACCGCAAATACAAATGATTCCTTATCCCCCTAATAACCTATAAAAAATCTCCCTAAAACCCATAAAACCTAAACACCAAAAACCCTAATCTATAATCCCCAAAAAAACACTAAACCCACAATATTAGAAAAACATAAACCACCACCAAATATAATCACTAAACCCTCAACACCCTAAACCCCAATCCCTCGGCCCTAAAAACCCTATGTACTCATCCCCTAAACACCCTAAGACTTCATCCCCGAAAATTTACAAGGCCTTTATCCATAAAAAACCAAAACTATTTTCCCAAAAAAATCCTATGCTCACAACCCCCCAAAAAACACTAATCCCACTACTCACAAGCTCAAAAATCAAACAAAAACCACCTACCCAAAAAACCATAATCCCTAAAATAAAAACACCCTTAATAGTCTTCTAAAAAACTCTAAACCCTCTATCACAAAAAAACCTAAAACCCAAAAAACCAATGAACCATAAACCCATTACCCAAAAAATCCTATTCCTTCCACCCTGAAAAACCATAAATCCTCATCCACAAAAAACCATTAACCATATACCCTCTCTCAAAGATCCCACAAACCCTTATTCATTGAATATCGTAAACCGTCAGTACTAAAATACCCTAGAAAATACACCACAAAAAACCCTAAACCTTTTTCCCTAAAAAACTGTAGGCCCACAACCAAAAAAATCCATAAAAACAATGCACCAAAATAACATAAATCCTCAAACTGAAAACTGAAATTGTCAACCCCATAAGTACTGAAACCCATTCCCACAAAAAATCCATAAAACATCACCCCCATTCTCCATGAACCATCTTCCAAAAAATACCTGAAACACTCAGTCTCAAAAAACCCCTTAACACTCATCCCCAAATAACATACAACTTCTACCCCAAAAACCCAAAAACCCTTTACCCAAAAAATTCCATATATCCAAAATCCTATAAATCCCAAAAAACTCATCCCCAAAATATATAAAAACTCTCACCCAAAAAAAACCCAAACCCTCGACCCAAAAAAACACAAAACTCTAAGCCCAAAAAACCCTAAACTTGTAGAGGAATAAAAGATTCCATGTTCCCTAAAAACCTTAAGACCACGTCCAAAAAAACTTCGTAACCCTTAGACACAAATATTTCATAAACCCTCATCCTCAAAATCCCTCAACTACATAAAATTGTAAAACCTATACCCCATAACCATAAACCCTCAACTGTAGAAAACCCTAAACCTATAGCCCTAGAAAACCCTAAACCCTATGACAAGAAAAACCTAGACCCTCATCCTTTGAAAAATAAAAACACTCATTACCAGAAAGTAGTAATTCATATTCACTATAAAACCCCATACCCACATTCCTAAAAACCATCAATCCATCAATATAAAATATCCATAAATATTCATTCCAATGGATCATTAAACCCTTATAACTAAAAAAACTAAACCCTTATCCTTAGAAAACCCAAACAACCTAGCCCTTGAAATAACTAAAGAATCATCCCATGAAATACAAAATCCAATATACCCTAAATACCAAAATACATGAACAACGAAAACCCTAAATCCTCATACCTAAATAACCCTAAATACTCTTCACCCAAAAAACCCAAAACCTCTGCCTCATAAAACCTCAAAAACCCATCCCTAGAAACCCCAAAATCCTCTAACCAGAAAATTGTATTACCTCAGATATAGAAAACAAAAAACCCTCATCCCAGGAAACACGTAAACCATAATCCCTAGAAATCTATACACACTCATTCCTAAAAATCCTTGAACCCCCGTCCCCAAAAATACCAAACAACCATCCCCAGTAACCGAAAACCCATTACCCTCGAAATCCATCGACCCTCATCCCCAGGAAACCATAAACCCTCACCCCATAAAACCCTAAACCCTTAGTCCATAAAAAACCTACACCTTCATCCCATGAAATCAATAAACCCTGAGAACCATATAACCATAAACCCAAGCCCATTGAAATCCTTTTACCCTCATCCCTATGAAAATAATTATCATTATCCCATTACAACCACAAAATCTCATACCTAGAAACACCAAGAAACCACAATCCTAGAAAACCATAAAAAATCATAAAAAATAATATACCCACATCCCCAGAAAAATTCTAAACCCTCAGCCTCAGAAACCACTAAATAATCAGCCCTTGAAATCCCAAAACCCTCACACCCATAAAACTCTAAACACAATGACCTTGAAAACCCAAAACACTCATTTTAATAAAAAAATAAAACCATGATCCCCAAAATTATCATTACCATCATCCCATTAAATCCATAAGACCTCATCCCCAAAAAACCCAAAACATTCACAATGAGAAAATGATAAACCCTCAATCCTTGATAACCTTAAATTGTCAACCTTAGAGATACCAAAACCCTCATCCCCATAAAACCCAAAACCCTCATCCCTAAAAAACCCTTAACCATCATCCACATACATCCCCAATCTGCTAAACCACAAAAAACCCAAATAAATCAGACCAAGAAGGCCATAATCCCTCATCCTCAAAAATCCCTAAATCCTTTTCCCAAGATAAAACTAAACATTCATCCCACAAAAAGTATAAACCCGCATACCTAGAAGGACGAAAACCGTCATCCCCAAAAAATCCAAAACCCTCATCACTAGAAAACCATAAACCCCCAATCCCTGAAAACCATAAACCCATAGCACCAGAAAAACCTAAATCATCACATCACAAAAACCCCCAAACCCTCGTCTGAAGAACCCCTAAACAATCATTCCAAATCATCCCTAAACCCTTAGCCTAAAAAAACCTAAGCCTTATTCCCCCTAATCCCACAATACCTTATCACTAGAAAACCCTAAACCCCATTCCCAATATAACTGTAAACCCTAAAACCCAACAAACATAAAACCCATCGCAAAAGAGAATCCTAAACCCTCACCCAAATAAAATACAAAACCATCTAAAATTGAAAATCTAAGCTCTCAGCCCTATATAACCGAAAACCATCATCGCCAAAAAACACAATGTTTAAACCATATAAAAACATAATCCGATATCACTAGAAAATCCTAAACCCTCATACCCAGTAATCCTTACACACCCATCCATGGAAAACCATATAACCTCACCCCTAGGAAAACCAAAACATTCATCCCAAGAAAAACCTAAAATCCCATTCCCAAAAAATTTAAACCTAAAACCCAATAAAACCATAAACCCTCCTCCCCAGAAAAAACTAAACCCAGCACCCCGAAAAACCTTAACCTCTCTTCCCTAGAAAACCTTAACCTTTACACCTTGAAATCTCTATACCCCCATTCAATGAAAACCTAAACCCCTAACACTAGAAAAACCTAAACCATTATCATCATAAATCCTTGAACCATCACCCTATAAATTTCTAAATCATGATACCTAGGAAATCACAAACCCTTAATAAAAGAAATCCATAAACCCCCATCCACAAAAAACATTAACCACTAGCCCCAAAAATCCTTAAAACTGCATCCCGAGAAAAATATAATCCCTCAACCCCATAAAACCCTAAACACGCATCCCATGAAAACTCTCAACCCTCTTCCAATGTAAACCCTAAAACCTCATTCCTAAAAACACCCCTAAACCCTTATCCCCCCAAAATACTAAACCCTTTGAACCAATTAACCCCAAACCCATTTCCTATGAAAACTCTAAACAATATGCCACATGAAAAAAAGAATCCATCTTCCTAAAAAACCCTAACCCTCATCCCTTGAATATAAAAAACTCTCATTCTTAGAAAACCCAAAACCCTCATCCCAAAAAACCCAATTCACTCAACACATGAAAAGCATAATCCTTTACCCTAGGAAAAACCTAAACCCTCAGACCATGAAACTCACAAACCCTAATCCTCCCAAAACACTAAACCGTATTTCCTAGAATACTCTAAATCCACAGTCCTAAAAAACTCTAACAATTAATTCCTATAAAATGTTAAACCATTAGCTAAAGAAAATCATAAACCCCCCACATAAAAAACCCTAAACCATCATCCCTTGAAAACCCTAAACCCTACGACCCATAATTTCCTAAACCATCAACCATAGAAAAACCTAAACCATTAAAAATAAAAAATACTAATCCTTAATCCTCATAAAAATCTAATCCCGAAATTCTAGAAATATCTAAATCCTTAACCCAATAAAACCCCAAACCCTCAATCCACGAAATTCCTAAACCCTCATCTCTAGAAATCCTTTAACAATTAGGTCCAAAAATCATTAAACCTACAATCCAAGAAAACCCTAAAACCAAGGCCCCAAAAAACCTAAACCTCATCCCATGAAAACCCTAAATCCTCATCCCTAGAAAACCATATACCCTCAACCATAAGTAACTCTAAACACCAAACCTCACAACCCTTATACTCTCAATCCAAAAAAACCTAGAACCATAATTCCCAACAATATTGAAAATTTCATCACTATAAATCCACAAACCTACACCCCAGGAAAATATGAAAGCATAGCCCAAGAAAATACAAAACCCTTTGGACTTGAAATCCATAAACAATCATCCCATGAAAATAATAAACCTCTTGCCACAAAAAACGGTAAACCATCATCCCCAAATACAACTATATAATTTGAACCATAAAATGTTAATCCATAAACCCCAAAAATACAAAACCATGATGCCAAAAAAACATTATACCCTCTTCCCTAAAAACAATCAACCCTCAGTCCCATAAAGCCTTATAAAAGCGACTTTAAAACCCCTAATAAATCAGCTAGAAAAACCTCAAAACCCTCATCCCAGAAAACCCTTAATATCACATCCCCAAATAATCATTTAACCCTTATCCTCTTAAGACCCAAAACCTCATCCCCAAACACCACTAAATAATCAGACCCAAAACCATTATAAACTCACACCAGGAAACCATAAACCCTCAAACCCAAAAGCCCATAATCCCTCAACCAAAAAATAACCCTAAATCTGCAGCTCCAAAAAAACCTAAACCCTCATACCAAAAAAACCCCAAACCCCCAACTCAAAAATCACATTAACCCTCCCCCCAAGAAACCCTAAAACCTTATCCCCAAATAACACTAATGTATTAGCCCAAACCCCTATGAATCCACCCATATGAAAACCTAAAACATCACCCCTAAAAATCACTAAACCCCAACAACCCATAAACCCTCAACACAAAAAACCCTAAAACCCAATCCTAGAAAAAACAAAAACACACAACCAAAAAAGAGATAAACCAAAATTCCCTACTAACACTAACCCTTCATTCCCGAATATTAGAAAATTCTCATCCCCATAAAACATCAAAGTCCATCCACTAAAAACCGAAAACCATCACCCACAAAAAAACTCTAAACCACCATACCGAAAAAACAAAAAACCCATAACACCAATAATCTATAAACCCTCAACCCCAAAAAAACCCTAAATCCCCATTCCAAAAAACGATAATCCATAAGCCAAAAAACCGTAACACTCTCACAACAAATAACTATGTTCTCATAAAAAACCATAATCATTGCCCCAAAATCCCAAAAACCTCTTCTAAAAAAAACCCTTAAAATGTATTCCCCAAATTTCCTTGAACCCTTAGCTCTAGGAAACCCAAATATATCATCACCCATATTTCATAAACCCACATACCTAGAAAAATTTAATCCAAATACCCAATAAAACATTAAAATTTCAATCCGAAAAGACCCTAAAATCTCATCCCTATGAAATCCTAAACCATCGGGTGTAAGAAAAAAACATTCAACCCCATGAAAACATAAAACATCAACATTATGTTACCTAAAACCCTCAGATTGAAGAAATACTAAATCCTTAGGCATATTAAAACATAAACGCTTATCCCCCAGAGACCCAAAACACTCTACCCGATGAAACATTTATTCCCCAGCACCATGAAAGCATAAACACTCATCCACAAGAATCCATAACCCATAATCCCCAAGAAAATCTATACCCTCTTCCATATGAAACAAAAATCACAATGCCTGATGAAAAATAAACCCTCACCACAATGAAACTCTAAAACCTCCTCACAGGAAACCCGAATCCCTCTAACCTTCGAAAACCTATACCCTTAGCCCAATGTAGCCCAAAATAATAATCCCTATGAAATCCATAACCCATAAACACTAGAAAACATAATCCTGCCACACCAAGAAAACCTAAACCCTTATCCCTAAGAAACCCTAAACCCCCATCCCCAAGAAACCCTACACACTCAGCTCCATGATACCCTAAAAACTGATCCCCAAGAAACCCTAAACCATAATCACTAGGAATGCCTAAACCATCATCCCCCTGGATCACTAAAACATTAACCCCATAAAACAATAAACCCTCATCCCATGGGTATCCAAAACCCTCATCCCAAGGAAACCATAAATCCTCACCCCCATGAAACAATAAACCCTATGACCCAATAAAACCTATACACACATCCCCAGAAACCAAAACCCCTTAACCCCCTGAAACCCTAAACTCTTATTCCTAATGAACCCTAAATACTGTACACTAGGAAACCATAAAATGTTATCCCAATGAAACCAAAAACCCTCAACCCCCAGAAACACTAAGCCTTTATCACCATGAAACTCTACAACCAGGGCCACATGTAACCATATACCATCATAAATAAGAATTCCTAAACCATATTCCCCAATAGAATCGTCAAATCTAACCCCCAAGAAATTGGTTATCCATAGCCCCATGAAAACCTAAACCCATAGCCCCAAAAGACCATGATCTGTCGGACCCATGAAATGAGGAACCTTGACCTAATGGAACCTAGAAAAATCAACAACAATAAACCTAAAACCTTTTCCCCCCAAACACCCAAAACCTAATCCCTAAAAAACATAAACCCTCATCCGCAAATAACCATAAAACCTCATACCAAAAAACCCATAACCTTCAGCACAAAATCCCTAAAACCTCATCCCCCAAAATATGAAAACAACATTCCCTAGAAAACCTTAATGTCTCATCCCTAGAAAACCATGAACCCCCAGATATAAAATAACCTAAACCCTCAACCCCCTAAAATCCTAAACCACCTGCCCCAGAAAACCTTAAACCCTCTTCCCCAGAAAACACTCTTCCCACATCCCCATAAAACTCTAAACCCTCATCCCCATAAAACACTAATCCAAGGACTAAATAATCCCAAAACACTCATAAAAAAACCATAAACCCTCAAAAAAATATTTCATTCCCAAAAAACCATAAAACCATTTCCCCAAAAAACTGTAAATCATTGACCTAAATAACCCTAAACCTGCAACCCTATAAAACAAAAAAAAATTGGACCTAAAAAACAATAAACCCACATATACAGAACCCCTAAAACCTTAACAAAAAAAACCCTAAACCATCATCCCAAAAAACCATAAACCCTCATCCTAAAAAACTCAAATCCCTAAGTCTAAAAATCTATTAATTCAAATCCCCAAATAAAACCAAAAATCCTCAACCTCAAAAAACATATACCCTCATCCATAAAAAACTCAAATACATAATACCAAAAAAAAACCTAGACCCACAACCATACAAAATATATAAACCCTTATCCCCACAAGTACCTAAAGCCTCGAAACCATAAAACCCTAATCATACATCCCCATAAACCCCTAAAGAGTCATACCCATAAAACCCAATACCCCATAAAACACTAAACCCACTTCCCCCATAAACCTAAAAACCATATCCTGAAAAAACTACAAACCCTCTTCTAAAAATAACCTAATTTATCGCCCTAAAAATGCATACAAACTTATCCCAAAAAATAGAAAACCCTCATCCCCAAAACCATTATACCCATAGCCCTAAAAAACACCAATACCACATCTCCAGAAAACCTAAAAGCATCTACATCATAAACCCTAAATTATCGGCCACATAAAACCCAAATCCCTTCTCCCTAAAAAACCATATACCATTATACCCAAAATTCCCTAAAATATAACCCCATATGACAGATAATCGACCTTCTAAAATAACCAGTAAACCTCAACTGCCAAAAAACATGGACCCTCATCCAAAATGTACATAAATCAATAACCTTGAAAAAAACATTAAACTCTAACCATAAAAAACAATATATCTCAAACCCAAGGAAACACTAAATCCATATCCCTAAAAATTCCATAAAACCTTATCCCCATAAAATTCTAAACAATGTCTCCATAAAACCCTAAAATATCTTCCCCAGACATCCCAGAACACTCATCCCAATGAAACCCTAATACCTTAGCCCCAAAAAACTATAAAACCACGGCCCCATAAAACCATAAACCCTAAACCCTGAAAATAATTAAAACCACATTAATTGAAGAACAGTAAACCATCATACCTATAAAATTAAAAACTCTAAACCCTAGAATCCTACAATCAATCTTCCCTAGAAAACCATAAAACTCATTCCCAAAAAACCATAAACACTCATGGCCAAAAATGCTAATCCCTTAGTAATGGAAAACGATAAACCCATATCCATTGAAAACCCTAAACCTTCATCCCAAGAAGTCCAAAAACCATCATCCCTAGTAAACACCAAAACCATACCCCATAAAACCCAAAAAATACATCCCTATAATACCCAAAACCATGTACACCTGAAAAACCTAAACTGTCACCCCAAAAAGCTCTAGACCCTCTACCATAGAAAACCCTAAACCCTCATCCTAGATCAAACCTAAACCCAATTCCCTAAAACCCCTAATCCCTCATCCCCATTAATCAATATACTCTCAGACCCAAACAACCATAAACAATAATCACCAGAGAACCTTAAACCCTATATTTTGAAATTCCTAAACCCCCAGTCCTGGAAAACCCTAAACCATCATCCCCAAAAAATAGTTAAAAAATCTATATAAAATCCAAAAACCTCAACCCATGAAAATCAAAAACCCTCAAAAAATAGAAAACCCTAAACACTCAGCCATAGAAAACCCTATTCCCTCAACCCTATACATAAAAAAACCCCAATCCTAAAAAAACATAAAACTCCCATCCATAGAAAAACCAAAAGCCCCATCCATAGAAAACCCTAAACCCTCCCTCCAAAAAACTCTATCCTTGCCGCCATAGAATACTCTAATGCTTTCATCCTCAAAAACCTTAAACCCTCTTCCCTAGAAACCCACAAACCCTATACCCATGAAACCCCAAAACTCATTTCCCCAACATAACATAAACATTATACGTCATAAAATTCTAGTCCCATATCCCCAGAAAACCCTAAATCACCAGACTCTGAAAATAGAAATTTCTAACCCTAGAAAACTCTAAATGCGCAGCCCTGGAAAACTCGATATTTTTATCCCCATAAAACCCTATAATAAAATCAATGGAAACTGCTAAAACCATATCCTAAAAAGTCATAAACCATATTCCATATAATTTCATAAAACCTAATCCCATGATTACCATAAATTCATAGCCACATAAAACCCTAAATCCTCAACCCCATAAAACACTAAACACTCACCCCAAAAAACCATAAACCATTTTCCCTAGAAAACCCTAAACATTCACCCCCGAAATCCCTAAACCCTGAGCACAAAAATCTCTAAACACTCAGACGAAAAAAATTATAAATGTTTTCCAAAGAGAACATTGAACTCACACCCCAAGAAAACCCTAAAAAATTCTCCCTAATAAATCTAAGACACTTGGCCCTACATCCCAAAGATCCTCATCCACCGAAAACCTATGAACATCGGTCCTAGAAACCACTAAACCATCATCATAATACTATCCATGATTCTAATTATCTCAACACCCTAGTCCCCCATAACCTAAAAACCATCAAACCTAATCACCAGAAAACCCTAAAATCATAGTCCCAAAAAAAACTATACCCTTATCACGAGAAAACCATAAACACATAGCCTGAAACACCATACACCCTCAGACCCAAAAAAATATCAAAAGACCCTTTCCTAGTAAAACATAATCACTAATCCTATGAAATCCCTGTATCATTTGACATAGAAAAACCAAAAACCACAACTGTAGAAAACCCTATGTTCTTATCCCTTTAAAACAATAAACTATCCAACACAAGAAACAAGAAACCCTAATCCCTATAATTCCATAAACCCCCAATCTCAGAAAATACTAAACACTCATCCCCATAAATCATAAATTATTTTTACCAGATAAACCCTAAACCCTCGTCCCAATAAAGCACTAAAACAAGTCTCTATAAAATCATAGTCCCAAAAGACATGAGAAGCCTAAACCCACAACCCAAGAATAAATTAAATTACCATCAATACAAAATCATAAAACTCCGCCTTTAGAAAATCAAAAACTATAATCTTGAAAAAATTCTAAACCCTCCACCCTAATAATCATAAATTAATATCCCATGAAAAACAAAAAATCCTTCATCCCTAGAAAAAATAAAAACCCATCAATATAAAACCCTAAAACCTTACCCCTAAAAATCCCTAAAACACCAACCAATGAAAACCCTCAACCCTCAGCACTAGAAAACCCAAAAACCATCATCCCAAAAAAATATATCATTACCAAAAAACAATAACAACTCATCCCCATTAAACCCTAAAAACTTATTCCCAGAAAAACCTAATTTCTAAGCCCTAGAAATACCGAAACAATCATCCCCAAAAACCATGAACCCTCATCCTAGAAAAATGGTAAACTCATTTCCCCAAAAGGACCTAAATCCCAATCCCCATAAAACCATAAAATCATCTTCCGTAATTACCCCAAAAACCTCAACCACAAATCCCTAATTCCACATACCGACACATCTAAACCCTCAGCCCCAATAAACACTATTCCTCATGCACAAACACTACAATCATTGTTATCCACAACACACTAAACCCTCAGCCCCCAAAAAACACTAATAAAAAAACAAAACCCTTTATCCCTAGAAAACCCCAAACCCTCAACCCTAGATACCCCTATGCCCTCACCCCTTGAAACCTTGAAACCCTCAACCCTAGAAAACACAAAACCCTCATCTACTATAAACCATAAACCTTCATGCACAAAACCCATTATCCATCTTCCCTAAAAACACCTAAACCATTATTCTTTGGATACACTAAATCCACCATCCCTTGAAACCCAAAACCCTCAACCCCCAAAAAAACCCAAACCCTCATCCCCAAGAAACCCTAAACCCTCATCCCCTAGAAACCCAAAACTTTAATCTCAACGAAATACAAAACCCTCATCCATATGAAACCATAAAACCTCATCCCACAGAAACACTAAACCCCCATCCCTAGGAAACTCTAAAAAAATTATACCTATAAAAACCCTACTCAATTATACAGATGAAACCAGAAACACATACCCCCATGAAACCCTAAACTATCAACCCTAGGAAACCCAAAACACTTTTCACAAGTAATCATTAAACCCTCACACCAAAAAACCCTAAACCTCTATCCTAGGAAAACACTAATCCCTCATCCCTGGAAAACCCTAAACACTCATCCCCATAAAATCCTAAACTGTCATCCCATGAAATCCCAAAAACCATTGCCCTAGAAAACCCTAATACATTATGCCCATAAAATAAAAATACTTAATCCATAAAAACCATTAATAATATATCCCTAAAAACAAAAAAAAAATCACCATTAGAAAACCCAAAACTATCATCCCCTGAAGACCCTAAACTGTCAGCACCATAAAACCCTAATCCCTTATCATGAGAAACCCCAAAACACAGATCCCCATAAAAAATGATAACTCTGACCCATAAAATAAAAACACTCCAACATAGGAACCCCAAAACCCTAATCTATTGGAAACCCTAAGCCTACATCCTCGAAAAACACCAAACCCTCACCATTGAAAAAACCTAATTTCTCATCCCTAGAATACTATATGCCCTATGCCCTAATAAACCCTAATCCCTTATAATGATAAAACATAAACCCTCATCCCCATGATAACCTAAATGCTTATTCCTTAAAAAACCCTTATCCACATATAACCATAAACTCTCTTCCCCTAAAACTCTATACTCTTATCCCAAAACACTAAACCCACAAAATAGAAAACCCTGAATTCTTTCCACTGAAAACTAAAAACCCTTAAGCGTAGAAAACTCATATCCCTTATCTCCAGAAAAACCTAAAACCCCATAATCAGAAAACCCAAAACCCCAAGCCCCAAAAAAACCTAAACTGTTATCCCTAGAAAACCCCAAACCTTCTTCCCTAGAAAACCATAAAACCTCAACCCCGAAAAACCCTAAACCCTCTCCCATATAAAACTCTAATTTTCTGTACCTTAAAAACCCTAAACTCTTAGGCCAATAAAAACCTAAAACCCCATCCATTGGAAAAGTAACATCTTAGCCCCAAAATCCCTAAACCGCTAGCACCAAAAATCATAACCCATCATCCCTCATCCCCAAAAAACCCTAATACATCAGGAAAGAAAACATTGAACTCTCATCCCTATAAAATCTTAATTGCTCAACCCTAGAAAACGTTAAATCCTTACCACAATATTAGAATAATCGTCTGATCCAAAAAAAACTCAATCCCTCAACAAAGAAAAAAGAAAACCCTCATCTAAAAAAATATAGAGCTACTAACCAGAAAACCCCAAATCCATGTCCCTAGAATACCCAAAACCCACATCCCTGAAAAACACTAATACCTCAACCACCAAAAACCCTTACAAATTATCAAAAAAAAATGCTAATATAATAGCCCATGAAATACCTAAACCCTTATCCTCAATAATTACTAAACACTCGACCCAGAAAACCAAAATTATTATAACCTAGAAAACTCTAAACCATCATCCACATTAAAACCATAAACCCTATCCTTAGAAAACCCTATACCTTAATCCACAAAAAACCAAGGATTCTAAGCCCCAAAAAACACTGATCCCTGGTTTCTCAAATACCATAAAACCTCAACCCCAGAAAACACTAATACCTAGTCACCAAAAAAGCCTACACACTGATACTCAGAAAACACTGAACACTATGAAAACAAACTAAATCCTTATTCCCGAAAAACCATAAACACTCATCCATAGAAAACCCTAAACCATTATCCCAAAAAAACACAAAACAATCACCCCTTGAAATCCCTAAACCCTTAGCTCTAGAAAACAGAAACCATCAGTCCTATAAAATCCTATACCCTCAACCATAGGAAACTTTAACCCATAGGACCAAGAAAACTGAAATCCCTAAGCCCATGAAAAACCAAATCCCTTGTACAAATAAAACTATATACACCAAGGCCCAGGGAACCCTAAACCCATAGGACCAAAAAACCCTTAATACTCATCCCCAAACAACCCTATACACTCATTCCAAAAAAAACTGAAAACACCAATCCTCAAAAGCCTGAAACCCTCATCACAGGAAAACCCTACACATTCATCCCAAGAAATCCCTGTTCGTAAGGCCAAAAAACCTTAAACAGTTGAACATAGACAACCCTAAACCAATTTCCCCAAAAAATCCTAATCTCTTATCAATAAAGACATTATTTTTTATCCCTGAAAAATCATATGTCATTATCCCCCCAAACAACTAATCCCTCTACCACATAAAACCCTAAACCCTCAACACCAAAAATCCATAATCAATAATTGAAAAAAATAAACCATAAGACCCAAAAACCCATATACTCTCACCCATAAAAATCCATAACCTTCACCACCAAAAAACCTAAACTCTCAAACCCAGAAAACCCTACACAAAGATCACCTAAAACAATAAGCCCTCATCCAAAAGAATCCAAAACACTCATTACTATAGAAACATAAATCTTATACCCCAAAACCCTAAACCCTGATCCCTAACAAACCCTAAACCATAATCCTCAAAAATTTCATAACCCCTTAGCCCAAAAAAACCTAAAGCATTATCCCCAGGAAATCATAAAGCCTCATTCAAAAAATAAATAAAACCTCAATCCCAAAAAACATAAAACCTCATCCCCAAAAATCACTAAACCCTAATATCCAAAAAACAAACACCCACAAATCCTTAAAAATCCTTGAAACCCCATATTAATAAATCTCTCAACACATATCACAAAACTACTCAACCCTTAACCCTTATAAACCCTAAACACTTATCATCAAAACCATGTCAACAATGATTTCCAAAAAACGATATACTATCAACCCTGAATAACCCGTAGAGCCTAGCATATTAAAACCCTAAACACCATACCTAAAAAATCCCTAAACCCTCTTCCATAAAAAATCGAAAAAAAAATTTCTCAAAAAAATCCTCAAAACCAATCCCAAAAAACACACAAATCTGAACCCTAGAAAAATCAAAAACACATACAAAATACCATAAAATATTATTCCCAAATAACCATCTACCCTTAGACCCAAAAAAATGTCATCCATTATCCCCAATGAACATCATCACTCATCAAAAAAACACCCTCAACCATGAGACAAAAAACCCATCAACCATCATTCTTAGATTACCCACAACACTCAATCCCCAAAAATAATAATATTTCCCCCATAAAAACCATAATACCCAAAAAACACTAAACCCTCAGCCCCCAAACCCCCTCAACCCTATGTTCAAAAACACCCTTAACACTCTGTATAAAGAATATGCAAACCTTATCCTAAAAAACCTCTAACATTAACCCATAAATACCTCAACCATTACACCTAAAAACCACAGACAGACAACTCCAAGAATCCCAAGAACCTCATAACCCAAAAAACCCTCAACCATAATACCATAAAAACTTTCATCCCACTTCTTATAAAACCCTCGACCCTCAACCCCAAGAAACCCTAATCCCTTATCCAAAAATAATCCAAAACCCAAGTCCCTGAAAACTAATAAAACTCTATACCCCAAAACCCAAACCCATGACACCCAAAAAAACCCTAAACACTCAACATAGAAAAACCTTAAGCTCTCAATCCCAAAAAAACCTGCAAACCTCATCCCATAAAATACCTAAACCATCATCCAAATAAATAAAAAACACCCATTTCAAAAATATTCTAATCCATAATACTAAAAATACATTAAACATGATCCCAAAAAAATGGGAAATTTACATCACTATAACAACCTCAATCCCAATGACCCAAAATACCCTAAACCCTTATTCCCAAAAGTCATAAATGGTCTTGCTCAAAATCCCAAAACCCTTATCCCCCCAAGAAAACATAAACCCTCAATCTTGTAAAACTTGAAAACATCAGACCAAATAAACCTAAACCCTAATCCCCCAAAAACCCTCAAACCACAGCCTCAAAAAACACTAAATCCATCGCCGAAAAAATATAAATTCTCATCCCCCAAAAAACACTATGCACTCATCCTAGAAAAATATAAACATTGTTCCTTAAAAATAATTAATTCCTTGGTCTCATAAACCATAATCCCTTAGCCCCAAATTTCAATAAACTCATAGCATCCAAAAACCTTAACCCTCATCCTCAATAAACCCAATTACCTATGACCCCAAAAACTAGCAACCCTTAACACCAAAAAACCATCAACACTAAATCCAATAAAAACATACATCATTATCCCCCCAAACCCTAAACACTCGGCCCTGAGAATTCTTCAGCCATTAGCACCAAAAAACCCAAAACCCTAACCCCCAAAATACCCTAAACATTGTGGCACAAAAAAACATAAACCCTAAAATACAATACAACTAAATCCTAAAATCTAAAAAAAACCTAAACCCACATTCACAATAATCCAGAGACCTCATCCCTAGAAAACCATAAATCCTAAACTATAAAACCCTAATCCCTAAACCCCTCAATTCTCATATAAAATACCCTCAATCCTCAAACCCAAAAAAAACACATATGCTCCAAAAAACTCACAAACCTCAGCTCCAAAAAACCCTCAATCATCATCTACAAAAATCCATCAACCCTCATCCCCTAAAAAAAATATAACAGTAAGACCAAATAATCGTAAATCTTTATTCCTAAAAAAACAAATATCAGCATTAAAAACAATAAACCATCAGTACAAAATATAATTAGCCATCAGTGCAAAAAACATTAAACCTACAGTCTTAAAAATTCATAAACCCTTATCTCAAAATAACCCTAAAACCACATCCTAAAAAAATTAACACTAAGTCCCAAAAAAACATCAGCCTAAAAAAAACATCAACCCTCAGCCCTAAAAAATTCTATATATTCATCCCCAAAACACCTGGAGCCATATTTCCCATAAACCCCTCAAACCAAGAAAATAAGAAACTCAAATATATCATCTCAAAAAACCCTCACCACAAGCCTCAATAAACCCTAAACCCTTAGAATCAACAAACCCTCAACCATCATCCCTAAAAAAACATCAACCCTCTCCCAAAAATACCCTCAACCTTCAAACCCAAATAATCTATAACCATCACCTAAAAAGGCCATCAACACTCATCCCCAAAAAAACCCTCCACACTCATCCCCAGAATAACCTAAACCCTTATTCCAAAAAACCCTCAGATCTATGCACCAAAAATAAATTAATCATTAGACCGTATTAAACCTCAACCCTAAATAACTAAAACCCTCAAACATAGAAAATCATAACCCGCCATCTATAAAATATTGTAAACCCTCATTACCAAAAAAATCCTAATCCCACAGTTCTAAAGAACCACAAACCCTAGTCCCTTAAAAACCCTAATACATGTATCCCAAAAAACACTAATCCCTTAGCCCAAATAAACACTAAACATTAGCACCTAATAAACACTAAATAGTTAGCTCTAAAAAACTATAAACACTCTTCCCTAAAATCTGAAAAACTCTTATCCCCAAAAAACCCAAAACCCATGGTCCCAAAAGAACCTAAACCATCATCCCTAAAAAAAATAAAACCCAAAGTCCCAAAAAACACTATATGATCATCCCCATTAATCCATAAACCCACAGACCCAAAAATCAAAAAATCATCATCCCCCAAAACCCTTAAACATTAGCCGTAAAAATAATAAACCATCATCCACAAAAAAATCAAAAATCATCATCCAAAAAAAAACTTTTAACCCATCATACACAATACCCCTAAAACTATCAACCCAAAAAACCCTACACTGTCAGCCTTAAAAATCAAAAAACCCTTAGTCTAAAAAAACCCTAAATACCAGCCCTTTAAAGCACGTAACCATATACCCCAAACAACACTCAACCATTATCCCCCCAAAACCCTAAAATGATAACCCAAAAATACCACAATCCCTCATCCCAAAAAAACCATTATCACTAAACCCACATCACAAATACTTTATAAACCCACTACCCCCAAAAAACCAAAACCCATAGCCCATAAAATCCCTAAACCTATATTTCCAAAAAAAAAATCAAATCCCACATACACCTAAAAACTCTAATACCGAACCCCAAGAAACAATCAACCCTAATCCCAAAACCCAAAACCCTCAACCCCCAAAATCCATACTCGCACAGAACTACAAACTGTAATCCCTCATCCCTTAAAAACCCAAATCGTCATCGCCAATAATCAATAATCTCACTATCCCAAATAATCGAGACCTTTAGACCCAAAAATACCTAAACCATATTCCCTAATAAACCATAAACCCTTATCCCAAAAAAAACAAAACCCCTTTTTCTCAATAGCCCCTATACCGTCAGCTTCCACAAACCTTCATACAAAAGGCCCTTAAACCGCTCATCCACCCTCCCTATAAATCCCTCAACACATAGCTGAAAATAACCCACATAAATCATCCCCAATGAAACCTTGATCCTTGATGTAAAAACCCCCAAATCACTACCCCAAAAAACACTTCAACCATATGCCCAAAAAACCCCTCAACAAGAAGCCCCTCATAACCCTCAACCCACAGCTATGATAGATCTTCATCCCTGATCCTGAATACCAAAAAACCTATAGTCCCAAAAATTCAAAATTCTTGGTCTCCACAAAACCCTCATCCCTCGAACAAAAAACCCTAAAACCCTAAAAACCTAAAATCCATTAACCCACAACTACTAAATAAAATTCAACCCTATTCCCCCCAAAACCTTCATACCTCATCCTAAAAAAACACTCATTAAAATACACTAAAACCCCCCTCAAATATCCATCCAGAAATACCCTAAACCCTCATCCCCAAAACACCTAATGGTCATCCCCAAAAAAACCTAATCCCTAATCCCCAAATATTGACCCCCCAAAACCTAAACCAATCAGTGTAGAAAATCCCTCAACATAAAATAATTCTAAACCCTCATCCCCCCAAAAAAATTTACACAATCATCCCCAATAATTCTAAACATTGATCCCCAAAAAATTCTAAATACTAAGCCCCCAATAAACATAACATACCATCACCAAAAACACTATATCCCTCACCCAAAAAATCGATATACCCTCATCCCCAAAAAAACCGAATGCCTCACCCAATAAACCCGGAAACACTTAGTCCCCATAAAACGATATACCCTAATCCCCAAAAAAACCCTAATCCTTCATCCCCAAAAGAAACAAAAATAATCATCACAATTAAACCATAATTCTTTATCCCAAAAAAATAATCATCCCTCATCCCAAAAAACCACAACCATCATCGCCCAAAATACATGATCCCTCATCCCAAAAACACAGAAACCATCTTCTCAAATAAAGGGTAAACCCACATATCTGGAAAGCCATCAACCCTCAAACCAAAAAAACCTCCCACACTCAATTATAAAAACCCTCATCCCCGAGCCTAAAAAGTCCTTTATCAATTACAAAAAAATCACCACTCATCACTAAAAAATAAAAAATAATAAACCCCTAAAAATCATTAGCCCTCATCATAAAAAGAAATAATCCCTTAGCAACCAAAAAACCCCAACCCTCGTCCAAATAACTGTTATCCCTCATCCAAAAAAACCCCTTAGCCCTCAACTCTAAAATCCTTCATCCAACAACTGCAATATAACCTCAACACTCTTCCCTATATAACTCTAAACATTCAGCCCAAATATACTATAAACACATAGCTGAATACCCCTAAACCATCATCATTAAAAAACCAAAAACATAAAAACCCAAATCTCTAAATAACCCTAAACCCACGTCCCCATATAAAACTTCACCCATAGCCCCAAGAAACCGTAAATCCCCAGCCCCCCCAAAAAGTAAACCCTCAACCCCAAAACCTCCAAAAAGTCATTCCTAAAAAATCCGAAACACCCAACCCCCAATAACCCTAAACCCTCATCCCCCAATAACCCTAAACAATATGTCACAAAAAAACTAAACCTCAAACTCCAAAAGACATCAATTCTTGGTACAAAAAAACCCCTATCCCTCAATTAAAAAAACCATCACCCCTCATTCCCAAAACAACCCTCAATCATCATCCAAAAAAATTCGTAAACCCTCCAACCCCAAAAAACATCGACCATCAACCCTCATTCCCCAAAAAACCTCACCAGTCATACCCAAAATATCATTAACCCTCATCCTAAAAAAACACACATCACTCATCACAACAAAAAAACCCCCCGACCCTCATCCCTAAAAAAACATAATCCCCCACCCCCAAAAAACCATAAACCCTCATCCACAAATAATACAAACTCATATCCCCAAAATAATAAACTCATAGGGATAAAAAAAATAAACCATTATCCCCCATAACTGATAAACCTGCTACTCCAAAAACCCTAACCCCTCAACCCCAAAACATAATCAACATTCGGTCCCAATAAACAATCACCCCTCATCCCCAAAAACCATAAACAGAAAACCCCAAAACATTTGAAACTTTATCACCAAAAAACCCTCAACCATTATCCCCCAAAAAAACCCCAACCCATATAAAAAAAACCTAATTCTACACCCATGAAAACACGAAACCTCATCCTTCAAAAACCAACAACACTCATAAAAAACCCTCAACACAAAGCCCCATTAACCCTTAATACTCATCTACAAGACACAAAAAAATCCTTATTCGTATAAAACCCTCAAAACTATGTGAAAAAAAACTCAATATCATTAGCTCAAAACCCCATCCTTCAGCCCCAAAACCCCAAACCCATAAACAATAAAATACCCACCCCAAGAACCAAAATAATCCACCAACACTAGCCCAAAAAAATTCCCCACATTCAATGCAACCCCCCAAGACGAAAACATTGAAAATAATCAACCGTTATCCCCTTGAAAACCTCAAAAGATTATTCCTATGAACCCACAACTGCCATCCCAAAAAGCATTATTCCCACATCCCCAAAAAATCTTAAACCCTCTTCCTTAAAAAAATATAAAACTCCATCCAAAAACCCATAACCCCTTCAGAAAAAAATATACCCCCCATTTCCAGAAAATCTAAAACCATCTACCAAAAAAAAATCCAAATACCTCTAACTAAAAAGACACCCCAACCCTCATCCCTAAAAAAACCCCAACTCTCATCCTCATGAAACACCCAACCTTCAAACCAAAAACCCCCAACCATTAGGCACATGGAACCCTAAACCCACAGACCCAAAAATCCTACGGCACAAAGTCAAAAAATAGGATAAACCCCTACACCCAAAATTCTCTAAACCCTTAAACCGAATCATTCCAAAACAATATCCCAAAACACAATCATTTCTAAAACAAAAAATACCACACCTAAGTCCCAATTAATTATAAAATTAGAGCTAAAAAAACACTAATCATCATCACCAAAATATCATAAACTCTAATCCCTAAAAATTCATATACCAATAGTCCCAAACAACCCTAAAAACCTCTCCCAAAAAAACCATCAACACTAAACACCAAAAAAAATCCTAAACCCTAATCCCTCCCAAACCCAAAAAACATATCCCCAAAACCATTTACAATTATCCCCAAAATCTATAGACACATAGGACTAGAAAAACCTAAAACCCCAGCCCCATTAAACTATACTCCCACAGCCTCATAAAACCTATTCCATCATCCATAAAAATACCTATATCACCAGTCCTGAAAAACCTTATACAATGATCTCCAAAAACACTAAACACATTTCCCCAAAAAAACCCAATATCCACATCCCTAAATAACCCTAAACTGGAAATTCCAAAACCCTCCAAACCAATATCCCCCATAAAATTAGACACTAATCCATAAAAAACCCAAAACCCTAACAATAAAAACACCTAAAATAATATCCCATAGAATCCAAAATCCCCAATTGAAAAAAATAATAAACCGACTATACCCAATAACGCAGAACCCAAGGAACCAAAAAATACAAAACCCCTAGATTGAAATAACCCTTAACCCTTATCAAGAAAAAAACAAAAACAATCTATACTAAAAGACAATAATACAATATCACAAAAAAACCTAAACCATACATCAAGAAAAAACATAAATTATCAGCCCCAAAAACCCTAAACCCTCATCCTCAAAACATCAAATCCCTCCAAATGAACAAAAAAATTCATAATCCCCAAAAAAATAAACCCTCTGGCCAAAAAATCCTAAACACTCAAAAAAACCCAAGAACCTCAGGCCGAAAAAACCCTAAATTGTTTGCTCTAAAAAACCTATATCCTTGTCACCACAAAACCTTAATCCCTAAACCCCTAAATACAAAATACCTTGAATCCATAAAAACCTAAAACTCACATCCCTACAAAACCATAATCCCTCATCCCCAAAGAACCATAAAATCATATCCTCAAAAAACCCTAAACCCTTTGGCACAAAAGAACATGAACCCTATTCCCTAGAAAACAGTAAACCATCATACTAAAAAAAGAAAACCCTCATCTCCAAAAAAAACCCTCAACTATCATCCCCAAAAATATTACAATCCCTCTTCCCCAAAAATCACTCAACCATTAGCTAAAAAAACTAACCCATATTCCCATAAATTCCCTACACCCTCGGCCAATGAAATCCCTAGACACTCTATCCAAAAAAACAGTAACCCCCAATACCAATAATCTCTAAAGACTCACCCTAAAAAAACTCTATCCCTAATTCCCATAAAAACATTTTACTATGTCCCATGAAATCCATAAACCCTCATCGCTAGAAAACCTTAAAGTCTCATCCCCAAAAACCATAAACCCTTAACCCCAAAAAACCCTAATACCTCAACTTATAAAACCCTTAGACCCTCAGCCCCAGAAAAAACACAAAACCCTCAACTCCCTAATACACTAAACTATCTTCCCCAAAAAACCTGAAACTCCCATGTTCAGAATGCCTAAACCCTTAGCACCAGAAATACAAAGAACACTCAGCCCCAAACCCCAGAACCCTCAACCCAAAATGACACTATATCCTCATCCCCAAAACTATAATACAATTGATTAATTACTTGAATAATAAAATTATTAATCTGTGATTGAACACTAAAATATAGATGAATGAATAGGGGTTAATGGAAAATCATATTTCAATGGTTTCTCTAGGCATAATGGCTAGGTCACCCATAATAGACATGCACCACTAATTCTGAGTAAGGGGTAGAGGCTAAAGAATGCAAGTAGTAGTGGAATCATCAAAATTCATAGGATTAAAGTGTAACCATTTCCAATTAGATAAAATAAATTATAAAGATAAATTATAGAGAGATAAATTCCCAAGAATAAAAATAATTTGATTGGGGCACTAAAAGGTGACATAAAAAGCACAAAATCAACTTTCCAATGATAATTAATAACCCCACTTACTAATGTTGAGATATTTTGATATAATTATGTATTTTTTCATGTTATCTCTCATTTATAACGTGATTATATTAATATCCTTCCATTTCCATGTGGATATGTCATTATTGTCACCAAATAAGTGTTTTGTGGACCACTACTATGTTTGTTTCCATAAAGTGTGGATTGTTCTAATTTGAATAACAATTAGGTATAAAAATTATATTTCTTACAAAAATTATTCTCATTTAGTTTAATCTGGCCCATATCATTCCCTCAGAGTTAATGATGATTTTTCTCAAATCCATGGAATATTTTGATTCTATTTATGGAGATAAATCCCCAATATTGATTTTTGTAGAAACTCTACCAAAATCAAATGTATTCAATCTTATATGAATTTTTTCTTAGTCATTCACATACCTTGAATGGAACATCAGCTCATTGTTCCATATTTTTCTTCCATTAGAATGAAAATATCTATTTTCAATGGTAAATATAGACTTTGTGACAGTGTTTGAATGTTGGATTCTTTCAAAGATTCATATAATTCCTTTTATGTGATTTATTATACATATCTATTTAAGCTTGAATAGATTCATGATTCTTAATTATCTTCTTTTCCGTATGCTCTAAATCAATATTCATAGGAAAATAAAGAGGATAAGAACAAAAATCTAATTTATTGGTATGATTTATTATATATACCAATTGAAATAGGTAATGTTGTGTGCTATAACTTAGATAGAATTTTTATAAGAATTATTCATGTGTAATATTTTAATATTAATTTAAAGTAATTTTGTTTCCTAATGTGTTGATTTTCAATTGATAAAATCTTTTTCCCATTTGTTTTAGGGAGATGGGATGTTATGAAATGAACATTCATTCCAAATTTCCCCAATAATTTCCCCTAAAAATTATTGTGAATTTTTATTTCTCTATGTGAAAAAATAATTCGGGGAATCCCATAAATGGGAATTAGAAAACAATTCTTTTGGAATATTCGATAAATCCATAATTAATTCCATGATAATAATTCCCCAAGTAAAATTTGAAATAACTAATAGAGTGAAAAAAATGAATCATGAAATGACTCTTTTCTCTTTAATATGTTCCCCATATCAAGTGAATTTCTTTGAAATTTGGTTAAATCATTGTCTAGTATAAATGATTCTATACTTTCTCCAAGGGTTTTTTTATTCCAAAATGACTGGAATGTTCTCCTTTATGAGTTTCCTCAGTGAAAAAGTCCATGTAATTACCCATATGAACATTCATTTTTTTCATGATGAAAATACCATCATGAATAGAATAATCCTCCAAAAATCCCTTTTCAAAATGGATTAAAATAGAATTTAACTCTATATAATACTGATAATACACATTTATAATCTAAGATCCAATAATTCTAGCATGTAGAATTATAGGTGATACATACATTTTAGATAAATCATATTCATCTAGGTTATCCTTCCCATTATCGTATTTCATACACAAATGAAAATGATTAGAAGAATTCCGCCAAATTTTAATCCATCAAACTCAACTTGTTTTGACCATTGAAAAGTCTTAATTTCTGATGGTCAAAATGAAGAACAAACTATTTGGTGCTCAAATATTGAGACCAGTTATATAGGGCAATCACAGTTGTATAAAATTCATTTTAATAAGGTCTGAAATTCCTAACTGAATCATTAAAATTCTCACACAAATATTCAATGAGATTCTTTTTCAAGATGAGAAAACATAGATACCTTCTCCAGTTTCATCACACCCCATTCAATGACTAGATATTAATATTTTATGTCCAATAATATTAATTCAAAAAAGAGTCTTAATGGTTTAAAATAATTAATTTACTACATTTGAAAACTCCATTTCTTAATTTTTAAGAATTGTTTAGTTGGTTTTCCTGATAGTGTTTAAATGATAAACATGGTGATGATAAAAAATGAACTAATATTGAAACATCATTCCTTGTGGTGTACTAGGTGGTGTCTAGGACATAATTTCATCAACCATTGATTGAAACACCATGAAACAATCTCTGCATACCACATATCCCAAAAATGTCAACTTTATTGACTATAACACAAATGTTTTCATCAGTCCACATAGAATGGGATCCCTAAATGTACCAAATACTTGCTGAAGATGATCCACATGGATCTCCACATAAATACTTTCAGTCAAAATATAATTTTTAAAATAAAAAAAATTACCAATAAATGGTATCGTAACTAAATTCATATGTTGCATGAATGTACTAGGAGAATTTGAGATGTAGAATGGAAGTACCAAAAACACCAAGAATCCCCCTTTTTTATTTTAACCTTGTGGTATCCACTCTTAAGAGAAAACTTTATAGAAATTAGTGGCCAATGTAATTCAACGGGAATAGCAGTATGTCATGGTTTGATATATCTTTAAATGAAGGAAATATTATTGATATTTCTGTTATCAATACACATCATATACATACCAATTTTCCTTAGATCTAATAATTCATTAACAGAATATGGTCTCTTACTTGGCCTTATAAATCCTCGATCTATCAATCCACTAATTTCTTCTATAATTATATTAATTCCTCATCAATACACTATTATGATGGTTTATTAGGAAGATTCTCAACTAGAACAAGATCAATCTACTATCCAATACCTCCCAAATGTTGTAATCCACTTAAAAGATAATTGAGAAAGAAATTGTTATATTCCTAAAATAAAAAAACAAAACAATGTGTGGTGGTGACACTTATCCTCAAGGAATGACATCTTATAAATCAATAATTAAAAAATTAAGATTTTCATTATGTATTTTTTATGAAATTGAGATTTTCTTTAAAGTGGATACCTTTGAGAACAGTTATAACAAGTTTTTATTGTAGAATCTATGATGGATTCAGAAGAGATTTTTTACTATTCCTTTTCCCTGATCAAAAGGAATACGTGTTCTTTATCACATTATATTCCACTTCCCTATCAAACAGCCATGTCCTACCATAAAAAGTAGTGATAATTTATAATGGAATAAATGTACCAATAACATATAAAAATGGCCCTTACTAATGGGAAATGAAATTAGAACCTATTGTTTAACATGGTGTGTTCTCCCATTTTTGAAAAAAGTGCAGTTTTTTGACTGATATTATTCTGAGATGGATGGTTCAATTTATCCACATGTTTTGTTAAAGAATCATTTTTAAAACTACCACTATAAATAATTAATATTCATACTCAATGGTTTATAGTGAAATGAGTTTCACTATATTTGATCTTTCAAAAAACTTCATATCGTAACCATGTCATCCAACTCATCTTCTTCCACACCTTGATCATTATTTTAGGAATTTTCATCACATTATTCATCCTCTTTGACATTAATTTTCCATATCCACAAGATGTTTTGTTTTAATAATTCGATTGTTTGGAAATATGGATTGGAAATTTTCATACCAATGGAATTTGATGATCAATTGACTCCAATGTTTGAATGAGTTAGATTTTACTTTTGGATGTTATGTCGAATTCTGTTTTACATTATCATGTAACTTGTTCCTTGCAAATTCCATAACACCATCATTGGTGACTTTAAGATCAACTTTTTATTTTCCTCCATGATTAAAATATAGAAAACATGATCGGGTGAATAGAATGACTGTTACTACACTATATGTGCAATTTCTTCATATAATTTTCCTAAAAAACTTGGAATCATTTTATCCTTGTATTCAGCAACATCATATCACATCAATAAATTATCAAAATAATGAACATACTATTTAAAAGATTTATATCGTTGTTTAAATAAATCAGTTTCATATAAATCTTGGGAATATTGCATCTTCTCAAAATCATTTTCAACTTCTTCCATGAGCTTATTTTGGAATTCCAACCATGTTCTTACATATTAATCATATTTTAACACCAAAGAGATGAATAATCATTAAATTTCAAAAATTATAACATTAACATATTTTCATCATAACAATTAATAAATTTGATGATTCACTTGATTTCCTACTAATAATCTAGAATAACATATAGATTCATACTGTAATTAAAATCTATAATGTAAATCATTAATCTTATTACTATAAAATCATTTTATTTTATTCTTTGCATATCCATATCTAAATATCTATATTCATCATAATTTGTTTGATCTTCATTAAATGGTGTCAAATTGTGTGTATTAAGTGGAGATGGATGTTGGGGGTACCGTTGTGGTGGATGGAAATCATGTCATCATTCTCCAAATAGTAGATAATTTTTGTCACATTTTTTTATAAATATTGATTTTATCTGTGAATTGGCTATTTCTCATTGATTAAGTGGATGATAATATATGATTTTACTATACATGGTGGAGATATTATTTTGTAGGGGATGATAAGAAATATTTGGAAAAACATACTCATAAGATCTATAATAATGATACCAAACTTATGTGTCGTTGGGATCAAGAAACTATTATGTGAATATTGAATAGCTAAATGTAGTCAAATGACCTTCTGTTAAAGGAAAACCCACCAAAAAATGTTACTCCAATCATAAATAATAAATCACTGGAAATTGAGATGCACCACAAATTTTGGGAAACGGGAAGAGGCTAATGCAAGAATGTTGTACAAAAAACATCAATTCTTGGAGGTTTCTAGTATAATCATTACCAAGTACTAAGAATAAATTATAATGAAAAATAGTAAATTTAATTTCCCAAATTGAATTATAATTCATATGGTCTCTCAATGGTAACAAAAAAATAGGAAAACCACTTTCCCATGTTTATTAATGACCACATGTACTAATTTTTTCAGAGCCCTTATTATGATTTTTTTTCGGTTTCTCAAGCCCTTTTATTATGATTTTATGAATTTTATTTTTTTACTATGGGGATATGTGGACACAAATACGTGTGTTATGGGCCACCACAGTTTTGGTTAACAATAATTGATAGATGATACATTTTTATTATCAATTATAATTAATGTTATAATTAATCCCCAAACTATTTCTCTAGAAGAATCTAGTACATATCACTGTAAGCACTAAAAACCCATAAATACTAATCACATAAAAACCATAAGACCTATGTCCAAAAAACACTAAAACCATATCCCAAAAATCCTTAATCCCATAGACTCAACATACCCCAAACCCTTGACCCTAAAAAACACTTAACTGTGGGCCATATAAAACCCTACACCCTCTATCTCAAAAAACCCTAAACCATCATCCCCACAAAAAACACCAAAACCTTTATCCCCAAAAATAATCGTACCCTTAACAACAAAAAATCCTAAATCCTTATCCTTAAATCAACCTAAACCCTTATCCCGCCAAAACCCTCAACCCTTATCCCCAAAAAACATAATACACTCAACCCAAGAAAACACTAAACCAACATACACACAAAACCATAAACCCCAAGTCTCAAAATATGCCAAACCCTCATCCCTGAAAAACCCAAAACCGTTATCCTGATAAAACCATAAAACCTCATCCACAACAAATCCCAAATACCTCTACAGCAAAAGAATCTATACACTCATCCCCAGATCTCCTTATACACTCATCCCCAATAAAACATAAACCTGCATCCCCAAAAAAACATAAAACCTGAGGCCCCAAATACCCTAAACCCTCATCTCCCAAATCCCCTAAATCATCATCCCAAAAAAAATATTAAACCCTCATCCCTAAAAATTCCTAAACACCCATCCCAAAAAACTGCTAAACCCTTAACGCCAAAAAACCCAAAACCATTATCCCCTAAAAAACCCCTACACCCGCATCCACAAAAGAAAAAAACCCCATCCCTTAAATTCCCTATATCGACTGCCCCCAAATCCATAAACCAATAGTCCCAAAAACCCTAATCCCTCTCCCATAAAATACCTATACCCTCATCGACAATTTCCTAAATAGTCAAGCCTAAGAAAACCCAAAATGATCATCCCCAAAAATCCATAAACCCACAACCCCAAAACCACTAAACCCACATCTGTGAAAACCTAAAAACTCATCCCCCAAAACCCCTAAACAATCATCCCAAAATTACCCTACACCCCCTTCAGATAAAACCAAAACACTCAGTTTGAAATATACCTTATCCCTCAGACCCAAGAACACCTAAACCCTTAGAACAAAAAATTGGTAAACCCTCCGCCCCAGAAAACCCTGAGACCTATTCCTCCAAAAAGCACTAATCCTTAAACCAATAAAAACAAAACACCCAGCACCAAAAAGCAATGTACTCTAATAAAAAAATGCACAATCCCTCATCAATATAAAAACATAAACACTCAGCCCCCCAAAACCAAATACCCTCATAAAACATAACTCCTTATTACAAAAACCACAAAAACCCTCTACCCCAAAAATTTAAAACCCCCAACCGTAAAAAATAAAAAACCCTCAATCCCAAAAATCACTAATTCTTCAGCCCTAGAAATCCCTTAAACAGTCAACCCCAAAACTCTAAACCCACCATCATAAAAAAACCCAACTCACTAATCCCTAAAAACTATAAAATTTAAACCCCCAAAAACATAAACCCTCATCCATAAAATAACGAAAACCTCAATCATGGAAAACCCCAAACCCTCATCCCCTAAAAACCCCATACAATAATACAAAAAAACCCTATACACTCATCACAAAACAACCATATACAATCAGAAAAAATTAACCTAAACCCTCATCCCTAAAAACCCCTAGTCGATTAGTCCCAAAATACACTAAACTCTCATAAAAATCCCTAAACCCTCATAACTAAAAAAACATCAACCCTCATCCCTCGAAAAGAATCATCACAAATAAATAATTCACACAGAAATACTATCAACACTATTAATCAAAAAACCAGAACCCTCTTCACTAAAATTACCTAATATCTCATCCCTAAATAAAAAAATCATATCCTTTAAAAACACATAACTATGATAAAAAAATCACGTAACCAAAATCTTGAAAAAAAATAACACTTATCCCCAAAAACCCTCAACCATTAGCCACAAAAAACCCTCAACCCTTAGCCCTAAACAACACGAAAGTCACATCCTAAAAAATTAAAAAATATAATTCCCAAAAACCCTCAACGCTTATTCCAAAAAAAACCCTCGATCCTCTTCCCTAAAAAACTCTCAACCTAGATCTCTAAAAATCTAACATCACGTAGCCACCAATAACCAAAAATCTTCATCTTGTAAATTCTGTAAACCATGAAAACTAAAAAAATCCTAAAACTTCATCCCATTAAAATCCTTAACCCTCATCCCAAAAAAATAATAAACCCTACACCCAAAAAACTCTCAACCCCCATCCCTAAAAAATGCTCAACCCTTTCCCACAAAAAAAACCAAAACAGTTGTCCGAAAAAACCCTCAACCATCATCATTGAAAAACCCTCAACACTCATCCCCAAAAATCACTCAACATTCAACCCTAGAAAACCCTAAACCCACACACCCAAAAAACCCTCAACCATAAAACAAAAAAATCGTAAACCCTCAACCCAAAAAACCCTATATCATCAACCCAAAATAACCACAAACCATCACACCGAAAATCTATCAACCCTCAGACCAAAAAAACCCTTAACCAACAAACACAAAAAATAATAAACCCCCGTCCATAAAACAATAAAAATACTAATCCACAAAAAACCTTAAACCAATATTAATAAAATACCCTGTCACATAAAAAAAATCCGTAAATTGTCTGGCCAAAAACCCCCTAATCCGTCAACAACGAAAAACCCATACACTCTATCCCAAAAAAATAATCTACCCTAATTTACAAAAAAAATATCAACCCTCAAACCCAAAAAACCCTCAATATAGCACTTAATATATCCTCGGCCTTCTAGACCAAAAAACTGTCAATGTCCAAAAAACCCTCAACCCTGAGCCTCAATAATTGCTCAACCCCCATCTCCAGAAAGCCCTGATACATCAGCTCCAAAATAACCCTTCCCCCTCAGACCAAGAAAACCATCATACATCATCCCCAAAAAGGCTTAACCCACAACCCCAAAAAACCAAAAAACACTCAACACTAAAAAAAATCCTATGCAATAAAAAAACTAAACCCATAGTCCTAGGATGCTCTCATCCCTCCACCCAAAAAATCCCTCCAACCATATCCCCACAAAATCTTCATCCCTTGGCCCTAAATATCCATCAACACTCATCCCCAAAAATCCATCAACCCTTATCCACATGGACCCTTATCCCAAATAAATCATCAACCCTCAATGCAAAAAATAACCTTCAACCTTTATCCTATGAAACCCTTATCACTCATCCCCCAAAAAAAACCTTTGCTCTTAGCCTAAAAAAGTTGAACACCTTCAACCCCAATAAACCATAATTCCTCATCACCAAACTACCATAACCATTTTCCCAAAAAACCCTAAATGTTTTTCCCAAAAATCTGTAAAACCATATGCCCCAAAAACCATCAACCCTCAGTCCAAAAAACCCATCAACTCTTTGTCCAAGAAAACAACAATACCCAAAAATAAAAATAAACCCCCAAATACCTATACCCTCAATCAAAAAAACCAACAATCACCAGCCCTAAAATAATATAAATCATAAAACCTAAAAAGCATTAATCGTACAGCTCTAAACACTCTAAAACTGCATCTCTAGAAAACCCTACACCATGAAAAATAAAAAAACATAAACAATCATCACAAAAAATCTCTACACCCTATAAACCAAAAACCCTCAACCCTCAACCCAAAAAGACACTCAACCCCCACCCCAAAAAACCCAATTCCCTAAACCACAAAAAATCCTCAACCACCATCCCTACAAAACCTTATACCCTTGTCCCCAAAAAACCCTCAAACACACCCCCCACAAACCCTAGGCCATCTATTCCAAAAAATCCCCCATAAACCATCATCCACCAAACCCCTTAACCTTATACACAGAGAAACCCTCAACCCACATCCCAAAAAATCTTTAATCCCACAACCCAAAAAACTAGATATCAGGTACATAAAACCCTCAACCATCATCCCAAAAATTATCAACCCTCATCACTAAATAACCATCAACACTCAAACCCAAATAACCTTTAATAATCAACCCTAAAAAACTATAAACCCTCATCCACAAAATACCCTCATACCATATACCTAAAAACCATAACCCATCAACCCTGAAAATGCTAATCCTTAAGCCGAAAAAAACAATAACCATTAACCTCGAAACTCCAAACCCTCATCCCTGAAATCTCGAAATCCCCATAACAAAAAACAAATCACCCCTCATCCCGAAAAAACACCTCAGTTGCAAAATACCATTACCAATAATGCCCCAAAAACAATAAACCCAAGACCCCAAAAATACATCAACCATCGGCCTCCATATCCATCAACACTGTGAACAAAAAAAATCAAATGTCATCCCTCAAGACCCCAATCCCTCATTATAAAAAACACTAAAACCATATCGCCATGATACCCTGAACCATTATACCTAATAAACCATGAACCCATAACCCAAATAACCCCTCAACACTCAGAAAAACACCTATACCCTCAGCCCGAATAATTCATTAACAAAAATCCACAAATAACAATTGACCCATCAGCCCCAAAAATCTATCAACACACATCTCCAAAAAAATCCCAAAATTAAAATCCCTAAAGAATTCTCAACCCTAAGCCCCAAAATAACTCCAAACATCGGCCTCAAGATTCTCTAAATCTATGAACCCATAAAATGTTCAACCATCATATCAATAAATATCTCATTCCCTAAAAACCTTCAACCCTCAGCAAAAAAAACCCTCATCCCTAAAATTGTAAAACCTCATCCCTATCATAATATAAACTTTCATCCCAAAAAAACACCAGAACAGATCGACAAAAATAATTAATAACTCACACCCAAAAATCTTAAACCTAGTAACACATAAAACACTAATCCATCACCCCCTAGAAAACTGAAAATATTCATACTAGAAATCACCTAAACCCATGGATCCAATGAACCCCAAAACCATGGCCCCAAAATAACTGTAAACCTTCAACCCAAGAAAACTATATACCACGGACCCGAAAAACCATAATCTATCTTCCCAAAATACCCCAAAACCCTATTCTACAAATAACAGTAAACCCGAACATTAAAATACACTAAATTTTCATAAAAAATCTTAAATCCTTGACACTAAAATACATCATACCAACAACAAAAAAACTCAAAACCCATGGAAAATAACCTAAATCACCCAGAACCAATAAAACATTGAACCCTGATCCCTAAAAACCTTAAACCCTCATGGAAAAAATCACAAACCTTCACAATGGATAAACTAGAAACCCTCACCAACGAGAAACCCAAAACTCCCAGGCCCATAAATCCCTAAACCATAATCCAAAAAAAAACATAAACCCTAAGCCTAAAATTAACAAATACACTCATCCCCAATAAGTTTTAAACCCTCAGCACTAATAAAAACCAAACCCCTTAGTAACAAAAACCCATTAACGAATAGCCCCAAATATCCCTAAACCCCTGCTAAAAAACCATAAACCCCTTGCCGCAAAAAACCATAAACACTAGGTACCAAATAACCATTAACCCTAAACCAAAAAATACACAATAAACTCATCTCCAATAAAACCCAAACCATTTGTCCGAAAAAACCACTAAACCCTTATCTAAAAAAATAGAAACTCACCACCCAATGAAATTCCAAAACCCATAGGATCAAAAAATCCTAAAACCAGACCCCCAAAAAAACCCAATCCCATAACTAAAAAATATGTTATACCTTAACTACCATAAAACAGCAAATCCCAAGAACTCAAAATCCTAAAATCTCGGCCCCATGAAACCATAAAGTGTTATCCATAAACATACTCGAACACACATGCACCAAAAAACCCAAAACCACATCCCCAAAACCCGATTCCTTGAGAACATAACAACCATAAACCATCCTCCCAAAAAAACCCTAAACACTCATCCCAAAAAAAAACAATAAACCCTCCACCACAAAACCCTAATCCTTTAGTCAAAATAAACAATATACCGTCATCCCAAAAAAAATCATAACCCACAACTACAAATAATTTGAAACCCCTTTCCTAAAAAATTCCTAAAACCACTACACCAAAAAATTCTAAACTGTCATCCCCAAAAAACCCAAAAACCTAAGTCCAAAAAAAACCTAAACGCTACACCCAAAAATAAAACTAAAATTACATACCTAATATAACCAAAATGAATGGACCCATAAAACAACAAATCGTCAACACCAAAAATCCAAACAACCTCGACCCCCAAAAAACCTAAACTCACAACCCCATAAAACACTAAACACTTAGCTCATAAGAACCCTAAAGTATCAGACCTATAAAACCTATCCCATTAAATACCTTAAATCTCTGGTCTAGAAAAACTTAAACCTCAGCTCCAAAAGACCATAAACTCTTATCCCCAAAAATCCCTCAACCATTAGCACTAAAAAAACATATTCCCTCTGATGTAAAAAACTCAAAACCATCAACCAAAAAAAAACACTAACCCCTAATCCATGAATGGAACATAAATATTAATTCAGATATAACAATAAATCCATAGTCCAAAAGTACCAGAAACCCAACACCACAACATACCCCAAACCCTCATCCCAAAAAAACCCAAAACCTAAAACCACTAAAAACATAAACCCTCTTACCCATAAACCATAATACCTCATATAGGGAAACCCTAATAAATCACCTTCAAAAACAGTAAAATAAAATTTACTGAAAACCCCTAAAACATTATCCCCCCAAAAACGTAAACAATCATACCCAAAATACCATAAACCATATGTCCAAAAAACCTGAATCATGTTTTCAAAAAAACCTGAACACATCGGTCCAAAAAACAATAAACCCTCATCCCTAAAATACCTAAAACATCAACCAAGAAAACCATCAAACATCGAACCAATAAAACCCTAAACCCTCACCATTAAAAAACCCTGAACCCTCTACCGACAAAAATATAAACATGTAGACCTAAAAACCATAAAACCTCTATACACAAAAAACACATAAACATTATCCCCAAAAAACAATAATCCCTTGGTATAAAAATAACCAAAAACTTCTTCCCCCCATAACACTAAACCCATAGACTCAAAAAAACCCTTATCCCTTGGCACAAGATATCACTAAACCATTAGACAAAAAAACTCTAATCTGTATGCCCGAAAACACCTAATCTCCTTTCCCTAAAATCCAAAACCCTACTCCCAAAAAACCATAAACCCTTGGCCCCATTAAACATTATACCATTATCCCCCAATAACAAAATACCTCATCCCCAAAATAACCAAAACCCTTGACCCCAAAAGAACATAAACAATATGAACTAAATCCCTTTAACAGGTCGCCAAAAAACACCTAAAGCCTCATCTCCCAAAATCATAAACACTCTTACACAAAAAACCATAAACCCTTGTCCCAAAAAACCCCCAAAAAATTGACATTAAAATACCCTTATACCTCTTCCCAAACATCCCTAACCAATTTCCCCTAAAAACCCTAAACACTGATCCCCAAAAAACCAAATACACTTGTCCCCAAAAACCCTAAAATCTTTACCCAAAATACTTCTAAACACTCAACCTTGAAATGAGCATAAACCCCCGACCATAAAAAACATAAACCCTCATCCCCAAAAAACACTAAGACCATAATCCCAAATATCTTAAAAATCAATGTTGAATACCCTAAACTCTCAGCCCCAAAAAAACCCTAATCTCGAAACCCCCTAAATAATTAAAAACTCTACCCCAAAAATACATACACACTAAGCCTCTAAAACCCCTAAACCCTCACCTCCAAAACCCAAAAACAATCAGTCCCAAAATACCCTAAACAGTTCCACCAAAAAACCTAAACCCACAGCCACAAAAAAACCCTAAACCCCATATCCCAAATAACTCTAATCCTTCATCCCATGTCAACCATAAATTATTGGTTCAAAAAAACCCAACAGACGTTAATAAAAAAATCATATTCACTGTTACCCAAAAAATCAAAATCCTCAAATCCAACAATCCCTAAACCCTGATCCCCAAATACCCAAAAAACCACTACCATAAAACCATGAAATTCTATACCCAAGAAAATTATATACCCTCTGCCCCAAAAAACAGTAAACCATCATTCCCAAATATCTATAGACCCTCATATCCAAAAAAAATTCCTAAATACTTATCCCATAAAAACACAAAAATTTCAACCTTAAATACCTCAGAACCTTCACCCAAAAAAATACTAAACCCTCAGGTAAAAAAACTATAATCCCTAAGATCAAAAAAAAACCCTAAATCTGTATCCCTAATATTTCCTAGACCCTCTTCCCAAAAAAGAATTAACCCTATCACCCAAAAAACAAAAACCCATGGCCCTAAATAACATTAATCCCGATTAAAAAAACTCAAATCCATCAGTACCAAAAAAATAACTAATCAATATGCCTAAAAAAACATCAAACCTTCATCCCAAAAAAAATATAAAACCTCAACACTAGAAATCTCTAAACCCTAAACCCCAAAAAAACCACAAACCCTCATCCACATAAAAACATGATCCTTTAGAAACAAAAAACCTAACCCATCATCCCAAAAAAAACCTAAACCATCATCCCCATATAACCATAAATCAATGACTTCAACAAATCTAAACCCCCATCCTTACAAAATCCTAAAGCATAATCCCCCAAAAACCCTAAATGCTCAATCTCAAGAAACCATAATCTGTTAGCTAAAAAATTAGTAAACCCAATGCTCAATAAAATGTAAGGCCTCTACCAAAATAAAACCTAAAATCTTGGAACCTTAAAACTCTAAACCCTAAGATACTTAATACTCTAATCTCGTAGCCCCTAAAAAATTCTAAACCCCCATCCCTTATAGCCCTTAAACTATCAAACCAAAATAATCAAAAACAATCATATCCAAAAAAACCTTAACTGTTGGCCCAAAAAACATCTAATTCCTATGAAAATTACCCTAATCGTTTTACACATATAAAAATAAAATCTCTAAATACCCAAAAATTCAAAAAATGTAGTCCTATAAAAACATAAACCATCTGCCGAAAAAAATATTAAACCCCCATCCCTAAGGAAAAAATACCACAGCCAAAAAATCACTTGAAACACATTCAAAAATAACATTAAAACTCCATCCCCAATGAACTTAAGTCATCAATATTAAGAAGAAAAAACACCCTACCCCAACAAACCCAAAACGCGTACTCACAAAAAATAGTAGCACTCTTACCCTGAAGACCCCTAACCCTAATCCCCCAAACAACCTAGAATCTGATCCAAAAAAACCCAAAATCCAAACACACAAAAAAACCCTAAACACTCATCCCATTAATACCTAATACCTCATCCACAAAACCCTAAACCCTCTCCCAAAAAAACCAAAACCCCTAACCAAAATTAACCTGAAACCCTCATCCCCCCAAAAAAAACACCTATCCTCAAAAAACCCAAAACCCATCACAACAAAAAAACCCCAAATTCCTCACTCACTAAAAACCATAAACCCTCATCCCCAAAAAAACACTAAAAAATCATCCCCAAAAACCAAAATCACTCGTCATCAAAAAACGCAAACCATAGACATAGAAAAAAAACACTCATCCAAAAACACCCTAAACCCTCGGCCACAAATAACACTAAACCCTCATCCCCAAAAAAACCTAACCCCTCATCCTCAAAAAATAACCCTGAACCCTCATTCGCAATAATCCATAGATCTTCACCCCTAAAAAATCGTAAACCCTTAGCCCCAATATATATTAAACCCTTAGCCCCGAATATCCCAAGACCCTCTACTACAATAACCCTAATACACCTTCCTAGAACCCATAAACCCTCACCACATTAAAAAAGTAATCACAAAAACCTATAAATACACATTCCCATGTCCCCAAAACCATAACACCTCATCCCCCAAAAGCTAAACTCTAAGCCAAAAGATTCCCAAAACACCCAGCCCCAAATAACCGTAATCCATCAAACCCAAAAAAACCTAAACCCCATGACACAAAATACCCTAATTCCGAATCCCCCAAAATCCCCAAACCACATCTCCAAAAAACTAAGAAACCTAATTCACAAAAAAACCATATTCACTATTCCCCAAATAACGCTAAACCATCCTCCACAAAACCATAACCTCTAATTTCAAAAAAAAATCATAGAACCAAATCCAAAAAACCCTACACCATTGGCCAAAAAAACTATATACGATCAAACCCAAAAATGAATAAACCATCATCCATAAAACACACAAAATCCTCATCCCCAAACAACCCTAAACCCATAATACCTAAAACCCCCAAACTGTCGTCCCCAAGAAACCCTAAACACTCAACCCCAAAAAACACGAGATTATCAATCCCAAAACCCTTAAACGCTCATCCCCAAACCCTAAACCCTCTACCCCGAAAATAGAAAACACCTTATTAAAAAACCCTAAACCCTTATCGCAAAAAAATCATAAACCGTGAACACTAAAAATCCAGAAACCCCCAGCCCCAAGGAACCGTAAACCCTCATCCCCCAAAAAACCCTTAAACCTCATTAATAAATATCCCTAAAACCACATACCAATAATACCCAAAACCCCCATTCAAAAAATACTTAAACCATCAGCCATCAAACACTATAAACCCTCTTCCCCAAAAATCCCTAAACCCTTATCCACAATAATCCATAAAACCTCCTCCCTTAAAAACACTTCTACCATGACCCAAAAAAACATGAACACCTTCCTCATAAAACCCATAACCCTCATCCCACAACCCCAAAAATCTTCAATCACTTAGCTCTAATAAACCATATACCCACTGTACCGAAAAACCTAAAAACTAGGTCCAAAAAACAATTAAACCCTCTGTTACAAAAGACCTGAAAACCTATACACTAGAATATCACAATCCTTCATCTCTAGAAAAACCAATAACCATAGCCCCTAAAACCCCTAAATAATCAGATATAGAATAATCTAGACACTCATCCCAAATAATTACTTACACTCAACCCCCAAACCCTAAGCCATAATCCATATTAAACACTAAACCCTAATCCCCAAAAAACATTAAATCATTATTCACATAAAACTCTCAACTGCAATCCCTAAGAAACTCTAGACCTTCAACCCCCCCAACCAAAATCCCTTATACCCCAAAAACCCTAGATCAACTTCGTCAAAAAACTCTATACCATCTACCCAAAAAAATCCTAAACCCTCTTTCCACAAAAACCATAATTCCACAGCCCAAAAAAACACTGAACCCTCATCCCCCAAAAAATGAAAACACTCATCCCCAAATATCCATAAACCATAAACCCAAAAAAACATTCAATCTTATTCCCCAAAAAACCCTAAACCCTAAGCCCCAAAAAAAATCCAAATCCCAAATCCCTAAAAACTCCATAACCTCAACCCATGAAAATCCCCATCCATCATCACCATAAAAACTCTACTCCCTAATAACAAAAAACCATATGCCCTCATCCAAAAAAATTCCTAATATTCATCCAAAATAACTCTAAACTCTCTCCCCTAAAATACCCTAAACCCATAGCTCTAAAAAAACTCTCAACCCTCATGCCTATAAAAAATCAACCCATAGCCATAAAAAATAACCATCCCTCTTCCCCAAAATACTCTAAATCCTCTTCACCAAAAGAACCCACAACCATTTGCCTCTAAAAACTCTAAACACATAGTCTCAAAAACCATAAACCCTCATCCATAAAAAAGTATAAAACCATTGCTGGAAAAAATAATAAACCATAATCCCAAGAATACCCTAGAAATTCAGGCCTAAAACCTCAAACCCATAGTCCAAACAAACCATATACCTTCAACCCCAAAAACCATAAAACTCCAGCCCCAAAAAACTCAATCTCAACCTAAAAAAACATAACATTATCAATTCCCAAAATTTCTAAATCCATAGCAATAAAAAACTATATGCTCATCCCCAAAAGAATTTTAAATCCTTATCCCCCAAAACCCAAATCCCACTACCACAAAAAACCCTAAACCCAAAAAATACTAAACCCTTAGTCCCAAGAAACCCTAAATACTGATCCCTAAATAATAATAAACCCTATACCCCAAAAAACCCCCAAAAATCCTCAACCCCAAAATACACTAAACACCTGGACCCAAAAAACCCTAATCTCTCAACTCAAAAAACCCAAAACCTTGAGTACCAATAATTCATAACCCATTGTCACCAAAAAAAATATTTTTTGATCCATAGAAAACCTCATCCCAGAGACTGAAATCCATATTCCCTCATCCCAAAAAATCATAAATCCTCAACCCCAAATACCCCAACCCTCGGGATCCAAAAACTCTAATCCCAATTCCCCAAAACCCATAATCCATTAGCCACAATATACCTAAACAGTCATCTAAAAAATAAACCATAAACCAAATAAATTCTAAACACATCTCCCCAAAAAAACACAAAATAATCTACACTAAAAACCCAAACCCATATTTCCAAGAAAACCCTAAACCCCTATCCATAAAAAACTATAAACCATGACCCCCAAACAAACCGATAAACTCAGCCCCAAACTACTATAATCCCTCTACCTAAAAAACCCTAAACACTCGGCTTTAAAAACCCCTAATCCCACAAGCCAAAAACCCATAAACCCTTATCCCCAATGAACCCTAATCCATCAAAACAAAAAAATAAAAACACATTGAACCCAAATCCATAGTCTCTTATACCAAAAAAACCTAATCTGTTAGCCAAAAACAATCCTAAAACCTCTGACCCAAAAAACATAAACACTTAGCCAAAAATATCCTCAAACACTTGACCCCAGAATCCTCTAAACACTTAGGCCCAAAAATCCTCAGCCCTCTTCCCCAATATATCTCAAACCCTTATCCAAAAACAAAATTATACACATAGCCCAAAATATCCTAATCTCTCATCCCCAAAATAACCCTAAACCATCATCTCAAATACACCCAGAACCAACAAACCCAAAAACCTTAAACCCATATCTCTAAAAACACAAAACTAGTAGACAAAAAAACTATAACCCTCATTACCAAGAAAAATTTAACCCTTGACCTTAAAAATTTAGAAACACTACTCCCTAAAACACCCTAAACAATAACATCCCAAAACCCAAAACCCTTATCCCCAAAAACCCTAATTCTTAATCCCCATGAAAACCGTAATCTATCATCCCTAAAAAACACTAAACCCTATTCCCAAAAAAACCATATTCCATAAACACAATATGAATCTATATAATAATCCACAAAAGGAATAAAAAATATGCCCCAATAAACCATTAACCATTAGATATAGAAAACATTTAAATATCATCAATAAAACCCCATAAACCCTCATCCGCAAACAAACAATAAACACTCACCCCCTGAAAAACGCTAAACCCTATACCTAAAAACCCAAAATGCTAAGCCCAAAAAACCCTAAACCCTCATCCCCCCCAAAAAATAAAGCCTCAATACCAAATTAATCCTAATTTATAATCCCCAAAAAATTCTAAACAATATTCCTAAAAACCATAATCCTTCAACCCGAAAAAAATAATCCTCATAGAAAATGAGCTAATCCAACTACACCAAAACAACCTAATGCATTACCACTAATAAACCCTCAATCTTCAGCCTAAAAAAACTCAACCATAATAACCCCCCAAAAAACTCAACCCACTACCCGATAAAACCCTCAACCCTCTACCCAAAAAAATCCACAACAATTTTTCACCAAAAAACCTAATCCCTTAGTCTTAAATAAACCGTAAAACCTCATCCCTATAAATTGATAAACCCTATTCCCTAAAAAATCCTTTGGCCTCATCCTAAAAAAACCCAAAATCCTTAGCCCATAAAAAACACAAACCCTTATTACAGAAAACCCTATACCCATAACCACTAATAAATAGAAAACTTTATCCCCCAATAATCCTAAACCCTCAACTATAAATAAAACTCTCACCCCTCCAAAACCCTAAAACCTTATTCCAAAAAATAAACTATAACCTCATCGAAAAAAATTATAAACCGTTAGCCCCAGGAACCCTAAACCCACTACCACAAAAACCCTAAACCACAATCCCTAAAAAACTAATCAATTATTACTAATAAACCCTAAAAAATGAGACACAAAAAACACTAAACACTTTTCCCCAAAAGTACCTTAAATAACTCCACCACAAATTACCCTAAACCCTTAACATGAAAAATGATAAACACTTGGCCCCAAAAAAACAAAAATCCTCAGCCTCAAAAAACCCAAAACCCTATTCCCTAAAAAACCATAATCCTATGGCATGACAAAAACACTAAATCATAATCCAAAAAAAACCCAACACCATCAATCCCAAAACCCCTAATTTCTAATCCCCCAAAACACTAAATCATTAGCACAAAAATACCCTAATAAACAATTCAAAACAATCGTAAAACTTAAGCTGAAAATCCATAAAACCTCATTCACAAAATCCCTAAACACTAACCCCCAAAAAACCCAAAACCATCACCCACAAAAAAATTAAAACCCTTACTTTATATTAACCCTAAACATATGTAACCAAAGATCCCTAAACCATCAGCCCAAAAAACCCCCCCAAAACTAATCCCTAAAAACACTAAACCCTCATACCCAAAAACCTATACACTCAGCCCCCCAAAACCCTAAACCCACTAACCAAAAAACACTAAACACTTGGCTCCAAAAAATCTCAATACCATTGACCCAAAACCATAAAACCATCAATGTAAAAAGACCATTGATCCTCAACCCCCCAAAACCCTATACTATCCGCCTTAAAATCCAAAATACCTTATCCTCAGAAAAAATAAACCTCAGCACCAAAAAATCCTAAATTGTAGGACCAAAAAGTTTATAAATCACATGCGTCAAAAAACCCTCATCCCTTCACACCAAAATACTCTAAAACGTCATCCCCAAGATATCCTCCACCGAAGGACTCAATAAACCCCAAAAAATCATCCATAAAAAAAATTAACCATTAGCTGAAAAGAAGCCCTATACACTCAACCACTAAATACCCTAAATGCTCCACTGAAACATAACAAAACCATCTTCCCCAAAAAACCTAAACCCCCGGCACAAAAAACCAAAAACCATTAGACCCAATAAAACCCTAAACCTTTAGTCCCTACAAAACATAAACCCTATATCCCAAAAAACCCTAAACAACTAGATGCAAAAAACCCTAATCCCATGGAATAAAAAAATCCCTAAACCATCTACTAAGAAACCCTAAATAATGATCCCCCAAAAACCCTAGACCATTACACCCAAAAAATACTAAACCCTGCTCCACATAAAACCCTAAAACCTACGCCCTAAAAAACATAAGCCCTTAACCATGTAATACCCTGAACTATCATCACAAAAATAAACCCAAATCCCTTTTCCCTGACAAAATCCTGAACACTCTTCCCCAAAAAACCCTAAATCGTCATCCCCCCCAAAAAACCAAAACCCTAAACCCCAAAACATATGCAACCCTCATCGTAAAAAACCCACTGAAACCCTCTACCTAAAAATCATGAATTCGTCGTCCCCAAAAACTCTAAATCCTTAGACCTAAAAAAACCAAACAAACTGCCCCACCAAACCCAAAAACATCATCCCTATAAAAAAATTAAACCCTCTGCTACAAAAAACACCAAACCCTATACCCAAAAAACCCTAAAACGTCAGCACCAATAAAAACTAAAAACTATTCGACCCAAAACAAAACAGATCATCTGAAAAAATATTAAAGCCCCTTCCCAAAAAGCCTTAAATCCTCTATCCCAAAAAAAAATCCAAACACTCATCCCAAATAAACCCTAAACCCTTAGCACAAAAAGTCCCAAATCTCTCAACTGCAAAAAAACACTAAAACCATAGCTTAAAAAATCCCTAATCCATAGATCTAAAAAAATTCTAAACACATGTCACCAAGAACTATTTAAAATTATCCCCAAAATTCCGTTAAAACATAGCATCAAAAATCAAAAAATCCTTTTTCAAAAAAACTCGTATCCATCATCCCAAAAAATCTGTAAACTCTCACCTACAAACAAATCCTCAATCCTCAACTTCGAAGAGAAATAAACCCCCATCCTGAAAAAAACCAAAAACTGTAAGCCCCCCAAACCCAAAAACCTCATCTTTTAAATCCAAAAATCCATATCCCAAACAAAATTAATCCAAATACCCAAAAAACCTAATACCCCAAACCAAAAAACCATAAACCCTCCCAAAAAAACCCTTAATCCCATAGCCCAAAATACCCGAAATCGTCATCACCCAAAACCCCTAAAATCTCATCCCAAAAAACATACACTTAGACAAAAAATTCACTAAACACTAAACCAAAAAAACCCCTAAATCATCAAACCTAAAAAACCTTAATCCATATCACCCAAAAAAACCATAATCTCTCATCCCCATAATCGTAAACCCCCATCCCGGAAAAACCCTAAAAACACAGTCCTAAAAAACATAGTACTGAGCCCCAAAAAACCTAAACCCTAATCACAAAAAAAATCCAATCCCCTAATCCCCATCATACCATAAAACCTCACCCCATGAACCCCTACTCCATCAACCCCAAATAATCCTAAAACCTTGTCCCAAAAAAACCTAAACCCATAGCCCAAAAAAACTCTAAACCCTTATCACAAAAACCCCTATGAACTCAGTCACAAAATCTCTTATTCCTCTACCGCAAAACCCCCTAAACCCTAAGAAGAAAAAAACTATAAAACACATCCCTATAAAACACTAAAATATCATCCCTAAAAAACCTTAAACCATTAGTCACCTAATATGCTAAACCATCATCCATAAAAAACACAAAACCCTCAATATTAAAGGACCCTAAACCCTAAACCCCCTTAAAACATAATCCCCATACCCTAAAAACACTAATATTACATCCCCAAGAAACTCTAAACCCCCATCCCCTAAAAAACATAAACCATCATCCTTAAAAATTCTAAACCCTCATCCTATAAATACCATAAACCCTTATCAATAATAAACCCTAAACCACAAGCCCCAAAAAAACCACAATCCCACAACCCAAAAAAACCCTACACCCTCAGGAAAAAAATCATTAAAATTCATCCCTAAAAATCCCTTAATCCATGACAGAAAAAGAACCTAAACCCTCATCCAAAAATTCCCTAAACCCGCATCCCAATAAAACCTAAACCCACATCCCCAAAAACCCTATTACCATAGCCCCCCAAAAATTTATACCATCAGACCCATAAAACCCCAATTATCATCTTCAAATAAACAAAAACAATTAACCTCAAAAAACATGAATCCCTAAGCCCCTAAAATCCCAAACAACCTTAAAATACGGAAAACACACAGAACCAAAAAACCAAAAACCCTTGGCCCTAAGAACCAATAATCCATTTGTACAAAAAAACCATAACCCTCACCTCTAGATGTCTTGAAACCCATGGCCTTATAAAAACATTAATCTATTCCCCAAAAAACCCTAAAACATTAGCCCCAGAAAACCATAAACACATTTCCCAAGAAAACTCTAGACCCTCAGCCTCAGTATACCCTAAAAACTAATTTTTTTTAAAAACCTAAACCATGTACCCCGAATAACCAAAAACCCTTATCCCTAAAAAACTAAATCCCTCTCCAGAAAACAATCAAACTCATCCACACAATCAATAAACTCCCATACCAAAAAATATTAAATCCTAAACCCAAAAAAACCGTAGACCCCCATACCTTAAATAACCTAAACCCACATCCTTAAAAAAAGTACAAACACTTATCCTCAAAAAACATAAACCATCAACCCCAAAAATCCCTATCGACTCATCCCCCAAAAACAATAAACCATCATCCCCGAAGAATCCAATACCATAACCCTCAAAATATCTAAACCCTAATCCCCACAAAACACTAAACCCTCATCCCCCAAAAACCCTAAACCCTCAGCCTTAAAAACTGTAAACCCTTATCCCCCAAAAACCCAAAACCCACACCCCAAAAAAACTAAACCTATAAAAAATACAATTAACCATAAAAACCAAAAAAAATATAAACCCATCCCCCCAAAACCCTATACCATAATCACCAAAAAATCCTCAAAACTAAACCGTAAAAGTCCCTATACCCTGAGACCTAAAAACCCTAAACCATTAGACCAAAAAAACATTAAACCATCAAACCCAAAAAAACACAAAACTATCTAAAACAAGATAACCTATAACCTATTTTGAAAAAAACTCCAAAAACCCCCAAAAAACCAAATCCCATAGTCCCAAAACCTCTAAACATACAGCCACCCAAATTCGTAGACATTCAACCCAAAAAAATCCCAAACACTTTTCCCAAAATAACCAAAAACCACACCCCAAAATCCCTATAGGATCGGAAAGAAAAAACTTAATCCTTCAACCCCAAAAAACCTCAATCCCTCAGCGCCTAAAACCCCAAACAATATTCCATAAAAACCCTTAAATCCTTGGAACAAAAAACCCTAATCCTTCATCTCAAAAAAACTATAAACCCTCATACCCAATAACCCTAAACAATTTTTAAATTCTCCCATGACATTATTTTGTCTTCTCCATCATGTTCCTAATTTTTTTTCATATTTTCCCAGTAATGATTTTCATAATTACTAAATTTTATAATTTAGACCTTCAATTAATTCTCATTGGAAAAATTCATTATTTCAATGAATCATTTTATTTCTTAAAAATATCTAAAAAAATATAGATTTTTACCCATATCAAAATATATAATATAAAATTTTAATAAAATTTCATTATTTTCATTGTCTGGTATTCTTTGCATATTGACCTATAAACCACTAAAATCATCACCATATGTAATTTCATCATAAAATGGGGCAGGATTTCTCATATTATGAGGATATGGATGTTGGGGATGCCGTAGTGGTGTAGGGTTACAGTTTTATTGCACTGTCAACAAATGAGACTATTTCTCACTAATTTGAGAAATTTGTGATAGTACCATTGTTTTGGAAATTTTCCGTGTAGAAGGAATAATATAATATCCTATTTATGGAGGCATGATGGATGATTTATTTATTGTAGATTAATAAGAATAATGTGGAGGAACATACTCATGGGAACTGAGGCTCTCATACCAAACAGATGTATTTTCAAAATAATTAAATGAGTATATGAATATTGAACAATGAAATTTCTCTGAATGAACAAGGATTAATATAAATAATACCCATTATGTTATCTCAATAATTAAAGAATAATCCAATAGTAGTGGAGATGAACTACAAATTTCTATCAAAGAGAATAGGCTAAAGTAAGAATGTTTTACAATATGTTTCTAAATTCACAGGATTCATGTGTGACATTTAAAATGAATTGAAAATACATTATAATGAAAAAATCAAGTGAGACTATTGACCCAAATCAAATTATAAGGCATGAAATCACTACAAGGTCACATAAAAAACACATTCCCATTATATTTAACAACCCCCATGAATAATGTAGCGAGATTCCTTCTTAATGAAGGTTTTCTCCATGTTATCTCTCCAATTTAATGGGATAAATATAATTTACATCATTTTAAATTTGGATTTTTAATATTTTTTTAAAATAAATGTGTTTTTTCCATTCGTTGATGTGTATGAAAAAGTGTACCGTCTAGTCAAAATTGAATACAATTGGACTTAAATTTTTCTTAATGCCCAAAAGTTATCTCCTTGGGTTGAATCTATTCCATATCAGGCTGATCCGAAAAACACTACGCCCTTAGCCCTAGATAACCTAAAACCTCACCCCAAAAAAACCTTAATCATCCAACCAAATAAACCCTAAAGCCTCAGCCCCAAAACACTAAACCATTATCCCCAAAAAACCCAAAACCCTAATCCCCAAAAAATCCAAATCCAACATCCTTAAAAAAAAACCCAAACCCTCACCCCCCAAATTACCACAAACCATCAACAACAAAAAAACCTTTAACCATCATCCCCCAAAATAATAAACCCTCATCCTCAATAAAACCAGAAACCCCGATCCCAAAATATAGTTAAACCCTCTTCCCTAACATCCCAATACCCTAATCCAAAAAAACGTGTAAACAATCAACTAAAAAATACCCTAAACACATAGATAATATAATAAAAAAATCCAATCCCCAAATGTCCTAAAAACATATATTCAAATAATCATAAACCCATAGCCCCAAAAAACCATAAAACCTATGATCAAAAAACCCTGAACATGCAACCCCAAAAACCATAAACCCTCATCCAAAAGAAACAAATACCCCTAAATCAAAAAACTAACTAAAAATACACAACCAATAACCCATAAACTCCTTTCCCTAAAATCCCAAATATCCTTAGACCCCGGAAATCATAAAACCTCATCCCCAAAATACACAAAAAGAAACCTAAACCTTCAAACCCCAATGAGACATCCACAATTAGCCCCCAAAAACCATATCCCTCATCCACCAAAAATCAGAGAATCCTCAGACTAAAAAATCCTCAAACCTCAATCCTAAAAAAACCATTAACTCTCAGCCCCAAAAATCTAACAACCAGCATCCCCAGAAAACCCCTAACCCATAGCCACACAAAACAATATACCCCCATCACCAAAAAGACCTCAATACTCATACCTAATAAACTATGATCCCTCATATTGAAAAAAATTCAAATTCTGGACCCTAAAAAATAGTAAATGCACCTCCGAAAAAAATAAAAACCATTCGATTCCAAAAAAATCCTCCACAATTATCCCTAAATAACCAAAATCCCAGAGCCCAAAAGGTCACTAAACACACATCCCCAAAAAAACCCATACTCTCATACACAAAAAATAATAATCTTTATGACCCCAAAAACCCTAAACCATCATCCCCAAGGAACACTAACCCCACCAGCCAAAAAACTCCAAACACTCAGTTCCCCAAAACCCATATTCCCTTAGACCCAAAAAATTCAATACACACTACCCCCCCAAACCCTAAAACTATATCCGCAGAAATAAAAAAACTCTTATCCCCAAAAGGAACCTAAATCTTCATCTATAACATATTCCTGAACCCTCAATGCCAAAAAACCTAAATCCACAGTCATAAAAAACCAAAACTATGAGTAGAAAAAAAATTGAAAACCCTCAACCACAAAAAAAACCTAAACCCTACTCCAAATATATATAAACACTCAACCCCAAAAATCCATAAACCCACATTTACAAACAACCCTAAACCATCATCTCCAAATAACCCTACACCCTCATCCACTAAAACCCCAAAACCCTTGTCCCCAAAAAAACCATAAACGCTCATCCCCAAAAACACTAAATCATCATCCACAAAAAACACTGAACCATAGCCCCGAAAATCCCGAAAACTTCGTAAGTAAAAAAAAACATCAACCCTATTCCCCAAAAACCCAAAAATATTAGACCCAAAAAAATCACAACTCTCATAATAATAATAAACCATAATCCTTAACCCCTTAAAAAATCCCACCATTCAGCCCGAAAAAACACTCAACACCTAGCCCCAAGAAAACCCTAGACCCTCAAATCCAAAAAAATTACTTAGACCATATCCCCAAAAAACAATAAACCATCATCTGGAAAAATACCTTGACACTCAGACTAAAAACAACCTCAAGATTCATCACAAAAAATTATTCATCTTCATCTTGAATAAAACCCCAACCCTTGTCCCCAAAAATCCTAAACCATATTCCCCCAAATAAATCAACCCTCATACCAAAAATACAATCAACACCTAGCCCCAAGTATTTATGAACCCTATTCTACAAAAAAACCTCAACCCTCATCCCAAAAAAACCTTGAACTCTCATCCCTAAAAATCCATCTACCCTCATCCCCAAAAAACTATAATCCAATAGTCTGAAAAATCCTTAACCTTCTTCGGAAAAACAACCCTAATCCCTCATCCAAAAAAACCCCATCTCTTAGCCACAAAAAATCAACAATTTTCAATTCCAAATAATCTTCAACATCCTGCCCCAAAAAACACCCAATCATCCCCTCTTGAAATCCTTCATCACCAAGTATAAAAACCCACTATCCCGAATCGCTAAAAAACCAAAAACCATATCCCCAAAAAACCATAAACCCTTATCATACAAAAATCATCAACTAACATCCCCAAAAAAATCTACCTTCACCCTTGAAAAATGATAAACAATAATCCCCCCCAAAATTCTAAAACACCATCACCAAAAACCCTAAACACTAACCACAAAATAACTTATACCATTAGCCATATAATATGTCAATCCTTTTCCCAAAAATATCAATAAAACTCATCCCAAAAAAACCCAAACCACTTATCCCCCTGAAACCCTAAATCCCCATCAACAAAAAATCCTAAACCCTAATCCCTCAAACACCCAAAATCTGTGTCCCTAAAAAACCAAAAACCCTCAACCCAAAATAACCCAAAATATTCATCCCCAAGAATATCCCAACCCCCAACCTCAAAAAACCCTTAAAAACATCCCTAAATTAACCCAATCACATAGCACCAAAAAATCATAATCCTCATCTCCCAAAACACTAAACACTCATCTAAAAAAACATAAAACTGTATTTCAAAAAACACTTAACCATCATCCTGAAAAAACACTAAACCCTCAGCCATAAATATTCTTCAACGATATGCCCCATGAAATCCATAAAATCATGGACCAAAAATACACTAACATGTCATTCCCAAAAAAACCTTATGCCCTCAGCCAAAAAATTCCCTAAAACACAGACACAAAAAACCCTAAAACCTAATCACCAAAAAACACTAAACCCTCTTCCCATAAAAACCATAAAATATTATCCCAATAAAACCCTAAAATCTAATCCCTAGGGATCCATAACCCATTTCACCAGAAAACTAAAAAACATATATCCCTAAAAATCCCTTAACCATCATCCAAAAAACCTAAATGGTTGGCCCCACGAAACACTAAAACCTCAGCCCCAAAAACCTCACCATATGGTTTCAAAAATTCCTCAAATCCTTGGCCCTAAACATACCTAAACCATTAGCCCCAAAAACCCTCAATCCTCAACCACAAAAAACACACTACCCTCATCCCCAAAAAAAACCCTCAATGCTCATTGCCAAAAAAAACCCTCATCTCTGATGCCAAAAAATACCCCAAAACTCATTCTGAAAAGAAATGAACCCTAATCTCCAAAAAAACCAAAAACCATTGCCCCAAAAAACACTAAACCTTCATCACCAAAAATAACATAGAACCTAAGCCAAAAAAACCCTGAAGCCTGAACCCCCAAAACCCCAAAAACACCCAAACACTAATCCATCATTATCCCAAAACTCACATACCCAAAATAATTGATCCCTGTCGCCTAAAAACATGAACAAAAATCTCTAAAAATCTTAAAATCATAGCCACGAAATACCAGCAACACTCATCCTCAGCCCTCCTAAATCCTCAACCCAAAAAAACCATATACATTCATCCTAAAAAACCAAATCCCACTCTCACGACAACCATAATCCCTCATCCCCAAAAAATCCAACACACTGAGCCCCATAAAAATCTAATTCCTTGGTCCAATACCCCTAAACAGTCATCCCCAGTAAAACCAAAACCCTTGACAAAAAAACCAAAATCCACAGCCCCCAAAAAATTAAATTCATCATTCCAAAATAACCTGAAACTCAAGCACTCCAACCCTGTAAACCCTCTTTCCTCAAAACAATAAAACATTATCCCACAAAAATCATAAACCATCATCATTAACAACACATAACTTCCATCACCAAAATACCCAAACCCTAGGTCCAAAAAACCCCTAAACATTTAACCTATGAATAACAAAAACCGCCATCCTCAAAAAACCCCTAAACACTTGCCCTGATAAAAATCCTAAACAGTAGCACCAAAAAACCTCAACCCTAGTCCCAAATAAACCCTCAACACATAGTATCAAAAAAACCTCAACACTAATCCATAAAAAAACATAATCCCTCATCCATTAAAAATCCTAAACTATCATAAAAAAAACTCAAACCTCACCCCCAAAAAACTCACAAAAATCACATTGATAAAAACCTCAACCCTCATCCAAAAAAAAATAAAAACTAGATCACCGAAATACCATATACCCTTATTTAAAAAAACCATAAACCCTCATCCCTAAAATTCTCTAAACCCTCATCACCATAAAACCATAAACCCCATCCTCACAAACTTCTATACATTCAACCAAAAATCCCCTAAACCCTTTTCCCCAGAAAACCATAAATCCTTATCCAAAAAACGTATAGCATCGACCACACAAAACACTCAACACTTGATCCCAAATCCCTTAACACACATAAAACTCCCTCAACACATTGCCCATAATAACTGTTGACCCCCCAATAGTAAAAAATTACAAACACTCAAAAACAAAAATCCATAAACCCTCATCTGAAAAAACGAAAAACCCATATCCCGAAAGAACACTAAAATCTTATCCATAAATAACCATTAACCCTAAACGCAAAAAATTATTAACCATATCCCCAAAAATCATTATCCCTCACATCCAAAGAAAATTAATCTATCATGCCCAAAAAAACCCTAATCCCAGAGTCCTAAAAACCTGTAAACCCTAAAACCCCATAACCATAATCCATCTTCCACATAACCCCAATCTATCTGCTTCGATAACCTTATACCCTCCACACCAAAAACTAGAAACCCTCATATAATAGAAAACCCCAAAATAATCAGTCCTAAAAAAACCAAAAACACTCATTTCTAAAAACAATTGACGTCTCATACACAAAAAACAATTAACATTCATCACTCAGCTTTAAGGCCCAGAAAACACTTAACACTCATCCCCCAAACTCCCTAAACACCTATCCCCAAAAACCCCACAACCCTCAATATTGAAAATCCCTCATCCCACATCCCAATAAAATACGTGTCCCTTAGCCCCAAAATAAGATAAACCCTTAGACCTAAAAATCCATTAACCCTAATCCAAAAAAATCCCTCAACCCTCAACCCCAAAAAAACATGGACCATAAACACGATAAAACTCAAAACACACTGCCTCAAAAAACACAAAACCCCCATCCCCAAAAAACAATGATCCCACCGTCTGAAGAAACCTAAATACCTCAGTGCCAAAAAATCCTAACCATCAACCCCATAAATCCTTAAAACCACATACCAAAATCCCCTAAACCCTTAGTTCCAAAAACCCTTCATAGTCATCCCCAAAAATCTATAAACGCTAAATCCAAAACATCACTAAAAAAACTGTCCCAAAAAACCAAAAACCCTATGACCCAAAAATCCAAAAACCCTCATCCTTAATAATTTTCAATCCTCACCCCAAAAATCCAACAACCATCATCACAAAAATTCACAAAACCCTCACCCTCAAAATAACCCCAAACCCTCAACCCCAAAAACCCACAACACTTAACCAAAAAAACATTCAACCCTAAGGCCTGAAAACCCTCCACCCTTACAATCAAAAAATCATAAACTTTCATCCAAAAAAACCTAAAGCCTCAACACCAAACACCTCTCAAACCTCATCCCCCTAAAACACATAACCCTTAACCAAAAAAAACATAAACCCTCTACGCAGAAATCCATAAACACTCCATACCAAAACCGCCTTAACATTCAAAAAAAAACCTCTACCATTGTCCAAAAAATCCTTAACCCACAACCACAAAAAACACAAAGCTGTCAAACCAAATCTCAAAAACCAATATCCCAAAAAAACTTATTCCTTACAACTACAAAAGAAACCCAAAACCCTTAACTCCAAAAAAAACAATAAACCGACATCTTATAAAAATCCAATATCCATATCCCCCAAAACCCTAAACTGCTAGCCTCAATAAACATTAAACCCTCCTCCAAAAAAATATTAAACCCTCAATCCCAAAAAACCTTAAACACACTACTCCAAAAATAACCCTAAACCCAAAGCCCTAAAAACCATAAACCATTATCCTATAATACCCAATTACCTCATCCCTAAATAAACCTAAACCATTATTCTGAAAAAAACATAACCCTCCAACAAATAAAACCAAAACCCTCTCCCCAATAAACCATAAACCATTAGACCCAAATACCCTAATCCATCAACCCAAAAATACACAAACACACAGACCTAAAATATACTAAACCCTCCACCATAGAAAACCAAAAATACTCAGCCAAAAAACCCTAAACCCTTCTCCCCCCAAAACCATTATCCCTCAGCCAGAAAAAAAATAAACCCACATCCCAAAATACCATAAACCATGATCCTATTAAACCCTCAAATCTCAGCCAAAAAAGTTCTTATCCCTTAGCCCCAAAAACACAGAACCGTCAGCCCTAGAATTATTTAATCCCCCATCTATAAAAACCCAAAACCCATATCCCTACAAAACCCAAACCCCCCAAAAAGTAAAAACCCAAATCCCATAACCTAAACAAAATCTAAACTCTCACCCCCAAAAAACCCAAAAACAATAGCGCCACAAAATCCAAAACACCAATCTTTAAAAAAACATAAACTCATATCCCTGAAAATCAAACCACCATCATTATAAAAAATAGTCAACTCGTAGCCCAAAAAAATCATAATCCCTCCACCCTGACCTCAAAAAATTAGCATCCTTTAGCCCCAAAAAACCAAACCTGCCTCCCCAAAAACCCTTAATCCCTCAACCCCCAAAACCAATAACCCTCAACCACAATATAATCTAACCCATTTTCCCTAAAAAAATCCTAAACCAACATACCAAAAAACCCTAATCCCAGAGCTTCAAAATATCATAATCCCTTTTCCTCTAGAAACCCTAAACACACAGCCCAAAAAAATCGTATATTGGAAGCCCTAAAAAACCTAGACACCTAGTAAAAAACATAAACCCTCAGGCCCAATAAACATAATCCCTTTACACCAAAAAAATGTAAAATGTCATTAAATAATCCACTAAACCATTATATCTAAAAAATTAAAACCCTCAACTGCAAAAAATCTAAAACAATCAACCCCAAAAATCCCCAAATGCTCATCCCCCAAAACACTTAAACCTCATCCCCCAACACCCTAAATCATAACCACTAAAATGTTATAAACCATCTTTCTCATGTAAAACTAATCCCTATGAAGAAAAAACCCAAAACCTCCATCCATAAAACACCTAAAAACATATAAAAAAATAAGTCACTCAACAAAAAATGTAATCCCATATCCCCAGAACCCCTATAATATCATCCCAAAAAACCCTAATTAAACACCCTAAAATATCCTAATCCCACATAAATGAAATTAGATATACCATAAACTATAAAAAACAGAAAAATATAATCCCCAAATATCTCTAATCTATTATCCCTAAAAAACCCTAGACCCACTTCCTCGTAAAACCATAATCCCACAACCGTAAAAAACCCTAAACACCCAGTCCAAAAAAACAAAACCATCACTGGAAAAAAAACATTAAACCCTCATCCATTAAAAATCATAACCCCTCTGATAGTTCCTAGTATGGATAATTGTATCATTGAGAGGGGGAGGGGTAAATAAATGAAATTTTTTTATTTTATGCTACTTTCAAACAACCATTTCCCATGTTAATGATTTAAATCCCTACTGAAAAAAATTCAAACACAAATCCATATGAACACAAGTATTTACAAGGTTCAATATTCAATAAGAATATCTATATCCTTGGTATGGTTCTGAAATGACCTGATAACACAATGTCCACTAGAAATCAATACTTGATTTACAATGATTCAGATATACCATTGCACTCGTGTAATACATTGTAAACAATTTTAATAGTTCATGTGCAGCCATTTATTATCAATTGGGTAAAATAAAATTTGTGTAAAAATACAAATTACCTATGATTCATTTGAACTTCAAAAATGCATTCGATTTGAAACAATACTTCAATTATGTACATAGAATATGGTATGCACATAAAGGATTTTTATAAGGAAAACCCAGTATGAATTTCCCAATACATTTTTTCTTAGATGATTCTTCCCAATATGATTCTCCAAATACATTTCTTCCCAGTACATTTCATCCTTGTCTGATTATTCCCAATACAGTTCTTCCCGATATGATTCTCTCTAGTATGATTCTTCTCTATACAATTCTGAATTTTTTTACATAAAAGAAAAGATATGTACCAATTAAATATATATATGATGAAATGGACTACTCATTTGATCCACATCAACTACTTCAAGTATTCTCTTCACTTAGTGTAAATAAAAATCAATTCACTATTATATGATGAATCTTGACCCAATTGAAGAAAAAAACATATTCTTAAATTTATAACACTCTCATGGAAGATAAATCCACTCAATTCATTCAATCCTTCTCTCAAAACTTTTGATGAAAATATTTGAGAACAAATAAGAGTTCATCAATATCTTCTTTCATTAAATTAATTCAACGATCTCAAATGGTTGGCTATATTGTTTTTTTGTCTTCTTCATTACAATTTTCATCAGACTCATGTCAATTCCTTTTCCATTAGTAATTTTTTAATGTAGTTCTTCCTGAATATGATGGAATTCCAAATACGATTGACTAGTGTGAACTGTTACAACATCAGTGACGTCCTTCATTGAAAACGTGTTCTTGTATCATGGCCTCCTTCATGATTTTGAATAAAAATTTATTAGATTCATCATAATCAAAGTTTTATTGGAATGTATTGTAAAATTCTATTTGTTCCATAGTATTTCATTCCTATTCATCCTAAGTACATTTGTCCAAAAAAATTGGCCCAAATACTATCAGGATGAAAATGATCATCCAGATTACAATCTTTCTGAGTAGAATTGGCATGGACATGATTTTTACATGTTGGATAAGCTTTGATACAATCATTCTAATTGAATTTTTAACACCCTTTATCTTTCCATCCAGATCATAATACTCTTTATACAATCTACCTGGATCACTTTTACTCCCCCTTCATTTAATCTCACTGGCATGATATTTTTTCAAACATACTTATTATTTATGTGAATGAAAAATCATCAATGAATTATCGCATTTGTTTTATCATATTACGGTAAACTTTGATTTTCCACCAACATGATCACTACTTCCAAACCAGATCTAGATTGATTCTAATGACCATTTACATATTGAATGATGAATTCTCAATATGATAGACCTTTTCATTACTGATTCATTATGATTCTAATGAGTTGAATACAACTTATTCTCATTATGATGTACATTCTAAAAGAATTGGTTCCTATTTTCATCATTTAGAGATATATTTGATTTTTTATTTTTTATTAAACATAATTGAATACAAAATGAAATACATGAAAACTATCTCCTTCATCATCATCTCTGTCCAATAAATACTCCCTTTGGAATTTGTTTTCAACCAGGTATCATAAAACAATTAACATTGTATCCTCAAGAAATGGACTACATATCTTGAATAAAAATCTACTATGAGCTAACTCATTGTAGTAAACAAGATTAAATGATTGAAAAACCATGATTTCAAAAATATGTGATTATGAGAACATATTCGACATCTTTCTAAATCATCACTTTTCCTTCCATAAATAAAAAACAATTCATTTTCTAAAACCACTTTAACAAACATATAGAATATTTCACATCATTGAAAAGTGTACATAACAGCTTTCCCACAAATTCCACTTTTACATGAATACGAAAAGATATATTTAGGGAAATATACAATTATCCCCATTGAGAACACTATCCAATTATAATATGAGATAGGGGACAGAAACACAAACCCCCACCTTATTGAGAAAGAGGTTTTGCACCAATGTTAAACCTCAATTTGGAATGGGATTAATTCAGATAATGATTTTTAAAAATGTTAGTAACTTCTTATGCTGTTGGAACATACTAATGATTCAATTCATTATTATCCACATGCTGTTTGAAAAAATGATATTTGGTATCAATATGTTTTTAATGAGAATTATGAACAATATCCTAGTGATATTGATTGTATTTTGTTGGACACAACCCAAAAGAAAGGGTAACTTAATTTCAACAGGTATTTTAAATAATTTTTCATCCACATTAGTTGAATAGTGGCTTGAGTAGTTGCAACATATTTAGCTTCAGTTTACTGAGAGTTAACAAATATTATTTATTTGAATTCCAACTGATATAATTATTTCCCAGAAAGAATACGCAACTTGATGTGGATTTTCTATCATATAAGATTCTTTCCCAATCAACATCTAAATATCCAAATAAATCATAACTACCTGAGATATCATATCTGATCTCAAATTTGTTATGCATTTAATGTATCTAGGAATTGTTTTTCTAGAAAGTAAATGTGATTCTTTTTAAGCACTAAGAATTCATTCCAATAAGGTAAAGATACAATCAATGTTGGGTGTAGTGTTATTTAAATGAAATAAACTTCCAATCAGCTTATGAAATACGTTTTTATAAACATATTTTCATTGTCTATCTTTTACAACTATGTTCCCACATAAATAAGAGTGGAAACAAGTTTTGAATTTTCCATTATTAACATATTTAGAGGTTTGTTAGAATAAATTTCTTTGGAAATAAAGATAATATTTTCATATTGTAAAATACCTAACCTAGGAAAGTATTTCATTTACCACAACATGGAGATTTAAAAAACCTTTTTCACCACCTAAAAAAATCTTTCCCAACATCTTTCATGTTTCCCAGCATGGATAATATCATTGACATAAACATTTTTAGTGAAGGAACATTCTTTACATTCTATGACATAAAGATTTCTATCAACACTTTCTTTATTGAAACTCATATTCATTATTAAATTATCCAATTTGAAATACTATTGTCATAGATCATGTTTTAGCCTATTAAATTCCTTCTTCAAAATTCAAACATAAAATTAATATTTCCCAATAACAAAGACAAACGTTTTTTCAAAATAATCATCCTCACCAAGATCACCATTCAATAATGTGGGTCTAACATCCAGTTGAATGATATTGTAACCACTTCATGTAATAATGGAAAAACAATTCTCATTGTTTCTAATCATTCCAATGGATCAATGGTTTCATCGAAATCAATACCTTCAATTTATGAATACCCTTTTCACACTAATATGGATTTGTTTCTTATCACTTCAATTCTTCATTCATCAGGTTCTAGAAAACCCACATTATGCTGATAATGGTTTTGATTTCATGATTGGGTACGAGTTTCCAGGATGAATTCCTTTTTAATTGTTTTCAGAACATCATTAATTCCATAATATGATTCAGGAGACTCAAAATAATCATACACATCATTAGGTTCCACTTTTGAATAAAAAGGATTATGTGTAATATCATTTGATGTTATTCTTATTTGAAACTTCTGATGATGATCCCAAATTATATTCTGAGCATCCTCCTATTATTCAAACATATATGAGATTTTAATGTATCTTCATAATCACTATAAATAACTTCGCAAGATTCATCTTCTTTATAATGATTACAATTATCTATATCCTTATCAATATTATTTTCAAAACACCCATTTACCCGCTCCACTTCCTTATTTTTCTTAGAAAACATTTCTTCCCCATATAATTCTATTACATTAAAATAAACTGAATCATCAACTATTGTTTTTATTTATTGAATCATCTATATCAACATCCTTCTACAGCACATCCAAATAAAAATTCTTCACTTCTATATTCACAACCATTGTCCGTTCTCAACTATATCACAAAATAATCATATTTTTTCTCATATTTTCATTAAAAAAAATTATGCATTTTCAAATATTCTGACTTATGGTTCATTTAAATAACACAAGTGATTCAAGTAAAATCATAAATGAATTTTATAATGTACTTATCTTTATTTTGTGATTGATTTATCATTGGCACAAATATATCAGAATAAATAATCTCTAGGGATTTTTTTGACCAATTGTCAACATTCTTGTGCATAACATTTTTAATCTTTCCATTCTATAAAATAGTGTAACATCAATCTCTTATTCATTGATAATAAGGAATGGGTTGGACATTACATAATTTTGATAGTTTTCTCATATTTTTTTGACACATGTGTTCCATTATTTTATGACACAACTGATTCTCATCCACCATACTCATGTAATAAGAGTTTTGTATTTCCCCAAACTAAAACATGTTTCCTTTTGTATAGTGGCCTCTTTTAACAATCCTTCCATGTCACTCACATTCCATAACAATACCTTCATTATTGAAGCTAAATTTATTTCCCTCATCACAAAATTTTGAAACTCATAGAATTTTGTATTTAATCCCATCAACATATAATGTTTTCTTATAATTTAACTTTTCTTTCCCAATGATGGATGATCCAACACCTTTAGTTTTCTAGGATTCATCATTTCCAAATGTTACTATTACTTATTTAAAATATTTTACATTCATTAAAAATTTGATATATCCTATCTTATGAGAATAACTACCACTATAAGAAATACATGGTTATTCACTTTTATTAGAATTCAATGAGGTTAAAATAATAAGATAATTTTCTTCATCCTTTTCATTCATCAATATTGGCTTCTGAGAACTGTTAAAAATATTTTGATGTTTAGGTAACAAAAAAAGGCAACTTTTTTCATGTTATTATATTTTTTCATATATTTCAAAAATATTTTCCAATGATTGAAACATATTTTCAATTCATACTACACCTTTATCATGATTCATCAAAACAACCATCTTAGAATTCTTCTTCTGAGAGAATTGACTCCCCCAAAGACTTTTTTGTTCATAAAATTATGAATAATAGTAATTATTTTGGTTAATACAACACATATTTTCCATATATATAAATCCACCACAATTCTAGCAATATCCAAATATATTAATATTTGACTCTGAAACATCCATACTAGTCAAAATTGTTAATACATTTCTCAGCCACCTTATTATCTTTCTTTTTTGAGCCACATACTTATCTATTGTAAATCAATGTATTCCTACTATTTTATTATTTATTGGAACCATATGTATTGGGAAAATTTCTAAATTTATATTTTTTCAAAACATTTTCATATCCAGGGTTCTTTAAGGCTTCTGAATTCCAAAAATTACTGGTCTTACTTACATACATAATTTTCTAGAATTCAAATTTTTAGAATCAATATCATATTTATTCTCTAGTTTTGAAGATATCACTAATTGATCATTATTATGTTTCTATTTTCATAAACATTAACCAACTTCAGATATAGAGTTTTTGAAACTTGTATTTCTTAGTTCAGTTTTTGATTGTTTTTGTTGGAAATGTTCAAACTCTTATTCTTTTTTCCCTTTAAATTTATTTCTAAATAATCATTATGATTATTTTCTTCGTCAAGATATTTCTCCAAATAATCAATCAATTTTCCAGAAATTTTTTTCATCACAAAAACATTCTTTGTTACTTATTGAGGAACATTCTATTTCCAAATTTTTTTTTCATTTCAAGCAATCTAATAATTCTTAGAGATTATTTAAAGTATTCTCTCAAATGATAATCATTTTTAGTTTCTTCTTCTTATTCGAGTCTAATACTTCCATAGTCCTCAGAATTCATTATTTCAATGAATGTATATTCAACAAAATACTCAATAGATTTTTCAGATTCAACGTCACTATCTTATTTGTATTTATCGTTTGACAAAAAACATATTATTTTGTATTTGAAAAATTTTATCCCTTTTCCTATGGAATAAAACTTTCATTTATCTCCCCTTTTCTTCCGTGATCTTCCCAGTTTTCCTTATTCTTGATCTCAATCCTCTTCCCTCAATCATCAAAGACAATTAGCAACAAAATGACCAATGGGTCCACATTCAAAACATTTCAATGGAATTTTACCTTTTTATTTCCTTATACCTATTCTATAATTTATAAAAAACAAGGATAATATATTCACAAAACTTTTATATAACTCATTTTAAGAATAAGATTCACCATCTACATCTTTAATAATATTCTTCATTGACTATTCTTTCTTCGTATCCATGGAAGACAACTCTTTATGAATATTTTTTTTCTCTTCATCTATTTTTTCCATTACCATTTTATAAGTAATGATAGTTCTATTCAATTCATAATGAGAAAATGTTTTCGGATTTATTCCATACTAAGAAGGAACTTTTGCATCAAACTAGTCGGGAAGGATTCTAAAAAAAATCAGCAACTTTAAAATCATCTAACTTTTCACCAAGAAATATGATAGTAGTGAAAATTTCGTTCACCTAGGTAAAGAAGTCCACAATATATTTGTACTCACCCATATTCATGTCTTCATACTTTACTATCTTCATTTTATGTTTTTCCATCATCAATTTTTTATTACCTTCATATATGTTTCTAAATATATCCCATATACCATTGGCTATGTCAAAAGCTTTCACCCTTAGGAATTCACATTCTGAATGTGATGATAATAAAAAATTATTGGCCATTCAATCATTACCTATATTCTTCTTGTCAACAGATGTAAGAGGAGATTGAAAATCAATAAGAGGAAATCCATCTAATGAAACTCTAGTTACATCATATCACATAGAAATAAGATAAAAAAATTATATATTGATATATATGATAAATAATTCCATAAAAAACTGGAATACCATTAATGTTCATAGAATTTAAAATCTCCATCAGATGAAAATAAGTTAATGGACCCTACACTCTGATACCACTTGAATGTGTCGTGTCAGGATATATGTTTCACTGAAAGGGGGAGGGATTTAATTGTTGATACTTTTTCCTTTTATGCTTATTTGAGAAAACCATCACCATCTATTAAATATTTAAATCCCTACTGAAAATTATTTAAATACACATCCATATGAACACAAGTATTTTCATGGTTCAGTAGTCAATAAGAATAGCTACTTCCTTGGTATGGTTTGTAAACTAACCAATACAACACAATACTCTATATATAAATACATGGAATACAATGAGTGGGATATAGCCTTTCACTCGGGTAGCACTATATAAACAATTTCAATATTGTGTTTTCACCCTCTTAGAACAAATTGGGTAAAATAATATTTATGTAATCATACAGGTTACTTGTGCTTATTTGAAATTTAAAAAATGTATTCCTTTTGAAAACAATACAATTTATTACCCATTATATGTTAATAGATTCATATACTTTTAAACGGAAAAATCAGTCTGATTTTTTGAGTGAGTTATATCTAGTCTAATTATTCCCAGTATAATTGTCACAATACCATTATTCACAATACAATTATTTCTAGTATGGATCTTCCCAATACAATTAATCCTGTTATGATTATCCCGATTAAACATATTCTATATATGATTCTCTATACGATATATATTTAACTATATTAGTTTGATTGAGACAATATAGAACTCCTTCCATAGTTACGAAATCCTAGTACATAAATTCAGATCCATCTATCCAGAATAATATGGTGATCAACCGAATACGATTGACAAGTTTAATATAAATATCACTAAACATGATGACCACTTGAATAAGGTTTCTATCTTGTCCCTTATCTCATTTCTTACAATTGAATCATATTCAAAAAACGCATCCAATAAAAAAATTCTTCTCTCTCTAGAAATTTATATCTTTTCTCTCTTCACATGAATATTATATACATAAAAAAAAGTAAAAATCTCATTCTCCTTTTATAGATTACCCATTATAGGTGTTGGTTAGGAATCCCAAAATGATTCCCACTAATAAAATCCACCCAGATATCAATTACCATTAAATCTATGGTGCATTTATAACATCACCAACTATTCTTGAATAATCTCTATCATTCATCAACAGACATCTATTAATCATACTTTCATTTCAAAATCCAATATTTAATCAATTTAGGAATATGATTTCATCAAACAATGATATTTACCAATTAAATATATTAATTAATTCATGGAATTCACCACAATTGATCCACTTCAACATATTCACTTCTTCTATTAACTCAATTGAAATAAAAAACAATTCAAATCTGATCTGAAGGCTCTTAACCCATTGGATTAAACAAAACATCTTCATCATTTTTGAATACTCACATTGACAACACATCCCCTAAAATCATTAAATTATTCACTCAACCTACCTGATGAAAACATTTGAAAACAAATCCATGTTCATCAATCTTTTCTGTCAATCAAATCATTCAACCATCTCAAAGGGTTGACTATATTTTTTCTCATTCTGTGTCATTTTAATTTTCATCATCTTCATCTAAATTCGTTTTCCATCCATCTTTGTTGAAGATAATTCTCCCTAAAAAAGTTTGATTTCCAAATATGATGGTCTCGGGTTAGAAACAACATCTTAAATAAATTCATTATGTAAATAAATGTGCTTTTATTCTAAACTACATCATGAATTTGAATACATTAGAGAATAGTTTCAACATCATTAGTCATGTATTGGAAAGTCTCAAAACATTCCATTATTTCCAGCTTCATCATTTTTTTCTCTACCCAGGAACTTTTGTGTATAAAATTATTAGTCTAAATAAAATTTGTCAGAATATGATTAGCCATATTATGATCGTTATATGTATTATTGGGCTAGATATGATCATTTTGAGTATGACTTACCTAGATAAGATCAATCTGATTATGAAATTTACACCATTTTTCATCTAGATCCAACTACTCTAATTACAATGTACATGGATCTATTTCAATCCCCCATTCATTCATCACGATTGAATCATATGTTTTCCAAAATACTTATGATTTATATGAAATACAAATCATAAAATCATCATCACATTTTTTAAATGTAGTGATACAGACTCTGATTCTCCACCAATACGATCACTTCTTCCATACCAAATCTATAGTGAATCTGATAACCATTTACTTAAAGCAAGATTCATTATCAATATGATCTACCTTTTCATTCCAAATTCTATGTGAATTCGATGTGAACAATACATATTATTCACATTATGATGGAATTTCTAAAAAAAGTGAGGTTGATTTTCAACTTTCACAGTGTGTTGTGAATTTCCATTCTACTTAATCATCCTTGAAAACTTAAGACAACACATGATAATAATAACCTTCATCATATCCCATGTCTTAACACCCTCATCCCCCCAAAAAAATAAAAACATCACCCCTATGAAACCCTAAACCATCATCCCCAGGAATTCCAAATCCCCTAAATCCAACAACATTAGTGCCAAAAAAACCTAAACCCACATCCACAAAAAACACTAAACCCTAAACACCAAAAAAAACCCGCATTCCTCAGCACTAAAAAACCATCAATCATTATCCAAAAAAAACACTCAAACCTCATCTTAAAAAAGACGTCATCCCTCAACCCATAAAATCCCTCAACAACAATCCCCAAATAATCTAAACATTGTGGCCTAAAAAAACAAAAATACCTCATAAAAAAACCCTGAACCCCCATTCCGAAAAACCTTACAACCCTCATCCCAAAACTAATATGAACCCTCAGCCCCAAAAAATCCTAAATTCACACCAGCCACAACCCTAAATCATATTCCCTAAAAAAACGTGATCCCTCAGTCCAAAAAAAACCAAAACCATCATCCCCAAAAATACGTTGAACCCTCAACCCCAAAAAACAATCAACCCTCATACCCAGAAACCCCTATTCCCTTACACACTAAAAAAATAAATCACTCATCCCAAAAAAATAGAAAAAATTAATCCCCAAAATGATAAAACATCATCCCCAAAAAATTTTAATCCATCATCCCCAAAAAAACACATAACCATCTGCCCCAAAACCCATAATCCATAAGCTCAAAAATAACAAAAACCCAGAGCACCATGAAACCCCAAAATACTCATCCTAAAAAAACTCAAAACCCCCAGCCCCAAAATACAAAAAATCATAATCCACCAAAACAAACAAAACACTCAACCATCAAAACCATAAACAATTATCCCTTTAAATTCATAAAAACTCAACATGGAAAACCCAAAAACCCTCTTCCCCCAAAAAAACCTCAACCCTTAGTCCCAAAAAACACCAAACATTCAGTCCCCAAATACCCCTAAATCTTCACCCCAAAGACTCTAAAAATAAATTCACCAAAAACATGAACCCTATTAACCAAAAAAACCCTCAACCCATAGTTACAAAAAACCCTCATCACCCAGCCCTAAAAAACACTCAACCCTCATCCCAAAAAAACCCTAAACACTCGTCCTTAAAAATCGCTCAACCCCCGACTCAAAAAAAACACAAACCTTATCCCATAAAAACATCAACCCTCATCCCCAAAAAATCCAAAAGCCATAGAACAAAAAAACACAATAACATTTTCTAAAAAATAACCTAAACCCTCATCCCAAATAAACTCTATATCCTCACCCCCCAAAACACCCTAATCCTTCATCACCATAAAATTCTAAACCCTAAACCCAAGAAAACCATAAACAATCACCCCCAAAAAACTATAAACCCACATAAAAATAAAAACTAAACCCTAAACCCTAAACCCAATGATTCTCTAACCTCAACCAAAACAAACACTGTATATTTATCCCCATGAAATCCACAACCTTCATCTACAAATAATACTAAATCCATAGTCCCAAAAAAACAATAAACCAAATCCCCAAAATATTCTCAACATTCATCCCCAAAAAAACCTAAACACTCTACCGCCAAAAATCCAAATCCCTCATCTCATAAAACCATAAAAAATCATCTCTAAAAAATCATAAAACCTCAGTCACAAAAACTATTAAACCCCGGCATAAAAAAACTAATCCCTTAGTCTCAAAAAATAATAAACCCTCAACCCCAAAAAACACTCATCCTTTAGCCCAAAAAACTATAAACTTAAATCCCTAATAAATCCAATACTCCTGGACCAAAAAAATAATCTACCCTTAGAACAAAAAATTATTGACAATTAGCCGTTAAAAATCCCTACCCCTCTACCCAAAAAATCATAGAATCATCATCCCAAATAATCAAGAACCCAAAACCCCAAAAACCCTATCCTTTAACCCTGGAAATACTCATCCTTTAGCCCCAAAAAACCATAAACATTCATCCCCAAGAAAACATAAACCCTCAAGGGTATGAAACCATAAACCCTTATCCCCCCAAAAAATCAGAAAACAGTAGCCCTAAAACCACCAAAATAATCAACCTCGATAATCCCTAAACCCTAAACCCTGGAACCCATAAAACCATATGTTGGAACCAGGTTCTTCAAAGCATGATTTGGTGTATGGTTTGTGTTTGTTGTCAATCCTCAGTGGAAGTTCAGGGTGTGAACCAACAAAGCGATCATACCGTTCAGGAAGAAAACAGTAGTGAAGGTGGCGCTGTTTCCCAGTGTTTGCCAAATTTTTGGGCCTGAAAATCCGTAAATAAAGTAAAGTGTTTTTGGCAAAGATACTTGCGCGCCGAGCTCTTGGAGGATGAAAGAATTGCGCGCCATATGTTTTTGAGGATCAGAACATCAAAATTTGGCTAAGGAAAGAAGGTCGCGCAAGTGTTGGTTGGGTCGCGCAAGTAACTTGCGCGACAGAGGATCTGGAGATAGGACTTGCGCGCCGTCGAGGGACTTGCGCGCCGCCGCGCAGGGGGTCCAGTTTGCCTATAAATACTGGACCACCCCTCCTCATTTCCAACGGAGTTCAAGGCCGAGAGATTGTTCGAGCTCTCGTCGCGCAGGTGGTAGAGTCGCGCAGGTGGTTGTTTTGTCGCGCAAGTAGAGTTTGCGCGCCGGTGTTTGGCTGTTCTCCCAAGGCAGTTTGGAAGAGAAAGGAAGTGGATCGCGCAAGTATTTAGTTCAAGAAGGCAGTGTCGCGCAGGTGCTTCAGTGACACTTGCGCGCCAGTTTAGTCTTGCGCGCCTGAGACTTGCGCGCCGCCGGGAGACTTGCGCGCCGCCGGGAGACTTGCGCGCCGGGCTTGAAAAGGAGACCTAGACACTATTGAAGCACGCCTGCCTTGCTGGAGCTGCACGAAAGCCGAGAAACTACTCGGTTCATTCGAGGAAAAGTGATATTCTTCTTCTGGTGAGAATCGGACTTCAATAGAGCATCTACATTCAACAAAGGATGCACTCTTATGCAAATGAAGAAGAGACCTACACGTCTATAAACTGAGTGGGACTTCACCAATGGCAGTGAGCCAGGGGGAGTCAACGGGAGTGACCCGAGGGACGCAGTGAGTTATCCCTGAACTATTGTAAAGGCAGTGAGCCTGGGATAGGGTGTCTGTACCCGAACTTTTCTATCCGCAGCTAGTGAAGCATAGTGGATTTAGGTACGACCGGCAACCTGTCGGCGTATTCTCCTTGGACGTAGCCCTTAGTGGTGAACCAAGTAAAAATGACTGTGTCTTCTCTGTGCATGTGAATGTTTTCTTTTTGACCGTAATCATCATACAGTTTCAACAAGTTCCTACCAACGTGGGAACAAGATCCAACAAATTAAAAGAAAAAGTGGTCACCCTGATTCACCCCTCCCCTCTCAGGGTGTCCCGGGGTCCTTCAAGTGGCATCAGAGGGTAAAGGTTGCTGGTGTTGAATCTGACCTTCTTCATCATGGAAAACGCCGTCAATGTCAGGGGAGTCCCTCACTTCGATGGAAACAATTTCCAGATCTAGAAGAACAGAATGAGATCTCATCTAAGATCTCTTGGAATGGAAGTTCTTTTTTCTACTATGCAAGGAATACATGTCACTGATCCAACAGGTCTGGCTATGACTGAAACAGACAGGAAACTTCTTGATGCAGATGCTAAAGCACAGAATGCTCTCACTGCTGCCCTTTCTGATCAAATTTACCTGAAGGTGATGAATTGCACCTCAGCAAAATCTATGTGGGATAAACTTGAGAATATTTATGAAGGTGATAGCAAAGTGAAGGAGGCGAAACTACAAGTGCTACACAATCGGTTTGATGATCTGAAGATGCATCCAGACGAGAATGCAGACTCTTTCTTCAATCGAATTACTGAAGTGGTTGGAGCAATTCGGGGTCTAGGCGAAGAAATCAAAGACATTGATATTGTAAAGAAAATATTAAGAAGACTTCCACCTCTGTATAATGCGAAGGTGTCAGCTCTTGAGGAAAGAGATCTTTCCAAACTTTCTTTAGATGACTTACTGAGCAGTTTGGTAGCATATGAAATGAGAGTCAAACCAGAAGATGCTACGACTCGGGTGAGCAAGGAAATGGCATTCAAGGCCATGGATAAATTGAAAATCTCAAAGGATAGTAGCGGTGATGATGACGAAGAGAAAGAAATTCTTTCTCTCATTGCAAAGAAGTTCCAAAAGGGGAAAGGGAAATTCAAAGGGAAGTTACCTCTCGCATGCTTCCGTTGTGGAAAAGTTGGGCATATTGCCTCTCAGTGCTTGAAGAATATCAATGATGATGACAGTGAAGATGAAAACTTCAAGAAGCCTCAAAGAAGGTTCTTCAAAAAGGGAGACTTCAAATCTGGTAAGAAAATGCAAAGGAAGAGTTTTGTCTGTGAAGAGGAAGAAGATGACAATGAATTCTGTGATGAAGAAGAACCAGAATTCAAAACTGGGAACCATGCTTCTATGATGGACACTGTTGAAAAGTCAGAAGATACTGATGGTGAAAAACAACTGAGAACTTGTGTAGATCCTGAGGTGCAACTTAAGGATGCAGTTAGTAAGCTTAAGATTAAATGTAAGAGCTGCAATAAGTGGAAATCAATTGTAGAAGAATCAACTGAATATGTTGATCAACTTGAAGCTGAAATTGAACGACTAGAAGAATTTTTGAAGGTACAGTCTAAAATAATTGAAAGCAATGATGATGCAGTTGATCTGAAGCTGAGAATTGAAGAGCAAGCAAAGGTCATCAATGACCTCACATCCAGACTGGATGAAAAATCCAAGACTGTTGAGGGTCTTGAGGAGGAAGTAGTTACTCTGAGGAGTAAAATGGAGACAGACTCAGTTCCAAAATAATCGAGGAAGAAAATACATTTCGGAAGATTCTCAGATGCAGAATTACTTGCAAGAGCCAAGTGTGGTTCAGATGGGGTTGGAAAAGTCCTGAGTGATCAAAGACCTGCTTGCATGGGAAAGAGTGGAATTGGCTGTGAGGCTGAGTCATCAACTGCTGGAAGTGCAAAGATCCAAAAGACAGATAAGATGAAAGTTGAACATGTTGAAATGTTACCTAGAGTGCTGAAAAAGGAACCCTCAATCCAAACTAAAAGGAGACCTGAAAATTATCCTCAAACTTTCAAAAATGGCAGACAGTCTTACTATTCTCCCAAGGAAGAAGCTATAAGGAAAAATTCAAGTGAGAAGACATTTCTTCTCATGAAGTGTCAGTTCTGTGGCTATCTGGGCCATACCATGTCCTATTGTGAAGAGGCAAGAAGCTATCTGAATGGAGAAGATATAGATGCTCAACAAAGGAGAACAATTTCATATCCTAATTCTTATAGAAGAAATAATTTCTATGGATATTGTTTTCATTGTTCTAACTTTGGTCATAAGGCCATTAATTGCAGGCAGAGAAGGGACATTGACACCTCATACAGAAGTTCCAGACATGTCAAGTCTCGTCAGCAAGACGATGTTTCTCTTTCAAACAGGTTCTCACCTCTTAAAGAAGACTTTGACTATGAAGAACCTGGGTTTGCGGAAGAGATAGTTGAAAGGCCATCAGTTCTATATACTCAATCTAATGTCTCATGGAAGGAAAGGAGGAAGATTGAGAAATCAAACCTTGCAGAGGTAGCTCTCAAAGCCACAAAGAACAACAGTACCTGGATTCTAGATAGCGGTTTCTCATCTCATATGACAGGTAATGCCGGTCTACTTACAAATATCATAAAGAATGTTGATGGTACAGTAAGATTTGGTAATGATGGGGCTCTGAAAATCAAAGGAAGTGGAAGTACCAAATTAGCTAATGGAGAACTAAAGAAGACTGAAGTCCTTTACGTAGATGGCCTACGTCATAATCTCCTCAGCGTGAGTCAACTCTGTGACTCAGGACTTGTTGTTACTTTTAATCAGAAAGGCTGCACTATCAAGGGAAAAACTGGCAATTCTCTGATGAAGGGATGCAGAACAGAAGGAAACTTGTATCAGGTTGATAGTGAAGAGAATGTATGTTACATGACTGTTGAAGAAGAAAACAATCTGTGGCATCGGAGATTGGGACAACAAGACATGGAGAAAATATCAAAATTGAGAATTGTCATGGACATTCCCAACCTGAAGCGTGAGCGTGAAAAATCCTGTGATGCTTGTATTCGTGGGAAGCTGGTCTGCAGTTCATATCGGCCAAAGAAGAAAAAGGCATCTCACCTTCTTGATCTGATTCATACAGATGTTTGTGGTCCAATAAATGTTGCCGGAACTCATGGAGAAAGGTACTTTGTCCTTTTCATAGATGATTACAGTCGAATGGCATGTGTGATGGTCATTCACCGGAAACGACAGGTCCTTGACTGCATGAAAACATATCGGCGAATCGCCGAGAATGATACTGGACGAACAATCAAAGTGTTGCGATCTGACAATGGAGGAGAATACACGTCCATTGAATTTGAAAATTATCTGGAGAAGCATGGGATACAACATGAGGTAGCTGCTGTGAGAACTCCACAACAAAATGGAGTTGTTGAACGAAGGAATCGACAGGTGAACAACATGGCACGAACTATGCTGATTGAGAGTCGTATTCCACGACATTACTGGAAAGAGGATGTTCAAGCTGCAGTGTACATTCAGAATCGAACAGGACTTTATATGGGTGAGACAAAGACACCATATGAATTGTGGCATGGACGGAAGCCTTCTCTAAAATACTTTCGTGTCTTTGGAAGTAAGTGCATCATCAGGAACAAAGAAGGAAATCAGGGGAAATATGGTGACAATGCAGATGAAGGAATCTTCCTCGGTTACTCAATGAACAGCAAAGCCTACAAATGTTTCAACAATCGTTTGGGAAGGATTGTGGAATGCAATGATGTTAAGATAATTGAAGAGAAAACCACAAATGCTTCACGGACGTCATATGCTGATGTGATAGAAAGTCATGAAGAATGTGAACATGAAGAACCTGCAAATGCAGAAATAGAGGAAGCTGTTCAAAACACTCATCAATCACATGATGATGTTGACTCAGAAGAAGAATCTGAAGAAGAAACTATGGCTGAAGAGAATACTACTGAACCTCGCAGGAGAAATAGAAGAGCTGAGATTGATCCATCCAACACAATTGGGGATAGGAGTGCACCCACTCAAACCAGAAGGATGAGGAATACCATGCAATCTGCATTTCTATCAGTTGTAGAGCCATCCTCCTTCGAAGAAGCTGCAAAAGATGAATCTTGGGTGAAAGCCATGAATGATGAATTAGATCAGATTGATAAGAATCAGACATGGGATCTTGTCCAGAGACCCGAAGGTCACAATGTGATTGGTACCAAATGGATCTTCAAAAATAAGTTTGATGAGCATGGAAGTGTCATCAGAAACAAGGCACGACTGGTATGTAAAGGATACTCTCAGATTGAAGGCATTGATGTTGAAGAAACCTTTGCTCCAGTGGCTAGACTGGAATCAATCAGGCTTTTCCTTGCCATGGCACTCCAAAGAGGATATAAATTATATCAAATGGATGTTAAGACAGCATTCTTGAATGGTGTACTCGAAGAAGAAGTCTACATTGAACAACCGGTGGGGTTTGTCTTGGGTACCGACGAAACAAAGGTCTGCAAACTAAAGAAAGCTCTATATGGTTTGAAGCAGGCACCACGGGCATGGTACTCACGGCTAGATTCATATCTCAAGAAGTTGGAATTCAAAAGAGGAGGAGTTGATCACAATCTCTATGTGAAGAATTCTCCAAAAGATCAGTTCATGGTTCTTGTCTACGTTGATGATATCATTTTTGGTGGCAGCAGGCAGAAATCAGTGGATGAATTTGCCAACCACATGAAATCGGAATTTGAAATGTCTATGATTGGGGAGCTCACATATTTCTTGGGGTTGCAAGTAATTCAAAAGAAGGAATACACTTTCATTTCTCAGGAAAAATATGCAAGAGAGTTGCTGAAGAAGTTCAATATGCAAGACTCCAAACCAATGTCAACTCCAATTCCTGTTGGAACTAAACTTGGAAAGCATGAGGATGGGAACTCTGTTGATCCCACCATGTACAGGAGGATCATTGGAAGCCTACTGTATCTGACAGCGACAAGGCCAGATATTATCTTTGCAACATGCCTTGCGGCCCGCTTCCAGAGTAATCCAAAGGAGGAACATATGTCAGCAGTAAAAAGAATCATGAGGTATATTCAAGGCACACATAACTTCGGGTTATTTTTTGCTGCAGGCAGGGACAATGAATTATCAGCGTTTTCTGATGCTGACTGGGCTGGGGATGTAGTAGACAGAAAGTCCACTAGTGGTGGAGCTTTCTATATTGGGCATAAATGTGTTGGCTGGTTAAGCAAGAAGCAAGAAAGTACTTCTCTTAGTACTGCTGAAGCTGAATATATCTCCGCCACAAAAGCATGCACTCAACTTCTTTGGATGAAGAAGCAGCTAACAGATATTGGTGATAAGGTGCAGCAACCAATGGTGATTTATTGTGATAACAAAAGTGCAATTGATCTTACGAAGAATCCGGTTCAGCATTCTCGTACAAAACATATTGAAATACAGTATCATTTTATCAAAGAAAAGGTTGAACAAGGCGTGATTAAAATGGATCATGTTGGAACTAATGAGAAAGTGGCTGATATCCTAACCAAGCCATTGTCCGCGGCTGTGTTCGAGAAGCATCGGTTGAACCTCGGTGATCGACCACCTCCTACTGCATAAGGAGGCTCCGGAAGTCCCCTCTCCCCATTTGTTTAACTGTTTTTATCTGTTTATGGCTGTGATGTAGGTTTTTGGGGGAGATACTATCCAGGGGGAGTATGGCTTGAGCTGAATGTTGAACAAACTTTTCGGTCTTTGGTTTTATTGTCAATGGGGGAGAAAGGAATAAATTCAAGGCAAGAAATTCTTCTGTGATGAGAAGTGTAAGCTTGTGATGAGAAGTTTAATAAGGATAACATCGGGATGGAGGATTTTGTGTACGATTTCAACACACTAAGACCCAATTCAAGCTTTCTCTCTTGTTTTCTACACCGAGCATTGCTCACGTAGACTTAGAGTGTTAGCTGAGTTGATTCTTGCATTTTGGATTTGCTCATGGTTGAAGATCTATTGAATTTATTCTGATTGCCAACAAACCCAAAGGGGGAGATTGTTGGAACCAGGTTCTTCAAAGAATGATTTGGTGTATGGTTTGTGTTTGTTGTCAATCCTCAGTGGAAGTTCAGGGTGTGAACCAACAAAGCGATCATACCGTTCAGGAAGAAAACAGTAGTGAAGGTGGCGCTGTTTCCCAGTGTTTGCCAAATTTTTGGGCCTGAAAATCCGTAAATAAAGTAAAGTGTTTTTGGCAAAGATACTTGCGCGCCGAGCTCTTGGAGGATGAAAGACTTGCGCGCCATATGTTTTTGAGGATCAGAACATCAAAATATGGCTAAGGAAAGAAGGTCGCGCAAGTGTTGGTAGGGTCGCGCAAGTAACTTGCGCGACAGAGGATCTGGAGATAGGACTTGCGCGCCGTCGAGGGACTTGCGCGCCGCCGCGCAGGGGGTCCAGTTTGCCTATAAATACTGGACCACCCCTCCTCATTTCCAACGGAGTTCAAGGCCGAGAGATTGTTCGAGCTCTCGTCGCGCAGGTGGTAGAGTCGCGCAGGTGGTTGTTTTGTCGCGCAAGTAGAGTTTGCGCGCCGGTGTTTGGCTGTTCTCCCAAGGCAGTTTGGAAGAGAAAGGAAGTGGATCGCGCAAGTATTTAGTTCAAGAAGGCAGTGTCGCGTAGGTGCTTCAGTGACACTTGCGCGCCAGTTTAGTCTTGCGCGCCTGAGACTTGCGCGCCGCCGGGAGACTTGCGCGCCGCCGGGAGACTTGCGCGTCGGGCTTGAAAAGGAGACCTAGACACTATTGAAGCACGCCTGCCTTGCTGGAGCTGCACGAAAGCCGAGAAACTACTCGGTTCATTCGAGGAAAAGTGATATTCTTCTTCTGGTGAGAATCGGACTTCAATAGAGCATCTACATTCAACAAAGGATGCACTCTTATGCAAATGAAGAAGAGACCTACACGTCTATAAACTGAGTGGGACTTCACCAACGGCAGTGAGCCAGGGGGAGTCAACGGGAGTGACCCGAGGGACGCAGTGAGTTATCCCTGAACTATTGTAAAGGCAGTGAGCCTGGGATAGGGTGTCTGTACCCGAACTTTTGTATCCGCAGCTAGTGAAGCATAGTGGATTTAGGTACGACCGGCAACCTGTCGGCGTATGCTCCTTGGACGTAGCCCTTAGTGGTGAACCAAGTAAAAATGACTGTGTCTTCTCTGTGCATGTGAATGTTTTCTTTTTGACCGTAATCATCATACAGGTTCAACAAGTTCCTACCAACGTGGGAACAAGATCCAACAAATTAAAAGAAAAAGTGGTCACCCTGATTCACCCCTCCCCTCTCAGGGTGTCCCGGGGTCCTTCACCTTAATCCCAATACCTCTAAACCATCTACACCAAAACTCACAACACAAAACAAAAAAATACCCAAAACCCAATGCTCCCCAAAACCCTAAACCCTCATCCCCAAATAGACATGATCCCTCATCCCCAAAAACCCACAACACAGAGCCTCAAATCACCCTAAACACCCAAGCCCAAAAAAAAACTCAACCCTCAACCATGAATAACTCTCAATACTCATCCCTAGAAACCCCTCTTCCCCCAACCCCAATATATTCTAAACCCCCATCCGAAAACACCTAAACATTTATTTCCGGAAAACCCAAAACCTTTATCTCTAAAAACACCTTATCCCTCAACCCAAAAAAACCATAATCTCTCATCCCATAACCTATAAACCCTTCACTCAAAAATCCATAATCCCACATCCTTAAAATTATAAACCCTCATCCATAAAATCCCCTAAACACTCAGACCTAAAAAACAATAAACTCTCATTGCAGAAAAAAACCTTCAACCCTCATCCACCAAAAATCCTAATCCATTAGCCACCACAAACCCTAAACCAATCGGCCAAAAAAAACCCTCTACCCTCAACCCAAATACACACAAACCTCCCAACCACAATATACCCTAAATCCTCATCTCTGAAAAACCTTTAACCCTCATTCCAAAAAATCTAAAAAGTCATCCCCAAAATGCTAAACACTTACCCCAAAAAAACTATGAACCCTCAGCCCCAAAAAAGCCTAATCCTTCATCACTAATAAATGGTAAATCCTCTGCATGAGAAAATATTTAACCCCCCGACCCCAATAAAATTGAACCCTTAGGCCCAAAAACACTGAAACCATAGCCCCCCAAAATCCAAAAGCCTCGACCCCAAAAACCCCTAAACCATTATCTCCATAAAAACAATAAACCCTCAATAGAAAAAAAACCTTGACCCCTCATAAAAACACTAAATAATTATACCAATAAATACCTAATCAATAATCCCCCAAGACCACTGATCCCACAATCTTATAAAAACCTATATAGTCAGCCCCATAAAACCCGAAAAACTCAACTTCAAAATGCATCAACATATAGGCCCCAAAATCCCTAAAAATGCATCAAAAAAATTTCTTCAACCCTCAACCCAAAAACCCTAATCCCTATTTCCCAAAAAATTAATTAACTGTCAACACTGAAAAACCATCAACCATTAGCCCTCAAAAATATATAAACCATATCCCCTCTAAAAACCTCTCCCCTAACAAACCCTAAATCATCAACCTATAAAATCTTAAACCATTAGTCCCAAAAAACATCACCGTCAACCCTAGAGAAATATCAACACTCATTCCAAAATAATCCTTAACACTATTCCCCAAAAAAACACTCATACATTAATCCAACAACCCAAAACCATAATCCCCCCAAAACCTTAAACTTCAGCTATAAAAAAATGTATTCTGACAACTCCAAATACCATAAACCTTCATCCACAAAAGAATAATAACCATCACCCCCCAAAAACTCTAATATCTAATCCCCAAGAAACCCTAAACCAAAATCCCTATAAAACAGTAAACCCTTAGCCCCAAAAAATATGAAACAAAACGCTCCAAAATAACCTCAACCCTCATTTCTAAAAAATATTAAATCCTCAGCCCAAAAACCTCTATTCTCAATTCCCAAGATAACCTGAAACCCTACTCCAAAAAAATATCCTAAACCCGCATAACTAAAAAAACAAAACCCCCATCCCCAAATAAACCCTGAAACCTTATCCCCAAAAAAACTAAGTCCTCGGCCTCAAAAATCCATAAAATCCTAAACTCAAAAAATTTGAAATCCTATGAAAAACAAAAACACATCATCGACAAAAAACCCAAAATTCTTAACCCCCCTAAACCCTCATTCCTCATCCAAATAAAATCTAAACCCTCAGTGAAAACATTAATGATCCCTTCACACAGAAAATCACTAATCCCTTATCCCAAAATAATTCTCATCCCTAGACCCCCAAAAAACAAGAATCATTAGCCCAAAAAACCCTAAAACCTCTGCCCCAATCAGCCATGAACCCACAGCTCCAAAAAAAATTGTCATCTCCAAAAAAAATAATAAATCCATAGCCCCAAAAAAACACTTAGCTCCCAAAATCCCCAAAGCCATCATCACCAAAAAAACCATATGTAAAAGAATTACATAGAACATCATACCCAAATAACCCGAAACTCTCATAAAAAACCCAAACCCTCATACCCAAAAAACCCTAAAACACCATCCCCTTGAAACACTGAACCCTAATCCCCTAAAAACCCAAACCCTGACCCCATGAAAACACTAAACCCTCTGCCAGGAAAAATTCAAAAGCCTCATCCCCAGAACACGCAAATCATTTTCACAAACAACCCCACATCCTCTTCAATAAAATCATTAAACTCTCTTAAAAAATCCCAAAACCCAAAGGATCAGAAAACATAGTACATTCATTCACAAAAAAAACCCAAACCCTAAAAACAAGAAATACTCAATATGAAAAACCAGAAACGATTAGAACAAAAAAATATATAATTTCTCATCCCTCAAAAACATAAATCCCCCAACCACAACATATCCACAACAATATTTCATACAAAAACTGAAACCCCTAAATATGAATAACCTACATCCCTTAACCCCAAAAAAACCTGAAATACTCATCCAAAAAATATACATAACCCTCACCCCAAAAAAAACAATAAAAACCAATCCCCAAAAAACCTAATCTGTCTGCCCCAAAAAACCATAAATCCTCTATCCAATAAAATCCTAAGATGTCAACCCCAAAACACTCTAAACCCTCATCCTAAGAAAACTATAAATGCTTAGCCACAAAATTCCCTAAAACCTTATCCATGTAAAACAATAAATCCTTATCCCTGCAAAACCGTAAACTCCCAACCCCAAAAAACCATAACCCTCATCCATAGAAATTCCCTAATCAATCAACCCAAAAAAACCCTATACCCACTGCCATGAAAATCTTTTATCACTTATTCCCAAAAAATCCATACATCATATCCCCATAAACAATAAGCCCTCTTCCCCGAATAACCAGTATCCCTCAACCCCAAAACCCTAAAACTCATTCCCATCAAATCCCAAACACGAATCCCTAAAAAAATAAACCAACATCCCTAAAAAACCCTAAACCCTCATCCTCATGAATCCCTAAACCATATGTTCTAGAAATCCCTAAACCACCAACACCAAAAATCCAAATTCACCCACCCCATAAAACCTAAACCCATAGCACTAGAAAGTCCTAAATCATATTCCCCAAATAAATACACACCCTCAGACCTAGAAACAAACCATCATAACAAGAAAACCCCAAACCCTCCACCAAAAAACCCTAAACCCTTAGAGTAAGAAATCACTAAAACACAATCCCTTGATATAATGAATCTACCCGCATGAGGAAACCCTAATCCCTCATCCTATGGAAACCATAAATCTTAATCCCATGAAAACCCAAAAGCATCATCACTGTAAAACCCTAAAACATCACCACCAGAAAAATCTAATCCATCATCAACAAAAAACACTATTCTCTCAACCCCATTAAACCCTAATCCATATATTCTAGAAAATCATAAATCCTTATCCCCAGAAAACCCTGAACTATTAGCCCTAGAGATTTCTAAATCCTCAGCACCAAAAATCCCTAAACCCATAGGCCTAAAAAATCCTGAATCCTTAGCAACAGAAAACCCTAAACCCTTAACTATAGAAAACCCAAAACCGCATCCCCTAACACCCAAAATCCTTAAACCTAGAAAATTAAAAACCCTTATCCTCAAAATAACCTAAATCCTCTACCTTAGAAAACCTTATACATATATTCCATGATAATCCCTAATCCCAAAGCACCTGAAAAACCCCAAACACTCATCCCCCAAACACCTTAAAACTCATTCCATAGATATCCCAAATCCTTCATCCTTTGGAAACCCTTACCCTCATCCCTGGAAAACCATAAAAAATAAAACCTGAAATACCCTAAACCCTATCCCCAAAAATCCCAAAACCCTTATCCTAATAAAACCATAAATCCTCATCCCAAAAAAACCATAACCCTCATCCCTTTAAAATGTTAAATCCTTAGCCAATGAAAACCCAAAACTCTCTTCCCTGGAAAATTCTAAATCCTAAATCCAAAATGACCTTTAGCCGTAAGCACTAGAAAATATTGAACCCATTACACTAAAATACCCTACACCCTAATCCACTGAAATCCTTAAACCCACAACCCTAGAAAAACAAAATCTCTCGTCTCTAGAAAACTATAATGTAATTTCCAAAAAAACCTACACCCTCATCCATGATAATCTTACACCCTCATCTTCCCAAAACAACGTATCCCTAGCCCCAAAATACACCAAAATTTCACCATAAAAAACCCAATATCTCAACACAAAACACACCAATCCCTCATCCCTAGAAAACTCGATACCCCCATCCCCAAAAAAATCCAAAGACTATATCCTAAAAATCCCAAATCCATCGCCGCCACAAAACCTAATCCTTCAGCTCCAAAAAAACAAAAACACTCGATCAAAAAACTCCCCAAAACTAGATCCCAAAAAAACCAAATGCCTTATCTCCAGAAACCCCTTAACACTTCTCCATATAAACCCCACACCCTCCACCCCATAAAACCTAATCTATCAGTCCCAAAAAACCAAAAACCCCTCACCCAAAAAATTCCTAAACCTTCAACCCAAAATAATACTATACTCTCATCCCAAGAAAACTATAAACCCTTAGCCCCAAAAGTCCCTAAAAATATCCATGTAAAATGCTAAATCCTTATCCCCACAAAACTGTAATATACCAACCCCAAAAAAAAATACTCAACCGAAAAAAATCCCAATTAATAAGCCCCATTAAACACTACACCGACTGCCAAAAATATCCATTATCATTTATTCACAAAAAAACCATTCCCTTAAGCCCAAAAAACAATAAACCCTATGTCCCAAAAAAAATTTCCCATCAATACCAAACCCCTAAAAATCATACCCAAAACATCTTAAAAGAATAGCCCCAAAAAACACTAAACCCACATCCAAATAAAACAATAAACTATTATCATCAAAATAACAATAAACCTTGTGTTCCAAAAAATCCCAAAATTACCAGCACCAGGAAATCCCAAAACCTTTGACCCCAAAAAATACTAAAAACTTATCCCTAGATAAACTTAAACAATAAGCCACAATCAACTATAATCCCTCAGCCTTATAAAAAACCCTCATAACTAGAAAACCACAAAACCTATGGCATAGAAAATTCTAAACCAACAGAACAAGAAATCCATAAACCATAATCCCCTGAAATCCCTAAACTCTCATTATTAGAAAAACATAAACCCTGATCCTAATAATCTTATAAACCCTAATCCCATGAATACCAAAAAACATCATCACCAAAAAACCCTAAAACATCGTCGGCCAAAAAACATAATCCATCAGTCCCATAAAACACTAAACCCTCTACACCATTAAACCCTAATCAATCAATTCTAGAAAACCATAAATACATATCCCCAGAAAACTCTAAACCATCACTTTTAGAGAACTATAAACCCCCAGTACCAGAAATCCCTAAACCCTTTGACTCGTGAAATCTAAAATCTATAGCCCTAGAAATCCCTAAACAGTTAGCTGTAGAAAACTCAAATCCTCATCACGAGAACACCCTAATACCTCATCCCTAAAAAATTCAAAACCTGTATCCTTAGAATAACATAACCAGTCAACCCTAGAAAACCCTAAACACTTAGACAATTATAAAACCTAATCCCAAACAAAACCAAAATCACAAACACTATATGAATTATTCCTTAGATCTCCAAAAACCCTATTCCCTAGACAACACTTACCCTCATCCCTAGAAAACCTTAATAACTACAACCTGAAATACACTAAACCCTAATCCCCAAAAAACCCTAAACACTCGTCCTTATAAAACCATAAATCCCACATCCTAGAAAACCATAAACCCTAATCATTTTAAAATACTAAACCCTTAGACAAAGAAAACCCAAATCCCTATTCCCTTGAAAATCCTAAATCCTAGGACCTAAAATGTCATTAACACTAGTACAAGAGAATCAATAACCCACTGCACCGATGTACCATAAACCCTCATCCACTGAAATCCCTAAATCCACAACCATTGAAGAAAAATAAGCCATCATCCCAAGAAAACCGTAATCCAATTTCCAAAAAAAACCTTAACCCACATCCACAAAAACCTAACTCCATCATCCCCTTCAAAACACAAAATACCTAGCCCCAAAAACCCTAAACGCGGGACCTAAAAACATCAATCCATTATCACTATAAACACCAAACCCTCATCCCTGAAAACTAGAAACCCTAATCCCCAAAAATCCCCAAAACCTCTATCCTAAAAAACCCCAATCCCTGGGACCCACAAAATGAAAATCATCATCCCCAATAAAATAGAAACCATCGATCAGAAAATCCCCCAAAAACATCACCCCAAAAAAGTCAAATGCTTAATACCTAGACAAAAACTAACCCTTTCCACAGAAAACCCCAAACCCTACACCTAAAAAACCTAAACCCCTCATCCCAAAACAACCCCGACCCCTCACCAATAAAAAACGTAAAAACCTAAGACCCAAAAATCAATAAAATCTCATAAAAAAACTAAACCTTCATCCACAAAAAAGCATAAAACCTATTCCCCAAAAAATATCATTCCTTTAAACAAAAAAACACAAAACCATCTGTTAAAAAAACTCTAAAACCTCAACCCATAAAAACCTATACCATATAGCTAAAAAACCCCTTAACCCACAGAAAAATAATACAATATATATTCATTGACAACACCCCCCCCAACACTCAATCCCAAACACACGAATTACACATACCCAATGAAACACCAAACCCTCTACACCCAAAACCATAAACACTAAGACACCCAATAGACAAAACCATCATCATTTAAAAACCCCAAATCCATCATCCCTAGACAAAACATAACCCTCATCTCAGAAAAATTCCTAAATCCTCACCACCCAAAAGCTCCCAAACATAATCCCGGAATAACCCTAACCCTCACCCATAATTAACCCCAAACCCTACCACCTATTAAACCCCAAATCTACATCCACAAAACCCTAAATTGTATGTCCCAAACAACTGAAACCCTCATCCCTGAAATACCACAACCCTTAGCCCCAAAAAACCACTAAACCCTCATACCCCAAAATAATAAACCCTTTGCCCCAAAAAACCCATAACCCAGAGCCACGATAAGTTGAAATCATTATCCCTAACAAAACCTAAACCATCACCCCTAAAAATTCAATACCTCAAGAACAACAAAAAAATTAATAGGAAAAAAATACCCAAATATCAGCCCAAAAAACACAAACCCTCATCCTTAAAAAACAAAAAACCATCAACTATATGATAACCCAAAAACCATATCCACAGAAAACCCTAAATACTTCACCCCTCAAAGCCCCAATCCCTCATACCCCCATTAAACCCACCCCTCTAGAAAAGACCCCAAACCATGATGCCTAAAAAACTCCAAACCATCATCCACAAAATACTCCAAACTGTTAGCACCAAAAAACCCCCAAACCCTCTGCCACAATACCCTAAAGACTCAGCAACAAAAACCCATAAACCCTCATCCCCCAAAAAACCCTAAACCCAAATCCCCCAATAACCCAAAATGATCACCCCAGATATACCCTAAACACTAATCCCCAAATACCCTAAACCCTCAAATCCAAACAATCTTTAACCCAATGCCACAAAAATAGATTATCCCTTCGCACCATAAATCACTACTTCCACTTACCCAAAAAACTGAAATCCAACAGCCCCAAAAATCACAAAACCTCCATCTAGAGAATACCCAAAACCGTCAATTCCAAATACCAAAAACATCCAAACATAAAAATAATTAAACCATCATCCACCCTAAAAAATGAAAAATCATCCCCATAAAAACCTATATCGTCTTCCCTAAATAAACCTAAGCCTTCATAAAAAAACCCTAAACCCTCGACCCCAAAAAACCTAAAGCCTCATCCATATAAAACCCTAAGAATCATTCCCAAAATCCTATACAATCATCCCGAAAAAAACTATAATCCCTCCTCCCAAAAAACACAAGTGCCTCTTCCCCAAAACCCTCAACTATCAACCCCACAAACCCTAATCCCTCAGCCATAAAAAACCCTCAACCCTCACCCAAAAAAACATAAACCCCTAATCGTCAAAATTCCATAACCCCTTATACACAAAATACCCTTAACCCATATTTCCTATAAAATAATAAACACTCAGCCCCAAAAAAATCTAAACACCTCACCCCAAAATGATAATACATCAACCAAAACGACACCTAAACCCTCATCCCCAATAATAACTAAACAAAATACCCCTAAAAGCCTAATCATACCATACAAAAAAAATTCCAAATGCTCAACCCATAAAAAACTAAAACCAACTATCCCAAAAAACCTAATCCTTCATCCCATAAAACACAAACCCTTAACCCCAAACATTCCCAAACACATAGCCCCAAAAATCAAAACACTCAATCTGAAGAAACCCAGACAATCTTCCCCAAAAAATCATAACACATCATCCCATGAAAAAAACCTCAACCCTAAAAATTGAAAACTCATATGCACAATAAACCCAAACCTAATCACCAAAAACCTAAAACCATCATCCCAAAAAACTCTGAACCATTATTCCCTAAAAACCCATACCATGATCCCCAAAAAATCCTCAACACCAAAAAATACCATACCAAAATCCCCAAAACATAATAAAACTCAACCAAAAAAATTCAAACTCCACATACCTTAAAAAACTAGAACCCATATCCCTAAAATAACCCTAAACCCTCATCCCCAAAAAACAACAAACAATCACCTCCAAAAAAACACAAAACCATATCCACAAAATATTAAACCCCCAATTCCAATGATCCATATTCCCTTAGCACCATAGAAACCGTTACCAGCATTCCCATAAACTCAAGGTGCTCAGCCAGAAAATTCCAAAAACCTCATCCCCATAAAAACATAGACATTAGCAAAATAAAATACCAAAATTCTAGCCCAAAAAAACACCAAACCCACAACTCCCAATAACACAAAATTTGCATCCCCAAAAAACACCAAACCCAAAAACCATAAACCTCAAACTAGTATCCCAAAAATCCCATCGCTCCATGATACAAAAAAACCTTGTCCAAAAAATAATCCAAGACCAGAACCTCGTATAACACCAAACTGAATCACAAAAAATAAAAAAACTCAACACATAAAAACCTAAATCCATCAAACCTAAAAAACCCTAATACATCACCCCTGAACAACTCTAATGACTCATACTCAAAAACAACTAAACCTTCAATCCCAACTAAACCAAAAATCTCATCCTTATAACATATAAATCCCATCACTGAAGAAAACCTACTACCCTAACCCCCCTTAACCAAAAAACCACATAAAAAACATCAGACCCAGAAAATCATAAAATATCATCCCTAAAAAACATAAACCCTCAACCCCAAAAAACTGTATAACCTCATTTAGAAAAAAAACCCTAAACTCGTATCCCCAAAATACTATAAACCCTTATCCAAAAAAATACATTACCCCTAAACCCAAAAATCCCCCAAATCCACAATCCTAGAAAACAGTAATTCATCATCCCTACAAAAAGATAATCCATCAACACCAAAAAACCATTAACCCTCATCCTCCACTACAAAAACCTTATGTCTATATCCCCCCAAAACATTATTCCTACTTTCACAAAAAACACATATCCATTATCCCCACAAAATTCCTATGTCCTTAGCCCCTATACCCTTATGTCCTCGGACTAAAAGAACCTAATCACATAGCCCCAAAAAACCATCATCCTTCATCCCCAAAACCCCTTAAAAATTCTCCCCAACTACTCCTAAACACGTAGTTCAAAAAAATGTAAACTCACTTCCCAAAAATTCGTAAAACCTCATCCTAAAAAACCAAAACCCATAATGAAAAATATATATAAACTGCCAACATTAATAAACCCTAAACCCTCAATCCCAAGAAAAGAAAAACACTTACCCATAGAAAACCCAAAACTACCATCCCTAAAAAACATTATACCCTAATCCATAGAAAAAATAAATCCCTCGTCCCTAGAAACCCCTAAACCCTATGTGTTAGAAAACACTAAACCATGTTCCCCATAAAATACCTAATCCCAAATCCACTCAAAACCCTAAAACCTCATCCCTTGAAAACCCTAACCCCTCAGCCTCTGAAATACTCAAAAACATAGTGCCAGAAGAACCTAAACCATCACCCCTATAAAATCCTAATCCATGAGTACCAGACAACCATAAACTCTCATCCCCATAAAACCCTAAACCATTATCCCCATAAAACCCTAAATTTCAATCCATGTAAAACCCTAAACCCACAGCTCCATCCAAACCTAACACTTATCGCTAGAAAAACCTAAATAACTTGACCTATAAAACTCTAACCACATAGCACCAAAAAACCCGTAATCCCAAAAAATATTAAACCCTAATCCCCTAATAACCATAAAACATTAGTTGTAGAAAACACAAAAATATGAGCCCTATAAACACCTACACCCTTCTACCTAAAACAATTATGAAACATTCTCTTAAGAAAACCGAAATCCCAATGCCCTAGAAAAACCAAAACCCTTATCTTAAGAAAAACCCAAACCATCATCACCATAACACCTTAAAATCTCTACCTCATAAAAACCCAAACCTCCATCCACAGTAAACCCTTACCCACATTCCTATAAAATATTGAACCCTAAACCCTAGAATACCATTAACCATATTCCCCAAGAAACCCTAAACCATCATAACTATAAAACCCAATATCCTCTAACCCATAATACCCTAAACTCACATCCCTAGAAATCCCAAAACCCTTATCAATATGAAACAATAACCCTCATCCCAAGAAAACCCAAATCCATCATCCCAAAAAATCCAAAAAACACAAAGCAAAAAAAACTAACTCATCATCCCTTGAAAAAACTAATCCCTATGCCCTAGAAAACCCTAACCCGCCACCCCCTAAAATTATTAAGCCCACTAAAAATTAAAAACATAAAACCCCATTCAAAAATACATAAACCCATAGGCCTAAAGCCCCTAAACACTCATCCCAAATTTCCTAACCCCTCAGCCCCCAAAAAACCCAATCCCTGGCCGCAATGAAACCCCAATGCCTCAACCCCCAAAAAACCCCAAACCCTCATCACAAAAAATGTGGAATCATCATCCCAGATAATCCTGAAATAAAGATAAAAAAACCAAACCCCCACCCCCAAAAAACTCAAACCCTCAGCCAAAATAACCAAAATCCATGTTCCCAAAAAATCCCTATACCCTCGACCGGAAAACACCCCAAACCATAAGCCCCAAAAATCTGCAAATCATCATCCCCAAAATAACTAAACCCTCTTCCCTAGAAAACCATAAAACCTCATCCCCCAAAAACATAAAACCCTCATCCCCAAAAAACCCAAATCATCACCCCCAAAAAATCAACAAACTATTCTCCAAAATACACAAAACAGTCATCCCCCAAATAACCTAAACCATCATCCCAAATAAACGCGAAGATGTGTTCCCCAAAATTTCCAAAACACTCACCCTGAAAAAATCTGAAACACTCAACTACAGAATCCCAAAATATATTCCCAAAAAACCTAAACCCTCAACCCTAAATAGCTCTTACCTAATAGACCCAAAGAACCCAAATCCATTATTCCCAAAGAAACCCCAATCCCTCGACCCAAAAAACCCTAATACCATTGCCAAAAAAACACTGTATCCGCCACACAAGAAAACGATAAACCCTAAGCCCCAAAAAATAAAAAACCTTCCACCTCAAAAAACCCAAATCCCAAAGCACTAGAAACCAAAAAAACCTTACCCACAAAAAACATAAATCAACCCCAAAAAAACAGCCAAACTCTCAACCACTAATAAATCATAACCCTCGGTCCCAATAAACAAAAAACCATCATCCTTATAAAACATTCAACACAAATCCTCAAAATACCCTAAACCCTCATTCCAAAATAAACCAAACCCTCATCCCCAAAACAACAGAAACAATAAACCACAAAATTTGTAAAATGATATCCCTAAAAACCATGAACCCTCATGCCCCAAACACCGAAGCCCCATCCCCAAAAAACATTAATCCCTAATCCCAAAAAAACAAAAACCCAAGAAAAAAATGCACAAAACCTAGGGCCTAGAAAATCCAAAACCCTCAACCCAAAAAAACCAAAAACCCTCATCCACAAAAAAAACCCTAAACCCTATTTCCAAAGAACCCCTTAATAATCAGGCCCAAAAAACGAATAAACCTCAGCCCCTAAAAACCCCAACCCCTTACTCCCCAAAAACAATCAAACTGTCATCACTAAAAAACCAAAAACCATGAGCAGTAAAAAACGAAAATTATTCATACCAAAAAACACCAATCCGTTATCCCCAAAATACACCAAACCATCATCCCTAAAAAACAAAAAACACTCAGCACAAAATACCCCAAAGACCCATCCCCAGAAAACCATAAAATATAATCCCAAAAATATCAAAACCCTTATCCCCTAAAAACCAAAATCCCCTCTCCAAAAATACTAGATTTCATATTCCTCCCGAAACTCTTAACCCTCATCATAACAAACCCTAAACCCTCATACCAAACCATCTAAACCATCATCCCAAAAAACCCAAATCATTCAACCCTAAAAAACCTTGAACATCGATCCCCAAAAATCCCCAAAACCTTATCCACAAGATCTATAACCCCTCACCAAAAAAACCCAATTCCTATAACACTAAAAAACCCTTATCCCTCATCCCCAAAAATATAAATCCATCCACCCAAAAATACAATACTTACATAGCCCCAATAAATCCCCATCTATGAGGACCAACACACCATATGCTAGAAACCCCAAAAACCAAAATCCCATATCCACAAAAAACCCAATGCCTTAGACCAGAAAAATCCTACACCCACAACTATAAATCCCATAAACCATATGTCTCACGAAACCCAAAAACCTTATCCCCAAAAGACACTAAATGATTAGATGAAAAAAAATAAAAACCATTATCCCTAGAAATTTATAAACCCATAACTCCAAAAACCTCTAGATCATCTTCCCTAACAAATCCCTAAACCATACACCCCCAAAAACCAAAATGCCACATCCCAAAAATTTTGTAAAAACTTATTAATTAAAAACAACAAACCCTCAGTCATAAAAACCCCTATACCCTAAACCCAAAAACATTATAATCCCTAATCCCTAGAAAAATATAAATAAATAACCATAAACCATAAACCCTCATCCCTATAATTTCTTAAACCCTCAGACCCTAAAAGACCCTAAACCCTCATCCTCAAAAAAAAAGATAAAACCTCATTCACAATAATCTTTAAACCCTCATCCCTAAAAAATCCTAGACCATCTTCCCTAATAAACACAAAACCCTTTTCCCCAAAATAATGCTAAACTGTGAGTTATAGTAATCCTAAACCATCAACAACAAAAATTCCCAAATTCTCATTGAAAAAATCTAAACCATCATCATTAAAATACCATAAACATTTGGAACTATAAAACCCTAAATACATGGCCACAAAAAACCCTATCAAATGAATCTCTAAATTTTCCACACCAAAAACCATACATGCACTTCCCAAAAAACTCATAAACTATCATCCCCAATAAAATCATAAACACTCAGCTACAAATAAATCATGAAAAACATCATCCACAAGAAACCCTAAACCCTAATAACCAAAATAACCATATAACCTCATTTAAAAAATTCCATAAACCCTTATCCCTAAAACAAACTAAACCTGTATACCCAAATAACCCTATGTCCTCATCCCCAAATACCATAAACCCTCACACATGAAAAACCCTAAACACTCTTCCACAAAAAATACAAAACCATTTTCCGCAAAAATCCATATACCCTCCTCCAAAATAACCGAGAGGTATCTTCCCCAAAAAACCAGTGATCATCCCCCCCCCAAAAAAAATCCTATGCACTTTTCCAAAATAACCCTAAACCCACAGCACCAAAAAAATCCTAAACGCTAATCTAAAAAAAGTATCAATACCTTATCCTAATGTAATCCTAAATCCTTATGCACAAAACCCCCTTACACCTTCAATATCAAGAAACCCTAAAGCTTCACACAAAAAGTCACTATCCCATCAGCCCTAAAAATCTTATGCCTTCAGCCCCAGAAACCAATGCCATTAACCAAAAAATACCCTAACCTCATCCCCAAAAATACCCTAATTCCCAATACCTAAAAAAATATAAAATTAACCATTTAAATAACTAAACTCTTATCCCCAAAATTTTTAAAACCTTAGCCTCAAAAACCCCAAATACCTCACCCAAAAAATTACTAAAACCACAACCCTAAAATAACTAGTCCTAGTGCCCAAAAAATCACAAACGCTCAGAAAATAAATACCCTAAACCCTTTTCCCAATAAAACATTGTAAACACAATTCCAAAAAAATATAGACAAACAACCCCAAAAAACCAAAACCCTCATCCCAAAAAACCCCAATCTGTAAACCCAAAAAATCCATAATCCCTTATCCCCCAAAAAAATCTAAACCCTCATCCCCAAAAAACCATAAACTCTGAGCCATAAATAAACTAAACCATCACATCTAGAAAACAATTTAACAAAATTCCCCAAAACTTATAATCACTCGTCCAAAAAACCATGATCTCTCATCCCCAATAAAATCTATGACCACAACCCAAAAAACTGTAAACCCTCAAACCTAAAAAAAGAAATACCATCAGCCCCAAAACCCTAAAACAATTTTTCCAGAAAACCCTGAAACCTAAACCATAAAACCAAAAACCCTCATACCCATAAAACCCTAATCCCATACCTACAATAAAAACTTTATCCTTGAACCTGGAAAAACATAAAACATCATCCCCAATAGACACTAAATACAAAACCACAAAAACCATAAGACCATCATCCCTGAAAAACCAAAGTCCCTCATCCACATGAAATCCAAAATTCTCAGCCCAAAAAATACCTAATCCATCATCCCCAAATAATCCTAAATCATTTTCACCATAAAACCCTAAAATATCATCATAAAAAATATGAAACTTATTCCCCAAAAAACGGAAAAAACTCCTTCCAAAAAACCCCTCATTAATATTCTCAAAAACCCCCTAAACACCTGGCCTTAGAAAATCCCCAAACATCAATGCAAAAAACCAAAAATACTATGTCATAAATACTAATAACCATTTCCACCTACAAACCTAAATTATTCACCCACAACAATACCAAGATTCGCATCCCCAAATATAACTAATAAATTATCCCAAAAAACACTAAACCATTGGCCCAAAAATACCCTAACCACTCTATCATAAGAGCCCAAAATCCTCATCCCCAAAAAAACCCAATACTCCTTTCTACCAAAAATACAAAATCCCCATCCCTAAAAAAGCATTAAACCTCATCCCTTAAAATCCCTAAATCCTCAACCACCAAAAAAACTAAACCCTCAATCCAAACAAACCCTAAACCCTAAACCCTAATATTTTACATAATACCTTAGTACAAAAAAACCAAAACCATCAACCTGAATAGAAAAAACCATCAGTGCCAAAAAAATATAAACCATAAACCCCAAAAAAACTTTAATCCATCGTCCAAAAAAGACCATATATACTCCATCCCAAAAAACTATAATTATTTAACCCTAAAAAATATTCGACCATTAGTCCCTCAAAACCCTAAACCATAATCATCAAAAAAAATTTTAAACCCTCATCAACAAAAATAATACCCTAAACCCTCATCCCCAAAAAACTGTGAACCCTCTGCCCCCAAAAAAAACTAAACCTTCAGTCCCATAAATCGCTAAATAATTGTTCCTTACAAATGATAACCCCTAAAACCTAAAAACACTACACCCATGTCTCAAAATCAAATATAAACCCTCATCCTCAAAAAAACCCTAAAACCTCAATGCCAAAAACCCTAAAGCCATATCAATTTAAAACCCCAAAACAATCAACTCAAAACAAACATAAACCCTCATTCCAACAAATCCTAAACCTTTATCCCTGAAAAACCATAAACCCTCATACCTAAAAAACCATAATCCATCAGACAAAAAAAACAGTAATCCATTTCCCTCAAAAAAACTCAAATACATCATCTGTAAAAAAACAGTAAACCATCATACACAAATAAACATAAAACCTCGACCACGTAAATCCATAAAACATAATCCCCAAAAAACCATAAAACCTCATTAAAAATAACCCAAAACCATCATCCAAAAAAATCCCTAAAATCCCATCCCTATAATGAACTAGTACCTCATCCTAATAATAAAAACTCTAATTCTAAAAAACCCACAATTCTAAATAACCCCAACCCATCAGCCCAAAAAACTCTCAACCATCATCCCTATACCCAAAGAACACCAACCCTAATCCAAAATACCCCCCTTAACCCTCATCCCTAAGAATCCTTAAACCCTCACCCCCAAAAAAACCCCTCAAACATTTGCCCCAAAAAATCCTAAGGCCATAGCCACAAGTAACCGTAAACACTCACCACCAAAAAGAACCCAAACCCTCAGACCAAAAAAAATTGAGCCCTTACTAATCAAGAGACCCTAGACCGTCATCCAAAATAACCCTCAGCCTTTAAAAAAACTAAATCATCCACCCTAGAAAACCCTAAACCCTACTTCCCAAAAAAACCCTAGTAGTCCATTGCCTAAAAATACTTTACCCTTAGTCCCTAAAACCCATAAAACCTCTGCAATAGAAAAACCAAAACCATCATCAACAATTACCCTAAACGAACCACCAAAAAATTCTAACCCTCAATGATAAAAATTATTTTAAACCTACCCCCCAAACCCTAAACACTCATCCCAAAAAACCATAATCCCTCATCCCCAAATATTCCTAGACAACCATCGTAAATAATAATAATAATCCCTCATTCCGAAAAAATAAAAACCCATCAGTCACAGAAAACCGTAATCCATTATCCCCCAAAAATACTAATCCCATGGCCCCAAAAATCAATAACCCTTAGGCACAAAACAAATCTAAACCCTCAAACACAAAAAATTAGAAACCCGCAGAAGAAAACCCAAAAGGCTCAGCACTATAAAACCGTAAAGTCTCTACCCCAAAACTATAAACTCTCTACCCTGATACATTATAATCCAACTACCCCAAGAAGACACTAAACACTAGGTTCTAAATCCCTAATATCTCATCCACAAAAAATTAAATCATTAGACCCAAAAAACAAAAAAAAACATAATCCACGATAATCCCTTATCCCTCAGCCATAAAAAACCCTAAACCATCACCCAAAAAACCCTAACACCTTGGCCCTAAGAACCCTAAACACTCATCACCCAAAACACTAAACCCAAGAACCAAAAAACATAAACCCTAATCCCACAAAACACTAATATTGTGACCCAAAAAACCTAAACCCTACACCACAGAAAGCACTAAACCCTAAATCCCAATAAATACATAACCCCTCTTAACGAAAAAAAACATAAATCCTATATCCAAAATAACCCACACTCACAACAATAGAAAACACAAAACCCTCATCCAATAAAAAAACTAAATGGTCAACCATAAAAAGAAATAATTTATAGGACCTAAAAGACTAAACCATAAACCCTCTTCCCCCAAATAACATCATCTTTTACCCCCCATACCCCCCCAAAAAAACTTAAACCCCAATCACCAAAAAAACAAAACCCTTACCCCTAAAAGAACCCTAATCATTTGGGCCAAAAACCCAAAAACATAATCCCTAAAAATCTAAAATAAAAAGCCCTGTAAAACCCTAAATATAGGCCCAAAAATCTCTAAACACTAACACAATAACCTTAAACCATCTAACCCAAAAATACATAAACCTCAACCCCAAAAACTCTTATCACTCAATCCTAAAAAACGCTAAACCGTAATTTGAAAATAAACTAAATCATCTACTAAAAAACTATAAAATATCAACCCCATAAAATCCTAAAGTCTCAGCACTAAAAAACCTAATACCTCATCCCCATTAGACCATAAAATATCATATAAAATCCTAAAATCTTAGGTTCAAAAAACTATAATCCAACAACCCCAAAAAATACATAATCCCTCAAATAGAATAAAACATAAAACATATGCCCCTAAAATTCCAAAGCTATTAGCTCCAAAATAACCCTAAATCCCCACCCCAAAAAATTGTAATCTGTCTTCTAAAAAACCCTAACCCCTTACCCCCAAAAACTATAATCCTTAAAACCCAGAAAACACAAACTCCCAGCCTCAAAATACCCTAATCCCTAAGACCCAATAAACCCTATATCATCAACCCCAAAAAACATAAACCCCCATCCCAAAATGTTATAGGACCTTATCCCCCCCAAACCCTTAACTCGAATATGAAATAAAATTATAAACCCTCAACAACAATAAAACCTCAACACATTCTTCCAAAAAAAACAAATTCCTTTACCGCAAAAATAAATTAAATATGTTCCCAAATTACCCTAAAACCTCATCCTGAAAAACCCATAATCTCTCATCCCTAAAAACTAAACAATTTACATGAAAAATCTTAAATCATCAACTGAATATATCAATAAAACCTCATCCCCCAAAAAACTAAAACTTGCAGTCACAAAAATGGTTAAATACTTATCCCCTAAAAAAACCATAAACCCTCATAAAAAATTATAAACTCTCATCCGCAAGAAACTATAAATTGTCATAACCAAAAAACCTTAAATCCTTTTCCCCAAAAAAAACCTAATCCCTCATTTTAAAAAAACCATTCTCCCCCAAAAACCCAAAAACATCTACCCTAAAATAAACTAAAGCCTCATCCAAAATTTTACTTAAACCGCCAACACAAAAAATACTAAATTATTGGCCCCCAAAACTCTAAACCATTATCTCAAAAAAACTGTAATCAAGTTTCCCTATATGACCCTAAATACACAACCCTAGATAACTATAAACACTCAGTCCAAAAATACCATGAACCATACACCGTAAAAAACCCAAAACCCATGGAACCAAAAAACCATTAACCCTCAACCATAATTCCCATATAAACTTATCCTCATAAAACCATAAACCCTCAATCAAAAAAACCCAAAATCCTGGACCCTAAGAACCCCAAATCCATCAGCTACAAAAAAGACATATAAACCATAGGCCTTATATACCCCTAAAACCTCATCCCCAATATATAATAAACCCTCCACCCCAAATACATCTAAACTAACATCCCAAAAAAACCTTAAAACCTATGACCCAAAAAACAAAAAACCCTCAGACTAAAAAAACCTAAACACCCAACCCCCAAAAATTCTAAATATTCAAACCAAAAAAGAACCTTATCCCCCAGAAAAAAACCTAAACAGTCATCCAAAAAACTTTTTATCCCTAAAAAATCATCCCTAAAAAACCTAAACCCTCACACAAAAAACAACTAAACCTTCATCAGAGAAAAACCCTAAACCCACTACATCAAGAATCCCTATCCCATATTCCCCAAAAACCCATAAACCCACATCCCCAAAAAACCTATACACTTATTCAAAATAACCCCAATACGCCCGACCATAAAAAATACAAAACCTCAGACCCAAAACCCATTAACCCTTGACTCAAAAACCCCAAAACCATCAGATCTTAAATACCCTAATCACTCATCCCCATAAAGCCCAAAACCCTTGGCCACAAAAACCCCAACACCCTAGACCCAAAAAACCCTATACCCTTTCCACCAAAATAACCATTAATCCTCACCCTAAATGAGAAGTAAACCATTGGCCCCAAAAAACCCTAAAACCCTTTCCCTAGAAAACCCTAAAATCATAGCCCAAAAATCTATAATCATTTGAACATTAAAATCCTAAACCATTACCGCCACAAATACCCCAAACCCTCACCCCTCAAAATACCCCAATCCCTGATCCACCAAAAAGACAATATCCTCAACCCAAGAAACATTGATACCCTTACCCCATAAAACCCAAAACCATGGGACTTGAAAACCCTACTCCGTCACCACCAAAAAACCCTAAACCCTCATCTCAAAAGAACACTATACCATCAAACCCAAAAAAACCGAAATTCTTGCCCCCCAAAAAAATATAAACCCTCAACCCCCAAAAAAACTAAACCCTCATCCACAAAAAATGATATACCTTCTTGCCAAAAAAACTATAAACCCTTATTCCCAAAAACCCCCACATCCTTGGCTCCAAAAACCCTAACCCTTATACCTAAAAAATCTCAAACTGTGGGACAAAAAAACCGTAATCATTCATCATTAAAAACCCCAATCCAACAGCCACAAAAAAAAAACAAAAACACTCGTCCCTATGAAACCCTAAACATTACAACATAAGAACCATGAACCCTAGGAAAAAAATATTATAAACACTACACACAAAAACCCCTAAACACTCAGCCCAAAATAACATAATCCCACATCCCCAAAAAACTCTAAACCCCCATCCCTAAAAATCCTCAAACCCTTAGCACCAAAAAAACACGAATCCTTCATCCCCCAAAAAACACTAGACACTCATCCCCCAAAAAACCCAAACCATAATCCCCAAAAATAACTCAACACATGGACCCTAAAAAACCTAAACCCTCATATCCCTAAAACACTAAACCCTAATACCAAAATAATCTCTAAAAACATATCCAAGAAATATCCTAAACCTCACCCCAAAATAATCCTAAACCCATATCTACAAACAAAGCATAAATATTAGCCAAAAACAACTAATCCATCATCACAAAAAAGCCCTAATCCATCTGTCCAGAATACTAGAAAATCAGCATGCCTAAAAAACCTGATTCTCTGTACCCCAAAAATCCCAAAACAATGACACCCCAAAACCTTAAACCTTCATACCCAAAAAAAATAATTAACCCTAATCCACATAAAACACCAAATGAGTTTCTCTAAAAAATCCTAAACCCCCAACCCTAAAAAAACTGAAACCCCCATCCCAAAAAAACTATAATCCATTAGCCTCAAAAATCCCTAAACCCTTACACCCAAAAATCTCCATACCCCATTCTAATAAAATCATAACCCCTCATTCCAAGAATACACTTAACTCACTTCCCCAAAACACCCAAATACCCTCCTACCCAAAAAAACCCTAAACCCTCCACTACAAAAAAATTTGATTCCCTTCCTCTCATAAGAAACCCTAATCACCTTGCTCCAAAAAAACCACAAACCCTTGTCCCAAAATTTCCAAACCCCTCCCCCCACTCCAAAAATCCATAAATCCTTGTCCCCCAAATATGAAACCCTTAGTCCAAGAAAACCTTAAACCATAATCCCCATGAAAACCTTAAACCCTTAGCCATATAAAACCCCAAACCATTTGTTCAAAAAAAAAACCAAATCGTCATCTCTAATAAACCCTAAACCCATAGCCCAGAAGAACCCTACACCCACATCCCAAAAAAACCCTAAACACTCAATCCCAAGAAACACTAAATCCTCAACCCCCTCCCCCAATTCCTTGATCACTCATCCCAAAAAAACCATAAACCCTCAAAAACCAACATACCATGTACCATATCCCCAAAATCCATAAACCCTCATCCCAAAAAAACCATAATCCATAAACCCTATAATCCAAAACACATTAAATAGTTTTTCATAAAAAACCCTGAAACCTTGAATCCTAGAAACCCCAAACCCCCATCCCCATAAACCCCAAAACCCTCATCCCACAAAAACCAAACCCTCATCTAAAAAAACCCATACCATAGACTAAAAAACCAAAACCCCTTAGTATCCCAAAACCCCAAACCTTTATCCTCAAAAAACCCAAAACCACATCTCCAATACAACCCCAACCCTCAGCCCACATAAAACCCAAACCCTCATCTAAAAATAACACGAAAACAATATCCCCCACAAAACCCAAACACTCTTCCCTAGAACATCCCAAACACTTAGCACCCAAAAAAGTAAAATATTATCTCCAAAAACATACAAAACTTCTTCCTAATGAAACATTAAATCCATAACCCCAAAACCCCTATTCCCTCAACCCAAACCCCATAAAATTCCATCATAATGAAAAACCCTATTCCCTTATCCAAAAACAACCCAATAACATATCCCCAAAAACAATAAAATACCAACCCCAACAAAAATTAATAACCCCCAATCCCAAAAAACCATAAACCCGCATCCACAGAAAATAACAAACCCTCAGACCCAAAAAACCATAAACCCTGCACCCCTAAAAACTCTAAATCGGCAACCCTAAATGAACCTAAACAACCTTGCCAAAAAACCCAAACCCGCTTTTTTTTAAAACCTATATTGTCGTCCCCAAAAAACACTAAACCCTTTTACATAAAAAAACCAAACCTGCTACCACAAAAAAACATTGATCCAATGACCCAAACAAAACCTAATTCCATGTTACCAAAAACCTGCAAACATTATTCCCAAAAATCAATCAATCCATTAGTATAAAAAACTTAAAACAGTCATATAAAAAACACAAACCCTTGGCCCAAAAAAACTCTAAACCCTATGCCCCCCAAAAAAACCAAGACACTCAGTCTCAAACATCCCAAATCAATGAGCCCCAAAAAACCATAATCTCTCATACCTAAAATCATTAAATCCTTATCCTATACTAATTGATAAACCCACAATAGAAATAATTCCTATATCTTCATGTCCAAGAAACCCCAAAATATCACCCTCAGTGTACATTTACTGGTATAAAAACCCCAAACCCATGGGCCCAAAATACCATAGTGCATTGACTCAAAAAATCCCCAGATCACCCAGTCCCAAAATCCCCTAATCCATTCTCCCTATAAAACACTAAACCCTCATCAATAAAAAAAAATATACACTCATGCATTAAAAACCCCTAACCCCCTAGACCAAAAAATCAAAAAAACATGGACCTGATAAAACTATAAACCCTACACCTCAAAATACCCTTAATTTCCATCCCCCCAAAACCCTACACACTCTTCCCCAAAAAAACACAAACCCTTATCTCCCAAAAACCCTAAACCATCATCCCAAAAAAACCCCAAACCCTCATCCACAAAATACAATAAATTTTTATCCACCAAAATCCATAAAACCAAATCCCCAAAACACACTAATACATCAAACCAAAAAACCCTATGGCCATATCCTTAAAACAATTCAACCCTCATTCCCAAAATATGATAACCTCTAGACCTAAAAACATGTAACCCACATCCCTAAAAAACCATAAACCTTCGGTCCCTAAATAGCCTTGACAACCGGTCCCAATGAAACCCCATAGTCTCAGCCCCCAAATACCCAAACCTCTACCCCAAGAAATCATAAACCCAAATCCCCACAAAACTGCAAACCCTCATCCCAAAAAAAACCATTATTCAAAAAAAATCATAAACCCTTATCCCCCTAAAATTGAAAATCATCATCAAAAAAAAACTCCAAACCCTCATCCCAAAAAAATCCTATACCCTCACCCAAAAAAAACTCTAATCGTTTTTTCAGAAATATTGAAAAACAGAGCCCCAAAAAATCCATAATGCTTAAACCCCAAGAACCTTCAACTATTAGCCCTAATAAACCCCAAACCCATTGTCCCTAAAATTTTTAAACCTACATCTCCAAAGAAACACGACCCTCATCTTGGAAAAAAACCTTTGGCCCTATGAAACCCAATAACCCCTTCTATAAAAAACCGTAAACCCTCATAAAGAAATAACCCTATACCCTTGTCCCCAAATGCAACAAACCCTCAGCCCCCCTGAAAATCAAAAATCACAACCCCAAAATATGTCAAACCCTTTTTAAAAAAAACCATCATCCACAAAAAACCATATAAAACATCCTAGAAACATGAAAAACCTCAATGTGAAAAAATATAAACCATAAAAACAAATATTAACCTTGACCCCATAAATCCACAATCCTTCATCCTTAAAAAACACTAGACCCTCATGCCCAAAAAACCAAAAAACCACATTCCAAAACAATCATAAATCCTAATCCTAAAAAAACAAACCCTCATCCCAGATAAACCATAATCCTTTATTACAAAAAATCCCTAAACCCGAAGCCACCAAAAAACTATCACCCTCATCCTTGAAAATCCAAAACCATCATCCATGTAACCCTAAACCGCCATCCACAAAAAAAAACTAAACCCATACCCTAAAAAAAACCTAAAACCTAAACCCTAATTCCCAAAATATACAAAACCATTATATAAAAATAACCTAAATATTCCACCCAAAAAAAAGAAAAAACTTCACCTTAAAAAACCATAAACCCTCAGCCCCATTAAAACCATATCACTCAGGACAAAAAACAATAAATCCTCAGTCCAAAAAAACCATACACACTCAACCAAAAAACACTAAACCCTTATAAAATATCCCTAAATCATTAGACCTAAAAAAATCCATAATCCCCAATTATCACCATTACTATGGTCTCAAAAATCCCTAAAACATGGCCCCCCATAACCCTGACCCTTAGCACAATAATCTTAAGCCCTCATCCCCAAAAAACACTAAATCCACATCCCAACAAAACCCCCAATTATCATTCCAAATGAACTCTAAACACTCAATCCAAAAAATATAAAACCTTGACCACAAAAATCGTAAACCTAGGGCCGCAAAAAATAAATATCCCTCATTCTCCAAATTACTAAATCTATTGTCCCCAAATATTACAAAACATTTGGCCCAAAAACAATAAACACATGGCACTAACAAACAATATACCCTATTCTCAAAAGATAAACAAAAACATTTTCTCCAATAAACCCTAAATCTGTAGATGCAAAAAACCATAAAACCTCATTCATAAAACCCTAAAAACTCGCCCCCTGAAACCCCAAAACCCATAGCGCCAAAAAAATAAAAGCACTTTACTCCAAAAATAATTATATCCATAGCCCATGAATCCCTAAACACTCATCACAAAAATAACTTAACCCCTCATCCCCATGTATCCCTAAAAAATCATCCCAAAAACCCTATCGTATTAGCCACATAAAACCATAAACCCTCATCTCCAAAAAAACTAAACCCTCAGCCCCCAAAAAACCCTAAATCCTCTGTCGCAAAACCCATAAACCCTCATCCCCCAAAAGACAGAAAACCCGCAGTCCCAAAAAATTGTTAACCCTCTACCCCCAATAACACTAATCCCTAAACACTCATCCAAAAATCCCTAAAACTGCATCTCCATGAAACACTAAACCCTAATACCCCAAAACCCAAAAACCCTCAACTGAAAAAAATAGTAAATCATCATACTAAAAAAAACACTAAACCCCAAGCCCCTCAAAACACTAAACCCTCATCCCAAAAAACCCTAAAACATCAACCCCAAAAAACTCCAAACCATCATCGCAAAAAATGAAAATCCTCATCCCAAAATAACCTTGACCATTCATTCCCAAAAAACTCAAAACACCCATCCCCATATATACCTAAATCCCCATCCTTAAAAACACATAAACTCTTGTCCCTAGAAAACCCTAATACCTCATCCCCAAGAAAACACAAAATCCCCAGCACTAGAAAACCCTAAACACTTAGACCCATAAAACGCTAAACCATCATTCCTAGAAAACCCTAAATCCTCTTCCTTATATAAATAATTAACCTCATACCCAAAAAACTCTAAACCTTCAAACCTAGATAACCAAAAATATTCATCCCCCAAAATCTCTAAACCCATATACCCAAAAATAATAATAATCCTTCAACCCCAAATAACCCTAAAACATCATCTGCATAAGACTCTGAACCATAAAAACTAAAAAACATAAAACCTCAACCATAATAAACCCTAAACTATAATCCCCCAAAAAACCTAAACCCTCATAATCAAAAATCCTAAACCCTCATTCCAAAAAAACCCTTATTCCCTCATCATCAAAACACTCTAAAATTTAATTCCCCAAAAACCCTAAACTCTCATCACAAAAAAAAGACAAAAAACCCACCCCCAAAAACCTTATAACATTGGTATAAAACATATAACCTTGGCCAAAAGAAACCCTAAAAAGTTAGAACCATAAATCCATGAACTCATATCCACACCAAAGCCAAAACCATCTACGTATATAAAATATAAACCCTCAGCGTCAAAAAACCAAAAATAGAAAACCCCAAAAACTAGAAACCCTTGGAAAAAACCCCTAAGACCTAATAAAAACCATAATAACTTAGCAACATAATTCATTAAACTCTCATCCTAGAACAAAACTATACACTCATCCCCAAAAAAATGATTCATCCCATCACAAAAAAATCCTAAACCCTAATTCCAATAAAAACATAACCCTCCACCCCAGAGAACCCAAAACCCTAAGACCATAAATCCTAAAACCCTTGCCTCAAAATTAACATAATCCCTCAACCACCAAAAACCACAAACCATTGACCCCAGAAAAGCATAAATCATTAACCCATAAAAAACCCTAAGTCTTCACCCCAAAAAAACCCTAAACAGTCGTCCTCAAAAAACCCTAAATCATTAACCCTAAATAACCCTAAACCATATTCCATATAAAATCCCAAACCCTCTTCCCCATGAAAAATAAAACCATCACCCCCAAAAAAGAAAACCCTATCACCCAAAAACCACTAAACCCACACCGCCAAAAAAACCTAATACCTCATTGTAAAAAATCAGTAAAAACTCAGGCAAAAAATCAGGAAACACTCTACCTGAATAACATTAAATCCTTTTCCCTAAATAACCCTAAAATTTTATGTACAAAAATACTTAATCCATCAACCATAAAAAACCTGAAAACATGAGTGAAAAAAATTAATGTCACACCCAAAAAATCATAGACTCTCGGAAATGGAAAACCAAAAACCCATTTCACCAAAAGACAGTAAACACTCAACATGAAAAAAATTTGAACCCTCAACACTTATAATAAATAAACCCTCATCCCTAAAAAACCTAAACTCCCATGACTAAAAAACCCTAAACCATCAGCCCATAAAACCATAATCCCCCAGCCCCAAAAAAACCTAAACGCTCTACCCCATAAAAAATAAACCAATAACCAAAAAAATAATCCACAATCCCTAAAAAACATATAACCCTCATCCTCACAACCCTTACACCTTCATCCTCATGAAATCCACAAACCCACCTCATTAAAAAACCAACCACTCATTATTAAACAATCCATAATCCTCAATCCCCAAAACCACTAATCAATCAATCCCAAAACACCCCATTTCCTCAGACCTAAAAAACACCAACCCCTAATCCATAGAAAATCAAAAACACGTATCCACAAAAAAATTTCAAACTCTCAACCAAAAAAATGTTAACCCTGATCCCCAAAAAACCACAATCCCTAAGCCCAAAAATATTACTAAAACCTCAACTCCAAAAATCCTAAACCCATTTCTATGAAAAACATAAAACCCATAACACAAAAACACCATAAACCCAATTCCCCCAAAAAAGAAAAACCCTCATCCTTAAACAATATAAATCTTTTGCATAAGAAACACAAAACCAACATCCCAAAAAAACCCCAAACACTCTGCACCAAAACACCATAAAAACTCAACATTAAAAACGAAACTTTCAACCCCAAAACCCTAAACCCTTAGCCCAAAAAAACCCAAAACCTAGACAACAAAAAACCCAAACCGCTATCACCAAAATAAACCGAAAAAATCAACCCGTAAAACCCCATATCCCTCATCACCAAAAACTAAAAAACATCATAAAAAAACCTAAACACTAATCCTTAAGAAACATAATTACTCTACCCTATAAATATCATCATTCCTCATCCGGAATGATCTTTAAAACCTATAACCCAAGAAACCCAAAACCCTCATCCCCAAAAATACTAAACCCTTACCTCCAAAACCCCTCATCACTCATCCACAAAATGCATCAAACAATGCCCCCAAAAACTCATGATCCCATAGAAAAATAATACCCTCACCCCTCATACACAAAACCTTCAACCCTCATCCTCCAAAAAAATACCCTCAATCCAAATAATATCTAATCCCTTATAAAAACCCCATCATACCTATGTCCCCAAAAAACCTCCACCCACAAACCAAAAAAACACTCATCCCTTGGCCCCAAAAATCCTTGGACCCATAATGTAAGAAAACCATAATGCATCATCTCCAAGACCCAACAAACCCTATACCCAATACCCCTTACCCTGAAAACACATTATAACCACAACCCAAAAAATGACAGAAACCCCTAGCTTTAAAAAAACCCTAAACATTGAACTGAAAAAAAATTCAAACCCTCATTCCCATTAACAAAAAAAATTCGGCCAAAAAACATAAACCTTTATCCTCAAAATTCTAAAACTCAAATCCCCAGAAAACACGAAACTATTTGTTTCAAAAAAAAATGAAAAACCCAAACCCCAATAACCCTAAATCCTAAATGAAACAGAAACCCAATATGTTATCCCATGAAAACCCTAAAAATTCAGAACCCAAAAAACCAAAACCATCTTCCCCAAAACACCCCAAACCCTTATCCCTGAAAAACCAGAAAAAATTGTCTCCAAAAAACATTTAAATCAACATCCTTGAAAATCCTAATCCCTCTTCACCAAAAAATATTAACCATCATCCAAAAAACCAATTCCATAGTGAAAAAATCCTAAAACCCCATCCCCAAAAAACACTAAAACCCCAGCCCCAAAAAACCCAAAACCCTCATTCCAAAATAATCCTATAGCCCTAGTACCAAAAAACACTAAATAACCCTAAAACATCATCCACATATGACTCTAAACAATCATCACTAAAAACCTAAACCCCCAGCTATTGTAAACCCTAAACTATAGTCCCCAAAAAACATAAACCCTCAGAACATAAAATACATAAACCCTCATTCCACAAAAAACCAAATTTCCTTATCCCTAAAACACTCTAAAATTTAATTCCCAAAAAACCATAATCTCTCATCACCAAAAAAATAATCACCCAGCCCCAAAACCCCAATAACATTGGTAAAAAACATAAACCCTTGGACATAAGAAACCCTAAAACGTTAGAACCGAAAATCCATAAACCCATATCCCCATGAAGCCCAAAACCATTTGCATATATAAAATCTAAACCCTCACCCCTAGAAAACCATAAACAGTAAACCCCAAAACACTCGAAACCCTCAGCCTAAAAAAAGCCTAATCCCACATCCCAAAATAACCATAAAATCGTAGCCACATAATTCTTGAAACTCTCATCCTAGAACAACAGTATACCCTCATCCCCAAAAAACATAATCATCCCATCACAAAAAATGATCCTAAACTCCTAACCCCAATAAATACCAAACCCACAACCACATAGAACCCTAAACCCTAATACCAACAATCCAAAAACATGTGGCTCAAAATTACCATAATCCCTCAACTACAAAAAACCATTAAAAAATTACCCCAAAAAGCATAAATCCTTAAACCCCAAAAAAACCCAAAATACCCACCAAAATATAACCATAAACACTTGTCCTCAAAAAAATACAAATCATTATCCCTAAAGGACCCTAAACCATATTCCCTAAAAAACCTTAAACACCCTTCTGAAAAAAAAACAAAAAACCTTTACCCCGAGAAAACAAAACCCTATCACCCAAAAAACACTAAACCCACAGCGCCAAAAATACAAATACCACATCCCAAAGAAACACTAAACTCTCAGAAAAAAAATCCTAAAACACACAACCTAAATAACGCAAAACCATTTTCCCCAAATAACCCTAAACAATTATGTACAAAAATACTTAAACCCTCATCATCAAAAAAACCTAAAAACATGAGTGAAAAAAAAATTCCTAACCCACAAAAAAATCATAGATTCTCAACCCAGAAAACCATTAACCCATAGCCACAAAAACACCAAACCCACAACATGAAAAATCACTGAACCCTCATCACCGATAATCCTTAAACCCACAGCCCTAAAAAAATAAAAAACCTTTGGTCAGAAAAACCCTAAACACTCGTCCCATAAAAATCATAATCCCCTATCCCCAAAAAAACCTAAACCTCCATCCCCATAAAAACCCCAACAATCAAAAAAAAACAAACCACAATCCCAAAAAAACATAAAACCCGCATCCTCTAAACAGTTATACCCTTATCCTCAAGAAATCATCAAACCGACTTCACTAAAAAAACCCAACACCTCATCACTAAACAATCCCTAATCCTCAAACCGAAAACCACTAATCAGTCAAGCCCAAAACACCCCATTCCATCTACCCAAAAAAACCCAAGACTTAAGACATTGAAATCCCAAACCCCCATCCCCCAAAAAACCCAAACATGTATCCAGAAAAAATTCCAGACTCTCAGCAACAAATAAATGTAAACCGACACCCCAATAAACAAAAAGGCCTCAACAAAAAAAATTAGTAAACTTTCCACTCCAAAAATCCTAAACCATCATCCATGGAAAACACGAAACCCTCAACACAATAAAACCCTAAACCCAATTACCCAAAAAACTAATCCATCCTCTTTAACCACCATAAATCCTCTGCAGAAAAAACCTAAAACCCTCATCCCAAAAATCCACCCAAACACTCAGCACCAAAAAACCATAAAAACACAATCCAAAAAAACAAACCCCACATACCCAAAAGCCAAAAACCCTTATCCCAAAAAAACCCAAAATCTCAACAAAAAAAAAATCCAAACCCCTATCACCAAAATAAACCTGACAAATCAACCCCCAAAAACCCAAATCCCACATCACCCGATACTATAACACCTCATCCACAATGAAACCTAAACCCTTATCCTCCATAAACCTATAGCATATGCCCCAAAAAACTCGTCAACCATCAGTCCGAATACACCTGAGAACCTACACCCCAAGAATTCCTAAACCCTCTTCCCCAAAAACACTAAACACTTACCTTAAAAACCCCTCATCACTCATCCCTAAAAGGCATCAAACTATAGCCCCAAAAAAACAAGATCCCATAGAAAAAAAAAACCCTCACCCCTCATCCACAAATACCTCAACCCTCATTCCCTACAAAAATACTATACCCTCATTCCATAAACTATCTAGTCCCTCAAAAAAAACCCTCATCCATCTATCACAAAAAATAAATTCCACCCACATCCCCAAAAAACTCTCAACTCTTGGACGTAAAAAACCATGTAACCATTATGTGTTAAAACCATAAAGTAACAACCCTTAGACCCAAAAAACCCTATACCCTATACCTTCTACCCCGAAAAAACATGATACCCACAATCCCAAAAATAATAGAAACCCCCTGCTCCAAAATATCATGAAACATTGAACTCCAAAAATATTCAAACCCCCATTCCCAATAACCCCAAATCATCCGGCCAAAAAAATAAATATCTCCCCCAAATCCCCAAACTCTAATCCCAAAAAAACCCCAAACCCTTAGTTCCAAAAAACTAAAAAACCCCAACCCCAAAATCCCTAAATCATCAATGACAAGAACACCTTATATGTTATACCATGAAAACCGTAAAACTGAAGACCCCAAAAAAGAAAAACCATCTTCCCTAAAATACTCCAAACTCTCATCCATAAAAAACCAGAAACCATTAGCTCCAAAAAAACCAATAAATAAACATCTCTGGAAAATATTAATCCCCCTACCCCAAAAATACAAAACCATCATCCACAAAAACCAATTCCTTAGTGGAAAAATCCTAAACCCACATCCCCACAAAACACTAAAACCTAGCCCCAAAAAGCCCAAAATCCTCTGTCCCAAATAATCCTAAATCTTTTTCACCAAGAATCCCTAAAACATAAACCATAGTAAACCCCAAAAATTATAGCCCCAAAATCCATAAACCCTAATTCTTAAAAAACCAAAAACTCTCATCCTCAAAAAACCTCCGAACCTATTCCCAAAAAATGTTAAACACCTATTCGTAAAAAATACTAAAACATTTCCAAAGAAAACCCTAAACCTTATCCACATAAAACCCAAAAACCACATCTAAAAAAAATCAAAACTACCAGACCAAAAAAAATGTATACCATCACCTGCAAAAAACACAAAATTCTATGATTATAAAAACACCTAACACATCATCCCCAACAAACCATAAACTATCCACCGTAAAAAAACCCAAACCCTCTGTCCTAATGTGTCCCAAAACCCTGAACCCAAAAATATCAAAACAAACACCTCCAAAAAAACCATTACCCTCAACCCCAAAAAATCCCTAATCCCTGAGACCGAAAACCCCAAACCCCCACCCAAAATACTCATAAATCCTCAACCCCAAAATCCCTAAATTCTTAAGCCAAAAACCCCTAAACATTTTACAATGAATATAGTAAACATATAACCTAGAAAACCAAAACCATAAACCCCAAAGTCCCCTAAACACATAGCTACAAAACACCATAAATATTTGTCCCCAAAACACCCTAATACATCACTACCAAAACTCATAAACACTCACCCCATAAAAAACATAATCAAGATGAAAAAAAATATCTTTACCTCACAAACCACCTAAACCCCTCAATCCTCATCCCTAAAAAACAAAAAACCCTCACCACTAAAATGTTCTAAATCTTCATCACCAATATATCCTAATCCCTCACCACAAAAAAATGGTAAACACTTCTTGAAAAAAAAAATCATAAACACTCATCCCTCTAAACCCCAAATATCTCACTTGAAGATAACCCAAAACCATTATCAAAGAAAAACCTAAACACTAAGACCCAAAAAACTGAGAAAAATTTTACACAAAAAACCCTTAACCATCACCCCATAAAACCTTAAATCCTCTAATCAAGAACCCAGAATCCCTTTCCCCCAAAACCCTAACCGCTCACCATAGAAGACCCTAAACCCTCAACCCAAAACACTAAAATCCTCATCCAAAAAGTATACTAAACCCTTAAGCAAAAAACCATAAAACCTCAGTCTAAAAAATCCTGAACCCTTAGCCCCAAAAACCCTAAACCGTCATCCTCCAAAAACCCTAAACAATCATCCGAAAACCTCCAAACCCTAGACCCCAACAACACTAAACCAACAGCCCCAAAATCCACTAAAACATTGCACTAAAATCTCCAAATCCCATATCTTGGTAATACACTAATCACTAAAACATAGAAATTCCTAAATTCTATAGTCTATAAATCCCTAAACCCTCCACTTTAAATAAACTCGAAACCCCATCTCCAAAAAACACAAACCATCATCCACAAAAATCCATCATACCCCATCAAAAAATCCCTAAAACCCTCATCCCCCAAAAAACCCTAAATCATCATTCCCAAAATAAGTTATACCCTCATCCCCAAAATTAATAAACCCTCAACCCCCAAAAACAGAAAATCCCCATGCTGAAAAAACCCAGAAAACTCAGTCATAAAAAACACAAAAACTTCCTCCCCAAAATACCATAAACACTCATAACAAAATACCTAAACCATCATCCCCAAAAACCAAAAACCCCCAGACAAAAAAACATTAAAACACTGACCTTGAATAACCCAAAAACCTCATCCCATAGAAACTGTAGTACTCCAATCCCCCAAAAAACACAAAATCATCATCACTGACAAATCCTAAACCTTCACATCCAAAAAAATCCTAAACTGGCAACCCCAAAAAACTAAAACCCTCATACCTAAAAACCCAAAACCCTCTATCCAAAAAACCCTTAAACTATAAGCCACAAAAAACCTAAACCTTCAACCCCAAAAAAACCCAAAACCCAAAACACTAAAAGACATAAAACATTGCACCAAAATTCCATAAACACATTTCGCCTAAAATCCTAAACCCTTAGCACCGAAAAATAATAACCCATCATCCAAAAAAAATAAACACTCCTCCCCCAAAAACCCTAAAACCATATCCCCAATAATACTTAAACGCAGAACCATATAAAACCTTAATCTTCCATCCCTAAAAATCTGAATCCCAAGCCACAAATAACCCTAAACCATCATCCTCCATAACACCCACAAACATAGCCGAAAAAAACTAATCCATCATACCCAAAAATTAAAATATCTCATATCTCAATACCCTAAACCCACAACCCCAAATTAATCTAAACCAATATCCCCAAAAAACCATAAACCCTCATCCAAAAATAACCCCATAACCCATAGCCGCAAAAAATACCCCAAACCCGCAGCACTAAAAAACACCAAACTAACAAACCCAAAAAAATTCTAAACCATAAGTACAAAAAAACCTAAACCATATTCCCAAAAAAACCCAAAAGCAGTCATCTATAAAAAATGTAAACCCCATGGCCCAAAAAACCCTGAAAATTAACCATTGAGTCCCTAAAACCCTTTTCCCCCAAAACCTAAATTCTCAACCTCCAACAAAAATATACCACTAACCCCAAAAAACCTCTATACCCATGTCCCAAAAACAATAATCCCTTAGCCTCAAAAAAAAAGAAGAAAAATCTCCGAAAATATAATCATAAAGCCATAAAACTAATAACCCTAAATCAACATCCACAGAAAACCCTAAAACTTAATCCCCAAAACAGACAGATTCTTTAGACCTAGAAAATCCACAACCCACATAAAAAGCAATAAAATATCATCCTAAAAATCTCTAAACCATAATCCCAAAAAATGATAAACAATAAGACCTAAAATAATTTAAATCCAAATCCCCAAAAAAATATAAACTCTCAACCATAAGAAACAAAAAAACATTACCCAAAAAAAATCATGAACACTCTACTCCAAAAAAACAGAAAACCATTTTCCCCAAAATACCAAATCCCTTATACCTAAATCCCTAAACCCTCATCCCCTAAATATATAATCCCTTACCAAAATATACAAAAACTCTCGCCCTAAAAATTCTAAACCCTCAATACCAGAAATTCCTAATCCCTCATCCCAAAAACCTCAAATCCCATATTCTCAAAAGACACTAACCACTAATCCTTGAATAACCCTAAACCATTATTCCCATAAATATATAAACCCTCAACCATGAAAATCCAAAAAATCTCATCCCCTAAAACCAATAACCCTCAATCCTAAAAATACATAATCCCTCATCACCCAAAAACCCTAAACCCTCTGGTAAAAAAATAGAAGTCATACATCCAAAAGCACCTGAAACAGTTCGCCACCAAAATTACATACCCTCAACTGAATAAATATCCAAACTCTCAGCCTCAAAAATACAAAACCCTCAGAAAAAAAAAGAAATCCTTTATTCCCAAAATACATAAACCCTAATCCCAAAAAAAATCATAATTCCTTAAACAAAGAAACTATTAAACTATTTTCCCTGAAAACCATTAAATCCAAAGCATGCAAACTCTAAAATATCACCGTAAAAAACTCCAAAACCCTCATCCCCCAAAAAACAAACCCCCCCCCCCCCCCCACAAACACTAAACCTTGAACCATATAAAAACCTAAACCCACATCCCAAAATAACCTAAACTATATGTCCCCAAAATAACCTAATCCCTCATCTCCAAAATAACATAATGCCTTATCCCTAAAAACCCTATGCCCTCAACTCAAAAACCCTAATCCCTCATGTATAAGAAGATGTAAAGGATCCTCCCCAAAAAAATATAATCCCTTATTCCCAAAAATTCCTAAACACAAATCCCCAAAAAACCTTATACCATCATCATAAAAACCCCTAATCTGTCAGTCCCATACCCCAAAACTCTCGACTCCATAACTATATATCCTAAACCCCAAAAAACTAAAAATCATCACCCCCAAAAACCCAAAACCCTATGCCCCAAAAAACCCTGAATCCACAACCCCACAAAACTGTAAAACCAAAGTCATCAAAACCCATGAAAACTTATATGAAAAAACCCTAAATTCGGCCACAAATATCCATTAACTATCATCATGAAAAAACCCTAAAACATCAGCCCTATAAAACAATAAATTGTCATCCCCAAAAAACCAAAAACCCTCCACCTTTAAAACCCCTAAACCCTTATCTTGAAAAAACCATAAACCCCCACCTATGAAAAAATCCCTAGATCTTTTTCCCAAAAAAACATACCCCTAAGCCACAAAAAAATATTCCACCTCATCCCCAAAAAATCTAGACCCTCAGCCTAAAAAATCACTAAATAATTAGTCCCATAATATCCCAAACCTTCAATTCCCCAAAACACTAGAACCATTACCCTAAACTATCTAATCCATCATCCCCATGGAACCCCCAAACCTGCTCCCCCAAACAATCACCCTTAGCCCACAAAAAAATTATACCCTCATTCTTGAAAAACTCTAAACCTTCATCCCCAAAAAACCCAAAACCCTCATCCACAAAATAACCTGACCCTCATATCAAAAAAAAACCCTGAACCCAAAAAAAACCCAAACTCTCACCCTCAAAAAATCCCTAATCCTTTCACCCAAAAAACCCTAAACTATCAACCCAATAAAATAATAAACCCTCATTCCCATGAAACCCTAAACCATATACACTAAAATGGTAAACCTTCAGTCCTAAAAAACACTAAACATGTATCCCAAAAAAACCCTAAACCCTCATCCCCCAAAACCATAAATTTTTGGCCCCCAAAAAACTAAAAACCCCCAACTCCTAAAACGTATAACAATTTATCCCTAAAAACCCCTATACCCCCATCCCAAAAACCAATAAACCCACATCTTAAAAATATCTAAAAACATCATCCAAAAAAATCTTCAGCCCCCAAAAAACCCATAAACTAGAGAACCAAAAATCCATAAATATTTATCTCTAAAAAACCATTACCCAACCGTAAAAAAAACCCTATACCCTTAGCCACAAAAACTCCTAAAACCATGTCAATAAAGAACCATGATCATGAATCCCCAAATAACCATACCCTAAACCCCAAAAAACCATAATCCCTAAACCGAAAATCCCTAAACCTTTAGAACTAAAAATTTCTAAACACGCTTCCTCAAAAAACATAGAATCTGTAGCCCCAAAAAACCATAAACCCTCATTCCAAAAAAACAATAAACATGAAAGTAAAAAACCCCAAACCCTTCATCCCCAAGAAAATATAAATACTAAAGCAAAAAAATCCGTATCCCATATCCTAAAAATTCCCAAAACACTCCCACCAAAAAATGAAAAACCCTCATACACAAAATTCCTCAACCCATAGACCCAAAAAACCCTAAACACTCAACTACATAAGATCCAAAACCCTCATCCACCTAAAACAATATACCCTCATCTCATAAATATACAAAATCCATGACCCCAGATAACCCTTAAACCTCATCCCTATAAACCACCAAGCCATAATTCATAGAAAAATCTAATAAATCAACCCTAGAAAACCATAACCTGTTAGCCATAGGACACACTAAGACCTCATCACCGAAAAACCAATGCCCTCATCCCAAATAAGGCATAATCCCACAAACCTAGGAAAAATTAACACATTATATATAGAAATACATATTCCATCATCCCCATAATACCTTAATCCTCATACATAGAAAACTCATCCCCCTATAAAGCCCAAATCGCTTAACCCCAAAAAATTCCAACCCCGCATAGCTAAAAAACATTAAACCCCCATCCTGATAAAAGAAAAACCCTCATAACTAGAAGACCTTATACACTCATACCCACAAAATCCTATACCCACTACCCTAGAAAACATTAAACCTAAATCCATAGAAAACCAAAAATCCTCAGCTCAAGAAATCCAAAAACCCCAACAATTGTATACCATAAAACCATAGTGCCAAAAAACCATAAACCCTCAATCTAAGAAGATTCTAAATCCATATTCTATGAAACCCCAAATCCATCATCCCTAGAAAAAACAAAACCCTTATCCCCAGAAACCAGAAAACCTCATCCATGAAAACCCAGAATACTCATCCCCAAAAAATCCTAAATCCTCATCCTCAGAAATCCTACACCCTTAGCCTCAGAAAACATTAAACCCTCATCCGAAAAAACCCTAAACCCTATGTCCTATAAATAAATAAAAACTTATCCCTAGAAATACCTAATCCCTTGTCCCCTGGAAACCGTAAACCCACCACCCAAGAGTACCATAAACAATTATCCCAAGAAAACTGTAATTCATCATCTCCAGAAAAACAAATACCCTTACCTATAGAAAACCCAAAACCAATATCTATACAAAACCCTAATCCCCCATCCCCAATATAAACTAAACCCTCATAACCATAAATACCTGAACCATTATCCCTATAAAACCCTTAACCCTCATCCCTAGAAAACTCTAAACCTTCATCTAATGAAAACCCAAAACACATGGCTCCGTAAATTCTTAAACCCTCAGCAATTGGAAATAATATACCCTCATCTCCAGAAAACCATGAGCATTTATCCAATCAAAACAATAAACACAAATAACTTGGAAACACTGAACTATAAATACTATAAAATTTTAAATGATCATATAAAAAAACATAATTTCTCAGTAAAAGAAAACATCAATCCCTTACCCTAGGAAAAAAATAATTCCGCTGACCTAGAAAACCCAAACCCTTTATCCCTAGAAAACCATAATCCCCCACAATATAAAACCCTAAAAAAACATTTCTAGAAAAATTTAATTCCTCACCCCAAAAAATCTTACCCTTGTCCCTTGATAACCTTAACCCCTCTAACCTAAAGAACCCTAAACACTCAATCCTAGGAAATCCTAATCACTAAGCCCATTTATAACCTAAAAAACAAGCCCAAAAACCCCTAAACCATTATCCCCCAAAATCCAAAAACCACCATCACTATAAAATCGTAAACCAGTAACAATAGAATAACCCAACTCCTCATCTTTAGAAAACCCAAATCCATTAGCACTAGATAACACTATTCCCTTGTCCCAATAGAACACAAAACACTCATCCCTAGAAAACCTTAAAAAATCTACCATAGAATACCCTAAAAAATCATCCCGGAAATAAAATATTTCCTAAGCCACATAAAACCCAAAACCCACATCTCTGGTAACACTAAACCATCATACCACAAATAACTTAAACATCATCCCTAGAAAATCCTAACCCCTCAGCCTCATAAATCCCTTAACCCCAACCACATAAACCCATAAACCTTTAGTACCCGAAATCTAAAATCCTTCGTCCCACGAAAACTCTAAACCCTCAACCACAGTAAACCATAAACCCTGAACCCATGAAAAACCTAATCCCTAAACCCCATTAATCCATAAAATCTTATCCCTTGAAAATATAAATCCCTTATACTTATAAACAATAAATCCCTCATCCCTGGAAAAATCAATACCCTCCACCCCATAAAACACTGAATGCTCATCCACCGAAATCCCTAAACCCTCTACCCCAGAAAACACTTAAATCAGCCCTAGAAAACACAAAACACCCATTCCTAGGGATAATTAATCCCTTATCCATAGAAAAAAACACTCATATCCAATGAATTACCTAAATCATTATCCCTAGATAACCATAAATCCTCATCCTCAAAAAAACCTGGACCTTCATCCATTGAAACTCTTTAACACTAATCCCCCAAAATCCCTAAATAAAAAACCCTGTAAATGATAAATCCTCATCCCTAGAAAACACAAAACCACCTTCCACACAAAACCCTAAACCCTCAACTCCTGATAACACTAAACCGTCATTTCCAAAAAAATAGAAACCCTAATACCTAGAAAACCTTAATCCCTCACTCCTAGAATACCCAAGATGATCATCTCTAAAAAACACTTGACCATTATACCCAACGAATCCTAAAAACACATAATATAAATCCACAAACCCTCTATCCAAATAAACCCTAAACGCACATCCCTAGAAAAAATAAACCCAAATCCCTAGAAAATAGTAAAACCTTAGGATAAGAAAATTGAAAATCCCCATCCCTAGGAAAACGTAAACCATTATCTCCCGAATACCATAAACCCTCGACCCAGGACAACCATAGACACACAGTTCCCAAAAAACCTAAATCCATAGCCCTGTAAACCACAAATATTTCAGCCGAAATATCCTAAACCCATGCTCTTAGAAAACCTTAAACACTCAGACCTATAAATCCCTAAACACATTGACTAAGAAACCCTAAACCCTCAGCCCTAGAAAACATGAAAACCAAATCCCCCAATAAAATCACTCCATTACAAAAAACCCTATACCCTCATCTATAGAAACTGTAAAAACATATACATAGTAAGCCCCAAACCATAAACCCAATAAAACCCTACTCCATCACCCATAAAAAACCCTAAAGTCGTATTATTTAAAATCGCTAAACCATCTACCCCCAAAAATACCAAACCCACTAACTCATAAAATATTAAAACATAATACTCAGAAACCCCAAACCCTCTAACTCAGAAAATCCTAAACCATCCTCTCCAAAAAAACCTAGACCCTTAGCCCCCAAAACACTAAACCATTATACTTGTAATTCTTTAAACCCTCAGCCACAGATTACAATATACCCTCAATCCCAAAAACCCTTAAACCATATCAAATAAACTCTAAAACCTCACCCCCATAAAGCCAAAAACCCTAAGACCAAGAAAACCATAATCCCATACCCTAAAAATACCCAAAACAATTTTCTATAGAAAACCCTAATCCCTTTACCCCATGACCCTCTAAAATCACTACCCTAAAAAACCCCAAACCGTTAGCCATAGAAAACCTTAAACCCTCATCCCTAAAAACATTAAACACTTAGCCATAAAATTTCCTAATACCATTTCCTAAAAAACCATAAACCCTTATCCCAACAAAACACAAATCCTTTTACCCTAGATATCCCTAAACCCTTAGTCCCGATAAACAATAAACCCTCCATCACAAAAAAACCTAATCCCACATCCCAAAAATACTATAAACATTCATCCTAAAAAAAACTAAAAATCATGATTCTATAAAACATTATCCATCAGCCAAAGAAAAACAAAAACCCTTAACCCCATAAAAACATAATCCATGTTCCCTATAAAACTCAAAACTCACAACCACAAGAAGACAAAAATCGTCATCCATAGGAATCCTCATCCCCAATGAATACTAAACTATAGTCCCTACAATACCTGATAACCTAATCACCAAAAACCCTTAAACATCAACTATAAAATCCCAAAACTATAAACCCTAAAAATTATAATCCCTTAGCCGCAAATAAACCCTAAACCTTGACTCCAATGAACCCAAACCCTCACCCCAATCCCCTAAACCGTCATCCTTGAAATCCCCTAAACCATTATCTTAAAAAAACCCAAACACATAGCTCCAAAAACCCCTAAACTCCCACCACCAAAATACCAAAACCCTCATTGCCCAAAACCTCTAAACCCTCATCACAAAAAACCATAAAACCTCAACCCCATAAAACATTAAACCATCAGAACTAACACAACAAAAATCATTAACCCCCATGAACCAAATAGCCTCATCTGAAAAATTTCTTAAACTGCATCCCCAAAAAATCAAAAACCTTCATCCCCAGACCCCTAAATTCTCATCCCAAAAAAAACCTTATCCCTCATCCGCAAGAACTCCTACACCTTCACCAACCAAAACTCCTAAACACTCAGCTAAAAACCCTATTCCCAACATACTAAAACCCTAAACCCCAGACCCCAAAACACTAAACCCTCATATACAAAAAAACCATAATACATCATCCCCAAATAACCATTAAACTATCTCCATAGAAAAATTGAAACCTTTTCCCCAAAAATTGCTAATCCCTAAGTGCCAAACATCCCTAAACCATCTTCCCTAAAACCTCTAAACACATAGCCCCCAAACACCTACACCATCAACCCCAAAAAACCTAAACCCTCAGTCCCAAAAATCCATAAACCTTCCGTGCCAAAAATCACCAAATCCCTAACACATATAAAAACAAAAGCCCTAATCCCTCCAAAACACAAAAACCCATATCCCTGAAAAAAAAAACCCATTGCACGAAAAACCCCTACACCCTTAACTAAAATTTTCTAATCCCTCAGAACAAATAATCCATAAACAGTCATCCCTAAAAACCATAAACCCTCAGCCTAAAAAAAAACTAAACACTTCGCCCCCAAAAGAAGAAAATACACAACTCCTAAAATTGATAAACCATCCATCATAAAAAACACTAAACCCAAAACACCCAAAAAAAATCTAAACCCACATCCCAAAATAATCATACACCCCCGACCCTAGAAAACCCTAAACCCTAATCCCCCCAAACCATAAACCCTATGTTCTAAAAGACTCGAAACCCTCATCCTGAAAACATCCTAATCCCATATCCCCAAAAAAACCAATAACTTAATAAAAACCCTTAAACTTTACAAACCAAATCCCAAAACCCTCATCACATAACAAACTTAAACCTCATCCCATAATGACCCTAAAAACTCGTCCCCAAACCACCTTAATGGCCATCCCAAAACCCTAAACACCCATCCCAAAAAACTGAAAACCCTCGTCCCCAATAAACCCTTATACCCTTATCCCTAGAAAACCCTAATCCCTCATCCCCAAAAAACCTAACCACTCACCATCAAAACCCCATAATCCCCCAACCACAAAATCCCCAAAACGTATATCCCCAAAACACCTAAACCATTATCCCCATGAACAATAAATCCTCGTCCTAAGAAAACACTGAACCCTCATCCCTAGAAATCAATAACTCCTAATCCCCATAAAAGATTATAAGATCATCCCTAGAAAAAATCAAAACCCCCATCCCCAAAAAAACTAAATCCCCATCCCTAAAAAGACCCAGACCATCATCCCTAGAAACATCTTAAATTCATCACTAGAAAACCATAAACAGTCATCCCCATAAATCCCTAAACCCCTAGCCACATAAAACTCTCAACCCTCAACCCCGGAGAATCTTAAATCCTAAAACATAGAAAATTATATACCGTAAACCCTAGAAATATGGAACTCTCAAGCCTAGAAAACACTAATCATGTTTCCATAGAAAACCATAAAAACTCATACACATAAAAATACCCACCCTCATCCCTAGATAACCCTAAAACCTCACCACATTGACCCCTAATCCTGAGCCACAAAAAACCCAAAACCTTCATCCTAAGAAAACTACATACCCATTTCCCTAGTAAAATCCATTCCCATAGAACTAGAAAACCCTAAACAGCCAACCACATAAAAACCAAATCCATTATTCCAAATGAAACCACGAACCCTTTTCCTTAGAAAACAATGAAACCACAGCCACAGAAAAATCTAGACTGTCAACCCCGAAATACTCTAAACAACCAACCCCCAAAAATCCGTGAACACACAGTTCTAGAAAACCTTAAACCTACAAAAACTATAAGACCCTGAATTGTGAACCATGAAAAACTTTAATAATATAGAACTAGTACAATATAACCCCTCCTCAAAAAAATAATGAACCCCTCAGCCCTTGAAAATCTGAAACATCCATCCCCATAAACCCTTAATACCTTATACATTGAAAACCCTAAACACAGATTCCCCCAAAAGGACAAACCCTAAACCTCAAATCACTAAATCCACTTCCTTAAAAAAACCTTAAACACTCCTCCTCATAAAACCCAAAACACACACCCCCTAAATACCCTAACCCCTCATCCCCAGACAACACTATACTCTTAGCCCCAAAAAACCAAAATCGTTTCTCCAAAATTCCCTAAACCCTTATCTATATAGAATCATGTAACCTTATCCCCCAAAGGACCCTAAACCATTATAAATAAAATAACCCAAAACCTCATCCCCACAAAACCATAAAACATAGGTACAAGAAAATCATAATCCCACTACCCTTGAAAACTAAAAACCCTTATCCCAAGAAAATACTAAACAATTGGACCTAGAAAAATATATACCCATCCCCTAAAATAAAATAAACCCTCACTATAGAAATATCTAAACACTAGAAAAGCCTAAACACAAAACTGTAGAGAACCATAAAACATCAGCATAGAAAACTATAAACTATTATACCTAGAAAAACATAATACTTAAGTCTCAAAATAACATAAAAAATTTTCCTTAGAAATCAATATCCCTAAGACCTAGAAAAACATAAACCATAATCCCTATAAATCAATAAATTGTCATACCCAAATAATACCAAACCCTTTTTCCCTGAAAACATTAAACCCTCATCTGGATATACATCAAATCCAACCCAAGGTGAATAGTTTTGGCCGTGAATTTTTTCTATCTCAATAATTTTTAGATTTGGACCAACGAACACTTTCGGACATCCTGAACCATTGTGGTCCACAAATCACATATTTGGGGCCCAAATTGAATTATCCTCTTTGAAAATGATGTAAATTAATTAAATCACATTAATTTGAATAAATTAGGTGGAGAAAAATAACACTAAGAAATAAATTGGGGTCTTTTGTTATTGGGGTCATTAACTGCCATATTAAAGTGTTTATATGTTTTTTATGTGTATTATGAGCTCCCCATGCCTTGTAACTCTTTTTGGGAAATTTTAATCTTGATATTATGAATTTATGATTTATTTTCACACCATTATAATGGCCATATTGGAATCTAACGAATTTGATAATCTTGTTGTGCATTATTCATTCTTTAGCATCATCCCTTGCTAGTGATTGGCGGTGCATCTAATTTTCTGGTGAATTTTTCAATAATATTGGGAATACATTATCCACTGAAGCTTCCTTTATGCCTTGCGGAATCAACTATATTTTTATACTCCTTCCTAACCTTCTAATTTTTCACTTCTGGTGACATAGGAATTTGGTACCCGAGAAGATGTTTCTAATGAGTAAGTTAAATTACATTCTTCTTATTACTCTCTAACATGTCATGCATGATTCGATCATCTACTCTTCCTGAACCATTTGAAATCGCTAACAGACAGATATAATAAAATATTACTCAAATCATTGAGCAACAATCTCAACTATTCATAATAAGATGATATGATTTCCCTACACCCTAGCGATATCGCAAACATCCATTTCTATTTAATAGGCACAATCCAACACCATATTATGATGATCAGACAAATGTTTGTTATTGAATTAATTCAAAGGTGGTTATGTGATGAATTATAAGGTATGATGAAGATATCGAAAGGTTATTGAAGATTGAATTTCCTAATTTTGATGGGATTAAGAATCTGGATGATTTTATAGATTAGATATGGTAAATCGAATGATTCTTCAAATTTAAGAATTTTTCTGATGAGAATAAGTGCAAATTACCCATCTGAAAATTAAATAGTATTCACCTCTTTTGAGGGAAAATTATAATTAATAGTGGGAATTTGATGGGAATGATAAAATGTTCTAATGGAAGAAGTTGAGAGTGAATTTGAGAAGATAATTTTTACTTGAGAATTATGAGCAATATATTTAATTATAAATTCATTGCCTATGACAAAGAGATAAATATGTTGAATTGTAAACTCATGTTTTTTATCCTTTATGGATGTGACGTGATTTTTCAAATCCTAAACAGAAAATGATTGCATGATCTTTTGGTGGATTAAATAAAAAAAATTCACATTTAGCAGAGTTACATCCATTTTACTGACATAGTAATGTTTTCAAGATGGCTATCAATGTGGAAAAGAAAAAAATTGACCTCAAAGGAAATACTGATCAAGATTGTTAATTTCTGTCAAAATATTATAATGTTATTCCTTCTACTAAAATTTTTTTTTGTGAGATGGAACATGGACGAAACAAGATGGTTGATAAATGAAAAGGGAAGGCTACAAAACAACCAAAAGGAAAATAAACTATTTTGAACATGGGAATTGAATGTTTTTCAAATTTCATGGGTATAGTCATTTTCTAGCCAATTTATCCAAAAATAAAATTATTAATATAATAGAGATTGAAGATATTTAAAAGTGAATCAAAGAGGATGAACACGATGGTGATGAATTTAAAACTGATGATCATGTTGTTGAAGAAGCTGTTGTGGGTAACATGCTTGTACTATGATGGGTTTTTCAAGATCAAACATTACTAGAAAAATATAAAATGAAAAAATGGTTCTGAAACTATTGTTCCATTATTCAGTGATTATTCATTGTGATTATTGATATTTGGAGCTGTACAAATGTTTCTTCAAAACCATTTGTGGCGAAATTAAATCTTCCTACTCAAAATTATCTCCACTCATACAAATTGACATGGATGAATAATGAGACCACACTGAATGACAAAAAACACATCCTAATTAAATTTTAAATTTTTATGAACTATTTTGATGACTTTTTGGGTGATTTTATTCATATTTATGCTTTTCACTTGTTGTTGGGAAGTTATTCATAGTTTGGAATGGAATTGAAATATAATGGGAAGAAAACACATTTTCATTCTGATCTTGTGAAAAGAATGTCGCAATTTCTCTTTTTATGTTTCCCCAGACCCTTCAATAAATTTTTTCTTTAAGTCTACAAATATATAATCTTTATCAATAAATTTAAAGTGGAGAAAATATTAAAAAAGGAAAATCTTGTTTTCATTATTGATGATGGTAAATTCATTCCATGAGGATAAGATCCACTCCCATATGTTAGCTCATTCATTTACTGGGGAATATCATGATGTCTTTCCTAATGTTATTCTAGCATGATTACATCCATTTACTGGCATTGAAGACCAGATTGATCTTGTACCCGGTGAAAAATTGCCTAATAAACTAGCATAGTAGTGTAATCCTGGAGAATTAATGAAATTTCAGAATCAAGAGGATGAATTTATGGATTGAGGCATTATAAAGAAAATAATTATTAGATGTTCTATTACATCATTATTGGTGCCCAAAAAATTGTGGTACATATAACATGTGCATAAATAAAATGATGATTTACATGGGTCTTCAGTATTTTTCAAGGTTAATATTCTTAGTGTATACCACCATATTAAAATGAAATAAGGTTATGTGTGGAAAATATATTTCAAAATTAAAAAGATGATTGTTTGAGTGGCTATTCATGCCATTCAGTCTCTCAAATTCTCATTGAACATTCATACAACTGATTAATGATGTTTTGATCCCATGTTTCTTTAATTTTTTTATTTGGATTATATTTTGATTTATGATAATGATATTAAAAGACAATTGGTTCATCTAGGGCGGGTATTTGACATTCTACGGAAAAAAATGATATATCGAAAGTTCAAAAATTGTGAGTACCTTTCCATAAAATTGGAGTTTTTTGGATTTGTAGTAAAAAAAGAGGCATCATGGAGGATGAATCAAAATTTGAAGAAATAAATTTCAGGACACAAAAATAATCAATCATAGAAGTTTGGAGATTCCATATTTTGGATTCTTTTTATCATCACTTTGTTTCAATTTTAGGAAGATCATAGCACACATCACTGAGTTATTGATATATTGGAAATATGAGTTGCCAAAGGAAGCAATTTAATCATTTTAAAGCATTATGAAAATGTTTTGTGAAGCACATGTTTTGGTGTTACCTAATTTTGATCAAGTACTGGATGTGGAATATGATACAATTGGATTGGAGATAGGTGAGGTTCTCATCCATTGAAATCACCCTATTGCATATTTTAATGAGAAATTGAATGATTCAATGAATAATTATAGCACCTATGATGTGGAATTTTTTGTGATTGTCAGATCCCTAGATCAATGGTCTCATTAGTTTAGACAAAAATAGTTTAATAATCATTATGGCTATTAGGAATTGAGGTTTATCAATGATTAACAAAACCTTATTTTGAGGCATAAAAAGTGGTTGGAATTCTTATATTCATTATCTATTATGGACAAACAAAATTATTTAAAGATAACTATGTGGCATATGATTTATCTCAAAGGTATAAATTATGTACCATTCTAGATGCTCGAATTCATGGATTTATGCTTATTATTGAATATTATCATCATTATAAGGATTTAAATTCTATTTTAATCCAATGTAAAATTAGATATGTGGAGTCATATTTTGCACACAATGTGTTCCTCAATAAGAGAAATAAGTTGTGTGTACCAAATAGTAATTACATGGACATTATCATTCAGGAGGCACCTAAAGGGTGATTTATGGTCATTTCTATATCCATAAATCTTTGGAGATACTAAATGAGTGTTTCTTTTATCCAAATATACAATAATATTTCCAAACAGTTCATTCAAGATGCAGAAGAAGTAAAAGAGAAAACTGTCATTTGAAGCATGGTTTATAAAATCAGTTGGCTATTCAAAAGTAGCCCTAGGAAGATCTACATAGGGATTTCATTATAGATTTACCAAATACTCACTGGATTATTTCATATAGGGACACTATATTTCACAACCATTATTGGAGAAAACTATGAGAGAATTTCAGTAAAACATTCTTTTTAGAAAAACCCTCACCCTAAAACTTATTGTAAAGTAGATGTTACCACTCATAAATTGGCCACTATTATGAGAATATCGGTGAATACAAGTATAAGGGATTGGGATTTACAAATTTCATAAGAAAAATTTGTGTACAATTTATATCCTTATTTTACCAAATAGAATTATCCATTAAAAGTTTTTTATAAAATAAAATCATTCATTCCTATTGAGTAGGGCCCTCTTCCTCTTGATTTTTAGGTGAATTTTGATTAAGAGTAAAAGAAAAATTAGATGAAGGAAGTTCATGAATTTATTTATGCTCAAATAAAGAAGATTAATGTATATTTGAAGAGGTGAGATAACAATCATAGAAATAATTCCATTAACTATCCTATAGAAATAGTATTGATTCACTTTCGCATGGAAAGACTTCCATCCAAATGAATATAAAAGCTATCACAATTAGTGAAGGACCATTTGATGTGCTTGGTTGAGAGTGAAAAAGTGACTACAAAATCGAGATATATATTGATTTTGGTGATGATTTAGGAACATTAAATATTTGATAATTCATTCCATAAATTATACAATATGATGACATGGATTCGATGGAATATACTCTCCAACCATGGGTGAATGATATACACTAGATCCACCACAAGGTGAATAATTTTTTGCTTGAAATATTTATAAAGCCCAATTATTTTTCATATTGGACATGGCCCAACATTTTACATCCAAACCCATAGTCTGACATAAAAAATTATTTGGGGATAGAAATATATTATCCACAAGAAAAAGGAATAAAATCCATACTATCTCATTAAAGGAGATGGATAAGATGGGAAAATCATTTTTTTGATCGAAATTTTCTATGTTAGTTAGTGGGGTCATTAAATGGAATGGGAATGTGTTTTTTATTATTTTTATATTCCCTTTAAGTTCCCCATTCTTTGTAACACATTTTGATTCAATTTTCTCTCTTTATATGGTATTTATAATGTATTTCAACAAAATTTTAATTTCTATAAATGAATCTAATGAATTTTTGAAGCAAGATATGGATTCTTCTTGCTTTAGTATATTCCATTTCCCAGAATTAATGGTATATCTCTTTTACATGTGACATTGTATTTAATAATGGAGAATTCTTGCTAGGTGGTATTTTCTCTATGCATTGTTCAATAATCCAGATTTTATTTCTTCATCGTCACTTTCTCTTTTTTTACTTCTGGCGACACACCACATCCCTAGAAAAACATAATCCATTTCCCCATATAACCCAAAACCCTAAGCTCTGGGGAACACTAAACTATCATCCTTATAAAACACTAAACCCACATCCCCACATCCCCACAAAACCCTAAACCCTCTTTCCAAAAAAACATAAATTCTCCACCCTAGAAAATCCTAAAACCACAACACTAGAAAACTCTAATCCCATTTCCTCATAAATTATTAAACCTAAATCATCAAAATAATCTAACCCTTAATCCCCCTAAAATCCCCAAAACGTCAATCACAAAATCCAAAAACCCTCATTCCTAAAATCTATAAACCATCACCCCCCAAAAAAACCCTAAACTATGATCCCCCCAAACCCCAAAACCTTCATCTCCAAAACCCCCAAAAACCCCACCCCCAAAAATTCCTAAATCATCATCTCCAAATACTTATACCCACTTCCCCCTAAAACCCCAAATCCATCACCCCCCAAACCCCCAAACCCTCATCCTGAAAAACCTCTAAACCATCAGCACAAAAAAAACTCTAACCCCTCAACAACAAAAAACACTAAACCACTAGCCCCAAAAAACCTAAAACTTCACCCCATAAAATATAAACACTCAACCAAAGAAAAGCCTAAATCATAAGTACCAAAAAACCATAATACGTTATCCCCCAAAATAAAACAAAAAAACATAATCACAAAAAAAACTCTTAATCATCTACCATAAAAACCCATAATCCCTTTTCTAGAAACCACTAAACCCTCAGACCTAAAACCCCAAAACATCACCCTCAAATACATAAACCCTCATACACAATGAACCTTTATAACTCATCTAAAAAACCCTAAACCCATATCCCTACAAAACACGAAACCCTCTGCTATAAAAACATGATTTCCTCATCCCCAAAAACCAATAAATAATACACACCAAATATAACTAAAAACTCGACCCCAAAAACCCTTATCTCTTTTCTCCAAAACCCCTACAGCCTTAGCCACAAAAATATCTAAACCCTAAGCCCCAAAATATCCCTAAACCCTCACCCCTCAAAACACATAATCCCACAACTACAAAATTCCTAAATCCTAATTATCAGAAAACTGATAACCCTCCACCACAAAAATCCCAATACCCATATCCCAAAAAACACTCAAACCCTTAACCCCAAAAATATCCTAAATGCAGAACCCCAACAATACCAAAACCTCCAACAGAAAAAAAACTAAACTCTGATCCCCAAAAAACACTTATCCCATTTTTTTGAAAAACCATATACCCAATACCCCAAAAAACACTAAGTCCTATACACTAAATACTAAAAAGTCAACCCCCAAACCACTAAAAATCACCCCGAAATACCATAAACCCTCATCCATAGAAAACCCTAAACCCATCCCCCAAATACACAAAAATCAATGCCCAAAATACCCAAAAACCTCATTCACAAAACATCCTATGACATAATCCCAAGAAAATAATATACCATCATAAAAAAAAGATTAACCCCACCCCCATACAACACTAAACTCACATACCAAAAAGAAACTAAAACCTCAGCCTAAAAAACCTCTATAGCCTCATCCTAAAACCCCCATAAACCCTTGCTCCCAAAACCCCTAACAAATCATCACAAAAATAATAATACCCTCAACCCCAAAAACTCTATAGCCATCATATATAAAACTCAAACCCATCATCCCAAATAATCCTTATACCTTGACCACCAAAACCCAAAAATCCATCATTGTCCAAAAAAATAAAACCTCCACCATAAAAATAAAAAAACACTCAACCCCAAAAATTATAAACACACAACCTCAAAAAAGTCTATTTAAAACCACTAATCAATATTCTTAGTTTAATATTGCATAAAATAATACACTTCGCAATCCCTCTTAATAAAGAAAACAAATTATTGGATTGACTCTTGGTCTGATGATATGATTCCACATGTTATCAAAAACATGTATTCGGGATGAATAAAAATATCAAAGTATATCATGTGTATGAGATTCTACCATATAGTCTATTTAATCAATTATGAATAGTATAAATTGTAGCTAAAACAATAACAATGTAAAATAATACTAATAAAAATAATAAATAAAATTGTACCCTTTCAATTACAATAAGAATCAGAAAAGAAAAATTTATTGCAACTCTTTTATCCCAAAGGGTAATGTATCCTTTCTTCTATGATTATAGGTGTATCTTACAAACACTGGTAAGACCTCTTTACGATGATCAACATTTCCTTCGTTCTAACTCTGAAAAACATCTATTTTACAAGTAATCAGCATCTCTATCTTTCAAACACTTGAAATCCCACGATATGAAGATCAGTTGCACCATCTTCCTATCCCCGACATCCCATGATCATTTTCACTTAATCATATGCATAAAAAAATAAATGTACTTATTGAATTAAAAAAAATATTAATGATCTTTTCATGTTTTATAGTTTCGAGGCATTCTCATTGATGAAAGAGAGAAGTCATGAAGTCTATCTCTAGAACATGAATGAAGGAAATTTGTTCTGTCCTGTTAAAATTACCTCTTATTTATAGGCCTCAGGATCCAGTAGTCACATTTTCTCGAATGGTCGTATTTCTCTTAAATCATTAGAGGGAATTTGACAGTGGTCATTATAAAATTTATATTGAAACACTGAACATGACATTTTTAATAGTTTATATCTAACTCCACGACATATTTTTGATTAAAAATATATATATATGAAAATGATAAAATGAGTACGATAGATATAAAACATGTGTTTTGATGAAGGAATGAAAAAATACATGTGATAAGAACATAATATGAGTACAATGGATATCTCTTGTATTATGATTGGTATGACTAAGACTATTAGTACAACTATAATACAAAATATTGATAAGATGCAAAGTGGGTATGATGCACACTGTTAGTATGATAGTTAGGGTCAATATAATAAATAGAGTGGGTATGATGTTTAGATTTAGTATGATAAACATAGCGGGAACACTGAAAAAGTGAGTACGATGGACAACATACATACGATGGACAATGTGGATGTGATAAAATAGTGAAACGATAATGTAGTGAGTACAATGAAATTAAAACTACATTCAAAGTAAATATTTTACTAGAGAACTATGTATTAATAGATTTTTTATTTCCTAAGAAACTACATAATAGTATAAAAAGAGTTTTGACATAACAATCTCCCCTATTTTGGAAAGCACAAAATAAATATTAAAACTCTAAATAAATACTTATCTCCACCTGAGTTATGAAAACTCTTCTAGATAGATAAATGAATAAAACTAAAACCCCTTAGGTATAGAATTTCTTAAGAATTGTATTCATATAGATTTTCCTTGATTTAGAGAATTATTTTCTTTAATGTATTACATTGGATTAAAACACTAAGAATTATCCCTATTAGGAATTCTCCCCCATTATAAAACATTCTCCCATTTTATAAAACATTCCCCACCTTTAGAATTTACAAAAACAATGGGGTTGAATTGTATATCCTGAAAAGGATTGAGCAAAACATAATACAGAACAATAGAAATGAAAACATAAATCTTGTTTAATTTTCAAAATTTATATGGGTTTCAAAAGACAATCAAGTAAGAAAAATATAATAAAAAAATGCATTTATTTTCACTTTCTTATTATTTCATAATCAACTAATGGAGAAAAAAAATAATATTTTTTATCTCTTTATTTTCATCTGAGATAGAAAAAACCATATGATTTGAGAAGATCATGTTGGTCTGCAAATAGTCGATCCTCGTTTTTGAAGGTATCTTCTTGGTTTATGATCACTTCTTCTAGATTAAAAATTTGTTCCATCATATTCTTATTTTCCTCAGAGACCAAGGTGTTTTTGTTTTTACCAAGAAATTTTCATCTTGAAAATATAAATACTTTGAAAGCTCTGTCTGGATGACAATAATCCCTTATTGAAACAATTTCACTAAATTAGCATCAACACCATGGGTTTTTGGAATCTATTTCAACCTCTCAATTATTTCCTTATCAATATTATTAAAGGCGATATCAATATCATTTGAAATCGTCCTTATTTATTTAATTGGCTCCTCATGTTCATTCACTGAACATTATTTTTTTATGAACATTGTTTCTTCTTATTACAATCCTTTTTAAGAGAAATAGAGTTATCACTCAACACTTTTCAATCGGCCTCCACTAACATTACATTTGTTTTATAAGCTCACATACAGAACTGAATGTTATACTTTGATTATCTATGATGAAACCAATCATTCCTTCAATCCTAGGAAGGTAAAAAATAGTCTTCTCAATCCTTAAGAGAAAATGGACAATGTAATCACTTTTCATGAGATAAATTGAGTTCTATGAATCAGTTTCATCCTTTTACAATTAATGTTCCAGAGTACTTCTTGAGTCTTTAGTAGATTGTTTTCTATTTCCATTCTATTTCTTACATTCAAAATCATCTTCATAAAATCTATCAATGATGATAATGGCTCTCTCAACATGGGATCATTGAACCATTTTCTTGAACATAGAAGCATCTCCTTCCAATTGAGTTTCATGAGATTGTAATAGTGTTGGACAAGCATGAGAATCCAGTTTTTAACTCCTTCATATTGTTTTTAATAAAAGATTATACTATACTACTTTTATAACTCCAAATATATTTTACAATAAAGTCATATTCCACTTATTCATATCCTTCCTGTTGTGAATCCAATTTAATTACTTCTTTCACATTTTATGTCCCATTATCTGTAACAGTCTGTATAATTGGTTCTTATTCTATTTAATCAGTCAGTTGAGAACTTTCTAACTAAACACCTTTCAGTATCTTGGGGACATCAAAATCCTCAATGTTTCCATTCAAAAGTTTCTTCTTCTTCTTCTAATCCTATAAGGTATCTTCTATCTTTATCCTCTTAGGTAAAGAATCAGCTGGATCAAGACATAACTGAGAATCACCTTCTTTTCTTTGTTCATTATACTTTCTCCACATGGATAGACATTCTTTGATGTATTTTCCTTTCTTCATAGACTTTTCACTGGTTTGATGATCTAAATATTGAACTGCTAGATCTTCTTCCACCAAAAGTGGTATCGATTAATTTGGTGTCAACTCTTTCAAATCTTTGACAAAAAAAATTCAACATCAAAATCAATGTTCAATTTTCTGATTTTATCCTTACTAATCCATGATCCCTTCAACAATTTTAATTATCCTTTCAATAAGAGACTGAAAAACATCAAACATTAAAGAATACGGTTTTTAAGGGTGGTTGGATATATGACTATACGAGACATACTCGCTCTTCACTTCACATTCTAAATTGTTTTTAAAACTTATCCCATGATATTTACCATTCTCATATTCACAAGATATTATAATGTATAGATATCAGAAATATTAAGAGTATATCTATCCCCATTCCTTAGAATAAGAAACCCTTACATCCATACGGTGATAAACAGATTATCTGCAAAGATATGGGATACATTTCTTTTCTCTTCATTGATATGAAAGAATGAATTATCTTCTATTTTCTTATTAAACATTCCAACATCCCTAGGTATCTTATGAGACAATCATAAGGAGTCGCGTTTAGTAGAGACATTTAGAAAGTGTGCTACTGGTTTCATAGAAAATGAAAACATTCAATAGCACACTTGAAAATTAATCATCATATCCATATAAAATATAACTGTATTATAAAATTTTCTGTCCTCTTAAATAAGAATAAGATCAGAAGGTATAGGTTTCTTGACACATAGGTGTTTCTGGCCGTGGAATAAAACGATTCTTATAATCAATGAATCAAAACTATCAATGAAATCTCGAGTAATAGACCTCTCTTTGAAGAAAACCATATATGAGAAAGTTGTTGAAGACATATCAACAAGATTCCTGGTAGAATAGTAAGACATATTGTTGATTGACGAAAGAAACAAACGTGTTGAGGATTAAGATGATGAGTAGAGATTCAAAATAAAATCGGAAGAACTGGTGTGTGTTTGAGGAGAGTGGGCTCCCCTCTTTATAGGGGAATATGGGTGACCATTTCACTTCAACCCACTAGTGAAGTAAACATTTTTTTCGATGGTTATTTTTTATTTCTTATGTCGGATTTTTTCCGATGTTATTACAGAAGATATTATAAACATTTATTTTATGTTGGTTATTTTACAACCGATGTAAAAAACACAAATCTGAAGCATTTGTTATGTTGGATGTTAAAAACCCGGCGTGGAAAATGCTTTGGAGTCATGGTTTATTACGTCAGTTATAAAATACTGACATTGTATATACCCTTTCATGTTAGTTATTATATAACTGACGTCATAAATCACTCCTATAAAGCATTTATCATGTCAGTTATTTTTATAATCGACGTGATAAACCTGTCTGCCAAGTGGTTTTCAACATCGGTTATATAATAACTGACGTGAAAACATATCTACTACGTCTGTTATTTTATAACCATCTTAAAAAACTATTCATATTTATTTATTATGTCAGTTATTAAATAAACGACATAAAAACCATTCCCCATGCATTTATTACATCAGTTTCCAAATAACAACGATAAAAAAATCCAACTTCCTTTTTTATGTCAGTTATGAAATAACGGACATAAAAAACAATTTTTTTAAATAAAATCGATCAACCCACTGATATGCCCAGCCAAAATACAGCCAACAGGCCAAAATGTTACCAAAACATAAAAAACATACCAGACACCCCCCCCCACTGTACAGCCCCCACCACACCCTTAGACAACCCACCCCATTGGACACCCCTAGACCAAAAATAGAACAAACCCCGACCAGACCCCTCCTACTAGACAACCCCCACCACATCCTTGGACACCCCAAACACACCTAGACTCCCCCCCCCCACTCCCTGGACAACCCCCAACAACCCCTGGACAACCCCCACCCCCCACCCTCCTAGAAAAACCCCACCCCCTGGAACAGCACGACCACAGCCCTAGACAAGCCCTCCCACACCCCTAGAACCCCCCACTCCACCCCACTGGACAGCCCCACCCACACCCTTGGACACCCTCCCCCCCCCCCACACCCTGGACTATGCCAACCCTCGGGACGACCCCCACACCCCCGGACAACCGCCCACCCACCTAGACACCCCCACCCCCCTTGACAGCACTCCCACACCCCTGTACAGCCCTCCACACCCCTCAAACACCCCCCCCCCCCCCCCACAACCCATTGGACAACACTTCCCCTGGACACCCCTCCCCCTCACCAAGAACCCCCCCCCCCACTGGACTGCCCCCACACCCCTGGACATCCCCCCACTCGCCTGGACAACCCTCCCCCACCTGGACACCCTCTACCCTCCCACCCACTAGACAACCCCCACCACACCCCTGAACACCCCCCCCCCCCCAACTCAATAGACACCCCAAGACCAAAAACAGACCAAAACCAGACCAACCCCCCCCCCCACCCCACTGGACATCCCCTACCACACCCTAGACCCCCCCCCCCCCAAACACACACCCCTGAATTGCCCGCACTCCTTGGACAACCCCCCACACCCTTGTACAACCCCCCCCCCCTCTTGGACACCCCCCCCCCCCGGGATATCACTCCCACACCTCTGGACAGCCCTCCCACACCCCTAAAACCCCCCCACCCACTAGAGAGCCCACACCACAACCCTGGACACCCCCCCCCCACACCATAGGACTACCCCCCCCCCCCCCCCCACCCTCGGGACATCCCCCACACCCCTAGGACCACCCACCCCCCACCCACCCACCCTCTTGGACACCCCAACCCCTGGATTAGCACTCCCACACCCCTGGATAGCCCTACCACACCCCTGGAACCCCCTCCCCCACCCTCCTGGACACCCCCACCCCATGGACAACACGCCCCTGGACATCCCTCCCAAACCCCTGAACCCCCCCCCCCCCTCCCCGACCCACCCACCCCACATGACTGCCCCCCCCCCCCACACACCCCTAAACATTGCCTGGACATCCCCCCACTCACCTGGAAATCCCTCTCAACCTTCTAGACACCCTCCCACCCCGCTGGACAGCCCCCACCACACCCCTGGACACCCCAGACCAAAAAACAGACCAAAACCCGACCCAAACCAGGCCTGAACCCCCACACCCCCTGGACAGCCCCCACCACACCCCAGGACACCCCCACCCCCCACACCCCTGATCTAACCCCCCCCCCCCCTCTCCTGGACATAGCCTACCCCTAGAAAGTAATCCCAAGCGCCTGGATATCCCTCCACACCCCTAGACCCCCCACCCTCCGGGACACACAACCCCACTGGACAACACTCTCCTGAAAATTCCTCCACACCCCTAGAAACACCCCCAACCCACTAGACCCCCCCCCCCCCCACACACCCCTGGACATCCCCCCACTCACCTGGACATCCCTCCCACCCTCCTGGACACCCTCCCACCCCACTGGACATCACCTTAGGGCATTGGTTTGCATAATTCCCATACATTCCACATTTTAAACTTCTAATCATTGTTGATGTCGTAGCAATACCATTATCCTTTTCCATGCTGTTAACAGAACCTTTTATATTGCACTTACTAGCTTTGTGTCCTTCTTTTTCACACCCAAAGCATCTTCTAGTTCCATTGAAACATTCACCATGATGCCTCTTCTCACATGATTTACATGAGGGAAATTGACCTTTATTTCCTCTATGATCATCATGAAACTCCATCTTTCTCTTATTATCTGAGTTAGGAAACTTACCAATGTTGAGATTATTGAACATATTATGAGATTTCTGATTAGGCATAATACCGATGTTTGGACTTCTAAATCCCTTTTCATTTGGTTTCTCATGAATAATATCATTTCATTTTCCATCATATCCTCCATTATCGTGAATCTTCTTGTTTCCATCCATTTTCTAAAACCCCACAAGAATTGTGTGAGAGGCAAAAATCATGCTAGGTAAACAACATAATAAAGGGGGAGTATCCTCAATATCTAACATCTTAGGTCAAATTCTAAGATCATTACCGTAGTTCTAGGACTATATCCTATATGTATACTTATCCTCAGGGACATCCCTAGACATACCTTAGAAATATCTCTAGGGATCTCACTAATGTTTTCGCATCCTAGTTTCCAAAGGTTGACTAAACCATTCCTCGGATACCAACTGTAGAGACCCGAACCCTGATTTACATGGACATTACATTAAATTTTTGGAATGCATAATACATAACAAAAACAGACACATAAGGATTCTAATAGTTTACTGTCTTTGGAAACATGGAATATAAACTTCTAAACATGTTGAAATATCTTCAACATCTCCCATAATGATCTTCCCCTTTTGTTTTCTTACATAAAACCTTTCTTTATATCTTGGGGAAAAGAAAACATATAAAGGGTGAGTTCAAATGCTCAGTAAGGGTAATCATGGATAAAATAAAAACAAATCATATACATTTGAGCTTAAAAACATGAGCATAATGTTTAAACATCAAAAGCATGAGCAATGACATAAAACATGGAAGTACGTGAGGCATAGATCATAAAGAAACATTAATCATGATAAAATAGCATGGGAGTAAAACATGTGATTGTGGCAACCATTAAGCACATGTTATGATTTCCATAGTAGCCAAGGCATTGCTTCCAAGACCATCTTAGAGGACAACGTCCCCTTCTGAATCGATTTCACTCTTCATTCCAGTCCTGTATTACTGAGCCTGTTTATCTTGTCGTTCTAGACATATCTAACTCATGAGATATAAATCTTTACCCAATGAATTGGAGATATATATATGTCCCACCCATCTCATAATGAAATCATTCTTACTTGTGCCACAAAATAAACATATATCATTCATAATAACCTAATAAATAAAATGGGTCTCATAAACATCATCCCATCATCACATAATCCATATAATGAAATGGATATCATTTAATAATAAGGAATGTGAAACCATGTAAATCATAGAGACATTATACTTGAAACATACACATATGAAATAATTTCATCTTAGAAGAAAAATGGTATTTATAAAACACTTGAAATGAATTCTTGAGAAAAATATCCTTTCTTCTTCAAAGTCAATTTCTTTTCAAAAAACCTCATGCAATTTTAATATAAAGATATTTTGTGGAAAATTGTCATGAAATAATTTGGAGGAAGCTTCATGAAAATAATGCATTATAAAACTGTAAAAATCTGTTCGTTCCGTATAAGTTAAAAAAACATTCTTCTCGTACTTTTGCTGGAAAAGTCAAAAAGTACCTCATAAAATAAACAAAAGAAAGATTCCTTACATACCATGTAGTAAAATTCAAATATGGGTAAAAAGGACTTTAAACATAAATGAATTTTTTTTATAAAACATGTACATGGATAATAAAAACAACCCCAGTAAATACTTACAAATAAACAATCTCGGATAAGAATGAGATTGGAATATTTATCCCTTTCCTTAGGTCTGATATGCTTCGTATGGATCTGAAACTCATGTATAATGATTTAAATAACGTCATTGACTTATTAAATAATCATATTCATTGTTATGATATCATATATGTTTCACTTATGACTATATATTACCCGTCCATTTGTAAATTCCATGTTAAAGTAGCGTTTTGGGTAAAATCATTTCATTTATCTTATGTGTTTTGACTTGTCGTTCTTGATATTATTACATATATCCTGATTTAAATAATTCCAGAATGTAAAAAATGATTTATATATAATATATATTCATCATATACATATATATTATGGATCGCTAAAAGGAATGAAATACACCGTTCATGGAGACGGTAGGCCGTACGTACGCATGAACGCTCTTTTCGTTTCCTTATTGAATTGAATGAAACTAAATAGATGACATACATATATATATATATACATAAATCCAGTAGAATTATTATTTCATATATTTTATTATTATTCATTATATAAACATTATGATCATTCATGTATGGTTTACATGGAGAATGAATCTCATCGCATCGTGGGTGGTAGTCCGTACGTACGCACGAGTGATGATATTGTTTCCGTAATTATAGAATTGGAGTGGATTGGTATAATATATCAGAATCAGTATGATGTTGTACTAACCATATATAGTTATTCTTTACACCATTATACCCATCCATGTAAGGTTTTGGTTGAAAAATAGATTACACCACGGCGTGGAGACGGTATTCCGTACGTACGCACGTGCGGTGATTTCGTTTTCCGTAGGATGTATAGATGGTTAAATAGGGTTGTTTCATACTTATAATAACATATCAGTATATGAGTGATACTTATGTTATTACTTCATAATTAAACAACTAAATATTAAGAAGTGGAAGAAGAAATAAAGTTTAAAGAATCGGTAACAGACATTACCTCTTCTTTGAAGCGCCTATTTGAGACATTCTTTGAGGGTACTAAAATTTGTCTTTGAAGAATACCAGGACCTCTAGGATGTTTCTAGGGAAGTGGAGAAGTGAAATTGGTAGGGATTTTCCGAGCTTGAAGGCTCAAATTGGTGTGAGGAGGAGAGGGAGGAGGTGCCCTTTTATAAGGGAGGAGAGGGGCACCTTTGGAAATCATAAAAATATTTATTTATAATAAATTTAACCCCACATAAAAACCTTCAAAAATGACTCATATTTGAATATTAGATGATATATGGTTGTAATCTCATAAATTTTTTTTTGACAAGTTAGGAATTTATTTTAAACATTATCAACTTGATTTATCCTTATTTAATCAATTTAATTTTATTTGTGGTAATAACATTCTAAATTTTAAATTATAACAAATAATTACTTATTTGTTGCCAATTTTCCGTAATTGGATACTTTATAACATTATAGACCACATAAATTTAAATTTATAATTTTTAAATATTTTTGTGATTTTTAAATAATTTTATAATATGTTATTTTTATAAAATAACAATAGTGTCAATTTTGACACTATTCATTTATTTGAATTTAAATAAAATATATACAGTAGATATGTTTGAACTAAAAGCTTTAATAGATTCATAAAAGGTCATATTTGTCTATAAAATTAGTGTATCACATTAAATAGTTCATATATTATTTATTCTATTATTTTTAAAACCATTTATATGATTTATATCCTAATAATATAATTACTACATCATTTTTGTATAATTATTTAATATACATATTCATTGCATAAAAATTAAAAATAAAATCCTATGATGAAGATAAATCTATTACCTTTTACAATAATACTTTTAATCTAATTTATCATCTTAAAATCACAATATTTAAATTATTATATTTATTAAATTATGATGGTGACAACTTTGACATCATTTAAAATAAAATTATATAACTGTGATAATCGAATTTATAAGCTCCAAATGGTCAAAAATTTGGCCAGTGGATAATAGGGATTATATATACACTAATAATAAGTTTTTTGAAGATTTTTTGGTTTTTTGATATGTATTAGTATTTCAATAAAAACAATATTATTGATTTTTCACTAAATAAATAATTTCTGCATCATTAATGTATAAGATAATAAGGTAATTAAATAACTATTTAAAATTACAAATAAATTACCATGATAAAGAAAAAAATTTTATCTTTAATATTAGTATTTATAACCGAATTTATATTCTGTATAAAATTATATTAAAAATACGTTAATTATTAAAGTTGAGTGAGACATATTTCACTTTCCTTTAAATAAAATAAACTAAAGGTCTTAACCACATCCTAGTGGGTTATAATGGATTCCATTTCGACCCAAATATGACTTAAGACAAATTATAATCATCCAATTGTATTAAAACAAGTATTAGGATAATTTTATAAAATTATTATTACCATTAATTACCAAATTTACCTTTTACTCTGGTAAATAAAATTTACCGTTGTTACTATTCATAAAGCTGAAAAATAAAAAGTAGTCTATTAATATAATTTGTACCCACTTATTCCAAATATGGAATCCATTTTTCCAAATTCAATACACAAAAGTTTCAGAAATTAAATTAAAATTAATCCCATTGTCGAAAGAAAACGGGGTTTTGTTTAAAACATTGCAAAAGATTGAATTAATTTAACCTACGGATTCAATGTAAAATCAATGAAAATGAAATAAATTATATTAAATGGAAAAAATATATTCTATTTATACTTTAAAACCATTCAATATTATAATTTATCCCCATATGATATTATGATGAAAAAAGTTGTTTTTAATTAAAATATAGCGTGTTTTTACTATTCATTAAAATATGAAAGTTATCAGAATAATATGAAAAATTTATTGAAGGTAAAATTTTATTTCCTGATTTCAAGGAATAATTTTATTTTTTAAAATTTAACTTATAAACATGTCAAAAACTATATTTAATGTGGGTGTTCCATCAAAAGGCGTCAAAACTACGTTTTTTGAAAAATACTTATTTTACCCGAAAAAATTATTTTGTTCATATACCATGTTCTTGAAAATGTGTAATATGAATAATAATTTTATAAAATTCAAAATGTAGTCAATATTATTCATAATGGCTAGTTTATATAATATTATAACCATATATCGTTGTTTAGTGAAACCCGGTATTGCGTACAACACAAGCTATCGAGGAAGGTCGTGATTGCCTGTAATGCAACCCAATTCAGGGTTGCGTGTTTTGTAACACTCCTTTGTTGTTCCTTTATAATATTATCCAACCATTTTTCATTTATACATTGAATATATATATATATAGACTCAATGTTGCATAGAATTACTATTATAAAACGAACATGAAATTGTGTGTAACACAATCTAAGAATAGTGTTGTGTATACTACAAGTTAATATAGTGTTGCATATAGCACAAGATAATTTTGGTGTAGCAAGAAACACATGACATAAAATGAATTAAAAAGAATACTTATCATAAAATCTTGGGTGTTACATTCTACCCCCCTTAAAATGAATTTTTCCCTCGAAATTCGTCGGGGTTATAAATGGTTTGTTACTTGAGAATTTCTTTCATAGAAACCCACATCATAAAAATGAATGCTAAAACTTAATTTTAAAAAGTTAGGTATGAAACATAATGGTTACCCAAATTAACTCATCACTATTTTTCCACATAGGAGATCATTGGGGAAAATATGGATATGGAGGATAAATTTAACCATCAAGTTCTGATGGAGAGTGGTAGAGCACAGAGCTATGAAAAAGACAACAATCACAAAGAAATAGATTTGTGATGATATAAGGTATCATCTAATTCAATGGATATAAGAGAACTAGGAAAAAAAATTTGTTTTCAATATCATTTCACTAAAGTTGAAAATTTTGAATTAGAAGAAATGCTTACTTGATTTTGGTACAATCTCACTATTGTTCGTGCTTTGAACAATTTCTACTTCATCTCTTAAAGAAATGAAGTTGAATTTGTTATTCATGAAGTGTTAACAGATCATGTGATAGAATGATGGGTCATTCCATTTGTTTCAAAAAAAAGGATAGCAAAAGTTATCAAATATACAAAATCCCATATATGGTGAGGCTAATCGTACACAATTCCAAAAATGAACTTATACATTATATATCATACCGCTTAATAAAATAAAACTAGTTTCTACTAACCAGGGACTTCCTATTGGCCAGTGGTAGGCGATAAAGGCCAGTCGCACTTCGGTTGTGGGTTTGATTCCCACAAGCTTGTCCGACGCAATGGGTTGTCCCCGGTCATGTAGGCTGTCCTTTTTCTAAAACTACATTACTACAACATCCCATCAATAATATCGCAAAAAATGTTCTATCCTTAAACAATACTAACTTATGTCCAACATAATCCTGTCCAATCTTTAGGCTTATCTAAAATACTTTGGTCCAAGCTCATAGTATAAATAAAATGATTACATGAAATGTCATACAACAATCACGTGAATGCCATCATTTATCCACCATATATCATAAGATATATCTTGTTGGTCAAATTAAAAACATGTGAATACCTCAATCATGTATTCTCTTGAAACATGAATTACCATAGAACCTTACCGAAAACATGAATTCTGTCAAAAGTTAACTCTTTCCACATAAAAAAATCCCAAATAAAATCTATATACTCAAATCATGATATCACTCTTTCCTTTTATCATCCATGAGCTCATGAATACTATCAAACATATTATTTTCCCCTTATCCCTTTATTATGCGCATATCATCTTCTTTCCCAAAATATCTGAATAACCTTTTATGGTTACTAGTACCATTCAACATATACTTTCAAATATTTTAGGAAAAACAATAGTGTAACAATCCTTAGATGATTCTTTATTCCATAGTACAATACATTATTCTTTATAAAAATACAATCATTCCACTAACTTCTTAAACCACATGCTGAGCTTCATCATTTCTTTCATATCATATTTCATTTGTAGTTTGTCCACATAAACACTACTCACTGGACCATGCTGATTCTCTTCATGAGAATTTCCCTTTGGGAATTGGTTTGCATAATGCCCATACATTCCACATTTTAAACATCTAATCATTGTTGATTTCATTGCAATACCATTATCCTTGTCCATGCTATTAACAGAACCTTTTCCTTTCCACTTACTGGATTTGTGTCCTTCTTTTCCACACCCAAAGCATCTTCCAGTTCCTTTGAAACATTCTCCATGATGCCTCTTCCCACATGATTTACATGAGGGAAATTGAACTTTCTTTCCTCTATGGTCATCATGAAACTCCATCTTTCTCTTATTATCTGAGTCACGAAACATACCAAAGTTGAGATTATTGATCATATTATGAGATTTTTTATTAGACATAAAAATGATGTTTGGACTTCCAAATCCCTTTTCATTTGGTTTCTCATGAATAATATCATTCCATTGTCCATTATATCCTCCATTATCGTGAATCTTCCTGTTTCCAGCCATTTTCTAAAACTCAAAAAGAATAGTGTGAGAGGCAAAAATCATACTAGGAAAACAATATTATAAAGGGGGAGTATCCTCAATATGTAACATCTTAGGTCAAATTAGAAGATAATTACCATAGTTCTAGGACAATATCCTATATGTATACTTATCCTAAGGGACATCCCTAGGCATACCTTAGAAATATCTCTAGGGATCTCACTAGTGTTTTCACATCCTAGTTTCCAAAGGCTGACTAAACCTTTCCTCTAATACCAACTGTAGAGACCCGAAGCCTCACGTACATAGACATTACATCAAATTTTCAGAATACTTATTACATAACAAAAACAGACACACAAGGATAATAATAGTTTAGTGTCTTTGGAAACTCAGAATATAAAATTCTAATCATGTTGAAATATCTTCAACATCTCCCATATCGATATTCCCCTTTTGTTTTCTTACCTAAAACCTTTATTTATATCCTGGGGAAAAGAAAACATATAAAGGTTGAGATCAAATGCTCAGTAATGGTAAGCATGGATAAAATAAAATAAAATCATATACATTTCAGCTTAAAAACATGAACATAATGTTTAAACATCAAAATCATGAGCAATGACATAAAACATTGAAGTACATAAGGAATAGATCATAAAGAAACATTAAGCATGATAAAATAGCATGGGAGTAAAAAATGTAATTGTGGAAACCATTAAGCACATGTTATGATTTCCATAGTAGCCAAGGCATTGCTGCCAAGACCATCTTAGTGGACAAAGTCCCTTTCTAAATCGAGTTCACTCCTCGTTCCAGTCCTGTATTACTGAACCGGTTTAACTTGTCGTTCCAGCCATGTCTATCTCATGAGATATAAATCATTACCCAATTCATTTGAGGGAGATATAGGTCCCTCCCATCTCATAATGAAATCATTCTTACTTGTTCCATAAAATAAACATACATCATTCATAATAACCTAATAAATAAAATGGGTTTCATAAACATCATCCCATCATCACATAATCCATATAAAAGAAATGGATATCATTTCATAATAAGGAAAGTGAATCCATGTAAATCGTAGGGACATTATACTTGAAACATACATATATGAAATAATTTCATCTTAGATGAAAAATGGTTTTGATAAAACACATGAAATGAATTCTTGAGGAAAATATCCTTTCTTCTTCAAAATCAATTTCTTTTCACAAAACGTCATCAAATTTTAAAAAAAAGATATGTTGTTGAAAATAGTCATGAAATCTTTTGGAGGAAGATTCATGAAATTAAGCCTTTATAGAAACGTAAAAATCTGTTCGTGCCGTATAAGTTAAAAAAACATTCTTCTCGTACTTTTGCCGGAAAAGTCAAAAAGTGCCTTGTAACGTAAACAAAAGAAAGATTCCTTACATTCCATGTAGTAAAAGTAAAAAATGGGTAAAAAGGAATTTAAACATATATGAAAACATTTTTATAAAACATGTACATAGATAATAACAATAACCCCAGTAAATACTTACGAATAAACAATCTCAGATAAGAATGAGATTGGAATATTTATCCCTTACCTTAGGTCTGATATGCTTCGTATGGATCCGATCTTCCTGTATAATGATTTAAATAATGTCATTGACTTATTAAATAATCATATCCATTGTTATGATATCATATATGTTTCACTTATGAATTTATATTACCCATTCTTTTGTAAATTCCATGTAAAAGTAGTGTTTTGTGTAAAAGCAGTTCATTTATTGTATGTGTTTTGACTTGTCGTTCTTGATATTATTACAGATATCCTAATTTACATATTTCCAGAATGTAAAACATGATTTATATATAATATATATTCATCATATACGTATATATTATAGATCGATAAAAGGAATGAAATACACCATTCATGGAGAGGGTAGGCCGTATGTATGCATGAACGCTGTTTTCGTTTCCTTATTAAATTGAATGAAACTAAATAGATGAGATACATACATATATATATATATATACATAAATACAGTATCATTATTATTTTATATATTTCATTTTTATTCATTATATAAACTTTATGATCATTCATGTATGGTTAACATGGAGAATGAATCTCATCGCGTCGTGGAGACGGTAGTCCGTACGTACGCACGAGCGATGATATCATTCCCATAATTATAGAATTGGAGTGGATTGGTATAATATATCAGAAACAGTATTATGTTATAATAACCATATATAGTTATTCTTTACACCATTATACCCATCCATGTACGGTGTTTGTGGAAAATAGATTACACCACGGTGTGGAGACGGTATTCCGTACGTACGCACGCACGGTGATTTCATTTTCCGTCGGATGGATAGATGGTGAAATAGGTTTGTTTCATACTTATAATGACATATCATTATATTAGTGATATTGATGTTATTATTTCATAATGAAACAACTAAAGATGAAGAAGTGGAAGAAGAAATAAAGTTGAAGAATCGGTAACAGACATTACCTCTTCTTTGAAGCGCCTCTTTGAGACCTCCTTTTAATGTACTAAAATTGGTCTTTGAAGAATACCAAGACCTCATGGATGTTTCTAGGGAAGTGGAGAAGTGAAATGGGCAGGTATTTTTCGAGCATGAAGGCTCGAATTGGTCTTAGGAGGAGAGGGAGGTGGTGCCCTTTTATAAGGGAGGAGAGGGGAACCTTTGGAAATCTTAAAAATATTAATTTATAATAAATCTAACCCCACTTAAAAACCTCCAAAAATTACTCATATTCAAATATTAGATGATATATGGTTGTAATCCCATCAACCAATAAAATTTAGACATGTTAGGAATTTATTTTAAACATTATCAAATTGATTTATCCTTATTAAATCAATTTAATTTTATTTGTGGTAATAAAAATATAAATTATAAATTATAACAAATAATTACTTATATTTTGTGAACTGTCCATAATTGGATACTTTATAACATTTTAGAACATATAAATTTAAATTTATAATTTGTAAATATTTTTGTGATTTTTAAACAATTTTATAATGTGTTATTTTTATAAAATAACAATAGTGTCAATTTTGACACTATTATTTTATTTGAATTTAAATAAAATATATATAGAAGATATGTTTATACTAAAAGATATAGTAGATTCATAAAAGGTATTATGTGTCTACATAATAAGTGGAGAACATTAAATAGTTAATATAATATTTATTTTATTATTTTTATAACCATTTATTTGGTTTATCTCCTAATAAAATAATTACTACATAGTTTTTGTATAATTATTTAATATACTTATTCGTTGCATAAAAATTAAAAATAAAATCCTATGATAAAGATAAATCTATTAAATTTTTTAATAATACTTTTACTCGAATTTATCATCTTAGAATCACAATATTTAAATTATTATATTTATTAAATTATGACGGTGACAACTTTGGCATCATTTAAAATATAATAATATAAGGGTCATAATCACTTTTATAAGGTTCCAAATGGTAGAATATTTATCCAGTGGATTATTAGGGTTTATATATAAACTAATAATAAGTTTTTTGCAGATTTTTGGGCCTCTTGATATGTATTAGTATTTCAATAAAAACTATATTATTGATTTTTCACTAAATAAATAATTTATGCATCATTAATGTATAAGATAATAAGGTAATTAAATAACTCTTAAAAATTACAAATAAATTACCATGATAAATAAAAATATTTTATCTTTCAAATGAGTATTTATAACAGAATTTATATTCTGTATAAACTTATATTAAAAATACATTAATTATTAAAGTTGAGTGAGGCATATTTCACTTTCCTTTAAATAAAATAAACTAAACGTCTTAATCACCTCCAAGTGGGTTATAATGGATTCTATTTCGACCCAAATATGACTTAGGACAAATTATAATCATCCAATTGTATTAAAAAAAGTATTAGGATAATTTTATAATATTATATTTACCCTTAATTACCAAATTTACCTTTTACTATGGTAAATAAAATTTACCATAATTACTATTCATAAAGCATAAAATTAAAAAGTAGTCTATTAATATAATTTGGACCCACTGATTCCATACATGGAATCCATGTTTCCAAATTCAATACACACAAGTTTCAGAAATTAAATTAAAATCAATCTCGTTGTCGAAAGAAAATGGGTTTTTGTTTAAAACATTGCAAAAGATTGAATTTATTTAACCTAGGAATTCAATGTAAAATCAATGATAATGACATAAATTATATTAAATGGTAAAAATATATTCTATTTATACTTTAATACCATTCAATATTATAATTTATCCACATAAGTTATTATGATGAAAAAGGTTGTTTTTAATTAAAATATACCGTGTTTTTACTATTCATTAAATTATGAAAGTTATCAGAATAATATGAAAAATTTATCAAAGGAAAAATTATATTTCCTGATATCAAATAATAATTTTATTTTGTAAAATTGAACTTATAAACATGTCAAAAACTATATTTAATGTCGGTGCTCCATCAAAAGGCGGCAAAACTACATTTTTTGAAAAATACTTATTTTACCCAAAAAAATTATTTTGTTCTTATACCTTGTTCTAGAAAATGTGTAATATGAATAATAATGTTATAAAATTAAAAATGTAGTTAATAATATTCATAATGGCTTGTTTATATAATATTATAACCATATATCGTTGTTCAGTGAAACCCGGTATTACGTACAACACAAGCTATCGAGGAAGGTCGCGACTGCGTGTAATGCAAGCCAAGTCAGGGTTGTGTGTTGTGCAAGACTCCATTTTTGTTTCTATATAATAGAATCCAACCATTTTTCATTTATACATTGAATATATATATATACACTCAATGTTGCGTAGAATGACTATTATAAAACGAACTTCAAATTGTGTGTAACACAATCTAAGAATAGTGTTGTGTATACTGCAAGTTAATATAGTGTTGCATATACCAAAAGATAATTTTGGTGTAGCATAAAACACTTGACATCAAATGAATTAAAAATAATACTTATCATAAAATCTTGTGGTGTTATAGTCACAAAATATTTTAGTTAGAGTAAAACCCAATCTATATTCCATGAGTGTGTGTTACTTCCACAACACTTGAGCACAACAACTTCTAGCTACCACATATACAGCTTCAGCAGTAGAGAGTGAAACAAAGTGTTGTTTTTTCTTGACCCAGAAACTAAATATGTCATCAGAAATGACATGTTCCAAATGTACTCTTTCTATTCATTCTACAAACACCAATTCCTTCATCGAAAAAACTCTTTAATTCGAAATCATTTCTCGATGAATAAAAAATCCCTAAGTCCCAATATCCTTTTAAATAATGGAACTATTTTCATATCTCTTAAATGGGACTATTTTTGATTTTTCTGATATCTCTAACAAAATCATACAGAAAACATTAAGTCTATAAGAATAGATTTTACATATAGTAAACTTCCAATAATACCTCTAAATGTTGTTTGATCAACTGTTTTCCCAGCTTCATCAAGATTAAGGGTGTTTGAGGTTTAAGTGAGAGTATTAATGCTTTTAAAATTTTCATATCCATACATTTTGAGTATGTATTTGATATAATTAAGTTGAGATATATAAGTACCCTATGGTTTTTGAGAAATTTGAAAACCAAGAAGAAATGTTAATTCACCCATCATACTCCTTTCAAACTCAAACATCATTAGATTGGCAAATTAATCTATTAATAATTCCTTTTGAGTTGATATGAAAATGATGTCATGAACATCAACTTGAACAATTATATGATTTTTTTCCTTTATTTATAAAATGTGTTGGGAAATTTGTTCCCTTAATGTAATTTTTTTGTAACAAAAACCATTTTAACCAATCATACCACGATCTAGGGACTTGTTTATGTCCATAAATGGCTTTGGTATGTTTGTAATCATTTTCAGGAAGATTTGTTTCTTTAAAACCAGGGGTGGTCTTCATAGACGTCCTCTTATACACATCCATTAAGAAAATAACACATCAAATCTATATAAAGAGTTCAAAATTAATGAATGTTTCTAAGGGTAATAGAATTATAATAAACTGTAGTCTTGATACTAGAGCTTAGGTTTCATCATAGTCTATGCCATCTTGTTGATTATAGCATTTATCCACAAGTCTAGAGTTATTTCTAAAAATGATATTATTTTCATTGCATATGTTTTGGAATACCCACTTTACTCCAATAATATGTGTATCCTTAGGTTTTTCATCCATGGTAAAGACATTATTCCTTTATAATTCATTTAGTTTATCTTGCATTTCCTTTATCCAATCCATATCCCCAAAAGCCTCACCTGGAGTTTTATGTTCAAATTGAGATAGAAAAGAATGATTTTATTTTTCTTTTCATAAGAAAATTCTAGTCTTTACTGGTTTATTTAAATCGCTAATGATGTTATCACTAGGATGATTCCAAAGTAATAATTGATTTGGATTTTGTAACACCTCCTCATCAACATAATGTAGAAATTATTCATGTGTAAATTCCTGAGAAACAATTTCACGAGTATTTAGAATGTTTGAAGAATATTCTATCAAAGGATAATAATCATTTTTTGAAAACACTTCTAAAGAAATAGTTTTAGGTTGTATGAAAATAAAAGTATTAGTTTTATCAATCTTAACACGTATTGTTTCTTCAAAAACACAGCTAGTTTTATTAAAAAAATCTATAGGCATTAAGAGAAATTGAATAACATAAAAACATTACTTCATCAGATTTTGGTGAAAACATATATATGTTAACTTTTGTATTAAAAATAAATACATTTCAACCAAATAATATTACTTATGAATCATTTTGAATTTGGCTTATCCACAACAAATAATGATTTTTATTAAGAAAATTTCAAATTAAAACTTAATTTTTAGCATAACAAGTTGTGCTAATATAAAATGACCAATAATGTTTTCTTATTGAGTATTCAACATACATGGTTCTTGTTATCTCTTGAAGAATTATATTTGTTCTTTCTACAGCCCCATTTTTCTAAAGTGTTCTTGGTGAAGAGATATTTTGAGTAATAACATTCTTATGAAAAAAAAATTCAAAATCATAATTTAAAATTCTTCATCCATGATAACTTCAGATAAATATCAATGGTTGGTTTTTCACATTTTTAACTATAGAAACAAATGTTTTGAATAAACAAAAATCTTCAGAATATTTTGAATGAAAATACCCCAAAGTAAATATAGTATAGTCATCAACTAAAACAAATAAATAATACAAGCATCCAATACATTTAGTTTTTGTGGGCCAAAAATGATTCATGTGCAGTAACTATAATTCATTGGTAGTTGCAACCTCACTAATTGATTTAAAGATTTACATATGTTGTTATCCATACTGAAAAGAGGTGAAAAGCATTATAAAAATCACGTATATGATCAGGTAGATCATAAAAAAGTCCATTCATAGAGAGTTTATATATGTTTCTAAAATTATTGTGTCCTTGTCTTCTAATCCATAACCTAGACTGGTCTTCCATTTAAATTAGGAAAGTTATATCATGGATCCAAATGTCTTCTATGTTTAATTTGTACACATTCTCATGCATTCGAGATGATAGAACGAAATCATCCTTGGAATTGTGAACTGTACATTTATCCTTCCTAAAATTCACAAGGCAACCTTCATCAAATAATTAATTTATTCTAATGATGTATTTCTTAATACAATCAACAAAAATGCATTTGAAATAAAAAAATTTCCTAAGAAAACAATATTACCTATACTGAAAATCATTCCTAGAGAATTGTCCCTAATGGTAACTTTTCCACCTTTCGTCTTGATAACATTTTCAAAGAAGTTTACATTTCAAGTCATGTTCATGGAAAATACATTTTCCAGTTACCATGTATTTTTGTTGATTCTTATTTTTTTCCCCTAATAAAAAACAATTAGACTTTTTGTATCCAAACTTATTTGGGTCTAGAAATGTTAGAATGAAATTTTTTTGTAATCCAGATTTGTTTTGAAAAGTATGGTTTCTGGAAACCCAAATATTGTGTTTTATTTAAAGAAGAATTTTTACTCCAATGAAAAAATATTTGACACATAGTGTAGAATGGGGCCACATTAAGAAGAAAATAAATATTTTTAAAGACTAGTTTTGAATGGGTGTGACCCAATCCTTGACTATTACCATGAGGTCAAATTTGTGAATACATTTTTTTCTAAATTTTCACTTCCAAATATAAAATTATATAAGAGATCCATCAAATAAAATATCTTAGATTTTATTCCGATGACCGAATTCCTCCCCACTTTTTTTTAGATTTAGAATTTATTTATTCTTCTAAAATAGTTTTTTAAGAAAATATATTATCAAAATCATTAGAATGTTTTTTCTTATAAGAATTAACTTTAAAAAGGGTTTTAGAAAATTTTGTATGTCATGAGTTTTAGGATCATGATATTCAGAGAGATCTGATACTTATATTGTTAAAATATGAATCCCAATATTTGTTTTTTCAAGTTCCCTAGAAACTTTTCAATTATAATTTTCTAAAAGTTTAGAAAAGCTACATACACCATTATAAGAAGGTAAATAATTATCATTCTCTGATCAGGATGCTTCTTTCATTAAAAGAATAATCCTTACCAGGATAAATATTTCTCAATGGAATATTATTAAGTGATTCAGAACTGTGAACCATGTCCATTAAGAAATTATAATGATTTTTGGAAACTAAACCAATATTCTTTGGATTTGAGATATCACTATCAGAAGAATCTTCAGATGAATCACATTGTCTATCAATCCATGATTCATTTACATTCATGAAATTATTTACATTGGATTTATAGTATTTCTTTTTATTCTTCTGAGAATGTATTTCCTTTTTATCACTTCTTTTTAACATAGGACAATCATGTCAAATATGTCCGACTCTTTTGCAATCCTAGTATGTGGCTTTTGAATATTTCTTGTCCTTGTTACCTTTTTATGTATTTTTATGTCTATATTAGAAATCCTTATTACCAAAATCTTTTTCATTCTTCTAGAATGATTTCCATGATCATTATCTGACTGCTCAATATCACTAAAATCTGATAAGACATCAACCTTTCTCATTCCTGACATGGTATTCATAGGTGATTGAGTCTTGGAAGGATTTGATGTAGTAGTGAATTCTACTCCATCATTATTCTTTTCTAATTTATATGGATATCTCTTAATTCTACCTTTATATTATAATAATGATTAAATTTGATCATAAATACTACGATTAGTAATCTTTCTAGACTCATCATCTGCATTCCTCATGGATTCTCATTCATTTGGAAAATTGCCTATGATATTCTCAACTAAAACATCATGTTTAAAATTTTTCTCCCCCGTAGCATGAAGACTATTAACCATCATCATAAATATTTTTTGAACCTTAGATATAGGTTCACCATAAGGAAATTTAAATGCTTGGTAGTCATCTCTTTGCATAGCCTATATTATTTCAAAACCATTGGAAGTACCAATGTGTGTAATCTCTAATTTCTTCCAAATTCTATTTTCGACTTCACGTGAAGGGATTTGAATGTAAATATTCATGTTCATGGAACACAATAATTTATTGCGTACCTTATATTATAACTAATATTCATGATTTTGTTGGGGTGTATAAGTTCTTACTTATTTTTTGGGAATTTTATAGTCACTAGTTAGAATAATGTAGTTATCTACACTAGTATTTATGATAAAAGTATTCATCTGATCTATCTAATATCCAAAGACATTGCTATCAAATATAGGTGTTATTTTAGGGTTAATATTGATAATTGAATAGAAATTCATAATCTTGTCCATCAGAAATAAACAAAATCCATTTTCCACAAATACATAAAATATAATTTACAAATATATAAAATCAATGTAACATAAAAATATACAATGAAGTGGAAAACCTACTCTGATACCAATTGTTGGATAAAAATGGATTTGAGATGGCACAAATAGAAGACGGGGTGGGGTAAATTGTATGTTTATATATTTATATTTAAAACCTTTAATTAATGTTCTTAGTTTAATAATACATAAGCTAAAACAGCTCAAATTCCTCTTATAAATGAAAACAAATGATTAGAATGTCTCTTGGCCCATTGTTATGATACCCCGTGTTATCAAACAATTGTATTCGATATGAATACATATATAAATTTATATCAAGTGTAAATGATTCTACCATATAGTATATAGAGTCAATTATGATAAGTATAAATTGTAGCTGAAACAATTACAATGTAAAAGAAAACAAATATAAAGAATAAATAAAAGGGTTCCCTTTCTATTTCAATATGCAGCAGAAAAGTAAAATGTATTACAATTATTTTATCACAAAGAGTAGGGTATCTATTAACCGATGATAATAGTTTGGTCTTACCAACACTGGGGTGCCCGCGAACTTATGTTCGACATGTCTTTCTTGTTAACCACACAAGACCTCGATTTTATAGGCAACTGGAACCCATATCTTTCCAACACAAGAAAGACCTCGATACAATGATTGATTGCACTACTTTCTTATCCCTAGTATCCCTAGATCATTATCACTCGATCATATGCACAAATAAAAAAATAACTAATTGAAATACAAAAACTATGAATGATCCGTTCACATTTTGTAGTTTCATGGGTTTTGAAATAATTAGGTGATAAGACACACAGCCTCTCACTAGAACATGAATGATGAAAAAGTTGTTCTCTATGGTTCAAATGATCTCCTATTTATAGGCCTTAGGTTCCAACAGTCACATTTTCTCCAACGGTCATATTTCTCTAGAGAAATTCTAAGGGACATTAACTTGGATCATGGAACACATGAGCATCGTGGGGTTGGATGTAGACATGATGAGGAGGGTGTAATAAAAAAAGTTTAAAAGACCCATTTGGTGGAATTGTAGGCCTAATGAAAAGGGAGTGGCTAAGAGAATGAAAGAGTCCTTGAATGGGTTAATCTTGGTGTTCTAAGGGAAGTCCCAACACCCTTGCTTGGGGGAAGAATATGGGCCTATAATTACATTAATTAAGGCCCAAAAATTCATTTAAAGACCCAACCCAAACTATGATATGAATTTGAAGCCCACCCCACCATGGAATCATCATATTCAAAATATGGTGGGCAACATGTCATTACTTTTCCAAAAAGGGTGTGTTACTTGTCTCTTAATGACATGGGAAAGTGCCAATGTTGTCAAAAGCATCCTTTAGGATTTTTGACTATGGAAGACCTAGAATTAGTCTAATGTAAAAGCCACCCCATGGTGTGAATCGAATTTTTTTCCATCATTGGCTATAAATAAAGACGCTCCTGTACTCTTGAAACATCACGATTAAAGATAATGTTATTATGGTGAGTTTTACATGTAGCCATTGTGTTTTTTACTTAATTATTGAATTATAAAATTATTGGTCACCATTATGGCCTATTGTGGCCAGTGTTCTTAGAGAAAAGTTCTCTTTGAGTTATACCTTGACCATTTCCCCCTTCCTTATCATTTTCACAATTTTCACACCACATTCACATGATTTCCTGAAACGATCCTGGTGTTCAATGCGTGAAAATTATAAAAGGTTCCCATGACACTTCCTAGAAGGTCTTGAGTCACGTATCATTTGATATCAGATCCCATTTTGAAGAAATCAGGTTCCTTCTTTCTAATCCTTTCTTCCATCTTCATTTCTCTTTGAATCAGGCTGACATCAATTCTGGTCCACCTTATTCTTAACATACAGACATCATTTCTTCATCTTTTCAGATGAAATGTATATCATTCTTGTAGTTTAGATGTTCATCATTCTGCTCTATTTTGAATCATCAAAATCAATTCTATAAATAGAGAGATAAAGAGGGTTCAAATTTTGTGACAACTTCAACTATTTTAAAACCACCTAAATATCACATTGATTCAATTTGATGTTAAAAATTATTTCCTCTCCCACATTTAAATTTTGAAAAATTCATATTATTGATGATACATTTACATAGAAAAAGGATCTTGAAAATCAAAAAAAATAAAAAAAAAGGCTAAAAAAACTGCAACATATTAAATTCTACAGCCAGCATTCATTCTTCTTCATCCATTTTCCTCCCCTTCCCACATTTTTCATCTCGAATCCATTTTGAATTTTATATTTGAATTCTTTTATGGTATTTCCACATTTCAACGATCCATTCGATTTGTTGAAATTGGGTAATAAATCTATTATAATCATGTTGAGTTGTAAAAGGCAAGATTGTTACATTTTGATAAAATCCAAAATTGAATGAAACATAAGTGAACAACTTATTTTTGAGTCTAAACAAATGAGGGAGTTGGTGAGGTCTATTTTCCTTTATTTTCAAATTTTCTCACAGGATTCCTAAATGGAGGAGGAAAGTAACACAAATGAAGCAGACATTAAGTTGTTAATGAGGTCTGTACAAGAACAATTCCAAAGGATGAATGCGAGGATGGATGAATTGAAAACCCTGTCCAATTCTAGACCACCACCAAGGAGGCGTGTCGTTGAATAAGTGAAGGTGTTGCCCAATTTTTTGGAGTCACCAATTCATAGAAATCAACCATCATGGAGGCATTCCAATGAAAATGGAGGAGTAAAGTTGAGGATCCCTTTATTCATAGGTAAGAATGACCACAATAATATTTTGAATGGGAATGAAAGGACGAACATGTTTTTGGTTGTCACACCTATTCAAAGGAAAACAATGTGATGTTGGAGGCCGTGGAGTTCCCTAACTATGATTGTATTTGATGGGACCAACAACATGTTAGTCGACAGTGAAGTGGAGAAAGACCCATCAACAGTTGGGGGGAGATGAATGTGATAATTCTAGAAAGGTTCATTTTTAGTCACTATTATCTTGATATGTTCCTCAAGTTTCAGGGTTTAAAACTGTTAAGTCAAAAGTATTCTTTTAACTTCTATATCATGTTTTGGAAATCACAAATGTATTCTATCATATGTTTTGTAAATTACAAATTTTCTTTTATCATGTTTATCGTATCGTACAATGTTGATCGTACCGACCATATCGTATCGTACTGACTCTGTCAATCGTACCATACTGACTCTGTCAATCGTACAATACTGACTCTGTCAATCATATCGTACTGACTCTATCAATCATATCGTACTGGCTCGGCTATTCAAATGTTCATTATTGTTTTGGTACTTAGTCAAAAACACTCACTACATATGAATCGTACTCATGTTTTTCATTTCTATATATCTCTTGTCCTAACAAAACGATGTGGTTGAGTTAGTTACAAACTAATCAAAACGATGTCGTGATTTCTGTTTCAATATGATAGTTGGAGGCAATATGACCGTTGGAACCCAAGGCCTATAAATAGGAGGTCAATTGAATCTGAGAGAAAATAATGATGAACGAAGAGAACGAATGAAGAGACTCTGTGAACTACCAATATTCTAGAGATAGACACTGTGACTTCTCTCATCTGCCTTGTGCGTCCGATCATCGTATCGAGGGCTGCCGGGGATAGGCAGACAGACGTGCCGATCATCATATCGAGGGCTGCCGGGGATAGGCAGACAGACGTGCCGATCATCGTATCAAGGGCTGCCGGGGATAGGCAGACAGACGTGCCGATCATCATATCGAGGGATCACCAAGGTGTTGGTGAGATAGACCTTGTATCCTAGGTGAAAGGATAACCCTTCTCTTTGGGTTAAATGAATTGTATTACTTTTACATTTCCGTTGTTACTTTTATTAGAAATGGATTTGTATTGTTTCCTTTCTTCTTTACATATTCAACTGTAATTGTTTCAATTACAATCATTCTATTACTTTTTGTATTAATTGATTCTATACTCTTTAAGGTAGAATCATTCATCTTTATATTACTCTGATTATTGTGTTCACATTGAATACAATTGTTTTACTTTACATTAGTATTACAATACATCATACCTTTTATATTCAATACAATTGTGGGTGTTTGTATTTGTATTAGTTGAAGATCATTTAAACTAATCTCTTTGTTGCTAAAACTCAAAGGTTTTTAAACCTACAATTCACCCCCCCCCCTCTTGTATTGTTCCATCTAATAGATATATATATCTAATATTCGATCCAACAATTGGTATCAAAGGGGGTTTTCCACTGATTTGTATTACTAGCTTTATTTCTTATTACTATCTTGAATACTTACCACACTAACGTGTGGAGTGGAAAAGTTGTTTTTGTTGTATTAGATGGCAGGAATGAATATTGGATCAATAGATAATCTGAATCCTTCTAGACCACCAATCATTGATGGGAATGATTATGAGTATTGGAGAGATCATATGAAGACTTTAGTTATCAATACTGATGTAGACAATTTTATTATGCTTACTGGGGGTTACAAAATTCCTGAAAAAGAAGTTAGTACTTTCACCAACCAAGAGAAGCAAGAATATCAACTGAATTACAAGGTACGCAATACTTTATTATGATCTATGACCAGGAATATATATAGTCAGATATCTTCATGTGAAGCAGCCAACTATATTTGGAAGAAATTAGAAGTTACTCATTTTGGTACATCCATGGTTATAGAAACAAGGAGAGCAATGCTTCGAGCAGAGTATCATGGATTTTTTTCCTTATGGAGAGCATGTATGTAAAGTGCAACAAAGGTTTATGACAATTGTAAATAGCTTAAAATCTATGGGAGAAAAAGGTCTTGATGATGAAGCTCTTGTTGATAAGATTATAGATATTATGCCAAATGAATGGGAGTCAAAAAGGACAGGTATTGATTAAAATAGAAAAGTTTCCCAGATTACTCTTGATGAACTCTTTGGAACTCTTCTACAGCATGAGACAAGAATGAAGAGAGATGCTGATTTCAACAAGAAGAAGAATGGGAATTGAAGTGTAGCTTTTTCATCTAAAGCTAAAACACCTGAAAGACTTACAAGGTCTAAATCCAAGAAAATTGTTATATCTGATTCAAGTGACTGTAATATTCCGGATAATGAGTCAGCCAATCTTGCTCGAAGGATTAACAAGATTGTGGGAAAGAAAGATTTTCAATATAGATTCATAAAGAAAGATAGGAAAGATTCAGAGGTAACTTGTTATGAATGCAAGAAATCAGGACATATAAAGCTTGATTGTCCTTTACTGAAAAGGAAAGATAGAAAAGAGAAACACTCTGAAAGAAACAAGAAAAGGTTTTATAAGACAAAGAAAGGCTTGAAAGCAAATGATATGTGGAGTGCAAGTTGTAGTGATTCCTCAGATGATTCTTCAGAATATGAGACATCAAGACAAAGAAATATTGGACTTCTAGCCAGACTACCAATTGAAGATCATTGTCTCAGGGCTAAGGTACATAATGCTGAAGCTATTACAAATGTCTCTTTAAATGAAAATTATATTGATAATAGATATTATGAATCTTCAAATGATGAATCTTCATCATCAGAGGATGATACATTACCTTCATTTGAAGAGGTATCTAGATTTTCTAAGTTACTTGAAAATGAAAATTCTAAACTCAAAAAGAGATTTGAAAAACCAAATTCTAGAATTTCAATTTTGACTAAAGAAGTATCAGATCTTTCTAAAGATCTTGATGTGAAAACTTCATATTTTGAAAGTATTTTAAAAACCCTTGAGAAAGTTAAATCTGATAAGGATAAACTTTCTAAGGATCTTGAAACTGTAATTTCAAAGAAAAATATTTTAGAATCTAACTCTAGTTCAAATTCAAATGTTTTAGAAAATAAGAATTTGGTTTTAAAACTAAAGTCAGAGATTTTATCTTTGAAAAAGTGTTTTTCAAACTTTACTCATGGAAAAGAAAACTTTGATAGGATGTATTCTCAAATTAGACCTTTGAGAAATCGTTCTGGTATTGGTTATACTTATTCCAAACCTGTTTTTAGCAATAACTATTTTGTTCCTCAAAAAACCATTTTCTGTTCTAAGTGTCAATGTGGTGGACATTGGAGAAGAGATTGTTCTCTTAACGAAACTCAATCTTTAGGATTTCATAAAGCTCATTTTGCAAAACAAATGTGGATTCCTAAAATTCTTTTATCTAACCCTTCTGGATCCAAACAAGTTTGGATTCCGAAAATATAATTGTTTCTTTTTCAGGAAAACGAGAAGTGTACCAACAAGAACATTTGGTACATGGATAGTGGTTGTTCTCGACATATGACTGGAAACAAAAATCTCTTTGAAAAGGTTATCAAAACAAAAGGTGGAAAAGTTACCTTCGGAGACAATGCCCAAGGAAAGATTGTTGGTATAGGTAATACTGTTTTTCTTGGAAACGTTCTTATTTCAAATGTTTTGTTTGTTAAAGGTCTTAGGCACAATCTCATCAGCATAAGTCAATTATGTGATGAAGGTTACCTTGTGAATTTTAGAAATGATATGTGTATAGTTCACAATTCCAAGGATGAGTTCATTCTATATGCCCATAGGCAAGAGAATGTTTACACTATTAACTTAGAAGACCTTAGGAACCAAAACTTACCTTGTTTAAGTGTAATAGAAGACCAATCGTGGCTATGGAATAGGAGACTAGGACACTGTAATTTGAGAAACCTAAGTAAACTCTCAAAGAAAGGACTTGTAAAAGGGCTACCAGATCTTAGATATGATTCTTCAAAAGTCTGTGATCCTTGTAAATTTGGCAAGCAACATAAAACTAGCTTTAAATCAATTAATGATGTCTCAACTTCTAATGCATTACAGCTTGTGCATATGGATCTGTTTGGTCCTTCACAATCTGGAAGCATTGGAGTAAAATACTATGTATTTGTTGTAGTTGATGACTTTACTAGATTTACATGGGTCTATTTTCTTACAAAGAAATCTAAAGCCTTTTCCTATTTCAAAACTTTTAGAGCCCAAGTTAAAAATGAGAAAAACCTACCATTGATAACTATTCATAGTGATCATGGTGGTGAATTTCAAAACTCAGATTTTGAAACTTTTTGTAGTAAGAAAGGTATTACTCACAATTTCTCAGCTCCAAGAACTCCTCAGAAAAATGGTGTTGTTGAAAGAAGAAATCGTATTCTTCAGGAAATGACTCGAACCATGTTGAGTGAATACTCAATTGCTAAGCACTTTTGGGATGAAGCTGTTAGTACTGCCTGTTATACTATAAATCATGTTTTAACTAGACCATTTCTTAATAAAACCCCTTAGGAGTTATGGACTGGCCGAAATCCTAAAGTTTCATAATTGAATGTTTTTGGATGCAAAGTATTCATTCTGAATACAAAACATAATCTACACAAATTTGCACCAAAATCTGATGAAGGAATCTTTCTAGGCTATTCTACAACCTCTAAGGCTTATAGAGTTTTCAATAAAAACACTTGTACTATTGAGGAAACATTACATGTAAAATTCGATGAAACTGATCCTTTTGTTTTCAACCAACCCAATCCTACATCCTCGGATGTGTTTTCTAAAAATGTTTATCAACCTTTATTAGAAGAACATTCTGATAAGGAAAATGTTCATGAAAGTATTCCTGAAACATTTACCACAGAAGATTTTCTACCATATGTTGATGAATAGGTTTTACAAAACCCAAATAAATTGTTTCTTAGGAATCATCCCATTGATAACATCATTGGGGATATAAATCAACCTGTAAGGACCATAAATTCCTTAAGAAATGAAATAGAACATCTTGCTTTTCTTTCCCAATTTGAACCTAAAAGTCCAAGTGAGGCCTTAAGTGATGATGATTGGATCAAAGCAATGCAAGATGAACTAAATGAATTTGAAAGGAATCAAGTCTGGACTTTAGTTGAAAGACCTAAAGAAACTACTGGGATTGGTGTAAAATGGGTTTTCAGAAACAAGTGTGATGAAAATGGAATCATTGTAAGAAATAAAGCAAGACTTGTTGTAAAGGCTATAATCAACAAGAGGGAATAGACTATAAAGAAACATATGCTCCTGTAGCTAGACTTGAATCTATTTGTATTCTATTAGCCTTCGCAGCATATTTCAATTTCAAACTATTTCAAATGGATGTCAAATGTGCTTTTCTAAATGGTTTTGTTCAAGAAGAAGTTTTTTTCGAACAACCTCCTAGTTTTCAAGACCCAAAACATCCAGATCATGTTTTTAAACTTATCAAGGCTCTATATGGTCTTAAAAAAGCCCCTAGAGCATGGTATGATAGACTTATAGGATTTCTTTTACAAAACAATTATACAAAAGGTACAGCAGATCCAACTCTTTTTATCAAAATGGAAGACAAAATTGTTTTGATTGTCCAAATCTATGTTGATGACATCATATTTGGATCAACTCAGAAATCTTTAACTGATTCTTTTGCAAAATTAATGAAATCTGATTTTGAAATGAGTATGATGGGTGAGTTAACATTCTTTCTAGGTTTTCAAATTTCTCAAAAACCAGAAGGAACATATATATCACAACATAAGTATATTAAAGATTTACTCAAAAAGTATGGATTTGACAAAACTAAATGTATTAACACCCCAATTGGTACCTCAAATACTCTTGATCTTGATGAAACTGGGAAACTAGTAGATCAAACAAATTTTAGAGGTATGATAGGGAGTTTGGTATACTTGACAGCTAGTCGACTCGACTTGATGTTTTCTGTATGCTTATGTGCATGATATCAATCTAATCCAAAAGAGTCTCACTTAAAAGCCGTAAAGAGAATCTTTCGGTATTTAAAAGACACTATGGATTTATGTCTTTTCTACTCTTCTGGAAATGATTTTGTTTTAAAAAGTTTTTCCGATGATGACTTTGGTGGTTGTAGAATGGATAGAAAAAGTACATCTGGAACATGTCATTTCTTAGGAGATTATTTGGTTTCTTGGTCCTGCAAGAAACAACACTCAGTAGCACTCTCCACTACTGAAGCTGAATATGTAGCAGCTGGAAGTTGTTGTGCTCAAGTATTGTGGATGCCGCACACACTCACTGACTATGGTTTGAGTTTCTCCAAAACTCAAATTCTTTGTGATAATACAAGTGCCATAGCTCTTAGTAAAAACCCAGCACATCACTCACGTGAAAAACACATAGATGTTAGGCATCACTTTCTTAGGGATCACACACAAAAAGGAGATATTATTTTACAATTCATCGGAACGCAAGAACAACTTGCTGACATTTTTACAAAACCTTTATCTTCCAATAGATTTTAATATATAAAACAGATGCTAGGAATGATTACATTAAAATAATCATTCATATCTACTTCCTGTTTTACATCTCTTCTAATAGTAAGAAACTCCTCGTAGAAAGGGGGAGGACATTCCTTTCTATATCTTTATGTTTCTTTTTATCTTATGATCGTTATCTATTTACTCTCTGAGTATGTGTTTTTTTTTCTGTTTATCGTATTGACAATTATTATCATATCAATCATTTTTTTCCCTTCTGTTTATCGTGTTGACAGTTTTATCATTTCGTTCATTTTTCCTATTTATCATATTGACAGTTTTATAGTATCATTTACTATCGACCTATGATGGTAATCAAATTCTTTTCCATCGTATCAATCAATCGTGGTATTGAATCGACCGATGATGGTATTGATTTTCTTTTCCATCGTATCAATCAATCTTGGTATTGAATCGACCGATGATGGTATTGAATTTCTTTTCCATCGTACCAATCAATCAATAGTATTGAATCGACCGATGATGGTATTGAATTTCTTTTCCATCATAGCAATCAATCTTGGTATTGAATCGACCGATGATGGTATTGAATTTCTTTTCCATCGTATCAATATTTTTGTATCGACCGATGATGGTATTGATTTTCTTTTCTATTTAATCGACCGATGATGGTATTGAGATTGTTTTCCATCGTACTGTCAGTTCATGGTAACAAGATTGTTTTCCATCGTATTGTCAGTTCATGGTAACAAGATTGTTTTCTATCGTACGGTCAGTTCATAGTAATGACTTTGTTTTCTATTGGCATGATGATGTATTTTTTTTGTTTCCTTACGATTGTATTTTCTTTTGATTGATATCAAAACCAACAATTACCTTATGTTCTCCGACAGGTATTTTTTTCATTTTTATTAAAAAAAATTCTTTGTTTTAATCCTAACCATTGATCTGGTATTCTCTAATATGGACCGTAGAAGATCAATGGTCACCCTTTTTCGACCGTAGAAGATCAACGGTCACCTCTTTATGGCCTATAAATAGCCCCCCTCCCCTCCCCAAACCCACATTGTTTTTTCAGGATTTCAGGCAAAGCTCTGCTCCACTAGCTATAAATCATCGTACGATCTTCTCATCGGCAGAACCTTTATGTCTCAATCCTCTGCTAATACTCCCGCTGAAATGTCTTCAAAGACTTTTACAGAAAAAGTCTTTAACAGAGAAAGGTTATTATCTCGAGAGTTTTTCGATACGTACGATTCTACAATCAGGAGGATCATTTTGTTCCAAGGATGGGAACATCTGTGTGTTGAAAAGCCTGATTCTCAAGATCCGGTTCTTTTTTATGAAGTTTTTCAGTTTTACAAAACCGTTTCTTTCGACAAAGACATGACTATAAACTTTGCTGTGTACGATAGAAAATTGTCTATGTCTGTGAAACAAGCGGCACATTTTCTGAATGTTTCCGTAGAAGGGGATTCTTTCTGTCCATCGCACAAACTACCAGAGGAAGTTGGTACGTTTAATATAGAAAGTTCTGAAAAGACTTTGTTTTTTATTAATGAAGAAAAGAGAAAAGTGTCTCATCTTTCTCCGGACAATCGTTTTGTAACTTTATGGATGCAAGTTTTTCTTATCCCAAGGAGAGGGGATAGACAAACTCTGAAAGTTTCTGATATCTTTATGCTTGACTATGTTGTGAATATGAGAAAAGTAAATCTCATGGGATATGTTTTTGAAACCATCAAGAATTTCAAGACAGAAGGGATTAAGTCCCAGATGAATATGTATCCAGCTATCCTTACGAAGTTCATTCTTGAAAGTATGAAGTTCTGTAACATTCCTTTGAAAAGAAACCCCATGGATTTGAAGCCCTCATGGATTAGTAAGAGTACGATGAAAAAGCTGAATGTTTGTTTTGATCCGAATTCAAAACTTTTTGTCAGAGATGTAGAAGATGAATTGGCTCAGAATCAATCGACACCTATGCCAGCCAAAGACATTCAATCTACCGGTGTTACTCAAAAGTCTGATCCGCAAACCAGTTCAAATATGAAGAAGAAGCCAAGGTACAGTAAGGAGGTTGTAGCAAAATGGAGAAAGGATAAGGAACAGAGAAAGGAAGGTGATCTGAAGTTTGGTCTTGACCCTGCTGAGGCTTTTGCAGAAAGAGTAAGGGTAGAAGAAACCCTTCAGGCTGAAAAGAGGAAGAAGGCTCTTTTGAAAAAGAAAGGATCAGGACTTTGATGTCTCTAAAGTCTTGAAAGCGGTTGAGGATGCTAGTGCCCAACTAACATAAGAAGTGCAACAAGAGCCCATCGTACAGAGTCTCCCTGAGAAAGAAAAACAAAAACAAGTGATGGAAGAGATAGAAGAAGTGGAAGAATAAGAAGGAGACTTTCTTTTAGAATTTCTTCAAAGTTCACAGAAGAGTAGAGAGGAATCGGTTCAAAAGCTGAGTGAAGGTGTTCAACAAACTCCTCATGCCGATTAGGCACGATATCCGGATAGAATGTCATCTCAAGAAAAGCAAGGTACTCAACCCTCTCACTCTGATAAAGTTGTTGTCATTAGTGACAAAGTGGAAGAAGAAAGAAAGTAGAAAGAAAAAGCAAAAGGAAAATAGCCAGTTGTTGACTCAAGCAGATCGTATGAACTAGCATCGTACGATGAAGATACTGATTCAGCGCATACAATCTCTCTCAAGAAAAGTGATTACATTGTTCATGTTTTGAGAAGAGTTGAGAAGACTATTCCCTATTTCCCGAGGCTGGAAGGGAAGATTGATTTTATTTCTGACAATAAGAAGAAGAAGTTTGGCTCTGTGAAAGAATTAAGGAAGAAAGTTTTTTCAGTATAAGCTGATTTGAATGTTTTATCAGAAAGTTCGGTTGCTCATAAGAAGGCATGCAATAAAATGACCAAGTGGTCGTACAAAACAGAGAGCTCAATCAATGATCATGAAATTGCTATTGAAGATATAAGAAGCTTATCAAATGAGCTTGCAATTGATTTCAACAAGCTTGACAAAGAAACAGTTGAAAGGTTGAACCTTTTGTCTTCTCAAAGAGCTGATGTTCCTTCAGTGAAAGATTTGCAAGAGAGAATGAATGTTTTTCAATCTGAATTCTCAAAGGTTTCATCTTTCAAGGATGAAATAGTCTTGCTGAAGAATCAAAATTCTGTGTTGTCCAAGGATAACAAGAATCTGTAAAACAGAATTTATACCCTTGAAGAAGTAATCAGAGTCCAGGAGGAGACTATCAGAAATAAAGATCAGATTTTTGCGGACCAACAAGAGATTCTCAAAACTCAGGGAGAATCAATTTCTGAAGACAAGAAGGAGATCAAGAATATAAAAGATGTTCTTCATGAGCTTATAAAGAAAGATAAGTAAAGAGAAAACAAATGATTGTTGTATTTGTTTTCTTTTGGAACTTGTCATTGTTGTGTAATGACTCTTATGATCCTTTTCTTTTATCCGTTGTCTTGTATTGCTTTACTAAATCTTTCAGACAATTCATGATTACCCCTTTCTTTTTGTAAATCACAAAGGGGGAGAATGTTTACAAAAGGGAGAATGTTTTACAAAGGGGGAGAATGATTTACAATGCTCTTAAGGAAAATCTACGAATACAATCCTTAGGAAAGTCCATACCTAAGGGGGAGTTAGTTGTATTCAATTTCTTATTCAGAAGAGTTTTCAATAACTCAGGGGGAGATAAGTATTTCTTGTTAAATTTACTTTGTGTGTTGTGCTTTCCAAAAAGGGGGAGATTGTTAAGTCAAAAGTCTTCTTTTAACTTCTATATCATGTTTTTGAAATCACAAATGTATTCTATCATATGTTTGTAAATTACAAATTGTCTTTTATCATGTTTATCGTATCGTACAATGTTGATCGTACTGACCATATCGTATCGTACTGACTCTGTCAATCGTACCATACTAACTCTGTCAATCGTACCATACTGACTTTGTCAATCGTATCGTACTGACACTGTCAATCGTATCGTACTGACTCTGCTATTCAAATGTTCATTATTTGTTTTGGTACTTAGTCAAAAACACTCACTACATATGAAACGTACTCATGTTTTCATTTCTATATATCTCTTGTCCTAACAAAACGATGTTGTTGAGTTAGTTACAAACTATTCAAAACGATGTCGTGCTTTCTGTTTCAATATGACCGTTGGAGGCAATATGACCGTTGGAACCCAAGGCCTATAAATAGGAGGTCATTTGAAGTTGAGAGAAAATAATGATGAACGAAGAGAATGAATGAAGAGACTCTTTGAACTACCAAGATTCTAGAGATAGGCACTGTGACTTCTCTCATCTTCCTTGTGCGTCTGATCATCGTATCGAGGGCTGCCAGGGATAGGCAGACAGACGTGCCGATCATCGTATCGAGGGCTTCCGGGGATAGGCAGACAGACGTGCCGATCATCGTATCGAGGGATCACCAAGGTGTTGGTGAGACAGACCTTTTATCCTAGGTGAAAGGATAACCCTTCTCTTTGGGTTAAAAGAATTGTATTACTTTTACATTTCAGTTGTTACCTGTATTAGAAAGGGATTTGTATTGTTTCCTTTCTTCTTTACATATTCAATTGTAATTGTTTCAATTACAATCATTCTATTACTTTTTGTATTGATTGATTCTATATGCTTTAAGGTAGAATCAGTCATCTTTGTATTACTCTGATTATTGTGTTCACCTTGAATACAATCGTTTTACTTTACATTAGTATTACAATACATCATACCTTTTATATTCAATACAATTGTGGGTGTTTGTATTTGTATTAGTTGAAGATCATTTAAACTAATCTCTTTGATGCTAAAACTCAAAGGTTTTTAAACCTACAATTCACCCCCCCCCCTCTTGTATTGTTCCATCTAATAGACATATATATCTACTATTCGATCCAACAAAAACAAGGGTCTATAAGTTTTGAGGATAATCAAAAAGAGATGGAGATCATCATGATTTGGGAAAAAATTTATGAGGAGCGACAGTTCACTATGGAAATATTTTTTAATGGACACAACCTTGAAAGTTTGGACATAGTGGACATGAACCACTACTTGTACATGGAGGATATACTTCACATGTCTACCCAAGTAGAGAGTCATGTAAAAGCAAGAAGGATGCAACCTACATCCTATTGGAAGGATAGAAAATATTATTTTGTGTTCATGAATTTCATACCAGAAGAGAATGTAGTGGAACACAAAATGGATTGAAAATAGGTGACCAAACAAAACAATTCATTCTAGAATTCAAAGCTAAAATAAAGGATATGGTTTTTCCCAAATCTCGTGATATCAAATGTTTTAAATGTCAATGATTTGGACATATTGACTCAGAATTCACAAACTAGATGACAACAGTTATTTTGGGATATGGAGATGTTCATAGTGCTAGCTCAAGTCAAGATGAAATCCCATCACTTGAGGATGATTCAGATGTTGGTGTAGAAAAACCACATACATGGATAAATGATTGTGGCAAGGCGTTCTTTGAGTGCTAAACCTGAAAGAGAAAATGTTCAAGAGAAAATATAGAACATTTTGGATACTCTATTCCTCCTAATGGATAAGGTTTGTTGTATGATTATTTATGGGTGTAGTTGTAGAAATGTAGTAAGCTGTTTGTTTGCTGAAAAGATGGGATTTACTTAGACTGGACATCTGGGGCCTTATAGATTTCAATGGTTAAATAGTGGAGGGGATGTTAAAGTGAATATAAATATAATAGTTCCATTTCCTATATGGAAGTATTATGTTAAGGTGATCATTGATGTTGTTTAGATGCATGCTAGTCAAATCTTGTTGGGAAGACCTTGGAGATTTTATAGGTGGGTCACACATGATGGATACACCATCCTTTACTCTTTTGAGTACAATGGGAGGATAGTTATTCATGCACCATTAAGGACATTGCAAGATTCGAAGGACCATGTGAGTATTGAGAGAGATAGTGAGATGAGAGAAACTGAAAAGGGAGAAAAAATAGAAAGAATGTGAAGTGTGGAAAAATCATTTGTAAAAAAGGAGGGTTGAGTGAAATCAAACAAAAATTAGGGAAATAAAAGAGTTGAAAATAAGAGTGGAAATAAGAGTAAAAATAAGAGTGTTGAGGGAAACATGAGATTATTTTTTGGAAAAATGAGATAGAGAGAGATTTATTGGGGGAGTAATCCCTCATGATCTTATTCAAGGCAGAATGATTTACCATTAACTTTCCTAACAATAAAATTCCTTCTAGGGTTCTATCCCTTTTTCCGGAATTTGGTGATATTTTTCAAGAGGAAATTCCCGATGACTTACCTCCCTTGTTGGGTATCAATCACAACATTGACTTCCTCCCAGGACAAACTCTTCCCAATCAACCATATTATTGGTCTATCCTAGATTAAAATCATGAAATCCAATGACAAGTTGAATATTTACTATGGAAGTGATTTTTTCGAGAGGGAGATCAAGCCCATGTGTGGTACTGGTAATTCATGTCCCCAAGAAAGATGGTATGTGAATAATGTGTGCTGATAGTCATGCTGTCAAAAAAATCATGGTAAAGTATCATTATCCCGTACCTTCTTGGAATGATATGATTGATGAATTCCACGATGAGTGCTTTTTAACTAAAATTGACCTATGGAGTGGATACCATCAAATTAGAATGAAAGAGGGAGATGAATGGATAACAGAATTTAAAACTGAGATTGGTTTGTATGAATGGCTAGTAATGATTTTTTGACTAACTAATGACCCGATTTAGTTCACAAATATAATAAATCATGTTTTTTATCCATTCATTTGTAAATTTTTTTGTTGTGTATTTTTAATACATTTTTAATTATTATAAGAGATTTTATGAACATCATGATCATTTGAAACATGTTTTCGAGAACCTTATGAAAAATAGGTTGTTTTCAATCATGGAAAAATGTACATTTTTTTTAAATTCAGTTGTTTTCCTTGGTTTTCCGGTAGTATATGATGGAATGAGGGATGATGAAGAGAAGGATAAGGAGATTTGGGACTATCCAACACCAAGGAATGTCAACATCGTGAGGATCTTCCTTGGACTTTGGAGTTTTTAATAAAGGTTTGTGAGGGACTTTTCAGCCATTGTGGCACCATTGAATGACTTGGTAAAGAAAGGGTTGAGCTTAAATTGGAAAAAATATAAAGAATATTACTTCTCTATACTCAAAGATATGTTGACCAATTCACCTCTCTTAATCCTTCCATAATTTTATAATGTTTTTTAGGTTGATTGGTTTGACATTGGAATAGGAATTGGGGCTGTTTTAATGCAAGACTCTAGGCCAATCACCAACTTTAGTGTATTGATTAATGGGGATGCATTGAACTACTCCACCTATGATAAGGAATTGTATGATCTCAAAAGAGATTTTGAAAATTGAAAACATTACTTATGGCCAAGTGAATTTGTTATTCATTCGGATAAAAAAGCCTAAAATTTCATTATCATAAGGAAAGTGGAATAGGTGGCATGAAAGATGGCCTGAATTCATTAAATCATTTCCTTACATCATTAAGAATAATCAATGAAAAGAAAATTTTATTTCTTATTCTTTGTCTAGGAGATGATCTCTTATCACTTATATGAATGTTAAAATACATTGTTTTGAAATGTTAAAAAGCATGTATGAGAATGATGTGGAAATTTTTGAAATTTGGATGTTGTGTGAAAAACATGGGAAAAGTGATTTTTACTAGCATGATGGATTTCTTATTAGAGAAACTCATGGTGGTGGATTAATGACGCATTTTGAGGTTGAGGAAACTTTTTCCATATTGAGTAAAAAACATTATTGGCCTCACATGCATTGTGATGTGGTTAGTGTTTTTGGAAATTGTTATTTGTGTGAACGTGAAATGTATAATGTGATTCCACATGGGTTATACACCCCTTTACACATTTCTTCTCATCCTTGGGTTGACATTTCAATGGATTTTGTGCTCCGATATCCAGGATCACAATCCGGTAAGGATAACATCTTTGTGGTGGTGGACAGGATTAGAAAAATGGATAATTTTATTGGTGGTTCTAAAACCGATGATGATAATAGTTTCCATGATTTGTTTTTCTAGGAAATTTTTTGGTTACATGGCTTACCCCTGAAAATTTTTAGTGATAGGGATGTCATATTCCTTAGTCAATTCGGGAGGACATTTTGAAAAAAACCTGCAACCAAACTTTTGTTCTCCACCACTGCACACCCACATACAAATGGTCAAACTGAGGTGGATAATAGGACACTTTCCACATATTTTCTTGCAACCCTTAGAAAAAATATGAAACATTGGGAACGATGCCAACCTCTCATGGATTTTTCTTGTAATCGTGTGGTTCACTCCACAACAAATGCTTCACCATTTGATGTTTTGTTTTGTTTTAACCCACTAACTCCAATCTATATTTTACATTTTCCGTCCAATAAATTTTGTAATTTTGAAGGTGAAAATAATGAATCGTTTGTGTAGGATTTTCATACCAATGTAAAGGACAACATTTAGCGAAATAATGATCATGTAGAGAATCACGCCAACAATATTCAGAAGAAAATGGTGTTTCAACCTGAAGATTGGGTGTGGCTACACATGAGGAAGGAGAGGTTCACAGAGAAACAAAAATCAAAACATCATCCACGGGAAGATGGTCCATTCCAAGTCACAGGGTAGATCAATGATAATTCCAACATGATTGAGTTACCCAAAAATAATGGAAATGTTAGTGCCACCTTTAATGTTGTTGATCTTTCTCCCTTTGAATTTTTTGATTTGCGGACTAATCCTTTTGGGGAAGGATGAGATAACGTGGATCATGGAACACATGGGAATCATGAGGTTGGATGTATAATGGATGATGATGGAGGAATGCACATAGGTGGACAAGACCCATTGTGGGGAATTGGAGGCCCAATGATAAGGGAGCAGACCCAGAGAATAATGGATGCCGTAAATGAGATAATCATGAAATTACAAGGGAAGGACCAACACCCTTGCTTGGGGGAAGCATATAAGAATATAATTACTCTAATTAAGGCCCAAAAATGCATTTAAAGTCCCAACATAAGGTGTGATACGAATTTCATGCCCACCCCACCAAGGAATATTCATACTCAAAAGATGGTGGGCTACTTTTCTTTACATTTCCGAAAAGGGCGTGCTACTTGTATCCTGAAGTCATGGGAAAGTGACAATGTTGTCAAAAGAATCCATTAGGATTTTTGACTTTGGAAAACTATGAATTATGATCATTTAAAAGCCACCCCCTGCTGTGATTCAAATTTTTTTCTCTCTTTGGATATAAATAGCCACCCCTTGTGCACTTGAAACATCATGAATAAATGTAATTTTATTATGATGACTTTTTCTTGCAACAATTGTGTTCATTAAAAATTCATGAATTATCAAATTGTTGGTCATCCATTGTGGTATCATGTGGCTAGAGTTATTTGAGAAAAGTTCAATTTGGGTTCTAACTTGACCATTTCCCCCATTCTTCTAATTTTAACAATTCCCACACCACATTCGCTTGTTTTCTTGTGGCGATCCAGGTGTTCAACGTGAAAACCTTATACAAGGTTCCTAAGACACTTCCTAGTAGGAATTGTATTACATATCAGACATGGACACCTGGCATTGTAATGATCATATTGAAAGAGAAAACACAACCGTGTTTTGATTAGATTATAACTAACTTCACAAAATCATTTTGATTAAAAAATAGATATATGAAAATGATAACATGAGTTTGATTGATATAAAACACGTGTTTTTCTAAAATAATGAAAGCATACATGTGATAAAATTATTACATAAGTACGATTAATATCTCGTGTATGATGATATATATGAGTAAGATTGTCTGTATGACTATAATGCAATATATTGACATGAGAAATAGTTGGTAGGATGCACAATGTGAGTACGATGGTTAGAGTCAGTATGATAAAAATAGTTGGTACGATGGTTAGAGATAGTACGATAAAAAGTGTGGTATGATGTAATAGTGAGTACGATGAACCACATGCATACAATGGACTATGTGGATATGATAAAACAGTGAAAACCATAATGTAGTGAGTATGATGAAATTAAAATCATATTCAAAGTCAATATTTTACTAGAGAATTGATTATAAAGATATTTGTGATTTCCAATACAAAATACATAGAAGTCAAAAGAATAATTTTGACATAACACATAACACTCTTCCCTAATAAAGAATAAACCATGTTCCCAAAAAACATAATCCCTCATCCATAAAACCCCTAAAAGATTCACCCAATTAAACCCTAAACCCTCACCCCCAAAAAACCAAAAACCCCACACCCAAATAAATCTCTATAATGTCATTCTTAGAAACCCTAAACTCTCAACCCCATATAACCAAAAACCATTCATCCTAGAAAAAACAAAATCCTCATCCATAAAAAACCCTAATCTCTTAGCCCCAAAACAAACTAATCCTTCATCCATGTACCACCCTAATACCTCATCTCAAAAAACCATAAACCCTTATCCCTAGAAAACCCTAAACACTTTTCCCTAGAAAACCAAACACCATTTTCATTAAAAATACCGAATCTATTAACCCTATGAAATCATACAACATCATCCCAAGAAAATACTAAACCCTTATCCCCAGAATGCCCTATTCCCATTGCCCCAAATAACCCTAATCCCACTTCCATGAGAAACCATAAACCCTCATCCCAAACAAACCCTAAACCCCCATCACCATTAAATCCAAATCCCTCAGAACCAGGTAACCCTATTCCTTTATCCCTAGAAAACCCTAAAACCTCATCCCAAGAAAACCACAATCCTTCATCCCCAAATACCCTAACCCTCATCTTCAGAATACCAAACACTATCATGAACAGAAGACCCTACACCCATAGCCATAGAAAACCCTAAATAATAATCCCTAGAAACCCCTAAATCCTCATCCCCAAAACACCAAAAACCCTTAGTTCTACCAAACACTAGACCCACTTCCCCAAAAACACTAAACCGTTTGTCATAGAAAATCATAATTTATTGGATTTATAAAATCCTAAACCCTTATCCCAAGAAAAACAAAATCCCAAATACATACGAAAATCATAATCTATCATTCTCAAAAAACCTAATACCTCTACCCCAAAAAACCCTAAACACTCATACCCAGAAAACACAATACTCTCTCTCCAAAAAGACATGGTCCCTAATCAGTAAAAAAACTAAAACTACATCCCAATAAAACCAAATTACCCATACCTAGATTACCCTAAATTCATTATGATTAAAATCCCGAAAAACACATCCCATGAGATCCCTAAACTCCCAATCATATAAATACCAAAACCATCAGTTCTAGAAAACATAAACCATATGTCTCAAAAGACTGAAAAGAAAAATCCTTAGAAAACACTAAATAGTTATCCCTATAAAACCCAAAACCCAAATACCTAGAAAACCAAAATCCCTCATCCCCAAGTAACCTTAATCCTCCATACCTAGAAAACACTAAACCCTAAACCCAAAAAAACAATAAACCATCAGCTCCAAAAAACATTAACCATCGACCGTTGTACAACCGAAACTCCTATACCTAAAAAACCCTATGCCCTCTTCCTGAGAAAAACCTAAACCACATCCATAGAAACTACTATACCCCATTCCCAAAAAAGAATATACCCAACCCTCATCCCAAAAAAACCCTAAACCCTCATATCCCAGAACACCTGAACCCAATTCCTAAAAAAACCATAGACCATTAGCCAAAAAAACATCAACCCCTGGTCCCAAAAAACTATATAACCATAATAACCAAGAACCCATAATCCTACAACCCCCAAAACACCTAAACATATATCCTTAATGAACCCTAAAACTTCATCTCCAAAATAACCATAAAATATTAGGCCCCAAAACCAGTAGTTCAACTTCCCCAACAACCCCAAAACTATCAACCATTAAGAAACCCAAATCAATTTACCCAAAACACCCCAAAACACCACCACCAAGAAGCCATAAACCCTTATCCAAAAAACCATTAAAAATTAATATAAAAAAACCTAAACCCTCAACCCAAATAACCAAAAATCCTTTGCCCCAAATAATGAAAAACCTTCATCTCCCAAAACACATAAACCCTCAGTCCCATAAATCCCTTAACTATCATCCTCAAAATACCTAATCCCACCACAATCGAAACCCCTAAATCCTTAGACCAAAAAACCCAAAAAACCCATATAAAAAACACCTAAAACCTTAGATAAAAAAACTAAACTGTCAACCAAAAATTATCTAAACCCATAGCTACAAAAAAACATGAACCCTCATACCCAAAAAACCCTAAACCCTCATCCCACAAAACACCACAACACATATCCCAAAAAGACCTAAATCCTTATCCTAAAAAAACATAAATCCTATGCACTAAAAAACCCTAAACCATCATCCCATAAAATCCCCAAATTATCATCCCCATTATCCAGTAGCCCACTTCACCAAAATCCCAAAACTCTCATCCCAAAAATCACTAAACCCTCAACCCCAACAACCCTAATCATTGTTCCCCAAATTCCTTAAATCCTTTCCCCAAAACTCCTCACCTAATTTTCTGAAATAACATTGATAATTAGTGCTAAAAACCCTAAACTATCATACCCAAATAAACATAATCACTATACCACAAAATACCATAATCCATGAGTCCAAAAACCTTGAACCCTTAGCCCAAAAACACCAGAATCCCTTTTTCAAAAAAACAATAATCTCTAATCACCAAAAAACAGTAATCCTATCATCTAAAAAAAATCCTAAATCATCAACACCAAAAAAACTATAAACCCTCCACCACAAAATGGCCAAAACTCATCATTAAAAATCTCTAAACACTCATACCTAATAACCCATAAACATGAAGCCCCAAAAAACCATCATCCCTAACTACATTGATACCCTAAAACATTATACCCAAGAAACTATAAAATCTCAACCATATGAAACCCTAATACATCAAAACCATGGAAACCTAATCCCTCATCTCCAAGAAACCCAAAACTCTTAGAATTAATAAAAAATAAACACTCATCCCTAAGAATCCTCAAAACCACATCCCATAAAACTCTAAATCTTCATCCACAAGAAATCCTAAACCCTAATCTCCATGACTCTCTAGAACCGCATCCCTAAGAATCCATTAAATTTTATTCCAAAGAAACCCTATACCCCCCACCACAAGAAACTCTTTGGCCTATGTAATAAGAATACATAAACCATTAACCACATGAAACCCTAAATCCTTATCCCTAAAAATCCATGAATACTTGTCACAAAGAAACCCTAAACCCTAAACCCTATGAAACCCTAAACCCCCACCCGTTAGAAACATGGAACCCTATTCCACAAGAAACCTTGAACCCTCACTGGTAGGATCTCCCAAACCCCCATCGCCATCAATCCCTGAACCCACAACCCCATGAAAACTTGAACCCTCTTCCGTAATAAAAACTGAACCTTGAACACCTAGAAACCATAAAAACCCACCCCAAAGAAACCCTAATCCACCAGATCCATGAATCCTTGCATCCTCAACCCTATATTCCCAACGCCCTCATCCCCAAGAAACATTGAACCCTCATCCCCATGAAACATTGAACCCTCATCCCCATGAAACCGAGAACTCTCAACCCTATGAATCTTGAACCCTCATCCTTAAGAAACACATATATCTCATCCCCATGTTAACTTTAACCATAAAATCCAAAAAACATAAACCCTAATCCCCATGAAACCATAAAAATTCATACTAATTAAACCCTAAACAGTTATCCCCAAAAAACAATGATCCACCCACCCCAAAAATCCATAAACCTTCAATCCAGGAAACCAATAACCCTCAGCCTCAAGAATACCTGAAACCTCAGCCACATGAAACCATGAAACCTCAAACCTTCGTCTATAAGCATCCCAAAACCCACAACCCCAAAAACCCCATAATGATAATCAGCAATATATCCCATAACCCTCAGCCCCAATCTATCCCCAAACCCTTAGCCTCAAAAATCCAAACCCTTAGCCTCCAAAACCCCAAACCATCATCCAAAAAAATCACTAAACCCTTATCCAAAAAAACCCCAAACCATAATCCCAAAACAATACTAAACCATGACTCCCAAAAAATCTCATACCCTCATCCCCCAAATATTCCAAACCCTCATCCATAAATAACAAAAAATAACAAGAAAAAAATAACATATATCATCATCTGTGAAAAAACATAAACCCTATGCCCCAAAAAACCTAATACCATAATCCCCATAAATAGATAAACCATCATCCCCAAATTATTGCTAATCCAGAAACCCCAAATATCACTAAACCCTTAGCCTAGAATATCCCAAAACCCTAATCCCCAAAAAACATTATACCTCCAGTCACAGAAATACCTAATCCCCATCCTGAAAAAATTTAAACCTTATACCCCAAGAACCCCAAACCCACAACACCCAAAATCCCTAAACCATAATCCCAAAAAACACTAAACAATTATCTCTAAAACACATAAACTATCATCCACCAAAAAACCTAAACCATCATCCCCAAATAACTATAAAATCGTCATTCCCAGAATCTATAACCCATCTTCCCCAAAAGACACTAAACTGTAGTATCAAAAACCTTAAACCCTTGTTCACAAAAACACCTAAATAATAATACCCAACAACTATTAATGCTCATGCACCCAAAACCATCAACCCACAACACCAAAAAAAAGAAAAACCTCAGCATGAATAAATCATAATCCCTCGTCCCCAAAAAAATCCAAGATGATTTTCCCCATAAAACCCTAACCCTCTATCACAAAAAACACCAAACCCACTCCTGTAAAAAATCCTTCAACCCAAATTATCCAAAACCCTAAACCCATAGCCATAGAAAACACAAAATCCCATACCCTAGAAAACACTAAACCCTCTCCCACAAAAACCCAAATTCCCCACTCCTAGAAAACAATAAATGCTTCTCCCCATAAATCCATAAACCCCCAAACCCAAGATATCCAAAACATCAATGAAAAAAAAAACTAAAACCTTGTACCCCATGAAACTATAAACCATAAACATTAAAAGTCCATCATCATGGGAAGGAAAAATCCTAAACCCTTCACCCAAAAACCCAGTATACCCTCAACACCAAAAAAACACTAAACACTGGGCACCAAAATTCCCTAATACATGTTCCCTAAAAAACCCAAAACCATCATCCCCAAAAACCCAACCTCTCGTAAACAAAAAACCCCAATACACTCATCCCTAAAAAAATTAAGCACTCATCTCCAAATAAAAGTAATCAATTATCCCTGAAATAAACTCAACCCCCCATCCAAAAAATCCCCCAAACCCTCAACCCAAGAAATCCTATAACATTAATCCATAAAAAGCCTAAAACCAAAGAATAAAATACCTTAAACCCTTACCACACAAAACACCAAAACCTCATTCCCGAAAAACTAAAATCACTAATCCCTAAAAGCACTACACACTTAGTATGAAATTAAGTTTAAATCCTCATCCCAAGAAAACCCTATACCATCATGCGTAAAAATTCCTAACCCCACCACCCCAACAAATCAGAAAACCATCAGCCCCAAAAAACCCTAATATATCATCCCCAGAAAAAACTAAACACTCACACTCAGGAAAAACCTAAGCCCGTACCACCAAAAAAACCAGATATTCTCATCCCTAATAAACCCCAAACCCTAAATACCATAAAATAACCAAACCCTCTTCCATAAAAAAACACTTAACCGTCATCCACATCAAACCCTATACCATCAACCCCAAAAAACACTAATTCCTCAAAAAAAATACCCAAAACACATAGCCCTAAAAAACCCAAAACACAACACCATAAAAAACAAAAAATCTCATAAATAAAACCCAAAACCATCAAACCCAAACCGAAACCATTCAACCCAAAAATCAATTAACACACATCCCATAAAACCATGAACCGTAACCCCCAAAAAAACCCTAAACCCTTATACCTAATCCCCATAATAGTTATCCCAAAAAACCCTAAACTAATAATCCTAACAATCCCTAGGCCGCCATCCCAAAAAAAATTCAAACCCTCAACTCAAAAACCCCAAAACACTTGACCCCAAAAGAACTAAACAGGTATCCTAAGAAAACCACAAACCCTAAACTAATAAAAATCACTTAACCCCCATCCCCCAAAACCCCAATCCCTCACCCCTAAAAGTATCTAAACCAACAACCCTAAAACCCGCAAACCATCACCCTCATCAAATAAAATCCCTATCCATTTTCCCTAAAAAACCAAAAACCTTTGTAAAAAACCATCAACCCTTCTCCTAAAAAACCCTAAACCCTTTACAATAAGAAACCAACAATCTAGACGCCCAAAATTCCCTCAATACTCTCCCCATATAACCCTAAACCATCAACCCCAAACAAACCTACACCATCAGTACAAAAAAACCATAAACCCTTAGCCCCAAAATAACCATAAAAATTATCCCCAAACCCCAAAACTGTCATCCAATTAAAACATATCCCCTAATAACAAAAAAACACAACCATCATTCCCCCAAAAACACTCAAATCCCATCATAAGAAACCTCAACCCTCATCCAACAAAAAAAATCCTAAACACTTACCCACAAATATTCTTATCCCCTCATCCCCAAAGAACCAGACATCCTCACCTCAAAAAAATATATAAATTATCATCGCCTGGAAACCCTAAACCATTGGCCCAGGGAAACCATAAACACATATCCCAAAAATAATTCTCAAACCCCAAACCTTGAAAAACCCTAAACCCCATTCCACTATAAACATTATACCCTCATCCAAAAAAAATAATCATCCATCTTCCCCATAAAAACCAAAACACTCACCCCAAAAATACATTAAATCCCTCATAAAAAAACTATATCACAACCACAAAAAACCCATCAAGAGTCGCGCTTAAAAAAACCCAAGGCAATTATCCCCAAAAATCTCTAAACCCATGACCCCAAAAAACCCTAAACCCACCTCACTAAAAAAATTATAAACCCCCATCCTAAAAAAAACCTAAACCCTAATCCTAAAAAATAATAATAATCTCTCAACCAAAAAAACCCTAATACCAAATCCCCAAAATACCATATTCCCTCATCCCTAAAAACCCCTGAACTCTTAGTACCAAAAACCCAAAACCCTAAGCTCGAAAATACCCATACCTCTCACCCCGAAAAAACAATAAACCCTCAGAGAGAAAAACCATAAACATATACCCCAATAAACACTAAACCCTCATTCCCAAAAAAACCTAAACCCTCAAACCTAAAAAACACAAAATACTCAACCCCAAAAACAGTAATCTATCATCCTCAAAAAACCTTAAACCCTTATCCCTAAAAAATCCTAAAAACCAAATTCCCACTTTCTAAAATAATTCAAAACACTCAGACCTAAAAAAACCATTTTCATCAACCCCAATAAACCTGAAACCATATCCACAAACAACCATTAGTCCTCATCCCAAAATAAAATTGAAACCTTATCCTCAAAAAACCTTTATCCATTATCCTTAAAAAACTATGAAACCTCATCACAAAAAATACATGAACTATACCCCAAAAAATGATGAACACACTCCCAAAAAATATTGATACCTTATCCTCAACAAACCATGAACACAAATCCCGAAAAATCTCAAAACCCTTATCTCCAAAAAACCATGAACCCATAGTCCCTATAATACCCTGAAACCTCATCCCTAAGAAACCATGAATACTCTGCCCAAAAAACCATGAACAATCATACCTAAAACATCATGAACACTTTGCATCAAAAAAATCCTAAACCCTCAACACCAAAAATCCAACAACTATCTAACCAAAAAAACATCATCCCAACCAATATATCCTTGAACCCTCAGCCACAAAAACCATAACCCATATCCCCAAAACAACATAAAAACTCATCACTAGAAATCCCTAAACCCTCAACACCCAAATAAATGAACCCTAAGAGATAAATAACTCTCAATCATCAACCCCAAAACCCTTGAACCCATAGCCCCAAAATAACCTGAACTGTATTCCCCAATAGACCATGGTCCATAATTCCGAAAAAAACATAAACCCTTAGTAGAATGAAACCCCAAACATTCACACAAGAAAACCTTGAACTATCATCCCCACAAAACCAAAACTCTCACCCCAAAAAAACCCCAAACCCACATCCCAAAAAATGAACCCTCGACCCCAAAAAACCCATGACCCATCATTCCCCAAAAAATCCTTGGGCCCTAAGCCCTAAAAACCAATAAAACACTTTCCAAAAATACATGAACACTGTATCCCAGAAACACCTAAACCTCCATCCCCCCAAAAAATGTATCCCCTTACCCCCCAAAACAATGAACCCTATAACCAAAAAAACCCTAAACCCTCATCCCCAAAAAACCATAACCACTTAGCCTAAAAATCCCTAACTCTTTAGCCCCAAAAAAATTTAAAAACCCATCCCAAAACAAACTGTAATCATTAAACCCCAAAAAACATGAAGTATTATCTTCAAAAAAACCCTCAAACAGTATCTCCAAAAAACTAAAAAACCTTAGCCCCCAAAATTCCAATGCCCTAATCCCCCAAAATATTCATTCATCAGCCCCAAAAAACCCTAAAACGTCATCCCCCCAAAACACTAAACACTAAACCGCAAAAAAACCCCTTATCTCCCAGCCTAAACACCATTTAGAATCAGCCCCAAAAAATACAAAACTCTCAACCCCAAAAAACCTCAGCCATTAGCCCACAAAACTCTAATACAAAATCCCTAAAAATCCATTAACATTAATCCCCATTAAACACTTTATCCTGATACCTAAAAACAGTAATCCCTAAACCCCCAAAAACCCTAAACTATAATACCAATAAAACCATAATCTCATTGCCCTAAAACACCAAAAAACCTCATTCCAAAAAATCCTATAACCTCAACCTCAAAAAATATCTCATTCTTCATCATCAAAAAACCCTCAAGCCTCATCCCTAAAAAATAGTATACCCTTACGACTAAAAATCCAAAAACCCTTATCCCCAATAAAACCCAAAACCCTAATCCTCTGAAAACCCGAAACACTCAACCCCAAAAAACATAAACCCTCATCACCAAAAACAAAATAAACTTCATCACTAAGATACTCTTATCCCATATCCCCAAAATATCCCCAACCCTTGTCCCCAAAAATCCCTCATCTTTTATCTCAAAAAAATCATAAATCCTTAGTCCTAAAAATCCTCATCCGTTAGGCCCAAAAAATTAAAAACCCTCTTCGCCAAAAAACTATCGACCATATAAAAAAAACCCCAAAATATCATTCCCAAAAATCCCTAGACCCCCATCCCCAAAAATCCTTAACCCCACATCGCCAAAACCCCCTAAAACCTCACCCCCACACAAAAAAGAGAAAACCCACCACCACAAAAATAACTAAACCCTCATCCCATCTAAAATAAAAACCATGATCCATGACGAAACCTAAACTCTCAACATAAAAACCCCTAAACCATGAGCCAAAAAAAATAATTAACCCTCAGCCTCAAAAAACACTGAACCCATGGCCCTAAAAATCCAATACCCTCACCTTAATAAACCATCAAAAATATTTCCCAAAAAACCCTCAACCCTCATCTGAAAAAAATACCTAAACCCTTTCCCGTAAAAAATTGTATTCCACATCCCAAAAAAAAAACTAAATCCTTATCCCCATAAAACATAAACACTCAGTTTCAAAAAAACCCTAAACCCCGATCCATAAAAAACATTATAACTTAACCCTAAAAAACCATAAAACCTCATCCAAAAAAAACCTAAACCCTCATCCCCAATTAACCATAAACCCTCATCCCCAAACAAACACTAATCCTAGAACTATTATCCCTAAAACCATGAATCCTCACCAGAAATATCCATGAACCCCCAGCTCCAGAAAACCTAAAGCCTCGACCTTGAGGAACTGCAATCCCCTCCTCCACAACACCCTGAACCCTCAGCAACAAAATAATATTGCACCCACGTCCCCAAAAACGAGTGAACCTTCATCCCAAAAAAACACTCAACCCTCATCCCCAATACCCTAAACCATATTCCAATAAAATCCATGAACCATCTGCCCCAAAAACCGTAAAATATCTTTCAAAATAACTAAACCCAAATCCTTAGAAATATTTTTACCCTCAACCCCAATTCCATGAAACCTAATAAACCAAAAACCATGAACTCAAATCCATAAAAATCCCTAAATCCCAAACCAAAAAAACAATTATCTTGGAGTAAAATACCCTGAACACTCATCCCTAAAAAGTCATAACCCCTCGGTAATAAAAAACACTCATCCCTCGTCCCCATAAAACCCTCAACCATATTCATGAAAAAACATTAAATTCATATCCCTAAAAAACCCAGAACCCTGAGCCCTAAAATATATATTAACCCTCAAACCAAAAAACCATGAAACCGCTGCCCCAAAAAATCCAGAACCCACATCCCCTAAAACCCCATAACACATATCCCAAGATATTTGTCAACCCTCATATTTAAAAAACCCCTGAACCCTCAGCCAAAAAATCTGTGAACCCTCAACCCCAATATACCCAAAATCCTAATACTAAAAAAACTATAAACCCTTATCCCCAAAAAACATAATGCCTCCTAAAAATGGATACTAGTAGCCACGAAAAAACATCATTACCTCACACACACAAAAATTTATTGATCGTCCCTAAAAACCCTTGAAACCCAACCCTCAATTTAATGTGATCCCAAGACACCTAAAAAACTCAAACCCTCATCCCCCTAAAATCCTTAAACCCCAATCTAAAAAAAACCATGAACACTCAGCCCCAAATAAACCACAATCCCTTTTACCAAAAAAACCCATCATCCAACGGTCTTGAAAAACCATGAACACTCACCCCCAAAAAACCCAGAAACCCCACCCAAGGAAGCCTAAAACGTTTTTCCACTTGAAACCCTAAAACCTAAACCCTTTAGAAACTTAAACACATAGACAAAAAATCCCTAAACTCTCTTCAATAAAGAATCCAAACCCCATGACTCATGAATCCCTGAATACTCACATCCAAAATAATATAAACACTCATCACCATAAATCCCTAAACCCTCATCCACAAAAATCTATAAACCCTCAGTCCCAAAAAAAACCTAAACCATCATCCCCAAAAAATACTACACAATATGTCTATAAACCCAATAACATATAGCCCATGAAAAACCCTAAACACTCATCCCTAGAGAACCATAAACCCCCATCCCTTGAAAACTAATATACCTCACCCCTAAAAAACCCAAAAATATTCTCCCTAAATAACAAAACCCCCTCATCCCTAGAAAACCCTAAAATGTCATTAAAAAAAACATAAACCCCCAACCCCAGACAATGATAAACTCTCACCACTAGAATCCCTGAAACCCTTAGCCCCATAGAACAATATACCATAAGCCCCCAATATCTATAAACCCTCTTCCATTGAATTCCCTAAACCCCCATCCCTATGAAACCATAATCCTTCGTCACTATAATGATCAAAAATATTATCCCTAGATAACCCTAAACAATCATACCCCAAAAAAAACCTTAACCCTCTTCCTTAAAAAAACACAAAACCCAAAACCCAAGAAAAAACTAATACCAATGCCCCAGAATACAATAAAATGAGACCAAGAAAACAAAAAACCCTCTGGCCTTCAAAACCCTAAACACTCATCCCACTGAATCCCTAAATACCCTTCCATTGAAAAGTATAAAAACTTAATCCTAGAAAACCCTAAACCATAATCTTCTAAGATATATAAACACTCAACCCCATAAATCTAAAAACCCACATCCTCAAAAAACCCTAAACCCTCAAAACTAGAAAACCATAAACATCCATCAACAAAAAACAATAAACCCTCAAAACAAGAAATCCCTTAACCCTCAGCCATAAAAAAGATTAACACATGACCCCAAAAACCCTAAACCATCCTCCCCAGAGTCCCCTATATCATTATCCCCTAAAACCGCCCATCCATTAAATCCTATAAATCCGTTAAAAAGATCCCCATAAAACCATAATCCCTTAGACTAAGAAAAACATAACCCACTGCCATTGAATAACCTAAACACTCAGTGCCAATAAACCATAATCCCTATGACAATGAAAAACCTAAAACCAAAGCCCTATAAAACCCTAATACCTCTATCTCGCAAAACCCTCAACCCAAAGACATAGAAAAACTATATACCTAATCCCCAGAAAACACTAAATCCTCATCCATAGGAATCCCTAAACTCCCAATCCCATAAAACCCTATTCCCTCACCTAAGAAAAGTATAAACCCTCATCCAGATAAAACCTTAAACCGTAATCCCTAGAAAACAATAATGCTTCATCCCCAAAAATCCAGAAACTGTCAAACACAAAAAACCCAATAGTATGTGCATGAGAAAAACCTAAACCCTCATCTATATAATAATATAAATCCATAGCACCATAAAACCATAAACCCACACCAAAAGGGAACCAAAACCATCTTCCCTAGGAAACTCTCACCCATGATCCTAAAAATCCAAAACCCTCAGCCCCATAAAACCCAAAACACTCATTCATAGATTACCAAAAACCCTCAAACCATGAAAACCAAATCTGTAGGTCCTACAAAAAAACCATCCTCCCTATAAAACCCTAAACCCTAATCTGCAAAAAAAACACTAAACCATTATCCCTACCAAAATCCATAACACTCAATCTCAAAAAACCATTAACCCTCATCCCCAAAACACAATTAACCCTCACCCCCAAAAAGAAATTAATCAGAAACCCCAGAAAACATTAAACCCTCATCCTCCATAAAACATAACCTTCATCCCTAGAAAATAGACATCCTTCAACCTCATGAAAAAAATACACCCACTGTAATAGATACCCTAAACCCTCTACACTATAAAAGCCTTAAACATACACCCTTAAAACCCTAACACTCATCCCAAAAAACCCTAAACCCTCATCCCTAGAAAAAGAAAACCCCTAATCACTATAAAACCCCAACACACCATCCCTAGAGTAACCATATGCATCATACGCACAAAACCATAAATACATAGGCCTAGAAAATCCCAAAAACAAATCCCACGAAATCCCTAAGACCTAATCCCTAAAAAAAATAAATATTATTCCCCAAAAATTATACACCTTCAGCCATTAAAATCCCTAAACACGTAGCTCAAGAAATCCCTAAATCATCATCCCTAAAAAAACAAAACCCTCCACACCCAATAACATTAAACACTTAGCCTACGAGGACCCTCAACCATCTCTAGAAAACCCTAAACCCTCATCCCCAAAAAAACAATAACCCTCGTACTAAGAAAATGAAAAACCATCATCTGTAAAAAACAATAGACATGCTACCCCAGAATACTATACAGCCTCAGACCCAAAAAACTCTAAACACTATGTCACAGAAAACCCTAAACACTCATCCCCAAAAATCAATAAATACCCATCCCTATAAACCCATAAAATATCAGACCCAAAAAACCCTAAGCCCTAAACCCCAAAAATATATAATCCCTCAAACCGATAATTCCCAAAACCCTCATCCCTAGAATACCCTAAACCCTATGTAGTAGAAAACACCAAAACCCCAACCCTAAACAACCCTATACCCTCTGACTAAGAAATCCAAAAATTCACCACCCATAATAAGATAAATCCTTTACCCCAAAAAAAATATAACCCCCCATCACCAAAAAATAATAAACCCTCATCCCAGAAAACCTCAATTACATCATCCCAATACCACACTAAAAACATACCACATGAAAATGATAACCATATGGCCCAGAAAACCCTAAACCCTCTACCACAAAAAACTGAACTACTCAGCCCTAGAAAAAGCTAATCCTATGTTATAAAAAACCCTAAACCCACTTCCTCAAAAACCATAATACCTCAACCCTAGAAATCCATAAATCCTATTCCCCAGGAATCTCAATCCTACATCCTAAAAATTCCCAAAACCCTCAACGATTGGAAACCCAAAATCCCCAGCCCATAAAATGCTAAGACCACAGCCCCAGAAAACTACAAACCCTCATCCCAATAAAATTCTAAAACCTCAGACTAGGAATACCCATAACCATCATCCCTAGAAAACCCAAAATATTATTATATAGAAATCCCAAAACCCTCCACCCCAAAATACCTTAAACCCTCATCCCAAAAACCCCATAACCCTCATCCTTAGAAAACCCTAAAGCCTCATACCATGAAAATACTAAACACTCAGACTCAAAAAAAGTTATCCAACATCCATAGAAAACCATAAACCCTCAGACCATGAAAACCCTAAACCACTAGAAATAGAAAACCATAAACCCATAACCATTGAAATCTTCATGCATTCATCTCCACAAAACCCTAAACCCTTAACCCTAGAAAATCATAAACCTGATTCCCAAAAGTCCTTAAACCCTCTTCCACATAAAATCATAAACCGTCATCCCCCAAAAATAATTAACCCCAGAAAATCATAAACCTGCTACCAAAAAGACATTAAACCCTCTACCACATATAACCATAAACCCTCATCCCCTAAAAACACAAAACCCTCATCCCCTGAAACCCTAAAACATATTCAACATGATAATGAAAACCCAAATCCCATGAAAACACAAAAATCACAACTGTAGGTAACACTAAACCCAAAGTCATAGAAGATACTAAACATGTAGCCACAAAAACCGTAATCCATCAACCCCTAAAAAACGAAAACCCCGATCCCTAAAAACCCTAAACCATCATCCCTAAAAAACCCTAGAACACACCCCATGAAAAACCTAAACTGAAAGCCCCAGAAAACCCAAAACCCACATCACCAGAAAAACCTTATCACCTCATCCAGAGATAACCCTAAACCCTAGTACCTAGAAAACACAAAATCCTTATGCCTTGAAAACCTGAAAACCTCAAACCCAGGAAACATAAAAGAATATACCCTAAAATAGCTAAATTAATATCCCTAGAAGGCCCAGGATCCTTATCCCTAGAAAACCATAAACCCTCATCCCCAGTACGCTCAAACCCCACATGCAGTAAAATACAAAAATCTGATGCCCGAAAACCCCTAACACATCATCCCCATAAAACAATAAACCCCAACCCCGAAAAAGCACAAACCCTCCTCATTAAAAGACCCCAAACAATCAACCTTATAAATCCATAAAAAATCATCAATAGAATGCACTAAACTCTTAGCCACAAAAAATCCATAACCCTAAGTCCCACAAAACCCCTTTCCGCCATCCCATAAATAACCTTAACACCCAACCCCATAAACACAATAACCATTATCCGCCCAAAACCCAAAACCCATATCCTTAAGAAAAAATTAACCATCATCCTTATAAAACAGAATACCCTTAACCCCATAATACCCAATAATCATAACATCAATAAACCCTAAAACATCATCCACTAAAAAAAATAATCCCCCATCCCTAGAAAACCCCAAACCCTAAACTCTTAAAAACACTAAACCACGATCCCTTCAAAACCCTAAATCCTTATCCTCAGATAACCCTAAAACCAACACTCTAGAAAACCCTAAACCTATAGCCCTCAAAACACTTAAAACCATAATCACAGAAAACCCTAAACCCTGAGTCCTAAAAAACATCAAAACCTCTTCCCAAGAAAACCCTAAACACTTTACCCTCAAGACCCGAAAAACATAATCAATCATTCCTAAAATACGCTTAACCCTCAGCATTGGAAAATGATAAACCCTCATCCCAGAAAACCATAAAACCTCATCCCTATAAAACACTATACCCTCTTCCCTATAAAACCCTAAACCTTGTCCCAAGAAAAAAATAAACCCTCAACCCTAGAAATACAAAATCCCTCATCCCTCGAAAACCATAAAATCTCATCCCCAAAAAACTCGAGTCCCTTATAACCAGGAAAACATAAACACTCATCTAAGAGGCAACTAAACCCATATTACAAAAACTCTAAAACATTTTCCATAAAACCCCCAAACCATCATCCAAAAAAAACTTTATTCCTCCACCCAAAAAACCATAATTCCTCATATAAAATATCCCTATACCCTCATCACCAAAAAATTCCTAATCCCCTTATCCAGAAAACCCCTAAACCCTCATTCCCGAAAAAAATCCAAACCCATAGCCCTAAAACACCAAATCCCTCATCCATAAAAAACCCTCAACCACAAAAAACATTCAACATTCAACCCCATAAAACCCAATACCCTTATCCCCAAAAACCACAAAACCTGTAGCCATAAAATTCCCCTTGTTCTATATCCCATATACCACTATACATCCACCCCAAAAAACCATAAACCCTCATCCCCAAAAAATTAAACACCTAACCCCAAAAATAAATTAAACCTCAACCCCAAAATCCTAAATTCTCACCCAAAAAACACTAAAACCCCTGCCAAAAAAACATCCAATTTCACCCCCAAAAAACCATCATCCCTCATAAAAAACCCTCTACCGTAAGACACAAAAATACCTCAACCATCATTACCGAAAAATACTAAACCCTAAAATCCAAAAAACCCTCAACCACCAAGACGAAAAATTACTTAAACCCTAAACCCAAAAAACATTAATCACTCAGTTTGAAAAAATTGTAAACCCTCATACCCAAAAACACGATAACCTGAACAACAAATAATCATTAACACTCAGTCCCATGAAACCCTTAATCCTCAAACCTAAAAACCTATTAACCATAACCCCATTAAAATTGAAAAACCTCAACCCCCAAAAAACCCAAAACCCATGGATATTGGAAGGACAAAACTATAATCACTAAAAAAATAAAATAAACCTAAACACAAATAAATGATCATCCCAAAAGAATGCTCATCATTAAACACAAAAAAACTGTTAACCTTCATCCACAAAAACAATTAACCCTCATAACTAAAAAACCAAAAACTCTCAGTCCCAATAAACTGTAAATCATTAACTCCCAAAAACAAAACACCAATTGAACAAAATAATAATAATCAACCATCAGACCCAAAAAAATCTAAAAACCTCTCCAAAAAAAACCACTAGACCCTCTGCACAAAAAACAGAATAAACTCATCCCCAAATAAACTCTAAAACCTCACCCCTAAAAACCCTAAAGAGACATCCTAAATAAATAAGTTCGTATACACCAAAAACATTAAACCCTCTATTCCAAAATGAAATAAACACTCTACCCAAATCCTCAACCCCAATAAAACCTTAACCCTTAACCACAAAAAATCGAAAATAGTCAACCCCCCAAAACCCACAACCCACAATGTCAAAAAAACACTCATAAATAATTCCTAAAATACCACAAACACACATCCCTAGAAAACCATAATCCCCCAGCACCAAAAATCTCAACACACTTATCCCCCAAAACACTAAATCCCCATCTCCAAAAACCCAAAAATATTATCCAAATAACCATAAACATTCTTTCCAAAAAAAACCCAAGACCATCAACCTAAATAACCCTATTCCCTCGACACTAATAATCCAAAACCATGATCTCCAAAAACACCTAAACCCTGAACCCCAAAACACCTAAAATCTCAGCCAAAATGATACCCAAAATGCTATCACCCAAAAAATAATGAACCCTTTGCACCCAAAAAATCCTAAACCATAAACTCCGAAAAACACTAAACATGTAGCTCCAAAAAATCTATAAGCCTCATCAGTGAAAACAATTAATCATTTGTACCAAAATAATTGTTACCCATTATACCAAATATCCCAGATTCTATATCTATAAAAACCCTAAACCCACAGTTCCAAAAAGCCTATAACCTTCATCTAAAAAATCCAAAACACTCATTCACAAAAAATACATCAACCCCTTAACCCAAATTCTCTGAAGAATCATCCCCCAAAAAACCTAGAACCCTCATACAAAAAAAAACCCTAATCCCTCAGTCCCAAAAAAGATCAAATACCCTATGCCCAAAAAAACATTGAACCCTCACCCTCAAAACAATATCATCCCTCAAACCCATAAAACCTAAAAACATCATTCCATATATCCTTGAAAACTCATCCCCAATATCCCTAAACCCTCAACCCCAAAAATCCCTAATCCCTTATCCTTATTAAAAACTGAACATGTAACCCCCAAAAATTGAACAATAAGATTATGAAAACCATGTACCCATATCCTCATAGAACATATAAACCCTTATCCCAAAAAAACCATGACCCCTAATACCAAAAAACCCATGAAACAACTACATCAAAAACACTAAACCCGCATTCCAAAAAACTCAAATCCCATCCCCCATAAACACTAAACCCTAACCCCAAAAAAAACATGAACACTCAGCCCAAAAAAACTTGAACCATAATCCTTAAAAACCTTGAACCCTCACCTCAAAAAACCATGAACACTAATCTCCAAAATATTCTGAATGATCATCCCCAAAAACCATGAACGATCATCCCCAAAAAAGAAAATAAACCCTCAACCCAAAAACAAACCTTCACTCCTCAATCCAAAAAATAATAAACCCACATCCAAAAACATTACAAAAATCTCATCCTCAAAATTTATTGAACCCTCATCCCCATAAACCCACATCCCAAAAAAAATCAAACCCTCAGTGCCAAAAAATACAAAACACTTAACCCCAAAAAACCCTAAGCCTACATCCTCCAACAAACCTAAACACTCTTCCCCATAAACCCTATACATGTAGCACTAAAAAAACCTTATACATCAGCCTATAAAAACATGAACCATAATTCCTAGAAAACATGAACCCTTAGCCACAAATAACTTGATCCCCCAACCCCAAAAACCCATGAACCCTCTACCAAGAAAATATTGAAACCTCGGTCCCAATAAAACCTGAACACTCAACCCTAAAATTCATAAACCCTTACCCCAAATGAAACCTCAACCTTCATCCAATAAATCCATCAACCCTCATCCCCAAAAACCCTAAACTCCCCACCAAAATAAATATGATACCGTTATCCCCCTAAAACATTTAAAAAACCTAAGAAAGCCCTAAACAATCAGTCCTAAAAATCCTTATATCTATAGCCCTTAAAATCCTAAATCCTCACCCATAACAATCCTGAAAAACTTGGCCTAAAAACCCATAAGTCCTCAATAGAAAAAAATCAATAAATCCAAAGCCCTAAAATACCAAAAACATTCATCCCCAAAAAACCCTAATCCCTCATCCCTAAAAACAAAAAAACCCCACCCAAAAAAACCATAATCACATCACCCCAAAAAACCAAAACCCTCATCCCTTGAAACCAATCCGTTAACAGAAAAAAAAAATCGTCAAGCCACAGCACCCAAACACCATCAACACTCATTCCCAAAAAATAGTCAAACCTCATCCCCAAAAAACATTAACCCCTAGGCAATAAATTACTATTATCCATATACTTTTCAACCCAAAACCCTCATCCGAAAATACCCTTCGCCATATTAAATAGAAACCCATAAAAACTATGTCCCAAAATCCCTAAACCCTCAAAACATAAAACCCCAAAACCCCCATCCCTAATAAAATCTAAACCCTCACAACCAAAAATACCTAAACTCATACTCCATAAAACCCAAAAATCTCAACCGCAAACCACTAGAAAATATTATCACAATGAAAACTCTATAACCTCATCCCCAAAAAACCCTAAACCTCATTGCTAAAACCCCCAATCCCTCATACCCAATAACCATGAACCATGTACCACAAAAAAACCATAAATTGATATCCCTAGAAAACCCAAATTATTCACCTCTACGAAAAACGAAACCCTCAACCCCAAAAACACTAAATTATCATTCTAAAATACCTAAACCTTTAGATGAATTAAACCGATATGAATAGACCCATTAAATGGTAAAACACTATCCCCATAAAACCAAAAACTCTTAGGCACCAAAAACCCAACAAAATCAACCCCAGAGAACACTAAACTCAAATCCCTAGAAAATCCATAACACACAACCCTAGAAAACCTAAAACACTATTCCCCAAATACAAAAAAATCATCATCCCCAAAAAACCCTAAACCCTCATCCCAAAAAAACATAAACACTCATCCAAAAAAATCCTAACCCATCAAACCTAGAAAAACCTAAATTATCATCCATACAACATGAAAGACATCTTTTCCCAGAAAAGCCAATACCCTCATCCTAAGAAAAACCTAAACCATTATCCCCATAAAACCATGAACCCTCATCCCCAAAAATACATAAACCCCAAGCCCTAGAAAACCTTAAATAGACATACCAAAATAAACTTAAACCCAAAACACTCACCAATATGATTCAATAAAACATCATCCCTAGAATACCATGAATACTCACACCCAAAAAATGCTATACCCTCATCCAACAAAATCTCCAACCCCTCCATCACAGAAATCCCTATACCCACATATCTAGAAAACCCTAAACCCAAATCACAGGAATATACTAAAATATTATCCCCAAATAACTCAAAACAATCAATCCTAGAAAAATGTTTATTGTCATTATATAAATTACTCTACCCACACCCCCAATAAATAATAAACTCTTAGCCATAGAAATTCCTGATACATTATCCCCTAAAATCACTAATCGTTCAACCAATGAAAACCCAAAATCCTCATCCCTAAAAAAAGAAAAACCCTAAAACCATGAAATCCCAAAACCCGCTATTCTAGAAAAACCTAAACACTCAACCCCAGAAAACCCAATATTATATGCCCCAAAAAACTACATAACCTAAGCCCCAAAAACCCAAATAACTCAACCCTAGAAGACCCAAATCCCTCAGAAAATAAAACCCAGATTCATTATTTCCAAAAACACTAAACACACAGCCCTAGGAAATCATTAACCCTCAACCCTAGAAAAGCCGAAGCCCTTGTCCCTATAAAATCATAAACCATCATCCCTGGAAAACTATAAACCCCTACACCTAGAAAACCCTAGACCTTCAACTAAAGAAAACTCTAAACCCTAGGCTGTAGAAATCCCTAACCTCTCTTCCCCAAAATACCATAAACCCTCATCCCATGAAAACCATAATCCCTCATCCCTAGATTACCCTACATCCTCATATCTAAAAAAACCGAATAACATATCCCCATAAGACCCGTCAATCCTCAACCGAAGAAAACACTAAACCCTTATCCATTGAAAAACCTAACCCTAAGAACCTGAAAACCCTAAACATTACTCCACTAAAACCCCCTTACCCTCATCCCCATAAAAACCAAAACCCTCATCCAGAGGAAACCACAAACCATATGACCCATATTACTATAAACCCTCATCCTTAGAATACCCTAAACCTCTTCCCAAAAAATCTCTAAAACATATATCAAAGAAAACCCAAAACCCTGAGCCCACCAAAACCCTTATCCCTCAACTTCATGAAACACTAAATATTCACCAATAGAAAATCACATAATCATAGCCTATATAATAATATTCAATCAATCCCAAAAAACATAAAAACATCATCTTAAGAAGCCCCTAAACCCTATAAACAAAAAACCCTAAACCCTCATCCTAATTAATTCATAAATACTTATACATATATTTCCTAAAACCGTAATCCCCAGAAATCATTAAAGCATCGACATGAGGAAACCCTGATCAACAATCCTTAGAAATCCTTAAAGCCTCAGCTCAAGAAAACCCTAAACCCTCAGCCCCAGAAAAACGAAAATACTCTTTATGAAGAAAACACAAAACCCTTATCCATAAATATGCATAATGATTCATCCCAAGACAAAATTAAACCTTCATCCCTACAAACCCCTATAACCTCTCCCACATAAAACCCTAAACCCTCACCCCCAAAAAATCGTAAACCCTCATCAACAAAAATAGGAAAACCCTCATCCATAGAAAACCCTAGATACATATCACCGAAAAACTATGTACCTTATACCATAAAAACAATAAAAAATCATATTCATAAAAACCTAAACCCTCATCCCTTGAAAATAGAAAACCCTCATCCCTAGAAAAAAATAAACTTTATGCACAAAAAACCCCTAACCCTCATACCCCAAAAAACCTAACCATCATTCACCGAAAACCATTAACAATTAACCCCAGAAACCCAAAATGTGAATCCCATAAAAAATGTTAACCCACAACCCCAAATAATTAAAATCCTTCAGCATTCGAAAACCCAAAACCCACAGCCGTAGAAACCCCTCTACCCTTAACCTAAAAAAACCCATAAACCTCATCGTAAAACAACCCTATACCCTCATCACTAGAAACCCATAATCCCTCATCCCTTGAATGTATCTCCCAAAACCTAGATGCCTGGAGCTGATGCATTATTTTATTACATTATAGTGATGACAAGAAATAAAATCTTAAAGGACCAATCCGATTAGTTTCCTTAGAAAATAAAGAAACAAACATATGTTTTTCATTACATACTGAAATGAAAAACATCATAGACTCTTCTTTGAAAATAGTAATATACCCTAAATTATACCTATAATTATGTCAAAATATAATTATTCACATCCTAGTGAAAATGAACATATGAATGTAGTGAGCACAGCTCCTCAATACAGATAAAATATAACAGCAACTGCCATAAATTAGTATAAACATCTAATACTTGGTATAAAACTAAAACACAGGTTTTTTAAACATAATCATCTGCCTAATATGGTAATAATAAACCATATATTTCAATTTAATCATTCACATGTATATTTTACTAGTCTAATAATCACATTTCATATCAATAACTAATTTCATAAAGAGGGAATTTATAATGGCGGACAACATAACTATACCATCAAGGCATCACACCAATACCATACATGAATGGATAAAACCCAAACTACATTGTATCATGAGACCCACTAATGCATTGAGATCATATAGAGGGCCCCTCCAATCACCAACTAATTCTAATTCATTCCTCTTTTAGAAGGGGTAAAACATGACAAACATAAACATTCGTATTAAAACTAGCATTAAAAATGTTAATAATTTAACAGTAAAACAAAAATGGTATCAATATAGCACATCCATAGTCAAATTAAGTATAAAACTTTCAACACAATATGATAGATTATATCTCGTGATAAAAATCTCAATTAAGAATAAATTCTATCAAAGGATGTTGACATAGATGAATATGATCTTAATCAATTCAATAGATATTTCTTTAGAGAAAATCGCTTTTTTCTTGATAATATATATTTATATTACAATAAAATTTAGAAAGAAAATAGTATCAGTGAAAATAGTATTATAATATTTTAAAGGAAGCTTCAAACATTAAGGCATCATGATGGCGGAAAAATCCCACTCACATAGTAAAAGTTAAAAAAACATTGTTCTCGTACTTTGTTGAAAAATTCAATCCAAGTTATCCATAATGAAAATGACCAAAAGATTTTTTTTTATAAACTCAAACATGGTAAAATGTTCATCAAAATATTTTAAAAGAATTGTATGAAATTTTTTGATATAAATTATTAAGAATCATGGACATGATTGATAAATATGTCCTAGTAAACACTTACGTGTAAACAATGTCACATAATAAAGACATTAAAAAATTAACCCATACCTCATAATCTCTTTTAGTCAATGTTACATTAACATCTGGTATAATGTTTAAATAATTATATTATGTTATACAAGAACTATATCAATTATTAATGATATCCTATATGATCCTGTTATATCGTTTTGTTAATAATATTACATTATAATCATTAGTTTGAGTGTCAAATACTTCATTCTATTATATTTATTTTGATGTGTAAGTATTGTTTTATAAGAATATGATTTATATTCTTCATATCAAAAATGATATTGAGTTATAAAATATTAGATTTCGACATTAAATAAATTTTCATAATCATTTTTAAATGGTTTGTAGGAGAGGATGAATCTCATCACTTCATGGGGACGGTATGTTGTATGTACGCACGAGCTATGGTATCATTCATAATGGTAAAGGGAGTGAAATTGTATGAAATATGAATTATATTGTAAAAATATGATGCCATATTTATACGTACACTAGCATGATTATATTATTTTACATAATATGTGTAAAAGGTGATATATTTATGGAAAATTATCATAACAACATCAAAAAATATTTTATATTATCAATTTATTACTTTAGTATGGAAACAAATTTGGAAAGGGAAGTTGTAGAAGAAAAAAACCCTGAATGAGCTGGTAAAACAATTACCACTTATTTGAGTGTCCCCTTTTTATTTGACCAAAAGGACAACATATGTTTTCAAACCTCCCAAACTATGTCCTCTAAGAATATGTGAGGGAATTTGGGAGGAGAAGTGGTCAGGGGTTGTCTGAAACAAATGGCTTTAGTTGGGTGAAGAGAAGGAGAGGATCCCCTTTATAAGAGAGGGGAGGGGAACTTTATGAAACGAACAAACTATTAACTAAATATAAATTTATTTCAAATAAAATAGATCCTCAGTGAGTTATTCAGAGGATAATATGAGAATGTGTCAATTATATTCTTGGCCATTTATTTTTATACATGTTTAGGTCACAAAATCAACCTTATATTTTGGATTTAACCATTAGTTAAATAGTTCAACTCCAATCATTTCAACATGATGTTTTACACTATAAGATTTATATAATTACTATAAATTTCCAAAAAAACCCAATTGGATCAATTATGACATATTTTATACTATTCGAGTTACATGTTTAAACCTTATATTTTTATTATTTCTTTATCATTCAATAAATTAGTATTTATTTTAAAATCCCATTTTTGTAAAATTTGATACTACTTAAATCATGATTTTTTAAAGTTATAAAAACATGATTCAATTAAAAAAATACATTAAATCATCTTTAACATGTTGATGAAATCCAAAAAATTTGTCGATGGCATCAACTATTTCAAATTAAATTTATTTTAATAATATTAATATCATTTAATTGATTCTTTTATTAATAAATCAATTAGTGTGTCATACTTGTGTCACCATTTAATTTAATTATTTCTTTGATAAAATTATAAATAAATTAAAATTATGTATATAAGAATTTTATCTTCATAAATTATTTTTTAGTCGACTATATAACTTATATAACCTCATATAAAAAATGATATAGTTATTAAAATTTCAATATGACATTTTTAACTCTTCTTTTCATAAAAAATAATAATTTACCTAATAGGTCACAACTAGTAGGAATTCCATTAAATGAAAAATAATATATAATTATAATAGTTAATTACATGATATTTTATATTAATGAGGCTTTATATAAACATCCTAAAATAATGTTGGTGTATATGATAATTTTTGTCTCAAAAAAGTAAATTTGAGACAAAAATGATTTTTCAATTTGATAATATTTGAACCGTAAACCTCAGGAAATAATTAAATTAATGTAAACATTAATCATCATTAAATTATTTATATTAATGATATATCATGTCATAGGTAATTATATACATCACCTAAACGAAATTAGTGGTGAATATGGCATACGTCTCTCAAAATTAAATGTGAGACTAGGATTCCCCTTACAGTTTTGGAATCTCTTTAACTATAAACCCCATCAAAGAGAGTTCCTAAAATAGATATTTAAATCACAGTATTTATTAGTATAATATTTATAAATTCAATTCATGTTTAGTATACACACCACATAATGAAATAGTTTTTGAATATAGAAGGTGTCTCAGAGAAGTAAATAGGGTGATGAAAACCCCATACCTTAAGTCTTGACATCCATCGTAATGGTTCAAATATCATATATAATATATATAATTATATTATAAAATAGTAACTTCCTCTTCCATATGCACGGCACAATAAATAAAATTTGAATTTCAAAATGTATTAATAATTTAGAAGTGATTAATGAAACATAATAATAAATATGTTAAAATTACAATTATGGTCATAGTTCACAAATATGAATAAGTAACAGTAAATACTGAATTATGTAAAAAAAAGTTAAACAGAAAAAATAAATAGAAACATAAGTTATAGATAGATGAATTTGGTGAAACATGTAAACAGAAACCTGGAAGCATAACTTCAAAAAGAAAAGGCCACTCAAATTAAATACTTCATCTAATGCTCAAAGAGAGTACATGATGTGGTGCTCTAAATAATGAATTCGAAGTCATTTAATGCAAGTAAAAGAATCTATTGAGTGAAACAAAATAAAATGACCCACTACAAGAAAATATTCCCTTTCTTGAGTCTCCAATGGTGTATTTCTCCAAAATCTAGTGTTACTCCACCCTGTTAGCATGTATGAAAAATCAAAACCATGTATTAATATTTATTATATTGAATATATTGAAATCATAAATTAGTGGTATAGAATTTTTAAATAAAAGTGGATTAAATATGCAGTTAAAATAGTAGAAAACCTAAAGGACAATCACAATACACCTTTGTAATGAATCTTAAACTTCAAGATCTTATGACACATTCAATAATATCTGTACATAACAAATGAAAATATTAGAAATATAATGTATAAAAGTTAGAATAAATTCCAATGATATATGAGAATAAAAAAATATGTAGGACATCTAAGATGTTTTTAATTTTTCTAAGAGTGCACAACTCCAAACAGAACATTAATTTTAAATGCAATATAACAGCTAGATCCCTTCAGCTAGCCCTCTCAATAATCGATAAACAGTTAGTCGAGTGGGGATACCAAGTAGATGAATTCTACCTAGCATCAATTCAGGCATGAAAAATAAAAAGAATAATTGAAAAAATAGATTTCTCTGTAGCAAGTACAATGTCCATATAGATTATAATCAAGATCAGACCATTAGAAATCCACCTACCCTAATGATTATAGGGAAAGGGCTCATTGAAATCCTCCATCAAGATCAACTGGAAGATTTTTCCTACAACCAGTACTACTTTGAATTTAAAATGAAACTGTGTTTGGGGAGAAATCATGAAAATTGGAAAAAAATTATAGTGGAGATGATATCTATTGATGATGGTTCAGTAGACCTTATCCCATCAAGCGGTTGTGGAACAACCTTTCGAACAGCACAATTAAGGTATCCTAAAGCCTTTAAGAAAACATCAATAGAATCTCACCTGCTCTCTGTTTCATGGGAAGAGTATTGAAGATTTTTGAAGGATAAACAAACAAAATACTCATAATACTAGTATCACAAAAAAGTGAAAATATGTAAAACAGAATTTTATCCAAAATTTTTAATGCAGCCCAAAAAAACATAGATAAAACGCTTAGGTAATGATACCAATCTTCAAAACATCCCTCAACTAAAAAAATCATATGAAAATATGTCTCATATATATGTTTTAGAGAAATTGGAATAAATATTTTCATACACATTATATATATATATATAATCTGCAAAACATTTCAAGAACCTTATATGTATATATGTATGTTCTATAAGTATATATATAGGGAATGTTTATGTTCTGAAAGCATTGCACTATATGTGCATCATGTGAGTGTGTATCATGTGTGTGTTTGAGGATTATGTATGTCATGATGATGTAGTTCATGTTGGGTGTTACATAGTTACATTGCCAAAAAACACCAAAAGGAAAAAAGAAATCATGGTTGTATAAAAAGAATTACCTCCAATATATTTTTTCTCTAAAGCTTATTTTTCCATCACAAATGTCATGCTTTATGGGATAAACAATTTCAAATAAACTAGAACAGAATTCCAAATGTCCTAAGAAATCAGTGCATTTTTTGCTCAAATAATACACAAAAGAAATTTCATTAATGATAATACAGATTCATTTGTCATGTAAGCAAGATTTGGTGATGTGGTTACCACCAGGTTATGCACATATCATTCTGAAACCAGTGAACCCTATAATATTAGCCACACTGACTATTCCCTATACATACACAAAAGATGTATTAGATAAAATGTTTTGAATCCATATGAAAATAATTTAAGTTGATTCATGAAAAAAATAATGAATGAAAAAACCTCAAGGATTTAGTGAATGGTGCACCTTAGAAGCTCCCCTATACAGAATATGAGTATCTTCTTGAGTTGTCTTCAGATTATCTCCCAGCTCCCTAATCTATTTATTTGATCAATTCTGGGCAGTACAATTGTCAGTAGGCCAGAAAGGTAGAGCCCCTCCAAATTCAATGTACTTATCAATAGATGGAAGAGGGATGATGTAATGGGATGTGATATGATTTAAAAGAACTAAAGAGATAAAATTATGAAAAATTCCTAAGCTAATGAATATTAAAGATTATTAACCTACAACCCACTCCATGCTTCATTCCATAAAACCCTATATTAATATTGATTATATTGAATATATTAAAAGAATAAATTAGTGGAATAGAATTTTCTAATAAAAGTGGATTAAATATACATTTAAAATAGTAGAAAACATAAAGGACAATCACATTGCACATTTTTACTGAATCTTCAACTTCAATATCTTATGAAACATTCAATAATATATGTACATAACAAATGATAATATTAAAAATATAATGTATAAAAGTTAGAATAAATAACAATTTAATATGAAAATAATAAAATCTGAAGGACATCTAAGATGTTTTCAATTTTTATAAGAGTGCACATCTCCAACCACAACTTTAATTTTAAATGTAATGTAACAGCAATATCCCTTCAGGTATCCCTCTCCATACTAAATAAACATTTAGTTGAGTGGGGATACCAAGTAGATGAATTCTACATAGCATCAATTGAGGCATGAAAAATAAAAATTATAATTGAAAAAATAGATTTCACTATAGAAATTTCAATGTCCATATATCTTATAATCATGATTAGACCATTAGAAATGTACCTACCCTAATGCTTATAGGGAAATGGCTCATTGAAATCCTCCATCTAGATCAACTTGAAGATTCTTCCAACAACCAGTGCTACTCTGAATTAAAAATGAAACTGGGTTTGAGGGAAAATCATGAAAATTGGAAAAAATATTAGTGGAGATGATATCTATTTAAGATGGTTTAGTAGAACTTATCCCATAAAGTGATTGTGGAACAACCTTTAAAGCAGCACAATTAAGGTATCCTAATGTCTTTAGGAAAACATCAACAAAATCTCACTTGCTCTCTGTTTCATGGGAAGAGTAGTTCTGATTTTTGAAGAATAAAAATAAAATACTCATAGTATTGGAAGCACAAAAAAGTGAAAATATGTAAAACATAATATTATCCGGAAATTTAAATGCAGCCCAAAAAAACAAAGATAAAATGGTAAGGTATGGATCCCAATTTTCAATAGACTCCCTCAACTGAAAAAATCATATGAAAATATGTATCATATATGTTTTAGAGAAATTGGCATAAATATTTTTATACACATTATATATATATATATATAATCTGCAAAACATTTAAAAACCCTTATATGTATATATGTATGTTCTGTAAGTATAGATGTAGGGAATGATTATGTTCTGAAATCATTTCACTATATGTGCATCATGTGAGTGTGTATAATGTGTATGATTGAAGATTATGTATGTCATGATGATGTATTTCTTGTTGGGTGTCACATAGTTACATAGCCAAAAAACACCAAAAGGAAAAAAGAATCATGGCTGTATAAAAAGCATTACCTCCAATAATTTTTTTCTCTAAATCTTATTTTTCCATAATGAATTTAATGCTTTAGGGAATAATCAATTTCAAATAAACTGGCACAGTATTTCAAATTTCCTGAAAAATCAGTGCATTTTTTTCACAAATAATACACAAAAGAAATGTCATCAAAGATAATAAGGATGCATTTGTCATGTAAGCAAGATTTGGTGATGTGGTTACCACCATGTTTTGCACATATCATTTTGAAACCACTGAACCCTATAATATCAGCCACACTGACTATTCCCTATACATACACAAAAGATGTATTACATAAAATGTTTAGAATCCATATGAAAAAAATTTAAGTTGATTCATGCAATAAATCATGAATGAAAAAACATAAAGGATTTAGTGAATGGTGCACCTTAGATGCTCCCCTATACACAACATGAGTATCTTCTTGAGTTGTGTTCAGATTATCTCCCATCTCCCTAATCTATTTATTTGATATATTCTAGGCAGCAAAGTTGTCAGTAGGCCAGAAAGGCAGAGCCCCTCCAAATTCAATGTACATATCAACAGATGGAAGAGTGATGATGCAATGAAATGAAATATGAATTAAAATAACTAAAGAAATAAAATTATAAAAATTTCATAAGCTCGTGAATATGAAAGATTATTAACCTACCACCCACTCCATGATTTTTTCCAGAAAAGAATTGAATTTAATGATTAAGTAGAAAGTGATCGTGAAAAATAAAATCATTGAAGCACAAATATGATGTTTAATAGTTGTAAGAATTAAATTAGAACAACGATCATAAATGTTTGAAATAAAACAACAACTGGAATTCCTACAATTCAAGTGTTTTAATATAACTTCACTAAATAATAGATGGGTGTGGAATTGAATCATTCTATCATTGAGAAATAATTGAATTGAAAATGGATTATTCACTCATAAAAACATATTAACTCAGTGGTTTTTAACATCCACAATGATTAATGTATGGAAATTCAGTTCGATCCAGAGATTTGAACTCTTCTAATTCATTGTTTTTGGGAAGCAAAACCTGGTAAACAATGTACTTACCAGTAATGAGTGGTTTGTAGTTATGACCAATTTCTCTACTTCTATGCTTCATAAAAATGTAATTAAACACATACCAAATTAATAAATTTTATGATATGATATACTCAAGAAACTTGAAAAAAGCAGTAACTAATAAAGAGACTCTTCTACATTGTAAAATTATGCCAAATTATATATACCATCAAGAGTGTGGGTCACTATAATAAATTTTATAAATCATTAATACTTGAGTACCCTTAAATGGTTGCTACAGCTACAACCAATAAAAGACAATAATTATTGTGATAAAGTATCCAAACCAAGTGCATAAGGCTCCTTGCTGGGAAAAGATTTTACCAACACATCTCCATGTAATGGTGAATAATGAAGGCATTATGGAAAATGTGCATTGGGAGAACATATGAGAACTAAAAAAAGGATATAAAATAATGCTACTTTCACAACCTTGGTATCATCAAAAGAATAACGTACAATTAATACCTTCAAAATTGCATTTATATTCATGTGATTATTCAACACGTGTTACTATCAGGGATAAAACTATTAGTAATAAATGATATAAAATGTACTTCTATGTGAAATTATCCCTCCATGTCAAAAAATGACATTTATGAGACATTATCAGAAATTAAACAAACCTTGTCTATTCTAGAATCTATGTTAGAGAACCAATTTGAATGTCCTCTCAAATAATATAATTTCCTTTGTCAATAACAATGAAAAACACACTGGATGCGTGAAACATATGGTCTGGTAAATTCCAAATAGAAATACCATGTCATGTTGAAATTTTGATCAACACAAATAGAAAATTTCATCACAGTGATTCAATTCAACTGACTCCAAACAATGGAATCCTGACGAAGGATCAAATCCCATTATGTAGGAAACTGAGAATAAACAAATAAAAAATCCATTATGTATTTAAAAAATTAAATTAGAACAAATAAATGAGAGGTTTCTACCAGATAAATGCCCAATGAAATAATCAATTTGGATGATTTAATGAGCATTCATATAATGCAGTGGCAGTCCCAACATAATCTACAAGTACTAGCTTTGTATGAACCAACACATTCCCATGAGAAAAAAGGATATTCGATGTGAACACATCTCCCAAAATCAGTATAATCCAGACATTGAAAACCATAAAAAGGTAAAAATTTGAGTAAGCTAACATCAGAGAACAAATAAATCAAAAAATTCAATACACATTTATAGACAATATCAGTAACAGATTGAAGATTAAACGACCAAAAGTTTGTAGAGATAGATGAGTATTGCAGGTTGCAACGTATTGTTGAAAAAATTTGGAATGTTACAGATAATTAAGGATGAGAAGCCATGAATGTCAAGATGAATGAAGTTTCAATTGATGGGAGGAGACTCCCATCATTTGTAGCAGCGGATGGGTATATCAAATTGTTGGAGGAGTTGAGTGTTTTGGGGAGAGGCTTATAGTATTGAAGGAGGTAGGGTTACACAATGCATTCGATAGAAATATCAGCGGCAACACATTGTATGTGTAATACCGAACTGGTCGACAAATACACTGAGTAGTAGGAAGTCATAAATTTGTAGGAAACGATGAAGTAGTGGAAGAAAATCAGGAACTGAAATTATCGGAAGTTGGGGTAAATGCTAGGGTGTTTTGAAGTAGAAGAGGGAAGGTGTGATGGAAGGTATAGGTGATTGGGGAGCTGCCATCATAGAAAAATATGAAATAATATATGAGGCATTGTTGGTCAGAGATGGAAGGGAAATGACAGAGGAGTGGAGGTAAATGTCAAGGCGTAACCCTAAGAGCATTGGGGGAAGGTGACCGCGAATGGGATGGAAGAGATGGAGGCTTGGAAACCCTAATAGGGAGGTAATATCTGAAAAAGTGTAGGGGGTAATGGGATATCGTAGGAAGAATCACGATATTAGAGGGAGGAGGTGAGTGTTTCCGGTGACGTGGCCGCATAATTTGGTGACACGTTAGCGTGGAGAATGCCAATATTAGTATAGATAGTAGATTTATTATATATGAATATTTAAATATAGCACACCATATATTATTTTTTGATTACATTTTCTTTCCTATTTATCAAAAACATCATGTTAAAGTCATATTTTGGGCAATAACTGCTTTGGTTTTCGAATATATTTGACTATTTGTTTTTGGTCCCCTTAATTTTAGAATGGTTTATAATATAAATAATTTATAACATTCTTTTAATAAAATATATATTTATTATATATTTATTTATAATATTCTATAAAAAAATTTGATAGGAAATGAAATACAACGTTAATGGAGACAGTAGGCCCTACATATGCATGAACATTGTTTCAATTTTCTTAATGTATTAAAAGGACAAAAATCAATGATATATATATATATAATCATAATAATAAATTTAAATATATTATATATCACAAATTTATATTTAACCCATCATCAATATTTTACTTCTAAAGTGTTAATGAATCACATCCCTTCTTAAGGTGGTAGCCTTCTTTACACAGGAATTATGTTATCAATATTTCCAAAAATTGAAATCATGATTGTATATGTGAGATACTAGTTTTTGATTCACAATAACATAATAAATTTCATTAAAATAGTATATAAATAGTATGTATACCATTATGACTATCCTTGAATAGGGGAAATGGAAAAATTAATGAAACTAGTTCGTGAGGTAGTAGTATACCATATGTACAAATGATTTTTTCAAAACACATTTGATGGATGTGTGAATTATTGTCAGTCATGCCATAAAAAACTATGTTTATGAATGATAATGAGTTCATTATAGAATAATGGTCTAATAATTATTGATGGAGGTAGAGAAAGAAATAATTTAATGATTCTCATTGAACAACACTACCACTCTTCGGGTATCCTAATTGGGTTTTCACGAAATCCTTCAATGGATAGATTTCAAAAAAACAATAAGTCTTATATGATCAGGTTATGTATTATGGGAAGTTATTTGGGAATATATAGAATGATCCAAAATTCAAGATAGGTGTAAAGAAGTGGGGAGAGTGAGTTCCCCAATTTATTTTTGTAGAAGTGTCATTCATATAAATACTCAGAATTATTCACTATTGGGAGGTCTCTCATACCTCATGTTCTTCCAAAATTAAAAAACAATTGAGTATTGGGATTAGATTTATAATACATACCACCAAAAAACATGATAATAACTTTTTTTAAATGATATTTCTCATTCATTTTAGTTCACTCAATTTTTTCCATATTATTTTTAATATGGTAGCATGTATCTTTTTATTTACCTTGGAAATTTATCCATTATTACTAAATTTGAAATGATTTATCTTATATAATATATACATAATGATTCTATACATTAAATCCAATTCATTATATTAATTTAATATGGGTGTGTGCAAATAATTTTTATACAAACACATGTAATTCAAAAAACCCTATTTTAACTGTAATGATGTTAATTAATTTCAACTATTTTCACTTAAAATTATGGTAAAAAAATTGTTAAACATGTTATATAATATAAAATAATATTATTCCAAATATTAAATCATTTTTTTTTTAAAATTACACTAAATAATGTGGAAGAATTTAATTTAAGATTAACCCCATAGATGCTATAAGGAAGATGGGTTTTGAAGAGAAACTGTTGCAATGCTTATAATGTTTTTATATAAAATGTCATTTTAATATTTATTCCAATGAAATAAATTATATGAATTAATATAAAAAATTAATTTTACATAAAATACAATTAAAAATATATATTAAAATTATAAATAAAATAAATGGAAAGGTATTTTTAAATTAAAAATCATTATTTTCCACTACTCATCAAATAATGTAAATTTTCAGAAAAATCAAAAAAAATTGTCCTGAAATTAATTTGTATATGATTCATTAAGTTATATTTTCAATCATTTAAAATAAAATCTATAAAAATATTAAAAATTATGTTTTAAAATTTTGGTTCCGTAAAAAGGCGATGAAACTATTTATTAGAAAAATATTGGTTCTTAGAATAAAATGGAATTTATTCAAATATTTTTCCTAGAAAACACATAATATGATGTTAAATTCTTAATTGAATATAAATAATATATAAATACAATTAAAATAATTCAAAAATATTGATTTTAATAAAATATTTTTGGTGAAACATGTTTGTTTATATAACAATAGTTTCTCATAAACATATTTCGTTTATTTTCATTTGTAAATAAGTAGTCACCAATGGAATTCGTTTTATATACATATTTAAAACATACTTCAATAATTTAGTTTATTATATTCATAAAATAATTCCAATATATAGAAGAAACTATCATATTAAATAATAATATTTTATTTATATGTCACGATTCATTTTAACTCTGTGTTGCATGCAGGAACAACTCGTTGTTGTGTGTAACACTAGATAAACTCAACATTTTGTGTAACATAAAATAAACTCAATGACTTCATGTAATAACATCAAAATTTATTATTTCATAATATTAAAAATAATGAGAATAAAAATGTCATTATAGAAATTATATTTCAATAACTCTCTAGGTTGTTCATCTAACCCCCAATAAAATTAATTTCGTCCTCGAAATTCATCCCCATCATAGATCTAAAGAAATTTGATAACTCATTAATAAAAACCCACTTCATATGTGGTTTTATAAAAAACCTCCTATAAGTGTGAAATTGATGTGCAAAGTCATCAATAAAAACACATAATAATATTTCATATATGAGAACTTATGTGGAATGTGAAAACATGGGCATAATATAGATAACTAACACCCAAATACCAATGGAGAGAAATATAGAAAATTTAAAATAAGAAATTATGTAGACCAAATATTTTCAACTACCACTAATAAATTCAATATATAGGTTTAAATGTTTTCATTGATTTTATCAAAATTTATGAAACATGACAACAACTTATTTCATGATCATTTTCATAGGGTTGAAGAACCATCATGAGAATATATACATGATATAATTCTACTCCATAATCAAAGTCTCCCCAATTGGTTGTGCCAGGATAAAGTTCCACTTCATATCATTCAACAGGAAATTAAGGTAAATTGTATATTCCTAAAGCACTAATAGATTCTAAGATGAATAAATAGAATTATAATTCCTTCCATATATCTTTAGTTATCATCAACAAATTTTTGTTAGAAAAAGTTATCCAATTGGAAAGAAATAATACATAAATATCTTAACCATCATTCAATTATCAATATAAACCATTTCATTAATGTTTTACCTTTTGATCCATCAAAAATAATATAATCCAAAACATTATAAAAAATATGACTAAATCATTTAAAATTGGATTGACATTAATCCCCCATATATCATAATGTATCACTTGATTTTCACAAAACAAACATGGGAATATATTCATTGTATGTTTTCATGAAATAGAGTAATAATATAAATTACCATAAACCCATATTGAAAAAATAATTGTTTATTCATTGATTACATAGACCATATATTACTAAATATATTCAATAAATCCATAAAATACTGTAAACTCAATCAAGGATGAAATAAAACACTTTTCAAAAATCCTTAATCAATTCCAACGCAGTATGTACTATCCAATTTACTTATTTGTATTCAACATATCTTTATTATAAAACATTATCTAAACATATATACTATATTAAGGGCAACATATCTTAATAATGCTTTTTCCATAAAATATAATATTTCCATTAAATCTATTTTCTAATCCATCAGTACCATTAATTGTATTCTTGATAATACTTAACAAAAAATGTAAACTAAACAGTCCTTATATATTCAATGATTAATTAAACATAATATTTTAATTCCAATGAATAAATACCTCATTCCACATCCTTCTCAAACTATTATCTATGCTTTATCATCTTATCAGATTATACCCCATTTCTATCAAATGTCAAATTTAATCACTTTATCACCATAAATATAACCATTACATCTACATCAATGTTCATCTTCATCATGAGACCTTCCCTAATGATGTCGATTTTCATAATGGCCATACCTTCAACATTTAAATAATTCAAGAGTTTATGACATCTTAGTGATGAATATATCCCCATCCATTGTGTTAATTGAACATTTATTTTTTTCCATTGGACTAACATTATTTGTGTCATTTTCCAAATTAAAAACAACACCATGTTCCTCTAATTCATTAACATGGGTATTTCTTTTGACATTCATGACCCAATGGAATTATAATCATCTATCCTATATGGACCCCACTACCCGAACTCTCACCAAACACTATAATTATATTCTTTGGTGAGTCCAAGAGTTCGTTAAGGTAGACATTTTATAACATGTTTCATGAAATTTATTATTAATAATCACAACATCATTTTGAATTTTCATAATCCCATTTGTTTGGTCATCATCTAATAATCATTCACATTCACTGTTAGCCCAATTACTTATGGTTCCCAGAATTGAATAAAACTATAAAACCTAATGTGAGAAATGCTAATCAAAGTTGGAAATGAAAATATCATGAAAAATAACATATATGTTTGCTAAATTAAGAGGAATTATTTTCAATCAATCAGAAGATAGGTTTATCCTAGGTTACTCATAGTTAGTATATATTTAAATCCCTCAATATGAACCATAAATTGTTTGTGATTTTTTGAAGAATAATTCCCTAGAGTGTCAAAAACGGTCTGCTAGATGGCCTGTTTACATGCACCAGTTCCCAATCGAGTCTCGATATATATGGTTTTTTGGGTTTTATCCTCTATATACAAATTTTACATATCCATATCCACATATAACATCCAAACATTGTTATATTTTTTGGAAACCACTCCCTCAATCATTTTCAAGCATTCTAATAAAAGTTCCAAAACAATGACTGATAATTCAAAATATCATAAGAGAAACACCTAGTAATATACAATGAAATATCCCTAGGGAACTGACTAAAATTTTCTCATCCTAGTTTTAGAAGTTAACTAAACCTCCCTCTGATTCCAACTATAGTGATGCAAGCATCTCACACTTGGATATTACATAATTTTCTGTGAATGATAATTAAAATACACAAACTAATGGATAAGGACCATAACAGTTTAGTGCATATGGAAACATGGAACATAATCATCTAATGTAATGAAATATCAAAAATTTCTTCACAAATATCATTTTATTTAGTACTCTATATAGACATACTCTATATGAAAAATTTATTCATAAACAGGGGAATGGAAACATAAGAAAGGGTGATATCATATTCTATGTTAGGGTAGACATGGGAGATACCAATATATGATCATGTAAAAGAATATGATAAGTATAATGGTATTTACTGATGAAAATAACTTACAAAATTCATTCTCAACCTATTATATATCATAATCCTGAGTTATGGAATAATTATTAGATGTTCACAAGGCATTAGTCATAAGTTAATCAAAAAACATGTCATGAGAAAATAAAATTAGAAAAATAAATGGATTTATGGAATACATATAAGATTATAACATTGTGAACATGTTTAAATAGAATAAGGTTCCCTAATTATGTTGGGGAAGTAAAATCAATCACTCACATAAACATAGAGACATGAAACCCAGTCCACAAATAACATTATGAACATGTCAACAGGTTCTCCCACAAAATTGTTTACATGTAATCAGGTTCATGCATAAAATTGTGAACATGTAATAAGGATAACACATAGCATTGTGAACTTGTGACCTGGTTCACAAAAAACATTGTGTAAATGTAGGTTGGTTCACTCAAAACATATTGAACATGTATTCAGGTTCATAGATAAAACTATGCACTTGTAATCAAGTTCTTGTATGACATTGTTAACTGGTAATCGGGTTCACATATAGGTGACTACACCTCTTAATCAGGACACACCATCATCCGTAGTGGTACCCCATTCCTCATTGTATAATGGTTTCACTCCCCGTTTGATTCTTATATATTTCAGGAGATATAAATCATTACCCAATTCCTTGGTAGGATATGTAGCTCCAACCCTTCACAATATGAAAACATCATTTATGTATGCCATAAGATCCTAAACATTAAGAATATAATGACCCATGAAATTAAATGGTAATAATAATCATTTAATCACATCATAACCATTGGAAAATATATATGTTTCATAATCATTTCAATACAGAATAACCTATAGGGAAAAGAGGGTTTAATAATAATTTTATCATGGTATGACCTATGTAAGAGTGATGGGTTTCATAAACATGATATCATAAAAACATAATCCATTTAGAGAAAGAATTTGAATTTTATCCTTGGATCATATCACTAGGAAAGAATTATTGACAACAAGAGATGTAATTTTAGATGGAAAATATATCTAAATGATCATTTTAGACATTTCTCATTACAAATATATTTTCCTCTTGGAAAAACAATTTTGTATCATAAAAAATTTTGAAATACTTTTCCGTTAGAAATTTATTTAAAACGTATATAGGATGATTTGGAAATAATTTAAAACTTTTTTAAAAAAAATTTTTGAAATCATTTTCGTTGAAAAAAATATTAAATGATCATTTAAAAAAAGTGAATCATATTTAGAAACATTGGTTTTGGACGAAAATATATTTCTGAAATATGGGTGAAATAGAGTAGGTTTTCATAAAAAAAATGATCAATTAATTTATGTAGCAATGGGTAGACAAATGATCCCAATATATGAAGATTTGATGAATAATAAAATTATAAGAATTGATTCATATTATTGACATATAGATCATAAGATTTCATCATTCATTGAATAATCATAAATATTCTTGATATAACATGAGCAATAGCCCAGTTGGTGAGGACTCACCAAGTGCATCCAAGAGATCTAAGATCAAATCAGGGTGGAGGCATACTTCTGCGTTACTACAGTAGTACATTAGTAGGTACTATTTAGTACTATTGTAGCCATAACTATTAATCCATTTGGGCCTTTGAGCCACTGTTTTGTTACTCATGTCCTTCAAGGACCTCGATCCACCACTAGGCCATCGGGCCACCTCAAGGCCTTAAGGCCATGTAAAACTTTAGATGTACCAGACATATTACAAGGAAAAATGCCCTAGATGAGGATTCAGAGCAGACAAATTCACTAGAGAACATCTAACCGGACATGGAAGAATAAGGTATGTCATTGTAGTTGATATCGAGCATGTGCAGCTCTACATGACACAACTAGCCAACTTTCCATGCAATGGTGGAGAGTTGACATCACAACTTATTCTGGGGAGGGTCAGTTCCATGTTGTCTTGTTTGGGTTGATTTCGTAAGACCTATGGGTCAAGTAATTTCACTTAAGACTTATGTCTTGGTAAGGGTTATTACTTATCCTATGAAAAATGAATTATCAAAAAAATCAATAAAAATTGATTTCCATTAGGCCGTTCACGCATTATAAATATTGTTGACAATCTGTGAGATTTTAACATAAAAGTGTTGAGCAATGTATTGTTTTCAAACAATTCAAAATAATGTTTTTAAAGGGGGAGATTATTTTAAATAATACTCTATCTCTTTATGATGATTTTGATGCTCACAAATACCCTTAATTATTTACTAATTATTTCGTTGAGTATTTTGCAGAAATTTATTTTATTTATTTATTTTATTTACAACGAGATTTCATACTTCATTTATTCCGAGATCAATTTTAGCGTGTTCTGGAATCACTGTAGCGCAAGATCAATTTTAGCGTGTTCTGGAATCACTGTAGCGCGAGATCAATTTTAGCGCGTACTGGAATCACTGTTCATACCCTACGTTGATGAACGTAACGTATGGATGAAAAGTTTACTTTTTATGTTAAAAGAAACGTATGGTTAAGGAACCTTACGTTATTTTGACACGTATGGTTAATGAACCTTAGGTTGTTGAAAAGTATTGAAGAAGAACATTACGTTTGGAAGGAACCTTACGTTTTCGTTGTTGGACAAGTATGGAAGAGAAACCGTACGTTAGTTTTCAGTGTTGAGTTTGTTTCTCAAAAGTATGGATCATCAATCTTACTTTTATAATCAACCGTACGTTCTTTGAAGAGTTGAAGCGAGACAAAGTATGGATGATCAACCCTACGTTTGAATGCTAAAGAGAAAGTATGTATGTTCAACCTTACGTTCTGAACCTTACGTTTGTGAACCTTACGTCATCAACCCTACGTTTGGTGTCGGGATATTTTTGACAGACGATATTTCCTTTTGCATTGGTCAAACAAGCGGATTATTAGGCGGATTTCGAGCCGATTCTTAAGTACGACTTTGACTGAATCAAAGACGATTTACAACGGATTACTGATTGGTTTAAACGGAGCTTTTTATGCCGATTCCTCAGGGGAGTTACAACGGCTCTGTTATTTCATTTAATATCGCGAATCTAAAGGAGATTTTTATGGATCTATTTATGCGAAAGAATCTCTCAGATTTGAATATATATGTTCTATCCTGGAAACTTCGGATATATATATACACAGGAAAGTGTGTGAAATATATAGATTGATCTTTTAACGAGCAAGAAACAGAGACTGTGAAAAGGAGTTCTTTTCTGGTGATCGAGAAGAAGTGTAAAACCTTTATTACCGAAGGAAGATCTTGATAGCAGATTCACGTGTTCTACATCGACTATCTGTTGTGAATCTATTGCTGCTGAAGTTGTGAAGTTTCTGGTAATATCTATTGCAACTGGATCGACTCAGAACTGTTTTGATTACAGATCTTTATTTTCTGAAGACAACGATCTATCTACTGTCAATTGCATTCTGTTGCAATTGTGAAGAACAACTGGAGAAGTGTTTTCTTTATCGAAACTCTTTTTATTTTTGAGTGATCAGCTTCTCGTTCTAAGCTGTGTGGGTTCGTGTTTGAACCAGGAAGGCTGTGTTTTCCTGAATCTTGTAAAGGTGTCAACTGCCTGTACTCAGTTGTGGACAGGTCTGTGGAAACGAGGACCAGATAGTGAAAATCGCCAAGCTCGTGGATTTGAGCGTTGGTGGAGTGGACTAGGGGCCTTCTGTTCCCCGAACCACTATACATCCGTGTGTTCATGCTTTTACTTTTTCCGCTGCATATTTAATCGAGCAAAAGCATCGTGGACATAATTTTCCTAAATTGAAGAGATTATAATAATTTTGAAAAGACACAATTCACCCCCCCCTCTTGTGTGTAATCCGTAGATTCAGATCCAACAATTGGTATCAAAGGAGGAGCTTCTTATTTTTAAAGTCTTATCAAGCTAGAAGTATTTAAAGATTATACATAGTGTATCATGGCTGATATGAGAGAGGGAATGTCAATGGTCAGAGCACCTTACTTTAATGGAGATAATTATGGCTGCTGGAAATCACGTATGATTATTTATCTGAAAAATCTTGGTTACAAAGTCTATTCAAAGATTCTGATTCCCTATGAAATTCCTGAAAATCCCGATACATGGAGTGCTGCTACAGAGGCTGAGTATGACATAAATTCAAAAGCTATGAATGCAATCATCTGTGGTCTAGGACCAGATGAATTTAACAGAGTATCTCAATGCCCGACTGCATATGAAATGTGGCAAACAATAGCTGTTGCTTATGAAGGAACAGATAATGTAAGACAGATGAGATATGCAACTGCTAAGTTAAAATTTGATACTTTCAGAATGATTGAAGGAGAGAGCATCACTCAGATGAATGGAAGATTGACAGAAATTGTCAATAATATAACAGCTCTAGGAGAACCAATCAAGCAGGCTGATCAAGCGTTGAAGGTACTGAGAGTACTTCCTAGTCAATGGAATGGAATCTCTGCAGCAATCAGACAATCAACTTCTGTTAAAGATCTAACTATGAGAGAACTGATTGGTACATTGATGATGTACGAGGCTGAAATGCAAGATGAGGTAAATGAGCATAAAGTCTACATAAAAAGGGAAAACACTGCGTTGAAAGTGACTTCTCAACAAAAGGATAGAAAGATGAAGAACAGAGAAGTAAGTGCTAAATCAGAAAGCTCTGATTATTCAAATTCGGATGAAGAACTGGCTCAGCTAGCCAGAAAATTCAGAAAGTTCTATAGTAAGAAGAAAGACTTCAAGAAATCCTTCAAAAAGGATAGCAAGGAAGTGAGATGTTATGAATGCAAAAAGATGGGACATATCAGACCGGATTGCCCAAAATTGAAAGATGCAAAGAAGAATAAATTCTTCAAAAGAGATGATTATGATGAGACCTTTGCACCTGTAGCCAGGTTAGAAGCCATTAGAATCCTTTTAGCCTATGCATCTTATATGAATTTTAAATTATTTCAGATGGATGTTAAATCTGCCTTTTTAAATGGTTATTTAATGGAGGAAGTTTATGTTGAGAAACCTCCTGGTTTTGAAAATTCTCAAAAACCAGATTCTGTTTTCAAACTTACTAAAGCTCTTTATGGCCTTAAACAAGCACCTAGAGCTTGGTATGAAAGACTAAGTTCTTTTCTTTTGAAAAATGATTTTACTGTTGGACTAGCAGATCCAACACTCTTTAAGAAAATTGTGAAAAATAATGTTTTGTTGGTTCAAATTTATGTTGATGATGTAATTTTTGGATCAACCAATAAAATTCTTTGTCATGAATTTTCAGAATTAATGCAAAAAGAATTTGAAATGAGTATGATGGGAGAATTAAATTTCTTTTTGGGTCTTAAAATATTTCAAAAAGATTTTGGAAATGTTTTAAATCAATGAAAATACATTACTGATTTACTTAAGAAATTTGGACTTGAAAACAGCAAGACATTTACAACTCCTATGTGTACTAATATAAAACTTGATTTGGATGAAACTGGAAAATCAGTGGACAACAAGTTATATAGAGGTATGATTGGTAGTTTGTTATATCTTACTGCTAGTAGACCAGATATAATGTATTCAGTATGTCTTTGTGCTCGATTTCAATCAAATCCCAAAGAATCCCATTTAACTGCTGTTAAACGAATTTTTAGATATTTAAAAGGTACTATTTATCAATCTCTGCTTTATCCAAAAACCTCTGATTTTAATTTAATTTCATATTCAGATGCTGACTTTGGAAGCTGTAGATTAGATAGGAAGAGTACTTTAGGAACATGTCACTTTTTAGGAAAGTCTTTAGTATCATGGTCTAGTAAGAAACAACACTCAGTTGCCCTGTCAACAGCCGAGGCAGAATATGTGTCTGCAGGTAGTTGCTGTGCACAGGTGTTGTGGATGAAAAACACTCTTATGGACTTTGGATTAAATTTCAATAATACGCCTATTTTATGTGATAATACTAGTGCAATTAATATTTCAAAAAATCCTATTAGTCATTCTAGAACTAAGCACCTTGATATAAGACATCACTTTTTAAGAGATCATGTGTTTAAAAAGGATATATTTTTAGAATTTATAAATACAGAAAATCAATTAGCAGATATTTTTACTAAACCACTGCCCACGGCAAGGTTTGAATTTATTAAGGGGGAGTTAGGTTTATTTAATTTTAAATAGTTTTTTTTAATCTTATTCTGTTTTCGAATTCTGTTTAATTTTTGTTTCCCGCTATAAGTCTGAAGACATTATGTCTTTTCTGTTTGGAACCAGAGTGATAAAGAAAATGTTTATTAAAGATTTGGAGCCCGATCAGAAAATCTTGGTAAAATTTGTTCAGACTGGTTCAGCACCAAGGATGGCTGAGATGGAGAAAATCCTATACCCTGACATGTACATAATGTATCTTCTGATGTGTGATATTAAGTTTAATTTTCCTCGGTTTATGATAAGATATCTAAGATACTGCTGTCATAGTGAAGCAAGAATGACCTTTTTCCCTTATGGAAGGTTCATTTCTTTGTTTTTGAATAAAAGAGGAATGATCAGATTGGTAGATGCTGGGGTGAATGTCACCAGAGTAATGTTTTTAATGCTGGAACTTTGAGGAAAGTAGGATACTTCTGGAGCACAATTAAAGGAAAACTCTTACCTGTTGGAGCTGAGGAAGACTCGGAGAGTGCTCAGGCTCAACCTGCTAAGTCCAAGGAGGGACAAGCAGAATCAAGGGTTAGTACAGTGGCAAGGAGAATTCGCTTTGAGATGGAGGAAGTTGAGGAAGAGAGAAGTCAAGAAGGACTTCAATCTAGAAGGAAGAGATCAATTGATGAAGAAATTATCTCTCCTGCCTTGAAATCTTCTGAACCGGTAATTTCTTATTCATTTGTGAGAGAAGCTGTTGTGGAGCAGACTGCACCGATAGAGGAACCAGTAGCTCAACCGGAAATCCAAAAAGAACCTCAATCTGCTGCTGTGGCTGTTGAAAATGTAATACAACAAGAACAACCTATGGAGGCAGTGCCTGGTGAAGAAGTGGCCCGACCTCAAGATTTACATGAAAATATTGTTCTTGACCATTCAGTAGAAGTCAGAGAGACTACTGTTCGTGATGAACATACTTTTGAAGCTAATACAGAGGTACTTCAGGAAGATTTTTCAGTGGAAGAGTTTCAGACTTCAAAAGCTAGTTCAGTGGATCAACCTTGTCAGGACAAGGACAAAGAACAGTCAGATGCAGATTCTTTACCACTTGCCCTGCCCCATCAACCTTTTTCTGGACATGAGAATAGAGCACAGGGTGCCCCTGATTCGAGAAAAGAAGAAGTTGTTGAGTTGTACAAGCGTATCTCTCAATTAGAATCTGAGAATGTTAGTCTCAGAAATTCCCTGAACTTAGAGCAGTTGAAGTTTCAGAAGCTGAAAAATGTACTGTTTCAAGACAGGAAGTAGATTTGTTTAAGACTGATATGTTGCATGCTGTTGATCAGTTAAAATCAGAGATGGTAAAGAAAGATGATTTGTCTGAGATGAAGATTTACATGGAGAATAAATTTATGTCTGTTGCAAACAATGCTGTGAGTGGATCAGGTTCTTCACCTGATTTGATTCGGAGATTTCAAGCAATTACAAGAGCACTAAGCAATATGAGTGACAGATTACATGATCTTCAGTGTAATAGTGCCCCTTTGTCAGTTTTGCTGGATAATCAGAAATTTTTAGTGGATCAGTTGACATCTGGAGAGCAACCGATTAGGATTCTTTTGAATCAGTTATCAGAGAAACTGGATCTTTTTGTTGAAAAAGAAGAAAGGATGCATGAGTTTTTCAGAGTTAATTTGATTGAAGATATTCATATGACTCAAGAGAACAGAGATCTTATCATCAAGTTAGGAGATGGGATGATGAAGAGGCTCAGAGAACAGTTTACAGAGATCAAGACCGCGATTCAAAGGAGATAGACACCTTTTTCCCTGTCTTATCCATGAACCTTGATTCCTCTGTATATCACAATCCTTTATATATATAACAGCTTGTGAAGGAAAATTCTTTTCTGATTTCTTTTTTGTTTTGTTGTTTATTGATTTATGACTAAGTTAGCCAGTATAACAAATTCACTTATTCATACACAGTTAATTATAGCATTTACTTATAGTTCAGTGCAATATTGAATGTGTTCAAATCCGTAATTTTTCATTCTTTTTGATATCACAAAAAGGGGGAGAATTTGGATAAACACAACATTTAAATTCATTTGTTTCCTATGAAGAAATTTGGATATATGGGAGAAGACATTTATCTTTTATTTATTTTTTAGCTGAAAATTTATTTTTATGGGGGAGAAATTTTATTATAGTTAAATATTGTTTTAATCCTTTCAGAATTCTAAAATTTTATAAAACTAATTTTTCAATAAAGATTGCAATTAAATTAGTTCTATTATTTTATGGGTTTTGTGATCATCAAAAAGGGGGAGATTGTTGAGCAATGTATTGTTTTCAAACAATTCAAAATAATGTTTTTAAAGGGGGAGATTATTTTAAATAATACTCTGTCTCTTTATGATGATTTTGATGCTCACAAATACCCTTAATTATTTACTAATTATTTCGTTGAGTATTTTGCAAGAATTTATTTTATTTATTTATTTTATTTACAACGAGATTTCATACTTCATTTATTCCGAGATCAATTTTAGCGTGTTCTGGAATCACTGTAGCGCAAGATCAATTTTAGCGTGTTCTGGAATCACTGTAGCGCGAGATCAATTTTAGCGCGTACTGGAATCACTGTTCATACCCTACGTTGATGAATGTAACGTATGGATGAAAAGTTTACTTTTTATGTTAAAAGAAACGTATGGTTAAGGAACCTTACGTTATTTTGACACGTATGGTTAATGAACCTTACGTTGTTGAAAAGTATTGAAGAAGAACATTACGTTTGGAAGGAACCTTACGTTTTCGTTGTTGGACAAGTATGGAAGAGAAACCGTACGTTAGTTTTCAGTGTTGAGTTTGTTTCTCAAAAGTATGGATCATCAATCTTACTTTTATAATCAACCGTACGTTCTTTGAAGAGTTGAAGCGAGACAAAGTATGGATGATCAACCCTACGTTTGAATGCTAAAGAGAAAGTATGTATGTTCAACCTTACATTCTGAACCTTACGTTTGTGAACCTTACGTCATCAACCCTACGTTTGGTGTCGGGATATTTTTGACAGACGATATTTCCTTTTGCATTGGTCAAACAAGCGGATTATTAGGCGGATTTCGAGCCGATTCTTAAGTACGACTTTGACTGAATCAAAGACGATTTACAACGGATTACTGATTGATTTAAACGGAGCTTTTTATGCCGATTCCTCAGGGGAGTTACAACGGCTCTGTTATTTCATTTAATATCGCGAATCTAAAGGAGATTTTTATGGATCTATTTATGCGAAAGAATCTCTCAGATTTGAATATATATGTTCTATCATGGAAACTTTGGATATATATATACACAGGAAAGTGTGTGAAATATATAGATTGATCTTTTAACGAGCAAGAAACAGAGACTGTGAAAAGGCGTTCTTTTATGGTGATCGAGAAGAAGTGTAAAACCTTTATTACCGAAGGAAGATCTTGATAGCAGATTCACGTTTTCTACATCGACTATCTGTTGTGAATCTATTGCTGCTGAAGTTGTGAAGTTTCTGGTAATATCTATTGCAACTGGATCGACTCAGAACTGTTTTGATTACAGATCTTTATTTTCTGAAGACAACGATCTATCTACTGTCAATTGCATTCTGTTGCAATTGTGAAGAACAACTGGAGAAGTGTTTTCTTTATCAAAACTCTTTTTATTTTTGAGTGATCAGCTTCTCGTTCTAAGCTGTGTGGGTTCGTGTTTGAACCAGGAAGGCTGTGTTTGCCTGAATCTTGTAAAGGTGTCAACTGCCTGTACTCAGTTGTGGACAGGTCTGTGGAAACGAGGACCAGATAGTGAAAATCGCCAAGCTCGTGGATTTGAGCGTTGGTGGAGGGGACTAGGGGCCTTCTGTTCCCCGAACCACTATACATCCGTGTGTTCATGCTTTTACTTTTTCCGCTGCATATTTAATCGAGCAAAAGCATCGTGGACAGAATTTGCCTAAATTGAAGAGATTATAATAATTTTGAAAAGACACAATTCACCCCCACCCCCCTCTTGTGTGTAATCCGTAGATTCAGATCCAACAAAAAGTCTTAACATTCTTGAATGTTTTAAATATGTTCCCCATAGTGAATAACAATAAATAGAACAATATAAATTACTATAATAGAAAAATTATTTATATTACTTGTAGAAGATTTTTTACATACACCTCATTAATTAAAATATGGTCATAACATAATGTATGTCCCATAAATGGAAAATTTAGGCAAAAATATCTAAATGTTTTGTTTTCTTTTTAACCATAAACCCCATGAAATAATAACATCAATCAAAAAATTTATCATCATGAAATGAGGTATATTCATGATATATAATTTCATAGTGTAGTATATAAACCACGCAAATGAAACTAGTGGTGAATATGGCATAAGTCTCTCGAAAATAAAAGTCAGAATAGGAATCCCTATAATGCTTTGGTTACATTTTTGCCAAAAATACATGAAAGAGAGATCATAAGATGGAAACATAAATCCAAAAAATTATCAGTTTATGAATCCTAATATACAATCATGGGCAGTATACACACCATATAAATAAATTTTTGATGAATATAGTATGTGTCTCACAGAAGTTAAAATGTGAGGTGGAAACCCCTTACCTCAAGTCTTAACATATGTCATAATAATTCTAACCAACATTATATTAAAGAAAAAATTTTATGAATATATTAAATAACATTAAATATATATATCATACCATATATGATTTTATTAGGTCATTTTATTACCCCTTAAAAATACATTTCATGTTAATGACATTTTTTGGTAAATAACTACATTGTTTTTCAAGTATGCTTTGATATTTTATTTTTTTTCCTATTAATTTGATCATGATCTATCCATATCTAGATTATATAACATGTTATTAATATCATATAAATTATGTATATATTTATTTGTAAAAATCTATAAAATTTGGTTATATTAAATGAAATACATCGTTAATGGATATGGTTGGTCATATGTACTCATGAACACGGTTTCCATTTTCTTTTAATATTGAATGAAAAATGGTAAATGATATATATATATATATATATATTATAATTAATGTATAATTTTAATTTCATATATAACACATATTATTTTTAACCCATCCTTAATAAATTTTATGTAAAGCATGAACAAAACACATCGTTTCAGGATGAGATAGTCTGTTGTTCACATGAATGATGTTATTGTATTGCCAAAAAATGGAAAGCATGAACACAAGTGTAAAATAATAATTCCAAAAGCATTATAACATAAAAAAATTCAATAAATATCATATATAGATATATTTACATCATTATTCCCAACAATTAATGGTCGTAATGGAAAAATGAAATACATCGATTTGTGACGTGGTAGTCTGCCGTATGAATGTATAATGTTTTCAAAACCCATTCGATGGAAATGGTTGCAGTTATAGGGAATAAACATAACATTAAAAATATCATAGAATATGTATTATATTGAGTTTAATATATCATCATGGTAAAATATGTATTTATGGAGTGGATAAAGAAATAATATAATGATTCTTGTTGAAGAATACCACCACATCATTGGGTATCGTACTGTGGTTTTCACTAAATACATCAAAGGATTTTTTTTCTACAAAAAATAAGGATTATAAGATGAGGGGAGAAAATTTTGGATGTTATTTGTGAAGGATTTGGATGATCCAAAATTCATGAGAGGTGTAAATAAGTGGGTAGAGTGAGTTACCCTTTATAGTTGATGAGGAGTTGCATTATCAAACATTCTCAATAGTAGACACTATTGGTAGGTCTCCCATACCTCATGTGCCATGAACATTGAATAATAATGGAGGGAATGGAATATTTTTTCAATAAACACCTCAAAATCATAATCAAGAAATATTTTTCTTATGGTTATTTCTTCATCATTAAGATTATTCTATTTTATTCTTATATATTTTACTAATGTAACACGTATCTTTTTATTTTCCTAGGAAATTTATCCATTAGGAATAAAAAAAATTATTTTCATTTTATGGTTTAAAATATTGATTCTATATATTAAATCCAATTAATTAAATATATATCATATGTGTGTGTAAAATTTATTTTGATTCAAAATAATTTAATGTTCAAAACAATAGTTTAACATTAATCGTGATAATTAATTTAATCAATTTTCACTAGTAATTATAGCCAAAAATTAAGTTAACATTATTAGATTTTATAAATTAAGTTGATTAAACTTTTGTAATAAATTTTACCTATTACAATTAATGAAGTAATATATTTTATTTTAAAATTAATCGTATAGACATAATGAGAAAGCTGGGTTTTAAAGTGAACATGTTAAAATAATTTATAAATAATTTATATTCAATTTTAACATGAAATTGAATCAAATGAACTAAATTGTAATAATTTACAAAAAAAATAATCCAATTTTTCTTTAAAATAAATTAAAAATATTATTTTAGTTTATAAATATACCAAATGGAAAGGTAGATTTCAATTAAAATTTTGTATTTTACACTATTAATAAAAAATTGAAACTTTTTAGAAAGTACCAAGATATTCACCAAAATATAATTTAATATTCATATTTGAAATATGTTTTTAAAATTTTCATGTAAAATATGTAGAAAGTTCAGAGTTTAGATTTTAAATAAGTACACTATAAAAAGGTGAAAAACTACTTATAGAAAAGTATTTTTTTAAGCGTAAATATTGGATTTATTATCATCTCATATACAGAAAACACATAAAAAGAAATTTAAATTGTTTATTATATATATATAATATATTAATTTCATCAAAATCATTCACCGATATGATATTGTTTAACATACGTAGTTGAAACACATCATTAAACATAATAAATAGTTTCTTAGAAAAGATATTCTTTATTATCATTTATAACAAAGGAATTCATTTTATAACCATATGGAAAATATATTTTTAGAGTTTAGTTAAAGTTATTCATAACTATCGTTGAAATGACTACTTATAATAATAATATTAATAAATAATATTGTAATAATATACAATGTACCATTTAAACTCAATGTCACATGCAAGAAAATCATGGTGTTGTGAATTACACCATCTAAAATCAGAATTCTGTGTAACCAAACATAAAGTCAATAGTTTCTTTTAAAACATGAAAATTTTAAGGTCTTATAAATGGGAAAATATAAAAATGACTTATTTTAATGTATATATATATATTTTACAAAATTCCATGGTGTTACAAAAAAACCTGAACCTTTAATGCTAAAAAAACTCTAATTCAAATCCTAAAAAACCCTAAACCCTCATCCAAAAAAAACATAAATCTTGAGAACTGAAATACCCTAGAACCTAAACCCAAAAAATCCCTATAACAGCAACCACAAAAAATACAAAACCATCTACCCCAAAACACATGAAACCTAAACCCTAAAAAACCATAAACCCTATGACCCAAAAAACATTAAACCCTCATCCCCCAAAAAGCCAGATCCCATAGAACCAAATAACAGTCAACTGTTATCCATAAAAAACAGTAAACACTCATTACTAGAAATGTCCTCAACCCTCCTACCAACAAAACCATTGACACTTATCCCCCAAAGACCATCAAATATTATAACCATTAAAACATATAACCATAGCTTTTAAAACCCCCTCAACCCTCGGCACAAAAGAAAATTTAACACTCAGCCCAAATAATCCCAATACCCACATCCCCCCCCAAAAACCATAAGCCCTATAAAAAACTAAACCCTCATCCATAAAATCAATTGACACTAATCCTAAAAATGACCTGAATCACCGCACTTGGAAAATGATTTACCCTCTGCACTAAAACCCCCTCAAACCTTATCCCCAAAATCCCAATAACGTCAGCACAAAAAAACCCTCAACACTCAGCCCCAAAAAACCCTCAGCCATTTTCCCAAAAAACAATCAAGCCTGATTCCTAAAAACCCTAAACCCTAAATACCTTTCAATATTAATCCATCAACCACAGGAAACCCAAAAACCTCATCCCCAAAATACCGTAAATCCTCAACCCCAAAAAACCTTGAAATGTCATTCCTAAAAAACCCTAAACTCTCAACCATTTAAACCCCTTAACCCTCATCCCCCAAAGGATCCTGAAACCACATCCCCAAAATATCCTAAACATTTATCATCAAAAAACCCTAAACCATAAATCCTAAATAAACCTAAACCCCAATCTTAAAAAACTCTAAATCCATAGCCACAAAAAGCACTAAACCCCCATCCCCAACAAATCCTTATCCCTATTCCCCAAAAATCCCTAAACCCTCACCCACAAAATACCCTAAACCGTAGCCCCCCAAAAAACATTAAATTTCTATCCAAAAAAGCTACAGACTCATATCCACAAAAAAAACCCAAGAACCTCAACATAAATATCACTAAATATGATCCTAAAAACCCCATAAAAACTCTACCACCAAAAAACCCTAAACCCTAATCCCTTAAAAACCATAAAAACTAAACCCAATAAAACAAAATAATCTCATCTCCAAAAAAACTCTAATCCCTTAGCCCTATAAACTATAAACAATCATCCCCAAAAAATCCAAATCCCTCATCCCAAAAACCATAAACTGATGACCCCATAAAAACCCCAAACCCTCATCCCACAAAAAACCCTAAACCTTCATCCCTCAAAAATTATAAACTCTCATACATTGAAAAATAATAAACCCACATTCCAAAAAATATAAAACCATCAGACCGAGAAAAACCTAAAACCCTAGCTCCAAAAATCCTTAAACCATCAGTCCCCAAAGACCCTTAAACCCTCAACTAGAGAAAATAGTAAATCCATAACCCAAAAAATCCATATTACATATCTCTAAAAAACTATGAACCCCCATCACCAAAAACAATGATCCCATATCCTCAAAAATCCTATAACCACGGCCGCAAAAATCCCTGAACCATCCACCCCCAAAAACCATGAACCCTTATCCCCATAATACCCTAAACTATAATCACCGTAAAACATTCCTCCATTATCCAAAAAAACATTCAACACTCAACCTAAAAACCCCTAAGACCTTTTCCCCAAAATACTCTAACCCCTATGCTAATGAAAATCCGAATCCCACAACCCCCAAAAAACTCTAAACTGTCTTCCCTAAAAAACATTGAACCCTTAGACTTAGAAATCGCTAAACCATTTTCCCCAAAAAACCACAATACCATAGCCGAGAAAAATTATCAAAACCTATTTTTAGAAAACCCTAAACCCTCATCCGGAAAAAACCTTCACCGAACAACCCCAAAATATCTTCAATTCCAATCCCAAAAAAATCTCGCAAACAAATAACCCAAATGAACCTAAACTCTAAGTTCCAAAAAAACCTCATCCCACATAAAAAACCGTAATCCATCATACAAAAAAAACATAACAGTTCGTCAAAAAATAGCCCTAAACCCACAACCCTAAATATATAAAACAGTAGCCTCAAAAGATAGTCAACCATAATTCCTAAAAAAAAATCATCCCTCATCCAAATAACACTTAACATTCAGACCAAAAACAACTAAAACCCAAAACTATAAAACAAATAAAACCATTATCCCAAAAAATCATCAACCTTATGTCCCAAAAAACATCAACCCACAGCCCGATAAAACCCTCAAAATTCATCCCTAAAAACCCTAATCCTCCATCCACAAAAAAGCATAAATGCTAAGCCCAATAAAACCAATACCCTCATAACCAAAAATCCCAAAACCATCATTACCCAAATACCATAATACCGCCACCCAAAAAACCATCAAACTACATCCCCACAAAACCGTATTACCTCAACCAAAAAAACCAACAACCCTTAGCTCCAATACAACCTAAAATCTCATCCTAAAAAACCCTTTAACCATATGCTTAAATAATTTGAAATCATAATCCCCATTAAACCCTAAAACATCATGCCTAAAAAACATTCAACCATTATCCAAACAAAGCATTCAGATATAGGGAACCCTTATCCCTCCCATCAAAAAAAATCAACCCTTAACCCAATGAATCCCTCAATCCTTCTACCTAAAAAACCATGAACTGTCCACACCAAAAAACATCTCTTCACTGAGACCTAAAAAAATGTAATCCCTTATCCCCAAAAAAACTTCCACCATCATCCCAAAAAACACTATTCCCTCATCCCTAATAAACCATAATCTCTGATCACCATAAAAACTTCAACCCTCATCCTTGAAAAACCATAAAAAACATTAAAAAAACCATCAACCCTTAGCACCAAAAATCCCTCAAAACTCAACTTCATGTATTAGTAAACCCCCATCCCCAAAAAAAACCCTCAACCCTCAGCCCCAATAAAACAATTAAACTTTATCGCCTAAAATCAATGACCCTTAGCCCAAAAAATCCCTCAACCATGATCTTTAAAAAACCACTTATCCCTCATCCCAAAAAAACCGTCAACCCATTACTACAAGAAACCCTAAACCCATAACCCAAAAAAACCCAAAACACACTATCCTTAAAACAAAAAAACCAAAGCTGGAAGATCGTAAAACTTCACCACCAAAAATCCCTCAATTTTCATCCTTAGAAATCCCTCTATCCTCATCCCCAAAAAACCTTCAACCCTCATCCCCAAAAAACCCTTGTCCCTCAACACCAAAAAACCCAAAATCCATATCATCATAGAACCCCTATCCATTAGACCAAAAAAACTCATCCCTCATTCATTAAAAACCCCTAATACCTCAGCCCAAAAAATACTTCAACCCTCAACCCCAAAAAACCCTCAGACCTTTCCACAGAATAACTTAAACCCTTATCCCCCAAAAATAGAAAAGTCACATCCACAAAATCCTCAACCCTCTTCGATAAGAACCCATCTAACCTCAGGCATACGAAACTCTCAACCCCCATTGCCAAAAAAACCCTAATCCCTCATCCTAAAAAATCCTCAACACTCATCCCAAAAAAACACCAACTATCAGTAAGAAAAAAATCCATAAACACTCATCCCTGAAGAACCCTCAACACTCATCCCATAAAAATACTGAACCCTCCACCCCAGAAAAACCTAACCCTGAACAACAAATATCCCCCACCACTAAGACAAAAAAACCCAACATCGTAAGCTATAGAAACACTAAAACTATGTCCCAAAAAAAGAAAAATGCTCACCCCCATAATATCATCAACTGTCAGCCCAAGAAATACCTCAATGCATAGACCCAAAAGACCCCATCCATCAAACCCAATGAACCCTAAACCCTAATCCTAGAGAGACTATAAACTTGAAGCCCAAAAAAACCCAGATCCCCAAAAAACTCTAAACACTTAGTACCAAAATACCCTCACCCCTCATCCCCATATTTCCTAAAAAATCATCACTAAAAACCCCTCAACCAACATCCCCTAAAATACCTAAAACCTGAAACCCCTAAAAACCCTCAACCCGCATCTAGAAGAAATCCCCAACACTCATCCCCCCAAAACCCTTGACCCATTATCAATGAAATCTATCAACCTATAGCCAAAAAACCCTAAAATATCATAACGAAAATTCCATAAAAATTATTCCCTAAAATAAACTCAACCCTCATCCCCAAATAAACATTACAAACTCGGTGCAAAAATACCATATAAAATCTCGTCCCTGAAAACAATCATCCCATGGATCCATAAACCCATCAACCTGATTCCTAAAAAACACATAACCCTTAGCAAGAAAACCCCCTCAACTCACAACCCCCCAAAACCCATATCCTCTTATACCCACAAAACCCTCATTCCTGAATCCCAAACCCCTCAACTCTTAGCCGCAAAAATCCAAAAATCATCATCCACAAAAATACATTACCCTCAACACAAAAAAACACAAATCCCTATTCCCCAAAAAATTTGTAACACATATACACAAAATACCCTCAACCCCCTAGAAAAAAAAACCATATACCCTCAATTCTAAAAAACCACAATTCCTTAGCCCCAAAAACAATCATCCCAAACCCCAATAAACCAAACACCATCTTTCCCAAAAAAAACTGTCAACCCTATGTCTGAAAAAACCCAAAACTCTTATCCCCAAGAATCCCTCTACCATAATACATAGGAAACCTGTCTACCCTCATCCCAAAAAATCCCTCAACCATTAATTCAAAAATATGTCAACCATTAGTCAAAAAAACCACACAAAACTCATCCCAAAAACTACATCAACCCCTTTCCCCCAAAAAACTCATCCCATAGCCCCAAAAACCCTTAAACCTCAGTCCCAAAAAAACCCTAAATCCATAGCCCCAATTAACTGTAAACCATAATCTTGAAAAATCCATAAATTACCAATAATATTTAAACCCTCCACCCCAAAGTAACCTAAACCCTAAGTCCTAAAGAACCCTAAACCCTCATCCCCCGAAAACCCAAAACCCTTAGACCTGAAAATCCATAAACCACCTTACCCAAAAAATTGTAAACCACCAACCACCAAAAACTATAAACACTCACCCTAAAAACCCCTTAACTCTCATTCCTAATAATGGAAAACCTCAACGCCAAAAACTCTATACCTTCATCCCAAAAGAACATTGGACCCTTATAATTAAAAAATAAAAAATCATTATACCAAAATACACTAAATCCTATTCCTCATGAAATCCTAAACCTTCATCATTAAAAATTCTCAATAACGTCATCCTAAAAAAAATTGAAACCTTCACCCCCAAAATTCCCTATACGATCATTCCAAAAAAACCATAAATCATAATCCACAAAAAACAAAATCCTTTATACCCCCATAACCAAAATCCCTAATCACAAAAAAACCCATAATCCCTCAGCCCCAAAAAACCATTAACCTTCTACCCAAAAAATACAAAACCCATTTCCAATAAAACAGTATAACATATACCCAAATAACCCTAAACATTGAACTAAAAAATTCCAAAAACCCTCATCCCCAAAAAATATAAAACCCTCATACCCAAAAAACACAGAGATCTTATCTCCCCAAAATAGTAAAAGCTCATCCTTAGAGAACCGAAAGTCCTTATCCATAAGAAACACTAACCCCTAATCCCGAAAAAATAGTAAACCACCATCCACAAAAAATCTAAAACCATTTACCCCAAAAAACCATATTCCCTCATATCAATAGTACCAGGATTCTAATCCCTCATCCTAAAAAATAATAAAAACAATGTTACTAAAATCCCTAAATCCTCAAAACCAAAAACACCTAAATCATCATAACCAAAAAAACCTAACCCTCTTAAATAAAAAACTGGGAACACTCAACATCAAAATTCATGGAACCATTATCCCCAAAAACCTTAAACCCTCATGTCCAAAAAACAGGAAACCCATTTACCCCAAAAAAAACATCCTCCCTAAACCCCAAAAAACCCTTAAAAACCTAGGCCGAATAACCCAAAACCCTTATACCCAAAACATTGTATACCAAAAATCCACGAAATCTTTAAACCAACTGCCCCAAAATTCCTTAAACCGTATGCCTCAAAACACCCTAAACCCTAAGCCCCCAAAACCCATAAAAAATTATCCTTAAAAACCCTAAATCCTCATCCCCAAAAACCACAAAATCCTCTTCCCCAAAATAAAACATAAACCTTCATCCCCAAATTACCATTAACTATGTGTCCCATAGGCCCTAATGAATGTTATTAACCAAGATTGATGTATCATGAGGAGGTAGATCTGTTGAATTAGTTATATCATTTCTTTTAAGATTTATTCTTATTAAAAAACATTTACCTCTTATTAATGGGTTACCACATTACTGAAAACAAAAAATACAAATATCCATATGAACATAATAATTTAAAAAATTCAATACTCAACAATAGTAGCTACATCCTTATTAGGGTGTGGAAATAATTAGATACCACACAATAAACTATAAAAAAATCCTTTTGTGTAGACAGAATGAGTAGAATATTCCCCTACACTCATGTATCATTTTGTAAAATACAACAGTGCACGTGCTTCATGTAGCATTAAAATGTGTAATACATTGTTTTTGTCACAAGATAAGAAACATTCACAAGATTTTTAAAAACATGTTACTATGATTCCATGTCCAAATTCACAAATACTTCCTTTAAAAAAATCTTCAATTTCCAACCTAGAAGTAGGTAATATTATCATGGATAGAAAAATGACACACATTCAAATTCCATAGTCCAATTTTCCTATCCGATTGCTCGGTCCAATAAGATGACTCTTCAAAAATTCCACTAAAACAATTCTCAACTGCTTTTTCCTCCATCAAAAAATTCCATTTTGATTTCTGAGTACTATCCAATGAATTGATTAGGATCTCTTTTTCTTCTCATTCATCTTATTTTTAGAAATATTCCTTAGGAAATGAAAACCTAGAAACACATTCTTTCATAAATATTTTACTGCTCCACATTCTCTATTATCAAGTATCTCATTGTAATAATGTACAATGTACATCCTTTTTTTCGATGGCCAAATATGGTTTGCGTGGGATTCTGAAATAAATTCACACTCATCAAAATTTTCCAAATCTATAAATTTCCTTGAATTTTAGAATGCATCTTTGAATTCGTCAGCACTTATCTTCTCTTAATGATACTTCTCAAATCATCTCCAAACACTAGATGAAATTAGTCTTTCGAATAATCTTCAGTCCAATTTTGATTTTCACAAATATTTATTCATTATGATGACGCCATAAATTCAGTAGAATATTATTTATTATGATTCATTAAACCAATTGAAAATCAAGAAAACATATGAATCAAATGACTTCTATTTATTATTCCTAGAATCAGTTGACAATACACTACTCATTCCGATGCTCCGTAACAACAGATAAAAATATCTCATTAAAAATATCATTCCCATTATGATACTTCGTACCAAATTTAATATATCAATGCTATGAGTGTATTATTCCATAAATAGATACACCTATTCTAAGAATATTATCATTTCTCCGGAACAAGTTTAGAATTGGCTTCAAACTTCTTTGAAAAAAAATCATTAACCACTTCAAAATTAATGTTTTTCCCACACATATGTAATTTAATTTAAAAAAATTATTTTTCTTTTCTCTAAAGATTGAAGATCCTACATCTGATGAAGTTATTGGTGTTAGCCTTTATTTGACGAATTTTTCTATGCATCACTCTTATAATCGATGTCAACATGATTCTGATGGCCCTTGATGCAATTATAATACATATTAGAGTACTTTTTTCTTATGAACAACTTATTATGGAAATTTTTTTAGATAATTTTTTTTCTCTTGATCTTATTGAAAAAACAACCAACAATCCATCATGATAAAAATGGTTGACTACATTATTCATTGAATTCGGATTGGTTAATGAATTTTTTACAAGAACATTAACATTATCTTCTTCGTCATTTTTTTCAACAACTCTCTAGTAAAAAAATTATACCTCATATGATTGGTGGCACATTTCATCCAATTGACAGGGTCTAGCTTCTTTGACTTCAAAAATATTTTTCATTTTCTGATTATGATAGACACTAACTTTTTTATCCTATGAATTTTTTCTTTTGGCCTATTGTTAAGACTAAAAAAATCATCTTAATCATATCACATTCTGATCAACCATCATATCCTTCATAAAAATCATAGTTATATGTTCTCATATAAATCTTCTCATATAAAAGAATCATCAAATTTAGAAACATCCTTCTTTTACAAACTCAATATTGTTTCATGAAATCCTTGTGAATTTCAATATATTTATTATTGAAACAAAATAATATAAATGTGTTTTCACTTTCCATCTTTATGGTATCATCCCCATTTCCAAACAAGCCATATTATGATTAGTAGTACACACCATAGCATTCCTAATGCTTTCATCCCATGCTTCTCAGTAAAATTATGATTTTTTTATTATAAATTATTAAAGCATCGTAAAATTTACATTGGATCCACGAAGACTCTTATACTCTTGCTAATTACAATCTTACGTCCATTCCATATGCATGATGAGTTAAATGATCCATTTATTTCAAAAACGTCTTCTCATTCTGATGGACTTTCTTATGTATTTTGAGTATGAACACTATATTTGTGATTTCAATCACCAATTTTTACAATGTGAGGTGATTTGTTTTCTTTTATGACAATAATTGAAAATTCCATTTAAATAAATCTTCATTCAGTATCTGAAAACATTCTCCAGCCCATTTGTCCCAATAATCTCCAACATTTTATTTTTTTGTCAAAAAATGATCATAAGTCACTAACTTTTTTAACCTAAATTTATGGATTACTTATCAACCATTATAATTATAAGCCAGCTAAATAATTATAAGAAATAATATTTTTTAATATCAAAACTATGATGTCCAGAATTAGTGACTCATACAATATCTCTATATTTTCTTCACAATAATCATCACTTCTTCGACTTTCTGTTAATCAGTTTTTTCCCTACAACCACTACAACCAAAATTATAATTGTTCACACATTAAAAATATGAATGAATATCTTACCCACACCCCCCCCCCCTTCTTATAAACTTTCATAAATGGTTTATCACATAAAATGGATAAATTTTTTAAATGATTTTCTTCCTTCAAAACATTATCCAATAAAATTATGAGATAGTGGATAGAAACAGATAACTCAACCTAGAATAGAATGAGGTTGGTCAACCATGTTCAGCCATATTTTTTGAAAATGGTCCTTCAATAAAAGCTTCAATACAATTCCAGCAACACATTCTCATGTTGGAACACACTCCAACATTAATTTCCTCTCTTCCAAAATGTCCTTGATGAATTGGTATTTGATATCAATATGTTTTTAATGATAATGATGACTTATATTTATTATGGGGTGATGTAACTATGATTATCACATCCTAATAGAAAGGGTAACTTCACTTCTACAAGTTAATCTTCCAACTGATTCTTCATCCAAATATGTTTGTTAGTAGTTTCAGTAAGGGAAACATACATAAATTCATCCACACAATGAGTTAATGAATATTGTTTCACAGTTTTCCAACCAACACAATTTATTCCTAGAAAGGAAACTCCACCAAATTTTGAATTTCTATCATCAACATTTCCAACCCAGTCAGAGTATGAATTGCCAAACAAGTTGATAATTTATGATCTATCAATCTTTATTCTAAAATATTTTGTTCTATTGATATATCTGATAATTCATTTTTCAAAATAAATACTTTTTTATTTTGGATAAATATTGAATATTGCATATAAGGAAAAAACAAACACAATGTCGGGTCCAAAGATAGTCAAGTATAACTAAATCACTTTTGGTTTTTAAAACTCTTCAAGATCCACTTCCAAGCATTCTATATATTTAGACATATTTTTTCCCACTAAAATATATGTGTAAACACGTTTTAAAATTTCTATGTGATTCTTCATAAGACTATCCTTAGCATACTTTTCACAGAAATAGAATTATGTTTCTTCTATAGTGAGATTTGTAACCCAAGAAATTATTTTATTTTCCCCAACATAGACATTTGAAACAACTTTTTCATCCCTTTAGAAAATCATCAACACAATCTTTCATCATCACCAACAACGATAATGTCATTAACACAAATAATTACAATGGGGGAAAATTCTTGAATTTCATTGATGTATATGTTTCCATCAACTCTTAGTTTATAAAACTCATCTTCCATAAGCATGTATCCAATTTGGAATACCATACTATTGGATCTTGGATTATTACATAAATGTATTTATTCAATTTCCACAAGTAAATTTCATATTTCCCAAAAAACTCCACAAATTTTTTTAATATAAACTTCCTCATCTCGATCATCATTTAAAAATTTCGATTTCACATCCATCTGAAAAAATATTTATTTTAATTGTGCAACAATTCCAAAAAAACATTTATTGTTTCTAATGTTTCCACCAAAAAACTTTTCTCATCAACATCAATGCCTTTAATCTATGGGTATCCTTAGAATTGTAGTCATTCATTGTTTCTTATCACTTCACCATGTTCATGGAGATTGTTCCAAAAAAACCACATTGTACCTATAACATTTTTGTTATTTGGTATGGGTGTGAGATACCAAATATCATTATTTTCTATCTAATCCATCTCTTCATTCATAGCATGAACCCTTTTTTAATACCCAAATCTTCATTCAAATATGTTTTCTCAGATTTATTATACAAAGAATTGTGAATAATGACATTTGATGTATTCTTTTTTTCCTTTTAGATGGTGATCTCAAATAATGTTATAAGAATCCAATTTATTTCTTATCCTTGGATGAGATTTTCAAATTTCATTCAAACCACGTGAAAATTTATTCTCTAATTTATTGAGTCAATAAGGTTTCCTTATGATTTATCCAGTCCTTCGAGTTTTTAAAATAAAAAAAACTCTATCTTAAGGAACAATTCTTTTCAACATTGTTTTATCTTAATAAGAAAAATTTTCTTTCTCCAAGGAATTTTATCCTTACCATGTTTTTCATTGTTCATATTTTATACTAACTCATTTTATCTCTAAGTATTAATATCGGTTTTGTATCTAAAACCTCAGAATCATTTAAATAATTGAATGTAGAGAATTATGTTTCACAAACCAAATTTAGGTTCTGAATTCTCTGAATTAAGATTCTGAACTTTCTGAGTTGAGGTTCCAAATTCTCTGAATTCAAACGCAGAACATTCTAAGTTCAATCTCTGAATTCTATTGAATTCAGACTCTGAATTCTAATTAATTTAGAATTTGAACATTCGAAGTTCAAATTCCAAATTCTTCCCAATTCAGACTCCAAATTCTTTTGAATTCAGACTTCAAATTCTACTAAATTTAGACTCCAAATTTCCGTGAAATTCAGACTCTAAAATTCTATAGAATTCAGGTTCAGAATTCTTTTTAAGATAGAATCCACATATTCATGTTTTACAGACACCGAATTGTTTTTTGGTTAGACTTAGAACATGTTTTTCCATACATTCCGAATATTGATTTTTGTCAAGCAACCATATTTTGGATTATACTTGTTTTAATTATAAAACAATTCCGTGAATTCAGTTACTGAATAACCATTGTTTGAGTGACATTGTACATGTCCCTCTGAAATTCAAGGAAAAATATTACCATTGGAGGAGGGAGCCAACCGTTGATGTTGTGCCTATAAATAAGAGCTCATTTGAACGAGATCAATACATACGAAACAAGTTGATAAATATAGAGATTACATGATACTGAAGTGATTTCTAGAGTGAGAGTCTTTATTTATTAGTGCATATTGAACTTCTTGTTCAAATTTTCTTCATGCGACTCCGAATGTTACTGAGTACATTAGAGGGATTCTGAGGCTAGGAAAACAGAGGTGCCGACTACCTTGATGATTGAAGCCATGTGGGGATATCATGATGGACTCTGATCTTTGTATCGAGGGATTACCCTAGTGTGGGTAAGATATACTTTCATGAACGTATAAATCAAGGGACCTCTATCCATGGTTGTTGGATACCCTCCTCTTCGGGTTAAAATATTTAGTACTTGTTACTTGTTACTTGTTTTAATTATTCCTCTAAAATTTTGGTTTTTGATGAATGTATAACTATATTATACTTTCTTATACTTGTATAATTTGATTTAGTAAGACTATATACAATTTAAGGTATAATATTTGTTTTGTAAACTTTTCTTAAGTTTTATTTCCGGAACCACATTTCCGGAATTACATTCTCGGAATCACATTTATGGAATAAAGAAAGTTAGTAGAACATAGAGGTTGTGTGTATTTACCTAGTTTAACATTGTTAAAAATTACAATCATTAAAAGTTCAAATGAAATTTTTTAATGTTTAAAATTCACCTCCCTCTTGTATATTGAGAATCTACATCATTAGATACTACAATCGGTATCATTTTGATCAAACGTTGATATCAAAGGGGAATTTCATACTCTATACTAACATACCAATTTGTAAAAAAAGTGGTTTCTGAAATACATATATTCACATATAAATTTCTTTGGCTCAATTTTTTCATTGTTATTTTTTTCCATTCTTAGGATATTTTTTTCTTATTTACAATCATTGATTACTGACAAGTTTATGTGAAAATATAATTTCTTTGAGATGGAAAGAATGATTTTTGGTTTGATTGGAAATATTAATCCTACTAGACCACCTATATTTTATGGGAATGATTACGAATATTGGAGAAGTTATATGATTACTTTTTTGATTAATAATGGAGTGGAAAACACTGTTATTCGTAATGGAGATTACAAGATTTCCGATAAAGAAGTCAAAACTTTTACAAATCTAGAAAAATTAGAATATCAACTTAATTACAAGGTACGAAATAAATTGTTGTGTTCCATGACCAGGAATATATATAAACTTATTTCATCTTATTAAGAAGCAAATTGTATTTAGAAGAAGCCTGAAGTAACACATTTTGGTACTTCAAATTTTATTGAATGTAGAAGAGCTATGCTTAGAGTTATGTACCATGGTTTTTTCTTTCCTTATGGAGAAATTATATGTAAGGTAAAATAGAGATTTATGACTATTTTCAACTACATAAAATCCATCGGTGGAATAGTTTTAGATGATGAGGCACCTGTAGACAAGATTATAGACATCATGCCAAATGAGTGGGAATCCAAGAGAGCAGTTATAGATTAAAATAGGAATGTTTCACAAATTACTCATGATGATCTTTTTCAAACTCTTTTCCAACATGAGACTAGAGTGAAGAGAGATGTTGACTATGATATGAAGAATAATGGGAATGGAAGTGTTTCTTTTACAACTACTTCAAATCACATGAAAACCAAGACTCCTGAGAGAGTTACAATATCTATGTCAAAGAAGGTTACTGTTTTATCTGAATCTAGTGAAAGTGAACATTCATAGAATGAACTATATAATCTTCCTCAGAGAATGAACAAGATATTTGGGAAGAAAGTATTTCAGTATAGATATCAGAATAAAGAAATAAATGATAAGAAAGACTCTGAAGTCATTTGTTATGAATGAAAAAGAGCTGAACATATAAGGCCAGATTTTCCTATTCTTAATAGAAATGATATAAAGGAAAAACATTCTAAGAGGAATATAAAGAAGTACTAAAAATCTAAAGCTATGATTGTTTTTAAAGATAATGACACCAGGAGTGCCTGTGGTGGAGATTATTCTAAGGAATCCCCCGATTATGAATCTTCCGGATAATAGAATCTTGGTTTACATTCCATTTTACCTATTGAATATCCTTGTTTAATGGAAAGGGTACATAATGCTAAATCCATCACCAAAGTATCCTTGAATTATAATTATAGTGATAGTAATTATTATGAATCTTCAGATGAATAATCGTCTTCTGATTAAGATAATACATTACCTACCTATAAAGAAGTTTCTAGTTTTTCTAAGCTTCTTGAGAATGAAAATTCTAAAGTCAAGAAAAATCATGGTAAGGAAAATTCAAGGATTTATATTATTAATAAGGAAATATCATATCTTTATAATGATATTGATATGAAAATTCTATATTTTGAAAGTATTTCAAAACCACTTGAGGAATTAAATTCTGAGAAAAATAGACTTTCTAAGGATATAGAAAATGTAATTTCAAAGAAAAATGTTTTAGATCCTAACTTTAGTGCTAAAAATAATGTTTTGGAAGATAAGAACTTACTTATTAGACTAAAGTTAGAAATATTTTCCTTGAGGAAGTGTTTTTCAAACATTACCTTAGGTAAGGAAAACTTTTATAATATATATTCTAAAATTCGTCCTCTAAGGAATAATTCTTGATTTAGTTATACTAGTTAAAAATGGATTTTTATTAACATTTATTTTATTCCTCAATGTTCTCCTTTCGACACTAAGTGTCAGTATGGTGGGAATTGGGAAAAAATTTGTTCCTTAAATAAAACTCTATCCTAACGTTTTCATAAATCTTTTTTTATAATAAAATGTGGATTCCTAAAATTTTTCTTCCTAAAGTTTCTGGATCCAAGAAATTTTGGGTTCCGAAAGTCTAACACACTTATTTTAAAGAACATAATGAAAGTACCAACAAAAATACATTGTACATGGATATTGGCTTTTCCCAATATATGACTGGTAACCAAAACTTCTTTGAAAATATTATCAAGATGAAAGATGGAAAATTAACTTTCATAGATAATGATGAGGGAGAAATTATTGGTATAGGTAACATTGTTATTCATGAAAAAAAATTGATTTCAATTGTTTTATTTGATAAGGGTATTAAGCACAACCTCATTAGAAAATTTAATTATGTGATGAAGGTTACCTTGGGAGTTTTAGGAATTACAAGTTCTTAGTACACAATTCCAAGGAAGATTTTATTCTTTTTTCCAATAGGCAAGAGAATGTATACACACTAAACCTATAAGACCTTAGGAGCCAAGATCTACCTTGCCTTAGTGCAATGTAAGATCATTCATGGTTGTGTCATAGATGGTTAGGACATTGTAATCTTAGGAACCTATGAAAACTCTCTAGGAAAAGACTAGTTAAGGATCTATAGAAGCATAAATTTGATTCTTCAAAAGTCTGTGATCTTTGCCAAAATATCAAGCAACATAAATCATGTTTTAAATCAATCGGTAAAGTCTCAACTATAGATGAATTAAATTTAGTTCATATGGATCATTTTGGTCCAACAGAAACTGGAAGCATTGGAGGAAAATATTATGTATTTGACATAAATGATGATTACTCTAGATTTACCTGGGTTTATTTTCTAACAATGAAATATGAAGCTTTTTCTTATTTTAAAAGTTCTAGAACCCATGTTAAAAATGAGAAAACCCTTCCATTGAAAACTATTCGTAGTAATAATGGTGGATAATCTCAAAATTCTGATTTTGATAATTTTTTTAGTGAAAAATGAGTTACTCATAACTTCTCACCACCCAGAACACCACAACAAAATGGTGTTGTTGACAAAATAAATAGAATTTTTAAAGAGATATTAATGACCGTGTTGAGTGAATATTCAATAGCCAAACTTTTGGTGTGAATCTATAAGTACTACTAATTATAATATAAATCGTGTTTTTATTTGACCTTTTCTTAATAAAACTTTTTATGAGTTATGGAATGGTAGAAAACCTATACTTTCCTACTTCATGGTTTTTAGTTGTAAGGTATTCATTCTGAATACTAAAGATAATCTAAAAAAATAGCACCAAAATATGATGAAGGAATTTTCTTAGGTTGCTCCACAAATTCTAAGGCTTATAGGGTTTTCAAAAAAAATACGTGTACTATTGAAGAAACAGTACATATCAAATTTGATGAAATTGATCCCTTTGTTTTTAAACAACTTCAACCTACATCATCGAATGTGTTTTAAAAAACTAATTATCAACCATTTTTAGAAGTTCCTTTTGATAAGGTAAATGTTCAAGAAAAACATTTCTGAAGCATTTACCCTAGAAGACGTCCTACCCTATGTGGATGAATAGGTTTTACAAAACCAAAATCAGTTGTTTCTTAAGAATCATCTCAGTGATGGTGTAATTGGTGATGTAAATAAACCTATATGGACTATAAGTTCCTTAAGGAATGAAATAGAACATCTATAATTCCTTTCAAAATTAGAACCAAAAAGCACTGATGAAGCTTTAGGTGATGATGATTGGATAAAAGCTATGCAAGATGAGCTAAATGAACTCAAAATGAATAAATTCTGGACCATGGTTGAAATACCTAACGACTCATATGTTTTGGAGTCAAATGGATCTTCAAAAAAGAATGTGATGAAAAAGGAATCATAGTATGAAATAAAGCTAGATTGGTTGCTAACGGATATAATCAACAAGAATGAATAGACTATAAAGAAAACTATTCTCCAGTAGCTAGAGTTGAATCTATTCGTATTCTACATGCCTTTGAATTATTCAATTTCAAACTATGTCAAATGGATGTTAAATGTGATTTCCTTAATGTATTTTTACAAGGGGACGTCTTTGTTGAATAACCTCCTGGTTTTGAAGATTAAAAACATCCTGATAATGTTTTCAAACCTACCAAAGCTATGTATGGAATTAAGCAATCCCCTCGAGCTTGGTATGATAAACATACATGATTTTTTCTTCAAAATAATTATGTTAAGGGAAATGTTGATCCAAACCTTCTTATAAATAAAGATATGATAAATGTTTTCATTGTTCAAATTTATGTTGATGACATTATATTTGGTTCAAATCACCATTCTATAATTTATTTCTTTGCGGATCTGATTAAATCTGAGTTTGAAATGAGTATGATGGGCGAGTTATCATTTTTCCTTGGTTTTAAAATTTCTCAAAAACCAAAAAGAGTCTATATATACCAACATAATTATATTAAACATCTTCTTAAAATGTATAAATATGACAACACTAAGAGTATAAGTACTTCCATTGGTACCTCAAATTCCCTTGATCATGATGAAGCTGGGAAACCAGTAGATCAAACATATTTTATAGGTATGATAGGAAGTCTACATTACTTGATAGCTAGTCGTACAGACATAATGTTTTCAGTATGCATAGGATCAAGATATAAATCCAATCATAAGGAATCTCTTTTAAAGGTAGTGAAATGTTTATTTCGCTACATAACTGGAACCATGGTTCTAGGACTCTTTTACAGTTCTGTAAATGATTTTGTTTTAAAAAAATTTAGATGTTGACTTTGGTGGATGTAGAATGGATAGGAAGAGTACATCTGGAACATGTCATTTCCTAGGATATTCATTAGTTTCTTGGTCAGGAAAAAAGTAACACATATTAGCACCTTCCACTGCTGATGCTGAATATGTAGGAGCTGGAAGTTGATTCACTCAAGTGTTGTGGATGAAACAGACACTCACAGGCTATGGTATGAGTTTTACCAAAACATAATTTTTTTGTGATAATACTAGATCCATTGACTTATGTTAAAACCCTACTCACCACTCTCGTGAAAAACACATGGATATTAGGCATCACTTTCTTAGGGATCACACAAAAAAGGAGATATCATTCATCAATTTATCAGAACACAAGATCAAAATGCTGATATTTTCACAAATCATTACCATCTGATAGATTTGAATATATTAATCCAATGATAAGAATGATAACCATAACGTAATAATCCTTATTAAATTCTTGTTTAAACCTATATCCTTACAATAAGAAACTCCATTTCATAGGGGGGTATATTTTCTTGGTAATTAGTTCAAAAAATTTCCTAAAAAAGATTTTTGTAGTTCATAATTTATGGTAAGGAAGATTTTCATAAAAAAAAATTTGTAATGAAGATTATCGTACTTAAATGTTTCATAACGAATATTTTCATACTCAAAATTTTTGTAATGAAGATTTTTGTTAATAAAATTTTCGTAATGAATATTTTCATACTTTAAATTTTCGGGATGGAGATTTTCATATTGAAAATTTTCGTAATCAAAATTTTTAGAAACTAAAGTTGTTTAAGATGAATTTTACTCAATATGAATAATCTTCCTTGCAATAAAAATGGTATTTATCTTTTCCTGTGTTTTTTTAATCATCATTTTTATGTTGGTATTTTCATCTGTTTTTAAATTTTCATATTCACTTTTTATTAAATTTTAATGTTTTTATTAAAAAACCTCAAAAGATCATAATCTACCAAAATTTCCTTTCGGCTATCATCTCAACCGTCAGATCTGATCAGAAGGTTTTTCAACCATTCAATTGAGTATGGAAGCTAAAGCATCACCTCAATTACCTCTATAAAGGACCCCCAGTGGTTTTCCCACATCAAAACTGAATCTCGTGCATGCTGAAGCTATGCCCCCCTACATAAGCTCATTCTAAACTTCTCAGATCATTCCGGATTCTGAATGTCTTTCGAAGTCTCCTCTTAGAATGATATGTCAACTTTCAAACCAATATCAGAATGGTAGATATATAGAGAATGGTATTTTGATCCAATGTTTTTAGAAAAGTATGATTATGTTGTCTCCAAGAATATATAGTTGAATGGGTGGTAAAGTGTTTTCCTTTCAAAACCAAAAGCTCTGGATATGGTTTCACCAGAATTGTTAATAGAAATCAACGATTCAGTAAAATTATTAAAGGAAGAAGATAGGAGAAAATTATCTTTCAGGTGGTATGGGAAGAAATATTTTCATTCATATTCCAAGGCATCTAGTTTGATCGGAATCCCTTATAAAGGGGAATCTGAGTTTTGTTCTCAAAAGCTACCTGATGTCCAAGGAAGATTTTTTAAGGTGAAGGCCATGGATTGCCTCGATCTTTCAGAGGTAAATACTCTAAATATTCTTCAATTGTCTACAAATTATCAGATTCTTGAATTGTGGGTTCAATGATTCATCATTCCGGGAAAAGGAGACAATGATACCATGATGAAAAAAGATATGTACATTCTGGATTTCTTGGTAAACCTAAGGAAGATAAACTTGGTTAATAACATCTTGGTTACGATTGAGAATATAAAGAATGGAAATATAAGGGGTCGGATTATCATGTATCTATCCTTTTGTTCAAGGATTATTGTTTTGTGTATCGAATCATTAAAAATTCATTGCAGATATAAGTCGAGAAATTGTAAAGTCATGTTGTTGAGTGATGATACATTGAGAAGGATTAATGTTAGATTTTTTATAGAATCTGAAGAATTTTATGATTTTCCTGAGGAGGAGGTAGAAGCCTTAACAATGAAACAGGAAGTGGCTGAGACTTCCAAAAAGGGATGAAGGAAGAGGAAGCTGAAGGAAGAGGAAGAGAAGGAAAAAACACTAGTGGAAAAGGAAACCCAATCCGCACCACCGAAGCCAAAGAAGCAAAAATCCAATCTTGATGATGTTGTAGAAAAGTGGAGAGAAGACAAGAAAAATTAGAAATAAGGGGAGCCTATGTTTTTCTTGTACCTTTCTTAAGAAAAATCTTTGAAAGAAAAGGCAGCCGAAGAGCTTGATGAGCAAGTGAAAGGGAAGAAGTAGAAGAAGATGTTGTCAGAGGCTGAAAATTTTCAATCCCTTCTAAAGGCTTCAGAGAAAGCTTCCAAAAATATTCTGATACCATAATCTGTTCTGATAGAACCTTTACCAGAGACTCCAAGAAAGAGGTTTGTACCTCCAGAAAAATCTCAAGAAAAAGTATTGGAAGAAGAAGAAGAAGGTAGTGGTGATACCGAAGACATGATAATGCATGTCGAGGAATTTCAAGAGAAGGAAAGCCCTTCTGAGAAATTATCATTCCGAACCTCTCAAGAAGAATCATCAAAGATCGATACTCCTAGGAAGGATGAAGAGAAGGCTGAAGACAAAGTGAGCAAACCATCTGAATAATAAAGCATCAATAAAGATTTTATTCACCCAGAGGATGCTAAGGTAAGAGTTGAAAATAAGAGTTTGATGAAGACAAAAAAAATTTAACTCTCTGATAGTGAACATGAATCTTATGATAAAGAGGAATTCATTTTGATGGTTGATAAGGGAAAATAGGTAGTAGTTGAAACATCTACCAAGGTTGTGGTAAGGAAGAAAGATGTCGGTGGATCTTCAAATAATAAAGCAGCTGAGTTAGAAAAAGAAACCTCACCAATAAAAATCTCTAATTCGGAATCATCCTCTCTTGGACATGATTTTGTAGCCCATTATTTAAAAAAGCTTTTTGGAACTATCCCAATATTTCCAAGCACATAATCAAGATGCCAAATGCTTTACAGACCTTAATTATGAAATTAGATTCAGTATCCATGGTGATGGATAAGAGTGTCAATCATGAGGCGGATTTCAAGACTTTTCTTATTATCTACGGAGCTCATAAAAGATCATGTAAAAAGATGACAAGATGGTAAAGGAAGAATGTTGAAGAGATGAGAATTGTTGATAATTTCCAAGAAAGATTTCAGGATGCATTTGACACCGAAGATGTGAAGATCAAGGATCTCACAAATAGTTTTGAGGAAGAACTATATCTAAAATAGAATTCTTGGATCCAAGAAGTGAAAGTTTTAAATGGGATGTTGTACATAGTTGCGTAGTGATGAATGAGGGAAAAAGATCTTAGAATAGATCATGATGAAAAAACATCTAATAAAGAAGAAGTTATGAAGGGCCGGAAGAATCCCATAAGGCTCAGGATGAAAAATAAAGCCTTATTAAAGAAGATAGGAGATCAGGATCAGCTTCTCAAACCAGCAGAGGAAGACCATAAGGAACTAGATAAGCTCAAAACCATAGTAAAGAAGTTTAAGATGAAGGAGAAGGAAGGATAATCTTGTTCAATTCCGATATTTTGTTGTATTTCTTCCTTGTACAAATCTGTTTCCAATCGTAATGAAATTTTGTGATGCACTTCATAGATTTTTTTGTCTTGTACTAATATTTTAGTTACCATATTTTATTTTACATTACCTTTAATCCTTTTTGAAAATCACAAAGGGGGATAAAGGAAAAAATGAATACTAATTAAAGAATAAATTTCCCCATGTAAGGGGGAGTTCACCTAAGGGGGAGTTCTTATCCATAAAGATTTTTCTATCAAATAAAATGATAAGTCTCAATATGGAAATATAGAATACGATCCTTAGTGTTTCCAAAACATAAGGGGGAGTTATTCGTATTCATTTTTTCCCATGTGTTAAGGGAGATAAGTTTTATTTTCAAAGTCCTGAAAAATATTTTCTATGTCCATATTTTCTTTTTTATAAGGATGCTTGTGCTTTAAAAAAAGGGGGATATTGTTGAGTCAATAAGGTTTCCCTATATCTTTCAATTACTTCATGTTTTGAAAATCACTAACACTTTATCTTTATGAAAATTTATTTTCACCTTTGTTTTATATTAATAAAGAAAATTATCATTCCCCAAGGAAATTTATTCGTACCATGTTTTTCATTGATCATATTTTAAACAAACTCATTTTATGTCTAAGTATTAAATTCAGTTTCCTATCTAAAACCTTGGAATCATATAAATACATGAATATAGAGCATTCTTTTTTAGGATCTGAATTCAGGTTCCAAATACATTGAATTCAGATTCCGCACTTTTTGAGTTTAGGATATGAATTCACTGAATTTAGACTATGAAATTTATTTTTTTATTCTTCGAATTCTAATGAATTCAGACTCTGAATTCTAATGAATTTAAACACCAAAATTTCTAGGTTTAGGCTCCAAATTATTCGGAATTCAAACTCCGAATTTTCATGAATTCAGACTCCAAATTCTACTGATTTCAGACACTGAATTTCCTTGAAATTCATACTTTGGGGTTCTATAGAATTCAGGTTCTGAATTCTTTTGAAGACAGAATCTAAATATTCATGTATTATAGCCACCGAATGGTTTTTTTGGTTAGACTCCGATCATATATTTTTCCTTACATTCCAAAAATTGATTTTGTTAAAGAAACCATATTTTTTCTTATACTTGTTTTAGTTATAAAATGATGTTGTGCATTCAGTTACTAACTAACCATTGTTTGAGTGTCATTGTGTATAGGTCCCTCTAAAATTCAAGGAAAAACATTATTGTTGGAGGAGGGAGCCGACCGTTGAAGATGTGCCTATAAATAGGATCTCATTTGAAAGATATCAATACTTACAAAATAAGATGATCAATCTAGATATTACATGCCGCTGAAGTGATTTCTAGAGAGAGAGACTTTATTTCATAGTGCATACTGAACTTCTTGTTCAGAATTGCTTCGTGTGACTCTAAATTTTGATGAGTACATTAGATGGATTCTAAGGATAGAAAGATAGAGGTTACAACTACCTTTATGTTCGAGGGCTTCCGGGGATAGCATGGCATACCTCAATCATCGTATTGAGGGCTTACCCTCATGTGGGTAAGACAGAATTTCTTGAATGTCTAAATCAAGAGACCTTTATCCAAGGTTGTTGGATACCCTTCTTTTTGGGTTAAAATATTTACTACTTGTTACTTGTTATGTTTCATTTTTTCCACTGCAATTTTGGTCGTTGAAGATGGTATATCTATCTTATACTTCTTTATACTTGTATACTCTGATTTAGTAAGATTTTATATGCTTTAAGGTAGAATCTTTGTTCTTGTAAATTTTTCTTAATATTCATTTCCAGAACAAAATTTTTGGAATTACATTCTCATAATAACATTTCTGGAATCAAACATGTTTTTAGAACTTAAAGGTTTTCTGAATTTACATTTTTTAAGTTTTTTAGACATTATAATATATAAAAGTTCCAAAATAATTTTCTTAAGTATACAATTCACCCCCCCTCTTTTATATAGGGCATCTACATCATTAGATACTATAATATGTATCATTTTGATCCTTCATTGGTATCAAAGGGGAATTTCATTTTCCATACCAACCTAACATAATTATTCTAATTGACTTACATTACAATTTTTTTATCCTTACTAGAAATTATTTCACCTATTTCTTCATTATTATCTACACAAATCTTTTTCTCTTCCTAATCCATTTAAATAAAACCCACATCAATATATTCAACTAATATTTATGAATCATTATTGAAACAACTGGATCATATTCCATCAATAACATTTCCTAAAAAATTCAATCTTAACCTCCCTACTATAAAATTTCAATATTTCCACATTTCTCCTTTATGATGAATGGACTCCAAAAAACTCATAATTATTTAAAACATGGGGATTTTCATAAATAAATTCGTATTGATACATATCAGAACATGTCTAGTAGAAACATAAATTTTGAATATATATTTTTGTACTCATCTATTACCACCAAATTTAATGAGGAAGACGATGTTCAAGTAATATTGTCTGACCCATTTCCACAAAACTTCTATTCATTATTATAGCTACACCATTTTGTTAAGGATTTTAATGTGTACTAAACTCATACTGATTCCCTTGACTCTCAAGGTATCCTTAAAATTCTTCATCGTTATATTCGTAACCATTTTCTATAATCAACTTCTTCATACAGTAATCATATTTCCTTTCAATTTTCCTCTTGAAAAATGTAAACATTCCTATAGCATCTAACTTATGTTTCATATACATAAAAAAAGTAATGTGAGTGAACAATTAAATGATAGTTATGATGTAATAATCACCATGAGTTTATTATTTGTACATTGGACCTCTTATATCTTAATGAATGAGTTACATTTGTTGTTTTGATAAAATTTTAACATTCAAATAGACTGAATTTTTCTTCTTTAGATTATAAAAAATATTTATTCACCAATATATTTTCATTGGCATATTTGGAACACCACTAACAATATCATCTATGATAGCTTTCTCATTCTTCACCAACACATGTATCCCAACCTTTTATTCCATAAAGTATTCTATTCTATCATTCTTAGGTGACAAGTGTTCTGAACCCTATTAACATGAATCTAGTCTCCTTTAGTATATTTCCCTCTTGTATATAACATTCTATATTCATCACATTTCAAAAAAAAGACCCATCATTTTGGAAAACAAATTATTTTCCTTCATCACAATGTATTTTAATAGTTATTATCTTGTGTTTCATCCCATCAAAAAATCATTATTGTATTTATACATTTCTTTCCTAATGATGGTTGATCCAATACCATTGATCCTGACAGATTCATCATTTCCAAAAGTCACGGTTACTTGTTTGATGTATTTTAAATTATTTCCCAATTTTATGTATCATATCATGTGATATGAACACCCACTGTCTGTGATAAATGTTTGTTCTCCTTTTATATCAATGAGAGTGGTTTAAACAAAATTAGCCTTTTATTCCCTTTATCTATATTATCATCTAGATACATAGAATTTTTAACAGTATTTTTTTATGCCAGTAAAAAAAATATCCATTTTTTAATATTTCAAGGTTTTTCAAAACATTCAAAAATATTTCATAGAGGTTGGAATATATTTTAAACTTTTATTCCAAGCTTCTTAGATTTTTTTACCAAAACCTTCTATAAATTATATCGTTGAGTGGATTGACTCCCCAAAAAAATTTCCATCTATATTTTTTGGATTACTTGAAATAATTTTTATTAAACCAAAATATAATTCTCATGTTCCCAAATCCACCACAATACTGGTAGTATTCATAGAAATTATATTTTCCATTGAAACATACATAGGGTCAAATGTTGTTAGAATGTTTCTCTACAACCATCACATCTTTCTTGCCAGAATAATCCTTACAACCAACCCTTCTCTCATAAACCAAAATTTTCATTTTCAATTTGGACTTATTTTAATCCTTATAGGTAACAGTAGTATTATTAACATTTCTCGAATAATTCTATTTAGAAACTCATGTATTCTCCACATTTTGGTATTGTATAGAAATAGAACATTACCATATTTATTCCCACCATAAACTATTTCAACTTTATTCTCAACCATTGTAGGTTAATTTTGATCATTCTCAAATTTTCCCTTTCTATATATTTCCACAAATTCAATGACAAAATTCTTGAATTTTGTATCCCCTTTCTTAGGTATAAAATATTTTTATTGGAAAAGTTCTAACTCTTCTTCTTTTTATTCTAATTTAACATCTATTTTTATTACAATTCATGTTTTTCTCAAGATGTTTCTTGAAATCATCAATATTTTATAGCAGCTTAACATTCACATCATGAATAAATTTTGGATTTATAGTTGATGAATCTTTATTTTATAGCTTTTTAGTTACCTTTTTGAATCTCCCGATCTTTCTTAAAAAAGCATTAAATTATTCATTTAGTTAAAATTATAGTTGGGTTTTTTATTCTCCTTAATTGCTGCTTCCAAACTCTTAATTATTAACTATTTCATAGAAATTATTATATCCATAGTTTTAAAAATATTCTTCAGATTGACCATTACAGTCTTATTCTTCATAATACTTATATATGATATTTTTCATTTTGGGTTTTTATAATTATATAACATTTTTTTAGGATATGATTTATCCTTTTCACCCCATTTCTTCTATGAAATTCTATTCCTTCTATCATTTTCTTCACAATCACCTTCATTATTTTTTAGAGAAAAATTATCCAAAAAATTCCAATAACTTCACATTCAAAACAATTCATGTTATGTTTCCCATTATATTTCCCTATAAATGATTTAAAATTTATAGAAAAGTAGCATAATATTCATCTATATTTTTATATACTTCATTTTTGGAATCATAATCTCTAGATTCATTTTAATTAAGATTCTTCTTTGAACATTGTGTCATGGAACCGTTGAAAAACATTTATTTATAAACATTAGTTTTTTCTTTCATAAATTTATCTCTTCTCATTTCATAAGTTATGATATTACTATGAATTTCATATAGAGATAATGTTTCTGGATCAATATCATTCAATGAGTAAACACTATCATCAATAATGTTGGGATGAATTCCCAAGATCTCATCAAACACTATAGAATATTCCAACAATTCACCGATACATTTAATAATGTTTATAATTTCATTCATCCTTTAATAGAAGTACCCAACATATTCATAATCACTCATCAAGATATATTCATATTTCAGTATCCAGATTGGTATCTTTTCATTCTTCTCTTTTTTATTTCCTTAAACAAATTCACCTTATCCAAGATAACATGGATTATAGAAACACCCTTCAATCGTAAAAAATAACTTTGATAAAGTGATGATATTAATGAATTATTTTCTCCTCTATCATTATCATGATTCATATTTTTAAGGGATGTGATGGTTTTTTTTTCATCAAATGGATAAAATCTATCTTTTATAGCTTCATGAAAATCATACTCAAGAGACCTAAAATAAGGCAACATTTAATATTTTCATATATGATAGTTATTACCCACAGTGATTGAAATACCCATAAAATTAAAACAATTTAGTTTTTCCATAACAACATCTCTTTCAAAACATCAGAAAAGTGGAAATAAATGGAACCTTCATCTTGGATAACACCTAAAAACACCCAAATAAGATCGATGTATCTGTAATAAGGGGAGGGGTAAATTAGTGAAATGTTTTTCTTTTATGTTTCCTTATTTTTGAGAAAAACTCTTCCACCTATTAATTATTTATCAAAATTTTTAAAACAAAACAATCAGACATCCACAAGAAGACAGGAATTTACAATGTCCAATACTAAACAAGAGTACCTATATCCATGGTTTGGTATGGAAAAAATATGATAGCACACCATCCACTGGAAAAAAATTCATGTTGTGAGGATACAATGAGTAAGATATTCCCTTATAATCATGTATATCTTTCTCCAATCCAAGATTCCATGTGCATCTATTAGAATGAAATGATATTAAACAATATTTTCAGAAGAAGTTATGAAATATTAACAAGAGACATTGAAACGTGTTTTTGTGCTTCATTTTCATCTTTCAGAAATATGATATTCAAGAAAATATTCACTTTAATACCAACTAGTAGGTATGAAACATCTAGACATCACAATAATACTCAGTACAATTCCCAAATCTGATAATCATGTCTGATTGGTATGTTCGATAAGATATATCTTCCAGAATACCACTAAAAAAATTATGAATTTCTGCTTCCTAATTCCATAAATCCCAGTCTGATTGCTTGATCTGATCCGAAAACATGATTAATAACTGGTTTCTTATCCTTCATTTTCATTCCGGCAATTTTCCATAAGAAATCATGATCTAAAAAATCATTCCCTCTACAATCATTCATCTCTCTTACTTCTATCTTCTTTGCAACATCCATTATATAAAGTACATGTTACTTACTCCTTTTATAGGTGTGAAGAAATTGTTTTGGAATGATTCTAAAATAGCTTCCCACCCAATAAAATTTCCCAAATACTCAATTTACTTGAATTTTTTATGAATCAGTGACTTAATAAACATATCTTCAATTTATGGAAGTTCTCAAATATTATCAAAACTCATGTGGGCTTTAACCATTCTATGAATCATAGGTCCGATTATGATTGTCACTCTGATTTCTTCAATATTATGAAGAAATATTGTCAATAGTAGACTTGTCATTTCGTTGCATTGAACCCACTGAACATTAAACAAACATATGAAACAAATTTCTTCCCATTATAATTATTACAATCAACCGATATGACACTTCTCATTCTAATGCTCTATACCAACTGATAAAAATATAAAATTAAAATAATTATTCCAATTATAATCTTTTATACCAACTATAAGGCATAAAATCATGGATTCTATTATTCTATAAACATACTATCAACTTTTCAACATTTTTAAACTTTTTTGCATCACTTTTTCTGTCATCTTCAAACTCTATTGACAAAATTCTTCTTTATTCTCTTAAAACATAAATATCCGATTAAAAAATTATAATTTATTTAATCAATTATTCTTCTCATCTTATCCAGAGACTAAAAATCCAACATCTAATGAATTTATCTATCTCAAAATGGGTCTGATGATCCAGTCTCTTTTTAACTTTGAAAATCTGTTTTCGCTCCAGCCCAATTATAAATCAAAATATAGTTCTTCATTCCATGACATGCTTATTATTTAAGAATGGAGAGAATATCTTTTCTCAGGACCCTGTTGAAAATAAACTAACAATTCATCACAATGAAAATTGTTGACTACATTGTTGATTGAATTCTGATATGGTTATTCATTGGTCTCATGAAAATCAACATTCCCTTCTTCATTAATTGTCCCAAAAACTCCCGATTATATTTTTTCCAATAATGATTGGTTTCAAACTACATCTGATGCACTAGTTCTACTAGAATTGACTTTCACAACATCATTTATTTTCTGATTATTATATGAATCTACTTGATTTTTGAAATATTTGATTTTTTAGATTATTTTTTTACTGCAATTTAGTATATACATATTCTCACACTTTGATAAACCATATATTCCTTCAAAACAATTTCTGTCTATTGTTCAAACACTATTTGATTGGTATTTGAAATCTATAACTTCAGCAACTCCATTTTTTCAAAAAACACCATCTTTTATCATTGCATTCTCATGATATTGAATACATTTAAGACCTCTATATAATTATGTGACATAAAATGTAAATTTTTGTAACATCCCATACATCCATCCATATACAAATTTACAACTGATCCATAATATGATTGACAGAACTCCCCCATTATTTTATAAGGCTAGAATCACACTTTTCTCAGACAACGAATGAATTATTTGAATAAAAAATTATAGAATAATTTTTATATTTCCATTGGAGCCAACTATAATATTATAAAATTCCACATTACAATCTTTCATTTATTCAAGAAAAAAAAATAAGTCCAATTATCCATATCATATAGAAAACTACTTCTAAATCTGATAGATTGTCATATAAATTTTGAGTCCAAACTATGAATTTTTTAGTCCTCTCCACAAATCTTACAATGTCATGTGATTTATTTCCTTCATTGAAAAAAATTAAATTATATTAAAAACACCTTCATTCTAAATCTGAAACCTTTCCCCTTTCAACATAGTCCTGACCACTAAATCCTCAGCCCCAGAATCCCAAAACACTCGGTGGAAAAAAAACACACAACCAATAGCCAAAATACACCCTAAATATCCAACCCCAATAAAACTGAACCATAAACCCCAAAATCTCTAATACTTCCTCCCAAAAAAAATCCAAAACCCTCAACCCCTAAAAAACATATAGTATATTCTCCAAAAAAGTGGAAATAAATGGAACCTTCAGATTGGATACCACCTGAAAACACGTAGATAAGATCGATGTATCCCTGATAGGGGGAGGGTTGAATTAGTGAAACATTTTTATTTTTTGATTTCTTATTTTTGAAAAAACTCTGCCACTAATTAATGATTTATCACCTTTTAAAAAAACAATCAGACATCCACAAGAACAGACGAATTTACAATGTCTACTACTCAAAAAGAGTGCCTATATCCATGGTATGGTATGGAAACAATCTGATACCACACAACCCACTTGTAAAAAAATCATGTTGTGCTGATACAATGATTAAGATATTTCTTAGCAATATTGTATCACATTCTTCAAACCAAGAGTTCATGTCCATCAAGAAGAATGAAAATATATAAAACAATATTTTTGAAACATGTTATGAAATATTAACAAGAGACATAAAACATGTTATTGTTCTTCTTTTTCATCTTTTAGAAATATTAAATTCAAAAAAATCTTCACTTTACTACCAACTAGTAGGTATGCAACATCTAGACATCGTAATAATACTCAGTACGATTTCCTAGTTTGATAATCATGTCTGATTGGTCTGTTCAATAAGATATATCTTCCATAATACCACAAAAAAAATTGATATTAACTTCTTCCTAATTCAATAAATCCCAGTCTGATGGCTTGATCCGATCCTGAAACATGATTAATATCTTTTTTCTTATCCTTCATTTTCATTCTGACAATTTTCCATATGAAATCATGATCTAAAAAACCATGCACTCTATAATAATTCATCTATCTACCTTCTCTCTTCTCTGGTAAATCCATTAAGAAATGTACATGTTACTTACTCTTTTTACAGGTGTGAAAATTGTTTTGGAAGGATTCTAAAATAGCTTCCCAACCAATAAAATTTCCAAAATCATCAATTTCCATTAAAATTTATTAATCAGTGACTTATTAAATGTGTATCTTCTTTTCATGGATGTTCTCAAATATTATCAAAAATCATGCTGGCTTCAACCATTCTATGAATCATAAGTCCAAATATTATTGTCACTCTGATTTCTTTAATATGTTGAAGAAATATGTTCAACATTAGATTTATCATTTTTTCCATTGAACCAACTGAACATTAAACAAACCAATGAAACAAATTTATTCTCATTAAAATTATTATAATCAAATAATATGACTCTTCTCATTCTAATGCTCCATACCTGCTGATAAAAATATAAAATTAAATGAATTCATCCAATTATAATCTTCTATACCAACTATAAGGAATAAAATCAATGATTGTATTATTCCATAAACATACTATCAACTTCTAAATATTTTAACACGTTTTGGCATCTCTTTTTCCATTGGCTTAAAACTCTTTTAACAAAAATTTTCTTCAATCTCTTGAAACATTAATCCCCCCTTGAAAATATTTTTTTAATTTATTTAATCAATTATTCTTCTCTTCTTCTTCAGAGACTAATGATCCAACATCTAATGAATTTATCTCTGTCAAAATGGGTCTGATGAACTAGTCTCTTCTTCACATTGATAATCAATGTCATCTCCAGCCCAATTATAAATCATGATATAGTTCATCATTCCCATGACATGCTTATTATTGAAGAATGGATAGAATTACTTTTCTTTGGACCCAATTGAAAATAAACCAACGATTCATCAAAATGAAAATTGTTGACTACATTATTGATTGAATTATGGTATGGTTATTCATTGGTCTCATGAAAATCAACATTCCCTTATTAATTAATTGTCCCAAAAACTCCAAATTAATTTTTTCCTATAATGATCGATTTCACACAGTATCTGATGGACAAGTTCCAGTAGTGTTGACATCCACAACATTATTTATTTTCTGAATATGATATGAAACCACTTCATTTTTGAAATATTTGATTCTTTTAGATAACTTTTTTTTATTGAAAATTAGTATCTACATCTTCTCACACTTCGATAAACCTTCTATTCCTTAAAAATAATTTTTTTTCTGTTTTTCACACACTAATGGTATGTTATTTGAAATTTTTAACTTCAGTAACTCCCTTTTTTAAATAAACACAATCTTGTATCATTACATTCTCGAGACATTGAATAAATTTAAGACAACTATAGAATTTTTTGACATAAAATAGAAATTTTTGTAACATCACATACATACATCCGTATAATTATTTCCAACTAATCCATAATTTTATTGGCAGAACTCCCCCGTTATTTTATAAGGCCAACATCACTATTTTCTCAGACAACGAATGAATTTTATGAATTAAAAATTTGAAAATAAATTTCATATTTACATTCTAGCCAAGAATAATATTGTAAAATTCCTCATTAAAATATTTCTTTTATTCATGTCAAAAAATATGTCCAATGATCCATTTCTTACAGAAAATTTCATCTCAATCCGATAGATTCTCTTATGAATTTTGAGTCTAAACTATCAATTTGTGAGCCCGATCACCAATTCATACAATGTCAGGTGATTTATATTCTAATTTGAAAAAATATAATTCTATTAAAAACAACTTCATTATGAATCAGAAAATCTTTTCCTTTCAACTTGGTCCAGACCCCTAAATCCTAGCCCAAAAAATCTGTAAACACTCAGTGTAAAAAAATAAAAAACCATTAACCAAAATAAACCCTAGATATCCAACCCCAATAAACCCAAAACATAAACCCCAAATCCCTAAATCCTCCTCCCAAAAAACCCAAAACCCTCAATCCCAGAAAACCATATACCATATTCTCCAAAAAAACACTAAACCCACTGCTAGAAACACCACTAAATCGTCATCCCCAGAAAACAATAAACCATATTCCCCCCAAAAAACATAACACCTAAACCTTAATACTCCAAAACATTATCCCCGTGAAACCCAAAAACCCAAATGAAAAAAAGCCATAAACCCTCAACTACAAAAAACCCTAAACCAATAATCCCTAAAAATCCTATACCCTCAGCCCCAAAAAACCTGAAACCCATTTTCTTGAAAAACCCTAAACCTTCAACTGCTAAATCCATTAATCCCCATCCCCAATCCCTACCCCTATCCTCTAAAAAACAAAAAATTCAAAATCAAAAAAACCCTACATTTATAGGCCCACAAACCCGAAATCATCCTCTGAAAAAAATCAAAAACCCAGTGCTTGAAAAACTATAAACCCTCATCCCATAATACCCAAATATTTAGCACTAAACAACCCTAAACCCTCATCCCCAAAATAACCCTAAATACTAATAAAAAACACTAAATCCTCATTACCAAAAAACCATAAACCCTCATTCCCAAAAAACCCTAAACCTTTATCCCCTAGATATCCAAAACCCTCATATACAAAAATTACCAAAACTCTTTACCGTGAAAACCCAAATTCCATCAGTCCAAAAATAATAAAGCCCTCATCATCGAAAAAACCCCAACCCACAGCCCCACAAAACCCTACCCACACAACTAAAACAACCTCCTACTAATGCTTCAAGAAAGCATCACCCGTCTATAAAAAAATATAAATCCTCAGCACCAAAAAACCTAAAACCATTAGACTAAATAACCCAATAACCACATCCCCATATATCTCTATACCATCCCCTAAAAAACCATAAACCCTAATCACAAAAAAACTATATACCCTTAGCATAATAACGCTTAAACCCTCAACACAAAAAGGGGAAAAAACTAATACCAGAAAACTCTACCCACATCCGCAAACAAACCTAATCTCTCAGTCCAAAAAAATCATAATCCCTCAACCACAGAAAACCAAAAACACTCAAGCCCAAAAACAATAAAACCTTAGCCACAAATTTCCTTAAAACCATAGCCCACAATACCCATTTACCATCATCCCCCAAAACCAAATACCCTCATTCTAGAAAAAACCTAAACCCTCTTCCTAAAAACCCCCTAAACATTCATCCCAAAAGACTGTTAACTATCAACCCCAAAAAATTATTCACCGTCATCACCAAAAAACACAATAACCTCACTGCAAAATAATCATCAATAATTGTCCCTACAAAACCCAAATCCCTAAATAACCATAAAGCCTCACACCAAAATACCTGAAATCTATAGACACAAAAAAATTTAAATCATCAGCCACAAAAAAACCGAAATCCATCTTCCCTAAAAATCCATAACTCCTCTACCCAAAAATACCCTAAACACTCATCCCCAATAAATATTAAACCCTCATCCCCAAAAAACCCAAAACCCTCAGCCTCCAAACACCCTTAAACCTCATACCTGAAAAATTTAATTCATTTGCATAAAATACCCTGAACCCTAATCCTCCAAAAAATTAAACACTCAACCCCAAAAAACCTGAATCCCAAATTCCATGAAACCCTAAAACATGAACCCTAATTCACCATTAACACTCAACCCCAAAAACAAGACACCACCATCCCAAAAAAACCCCAATCCCACATCCCCAAAAAACCATTAACACTCACCCAAACTAAACCCTAAACCCTAAACCCAAAAAACCCCACAAATATCACCCCAAATATACTCAAACCCTTGAATTAGAGAAACAATAAACCCACATCCCCTAAAAGCCCTAAAACTGTTACCCCGGAAAACAAAAACCATTATCCCAAAAAAAAACCCAAAACCCTCACCCTAAAAATACCTATACCCTCTAAACCGTAAATTATAAAACCCTAAACCCAAAAAACATAAAACACATAACACAAAAATTCTAAATCCCCATACCCAAAAAACCCTAATCAATCAGCTTTAATAAATCTATAAACCCTCAACCCAAAATACCCTAAATAATTAGAAAAAAAACCATGTACTCATGGATGAATAAAATTATAAACCCTTAGCCCCAAATAACACTTAAACCTCAGGGAATAAATACCCTAAACATTGTACCGCAAAAAAAATTTAAACACTAACTCCCAAATAATTGTAAGCCCTTAACACCTACAAACCATCAACACTTCACCCAAAAAAACCTCAACTCTCAACCCCAAAAATTATTCAACCCTCAACCCCAAAAAACAGTAGACCCTTTTCCAAAAAATACCCGAAACACTAATCCCCATTAAACCCTTAACAATATCCCCCAAAAAACCATCAACCCTTAACCCTGGACAATCCTAAACACTCGGCCAAAAAAGACTATAAAACTCAGTCATAAAAAATTCTCAACCTTGAGAAGAAAAAAACATTAAACCCTCTGATACAAGAAAACCCAAATTCCCATCCCCCAAAAAAACCCTTCACACTCATCCCCCAAAAAACCTAAACCCTCATGCAAAACGATCCTTAAATTTTCAACCCGAAAAACCTGAAAAACTAATCTCTAGAAAACCATAAATCCCCATCCCAAGAAATCCCAAAACACTCAGCCCCATAAAACAATCAACCCACATCACAAAAAAAACCCTATGCTCTAAATAATGAAATAACATCATACCCAGAAAACACTAAACCCATATCTCTGAAAAACACTCAATCATATACCCCATGAAACACTTAACACTCAGTCCAATAAAACACCCATACCCAATTAACAACAAACACTCGGTCCCAAAAACCCCTAAAAACTCAGCATGAAAAAACTCTAATCCTAAAACCCTGAAAAACCTAAAATAATCAGTCCCAAAAAAACATAAACACTAAGCCTGAAAATAATCTAAACCATCACCACCCCAAACACTCAACCCCAAACCAAAAAAAATCATAAACCCTAATCATTATAAAAACCTAAACCATGAGACCCTAAAAACATTTAACCCTCTTCCTTACAAATACCTAAAGAGTTAACCTTAAAAAACCAAAACAATGAGCATCAAAAAAACATAAAACATCAACCCCAAAAAACTATAAACCCTCAACTCCAAAAACCTAAATCCTTAACCCAACAAAACCCTAAACTTTGGGAAAACAAATGAACACTCAGCCCCTAAAACCCTAAACCCAGAATGCCAAAATACTTAAACCCCCATCCACAAAAATCCAAATCTATCATCCTCAATATATATATATACACTAATAAACCTAAAACAGCATCTTATAAATTCCTAAACCCTCACTTCCAAAAAACAGTAAACCATGACTATGATAAACCATTAATCCTCATCCCTAATGAATCATAAAAACCCACCCCTAAAACTCTAATTCATCAGCCTAAACAACCTTAAACCCTCTACCCCAATAAACCTAAACCCTTTTCCCAAATAACCCTAAACCATTATCCCAAAAATCATAAACCATGATCATCAAAAAACACTAATCCCACATCCCCAAAAAATAATAAACCCTCATCCGTGAAAACCCATAAACCCTCTGCCCTAACAACCCCAAATTCACAGACCCAAAAAACCTAAACCCTCATGCCCAAAATACCGTAAACAGTCATCCCAAAAACACCATATATATCTAGTCCAAAAAAAACCCTAAACCCTATATCCCATGAAACCCTAAACCGCCTTTCCCAAATAATCTTAAAACATTATCCCCTAAAAAAATCACAAACCCTCATCCATGTAAAATCATAAACCCATATCCATAAAACCATGATCTACTAGCACATGAAAAGCCTAAATAATAAGCCCAAGGAAAAAATATACCCTAAACACCAAAAAAACCCTATGACCCAGAAAACATTAATGGTTTATCTCAAATAAACCTCAAACCCTCATCCCCAAAAAACATTTAAACCACAACCTCATGAAACCATAACCCGTGATCCAAAAAACATTAATCCCTCAACCCTAAAAATCCAAAACCCTTATACAAAGAATCCTAATCCATATACAAAAAAAAACCTAAAACCACACCTCCAAAAAATCCTAAAAACTTTTTCTCAAAAACCCTCAACTGTCATCCAAAAATAAATCCCAACTCCCTCATCCCAAAAAAACTAAATCCTCAGGGCCATAAAATCCCAAAATCACAGGCCAAAAATACACTAACCCCCACCCAAAAAAAATTCCAAACCCTCATCTCTAAAAAAACACTAAACCCTACACTCTGAATAACACAATAATCCTAAAAGAAACCAGGACCATCATCCCTAAAATACACTCAACCCTCAATATATGAAAATTATCATCTCTTAAACCTATTAAACCATCATTCCTCATCCCCAAAAAACACTCAACTCTATGCAACAAAGAACCCTCAACCACTAGCCACAACAAACCCTCATCCATAAATAAAAGCTAAACCATTAGCCCCAAAAATACATCAACTGTCAAACATAAATATACCCTAAACACTCTTCACTAAAACGATCTCAAACCTCAGCCACATAAAACCATAATCCCTCAAACCCAAAAAAATTCTAGACCCTCAATTCAAAAAAAAACTGATCACATTTCCAAAAGGACCTAAAATTCCATATGTAGATAAAACTAAACACTCAACCCCAGAAGAAACCATAAATCCTCATTGCCAAAAACCTCTTAACCTCCGACTAAAAGAACCCACAACCAACTACCCCAAAACCCACATCATTCATCCCCAAAAAACCCTAATCCATTATCCAACAAAAAACACTTAACCCTTATCCATAGAATACAAATAACCCTTATCCCTATAAAAAACCCAATTCCTTTCCTAGAAATACCCCCATTCCTCAACCAAAAAAAACCATAAACCTTCATCACCAAAAAATTCTTCAACAATCATTCCCAAAAAAAACACAACCCTCATCCCCGAAAAAAATATTCCCTTAGTAGAAAAATACCAAAAATCTCATCGAAAAATACCCTACATCTTAAGCTCCAATAAACCCTATTGCCTCATCCCAAATAAAACCTAAACCCTTAGTACAGAAAAACCCGAAAGACTTTAACCTAAAAACCCTAAACCCTCAACCCAAGCCTCCCCCCAACCCTAATCCCCAAAACTCCCTAATCCCTTGCAAAATGACCCCAAAACCCTCAACCCCCCAAAAAATCATCAATCATCCAGAAAACCCCATAAACAGTCATAAAAAAACCATAATCCCCAATCCCCCAAAACCCCAAAACAATCATCCTTAAAACATTAACCCTCATCACCAATTAACTCAAACAACTAGATAATAAAAAAACTTAATCCCTTAGACCCAAAATTCATAAATTTATTCTAAAAAATAGTAAAACCTCATGACGTAAAAATACCTCAACACCATCCAAAAATTACCTCACCCCTCTACCCTAATAAACCCTCAACCCTCCGTTTTAAGAAAACCCTAAACCCTCATCCCTAAAATATCTTAAACAATAAACCCAAAACCCTTCATTCCTTATCTCAAAAAAACCATAAACTGATGTCCTCCAAAAACCCTAAACCCTCACCTTCAAAAAAACCTAAACTCACATCCCAAACAAAACCCTAACTTCTTATCACTAAAACCCGTAAACCCTCTGACCAAAAAACAAACCAACACAAACATACCCATAAAAAATAAAATCATATAAAGAACCTACACCCTAAACCCCAAAAAACAATAACACCTCATCCCTAAAAACCCAAAACCTCCACCTTAAAAAACCCATCACACTCAACCCCAAAAAAAATCAAAATTTTCTATCCAAAACCACCCTATACCCTCATTCCTAAAAAACCTAAAACCTAAATAAAAAACCACAATACTTATCACCAAAAAAACTCTAAACCACCATTCACAATAAATCAAAAACACACATCCCATAAAACCATAAAACTATATCTCCAACAAAGAAAACACTCAGACCCAAAAAACTACAAATACTCTACCCCAAAACCCCCCGAACCATCTTCTTAAAACGCCCTAAAAATCGTTTGATAAGATTCCAAAACCCTCAACCCTCAGAACCGAGTCCTTCATCACAAAAAAAACCTAAACCATATGCATAAGAATACCATAATCCTACATCCCATGAAAACCTAAAACCCTAGTCCCAGAAAACCATAAAATTGGGGTATCAAAATCATGAACCCTCATCCAATAAAAATAGAAAACACTTATCCTCCTAAAAACTAATCCCCTAGCACAAAAAATGATAAACATCATACCCCAAAAAATAGTAATCACGTAGTCCAAAAAAACCTCTAAACCCCTTCCACATAAAGACAATAGAACCATAGAAAAAACACAAAAGTGTCATCCCTATAAAATAATAAACCCTCTGCCCCAAAATTCCAAAATGATATTCCCAAAAAACCATTAAAACATTTCACTAAAAACCCTAAACCCTCATCGCCAAATAACCCTCCACATGAAACCAAGAAAATCCCTAAACCCATAGCCCCATACAACACTAAACCCTCAACCACAAAAAACCTATAACCTCAACCCCAAAAATGCTAAATCCTTGTCCCCCAAAACTCCAAAATGCTCATCCCAAGAAACATATAATACCTCATGCCAAATAATCATCAACATTTATTCCCCCAAACCCTTCATCTCTCATACCAAAAAACACTAAACCAATAGACCAGAAATAAGCTAACAATCATATCAATAAAACCCTCAAACAAAAGCCCCAAATAACCCTCAACCCTTAGACCACAAAAAACAGAAACCCACAGCTCCAAAAAACCCAATACCCTCACCCAATAAAAAAAACTAAAAACCCTTAGATGAAAAAAAATCCAAAACCATCATACACATAAAACCATAAACCCATACCCCAAAAAATCCCAACCCACTTGAACCCAAAGAAAATGTAATACCTCAATAGTATAAATGAAATATCCCTCATTCATAAAAAAACTACACCCTAAACCCTAAAAAATCTTAAACCCTCAAAAAAACACCATCCCAAATCCCCAAATAAACCCTAAATCATCAGTATGAGAAAACAATAAACCCTCATCCTAGAAAAAAATATACCCTCAACCCCAAAAAACCCTAAAACTACAGACTCAATCAACCCTAAACTTACCAAAAAAAAATAATACAACAACCTCATTCCCCAAATCCAATCCCCACCACCCAAAACCCCTAATCCATCAACCCCAAATACTACTATACCAATAAACCCAATAAACCCTCTAACTACAGCCCCAAAAAACCTTCAATCCTCTTCACCAAAAAACATTCATCCCTAATCCCCATGAAACAAAAAACCATTATCCATAAGAACCCAGAAACCCTCAACCAGAAAACCCCTAATCCTGGAGTCCTAAATACAGTAAACCCTTATTTGCAAAAAAACTGTAAACCTACACCCCCCCAAACCCTGAAACCTTAGCACCAAAAAATTCTACAACAACATCCCCAAAAATAACAAAAACACTACAATGGAATAAACCCCTAAACCTTCATCCCCAATAAACCTACAACCTTGTTCCAAAAAACCCAAAAACTTATTCCCCAAAAATCCATAAATACTATTCTAATAATACAGTAAACACTCGACCCAAAAAAAACTATAAACCCACAACCCAAAATAACTAAATAAATATCCCAAAAAAACTCCCAGAACCAATAATCTTTTATCCAAAATAAACCGTAAACCCTATTCCAAAAAAATTACCTTAAACACTCATTCACAAAAATGAATAAACACTAGCACAAAAATACCCCAAACCATCGACCCTAAAATATCATAAAACCTCAGTGCCAAAAAAAACACTACACTTTCATCTAAAAAACCTAAAAGCATTGGAAAAAATATCTCTAAACCCTATTCCCCAAAAATATAAAACCCATAATGCTAAAAATACAAAATCCCTCATCCCAAAAAAAACTAAAACCCAAATAAAAAAATCATCAATCCTCATCCCAAAAAAACCCTAAACCCTCATCCCAAAAAAATCTGTAAACCCTATGCTTAAGAAAAACTCATCACCAAACACACTGAAACTATCAAACCAAAAAAATCAAAGACCTTCAACCCTTAAAAAACCTAAACACCCATCCCAAAAACACTATAAACACTCATCCCACAAAAACACTAAACTACCTTTTCCTAACACACATCCCTAAAAAAATATCCTCACTAGAAAAAACATTGTACCATCATCCACAAAAAACCCTAAACCACAATACTAATAAACAATTATACCTCAACCCCCAAAACCTAAACAATTAGCCCAAAAAACCCTAAAACATCTCCCTTAAAAACGCGTAAAACCTCATCCCTAAGAAGAGATAATCCCCCATCCATAATAAACCCCAAACCCTCTACCCCCAAAAAACGTCAACCCTATAAACCAAAAAACCCAAAACCATTATCTAAAAAAAAATCCAAAACCCTCATACCCCCAAAAACGTCAACCATCATCCATGAAAACACTAAACCCTCATCTCAATAAAACCATAAACCCTCAACCCTAAAAATAAATAATCCCTAAGACACAAAAATACCTAAACCCTAAACTCTCATACTATAAAAACCCAAAACCCTCATCCCAAAAACTCTTATTTTCTTAGCCCCCAAAATCATGAAACCCTCAACCCCAAAATCCCCAAACCCTCAAACCCCAAAAAACCCTAAACCCTAAACACCATGAAACTGTAAAACCTCTACCCCAAAAGGCCATCAAACCACACCCCCAAAATACTCTCATCGATCATCCCCGATAATCACTAAAACCGCATCCCAAGGAAAGATTAAACCCTCACCCCTAATAAAACATAAATCATATAGCCCAAAAATCCTAAACCCTAAGCAAAAATCCATGATCCCTCATCCCCAAGAATCCTTTAACCCTTGTCCCAAAAACCATAAAACCCTCAACCCCTAAACCACTAACCCCCAAAAAATATTCAGCCAAAAAAACCCTAAAAACCCAGCCACAAAAAACCATATTTCCTTATCCAAAATAATTAAATACCCTTATATATGAAAACCCTAAACACACAACCCCAAAAACTCTTAGAACATTAGAACAAAAAACCCAATACCCCTAGCCCCAAAAATAAATCATCCCTCAGTTGCACATAACCATAAACCCTTATCCCAAAATGCTAAATGATCAGCCTCAAACACCCTAATCCCTTAGCACCAATAATCCCTCAACTATAAACACCAAAAAACCCTATACCATATTCCCCAAAATACCATCAACACTCATCCCCCAAAAACCCTAAACCATTATCCCCAAAAAATTCTAAACCTTCATCCCTAAGGATCCCTAAACTCTCAACACAAAAACAACCTATAAACATAGAACCAAAAAACCCTATACCCCCATCCCCAAACAACATCCAACCCGTAGCACCAGAAAACCCAAAACCATCATCCCTAAAGAACCATAAACCCACACCCTCAAAGAACCTTCAACCCACTTCCCTAAAAAACACAATATACTCAAACCCAAAAAAACCATAAACCCTCATCCCCAAAGAACCATAAAACTTTAATTCCAACCATGATAAATACCCTTAGTGAGTGGGTGAATCTGGGTATGAAACACTAGTACTACTACCCCACTGGATATTGTTTAATTGTAAAAAACACTCTTCTCTCTATTTCCCATTGAAATGATTGATCAGAAATGAAATCAATCATGAGACACATAAATTCTTCATGGATCACCCACACTATTATATGTATATGGTGCACGAAAAGAAAATGTGACTAGGTACCAAATCAACTAAACCACACTATTGTTACAATGTTTTGGTAGTACTCATTGTCCCTCTGGATTTGCAACTAATCCGAATTTGACAGATCACTCCCCTTTCAACTAAAGTGTGATCACTGCTCTGTCAGAAGATTATTATTTTCATTAGTTGAATCAATATGTTTTAAACATACAATATTGATGAATTATTTTCTACATTCTTCTATATAATGAATACCACGTTACCACAAGTTCCATGGGTAATCCCATGAAAACACATTTTCTATAGACAATTATTTCACAAATATCTCACATCCTTCATGAAACATCACAACAAGTCAAAACAATATCCATCTTTCTCAAAAAACACATCTTTTGTGATGCTGACTACTTTTACGAAGCTAGTATGGACTTCATGAAGATCTTTCCTTCCACAAAGCTATCCTATCCTTCTCGATGATCCAAGCTTTTCTGAATCTTACATAGCCTTCATAAAGATATATATGCTCGTGATGATTAATATTTTGGTTAGCTTTTAAAGCCTTCGTGAACCACATTTCATAGAAAATAATTTTAGATAAACAGCCTTCATAAATCCCCTTCATAAATTTAGAGCCATTGGATTTTCATTAAGTGATTCTCTCTTATATTCTAAAGAGGGTTGGGACATATTTTTAGCCATTTCCTCCCATTCCTAAATCATCAATTATCACCAACACCATTTTGAGAGGCTCTCAAAATATTATCACAAAACTAATTGTGTTCATGAAGCACACGGGAAATATTCCTATTCAAAAAGGGTATCGTCGTTATAGAGATTTACCATCTTTTCACCACACATTCATTAACCCTAGAACCCTTACAACACAAGCTACCTTTATGAACGTCAACATCTTCATGAAACTCAAATCTTCATGAAAAATATGCATTTAATTGAACCATTTTAATCATACCTCATCAATAATCACTCTCAAAACACACAACTAGACATGGAAACATACTTTGTCAAAAAAAGCAACCCAAAAAGATTGCAATGTTACCAGGAGTTATTATTTCCCCATAAACATTCTTACCCAAATAAAATCCTTTAACCTTTTCCATGAAATACTAAACCCTCCGCACCAAAATAAACCTAAACCCTCATACCAAATAAACTCTAATGCCTATGACCAAAAAAACCTATACTTCGACACTAAAAAATCTAAAACAACACATAATTGAAAAACCCAATACCCACAGCCCCATAAAAGCCTAAATCCTCATCCCAAAAAAATCCATAAAGCCTCATCACTAAAAACCCCTAAACCCTCTACCCCAACAAACCATGAACCCCTATCTCCAAAAAAACATATTCCATTATCAAAAAAAATTATAAACCCTCAACCAAAATATTACCAAAACTCTCATTCCAAAAAATCCCTAAAACCTCATTCCCAAAAAACCTCGAAACTTCACCGAAAAAACCCTAAACCCTCATCCAAAAAAATAAAAAACTCTCATCCGTAAAAAAAATAAATTCTCATTCCCAAAACCCATACAAATCCGCCCCCAAAAATCTTAAACCCTCATCCCTAAGAAATCATAATTTTTTAGTTGTAGAAATACATAAACCCGGAGCCCCCAATAAACCTGAACTCTTCCCAAAAAACCCACAATCCCCTTCCCCCATACCCTAAAACCTCACCATAAAAAAACTCTAACCCCAAAAAAACTATGATCGGTCATCCTAAAAAAACAAAAAAAAAAACCTCGTCCCCAAAAAACGCTAAACCCTCATCCCCAAAAACCATAAACCATAAGCCAGAATAAACACAAATCCCTCTTCTCCAAAAAACTCAAAACTATAAATCCCCAAAAAACAATGAAAATGTAACCCAATGAAACATAATCACTCGACACAAAAACCCACAAATCTCATCCAAAAAAACACTATAACCTCCTACAAAAAAATCATAAATCCTCATCAAAAAAACCCTAAACCCTTATAAACAAGAAACCCTAACACTCTATCATTGTAAACCCATGAACAAAATTATCAAAAAACCGTAACATCTCAACCCTTAAAATACTATTTCCTCAGACCAACGAAACCCTTAACCACATCCTCAAAAAATTCTAAAGCCTCATCCAATAAAACACAAAAATAACCAACCACCAAAAAATCAAAACAATCAGTCCCATAAAATGGTAAAACCTCATTCCATGAAAGAATAAACCAAAAACTATATACCATAACCCCTCAATCCCAATACCCTCAACAAAAAAACCCTAAACCCTTATACCCAAAAAAACTATATACCCTCAACCCCATAAAACACTAAACCCACAACCCCCAAAACAGTAAACCATCAGCCCAAAAAAACCCTAAACCCTCATCCCCAAAACCCTAAACTGTCACCCCTAGAAACTGGGAAATATTATCCCATAAATCCACTAATTCCAAAGGCATAAACAATCTAAACCCATATCCCAAGAAAACCATAAACCCTCAGACCCAAAAAACCCTAATCCTACACACCCTAAAAACCCAAAACAATCATCTCCAAAACCCTAAACCCTCATACCTGAAAACCCAAAAACCTCGACCCCCATATTTTCCTATACATTTACCCCAAAAAACCTAAAACACATTACCCCAAAAAACAATAAATTTTCATTCTCAAAAAAACCAAAAACCAGATACCTTAGAAAAAACCTAAACCCACAACCATTAAAAATCGTAAACCCTAGCCCCAAAAAAACCCTAAACATTTAAGTCCAAAAAATCATAAAACCATTTTCGATAAATAAATAAACCCTTAACCCAAAAAATATTAATCCCTCCTCAACAAAAAAATCATAATCCCTCATCCCAAAAATAACACTCAACCATCTCCCCCAAAATATCATCTACCCTCATCCTTAATAAACAATAAACCATCATCCCCCCAAAATCATAAACCCCCATCCCCTAAAAACCCTAAACAATATGCCTTAAAAATACTAACCCATCAGAATAAAAGAACATAATACTTTATCCACAAAAAACCACAAACCTGAAACCAATAAATCCATCAACCCTTATCCACAAAAAATCCCCAACCCTCATCCTCAAAATCTACTCAACCCATAGCCCCAAAAAACCGAAACCCATATACCCAAAAACCATAACCCATCTACCATATATTACCTAAACCCTCATCCACAAAATCCCTAACCACTCATCCTCAAAAAACCCTAAACCCTCATCCCCAAGTACCCAACATCCCCAAAACCCGAAAACCCTCATCCCATAAAACTCTAAACACTCATTCCCAAAAATCCATCAACCCTCATTCCACGAAACCCTAATCCTTAATCCCCCTAAAACCCTCAATCATTATCCCATGAAAACCCCAAACTGAAAATCCCAAGAAACCATAATATGTTATCCCCAAAAGAACCTTAACCCCCATCCCCAAAAGTTTCTAAATACTCATCCCCAAATAACCCTAAACTCTCACCACCCAAAAACCCTTAAAACCTATATCTAAAAAACCATAATCCTTAATCCCTAGAAAACATAAAACCTTTATCCCCAAGAATCCCTATATCCTCAGACCCAAAAAATCCTAACCCACCATCCTAAAAAAACAATAGACACTGAACCACAAAAAACCTTAACCCTAATCCCCAATAAACACTAAACTCCACTCATCCATAGAAATCCTATACCATAATCCCAAAAAACTAAAACTCTCCACCACAAAAACACTTAAAACCACTCCCTACAAACCCAAAACAATCATTTCAAAAAAACATTGACAATCATCCCATGAAAACTAGAAAACTGTCATCCCTAGAAGACAATAAACCTTCAGCCCCAACAAACAAAAAAAACCTTATCCTCAAAAAACACAAAATATTCATCCATAAAATGATAAACTCACATCTCCAAAACAAATAAACCCTCATCATCTAAAAACCCTAAACCCTCAAATGCCAAACATTTTGAACCCTTAGTGACAAAAATCACAACCTCTCCTGAAAAATTCTCTAAACACTCATCCCCTAAAAATATTATACCCTCACCCCAAAGAAACCATGAAACCTCATCCCCAAAAGTTCCTAAACTGTCAATAGAAATAAACCACTAACCCATTTCTCAAAAAACCAAAAACCTTCATCCCCAAAAAACCCTATATCATTAGAAAAATAAAACCAAAAATCTTGCATCTGAAAAACGAATAAGCCTTTAGCGCCCAAAAACCATAAATGTATAGCCTAAAAACAACTAAAAACCCTCATCCCCAACAAACCATAACCCTCGACCCTAAAAAAACTGAACCCTTACCCCTAAAAACACATAAACCCTCATCCCCCTAAAAAACACTAATCCCTCAGGCTCTAAAAACCCTATGCCTTCCACCAAAAAAACCCTCAAACCTGAACACCAAAAAAATTCTAAACCCTAAGCTTCAAAAAACCCCAAACCCTCAGCCCCATAAACCCCAAACCATCATTTCCAAAAAGACATAGACCCTCAGCTCCATAAACCAATAAACCCTCTACAGCCAAAAAAATAGTAAAATGATAGCCCAAATAACCCTCAATGGATATCCCCAATCCCATAAAACCTAACACCCCAATCCCTCAATCCACATCCCCAATAAACACAAAACTCTCTACCCCAAAATACCCTACACACTCAACCTCATAAAAAATTCAACCCTAAGCCCCTAAAACCCTGAACTCTAAGCCCCCAAAACCCAAAAAACCACAACCAAAAAAATTATAAACCCTCATCCCCCAAAAAAATATAAACCCACATAAAAAATCATAAAACCTCAGTGAAAAAAAAACTATAAACCCTTTTACCAAAAGAACCCTACTCCCTCATCCTCAAAAAATCATAAACCCTCATCCCCAAAAATACCCTAACCCTCATCCCCAAAAAATTAAACCCTTTTCTCCAACACAACCTAATCCCTTGGGCCCCAAAAATATTATCCCTGGAACACAAAAATCCCAAAACACTTATACAAAGAAGACAATAAACCATGAGCACCAGATTACACTAAACCCTCTACCTCAAAAATGCCAAACCACCATCCCCAGAAAACCTCAACCCTCACCCCCAAAAGATATTCAACCACACCCCTAATAAAACCATATACCATTAGTCCAAAAAAATTTAAACCCTCATCAATAAAAACCACAATTTCTATATACCCAAAAAAATGCACCACCATAAATACCTAAAACCTCTTCCCTAGAAATCCCTAAACCCTCAGTCGCCAAAAACCCTAAATCCTAATCCCTAAAAAATACTAAACTCTCAGCCCCAAAAAAATGAAATACTCAACCACAAAAAAACTAAAAAACCTCATCCAAAAAAAACTCAAACCCCCCAACCTAAAAAAACCCTAAAACCTCAACACCAAAAAAACTGAAAACCATCACCCCCAAAAACCCTAAACAATCAACCCCAATAAACCATAAACCTTAAGACCCAAAATAACTAGAACACCTCCCTAGAAAATTTTATATCCACTAACCCATAAAAACATAAATCCTCATCGCCCAGATACCCAAAACCCTTTCCCAAACAAAAAATAAACCCTTAGCCCCAAAAACCCTAAATCTATAGCCCAAAAAATAAAAAGCCTCATCCCTAGAAAACCTATACTATCAGTAACAAAAAAACCTTTATCCCCAAAAAACCATAAACCTACAACCAAGAAACCCAAAACATTCATTAACAATAACCCATAATCCCTCATCCCCCAAAAAATCATAAAAACTTCATTCCCACAAAACCCTAAAACAACAACCCCAAAAAACCCAAAATACTTAGCCCTAAAAACCAAAACCCTCAACCCCAAAAGACCCTAAACCATCATCCCCAAAAAATCTAAAACTCTTATACCAAAAAAACCCTATTTCCTCAACCCTGAATAAACTATTAACCCATAGTCCCAAAAAAACCAAAACCCCCATCCCCTAAAAACCCTAAAACCTCATCCCCAAAACCCTAAACCCTCATTTTAGAAAATCCATAAACCCTCATCACAAATAACCTAAGCCCACAACACTGAAAAACACTAAACAATTATCACTAAAAAACCCTCAACCCTAATCCCTAGAAAATCCTAACCCCATATCACATATAAAACTGTAACCCCTAATCCTTAATAAACCATGAACCCTAATACCCCAAAAAACGAATCCTCCACCACAATAAAACCTTAACCATCATCCCAAAAAGAACCCTAAACCATAATCCCCCAAAAACCATAAATCATTAACCCTAAATAACCTAAATCCCACATCCAAAAAACCCCCAACCCTTAACCACAAAAACATTAATCCCTAATCCTAATTAAACCCAAAACCCTAATCCCTAAAAATCCCAAAAACCTAAACCACAAAATACCCAACCCCTTATCCTGATACCCTAAAAGCTAAACCATAATAAATCTGAAAAAGCTATCAACAAAAAAACCTCAAACTTTTTCCCCTAAAATTACCCAAATCATAAGCCCAAAAAACACACATACCTCATCCCTAGAAAAGCATAAACCCCATCCCCAAAAAACAATAAAACCTCATACCTAAAAAACCAATAATCATAATCTCTAAAAAAACCTAAACCCTCAACACCAAAAAAACCTAAATCTGCAGTCCTAATATCCCTAAAACATCCTCCTCAACAAACCAAAAAATGTCATAAAAACATAGAACAATTATCATTAAAAAACCCAACCCTCATCCCAAAAAATACATAAAAACTCATCCCCAATTAACTATACATCTTTAGACCCCAAAATCCCTCAACACGCATTCCCATAAAACCCTCAACCCTCAACCTCAAAAAAATCTCAATTGTCTTCCCTAAAGATACCTACTCCTAAGACTAAAAAAACTCAACCCTTAGCCTAAAAAAATTAAATACTCTTACCCAAAAATATCATCAAATATAAAAAAATCCATAACCATAAACACAAAAAACCCTCTACCATCAGACCTAATAAACCCATAATCTATATCCCCCCAAAACAATAAAACAATATCCCCAAAAAACTCTAAACCCTTATCCCAAAAAAACACCAAAACCCCCAGACCCAAAAAATTATAAACCCCAATCACCAAATAACCATAACCCTAATCCCAAAAAATCCAAAAAAACCTCATTCCAAATAACACAAAACACTCTTCGAAATAAATAATAAACCTTTTTCCCAAAAAAACCCAACAACCATCAATCAAAAAAACCAAATAATCTTAGTCCCAAAAAACACTCTACCCACAAACCCAAAATATTCTAAACCCTCATCCCTAAAAATCCCTAAACCTTTATCTCCAAAAATATATAAATCCAAATCCACAAAAATATCTAATAACTCATCCACAAAAAATCCTAAATATGAATCGTAAAAAAAATCAATACCCTTATCCTAAAAAAACATAAACCCTCTATGAGAAATAAAATCCATAAACCCTCAACCCCAATAATACAAAGAACAAGATTCTTATAAAAGTATATTACATAATTTTTTAATGAATATTAATTATATTCCACAAACACACACATGAGGAAAATAATTTTTTAGAAACTATGGAAAAAGGTACATAATTTTCATATCTAATATTAGATCATAAATGTTTCCTACAATTATCCTCCCATTTAGTACTCTTTATAGACATACCCTAAAAAAATCATAATTTAAAACTGGGGGAAAGGAAACATAATAAAGGCTATGCTCAGATTCTTAGTAAGGGTAAAAATAAGGGGTGTTAATCGATGATCACGTGAATGAATATGAAATTCATAAGTAACCTAATAGTTATCATAATGTAAACTATTCATACCCAACCTATAAATGTTCATAAACATGAGTCATGTAATATATATTAGTAGTTTAGAAGACTTCAATGATAAGTAAATAAATTAACATCAGTCATTAGATCATATAATTTTCATAAGACATGGATTTTTGGCTTATGCATTAACCAATTACAATATATACATTCATAAATATTTATAGGTTCACTTATTAAGTTTTTGACTTTAAATGAGGCCCTCACATAAACTTATGAATATGCAACGTAGTCCATGTAAAACATTATGAACAAGAAATCATGTTCACGCATATCACTGTGAAAATGTAATTTGGTTTAGGAATAACCTTATGAACATGTAATCAGGTTCATTCATAACATTATGATCATGTAGTCAAGCTCACACATTTCATTGTGAACATGTACGCGTGATAATGTATATCAAACTATAACTTAGGGGTGGAAGCTACACCTATTTGGTGGGACACACAAACATCGCAAATGGAATCCCTTTCCACATAGTGGAATAGGTTCACTCCCCATTACACACCAATCTATCACATGAGATATAAATATTTACACAATACATTGGATTCAGTTATAGTTCCCACTCATCATATAATGAAACCATATTTATGTGTGTCAAAAGATCATAAACATTAATCATATCATAACCCATGTAATTAAATGGGTATCATAAGGATTTCATCATACCAAATCATTTGGAAAATATATAGGTTTCATAACCATTTAATCATAGATTACCTACAAAATGAAATGTGTTTCATAAGCATTTTATCATTGTATAACATATAGAAGTGGAAGGATTTTCATCACCCTTATTCCATCAAAACATAAGCCATTTAGAGAAATACATTGATTGGTATCCTTGGATCATATACATATGAAGTCCTAGGTATCGCCAAAAGATTTCTTATTATATGGAAAATAATTATGAAAGATTTTTTAAATCGTTTATTGAGGATAATTTCGATTCCACTTTGAAAAAAAATTAAACATAATACATATTTATAACATTATCCATTGATAATTTCATAGAAAACAAATAATAAGAGCATTGAATATCATTTAAAAAAATTTAAACATGTTTTATTTGAAAATATTTTTTTAAATTGATCAGAATATATAATTTAAAAATATATTTTAAGACCTTTTTAGATAACATGGGTTTAAATGAAACAATTTTCCAACAAATTTTATAAATAGAGTTTTTTTATAAAAAAACATATCCTCCAATACATAAATTACCAAAGAGTGGATGAATGTCAACATTACATAGAAATATCATTAATAAACATAGGAGAAGAAACACCATGATATAATTGAGATATAAATCATTTTATTTCATCATTTATAGAATATTCACAAAAAATCTTGATAATTGATGAGATTGAAAAGTATAACTCTTAACATTTTTGTAAATTTAAAATTTATGTCACATGAAGGACTAAAATTATATTAATCTTAAGATATCCAAAGAATAGATAAATTAATGAAATTACGTGTCAAAGGGTATTTATATAAACTTCTTCATATAATATAGGTGCACAACATAACATATGCCTCAGAGAAAGAAAAATTGTGGCAAAATTACATTATTGATTTGTTAACTTTTGAACCGTAAAACCCATGAAAGAATAAAAAAATTGAAATATTAATAATCATTAAATTAGTATTATTCATCATATATAACTTCATAATGTAGTATATACAACATAAAAATAAATGAGTTGTGAATATGACATAAGTCTCTTAGAAATACAAGTCAGACATGAAATACATTTACTTATTAGGTAAAATTTTAACCATTAACCACATGAAAGAGAGATCATAAATTTGATATTTAAATATAAATAATTGTCACTATAATAATAATAAAATAGATTAATGTTTAATATACACACCACAAAAAATAAATAGATGGGGAATATAACATGTGTCTCATAGAAGTATGAAGTGAGACTGAAATGCCCTATATGAAGTCTTGATTTCTTTCATGCACATTTAAACAACATATATAATGTAATATGTTTTGTGTAAATAAATTAAATAACTATATATATGTATATGAATATTTTACAATATATTCTTATTTTAGTACCATTTATTAACCTTTTATCAAAAATTATGTAGTAAATTAATGTTTTAGGCAATAACTCCTTTGTTTTTTGAGTATGCCTTAACTTGTTCATTTTGGCCCTCCTACATTAATCATGAATTAATTTTATAAATAATTTAAAAAATTACATTAATATACTATTTAATTTTTTAAAATGTATCTATTGTAATCTATAATATTTGTTGATATAAAAGGAAATACGCCATTAATGTAGATGGTAGGCCATATATACCCAAGAAGGTTGTTTCTATTATATTATCATAATGAATGAAATATAAATAAATGATATATATTTTTATACATTATCATTAAATTCTAATTTATATTATATATATATATTATTTTTATTTAAACCATCCGTAAAACATTCCATTTGAATTGTGAATGAATCACATCACAAAGTGATGTCGTTGTTCGATGTACTCATGAACAATTTATTAATATTACCACAAAATGGAATGAATGAAGGAATGTGTGATGTAAAAATTTTATAAGAATAATAAAATCATATATATAATTAAAAAATATATTAATGGTTTGTACATCATTATAACCAACCCTGAAAGGTTGTAATGGAAAAACGAACCACTTCGGGACTGCAGGCAGTAGTTCATCGTATGAACAAACAATGATTTCATATCTCTTTTGATGGAGGTGGGTCATAATATAGGTTATACCACTACCATAACAAAATATTTACATGTATGGTACTAATTTTATTATATCATCATGGTATTATCTTTTTTTAATGATGTGGAGGTAGAAATAATGTGAAGGTGCTTGTTGAAGAACAATACCACTTTTTGGGAATCATCTATGGCTTTTAGTAAATCACTAAATAAAAGGATTTATACTAATAATAAGTCTTATAGAATGTGGGTATGGAATTTATTAATCTATATTGGTTTTTTTGTATGATCCAAACGGCATGAGTGGTTTGAAGATGTTGGAATATTGAGTTTACCATTATAGTTGAGGTGGAGTGGCATTCATGTAAATACTCAAGAGAATTAAATATTGGGATGGGTATCATACCACAAGTGCCTAAAAAATTGAATATTATGGGATTTTATTGATGATTTGGTCGATACACACCACCCCCATTCATAAGAAAGACATATTTTATAATGTTATTCTTTATTCATTAAGTTCACCAAATTATATCCTTATAGTTTTATAAGGTAACTTATATCTTGTTATTTACATAATAACTTATCCATTAATCATATAATTAATTTTCGTATTAGATAATTTATAACCATTTATTATAAATATGGAATTAGTGTCATTAAATAAAAATTATTTGGGTTTGAAAATTTAATTCTAATACAGATGCATGTAATGCGCAAAAACGTGTTTTAACATTAATTGGTTTTATTAATTTTAACTATTTTCAAAAATAATTATGGGAGAAAATTTATTTTAAATTTATTATATAATATAAATTATTATTATTAAAAGAAATAAATTTTTCCAAATTTCATTTATAGAAGTGGAATAAAGTAATTTAAAATTTATTCCATAGACAACGAGAAAGGTAGTATTTAAAGGGAAAATGTTCAACAGTTCATAATATTTTTTTAACCAATTTCTAGATGATGTTGATTCAAGTGAAATATATTTTATTAATTGATATAAATAGTCACTAATTTTAATTAAAAATAATTAATAATAAAGTTTAACTTTTTAATTATATTATATGAAATGTCACATTTCAATACTATTAATGTATCATTCACTATTCAACAAAAAATGATAATTTTCTGGAAAATCCCAAAAATTCATAAAAATATAATTTTGATATGATTAATTAAAATATAAAGTTTCTTATTTAAAATAAAATATTTAAAATATTGAAAAATAATCTTAATATAAGTGTTCTATAAAAAGGCGACCAAACTGCTTTTTTGAAAAATATTGTTTTGAAGTGTAAAATTAGATTTATTCATATCTATTGTCTATAAAAAACGTGATATTAATGTTAAATAGATTATTAAATATATATATAACATAAATTTAACTAATATAATTCACGATAAGTGTTTATTTAATTTATATTGGTGAAACATGTTTTTTTTTTCAAAAATAGTTTCTCAATAAGCAATTTCCTTTTTTCTAATTTGTAAATAAATAGTCACCAAAGAATTAATTTTATATACATAAATATATCATATTTTCATAATTTAGTAAATAATATTCTTAAAAACCATTGAAATTTATATTTTAAACTATCAAACTAAATAATAATATTTTAATAATATGTGATATATCATTTTAAAACATCATTTCGTGTAAGAAAAATTCAATATTGCGTGTAATAACTGGTGAAATAAGTCTTTAATATAAATAATGACAATTTTATTGATTTTATATAACCTAGATAATTTTATTGTATCTTGAAATTATAAATATCAAAATTATTTATTGGATATTATGAAAATATATTTCACACAATCATGGGGTGTTACATTCTACTGCCCTTAAAATGATTTTTGCCCTAAAAATTAATGTCAGTCATCAAAGGCTTAAAATTTTCAAATTAATTTATAAAAATACACATTGTAATAGGGTTTATAAATCATCCACTTGAAAAAGATAATTTCATGTATTTAATTCATATATAATAACACCTTCTAGTTTTCTGAATATGAGAACATGGGTTTTAAGTGAAAATCTGGAAATAGAAGAGAAAACTAAAACCAAAATTATGATAGAAAGAGATATATAATGTTGGTCAAAACAAATTATGTGGTCTATAAAAGGATATGTACCACCATTTAATAACCCTATAGAGTCATTAAAAATGTCATTGTGGTCGAAAATAGTGACGTTGTTATGAAACCATTTATTTCAATATCCTTTTCGTAATGTTAGAGAATCATCATGAGAATATATACTTGCCTTATTTCATTACACTTCAAAACCATATTCTCCTGCATTGGTTTTTCCATGATAAATTTCCACTTCATATTTTTCTCTATGAAATTAAGGTTAATTTTTTTGACCGATGCACAATGTGATCATCAGATCCATAAATTGAATGCTAATTCATTCTATTAATATTTAGCTATCAAAAAAATAAAATGTTTATCACATGTTATCCATTCTGAATCAAAAAATAAATGAATATATAAAACCACATTCAAATATCAACATAAACAATTTCATAAATGGTTAACCTTATGATCCATCTTCAAGATTAAAATAAAAAACATTAGAATAAAGACAATTTTTTTAAAAACTATCATAACTTTGATTCCCCATATATCATAAAGTATCTATTAATTGCTACATTTTAAATGTGTTGATACCTTTATCATATATTCTCTTGAAACTTGGTAATGAACTGAAATACCATAAAACCATATTCAAAAAATACATGGATCAGTGAACAAAAATTACTGGGTATACTCATTAAATCCATAAATTTTGTAAATTCCATCAATGATTTCATATAACACTTTGTCAGAAAATCATTAATTAGTTCCATAAAAATCAGTACTATCCAATTTACTTAATCTTATCCAACATCTCTTTATTCCATTCAAATTATCTAAACAATCGAAACATATTAAGGGGTTCCTTTCCTTAATAATTTTTTTCCATAAAATATAACATTTCCATTAAATCATTTTTTTCTACTCCATAAGTACTATTTAATATATTATTTAAAATGCTTAATGAAATATTCATACTAAAAAATCCATATATATTTCAGGATTTGAATAACATAATATTGGAATCCCAATACAAAAAGATCATTCAACATTCTTTTCAAATAATTTTCTAGCCTTCGTTATATTATTCTTTAATACCCATTTCCTTTCACATGTCATTTCTAGGCTCTTCATCGTCACCAATATAACCATTACTTGTTTTTTTATTCTGATTTTCTTCATGATATTTAATCTAAAGGAGTTTATTTTCTCAATTTCATTACATTCCACTTTCTATGCATTAAATAGTCAATGATAACATTGGGATTCCAATATCCCCATCAATCGTGTCAATAAAACATTTTGTTTCCCCTTTTTGTTACTTTATTTTTGTCCTTTTCCGCTATGAAAACATAATTGTGTTCCTATAAGACACTCACATGGTAGTTTCTTTCCACATTTTTTCAAAAAGGAAAATGAATTTTTTTCTTACATGTTCTCCACTTCCTAAACACTCACCGGATTATATCCTTTTATTCGATGGTGTGTATTAGAGTTAGTTGGGTACACATGGTTAATGATGTTTCATAAAAACTGATAAGGCATAATCCCAACATCCATTGCTCATGTCATCATCCTATTTTTCTTCTGATTATCTAATCATCTGTCACATCCAATATTAACCTAGATCCTTCTTGTTTCTACAATTGAATAAAACCAGAAATCACAGCGTGAGAAATGAAAATCATAGTGGAAAACCACATAATCATTAAAAATATCTTATAGGATATCTAAATTATTTCACCTTCTTTTTAGTCATGGAAACTGCAGTTTTATACTAGTTTTTTCATTATCTTCATCTACTTAAATCTTTCATGCTGGTTTTTAAAGAATGTTTGAATTTTCAAAGAATTCCCCTAGGGAGTGTCAAACAATTTTTGTTGGTAGGCTTGTTTTCGTGGACTAGTTCTGGATTGAGACTAGATCAATATGGTTTTTTGGGGTTGTACCCCAATATACTTCAGTTCCAACTACAAATTCAGATTACATATCTAGAATGGGATATAATTTAATTTAGACCACAATATCAATCCTTTTCATCAATTCCAATACTTTTTTCTAAAAATTTACTAATCCTTAGACTTTTCTGTAAGACATCCCTAATCATATCATTGTAGATATCCATAGGTATCTCAATAATGTTTTATCATCATTTTTTCCAATGTTTAAATAATATTCCCTTTGATACCATATATATAAACCGAGGAATATCATACATTGATTTTACATCATTTGTAAAACCCCAAGATTCTATGGTACGCTTCTCTTTGAATAATGTGATAGCGTGTGTTGTACGCAACACCGAGTTCTAACAAACCATATCCAATTAAACTAGCCGTTATGAATATTAATACCTACTTTTTGAAATTATATATATTTTATATTGTAAAATGGACTTCATTTTTGGATTCGGAATATTGAATTTATCCTAAGTTGAAATTTTGGTACTTTTCGGATAACTTTCATATTTTGATGAATAGTGAAAATTACTAAATTTTAATTAAAAACAAATTTTTTAATCAAAAAAATTAATAGTGATAAATTATGAATTTGAGTGGTTTTAAATTACATTTAGAATATTTTTTTACCATTTAATATAATTTTGGTAATTGGACAAAATTTTACAATTAAACCGAACATAAACAAGTGTCAATCTTTTGATAGTCTCTTAAAAACACACTTTTTGTTTTGAAAGCGGGAATTAATTTTAAATTAATTTCTGCCACTTCTGTGTTTTGAATTTAGAAAAATGGATTCCATATTTGGAATCAGGATATCCAAATTGGGTAAATAGGTAACTTTTATTTTTAGACATTTTGAATAATTACTGCGGTAAATATTTTATTTACCACGGTTAAGTGTAAATCCGGTAAATAAGGGTTAAACAAATAATATTATAATAATACTAAATTACCCTAAAACGTGTCCTATACTTATTGGTTGATACATGTTCGACCATAGGCATCTTTGGGTCGATTTTGGGACCCCATGGTTCCACTTGTAGGTGATAGGGACACTTTATTTTAATTAAGTTAAAATAAATACAAAAATGACACAAGCATATATCTTTTAGAAAACCAATTTTTACATAGGGTTATATATGTTGGATTTTATATTATAAATATTCATTAGAAAGATAACAAGATTTAAAATATAATCATATTTTATTTATAATTTTTAGACATTAAATAATCTAATTTATTTATGACATAATGATGATTAATTAATTACTATAATAGTGAAAAATTAAAATAATTGATATTATAAATACCCAAATAAATATAATATGAAACTTTTAATGAATTAAACTAATTTTATAGGATAATATGATATATTAGGATGGATGTAATTGACTTTTTTAGAAGTAATCAATCTGTTATGAGTTTCACAAAAATCAACTATTGAATAGTGTCAAAATTGACATAAAATAATTCTTAAAACAAATATTATATTATTAATTGATATTAAATTCCTAAAAATCTATGGTTCGGCCAAGAGACTTATATCATGATAGTTTAATCATTAATGGACCACTTGGGGGTCTCTTTGATGTATATAGTAATTTTATTACCCATATTATATAAAAATATAGAGAGACATTGTAAAAGTGAAACTAATTAACTTAGAGTTAATACTTAAAGATAAGCTTAATATAAGTACCCAAACCTGTATAAATTCTATTGGTTGAGTTGTTTTAGACCTATCCCCACCTTAATATTTAAATAAACAACTTTTGAGCCATTGGAAACCAAAAATGAATTTATTATAAACTAATATCTCTAGCTTTTCCAAAGGTGCCCCTCAACCCTCTTATAAAAGGGCACTCCTCATTCTCATTTATTCACACCTTAAAAGCCTTTTGGTTCAGCCAATCTCTTCCCAAATACTCTCACAACTTCCTTCACTACAACCTAGAGGACTTAGTTTGACCATAAAGCCAACCTAAGGGGCCCTTTTGATCAAATCAAAAGGGAGAACTTGAAGAAGAGGTAATGATTTCACCACCCTTTTCCAAGTTCCTTTCTTCTTCCACTTCTTCTTCCTTTGTTGTTACTATTCTAAAATAATAAATCCAGTATAATATATATAATGTGATGTTATTATAAATATGGTACAACCATATTCAGTATTCTATCCACCCATTGAATAACATGTCACCATACGTGCGTATGTACGGCTTACCGTCTCCACGTCGTTGTGTAATTGTTATTCAATATATTATTATTTGGATGGGTATAATAATGATGTGTAACTCATGTAAATAATAAATATAACATGTTAATTATTCTGTATATATGATATACCATCCATTTATATATTATTTTAATATCAAAAGAATGATATTGTCGCTCATGCGTACGTACGGACTACCGTCTCCACGAACGCGAAAAGATTCATTCTCCATCGCATCCATTCAAGTATAATTATCATTTGATGATTTAAAAATGATGTTTAAGGACTTGATATCATTATGGATATGAATAATATACAACCTATCCATTATAAACATGTCTTACGTAACAAAACATATAAAAGAAAACAAGTAAGTTAACACCCGAAACAACGATAATACTAAGATATTATTATCAAATCAATATTAAAAGATAATATATGATATCATATTAATGTATATGATTCTTGTATAATTTAATAACAATTATTTCACCATTATACAGGAGGTTAACCTACCCCAACCACGGAAAAGTACAAGGTAAGGGTTATTTCACAATCTCTTCATTATCCGAGGTTGTTTATAGGTAATAATCTACTGGGATCTCTTTATCATCCACATCCATGTTTTCTTAAAAATGTATTTCAAAACATTTTTGTTAATTACAAGAATATGGGTTAAAGTCATTTATACCCTTTTTTGAATTTTTATAAGAAGAATCTTTCCGTTGTTTTCAAAACAAGGTCCTTTTTAACCTTTTCGACAGAATTAAGGTAAGAATGTTTTTTAACTTATACGGAGGGTGCGGCTATTTTCCACGGTTATAAAATCTTCAAAGCTTTCCTTACAAGCATATAAGAATATTTTCATAGAAAATGTTTTATTTTATATGGCTCTTAAATGATTTCAAAAATAGAAAGAGAAATTTCTCTAAAAAGAGTTTTGATTTCATCTATGTCAACATCCTTTGATGGATTTTACGCTGATTTATTATGATACAAAACTTCTATATTGTATTGAAGGTTTTTCGATATGTTTGACTATGGATGTGCTATTTTTATACCATTCATAGTTTATGGTGAAATTATTGACATTTCGTATGCTAGTTTTAATACGAATGTTTATGTTATGTTTAAACCTTTTCATATGGGAATGCATTGGACTTAATATGTGACGGGTGGAGCCCGCAATAGCTCCTCGATGCATCGGTAGGTCTCATGAGACAAACTAGTGTCTTGGCACAAGGCCTTGGAAAAATCTTATGTGTAGTCTTGGCACAAGGCCTTGGCTATGTGGTTGTGATAGTCTGGCATTATGCATTCCAACATTATGAAAGTGGTTATTGATTTTGCATGTGATTATTCGATTTGTAGAATATCCATGTGAATAAGTAAATGGCATTATTTCATTTTATTTATGTCATACCATGTTGAAAGTTCAAGTTTTAAAGGATTTTGTTTTAGTTATACATTGCCTTAAATGTTTGTTCTTATTTATGAAAGTTTCCGCTATATTGTTATCCTTAATGGGCATTTGAGCTCACCCTTTTTCTATGTTTATTTTTCCCAGGAAGTGAAGAAGTAAATTATGAATGACCTGCAGGGATATTATGTGGGGATATGTGTGTGGATTATGGAGACAATATGTTTTTGTAGTAGTTTTTCAATTTATTATGTAATGTAAAACTTATGAATATATCTAGTGTTTCCAAGGCTACTAAAGCAATCAGTCTTTCAAGATTTGATCTTTCTTGTGATCATGCCAATGTTATATAATAATGCACCGACTCTGGGTAACTAGGGTCGGGGCGTTACAGTTGGTATCAGAGAAAGTTTAGTACAAACCTTTGAAGCTAGATTTAGATAAAATCTGATTAGAGCACGTAGACCTAAGATGAACTTTGAGGATTAGTATAGAAGAACTTACTCGAATTTTGGTATTGTAGAGATTTTGTGAGTTTTCCAAGCAATACATCGCTGTCTGGATACGATCAGGTAGAGGCGGCTCTGGCACAGATGTACCTAGGGGTAAAACCCAAAAACACCACATTGAGCTAGACTCGAACGGGAACTGGTGTACGACAACGGGCCTTGCTACACTCTTGGTTACGACACTCCCGGGGGATATGCTTAGGATAACTCTCATTTTCTTTACAAATCCTTATGAAGGGTTTATGAGTATATACTTCCTCAAAGAAAACATTTTTTTGATTATGGATTATATCCATAAGTAGTTCAATTTATCTTAACTGTTTTATAAGTATGGGATTATGTATTTTGATTCATAAAATGATCTATTTTATGCCATTGTTTAGAAATGGCGCCTAGTGGAAGAAATGGAAACCGTATCAATTCACACACTCCATGTAGGGATTGCCCTCCTGCTCAAGATAATTATAGTGGAGCTGGTGATGCAACTGGTGCCGATCAGCTAATCACCATACTGGGACAACTTACTCAAGTTATGAATAATAACCTTACCCGTATGGAGCACCCTGATCCACAACGTAGAGGATCAATGTTAGATCGATTCATGAGGCAACAACCACCAACGTTCAATGGGAGTACAAATCCATTAGTAGGTGAGCAATGGATATTTTCCCTAGAGAAAATATTTCAGGCTTTGGGGAGTAATGAAAGGGAAAAAGTTATCATGGCAGTTTACCGCCTCACTGGAGATGCTGATCAACGGTGGTCATTGATTCAAAATACTAACGAAGATGATGAAGTATCAAATATTGAATGGAGGGAGTTCAAAGATCTGTTTTTAGAAAAATACTTTCCTCGCGACCATCGAGCATATATGGAAAGGCAATTTCTGAGTTTGAGACAGAAGGAGGATGAGAATGTCACAAAGTATGAGGCTAACTTTACAAGGTTAGCAAGGTATGCTAGAGATTATATACGTAACTCAATAAGTAAGATTGATCGTTTCTTTTATGGGTTAAAACCATTTCTTCGTCAAGCATTACTCTCACAATCCTTTTCATCGTACGATGACATTGTCTCATGTGCTATCAAGACCAAAAAGGAATTCTCTAAGTCTTATGACTTTAAGAAAAGAAAGAGAAGAAGAGGCCTGCTGATCAATCTGGGAATGGAAATAAGAGGAAGAAAGGAAAGGTAGAATATCCATCCTGTGGTAAATGTGGGAAGAAACACCCTGGTACTTGCTTGAATGGAATGGGAGTCTGTTACAAGTGTGGTGAAAAATGCCACCAAGCTCGTGATTGCAAAGAGAAGAAGGAAGCCACCAACGTTCAGTGCTAAAATTGTAGGGAGATGGGCCATTATGAAAATGAATGTCCTAAGCGTCAGGAGAAATTACATCAGAAAATGCCAAGGGATCAAGGCCAAGCTTATGCTATCACTACTGCTGAGGTTGAAGCTCCGAAAGACGTGGTGGCAGGTAATTTAATGGTTTCCTCAAGTTTAGAAAATGCATTATTTGATTCTGGATCATCTCATTGATTCATATCTTCCCAGTTTTCTATGAAAATTAGATATTTTCAATTTGATTTAACAAGGGAGTTGTCAGTTAATACTCCTAAGGGAAGTATCATTGCAACAATGTTTTGTGAATCAGTCCCCATTAGAGCACATAAATGTTCATTATCTGCTTATCTCATCGTCATAACTATGATTGAGTTTGATATAATCCTCGGTATGTACTGGCTTTTGGACTATGATGCAAAGATTTATTGTAAGAAGAAAGAGGTTACAATTCTTGATGATAATGATAAGGAACACCTTATCTTTAGAGCAGAATCGTCACCACCTAATTCTTATTTAGATCCACCCCCAGTAGCTCAACTAAATTCAATTATTGGGGAGGAAGAGAATGAAATAACTTTTGGTGAGGAAAGGAATGTTCAAATAGAGGATGTACCTGTTGTGAAAGAATTTGTAGATGTATTTCCGGAATATTTACCTGGACATCCTCCGGAACGAGAAGTTGAGTTTTCCATTGATTTGATTCCGGGATCAAGGCCTATATCGAAGACCCCTTATAGAATGGCTACTGTAGAATTAGTCGAACTAAAGAAACAACTAGAAGAATTGAGTAATAAAGCATTTATTCGCCCTAGTGTTTCTCCATGGGGAGCCCCTATTCTTTTTGTTAAAAAGAGAGATAGATCTATGAGGTTATGTATCGACTACAGGGAGATCAATGCTATAACAATAAATAACAAGTATCTCCTACCACGCATTGATGATTTATTTGACCAACTGCATGGAGCTCAATACTTTTAAAATATTGACCTTCGATCAGGATACCATCAGTTGTGTGTGAAGAAGGAAGACATTCCGAAGACAGCATTTCGAACCAGGTACGGGCATTACAAGTTTATTGTAATGTCGTTTGGATTGACTAATGCACCCTCTGTATTCATGGATCTGATGAATAGAGTTTTCAAGGAGTATCTCGATGAATTTGTGGTGGTATTTATTGATGATATCTTGGTATACTCCAAAAACTACGATGATCATGAAAATCACTTGCGCATTATCTTGAAGACTCTGAGAAGGCATGAATTATATGGGAAGTTTAGCAAGTGTGAATTCTGGCTTCAGGAGATTACTTTTCTTGGCCATATTGTCTCTAAAGATGGAATCTCTATTGATCCTTCTAAGACCAAGCCAATAAAAGAATGTCCAGCACCTACGAGTATAACTGAGGTACGTGGTTTTATTGGTTAGGTAGGTTATTATCGACATTTCGTCCAGAATTTTGCCCGATTGGCTAACCCATTAACGAAGCTCACACGTAAAGGGGTCAAATTTGTTTGGAAAAAAGAGTGTGAAGAATGTTTCGAAGAATTGAAGAGAAGATTCGTCAATGCTCCTATATTGACTCTACCATCTGGGAATGATGGGTTCATTATTTATTGTGATGCATCAAAGAAAGGAATTGGTTGCGTCCTTATGCAGAATGATAGAGTTATTTCATATGCATCACGACAGTTGAAAATTCATGAACAAAACTATCCTACTCATGATCTCGAGTTAGCAGATGTAATCTTTGCTTTGAAGATATGGAGGCACTACCTATATGGTGAAAAATGTGAGATTTATACTGATCACAAGAGTTTGAAGTATATTTTCTCACAAAAAGAACTCAACATGAGGCAAAGGAGATGGCTTGAATTACTCAAGGATTATGATTGTACGATACACTACCACCCGGGTAAAGCAAACAAGGTGGAAGATTCTTTGAGCAGAAAAGACCATGGAGTTTTGAACATGATGAGAATTGAAAGGGATCCAATTTTCATCGATCTAGTAAAGATGGACATGGGTATAACCAGGGATGGTGAATCATCAATGCTTTTTCAAATGGTTTCCAAACCATCTTTACTAGAAAGGATTAAGAGTTCTCAGACCGAAGATGAAGAATTCCAAAAGAAGATTAAAGCTTTGAATGATGGGAGATTGAGAGACTTTGTGTATGAAGATGGAATTTTGAAATTTGGGAAGAGACTTTGTGTTCCCGATATACCTGATCTAAAAAGGGAATTGCTGGATGATGCTCATAGTTCCATTTTCTCTATACACCCTGGGAGCACCAAAATGTATAGAGATTTGAAGGAACATTTTTTGTGGAACAATATGAAGAGGGAGATTATGTGGACCAAATATTTTCAACTACCACTAATAAATTCAATATATAGGTTTAAATGTTTTCATTGATTTTATCAAAATTTATGAAACATGACAACAACTTATTTCATGATCATTTTCATAGGGTTGAAGAACCATCATGAGAATATATACATGATATAATTCTACTCCATAAACAAAGTCTCCCCAATTGGTTGTGTCAGGATAAAGTTCCACTTCATATCATTCAACAGGAAATTAAGGTAAATTGTATATTCCTAAAGCACTAATAGATTCTAAGATGAATAAATAGAATTATAATTCCTTCCATATATCTTTAGTTATCATCAACAAATTTTTGTTAGAAAAAGTTATCGAATTGGAAAGAAATAATACATAAATATCTTAACCATCATTCAATTATCAATATAAACCATTTCATTAATGTTTTACCTTTTGATCCATCAAAAATAATATAATCCAAAACATTATAAAAAATATGACTAAATCATTTAAAATTGGATTGACATTAATCCCCCATATATCATAATGTATCACTTGATTTTCACAAAACAAACATGGGAATATATTCATTGTATGTTTTCATGAAATAGAGTAATAATATAAATTACCATAAACCCATATTGAAAAAATAATTGTTTATTCATTGATTACATAGACCATATATTACTAAATATATTCAATAAATCCATAAAATACTGTAAACTCAATCAAGGATGAAATAAAACACTTTTCAAAAATCCTTAATCAATTCCAACGCAGTATGTACTATCCAATTTACTTATTTGTATTCAACATATCTTTATTATAAAACATTATCTAAACATATATACTCTATTAAGGGTAACATATCTTAATAATGCTTTTTCCATAAAATATAATATTTCCATTAAATCTATTTTCTAATCCATTAGTACCATTAATTGTATTCTTGATAATACTTAACAAAAAATGTAAACTAAACAGTCCTTATATATTCAATAATTAATTAAACATAATATTTTAATTCCAATGAATAAATACCTCATTCCACATCCTTCTCAAACTATTATCTATGCTTTATCATCTTATCAGATTATACCCCATTTCTATCAAATGTCAAATTTAATCACTTTATCACCATAAATATAACCATTACATCTACATCCATGTTCATCTTCATCATGAGACCTTCCCTAATGATGTCGATTTTCATAATGGCCATACCTTCAACATTTAAATAATTCAAGAGTTTATGACATCTTAGTGATGAATATATCCCCATCCATTGTGTTAATTGAACATTTATTTTTTTCCATTGGACTAACATTATTTGTGTCATTTTCCATATTAAAAACAACACCATGTTCCTCTAATTCATTAACATGGGTATTTCATTGGACATTCATGACCCAATGGAATTATAATCATCTATCCTATATGGACCCCACTACCCGAACTCTCACCAAACACTATAATTATCTTCTTTGGTGAGTCCAAGAGTTCGTTAAGGTAGACATTTTAAATCATGTTTCATGAAATTTATTATTAATAATCACAACATCATTTTGAATTTTCATAATCCCATTTGTTTGGTCATAATCTAATAATCATTCACATTCACTGTTAGCCCAATTACTTATGGTTCCCAGAATTGAATAAAACTATAAAACCTAATGTGACCAATGCTAATCAAAGTTGGAAATGACAATATCATGAAAAATAACATATATGTTTGCTAAATTAAGAGGCATTATTTTCAATCAATCAGAAGATAGGTTTATCCTAGGTTACTCATAGTTAGTATATATTTAAATCCCTCAAGATGAACCATAAATTGTTGGTGATTTTTTGAAGATTAATTCCCTAGAGTGTCAAAAACGGTCTGCTAGATGGCCTGTTTACATGCACCAGTTCCCAATCGAGTCTCGATATATATGGTTTTTTGGGTTTTATCCTCTATATACAAATTTTACATATCCATATCCACATATAACATCCAAACATTGTTATATTTTCTGGAAACCACTCCCTCAATCATTTTCAAGCATTCTAATAAAAGTTCCAAAACAATGACTGATAATTCAAAATATCATAAGAGACACACCTAGTAATATACAATGAAATATCCCTAGGGAACTGACTAAAATTTTCTCATCCTAGTTTTAGAAGTTAACTAAACATCCCTCTGATTCCAACTATAGTGATGCAAGCATCTCACACTTGGATATTACATAATTTTCTGTGAATGATAATTAAAATACACCAACTAATGGATAAGGACCATAACAGTTTAGTGCATATGGAAACATGGAACATAATCATCTAATGTAATGAAATATCAAAAATTTCTTCACAAATATCATTTTATTTAGTACTCTATACAGACATACTCTATATGAAAAATTTATTCATAAATAGGGGAATGGAAACATAAGAAAGGGTGATATCATATTCTATGTTAGGGTAGACATGGGAGATACCAATATATGATCATGTAAAAGAATATGATAAGTATAATGGTATTTACTGATGAAAATAACTTACAAAATTCATTCTCAACCTATTATATATCATAATCCTGAGTTATGGAATAATTATTAGATGTTCACAAGGCATTAGTCATAAGTTAATCAAATAACATGTCATGAGAAAATAAAATTAGAAAAATAAATGGATTTATGGAATACATATAAGATTATAACATTGTGAACATGTTTAAATAGAAGAAGGTTCCCTAATTATGTTGGGGAAGTAAAATCAATCACTCACATAAACATAGAGACATGAAACCCGGTCCACAAATAACATTATGAACATGTCAACAGGTTCTCCCACAAAATTGTTTACATGTAATCAGGTTCATGCATAAAATTGTGAACATGTAATAAGGATAACACATAGCATTGTGAACTTGTGACCTGGTTCACAAAAAACATTATGTAAATGTAGGTTGGTTCACTCAAAACATATTGAACATGTATTCAGGTTCATAGATAAAACTATGCACTTGTAATCAAGTTCTTGTATGACATTGTTAACTGGTAATCGGGTTCACACATAGGTGACTACACCTCTTAATCAGGACACACCATCATCCGTAGTGGTACCCCATTCCTCATTGTATAATGGTTTCACTCCCCGTTTGATTCTTATATATTTCAGGAGATATAAATCATTACCCAATTCCTTGGTAGGATATGTAGCTCCAACCCTTCACAATATGAAAACATCATTTATGTATGCCATAAGATCCTAAACATTAAGAATATAATGGCCCCTGAAATTAAATGGTAATAATAATCATTTAATCACATCATAACCATTGGAAAATATATATGTTTCATAATCATTTCAATACAGAATAACCTATAGGGAAAAGAGGGTTTAATAATAATTTTATCATGGTATGACCTATGTAAGAGTGATGGGTTTCATAAACATGATATCATAAAAACATAATCCATTTAGAGAAAGAATTTGAATTTTATCCTTGGATCATATCACTAGGAAAGAATTATTGACAACAAGAGATGTAATTTTAGATGGAAAATATATCTAAATGATCATTTTAGACATTTCTCATTACAAATATATTTTCCTCTTGGAAAAACAATTTTGTATCATAAAAAATTTTGAAATGCTTTTCCGTTAGAAATTTATTTAAAACGTATATAGGATGATTTGGAAATAATTTAAAACTTTTTAAAAAAAAATGTTTGAAATCATTTTCGTTGAAAACAATATTAAATGATCATTTAAAAAAAGTGAATCATATTTAGAAACTTTGGTTTTGGACGAAAATATATTTCTGAAATATGGGTGAAATAGAGTAGGTTTTCATAAAAAAATGATCAATTAATTTATGTAGCAATGGGTAGACAAATGATCCCAATATATGAAGATTTGATGAATAATAAAAGTATAAGAATTGATTCATATTATTGACATATAGATCATAAGATTTCATCATTCATTGAATAATCGTAAATATTCTTGATATAACATGAGCAATAGCCCAGTTGGTGAGGACTCACCAAGTGCATCCAAGAGATCTAAGATCAAATCGGGGTGGAGGCATACTTCTGCGTTACTACAGTAGTACATTAGTAGGTACTATTTAGTACTATTGTAGCCATAACTATTAATCCATTTGGGCCTTTGAGCCACTGTTTTGTTACTCATGTCCTTCAAGGACCTCGATCCACCACTAGGCCATCGGGCCACCTCAAGGCCTTAAGGCCATGTAAAACTTTAGATGTACCAGACATATTACAAGGAAAAATGCCCTAGATGAGGATTCAGAGCAGAAACATTCACTAGAGAACATCTAACCGGACATGGAAGAATAAGGTATGTCATTGTAGTTGATATCGAGCATGTGCAGCTCTACATGACACAACTAGCCAACTTTCCATGCAATGGTGGAGAGTTGACATCACAACTTATTCTGGGGAGGGTCAGTTCTATGTTGTCTTGTTTGGGTTGATTTCGTAAGACCTATGGGTCCAGTAATTTCACTTAAGCCTTATGTCTTGGTAAGGGTTATTACTTATCCTATGAAAAATGAATTATCAAAAAAATCAATAAAAATTGATTTCCATTAGGCCGTTCAGGCATTATAAATATTATTGACAATCTGTGAGATTTTAACATAAAAGTCTTAACATTCTTGAATGTTTTAAATATGTTCCCCATAGTGAATAACAATAAATAGAACAATATAAATTACTATAATAGAAAAATTATTTATATTACTTGTAGAAGATTTTTTACATACACCTCATTAATTAAAATATGGTCATAACATAATGTATGTCCCATAAATGGAAAATTTAGGCAAAAATATCTAAATGTTTTGTTTGCTTTTTAACCATAAACCCCATGAAATAATAACATCAATCAAAAAATTTATCATCATGAAATGAGGTATATTCATGATATATAATTTCATAGTGTAGTATATAAACCACGCAAATGAAACTAGTGGTGAATATGGCATAAGTCTCTCGAAAATAAAAGTCAGAATAGGAATCCCTATAATGCTTTGGTTACATTTTAGCCAAAAATACATGAAAGAGAGATCATAAGATGGAAACATAAATCCAAAAAATTATCAGTTTATGAATCCTAATATACAATCATGGGCAGTATACACACCATATAAATAAATTGTTGGTGAATATAGTATGTGTCTCACAGAAGTTAAAATGTGAGGTGGAAACCCCTTACCTCAAGTCTTAACATATGTCATAATAATTCTAACCAACATTATATTAAAGAAAAAAATTTATTAATATATTAAATAACATTAAATATATATATCATACCATATATGATTTTATTAGGTCATTTTATTACCCCTTAAAAATACATTTCATGTTAATGACATTTTTTGGTAAATAACTACATTGTTTTTCAAGTATGCTTTGATATTTTATTTTATTTTCCTATTAATTTGATCATGATCTATCCATATCTAGATTATATAACATGGTATTAATATCATATAAATTATGTATATATTTATTTGTAAAAATCTATAAAATTTGGTTATATTAAATGAAATACATCGTTAATGGATATGGTTGGTCATATGTACTCATGAACACGGTTTCCATTTTCTTTTAATATTGAATGAAAAATGGTAAATGATATATATATATATATATTATAATTAAAGTATAATTTTAATTTCATATATAACACATATTATTTTTAACCCATCCTTAATAAATTTTATGTAAAGCATGAACAAAACACATCGTTTCAGGATGAGATAGTCTGATGTTCACATGAATGATGTTATTGTATTGCCAAAAAATGGAAAGCATGAACGCAAGTGTAAAATACTAATTCCAAAAGCATTATAACATAAAAAAATTCAATAAATATCATATATAGATATATTTACATCATTATTCCCAACAATTAATGGTCGTAATGGAAAAATGAAATACATCGATTTGTGACGTGGTAGTCTGCTGTATGAATGTATAATGTTTTCAAAACCCATTCGATGGAAATGGTTGCAGTTATAGGGAATAAACATAACATTAAAAATATCATAGAATATGTATTATATTGAGTTTAATATATAATCATGGTAAAATATGTATTTATGGAGTGGATAAAGAAATAATATAATGATTCTTGTTGAAGAATACCACCACATCATTGGGTATCGTACTGGGGTTTTCACTAAATACATCAAAGGATTTTTTTTCTACAAAAAATAAGGATTATAAGATGAGGGGAGAAAATTTTGGATGTTATTTGTGAAGGATTTGGATGATCCAAAATTCATGAGAGGTGTAAATAAGTGGGTAGAGTGAGTTCCCCTTTATAGTTGATGAGGAGTTGCATTATCAAACATTCTCAATAGTAGACACTATTGGTAGGTCTCCCATACCTCATGTGCCATGAACATTGAATAATAATGGAGGGAATGGAATATTTTTTCAATAAACACCTAAAAATCATAATCAAGAAATATTTTTCTTATGGTTATTTCTTCATCATTAAGATTATTCTATTTTATTCTTATATATTTTACTAAGGTAACACGTATCTTTTTATTTTCCTAGGAAATTTATCCATTAGGAATAAAAAAAATTATTTTCATTTTAAGGTTTAAAATATTGATTCTAAATATTAAATCCAATTAATTAAATATATATCATATGTGTGTGTAAAATTTATTTTGATTCAAAATAATTTAATGTTCAAAACAATAGTTTAACATTAATCGTGATAATTAATTTAATCAATTTTCACTAGAAATTATAGCCAAAAATTAAGTTAACATTATTAGATTTTATAAATTAAGTTGATTAAACTTTTGTATTAAATTTTACCTATTACAATTAATGAAGTAATATATTTTATTTTAAAATTAATCATATAGACATAATGAGAAAGCTGGGTTTTAAAGTGAAAATGTTAAAATAATTTATAAATATTTTATATTCAATTTTAACATGAAATTGAATCAAATGAACTAAATTGTAATAATTTACAAAAAAATAATCCAATTTTTCTTTAAAATAAATTAAAAATATTATTTTAGTTTATAAATATACCAAATGGAAAGGTATATTTCAATTAAAATTTTGTATTTTACACTATTAATAAAAAATTGAAACTTTTTAGAAAGTACCAAGATATTCACCAAAATATAATTTAATATTCATATTTGAAATATGTTTTTAAAATTTTCATGTAAAATATGTAGAAAGTTCAGAGTTTAGATTTTAAATAAGTACACTATAAAAAGGTGAAAAACTACTTATAGAAAAGTATTTTTTAAGCGTAAATATTGGATTTATTATCATCTCTTATACAGAAAACACATAAAAAGAAATTTAAATTGTTTATTATATATATATAATATATTAATTTCATCAAAATCATTCACTGATATGATATTGTTTAACATACGTAGTTGAAACACATCATTAAACATAATAAATAGTTTCTTAGAAAAGATATTCTTTATTATCATTTATAACAAAGGAATTCATTTTATAACCATATGGAAGATATATTTTTAGAGTTTAGTTAAAGTTATTCATAACTATCGTTGAAATGACTACTTATAATAATAATATTAATAAATAATATTGTAATAATATACAATGTACCATTTAAACTCAATGTCACATGCAAGAAAATCATGGTGTTGTGAATTACACCATCTAAAATCAGAATTCTGTGTAACCAAACATAAACTCAATAGTTTCTTTTAAAACATGAAAATTTTATGGTTTTATAAATGGGAAAATATAAAAATGACTTATTTTAATGTATATATATATATTTTACAAAATTCCATGGTGTTACAAAAAAACTTGAACCTTTAATGCTAAAAAAACTCTAATTCAAATCCTAAAAAACCCTAAACCCTCATCCAAAAAAAACATAAATCTGGAGAACTGAAATACCCTAGAACCTAAACCCAAAAAATCCCTATAACAACAACCACAAAAAATACAAAACCATCTACCCCAAAACACATGAAACCTAAACCCTAAAAACCATAAACCCTATGACCCAAAACACATTAAACCCTCATCCCCCAAAAAGCCAGATCCCATAGAACCAAATAACAGTCAACTGTTGTCCATAAAAAACAGTAAACACTCATTACTAGAAATGTCCTCAACCCTCCTACCAACAAAACCATTGACACTTATCCCCCAAAGACCATCAAATATTATAACCATTAAAACATATAACCATAGCTTTTAAAACCCCCTAAACCCTCGGCACAAAAGAAAATTTAACACTCAGCCCAAATAATCCCAATACCCACATCCCCCCCCCCAAAACCATAAGCCCTATAAAAAACTAAACCCTCATCCATAAAATCAATTGACACTAATCCTAAAAATGACCTGAATCACCGCACCTGGAAAATGATTAACCCTTTGCACTAAAACCCCCTCAAACCTTATCCCCAAAATCCCAATAACGTCAGCACAAAAAAACCCTCAACACTCAGCCCCAAAAAACCCTCAGCCATTTTCCCAAAAAACAATCAAGCCTGATTCCTAAAAACCCTAAACCCTAAATACCTTGCAATATTAATCCATCAACCCCAGGAAACCCAAAAACCTCATCCCCAAAATACCGTAAATCCTCAACCCCAAAAAACCTTGAAATGTCATTCCTAAAAAACCCTAAACTCTCAACCATTTAAACCCCTTAACCCTCATCCCCCAAAGGATCCTGAAACCACATCCCCAAAATATCCTAAACATTTAGCATCAAAAAACCCTAAACCATAAATCCTAAATAAACCTAAACCCCAATCTTAAAAAACTCTAAATCCATAGCCATAAAAAGCACTAAACCCCCATCCCCAACAAATCCTTATCCCTATTCCCCAAAAATCCCTAAACCCTCACCCACAAAATACCCTAAACCGTAGCCCCCCAAAAAACATTAAATTTCTATCCAAAAAAGCTACAGACTCATATCCACAAAAAAAACCCAAGAACCTCAACATAAATATCACTAAATATGATCCTAAAAACCCCATAAAAACTCTACCACCAAAAAACCCTAAACCCTAATCCCTTAAAAACCATAAAAACTAAACCCAATAAAACAAAATAATCTCATCTCCAAAAAAAACTCTAATCCCTTATCCCTATAAACTATAAACACTCAACCCCAAAAAATCCAAATCCCTCATCCCAAAAACCATAAACTGATGACCCCATAAAAACCCCAAACCCTCATCCCACAAAAAACCCTAAACCTTCATCCCTCAAAAATTATAAACTCTCATACATTGAAAAATAATAAACCCACATTCCAAAAAATATAAAACCATCAGACCGAGAAAAACCTAAAACCCTAGCTCCAAAAATCCTTAAACCATCAGTCCCCAAAGACCCTTAAACCCTCAACTAGAGAAAATAGTAAATCCATAACCCAAAAAAACCATATTACATATCTCTAAAAACTATGAACCCCCATCACCAAAAACAATGATCCCATATCCTCAAAAATCCTATAACCACGGCCGCAAAAATCCCTGAACCATCCACCCCCAAAAACCATGAACCCTCAGCCCCATAATACCCTAAACTATAATCACCGTAAAACATTCCTCCATTATCCAAAAAAACCTTCAACACTCAACCTAAAAACCCCTAAGACCTTTTCCCCAAAATACTCTAACCCCTATGCTAATGAAAATATGAATCCCACAACCCCCAAAAAACACTAAACTATCTTCCCTAAAAAAACATTGAACCCTTAGACTTAGAAATCGCTAAACCATTTTCCCCAAAAAACCACAATACCATAGCCGAGAAAAACTATCAAAACCTATTTTTAAAAAACCCTAAACCCTCATCCGGAAAAAACCTTCACCGAACAACCCCAAAATATCTTCAATTCCAATCCCAAAAAAATCTCGCAAACAAATAACCCAAATGAACCTAAACTCTAAGTTCCAAAAAAACCTCATCCCACATAAAAAACCGTAATCCATCATACAAAAAAAACATAACAGTTCGTCAAAAAATATCCCTAAACCCACAACCCTAAATATATAAAACAGTAGCCTCAAAAGATAGTCAACCATAATTCCTAAAAAAATCATCCCTCATCCAAATAACACTTAACATTCAGACCAAAAACAACTAAAACCCAAAACTATAAAACAAATTAAACCATTATCCCAAAAAAATCATCAACCTTATGTCCCAAAAAACATCAACCCACATCCCGATAAAACCCTCAAAATTCATCCCTAAAAACCCTAATCCTCCATCCACAAAAAAGCATAAATGCTAAGCCCAATAAAACCAATACCCTCATAACCAAAAATCCCAAAACCATCATTACCCAAATACCATAATACCGCCACCCAAAAAACCATCAAACTACATCCCCAAAAAACCGTATTACCTCAACCAAAAAAACCAACAACCCTTAGCTCCAATACAACCTAAAATCTCATCCTAAAAAACCTTTTAACCATATGCTTAAATAATTTGAAATCATAATCCCCATTAAACCCTAAAACATCATGCCTAAAAAACATTCAACCATTAGCCAAACAAAGCATTCAGATATAGTGAACCCTTATCCCTCGCATCAAAAAAAATCAACCCTTAACCCAATGAATCCCTCAATCCTTCTACCTAAAAAACCATGAACTGTCCACACCAAAAAACATCTCTTCACTGAGACCTAAAAAAATGTAATCCCTTATCCCCAAAAAAACTTCCACCATCATCCCAAAAAACACTATTCCCTCATCCCTAATAAACCATAATCTCTGATCACCATAAAAACTTCAACCCTCATCCTTGAAAAACCATAAAACACATTAAAAAACCATCAACCCTTAGCACCAAAAATCCCTCAAAACTAAACTTCATGTATTAGTAAACCCCCATCCCCAAAAAAACCCTCAACCCTCAGCCCCAATAAAACAATTAAACTTTATCCCCTAAAATAAATGACCCTTATCCCAAAAAATCCCTCAACCATGATCTTTAAAAAACCACTCATCCCTCATCCCAAAAAAACCATCAACCCATTACTACAAGAAACCCTAAACCCATAACCCAAAAAAACCCAAAACACACTATCCTTAAAACAAAAAAAACCAAAGCTGGAAGATCGTAAAACTTCACCACCAAAAATCCCTCAATTTTCATCCTTAGAAATCCCTCTATCCTCATCCCCAAAAAACCTTCAACCCTCATCCCCAAAAAACCCTTGTCCCTCAACACCAAAAAACCCAAAATCCATATCATCATAGATCCCCTATCCATTAGACCAAAAAAACTCATCCCTCATTCATTAAAAACCCCTAATACCTCAGCCCAAAAAAATACATCAACCCTCAACCCCAAAAAACCCTCAGACCTTTCCCCAGAATAACTTAAACCCTTATCCCCCAAAAATAGAAAAGTCACATCCACAAAATCCTCAACCCTCTTCGATAAGAACCCATCTAACCTCAGGCATACGAAACTCTCAACCCCCATTGCCAAAAAAACCCTAATCCCTCATCCTAAAAAATCCTCAACACTCATCCCAAAAAAAACACCAACTATCAGTAAGAAAAAAATCCATAAACACTCATCCATGAAGAACCCTCAACACTCATCCCATAAAAATACTAAACCCTCCACCCCAGAAAAACCAAACCCTCAACAACAAATATCCCCCACCACTAAGACAAAAAAACCCAACATCGTAAGCTATAGAAACACTAAAACTATGTCCCAAAAAAAGAAAAATGCTCACCCCCATAATATCATCAACTATCAGCCCAAGAAATACCTCAATGCATAGACCCAAAAGACCCCATCCATCAAACCCAATGAACCCTAAACCCTAATCCTAGAGAGACTATAAACTTGAATCCCAAAAAAACCCAGATCCCCAAAAAACCCTAAACACTTAGTACCAAAATACCCTCACCCCTCATCCCCATATTTCCTAAAAAATCATCACTAAAAACCCCTCAACCAACATCCCCTAAAATAACTAAAACCTGAAACCCCTAAAAACCCTCAACCCGCATCTAGAAGAAATCCCCTACACTCATCCCTCCAAAACCCTTGACCCATTGTCAATGAAATCTATCAACCTATAGCCAAAAAACCCTAAAATATCATAACAAAAATTCCATAAAAATTATTCCCTAAAATAAACTCAACCCTCATCCCCAAATAAACATTACAAACTCGGTCCAAAAATACCATATAAAATCTCGTCCCTGAAAACAATCATCCCATGGATCCATAAACCCATCAACCTCATTCCTAAAAAACACATAACCCTTAGCAAGAAAACCCCCTCAACTCACAACCCCCCAAAACCCATATCCTCTTATACCCACAAAACCCTCATTCCTGAATCCCAAACCCCTCAACTCTTATCCCCAAAAATCCAAAAATCATCATCCACAAAAATACAATACCCTCAACACAAAAAAACACAAATCCCTGTTCCCCAAAAAATTTGTAACACATATACACAAAATACCCTCAACCCCTTAGAAAAAAAAACCATATACCCTCAATTCTAAAAAACCACAATTCCTTAGCCCCAAAAACAATCATCCCAAACCCCAATAAACCAAACACCATCTTTCCCAAAAAAACTGTCAACCCTATGTCTGAAAAAACCCAAAACTCTTATCCCCAAGAATCCCTCTACCATAATACATAGGAAACCTGTCTACCCTCATCCCAAAAAATCCCTCAACCATTAATTCAAAAATATGTCAACCATTAGTCAAAAAAACCACACAAAACTCATCCCAAAAACTACATCAACCCCTTTCCCCCAAAAAACTCATCCCATAGCCCCAAAAACCCTTAAACCTCAGTCCCAAAAAAACCCTAAATCCATAGCCCCAATTAACTGTAAACCATAATCTTGAAAAATCCATAAATTACCAATAATATTTAAACCCTCCACCCCAAAGTAACCTAAACCCTAAATCCTAAAGAACCCTAAACCCTCATCCCCCGAAAACCCTAAACCCTTAGACCCGAAAAGCCATAAACCACCTTACCCAAAAAATTGTAAACCACCAACCACCAAAAACTATAAACACTCACCCTGAAAACCCCTTAACTCTCATTCCTAATAATGGAAAACCTCAACGCCAAAAACTCTATACCTTCATCCCAAAAGAACTTTGGACCCTTATAATTAAAAAATAAAAAATCATTATACCAAAATACACTAAATCCTATTCCTCATGAAATCCTAAACCTTCATCATTAAAAATTCTCAATAACGTCATCCTAAAAAAAATTGAAACCTTCACCCCCAAAATTCCCTGTAAGATCATTCCAAAAAAACCATAAATCATAATCCACAATAAACAAAATCCTTTATACCCCCATAACCAAAATCCCTAATCACAAAAAAACCCATAATCCCTCAGCCCCAAAAAACCATTAACCTTCTACCCAAAAAATCCAAAACCCATTTCCAATAAAACAGTATAACATATACCCAAATAACCCTAAACATTGAACTAAAAAATTCCAAAAACCCTCATCCCCAAAAAATATAAAACCCTCATCCCCAAAAAACACAGAGATCTTATCTCCCCAAAATAGTAAAAGCTCATCCTTAGAGAACCGAAAGTCCTTATCCATAAGAAACACTAACCCCTAATCCCGAAAAAATAGTAAACCACCATCCACAAAAAATCTAAAACCATTTACCCCAAAAAACCATATTCCCTCATATAAACAGTACCTGGATTCTAATCCCTCATCCTAAAAAATAATAAAAACAATGTTACTAAAATCCCTAAATCCTCAAAACCAAAAACACCTAAATCATCATAACCAAAAAAACCTAACCCTCTTAAATAAAAAACTGGGAACACTCAACATCAAAATTCATGGAACCATTATCCCCAAAAACCTTAAACCCTCATGTCCAAAAAACAGGAAACCCATTTACCCCAAAAAAAACATCCTCCCTAAACCCCAAAAAACCCTTAAAAACGTAGGCCGAATAACCCAAAACCCTTATACCCAAAACATTGTATACCAAAAATCCACGAAATCTTTAAACCAACTGCCCCAAAATTCCTTAAACCGTGTGCCTCAAAACACCCTAAACCCTAAGCCCCCAAAACCAATAAAAAATTATCCTTAAAAACCCTAAATCCTCATCCCCAAAAACCACAAAATCCTCTTCCCCAAAATAAAACATAAACCTTCATCCCCAAATTACCATTAACTATGTGTCCCATAGGCCCTAATGAATGTTCTTAACCAAGATTGATGTATCATGAGGAGGTAGATCTGTTGAATTAGTTATATCATTTCTTTTAAGATTTATTCTTATTAAAAAACATTTACCTCTTATTAATGGGTTACCACATTACTGAAAACAAAAAATAAAAATATCCATATGAACAGAATAATTTAAAAAATTCAATACTCAACAATAGTAGCTACATCCTTATTAGGGTGTGGAAATAATTAGATACCACACAATAAACTATAAAAAAATCCTTTTGTGTAGATAGAATGAGTAGAATATTCCCCTACACTCATGTATCATTTTGTAAAATACAACAGTGCACGTGCTTCATGTAGCATTAAAATGTGTAATACATTGTTTTTGTCACAAGATAAGAAACATTCACAAGATTTTTAAAAACATGTTACTATGATTCCATGTCCAAATTCACAAATATTTCCTTTAAAAAAATCTTCAATTTCCAACCTAGAAGTAGGTAATATCATCATGGATAGAAAAATGACACACATTCAAATTCCATAGTCCAATTTTCCTATCCGATTGCTCGGTCCAATAAGATGACTCTTCAAAAATTCCACTAAAACAATTCTCAACTGCTTTTTCCTCCATCAAAAAATTCCATTTTGATTTCTGAGTACTATCCAGTGAATTGATTAGGATCTCTTTTTCTTCTCCTACATCTTATTTTTAGAAATATTCCTTAGGAAATGAAAACCCAGAAACACATTCTTTCATAAATATTTTACTGCTCCACATTCTCTATTATCAAGTATCTCATTGTAATAATGTACAATGTACATCCTTTTTTTCGATGGCCAAATATGGTTTGCGTGGGATTCTGAAATAAATTCACACTCATCAAAATTTTCCAAATCTATAAATTTCCTTGAATTTTAGAATGCATATTTGAATTCGTCAGCACTTATCTTCTCTTAATGATACTTCTCAAATCATCTCCAAACACTAGATGAAATTAGTCTTTCGAATAATCTCCAGTCCAATTTTGATTTTCACAAATATTTATTCATTACGATGACGACATAAATTCAGTAGAATATTATTTATTATGATTCATTAAACCAATTGAAAATCAAGAAAACATATGAATCAAATGACTTCTATTTATTATTCCTAGAATCAGTTGACAATACACTACTCATTCTGATGCTCCGTAACAACAGATAAAAATATCTCATTAAAAATATCATTCCCATTATGATACTTCATACCAAATTTAATATATCAATGCTATGAGTGTATTATTCCATAAATAGATACACCTCTTCTAAGAATATTATCATTTCTCCGGAACAAGTTTAGAATTGGCTTCAAACTTCTTTGAAAAAAAATCATTAACCACTTCAAAATTAATGTTTTTCCCACACATATGTAATTTAATTTAAAAAAATTATTTTTCTTTTCTCTAAAGATTGAAGATCCTACATCTGATGAAGTTATTGGTGTTAGCCTTTATTTGACGAATTTTTCTATGCATCACTCTTATAATCGATGTCAACATGATTCTGAAGGCCCTTGATGCAATTATAATACATATTAGAGTACTTTTTTCTTATGAACAACTTATTATGGAAATTTTTTTAGATAATTTTTTTTCTCTTGATCTTGTTGAAAAAACAACCAACAATCCATCATGATAAAAATGGTTGACTACATTATTCATTGAATTTGGATTGGTTAATGAATTTTTTACAAGAACATTAACATTATCTTCTTCGTCATTTTTTTCAACAACTCTCTAGTAAAAAAATTATACCTCATATGATTGGTGGCACATTTCATCCAATTGACAGGGTCTAGCTTCTTTGACTTCAAAAATATTTTTCATTTTCTGATTATGATAGACACTAACTTTTTATCCAATGAATTTTTTCTTTTGGCCTATTGTTAAGACTAAAAAAATCATCTTAATCATATCACATTCCGATCAACCATCATATCCTTCATAAAAATCATAGTTATATGTTCTCATATAAATCTTCTCATATCAAAGAATCATCAAATTTAGAAACATCCTTCTTTTACAAACTCAATATTGTTTCATGAAATCCTTCTGAATTTCAATATATTTATTATTGAAACAAAATAATATAAATGTGTTTTCACTTTCCATCTTTATGGTATCATCCCCATTTCCAAACAAGCCATATTATGATTAGTAGTACACACCATAGCATTCCTAATGCTTTCATCCCATGCTTCTCAGTAAAATTATGATTTTTTATTATAAATTATTAAAGCATCGTAAAATTTACATTGGATCCATGAAGACTCTTATACTCTTGCTAATTACAATCTTACGTCCATTCCATATGCATGATGAGTTCAATGATCCATTTATTTCAAAAACGTCTTCTCATTCTGATGGACTTTCTTATGTATTTTGAGTATGAACACTATATTTGTGATTTCAATCACCAATTTTTACAATGTGAGGTTATTTGTTTTCTTCTATGACAATAATTGAAAATTCCATTTAAATAAATCTTCATTCAGTATCTGAAAACATTCTCCAGCCCATTTGTCCCAATAATCTCCAACATTTTATTTTTTTGTCAAAAAATGATCATAAGTCACTAACTTTTTTAACCTAAATTTATGGATTACTTATCAACCATTATAATTATAAGCCAGCTAAATAATTATAAGAAATAATATTTTTTAATATCAAAACTGTGATGTCCAAAATTAGTGACTCATACAATATCTCTATATTTTCTTCACAATAATCATCACTTCTTCGACTTTCTGTTAATCAATTTTTTCCCTACAACCACTAAAACCAAAATTATAATTGTTCACACATTAAAAATATGAATGAATATCTTACCCACACCTCCCCCTTCTTATAATCTTTCATAAATGGTTTATCACATAAAATGGATAAATTTTTTAAATGATTTTCTTCCTTCAAAACATTATCCAATAAAATTATGAGATAGTGGATAGAAACACATAACTCAACCTAGAATAGAATGAGGTTGGTCAACCATGTTCAGCCATATTTTTTGAAAATGGTCCTTCAATAAAAGCTTCAATACAATTCCAGCAACACATTCTCATGTTGGAACACACTCCAACATTAATTTCCTCTCTTCCAAAATGTCCTTGATGAATTGGTATTTGATATCAATATGTTTTTAATGATAATGATGACTTATATTTATTATGGGGTGATGTAACTATGATTATCACATCCTAATAGAAAGGGTAACTTCACTTCTACAAGTTAATCTTCCAACTGATTCTTCATCCAAATATGTTTGTTAGTAGTTTCAGTAAGGGAAACATGCATAAATTCATCCACACAATGAGTTAATGAATATTGTTTCACAGTGTTCCAACCAACACAATTTATTCCTAGAAAGGAAACTCCACCAAATTTTGAATTTCTATCATCAACATTTCCAACCCAGTCAGAGTATGAATTGCCAAACAAGTTGATAATTTATGATCTATCAATCTTTATTCTAAAATATTTTGTTCTATTGATATATCTGATAATTCATTTTTCAAAATAAATACTTTTTTATTTTGGATAAATATTGAATATTGCATATAAGGAAAAAACAAACACAATGCCGGGTCCAAAGATAGTCAAGTATAACTAAATCACTTTTGGTTTTTAAAACTCTTCAAGATCCACTTCCAAGCATTCTATATATTTAGACATATTTTTTCCCACTAAAATATATGTGTAAACAAGTTTTAAAATTTCTATGTGATTCTTCATAAGACTATCCTTAGCATACTTTTCACAGAAATAGAATTATGTTTCTTCTATAGTGAGATTTGTAACCCAAGAAATTATTTTATTTTCCCCAACATAGACATTTCAAACAACTCTTTCATCCCTTTAGAAAATCATCAACACAATCTTTCATCATCACCAACAACGATAATGTCATTAACACAAATAATTACAATGGGGGAAAATTCTTGAATTTCATTGATGTATATGTTTCCATCAACTCTTAGTTTATAAAACTCATCTTCCATAAGCATGTATCCAATTTGGAATACCATACTATTGGATCTTGGATTATTACATAAATGTATTTATTCAATTTCCACAAGTAAATTTCATATTTCCCAAAAAACTCCACAAATTTTTTTAATATAAACTTCCTCATCTCGATCATCATTTAAAAATTTCGATTTCACATCCATCTGAAAAAATATTTATTTTAATTGTGCAACAATTCCAAAAAAACATTTATTGTTTCTAATGTTTCCACCAAAAAACATTTCTCATCAACATCAATGCCTTTAATCTGTGGGTATCTTTAGCATTGTAGTCATTCATTGTTTCTTATCACTTCACCATGTTCATGGAGATTGTTCCAAAAAAACCACATTGTACCTATAACATTTTTGTTATTTGGTATGGGTGTGAGATACCAAATATCATTATTTTCTATCTAATCCATCTCTTCATTCATAGCATGAACCCTTTTTTAATACCCAAATCTTCATTCAAATATGTTTTCTCAGATTTATTATACAAAGAATTGTGAATAATGACATTTGATGTATTCTTTTTTTCCTTTTAGATGTTGATCTCAAATAATGTTATAAGAATCCAATTTATTTCTTATCCTTGGATGAGATTTTCAAATTTCATTCAAACCACGTGAAAATTTATTCTCTAATTTATTGAGTCAATAAGTTTTCCTTATGATTTATCAAGTCCTTCGAGTTTTTAAAATAAAAAACACTCTATCTTAAGGAACAATTCTTTTCACCATTGTTTTATCTTAATAAGAAAAATTTTCTTTCTCCAAGGAATTTTATCCTTACCATGTTTTTCATTGTTCATATTTTATACTAACTCATTTTATCTCTAAGTATTAATATCGGTTTTGTATCTAAAACCTCAGAATCATTTAAATAATTGAATATAGAGAATTATGATTCACAAACCAAATTTAGGTTCTAAATTCTCTGAATTAAGATTCTGAACTTTCTGAGTTGAGGTTCCAAATTCTCTGAATTCAAACGCAGAACATTCTAAGTTCAATCTCTGAATTCTATTGAATTCAGACTCTGAATTCTAATTAATTCAGAATTTGAACATTCGAAGTTCAAATTCCAAATTCTTCCCAATTCAGACTCCAAATTCTTTTGAATTCAGACTTCAAATTCTACTAAATTTAGACTCCAAATTTCCGTGAAATTCAGACTCTAAAATTCTATAGAATTCAGGTTCAGAATTCTTTTTAAGATAGAATCCACATATTCATGTTTTACAGACACCGAATTGTCTTTTGGTTAGACTTAGAACATGTTTTTCCATACATTCCGAATATTGATTTTTGTAAAGCAACCATATTTTGGATTATACTTGTTTTAATTATAAAACGATTCCGTGAATTCAGTTACTGAATAACCATTGTTTGAGTGACATTGTACATGTCCCTCCGAAATTCAAGGAAAAATATTACCATTGGAGGAGGGATCCAACCGTTGATGTTGTGCCTATAAATAAGAGCTCATTTGAACGAGATCAATACATACGAAACAAGTTGATAAATATAGAGATTACATGATACTGGAGTGATTTCTAGAGTGAGAGACTTTATTTATTAGTGCATATTGAACTTCTTGTTCAAATTTTCTTCATGCGACTCCGAATGTTACTGAGTACATTAGAGGGATTCTGAGGCTAGGAAAACAGAGGTGCCGACTACCTTGATGTTTGAAGGCTTGTGGGGATATCATGATGGACTCTGATCTTTGTATCGAGGGATTACCCTAGTGTGGGTAAGATATACTTTCATGAACGTATAAATCAAGGGACCTCTATCCATGGTTGTTGGATACCCTCCTCTTCGGGGTAAAATATTTAGTACTTGTTACTTGTTACTTGTTTTAATTATTCCTCTAAAATTTTGGTTTTTGAGGAATGTATAACTATATTATACTTTCTTATACTTGTATAATTTGATTTAGTAAGACTATATACAATTTAAGGTATAATATTTTTTTTGTAAACTTTTCTTAAGTTTTATTTCTGGAACCACATTTCCGGAATTACATTCTCGGAATCACATTTCTGGAATAAAGAAAGTTAGTAGAACATAGAGTTTGTGTGTATTTACCTAGTTTAACATTGTTAAACATTACAATCATTAAAAGTTCAAATGAAATTTTTTAATGTTTAAAATTCACCGCCCTCTTGTATATTGAGAATCTACATCATTAGATACTACAATCGGTATCATTTTGATCAAACGTTGATATCAAAGGGGAATTTCATACTCTATACTAACATACCAATTTGTAACAAAAGTGGTTTTTGAAATACATATATTCACATATAAATTTCTTTGGCTCAATTTTTTCATTGTTATTTTTTTCCATTCTTAGGATATTTTTTTCTTATTTACAAACATTGATTACTGACAAGTTTATGTGAAAATATAATTTCTTTGAGATGGAAAGAATGATTTTTGGTTTGATTGGAAATATTAATCCTACTAGACCACCTATATTTGATGGGAATGATTATGAATATTGGAGAAGTTATATGATTACTTTTTTGATTAATAATGGAGTGGACAACACTGTTATTCGTAATGGAGATTACAAGATTTCCGATAAAGAAGTCAAAACTTTTACAAATCTAGAAAAATTAGAATATCAACTTAATTACAAGGTACTAAATACATTGTTGTGTTCCATGACCAGGAATATATATAAACTTATTTCATCTTATTAAGAAGCAAATTGTATTTAGAAGAAGCCTGAAGTAACACATTTTGGTACTTCAAATTTTATTGAATGTAGAAGAGCTATGCTTAGAGTTATGTACCATGGTTTTTTCTTTCCTTATGGAGAAATTATATGTAAGGTAAAATAGAGATTTATGACTATTTTCAACTACATAAAATCCATCGGTGGAACAGTTTTAGATGATGAGGCACTTGTAGACAAGATTATAGACATCATGCCAAATGAGTGGGAATCCAAGAGAGCAGTTATAGATTAAAATAGGAATGTTTCACAAATTACTCATGATGATCTTTTTCAAACTCTTTTCCAACATGAGACTAGATTGAAGAGAGATGTTTACTATGATATGAAGAATAATGGGAATGGAAGTGTTTCTTTTACAACTACTTCAAATCACATGAAAACCAAGACTCCTGAGAGAGTTACAATATCTAAGTCAAAGAAGGTTACTGTTTTATCTGAATCTAGTGAAAGTGAACATTCATAGAATGAACTATATAATCTTCCTCAGAGAATGAACAAGATATTTGGGAAGAAAGTATTTCAATATAGATATCAGAATAATGAAATAAATGATAAGAAAGACTCTGAAGTCATTTGTTATGAATGAAAAAGAGCTGAACATATAAGGCCAGATTTTCCTATTCTTAAGAGAAATGATATAAAGGAAAAACATTCTAAGAGGAATATAAATAAGTACTAAAAATCTAAATCTATGATTGTTTTTAAAGATAATGACACCAGGAGTGCCTGTGGTGGATATTATTCTAAGGAATCCCCCGATTATGAATCTTCCGGATAATAGAATCTTTGTTTACATTCCATTTTACCTATTGAATATCCTTGTTTAATGGAAAGGGTACATAATGCTAAATCCATCACCAAAGTATCCTTGAATTATAATTATAGTGATAGTAATTATTATGAATCTTCAGATGAATAATCATCTTCTGATTAAGATAATACATTACCTACCTATAAAGAAGTTTCTAGTTTTTCTAAGCTTCTTGAGAATGAAAATTCTAATGTAAAGAAAAATCATGGTAAGGAAAATTCAAGGATTTCTATTATTAATAATGAAATATCATATCTTTATAATGATATTGATATTAAAATTCTATATTTTGAAAGTATTTCAAAACCACTTGAGGAATTAAATTCTGAGAAAAATAGACTTTCTAAGGATATAGAAAATGTAATTTCATAGAAAAATGTTTTAGATCCTAACTTTAGTGCTAAAAATAATGTTTTGGAAGATAAGAACTTACTTATTAGACTAAAGTTAGAAATATTTTCCTTGAGGAAGTGTTTTTCAAACATTACCTTAGGTAAGGAAAACATTTATAATATATATTCTAAAATTCGTCCTCTAAGGAATAATTCTTGATTTAGTTATACTAGTTAAAAATGGATTTTTATTAACATTTATTTTATTCCTCAATGTTCTCCTTTCGAAACTAAGTATCAGTATGGTGGGAATTGGGAAAAAATTTGTTCCTTAAACAAAACTCTATCCTAAGGTTTTCATAAATCTTTTTTTATAATAAAATGTGGATTCCTAAAATTTTTCTTCCTAAAGTTTCTGGATCCAAGAAATTTTGGGTTCCGAAAGTCTAACACACTTATTTTAAAGAACATAATGAAAGTACCAACAAAAATACATTGTACATGGATATTGGCTTTTCCCAATATATGACTGGTAACCAAAACTTCTTTGAAAATATTATCAAGATGAAAGATGGAAAATTAACTTTCATAGATAATGATGAGGGAGAAATTATTGGTATAGGTAACATTGTTATTCATGAAAAAAAAAATTGATTTCAAATGTTTTATTTGATAAGGGTATTAAGCACAACCTCATTAGAAAATTTAATTATGTGATGAAGGTTACCTTGGGAGTTTTAGGAATTACAAGTTCTTAGTACACAATTCCAAGGAAGATTTTATTCTTTTTTCCAATAGGCAAGAGAATGTATACACACTAAACCTATAAGACCTTAGGATCCAAGATCTACCTTGCCTTAGTGCAATGGAAGATCATTCATGGTTGTGTCATAGATGGTTAGAACATTGTAATCTTAGGAACCTATGAAAACTCTCTAGGAAAAGACTAGTTAAGGATCTATAGAAGCATAAATTTGATTCTTCAAAAGTCTGTGATCTTTACCAACATAGCAAGCAACATAAATCATGTTTTAAATCAATCGGTAAAGTCTCAACTAAAGATGCATTAAATTTAGTTCATATGGATCATTTTGGTCCAACAGAAACTGGAAGCATTGGAGGAAAATATTATGTATTTGACATAAATGATGATTACTCTAGATTTACCTGGGTTTATTTTCTAACAAAGAAATATGAAGCTTTTTCTTATTTTAAAAGTTCTAGAACCCATGTTAAAAATGAGAAAACCCTTCCTTTGAAAACTATTCATAGTAATAATGGTGGAGAATCTCAAAATTCTGATTTTGATAATTTTTTTAGTGAAAAATGAATTACTCATAACTTCTCACCACCCAGAACACCACAACAAAATGGTGTTGTTGACAAAATAAATAGAATTTTTAAAGAGATATTAATGACCATGTTGAGTGAATATTCAATAGTCGAACTTTTGGTGTGAAGCTATAAGTACTACTAATTATAATATAAATCGTGTTTTTATTTGACCTTTTCTTAATAAAACTTTTTATGAGTTATGGAATGGTAGAAAACCTATACTTTCCTACTTCATGGTTTTTAGTTGTAAGGTATTCATTCTGAATACTAAAGATAATCTAAAAAAATAGCACCAAAATATGATGAAGGAATTTTCTTAGGCTGCTCCACAAATTCGAAGGCTTATAGGGTTTTCAAAAAAAATACGTGTACTATTGAAGAAACAGTACATATCAAATTTGATGAAATTGATCCCTTTGTTTTTAAACAACTTCAACCTACATCATCGAATGTGTTTTAAAAAACTAATTATCAACCATTTTTAGAAGTTCCTTTTGATAAGGTAAATGTTCAAGAAAAACATTTCTGAAGCATTTACCTTAGAAGACGTCCTACCCTATGTGGATGAATAGGTTTTACAAAACCAAAATCAGTTGTTTCTTAAGAATCATCTCAGTGATGGTGTAATTGGTGATGTAAATAAACCTATATGGACTATAAGTTCCTTAAAGAATGAAATAGAACATCTATAATTCCTTTCAAAATTAGAACCAAAAAGCACTGATGAAGCTTTAGGTGATGATGATTGGATAAAAGCTATGCAAGATGAGCTAAATGAATTCAAAATGAATAAATTCTGGACCATGGTTGAAATACCTAACGACTCATATGTTTTGGAGTCAAATGGATCTTCAAAAAAGAATGTGATGAAAATGGAATCATAGTATGAAATAAAGCTAGATTGGTTGCTAACGGATATAATCAACAAGAATGAATAGACTATGAAGAAAACTATTCTCCAGTAGCTAGAGTTGAATCTATTCGTATTCTACATGCCTTTGAATTATTCAATTTCAAACTATGTCAAATGGATGTTAAATGTGATTTCCTTAATGTATTTGTACAAGGGGACCTCTTTGTTGAATAACCTCCTGGTTTTGAAGATTAAAAACATCCTGATAATGTTTTCAAACCTACCAAAGCTATGTATGGAATTAAACAATCCCCTCGAGCTTGGTATGATAAACATACATGATTTTTTCTTCAAAATAATTATGTTAAGGGAAATGTTGATCCAAACCTTCTTATAAATAAAGATATGATAAATGTTTTCATTGTTCAAATTTATGTTGATGACATTATATTTGGTTCAAATCACCATTCTATAATTTATTTCTTTGCGGATCTGATTAAATCTGAGTTTGAAATGAGTATGATGGGCGAGTTATCATTTTTCCTTGGTTTTAAAATTTCTCAAAAACCAAAAAGAGTCTATATATACCAACATAATTATATTAAACATCTTCTTAAAATGTATAAATATGACAACACTAAGAGTATAAGTACTTCCATTGGTACCTAAAATTCCCTTGATCATGATGAAGCTGGGAAACCAGTAGATCAAACATATTTTATAGGTATGATAGGAAGTCTACATTACTTGATAGCTAGTCGTACAGACATAATGTTTTCAGTATGCATAGGATCAAGATATAAATCCAATCATAAGGAATCTCTTTTAAAGGTAGTGAAATGTTTATTTCGCTACATAACTGGAACCATGGTTCTAGGACTCTTTTACACTTCTGTAAATGATTTTGTTTTCAAAAAAATTTAGATGTTGACTTTGGTGGATGTAGAATGGATAGGAAGAGTACATCTGGAACATGTCATTTCCTAGGATATTCATTAGTTTCTTGGTCAGGAAAAAAGTAACACATATTAGCACCTTCCACTGCTGATGCTGAATATGTAGGAGCTGGAAGTTGATTCACTCAAGTGTTGTGGATGAAACAGACACTCACAGGCTATGGTATGAGTTTTACCAAAACATAATTTTTTTGTGATAATACTAGATCCATTGACTTATGTTAAAACCCTACTCACCACTCTCGTGAAAAACACATGGATATTAGGCATCACTTTCTTAGGGATCACACAAAAAAGGAGATATCATTCGTCAATTTATCAGAACACAAGATCAAAATGCTGATATTTTCACAAATCATTACCATCCGATAGATTTGAATATATTAAACAAATGATAAGAATGATAACCATAACGTAATAATCCTTATTAAATTCTTGTTTAAACCTATCTCCTTACAATAAGAAACTCCATTTCATAGGGGGGTATATTTTCATGGTAATTAGTTCAAAAAATTTCCTAAAAAAGATTTTTGTAGTTCATAATTTTTGGTAAGGAAGATTTTCATAAAAAAAATTTTGTAATGAAGATTATCGTACTTAAATGTTTCATAACGAATATTTTCATACTCAAAATTTTTGTAATGAAGATTTTTGTTAATAAAATTTTCGTAATGAATATTTTCATACTTTAAATTTTCGGGATGGAGATTTTCATATTGAAAATTTTCGTAATCAAAATTTTTAGAAACTAAAGTTGTTTAAGATGAATTTTACTCAATATGAATAATCTTCCTTACAATAAAAATGGTATTTATCTTTTCCTGTGTTTTTTTAATCATCATTTTTATGTTGGTATTTTCATCTGTTTTTAAATTTTCATATTCACTTTTTATTAAATTTTAATGTTTTTATTAAAAAACCTCAAAAGATCATAATCTACCAAAATTTCCTTTCGGCTATCATCTCAACCGTCAGATCTGATCAGAAGGTTTTTCAACCATTCAATTGAGTATGGAAGCTAAAGCATCACCTCAATTACCTCTATAAAGGACCCCCAGTGGTTTTCCCACATCAAAACTGAATCTCGTGCATGCTGAAGCTATGCCCCCCTACATAAGCTCATTCTAAACTTCTCAGATCATTCCTGATTCTGAATGTCTTTCGAAGTCTCCTCTTAGAATGATATGTCAACTTTCAAACCAATATCAGAATGGTAGATATATAGAGAATGGTATTTTGATCCAATGTTTTTAGAAAAGTATGATTATGTTGTCTCCAAGAATATATAGTTGAATGGGTGGTAAAGTGTTTTCCTTTCAAAACCAAAAGCACTGGATATGGTTTCACCAGAATTGTTAATAGAAATCAACGATTCAGTAAAATTATTAAAGGAAGAAGATAGGAGAAAATTATCTTTCAGGTGGTATGGGAAGAAATATTTTCATTCATATTCCAAGGCATCTAGTTTGATCGGAATCCCTTATAAAGGGGAATCTGAGTTTTGTTCTCAAAAGCTACCTGATGTCCAAGGAAGATTTTTTAAGGTGAAGGCCATGGATTGCCTCGATCTTTCAGAGGTAAATACTCTAAATATTCTTCAATTGTCTACAAATTATCAGATTCTTGAATTGTGGGTTCAATGATTCATCATTCCGGGAAAAGGAGACAATGATACCATGATGAAAAAAGATATGTACATTCTGGATTTCTTGGTAAACCTAAGGAAGATAAACTTGGTTAATAACATCTTGGTTACGATTGAGAATATAATGAATGGAAATATAAGGGGTCGTATTATCATGTATCTATCCTTTTGTTCAAGGATTATTGTTTTGTGTATCGAATCATTAAAAATTCATTGCAGATCTAAGTCGAGAAATTGTAAAGTCATGTTGTTGAGTGATGATACATTGAGAAGGATTAATGTTAGATTTTTTATAGAATCTGAAGAATTTTATGATTTTCCTGAGGAGGAGGTAGAAGCCTTAACAATGAAATAGGAAGTGGCTGAGACTTCCAAAAATGGATGAAGGAAGAGGAAGCTGAAGGAAGAGGAAGAGAAGGAAAAAACACTAGTGGAAAAGGAAACCCAATCCGCACCACCGAAGCCAAAGAAGCAAAAATCCAATCTTGATGATGTTGTAGCAAAGTTGAGAGAAGACAAGAAAAATTAGAAATAAGGGGAGCCTATGTTTTTCTTGTACCTTTCTTAAGAAAAATCTTTGAAAGAAAAGGCAGCCGAAGAGCTTGATGAGCAAGTGAAAGGGAAGAAGTAGAAGAAGATGTTGTCAGAGGCTGAAAATTTTCAATCCCTTCTAAAGGCTTCAGAGAAAGCTTCCAAAAATATTCTGATACCATAATCTGTTCTGATATAACCTTTACCAGAGACTCCAAGAAAGAGTTTTGTACCTCCAGAAAAATCTCAAGAAAAAGTAGTGGAAGAAGAAGAAGAAGGTAGTGGTGATACCGAAGACATGATAATGCATGTCGAGGAATTTCAAGAGAAGGAAAGCCCTTCTGAGAAATTATCATTCCGAACCTCTCAAGAAGAATCATCAAAGATCGATACTCCTAGGAAGGATGAAGAGAAGGCTGAAGACAAAGTGAGCAAACCATCTGAATAATAAAGCATCAATAAAGATTTTATTCACCCAGAGGATTCTAAGGTAAGAGTTGAAAATAAGAGTTTGATGAAGACAAAAAAAATTTAACTCTCTGATAGTGAACATGAATCTTATGATAAAGAGGAATTCATTTTGATGGTTGATAAGGGAAAATAGGTAGTAGTTGAAACATCTACCAAGGTTGTGGTAAGGAAGAAATATGTCGGTGGATCTTCAAATAAGAAAGCAGCTGAGTTAGAAAAAGAAACCTCACCAATAAAAATCTCTAATTCGGAATCATCCTCTCTTGGACATGATTTTGTAGCCCATTCTTTAAAAAAGCTTTTTGGAACTATCCCAATATTTCCAAGCACATAATCAAGATGCCAAATGCTTTACAGACCTTAATTATGAAATTAGATTCAGTATCCATGGTGATGGATAAGAGTGTCAAACATGAGGCGGATTTCAAGACTTTTCTTATTATCTACGAAGCTCATAAAAGATCATGTAAAAAGATTACAAGATGGTAAAGGAAGAATGTTGAAGAGATGAGAATTGTTGATAATTTCCAAGAAAGATTTCAGGATGCATTTGACACCGAACATGTGAAGATCAAGGATCTCACAAATAGTTTTGAGGAAGAACTATATCTAAAATAGAATTCTTGGATCCAAGAAGTGAAAGTTCTAAATGGGATGTTGTACATAGTTGCGTAGTGATGAATGAGGGAAAAAGATCTTAGAATCGATCATGATGAAAAAACTTCTAATAAAGAAGAAGTTATGAAGGGCCGGAAGAATCCCATAAGGCTCAGGATGAAAAAAAAGCCTTATTAAAGAAGATAGGAGATCAGGATCAGCTTCTCAAACCAGCAGAGGAAGACCATACGGAACTAGATAAGCTCAAAACCATAGTAAAGAAGTTTAAGATGAAGGAGAAGGAAGGATAATCTTGTTCAATTCCGATATTTTGTTGTATTTCTTCCTTGTACAAATCTGTTTCCAATCGTAATGAAATTTTGTGATGCACTTCATAGATTTTTTTGTCTTGTACTAATATTTTAGTTACCATATTTTATTTTACATTACCTTTAATCCTTTTTGAAAATCACAAAGGGGGATAAAGGAAAAAATGAATACTAATTAAAGAATAAATTTCCCCATGTAAGGGGGAGTTCACCTAAGGGGGAGTTCTTATCCATAAAGATTTTTCTATCAAATAAAATGATAAGTCTCAATATGGAAATATAGAATACGATCCTTAGTGTTTCCAAAACATAAGGGGGAGTTATTCGTATTCATTTTTTCCCATGTGTTAAGGGAGATAAGTTTTATTTTCAAAGTCCTGAAAAATATTTTCTATGTCCATATTTTCTTTTTTATAAGGATGCTTGTGCTTTAAAAAAAGGGGGATATTGTTGAGTCAATAAGGTTTCCCTATGTCTTTCCATTCCTTCATGTTTTGAAAATCACAAACACTTTAACTTGATGAAAATTTATTTTCACCATTGTTTTATATTAATAAAGAAAATTATCATTCCCCAAGGAAATTTATTCGTACCATGTTTTTCATTGATCATATTTTAAACAAACTCATTTTATGTCTAAGTATTAAATTCAGTTTCCTATCTAAAACCTTGGAATCATATAAATACATGAATATAGAGCATTCTTTTTTAGGATCTGAATTCAGGTTCCAAATACATTGAATTCAGATTCCGCACTTTTTGAGTTTAGGATATGAATTCACTGAATTTAGACTATGAAATTTATTTTTTTATTCTTCGAATTCTAATGAATTCAGACTCTGAATTCTAATGAATTTAAACACCAAAATTTCTAGGTTTAGGCTCCAAATTATTCGGAATTCAAACTCCGAATTTTTATGAATTCAGACTCCAAATTCTACTGATTTCAGACACTGTATTTCCTTGAAATTCATACTTTGGAGTTCTATAGAATTCAGGTTCCGAATTCTTTTGAAGACAGAATCTAAATATTCATGTATTATAGCCACCAAATGGTTTTTTTGGTTAGACTCCGATCATATATTTTTCCTTACATTCCAAAAATTGATTTTGTTAAAGAAACCATATTTTTTCTAATACTTGTTTTAGTTATAAAATGATGTTGTGCATTCAGTTACTAACTAACCATTGTTTGAGTGTCATTGTGTATAGGTCCCTCTAAAATTCAAGGAAAAATATTATTGTTGGAGGAGGGAGCCGACCGTTGAAGATGTGCCTATAAATAGGATCTCATTTGAAAGATATCAATACTTACAAAATAAGATGATCAATCTAGATATTACATGCCGCTGAAGTGATTTCTAGAGAGAGAGACTTTATTTCATAGTGCATACTGAACTTCTTGTTCAGAATTGCTTCATGTGACTCTAAATTTTGATGAGTACATTAGATGGATTCTAAGGATAGAAAGATAGAGGTTCCAACTACCTTTATGTTCGAGGGCTTGCGGGGATAGCATGACATACCTCAATCATTGTATTGAGGGCTTACCCTCATGTGGGTAAGACAGAATTTCTTGAATGTCTAAATCAAGGGACCTTTATCCAAGGTTGTTGGATACCCTTCTTTTGGGGTTAAAATATTTACTACTTGTTACTTGTTATGTTTCATTTTTTCCACTGCAATTTTGGTCGTTGAAGATGGTATATCTATCTTATACTTCTTTATACTTGTATACTCTGATTTAGTAAGATTTTATATGCTTTAAGGTAGAATCTTTGTTCTTGTAAATTTTTCTTAATATTCATTTCCAGAACAAAATTTTTGGAATTACATTCTCATAATAACATTTCCGGAATCAAACATGTTTTTAGAACTTAAAGGTTTTCTGAATTTACCTTTTTTAAGTTTTTTAGACATTATAATATATAAAAGTTCCAAAATAATTTTCTTAAGTATACAATTCACCCCCCCTCTTTTATATAGGGCATCTACATCATTAGAAACTACAATCTGTATCATTTTGATCCTTCATTGGTATCAAAGGGGAATTTCATTTTCCATACCAACCTAACATAATTATTCTAATTGACTTACATTACAATTTTTTTATCCTTACTAGAAATTATTTCACCTATTTCTTCATTATTATCTACACAAATCTTTTTCTCTTCCTAATCCATTTAAATAAAACCCACATCAATATATTCAACTAATATTCCTGAATCATTATTGAAACAACTGGATCATATTCCATCAATAACATTTCCTAAAAAATTCAATCTTAACCTCCCTACTATAAAATTTCAATATTTCCACATTTCTCCTTTATGATGAATGGACTCCAAAAAACTCATAATTATTTAAAACATGGGGATTTTCATAAATAAATTCGTATTGATACATATCAGAACATGTCTAGTAGAAACATAAATTTTGAATATATATTTTTGTACTCATCTATTACCTCCAAATTTAATGAGGAAGACGATGTTCAAGTAATATTGTCTGACCCATTTCCACAAAACTTCTATTCATTATTATAGCTACACCATTTTGTTAAGGATTTTAATGTGTACTAAACTCATACTGATTCCCTTGACTCTCAAGGTATCCTTAAAATTCTTCATCGTTATATTCGTAACCATTTTCTATAATCAACTTCTTCATACAGTAATCATATTTTCTTTCATTTTCCTCTTGAAAAATGTAAACATTCCTATAGCATCTAACTTATGTTTCATATACATAAAAAAAGTAATGTGAGTGAACTATTAAATGATAGTTATGATGTAATAATCACCATGAGTTTATTATTTGTACACTGGACCTCTTATATCTTAATGAATGAGTTACATTTGTTGTTTTGATAAAATTTTAACATTCAAATAGACTGAATTTTTCTTCTTTAGATTATAAAAAATATTTATTCACCAATATATTTTCATTGACATATTTGGAACACCACTAACAATATCATCTATGATAGCTTTCTCATTCTTCACCAACACATGTATCCCAACCTTTTATTCCATAAAGTATTCTATTCTATCATTCTTAGGTGACAAGTGTTCTGAACCCTATTAACATGAATCTAGTCTCCTTTAGTATATTTCCCTCTTGTATATAACATTCTATATTCATCACATTTCAAAAAAAAGACCCATCATTTTGGAAAACAAATTATTTTCCTTCATCACAATGTATTGTAATAGTTATTATCTTGTGTTTCATCCCATCAAAAAATCATTATTGTATTTATACATTTCTTTCCTAATGATGGTTGATCCAATACCATTGATCCTGACAGATTCATCATTTCCAAAAGTCACGGTTACTTCATTGATGTATTTTAAATTATTTCCCAATTTTATGTATCATATCATGTGATATGAACACCCACTGTCTGTGATAAATGTTTGTTCTCCTTTTATATCAATGAGAGTGGTTTAAACAAAATTAGCCTTTTATTCCCTTTATCTATATTATCATCTAGATACATAGAATTTTTAACAGTATTTTTTTATGCCAGTAAAAAAAATATCCATTTTTTAATATTTCTAGGTTTTTCAAAACATTCAAAAATATTTCATAGACGTTGGAATATATTTTAAACTTTTATTCCAAGCTTCTTAGATTTTTTTACCAAAACCTTCTATAAATTATATCGTTGAGTGGATTGACTCCCCAAAAAAATTTCCATCTATATTTTGTGGATTACTTGAAATAATTTTTATTAAACCAAAATATAATTCTCATGTTCCCAAATCCACCACAATACTGGTAGTATTCATAGAAATTATATTTTCCATTGAAACATACATAGGGTCAAATGTTGTTAGAATGTTTCTCTACAACCATCACATCTTTCTTGCCAGAATAATCCTTACAACCAACCCTTCTCTCATAAACCAAAATTTTCATTTTCAATTTGGACTTATTTTAATACTTATAGGTAACAGTAGTATTATAAACATTTCTCGAATAATTCTATTTAGAAACTCATGTATTCTCCACATTTTGGTATTGTATAGAAATATAACATTACCATATTTATTCCCACCATAAACTATTTCAACTTTATTCTCAACCATTGTAGGTTAATTTTGATCATTCTCAAATTTTCCCTTTCTATTTATTTCCCCAAATTCAATGACAAAATTCTTGAATTTTGTATCCCCTTTCTTAGGTATAAAATATTTTTATTGGAAAAGTTCTAACTCTTCTTCTTTTTATTCTAATTTAACATCTATTTTTATTACAATTCATGTTTTTCTCAAGATGTTTCTTGAAATCATCAATATTTTATAGCAGCTTAACATTCACATCATGAATAAATTTTGGATTTATAGTTGATGAATCTTTATTTTATAGCTTTTTAGTTACCTTTTTGGATCTCCCGATCTTTCTAAAAAAAACATTAAATTATTCATTTAGTTAAAATTATAGTTGGGTTTTTTATTCTCCTTAATTGCTGCTTCCAAACTCTTAATTATTAACTATTTCATAGAAATTATTATATCCATAGTTTTAAAAATATTCTTCAGATTGACCATTACAGTCTTATTCTTCATAATACTTATATATGATATTTCTCATTTTGGGTTTTTATAATTATATATCATTTTTTTAGGATATGATTTATCCTTTTCACCCCATTTCTTCTATGAAATTCTATTCCTTCTATCATTTTCTTCACAATCACCTTCATTATTTTTTAGAGAAAAATTATCCAAAAAATTCCAATAACTCCACATTCAAAACAATTCATGTTATGTTTCCCATTATATTTCCCTATAAATGATTTAAAATTTATAGAAAAGTAGCATAATATTCATCTATATTTTTATATACTTCATTTTTGGAATCATAATCTCTAGATTCATTTTAATTAAGATTCTTCTTTGAACATTGTGTCATGGAACCGTTGAAAAGCATTTATTTATAAACATTAGTTTTTTCTTTCATAAATTTATCTCTTCTCATTTCATAAGTTATGATATTACTATGAATTTCATATAGAGATAATGTTTCTGGATCAATATCATTCAATGAGTAAACACTATCATCAATAATGTTGGGATGAATTCCCAAGATCTCATCAAACACTATAGAATATTCCAACAATTCACCGATACATTTAATAATGTTTATAATTTCATTCATACTTTAATAGAAGTACCCAACATATTCATAATCACTCATCAAGATATATTCATATTTCAGTATCTAGATTGGTATCTTTTCATTCTTCTATTTTTTATTTCCTTAAACAAATTCACCTTATCCAAGATAACATGGATTATAGAAACACCCTTCAATCGAAAAAAATAACTTTGATAAAGTGATGATATTAATGAATTATTTTCTCCTCTATCATTATCATGATTCATATTTTTAAGGGATGTGATGGTTTTTTTTTCATCAAATGGATAAAATCTATCTTTTATAGCTTCATGAAAATCATACTCAAGAGACCTAAAATAAGGCAACATTTAATATTTTCATATATGATAGTTATTACCCACAGTGATTGAAATACCCATAAAATTAAAACAATTTAGTTTTTCCATAACAACATCTCTTTCAAAACATCAGAAAAGTGGAAATAAATGGAACCTTCATCTTGGATAACACCTAAAAACACCCAAATAAGATCGATGTATCTGTAATAAGGGGAGGGGTAAATTAGTGAAATGTTTTTCTTTTATGTTTCCTTATTTTTGAGAAAAACTCTTCCAACTATTAATTATTTATCAAAATTTTTAAAACAAAACAATCAGACATCCACAAGAAGACAGGAATTTACAATGTCCAATACTAAACAAGAGTACCTATATCCATGGTTTGGTATGGAAAAAATATGATAGCACACCATCCACTGGAAAAAAATTCATGTTGTGAGGATACAATGAGTAAGATATTCCCTTATAATCATGTATATCTTTCTCCAATACAAGATTCCATGTGCATCTATTAGAATGAAATGATATTAAACAATATTTTCGGAAGAAGTTATGAAATATTAACAAGAGACATTGAAACGTGTTTTTGTGCTTCATTTTCATCTTTCAGAAATATGATATTCAAGAAAATATTCACATTAATACCAACTAGTAGGTATGAAACATCTAGACATCACAATAATACTCAGTACAATTCCCAAATCTGATAATCATGTCTGATTGGTCTGTTCGATAAGATATATCTTCCAGAATACCACTAAAAAAATTATGAATTTCTGCTTCCTAATTCCATAAATCCCAGTCTGATTGCTTGATCTGATCCGAAAACATGATTAATAACTGGTTTCTTATCCTTCATTTTCATTCCGGCAATTTTCCATAAGAAATCATGATCTAAAAAATCATTCCCTCTACAATCATTCATCTCTCTTACTTCTATCTTCTTTGCAACATCCATTATATAAAGTACATGTTACTTACTCCTTTTATAGGTGTGAAGAAATTGTTTTGGAATGATTCTAAAATAGCTTCCCACCCAATAAAATTTCCCAAATACTCAATTTACTTGAATTTTTTATGAATCAGTGACTTAATAAACATATCTTCAATTTATGGAAGTTCTCAAATATTATCAAAACTCATGTGGGCTTTAACCATTCTATGAATCATAGGTCCGATTATGATTGTCACTCTGATTTCTTCAATATGATGAAGAAATATTGTCAATAGTAGACTCGTCATTTCGTTGCATTGAACCCACTGAACATTAAACAAACATATGAAACAAATTTCTTCCCATTATAATTATTACAATCAACCGATATGACACTTCTCATTCTAATGCTCTATACCAACTGATAAAAATATAAAATTAAAATAATTATTCCAATTATAATCTTTTATACCAACTATAAGGCATAAAATCATGGATTCTATTATTTTATAAACATACTATCAACTTTTCAACATTTTTAAACTTTTTTGCATCACTTTTTCTGTCATCTTCAAACTCTATTGACAAAATTCTTCTTTATTCTCTTAAAACATAAATATCCCATTAAAAATTCTAATTTATTTAATCAATTATTCTTCTCATCTTATCCAGAGACTAAAAATCCAACATCTAATGAATTTATCTGTCTCAAAATGGGTCTGATGATCCAGTCTCTTTTTAACTTTGAAAATCTGTTTTCGCTCCAGCCCAATTATAAATCAAAATATAGTTCTTCATTCCATGACATGCTTATTATTTAAGAATGGAGAGAATATCTTTTCTCAGGACCCTGTTGAAAATAAACTAACAATTCATCACAATGAAAATTGTTGACTACATTGTTGATTGAATTCTGATATGGTTATTCATTGGTCTCATGAAAATCAACATTCCCTTCTTCATTAATTGTCCCAAAAACTTCCGATTATATTTTTTCCAATAATGATTGGTTTCAAACTACATCTGATGCACTAGTTCTACTAGAATTGACTTTCACAACATCATTTATTTTCTGATTATTATATGAATCTACTTTATTTTTGAAATATTTGATTTTTTAGATTATTTTTTGACTGCAATTTAGTATATACATATTCTCACACTTTGATAAACCATATATTCCTTCAAAACAATTTGTGTCTATTGTTCAAACACTATTTGATTGGTATTTGAAATCTATAACTTCAGTAACTCCATTTTTTCAAAGAACACCATCTTTTATCATTGCATTCTCATGATATTGAATACATTTAAGACCTCTATATAATTATGTGACATAAAATGTAAATTTTTGTAACATCCCATACATCCATCCATATACAAATTTACAACTGATCCATAATATGATTGACAGAACTCCCCCATTATTTTATAAGGCTATAATTACACTTTTCTCAGACAACGAATGAATTATTTGAATAAAAAATTAGAGAATAATTTTTATATTTCCATTGGAGCCAACTATAATATTATAAAATTCCACATTACAATCTTTCATTTATTCAAGAAAAAAAATAAGTCCAATTATCCATATCATATAGAAAACTACTTCTAAATCTGATAGATTGTCATATAAATTTTGAGTCCAAACTATGAATTTTTTAGTCCTCTCCACAAATCTTACAATGTCATGTGATTTATTTCCTTCATTGAAAAAAATTAAATTATATTAAAAACAACTTCATTCTAAATCTGAAACCTTTCTCCTTTCAACATAGTCCTGACCACTAAATCCTCAACCCCAGAATCCCAAAACACTCGGTGGAAAAAAAACACACAACCAATAGCCAAAATACACCCTAAATATCCAACCCCAATAAAACTGAACCATAAACCCCAAAATCTCTAATACTTCCTCCCAAAAAAAATCCAAAACCCTCAACCCCTAAAAAACATATAGTATATTCTCCAAAAAAGTGGAAATAAATGGAACCTTCAGATTGGATACCACCTGAAAACACCTAGATAAGATCGATGTATCCCTGATAGGGGGAGGGGTGAATTAGTGAAACATTTTTATTTTTTGATTTCTTTTTTTTGAAAAAACTCTGCCACTAATTAATGATTTATCACCTTTTAAAAAAACAATCAGACATCCACAAGAACAGACGAATTTACAATGTCTACTACTCAAAAAGATTGCCTATATCCATGGTATGGTATGGAAACAATCTGATACCACACAACCCACTTGTAAAAAAATCATGTTGTGCTGATACAATGATTAAGATATTTCTTAGCAATCTTGTATCACATTCTTCAAACCAAGAGTTCATGTCCATCAGGAAGAATGAAAATATATAAAACAATATTTTTGAAACATGTTATGAAATATTAACAAGAGACATAAAACATGTTATTGTTCTTCTTTTTCATCTTTTAGAAATATTAAATTCAAAAAAATCTTCACTTTACTACCAACTAGTAGGTATGCAACATCTAGACATCGTAATAATACTCAGTACGATTTCCTAGTTTGATAATCATGTCTGATTGGTCTGTTCAATAAGATATATCTTCCATAATACCACCAAAAAAAATTGATATTTTCTTCTTCCTAATTCAATAAATCCCAGTCTGATGGCTTGATCCGATCCTGAAACATGATTAATATCTTTTTTCTTATCCTTCATTTTCATTCTGACAATTTTCCATATGAAATCATGATCTAAAAAACCATGCACTCTATAATAATTCATCTATCTACCTTCTCTCTTCTCTGGTAAATCCATTAAGAAATGTACATGTTACTTACTCTTTTTACAGGTGTGAAAATTGTTTTGGAAGGATTCTAAAATAGCTTCCCAACCAATAAAATTTCCAAAATCATCAATTTCCTTTAAAATTTATTAATCAGTGACTTATTAAATGTGTATCTTCTTTTCATGGATGTTCTCAAATATTATCAAAAATCATGCTGGCTTCAACCATTCTATGAATCATAAGTCCAAATATTATTGTCACTCTGATTTCTTTAATATGTTGAAGAAATATGTTCAACATTAGATTTATCATTTTTTCCATTGAACCAACTGAACATTAAACAAACCAATGAAACAAATTTCTTCTCATTAAAATTATTATAATCAAATAATATGACTCTTCTCATTCTAATGCTCCATACCTGCTGATAAAAATATAAAATTAAATGAATTCATCCAATTATAATCTTCTATACCAACTATAAGGAATAAAATCAATGATTGTATTATTCCATAAACATACTATCAACTTCTAAATATTTTAACACGTTTTGGAATCTCTTTTTCCATTGGCTTAAAACTCTTTTAACAAAAATTTTCTTCAATCTCTTGAAACATTAATCCCCCCTTGAAAATATTTTTTTAATTTATTTAATCAATTATTCTTCTCTTCTTCTTCAGAGACTAATGATCCAACATCTAATGAATTTATCTCTGTCAAAATGGGTCTGATGAACTAGTCTCTTCTTCACATTGATAATCAATGTCATCTCCAGCCCAATTATAAATCATGATATAGTTCATCATTCCCATGACATGCTTATTATTGAAGAATGGATAGAATTACTTTTCTTTGGACCCAATTGAAAATAAACCAACGATTCATCAAAATGAAAATTGTTGACTACATTATTGATTGAATTATGGTATGGTTATTCATTGGTCTCATGAAAATCAACATTCCCTTATTAATTAATTTTCCCAAAAACTCCAAATTAATTTTTTCCTATAATGATCGATTTCACAAAGTATCTGATGGACAAGTTCCAGTAGTGTTGACATCCACAGCATTATTTATTTTCTGAATATGATATGAAACCACTTCATTTTTGAAATATTTGATTCTTTTAGATAACTTTTTTTTATTGAAAATTAGTATCTACATCTTCTCACACTTCGATAAACCTTCTATTCCTTAAAAATAATTTTTTTTTCTGTTTTTCACACACTAATGGTATGTTATTTGAAAGTTTTAACTTCAGTAACTCCCTTTTTTAAATAAACACAATCTTGTATCATTACATTCTCGAGACATTGAATACATTTAAGACAACTATAGAATTTTTTGACATAAAATAGAAATTTTTGTAACATCACATACATACATCCGTATAATTATTTCCAACTAATCCATAATTTTATTGGCAGAACTCCCCCGTTATTTTATAAGGCCAACATCACTATTTTCTCAGACAACGAATGAATTTTATGAATTAAAAATTTGAAAATAAATTTCATATTTACATTCTAGCCAAGAATAATATTGTAAAATTCCTCATTAAAATATTTCTTTTATTCATGTCAAAAAATATGTCCAATGATCCATTTCTTACAGAAAATTTCATCTCAATCCGATAGATTCTCTTATGAATTTTGAGTCTAAACTATGAATTTGTGAGCCCGATCACCAATTCATACAATTTCAGGTGATTTATATTCTAATTTGAAAAAATATAATTCTATTAAAAACAACTTCATTATGAATCAAGAAATCTTTTCCTTTCAACTTGGTCCAGACCCCTAAATCCTCAGCCCAAAAAATCTGTAAACACTCTGTGTAAAAAAATAAAAAACCATTAACCAAAATAAACCCTAGATATCCAACCCCAATAAACCCTAAACATAAACCCCAAATCCCTAAATCCTCCTCCCAAAAAACCCAAAACCCTCAATCCCAGAAAACCATATACCATATTCTCCAAAAAAACACTAAACCCACTGCTAGAAACACCACTAAATCGTCATCCCCAGAAAAAAATAAACCATATTCCCCCCAAAAAACCTAACACCTAAACCTTAATACTCCAAAACATTATCCCCGTGAAACCCAAAAACCCCAATGAAAAAAAGCCATAAACCCTCAACTACAAAAAACCCTAAACCAATAATCCCTAAAAATCCTATACCCTCAGCCCCAAAAAACCTGAAACCCATTTTCCTGAAAAACCCTAAACCTTCAACTGCTAAATCCATTAATCCCCATCCCCAATCCCTACCCCTATCCTCTAAAAAACAAAAAATTCCAAATCAAAAAAACCCTACATTTATAGGCCCACAAACCCGAAATCATCCTCTGAAAAAAATCAAAAACCCAGTGCTTGAAAAACTATAAACCCTCATCCCATAATACCCAAATATTTAGCACTAAACAACCCTAAACCCTCATCCCCAAAATAACCCTAAATACTAATAAAAAACACTAAATCCTCATTACCAAAAAACCATAAACCCTCATTCCCAAAAAACCCTAAACCTTTATCCCCTAGATATCCAAAACCCTCATATACAAAAATTACCAAAACTCTTTACCGTGAAAACCCAAATTCCATCAGTCCCAAAATAATAAAACCCTCATCATCGAAAAAACCCCAACCCACAGCCCCACAAAACCCTACCCACACAACTAAAACAACCTCCTACTAATGCTTCAAGAAAGCATCACCCCTCTGTAAAAAAATATAAATCCTCAGCACCAAAAAACCTAAAACCATTAGACTAAATAACCCAATAACCACATCCCCATATATCTCTATACCATCCCCTAAAAAACCATAAACCCTAATCACAAAAAAACTATATACCCTTAGCATAATAACGCTTAAACCCTCAACACAAAAAGGGGAAAAAACTAATACCAGAAAACTCTACCCACATCCGCAAACAAACCTAATCTCTCAGTCCAAAAAAATCATAATCCCTCAACCACAGAAAACCAAAAACACTCAAGCCCAAAAACAATAAAACCTTAGCCACAAATTTCTTTAAAACCATAGCCCACAATACCCCTTTACCATCAGCCCCCAAAACCAAATACCCTCATTCTAGAAAAAACCTAAACCCTCTTCCTAAAAACCCCCTAAACATTCATCCCAAAAGACTGTTAACTATCAACCCCAAAAAATTATTCACCGTCATCACCAAAAAACACAATAACCTCACTGCAAAATAATCATCAATAATTTTCCCTACAAAACCCAAATCCCTAAATAACCATAAAGCCTCACACCAAAATACCTGAAATCTATAGACACAAAAAAAATTTAAATCATCAGCCACAAAAAAACCGAAATCCATCTTCCCTAAAAATCCATAACTCCTCTACCCAAAAATACCCTAAACACTCATCCCCAATAAATATTAAACCCTCATCCCCAAAAAAACCAAAACCCTCAGCCTCCAAACACCCTGAAACCTCATACCTGAAAAATTTAATTCATTTGCATAAAATACCCTGAACCCTAATCCTCCAAAAAATTAAACACTCAACCCCAAAAAACCTGAATCCCAAATTCCATGAAACCCTAAAACATGAACCCTAATTCACCATTAACACTCAACCCCAAAAACAAGACACCACCATCCCAAAAAAAACCCAATCCCACATCCCCAAAAAACCATTAACACTCACCCAAACTAAACCCTAAACCCTCAACCCAAAAAACCCCACAAATATCACCCCAAATATACTCAAACCCTTGAATTAGAGAAACAATAAACCCACATCCCCTAAAAGCCCTAAAACTGTTACCCCGGAAAACAAAAACCATTATCCCAAAAAAAACCCAAAACCCTCACCCTAAAAATACCTATACCCTCTAAACCGTAAATTATAAAACCCTAAACCCAAAAAACATAAAATACATAACACAAAAATTCTAAATCCCCATACCCAAAAAACCCTAATCAATCAGCTTTAATAAATCTATAAACCCTCAACCCAAAATACCCTAAATAATTAGAAAAAAAACCATGAACTCATGGATGAATAAAATTATAAACCCTTAGCCCCAAATAACACTTAAACCTCAGTGAATAAATACCCTAAACATTGTACCGCAAAAAAAATTTAAACACTAACTCCCAAATAACTGTAAGCCCTTAACACCTACAAACCATCAACACTTCACCCAAAAAAACCTCAACTCTCAACCCCAAAACTTATTCAACCCTCAACCCCAAAAAACAGTAGACCCTTTTCCAAAAAATACCCGAAACACTAATCCCCATTAAACCCTTAACAATATCCCCCAAAAAACCATCAACCCTTAACCCTGGACAATCCTAAACACTCGGCCAAAAAAGACTATAAAACTCAGTCATAAAAAATTCTCAACCTTGAGAAGAAAAAAACATTAAACCCTCTGATACAAGAAAACCCAAATTCCCATCCCCCAAAAAAACCCTTCACACTCATCCCCCAAAAAACCTAAACCCTCATGCAAAACGATCCTTAAATTTTCAACCCGAAAAACCTGAAAAACTAATCTCTAGAAAACCATAAATCCCCATCCCAATAAATCCCAAAACACTCAGCCCCATAAAACAATCAACCCACATCACAAAAAAAACCCTATGCTCTAAATAATGATAAAACATCATACCCAGAAACACTAAACCCATATCTCTGAAAAACACTCAATCATATACCCCATGAAACACTTAACACTCAGTCCAATAAAACACCCATACCCAATTAACAACAAACACTCGGTCCCAAAAACCCCTAAAAACTCAGCATGAAAAAACTCTAATCCTAAAACCCTGAAAAACCTAAAATACTCAGTCCCAAAAAAACATAAACACTAAGCCTGAAAATAATCTAAACCATCACCCCCCCAAACACTCAACCCCAACCCAAAAAAAATCATAAACCCTATTCATTATAAAAACCTAAACCATGAGACCCTAAAAACATTTAACCCTCTTCCTTACAAATACCTAAAGAGTTAACCTTAAAAAACCAAAACAATGAGCATCAAAAAAACATAAAACATCAACCCCAAAAAACTATAAACCCTCAACTCCAAAAACCTAAATCCTTAACCCAACAAAACCCTAAACTTTGGGAAAACAAATGAACACTCAGCCCCTAAAACCCTAAACCCAGAATGCCAAAATACTTAAACCCCCATCCACAAAATTCCAAATCTATCATCCTCAATATATATATATACACTAATAAACCTAAAACATCATCTTATAAATTCCTAAACCCTCACTCCCAAAAAACAGTAAACCATGACTATGATAAACCATTAATCCTCATCCCTAATGAATCATAAAAACCCATCCCTAAAACTCTAATTCATCATCCTAAACAACCTTAAACCCTCTACCCCAATAAACCTAAACCCTTATCCCAAATAACCCTAAACCATTATCCCAAAAATCATAAACCATGATCATCAAAAAACACTAATCCCACATCCCCAAAAAATAATAAACCCTCATCCGGGAAAACCCATAAACCCTCTGCCCTAACAACCCCAAATGCACAGACCCAAAAAACCTAAACCCTCATGCCCAAAATACCGTAAACAGTCATCCCAAAAACACCATATATATCTAGTCCAAAAAAACCCTAAACCCTATATCCCATGAAACCCTAAACCGCCTTTCCAAAATAATCTTAAAACATTATCCCCTAAAAAAATCACAAACCCTCATCCATGTAAAATCATAAACCCATATCCATAAAACCATGATCTACTAGCACATGAAAAGCCTAAATAATAAGCCCAAGGAAAAAATATACCCTAAACACCAAAAAAACCCTATGACCCAGAAAACATTAATGGTTTATCTCCAATAAACCTCAAACCCTCATCCCCAAAAAACATTTAAACCACAACCTCATGAAACCATAACCCGTTATCCAAAAAAAATTAATCCCTCAACCCTAAAAATCCAAAACCCTTATACAAAGAATCCTAATCCATATACAAAAAAAACCTAAAACCACACCTCCAAAAAATCCTAAAAACTTTTTCTCAAAAACCCTCAACTGTCATCCAAAAATAAATCCCAACTCCCTCATCCCAAAAAAACTAAATCCTCAGGGCCATAAAATCCCAAAATCACAGGCCAAAAATACACTAACCCCCACCCAAAAAAAAATTACAAACCCTCATCTCTAAAAAAACACTAAACCCTACACTCTGAATAACACAATAATCCTAAAAGAAACCTGGACCATCATCCCTAAAATACACTCAACCCTCAATATATGAAAATTATCATCTCTTAAACCTATTAAACCATCATTCCTCATCCCCAAAAAACACTCAACTCTATGAAACAAAGAACCCTCAACCACTAGCCACAACAAACCCTCATCCATAAATAAAAGCTAAACCATTAGCCCCAAAAATACATCAACTGTCAAACATAAATATACCCTAAACACTCTTCACTAAAATGATCTCAAACCTCATCCACATAAAACCATAATCCCTCAAACCCAAAAAAATTCTAGACCCTCAATTCAAAAAAAAACTGATCACATTTCCAAAAGGACCTAAAATTCCATATGTAGATAAAACTAAACACTCAACCCCAGAAAAAACCATAAATCCTCATTGCCAAAAACCTCTTAACCTCCGACTAAAAGAACCCACAACAAACTACCCCAAAACCCACATCATTCATCCCCAAAAAACCCTAATCCATCATCCAACAAAAAACACTTAACCCTTATCCATAGAATACAAATAACCCTTATCCCTATAAAAAACCCAATTCCTTTCCTAGAAATACCCCCATTCCTCAACCAAAAAAAACCATAAACCTTCATCACCAAAAAATTCTTCAACAATCATTCCCAAAAAAAACACAACCCTCATCCCCGAAAAAAATATTCCCTTAGTAGAAAAATACCAGAAATCTCATCGAAAAATACCCTACATCTTAAGCTCCAATAAACCCTATTGCCTCATCCCAAATAAAACCTAAACCCTTAGTACAGAAAAACCCGAAAGCCTTTAACCTAAAAACCCTAAACCCTCAACCCAAGCCTCCCCCCAACCCTAATCCCCAAAACTCCCTAATCCCTTGCAAAATGACCCCAAAACCCTCAACCCCCAAAAAAATCATCAATCATCCAGAAAACCCCATAAACAGTCATAAAAAACCATAATCCCTAATCCCCCAAAACCCCAAAACAATCATCCTTAAAACATTAACCCTCATCACCAATTAACTCAAACAACTAGATAATAAAAAAACTTAATCCCTTAGACCCAAAATTCATAAATTTATTCTAAAAAATAGTAAAACCTCATGACGTAAAAATACCTCAACACCATCCAAAAATTACCTCACCCCTCTACCCTAATAAACCCTCAACCCTCCGTTTTAAGAAAACCCTAAACCCTCATCCCTAAAATATCTTAAACACTAAACCCAAAACCCTTCATTCCTTATCTCAAAAAAACCATAAACTGATGTCCTCCAAAAACCCTAAACCCTCACCTTCAAAAAAACCTAAACTCACATCCCAAACAAAACCCTAACTTCTTATCACTAAAACCCGTAAACCCTCTGACCAAAAAACAAACCAACACAAACATACCCATAAAAAATAAAATCATATAAAGAACCTACACCCTAAACCCCAAAAAACAATAACACCTCATCCCTAAAAACCCAAAACCTCCACCTTAAAAAACCCATCACACTCAACCCCACAAAAATCAAAATTTTCTATCCAAAACCACCCTATACCCTCATTCCTAAAAAACCTAAAACCTAAATAAAAAACCACAATACTTATCACCAAAAAAACTCTAAACCACCATTCACAATAAATCAAAAACACACATCCCATAAAACCATAAAACTATATCTCCAACAACGAAAACACTCAGACCCAAAAAACTTCAAATACTCTACCCCAAAACCCCCCGAACCATCTTCTTAAAATGCCCTAAAAATCGTTTGATAAGATTCCAAAACCCTCAACCCTCAGAACCGAGTCCTTCATCACAAAAAAAACCTAAACCATATGCATAAGAATACCATAATCCTACATCCCATGAAAACCTAAAACCCTAGTCCCAGAAAACCATAAAATTGGGGTATCAAAATCATGAACCCTCATCCAATAAAAATAGAAAACACTTATCCTCCTAAAAACTAATCCCCTAGCACAAAAAATGATAAACATCATACCCCAAAAAATAGTAATCATGTAGTCCAAAAAAACCTCTAAACCCCTTCCACATAAAGACAATAGAACCATACAAAAAACACAAAAGTGTCATCCCTATAAAATAATAAACCCTCTGCCCCGAAATTCCAAAATGATATTCCCAAAAAACCATTAAAACATTTCACTAAAAACCCTAAACCCTCATCGCCAAATAACCCTCCACATGAAACCAAGAAAATCCCTAAACCCATAGCCCCATACAACACTAAACCCTCAACCACAAAAAACCTATAACCTCAACCCCAAAAATGCTAAATCCTTGTCCCCCAAAACTCCAAAATGCTCATCCCAAGAAACATATAATACCTCATGCCAAATAATCATCAACATTTATTCCCCCAAACCCTTCATCTCTCATACCAAAAAACACTAAACCAATAGACCAGAAAAAAGCTAACAATCATATCAATAAAACCCTCAAACAAAAGCCCCAAATAACCCTCATCCCTTAGACCACAAAAAACAGAAACCCACAGCTCCAAAAAACCCAATACCCTCACCCAATAAAAAAAACTAAAAACCCTTAGATGAAAAAAAAATCCAAAACCATCATACACATAAAACCATAAACCCATACCCCAAATAATCCCAACCCACTTGAACCCAAAGAAAATGTAATACCTCAATAGTATAAATGAAATATCCCTCATTCATAAAAAAACTACACCCTAAAACCTAAAAAATCTTAAACCCTCAAAAAAACACCATCCCAAATCCCCAAATAAACCCTAAATCATCAGTATGAGAAAACAATAAACCCTCATCCTAGAAAAAAATATACCCTCAACCCCAAAAAACCCTAAAAATACAGACTCAATCAACCCTAAACTTACCACACAAAAATAATACAACAACCGCATTCCCCAAATCCAATCCCCACCACCCAGAACCCCTAATCCATCAACCCCAAATACTACTATTCCAATAAACCCAATAAACCCTCTAACTACAGCCCCAAAAAACCTTCAATCCTCTTCACCAAAAAACATTCTTCCCTAATCCCCATGAAACAAAAAACCATTATCCATAAGAACCCAGAAACCCTCAACCAGAAAACCCCTAATCCTGGAGTCCTAAATACAGTAAACCCTTATTTGCAAAAAAACTGTAAACCTACACCCCCCCAAACCCTAAAACCTTAGCACCAAAAAATTCTACAACAACATCCCCAAAAATAACAAAAACACTACAATGGAATAAACCCCTAAACCTTCATCCCCACTAAACCTACAACCTTGTTCCAAAAAAACCCAAAAAATTATTCCCCAAAAATCCATAAATACTATTCTAATAATACAGTAAACACTCGACCCAAAAAAAACTATAAACCCACAACCCAAAATAACTAAAAAAATATCCCAAAAAAACTCCCAGAACCAATAATCTTTTATCCAAAATAAACCGTAAACCCTATTCCAAAAAAATTACCTTAAACACTCATTCACAAAAAAGAATAAACACTAGCACAAAAATACCCCAAACCATCGACCCTAAAATATCATAAAACCTCAGTGCCAAAAAAACACTACACTTTCATCTAAAAAACCTAAAAGCATTGGAAAAAATATCTCTAAACCCTATTCCCCAAAAATATAAAACCCACAATGCTAAAAATACAAAATCCCTCATCCCAAAAAAACCTAAAACCCAAATAAAAAAATCATCAATCCTCATCCCAAAAAAACCCTAAACCCTCATCCCAAAAAAATCTGTAAACCCTATGCTTAAGAAAAACTCATCACCAAACACACTGAAACTATCAAACCAAAAAAATCAAAGACCTTCAACCCTTAAAAAACCTAAACACCCATCCCAAAAACACTATAAACACTCATCCCACAAAAACACTAAACTACCTTTTCCTAACACACATCCCTAAAAAAAATATCCTCACTAGAAAAAACATTGTACCATCATCCACAAAAAAACCCTAAACCACAATAATAATAAACAATTATACCTCAACCCCAAAAACATAAACAATTAGCCCAAAAAAACCCTAAAACATCTCCCTTAAAAACGCGTAAAACCTCATCCCTAAGAAGAGATAATCCCCCATCCATAATAAACCCCAAACCCTCTACCCCCAAAAAACGTCAACCCTATAAACCAAAAAACCCAAAACCATTATCTAAAAAAAATCCAAAACCCTCATACCCCCAAAAACATGAACCCTCATCCATGAAAACACTAAACCCTCATCTCAATAAAACCATAAACCCTCAACCCTAAAAATAAATAATCCCTAAGCCACAAAAATACCTAAACCCTAAACTCTCATCCTCTAAAAACCCAAAACCCTCATCCCAAAAACTCTTATTTTCTTAGCCCCCAAAATCATGAAACCCTCAACCCCAAAATCCTCAAACCCTCAAACCCCAAAAAACCCTAAACCCTAAACCCCATGAAACTGTAAAACCTCTACCCCAAAAGGCCATCAAACCACACCCCCAAAATACTCTCATCGATCATCCCTGATAATCACTAAAACCCCATCCCAAGGAAAGATTAAACCCTCACCCCTAATAAAACATAAATCATAGAGCCCAAAAATCCTAAACCCTAAGCAAAAATCCATGATCCCTCATCCCCAAGAATCCTTTAACCCTTGCCCCAAAAACCATAAAACCCTCAACCCCTAAACCACTAACCCCCAAAAAATATTCAGCCAAAAAAACCCTAAAAACCCAGCCACAAAAAACCATATTTCCTTATCCAAAATAATTAAATACCCTTATATATGAAAACCCTAAACACACAACCCCAAAAACTCTTAGAACATTAGAACAAAAAACCCAATACCCCTAGCCCCAAAAATAAATCATCCCTCAGTTGCACATAACCATAAACCCTTATCCCGAAATGCTAAATGATCAGCCTCAAACACCCTAATCCCTTAGCACCAATAATCCCTCAACTATAAACACCAAAAAACCCTTTACCATATTCCCCAAAATACCATCAACACTCATCCCCTAAAAAACCCTAAACCATTATCCCCAAAAAATTATAAACCTTCATCCCTAAGGATCCCTAAACTCTCAACACAAAAACAACCTATAAACATAGAACCAAAAAAACCCTATACCCCCATCCCCAAACAACATCCAACCCGTAGCACCAGAAAACCCAAATCCATCATCCCTAAAGAACCATAAACCCACACCCTCAAAGAACCTTCAACCCACTTCCCTAAAAAACACAATATACTCAAACCCAAAAAAACCATAAACCCTCATCCCCAAAGAACCATAAAACTTTAATTCCAACCATGATAAATACCCTTAGTGAGTGGGTGAATCTGGGTATGAAACACTAGTACTACTACCCCATTGGATATTGTTTAATTGTAAAAAACACTCTTCTCTCTATTTCCCTTTGAAATGATTGATCAGAAATGAAATCAATCATGAGACACATAAATTCTTCATGGATCACCCACACTATTATATGTATATGGTGCACGAAAAGAAAATGTGACTAGGTACCAAATCAACTAAACCACACTATTGTTACAATGTTTTGGTAGTACTCATTGTCCCTCTGGATTTGCAACTAATCCGAATTTGACAGATCACTCCTCTTTCAACTAAAGTGTGATCACTGCTCTGTCAGAAGATTCTTATTTTCATTAGTTGAATCAATATGTTTTAAACATACAATATTGATGAATTATTTTCTACATTCTTCTATATAATGAATACCACGTTACCAAAAGTTCCATGGGTAATCCCATGAAAACACATTTTCTATAGACAATTATTTCACAAAGATCTCACATCCTTCATGAAACATCACAACAAGTCAAAACAATATCCATCATTCTCAAAAAAACACATCTTTTGTGATGCTGACTACTTTTACGAAGCTAGTATGGACTTCATGAAGATCTTTCCTTCCACAAAGCTATCCTATCCTTCTCGATGATCAAAGCTTTTCTGAATCTTACATAGCCTTCATAAAGATATATATGCTCGTGATGATTAATATTTTGGTTAGCTTTTAAAGCCTTCGTGAACCACATTTCATAGAAAATAATTTTAGATAAACAGTCTTCATAAATCCCCTTCATAAATTTAGAGCCATTGGATTTTCATTAAGTGATTCTCTCTTATATTCTAAAGAGGGTTGGGGCATATTTTTAGCCATTTCCTCCCATTCCTAAATCATGAATTATCACCAACACCATTTTGAGAGGCTCTCAAAATATTATCACAAAACTAATTGTGTTCATGAAGCACAGGGGAAATATTCCTATTCAAAAAGGGTATCGTCATTATAGAGATTTACCATCATTTCACCACACATTCATTAACCCTAGAACCCTTACAACACAAGCTACCTTTATGAACGTCAACATCTTCATGAAACTCAAATCTTCATGAAAAATATGCATTTAATTGAACCATTTTAATCATACCTCATCAATAATCACTCTCAAAACACACAACTAGACATGGAAACATACTTTGTCAAAAAAAGAAACCCAAAAAGATTGCAATGTTACCAGGAGTTATTATTTCCCCATAAACATTCTTCCCCAAATAAAATCCTTTAACCTTTTCCATGAAATACTAAACCCTCCGCACCAAAATAAACCTAAACCCTCATCCCAAATAAACTCTAAAGCCTATGACCAAAAAAAACTATACTTCGACACTAAAAAATCTAAAACAACACAGAATTGAAAAACCCAATACCCACAGCCCCATAAAAGCCTAAATCCTCATCCCAAAAAAATCCATAAAGCCTCATCACTAAAAACCCCTAAACCCTCTACCCCAACAAACCATGAACCCCTATCTCCAAAAAAACATATTCCATTATCAAAAAAAATTATAAACCCTCAACCAAAATATTACCAAAACTCTCATTCCAAAAAATCCCTAAAACCTCATTCCCAAAAAACCTCGAAACTTCACCGAAAAAACCCTAAACCCTAATCCAAAAAAATAAAAATCTCTCATCCGTAAAAAAAATTAATTCTCATTCCCAAAACCCATACAAATCCGCCCCAAAAAATCTTAAACCCTCATCCCTAAGAAATCATAATTTTTTAGTTGTAGAAATACCTAAACCCGGAGCCCCCAATAAACCTGAACTCTTTCCCAAAAAACCCACAATCCCCTTCCCCCATACCCTAAAACCTCACCATAAAAAAACTATAACCCCAAAAAAACTATGATCGGTCATCCTAAAAAAACAAAAAAAAAACCTCGTCCCCAAAAAACGCTAAACCCTCATCCCCAAAAACCATAAACCATAAGCCAGAATAAACACAAATCTCTCTTCTCCAAAAAACTCAAAACTATAAATCCCCAAAAAACAATGAAAATGTAACCCAATGAAACATAATCACTCGACACAAAAACCCACAAATCTCATCCAAAAAAACACTATAACCTCCTACAAAAAAACCATAAGTCCTCATCAAAAAAACCCTAAACCCTTATAAACAAGAAACCCTAACACTCTATCATTGTAAACCCATGAACAAAATTATCAAAAAACCGTAACATCTCAACCCTAAAAATACTATTTCCTAAGACCAACGAAACCCTTAACCACATCCTCAAAAAATTCTAAAGCCTCATCCAATAAAACACCAAAATAACCAACCACCAAAAAATCAAAACAATCAGTCCCATAAAATGGTAAAACCTCATTCCATGAAAGTATAAACCAAAAACTATATACCATAACCCCTAAATCCCAATACCCTCAACAAAAAAACCCTAAACCCTTATACCCAAAAAAACTATATACCCTCAACCCCATAAAACACTAAACCCACAACCCCCAAAACAGTAAACCATCAGCCCAAAAAAACCCTAAACCCTCATCCCCAAAACCCTAAACTGTCACCCCTAGAAACTGGGAAATATTATCCCATAAATCCACTAATTCCAAAGGCATAAACAATCTAAACCCATATCCCAAGAAAACCATAAACCCTCAGACCCAAAAAACCCTAATCCTACACACCCTAAAAACCCAAAACAATCATCTCCAAAACCCTAAACCCTCATACCTGAAAACCCAAAAACCTCGAACCCCATATTTTCCTATACATTTACCCCAAAAAACCTAAAACACATTACCCCAAAAAACAATAAATTTTCATTCTCAAAAAAACCAAAACCCAAATACCTTAGAAAAAACCTAAACCCACAACCATTAAAAATCGTAAACCCTAGCCCCAAAAAAACCCTAAACATTTAAGTCCAAAAAATCATAAAACCATTTTCGATAAATAAATAAACCCTTAACCCAAAAAATATTAATCCCTCCTCAACAAAAAAATCATAATCCCTCATCCCAAAAATAACACTCAACCATCTCCCCCAAAATATCATCTACCCTCATCCTTAATAAACAATAAACCATCATCCCCCCAAAATCCTAAACCCACATCCCCTAAAAACCCTAAACAATATGCCTTAAAAATACTAACCCATCAGAATAAAAGAACATAGTACTTTATCCACAAAAAACCACAAACCTGAAACCAATAAATCCGTCAACCCTTATCCACAAAAAATCCCCAACCCTCATCCTCAAAATATACTCAACCCATAGCCCCAAAAAACCGAAACCCATATACCCAAAAACCATAACCCATCTACCATATATTACCTAAACCCTCATCCACAAAATCCCAAACCACTCATCCTCAAAAAACCCTAAACCCTCATCCCCAAGTACCCAACATCCCCAAAACCCGAAAACCCTCATCCCATAAAACTCTAAACACTCATTCCCAAAAATCCATCAACCCTCATTCCACGAAACCCTAATCCTTAATCCCCCTAAAACCCTCAATCATTATCCCAAGAAAACCCCAAACTGACAATCCCAAGAAACCATAATATGTTATCCCCAAAAGAACCTTAACCCCCATCCCCAAAAGTTTCTAAATACTCATCCCCAAATAACCCTAAACTCTCACCACCCAAAAACCCTAAAAACCTATATCTAAAAAACCATAATCCTTAATCCCTAGAAAACATAAAACCTTTATTCCCAAGAATCCCTATATCCTCAGACCCAAAAAATCCTAACCCACCATCCTAAAAAAACAGTAGACACTGAACCACAAAAAACCTTAACCCTAATCCCCAATAAACACTAAACTCCACTCATCCATAGAAATCCTATACCATAATCCCAAAAAACTAAAACTCTCCATCACAAAAACACTTAAAACCACTCCCTACAAACCCAAAACAATCATTCCAAAAAAATATTGACAATCATCCCATGAAAACTAGAAAACTGTCATCCCTAGAAGACAATAAACCTTCAGCCCCAACAAACAAAAAAAACCTTATCCTCAAAAAACACAAAATATTCATCCATAAAATGATAAACTCACATCCCCAAAACAAATAAACCCTCATCATCTAAAAACCCTAAACCCTCAAATGCCAAACATTTTGAACCCTTAGTGACAAAAATCACAACCTCCCCTGAAAAATTCTCTAAACACTCATCCCCTAAAAATCTTATACCCTCACCCCAAAGAAACCATGAAACCTCATCCCCAAAAGTTCCTAAACTGTCAATAGAAATAAACCACTAACCCATTTCTCAAAAAACCAAAAACCTTCATCCCCAAAAAACCCTATATCATTAGAAAAATAAAACCACAAATCTTGCATCTGAAAAACGAATAAGCCTTTAGCGCCCAAAAACCATAAATGTATAGCCTAAAAACAACTAAAAACCCTCATCCCCAACAAACCATAACCCTCGACCCTAAAAAAACTGAACCCTTACCCCTAAAAACACATAAACCCTCATCCCCCTAAAAAACACTAATCCCTCAGGCTCTAAAAACCCTATGCCTTCCACCAAAAAAACCCTCAAACCTGAACACCAAAAAAATTCTAAACCCTAAGCTTCAAAAAAACCCCAAACCCTCAGCCCCATAAACCCCAAACCATCATTTCCAAAAAGACATAGACCCTCATCTCCATAAACCAATAAACCCTCTACAGCCAAAAAATAGTAAAATGATAGCCCAAATAACCCTCAATGGATATCCCCAATCCCATAAAACCTAACACCCCAATCCCTCAATCCACATCCCCAATAAACACAAAACTCTCTACCCCAAAATACCCTACACACTCAACCTCATAAAAAATTCAACCCTAAGCCCCTAAAACCCTGAACTCTAAGCCCCCAAAACCCAAAAAACCACAACCAAAAAAATTCTAAACCCTCATCCCCCAAAAAAATATAAACCCACATAAAAAAGCATAAAACCTCAGTGAAAAAAAAACTATAAACCCTTTTACCAAAAGAACCCTACTCCCTCATCCTCAAAAAATCATAAACCCTCATCCCCAAAAATACCCTAACCCTCATCCCCAAAAAATTAAACCCTTTTCTCCAACACAACCTAATCCCTTGGGCCCCAAAAATATTATCCCTGGAACACAAAAATCCCAAAACACTTATACAAAGAAGACAATAAACCATGAGCACCAGATTACACTAAACCCTCTACCTCAAAAATGCCAAACCACCATCCCCAGAAAACCTCAACCCTCACCCCCAAAAGATATTCAACCACACCCCCAATAAAACCATATACCATTAGTCCAAAAAAATGTAAACCCTCGTCAATAAAAACCACAATTTCTATATACCCAAAAAATGCACCACCATAAATACCTAAAACCTCTTCCCTAGAAATCCCTAAACCCTCAGTAGCCAAAAACCCTAAATCCTAAGTCCTAAAAAATACTAAACTCTCAGCCCCAAAAAAATGAAATACTCAACCACAAAAAACTAAAAAACCTCATCCAAAAAAAACTCAAACCCCCCAACCTAAAAAAACCCTAAAATCTCAACACCAAAAAAACTGAAAACCATCACCCCCAAAAACCCTAAACAATCAACCCCAATAAACCATAAACCTTAAGACCCAAAAGAACTAGAACACCTCCCTAGAAAATTTTGTATCCATTAACCCATAAAAACATAAATCCTCATCGCCCAGATACCCAAAACCCTTTCCCAAACAAAAAATAACCCCTTAGCCCCCAAAACCCTAAATCTATAGCCCAAAAAATAAAAACCCTCATCCCTAGAAAACCTATACTATCAGTAACAAAAAAAACCTTTATCCCCAAAAAACCATAAACCTACAACCAAGAAACCCAAAACATTCATTAACAATAACCCATAATCCCTCATCCCCCAAAAAATCATAAAAACTTCATTCCCACAAAACCCTAAAACAACAACCCCAAAAAACCCAAAATACATAGCCCTAAAAACCAAAACCCTCAACCCCAAAAGACCCTAAACCATCATCCCCAAAAAATATTAAACTCTTATACCAAAAAAACCCTATTTCCTCAACCCTGAATAAACTATTAACCCATAGTCCCAAAAAAACCAAAACCCCCATCCCCTAAAAACCCTAAAACCTCATCCCCAAAACCCTAAACCCTCATTTTAGAAAATCCATAAACCCTCATCACAAATAACCTAAGCCCACAACACCGAAAAACACTAAACAATTATCACTAAAAAACCCTCAACCCTAATCCCTAAAAAATCCTAACCCCATATATCATAAAAAACTGTAACCCCTAATCCTTAATAAACCATGAACCCTAATCCCCCAAAAAAAGAATCCTCCACCACAATAAAACCTTAACCATCATCCCAAAAAGAACCCTAAACCATAATCCCCCAAAAACCATAAATCATTAACCCTAAATAACCTGAATCCCACATCCAAAAAACCCCCAACCCTTAACCACAAAAACTTTAATCCCTAATCCTAATTAAACCCAAAACCCTAATCCCTAAAAATCCCAAAAACCTAAACCACAAAATACCCAACCCCTTATCCTGATACCCTAAAAGCTAAACCATAATAAATCTGAAAAAATTATCAACAAAAAAACCTCAAACTTTTTCCCCTAAAATTACCCAAATCATAAGCCCAAAAAACACACATACCTCATCCCTAGAAAAGCATAAACCCCATCCCCAAAAAAACAATAAAACCTCATACCTAAAAAACCAATAATCATAATCTCTAAAAAAACCTAAACCCTCAACACCAAAAAAACATAAATCTGCGGTCCTAATATCCCTAAAACATCCTCCTCAACAAACCAAAAAATGTCATAAAAAAATAGAACAATTATCATTAAAAAACCCAACCCTCATCCCAAAAAATACATAAAAACTCATCCCCAATTAACTATACATCTTTAGACCCCAAAATCCCTCAACACGCATTCCCATAAAACCCTCAACCCTCAACCTCAAAAAAATCTCAATTGTCTTCCCTAAAGATACCTACTCCTAAGACTAAAAAAACTCAACCCTTAGCCTAAAAAAATTAAATACTCTTACCCAAAAATATCATCAAATATAAAAAAAAATCCATAACCATAAACACAAAAATCCCTCTACCATCAGACCTAATAAACCCACAATCTATATCCCCCCAAAACACTAAAACAATATCCCCAAAAAACTCTAAACCCTTATCCCAAAAAAACACCAAAACCCCCAGACCCAAAAAATTATAAACCCCAATCACCAAATAACCATAACCCTAATCCCAAAAAATCCAAAAAAAACCTCATTCCAAATAACACAAAACACTCTTCGAAATAAATAATAAACCTTTTTCCCAAAAAAACCCAACAACCATCAATCAAAAAAACCAAATAATCTTAGTCCCAAAAAACACTCTACCCACAAACCCAAAATATTCTAAACCCTCTTCCCTAAAAATCCCTAAACCTTTATCTCCAAAAATATATAAATCCAAATCCACAAAAATATCTAATAACTCATCCACAAAAAATCCTAAATATGAATCGTAAAAAAAATCAATACCCTTATCCTAAAAAAACATAAACCCTCTATGAGAAATAAAATCCATAAACCCTCAACCCCAATAATACAAAGAACAAGATTCTTATAAAAGTATATTACATAATTTTTTAATGAATATTAACTATATTCCACAAACACACACATGAGGACAATAATTTTTTAGAAACTATGGAAAAAGGTACATAATTTTCATATCTAATAGTAGATCATAAATGTTTCCCACAATTATCCTCCCATTTAGTACTCTTTATAGACATACCCTACAAAAATCATAATTTAAAACTGGGGGAAAGGAAACATAATAAAGGCTATGCTCAGATTCTTAGTAAGGGTAAAAATAAGGGGTGTTAATCGATGATCACGTGAATGAATATGAAATTCATAAGTAACCTAATAGTTATCATAATGTAAACTATTCATACCCAACCTATAAATGTTCATAAACATGAGTCATGTAATATATATTAGTAGTTTAGAAGACTTCAATGATAAGTAAATAAATTAACATCAGTCATTAGATCATATAATTTTCATAAGACATGGATTTTTGGCTTATGTATTAACCAATTACAATATATACATTCATAAATATTTATAGGTTCACTTATTAAGTTTTTGACTTTAAATGAGGCCCTCACATAAACTTATGAATATGCAACGTAGTCCATGTAAAACATTATGAACAAGAAATCATGTTCACGCATAACACTGTGAAAATGTAATTTGGTTTAGGAATAACCTTATGAACATGTAATCAGGTTCATTCATAACATTGTGAACATTTAGTCAAGCTCACACATTTCATTGTGAACATGTACGCGTGATAATGTATAGAAAACTATAACTTAGGGGTGGAAGCTACACCTATTTGGTGGGACACACAAACATCGCAAATGGAATCCCTTTCCACATAGTGGAATAGGTTCACTCCCCATTACACACCAATCTATCACATGAGATATAAATATTTACACAATACATTGGATTCAGTTATAGTTCCCACTCATCATATAATGAAACCATATTTATGTGTGTCAAAAGATCATAAACATTAATCATATCATAACCCATGTAATTAAATGGGTATCATAAGAATTTCATCATACCAAATCATTTGGAAAATATATAGGTTTCATAACCATTTAATCATAGATTACCTACAAAATGAAATGTGTTTCATAAGAATTTTATCATTGTATAACATATAGAAGTGGAAGGAGTTTCATAACCCTTATTCCATCAAAACATAAGCCATTTAGAGAAATACATTGATTGGTATCCTTGGATCATATACATATGAAGTCCTAGGTATCGCCAAAAGATTTCTTATTATATGGAAAATAATTATGAAAGATTTTTTAAATTGTTTATTGAGGATAATTTCGATTCCACTTTGAAAAAAAATTAAACATAATACATATTTATAACATTATCCATTGATAATTTCATAGAAAACAAATAATAAGAGCATTGAATATCATTTAAAAAAATTTAAACATGTTTTATTTGAAAATATTTTTTTAAATTGATCAGAATATATAATTTAAAAATATATTTTAAGACCTTTTTAGATAACATGGGTTTAAATGAAAAAAATTTCCAACAAATTTTATAAATAGAGTTTTTTTATAAAAAAACATATCCTCCAATACATAAATTACCAAAGAGTGGATGAATGTCAACATTACATAGAAATATCATTAATAAACATAGGAGAAGAAACACCATGATATAATTGAGATATAAATCATTTTATTTCATCATTTATAGAATATTCACAAAAAATCTTGATAATTGATGAGATTGAAAAGTATAACTCTTAACATTTTTGTAAATTTAAAATGTATGTCACATGAAGGACTAAAATTATATTAATATTAAGATATCCAAAGAATAGATAAATTAATGAAATTACGTGTCAAAGGGTATTTATATAAACTTCTTCATATAATATAGGTGCACAACATAACATATGCCTCAGAGAAAGAAAAATTGTGGCAAAATTACATTATTGATTTGTTAACTTTTGAACCGTAAAACCCATGAAAGAATAAAAAAATTGAAATATTAATAATCATTAAATTAGTATTATCCATCATATATAACTTCATAATGTAGTATATACAACATAAAAATAAATGAGTTGTGAATATGACATAAGTCTCTTAGAAATACAAGTGAGACATGAAATCCATTTACTTATTAGGTAACATTTTAACCATGAACCACATGAAAGAGAGATCATAAATTTGATATTTAAATATAAATAATTTTCACTATAATAATAATAAAATAGATTAATGTTTAATATACACACCACAAAAATAAATTGATGGTGAATATAACATGTGTCTCATAGAAGTATGAAGTGAGACTGAAATGCCCTATATGAAGTCTTGATTTCTTTCATGCACATTTAAACAACATATATAATGTAATATGTTTTGTGTAAATAAATTAAATAACTATATATATGTATATGAATATTTTACAATATATTCTTATTTTAGTACCATTTATTAACCTTTTATCAAAAATTATGTAGTAAATTAATGTTTTAGGAAATAACTCCTTTGTTTTTTGAGTATGCCTTAACTTGTTCATTTTGGTCCTCCTACATTAATCATGAATTAATTTTATAAATAATTTAAAAAATTACATTAATATACTATTTAATTTTTTAAAATGTATCTATTGTAATCTATAATATTTTTTGATATAAAATGAAATACGCCATTAATGTAGATGGTAGGCCATATATACTCAAGAAGGTTGTTTCTATTATATTATCATAATGAATGAAATATAAATAAATGATATATATTTTTATACATTATCATTAAATTCTAATTTATATTATATATATATATTATTTTTATTTAAACCATCCGTAAAACATTCCATTTTAATTGTGAATGAATCACATCACAAAGTGATGTCGTTGTTCGATGTACTCATGAACAATTTATTAATATTACCACAAAATGGAATGAATGAAGGAATGTGTGATGTAAAAATTTTATAAGAATAATAAAATCATATATATAATTAAAAAATATATTAATGGTTTGTACATCATTATAACCAACCCTGAAAGGTTGTAATGGAAAAACGAACCACTTCGGGACTGCAGGCAGTAGTTCATCGTATGAACAAACAATGATTTCATATCTCTTTTGATGGAGGTGGGTCATAATATAGGTTATACCCCTACCATAACAAAATATTTACATGTATGGTACTAATTTTATTATATCATCATGGTATTATCTTTTTTTAATGATGTGGAGGTAGAAATAATGTGAAGGTGCTTGTTGAAGAACAATACCACTTTTTGGGAATCATCTATGGATTTTAGTAAATCACTAAATAAAAGGATTTATACTAATAATAAGTCTTATAGAATGTGGGTATAGAATTTATTAATCTATATTGGTTTTTTTGTATGATCCAAACGGCATGAGTGGTTTGAAGAAGTTGGAATATTGAGTTTACCATTATAGTTGAGGTGGAGTGGCATTCATGTAAATACTCAAGAGAATTAAATATTGGGATGGGTATCATACCACAAGTGCCTAAAAAATTGAATATTATGGGATTTTATTGATGATTTGGTCGATACACACCACCCCCATTCATAAGAAAGACATATTTTATAATGTTATTCTTTATTCATTAAGTTCACCAAATTATATCCTTATAGTTTTATAAGGTAACTTATATCTTGTTATTTACATAATAACTTATCCATTAATCATATAATTAATTTTCGTATTAGATAATTTATAACCACTTATTCTAAATATGGAATTAGTGTCATTAAATAAAAATTATTTGGGTTTGAAAATTTAATTCTAATACAGATGCATGTAATGCGCAAAAACATGTTTTAACATTAATTGGTTTTATTAATTTTATCTATTTTCAAAAATAATTATGGGAGAAAATTTATTTTAAATTTATTATATAATATAAATTATTATTATTAAAAGAAATAAATTTTTCCAAATTTCATTTATAGAAGTGGAATAAAGTAATTTAAAATTTATTCCATAGACAACGAGAAAGGTAGTATTTAAAGGGAAAATGTTCAACAGTTCATAATATTTTTTTAACCAATTTCTAGATGATGTTGATTCAAGTGAAATATATTTTATTAATTGATATAAATAGTCACTAATTTTAATTAAAAATAATTAATAATAAAGTTTAACTTTTTAATTATATTATATGAAATGTCACATTTCAATACTATTAATGTATCATTCACTATTCAACAAAAAATGATAATTTTCTGGAAAATCCCAAAAATTCATAAAAATATAATTTTGATATGATTAATTAAAATATAAAGTTTCTTATTTAAAATAAAATATTTAAAATATTGAAAAATAATCTTAATATAAGTGTTCTATAAAAAGGCGACCAAACTGCTTTTTTGAAAAATATTATTTTGAAGTGTAAAATTAGATTTATTCATATCTATTGTCTATAAAAAACGTGATATTAATGTTAAATAGATTATTGAATATATATATAACATAAATTTAACTAATATAATTCACGATAAGTGTTTATTTAATTTATATTGGTGAAACATGTATTTTTTTTTCAAAAATAGTTTCTCAATAAGCAATTTCCTTTTTTCTAATTTGTAAATAAATAGTCACCAAAGAATTAATTTTATATACATAAATATATCATATTTTCATAATTTAGTAAATAATATTCTTAAAAACCATTGAAATTTATATTTTAAACTATCAAACTAAATAATAATATTTTAATAATATGTGATATATCATTTTAAAACATCATTTCATGTAAGAAAAATTCAATATTGCGTGTAATAACTGGTGAAATCAGTCTTTAATATAAATAATGACAATTTTATTGATTTTATATAACCTAGATAATTTTATTGTATCTTGAAATTATAAATATCAAAATTATTTATTGGATATTATGAAAATATATTTCACACAATCATGGGGTGTTACATTCTACTACCCTTAAAATGATTTTTGCCCTAAAAATTAATGTCAGTCATCAAAGGCTTAAAATTTTCAAATTAATTTATAAAAATACACATTGTAATAGGGTTTATAAATCATCCACTTGAAAAAGATAATTTCATGTATTTAATTCATATATAATAACACCTTCTAGTTTTCTGAATATGAGAACATGGGTTTTAAGTGAAAATCTGGAAATAGAAGAGAAAACTAAAACCAAAATTATGATAGAAAGAGATATATAATGTTGGTCAAAACAAATTATGTGATCTATAAAAGGATATGTACCACCATTTAATAACCCTATAGAGTCATTAAAAATGTCATTGTGATCGAAAATAGTGACGTTGTTATGAAACCATTTATTTCAATATCCTTTTCGTAATGTTAGAGAATCATCATGAGAATATATACTTGCCTTATTTCATTACACTTCAAAACCATATTCTCCTGCATTGGTTTTTCCATGATAAATTTCCACTTCATATTTTTCTCTATGAAATTAAGGTTAATTTTTTTGACCGATGCACAATGTGATCATCAGATCCATAAATTGAATGCTAATTCATTCTATTAATATTTAGCTATTAAAAAAATAAAATGGTTATCACATGTTATCCATTCTGAATCAAAAAATAAATGAATATATAAAACCACATTCAAATATCAACATAAACAATTTCATAAATGGTTAACCTTATGATCCATCTTCAAGATTAAAATAAAAATCATTAGAATAAAGACAATTTTTTTAAAAACTATCATAACTTTGATTCCCCATATATCATAAAGTATCTATTAATTGCTACATTTTAAATGTGTTGATACCTTTATCATATATTCTCTTGAAACTTGGTAATGAACTGAAATACCATAAAACCATATTCAAAAAATACATGGATCAGTGAACAAAAATTACTGGGTATACTCATTAAATCCATAAATTTTGTAAATTCCATCAATGATTTCATATAACACTTTGTCAGAAAATCATTAATTAGTTCCATAAAAATCAGTACTATCCAATTTACTTAATCTTATCCAACATCTCTTTATTCCATTCAAATTATCTAAACAATCGAAACATATTAAGGGGTTCCTTTCCTTAATAATTTTTTTCCATAAAATATAACATTTCCATTAAATCATTTTTTTCTACTCCATAAGTACTATTTAATATATTATTTAAAATGCTTAATGAAATATTCATACTAAAAAATCCATATATATTTCAGGATTTGAATAACATAATATTGGAATCCCAATACAAAAAGATCATTCAACATTCTTTTCAAATAATTTTCTAGCCTTCGTTATATTATTCTTTAATACCCATTTCCTTTCACATGTCATTTCTAGGCTCTTCATCGTCACCAATATAACCATTACTTGTTTTTTTATTCTGATTTTCTTCATGATATTTAATCTAAAGGAGTTTATTTTCTCAATTTCCTTACATTCCACTTTCTATGCATTAAATAGTCAATGATAACATTGGGATTCCAATATCCCCATCAATCGTGTCAATAAAACATTTTGTTTCCCCTTTTTGTTACTTTATTTTTGTCCTTTTCCGCTATGAAAACATAATTGTGTTCCTATAAGACACTCACATGGTAGTTTCTTTCCACATTTTTTCAAAAAGGAAAATGAATTTTTTTCTTACATATTCTCCACTTCCTAAACACTCACCGGATTATATCCTTTTATTCGATGGTGTGTATTAGAGTTAGTTGGGTACACATGGTTAATGATGTTTCATAAAAACTGATAAGGCATAATCCCAACATCCATTGCTCATGTCATCATCCTATTTTTCTTCTGATTATCTAATCATCTGTCACATCCAATATTAACCTAGATCCTTCTTGTTTCTACAATTGAATAAAACCAGAAATCACAGCGTGAGAAATGAAAATCATAGTGGAAAACCACATAATCATTAAAAATATCTTATAGGATATCTAAATTATTTCACCTTCTTTTTAGTCATGGAAACTGCAGTTTTATACTAGTTTTTTCATTATCTTCATCTACTTAAATCTTTCATGCTGGTTTTTAAAGAATGTGTGAATTTTCAAAGAATTCCCCTAGGGAGTGTCAAACAATTTTTGTTGGTAGGCTTGTTTTCGTGGACTAGTTCTGGATTGAGACTAGATCAATATGGTTTTTTGGGGTTGTACCCCAATATACTTCAGTTCCAACTACAAATTCAGATTACATATCTAGAATGGGATATAATTTAATTTAGACCACAATATCAATCCTTTTCATCAATTCCAATACTTTTTTCTAAAAATTTACTAATCCTTAGACTTTTCTGTAAGACATCCCTAATCATATCATTGTAGATATCCATAGGTATCTCAATAATGTTTTATCATCATTTTTTCCAATGTTTAAATAATATTCCCTTTGATACCATATATATAAACCGAGGAATATCATACATTGATTTTACATCATTTGTAAAACCCCAAGATTCTATGGTACGCTTCTCTTTGAATAATGTGATAGCGTGTGTTGTACGCAACACCGAGTTCTAACAAACCATATCCAATTAAACTAGCCGTTATGAATATTAATACCTACTTTTTGAAATTATATATATTTTATATTGTAAAATGGACTTCATTTTTGGATTCGGAATATTGAATTTAGCCTAAGTTGAAATTTTGGTACTTTTCGGATAACTTTCATATTTTGATGAATAGTGAAAATTACTAAATTTTAATTAAAAACAACTTTTTTAATCAAAAAAATTAATAGTGATAAATTATGAATTTGAGTGGTTTTAAATTACATTTAGAATATTTTTTTACCATTTAATATAATTTTGGTAATTGGACAAAATTTTACAATTAAACCGAACATAAACAAGTGTCAATCTTTTGATAGTCTTTTAAAAACACACTTTTTGTTTTGAAAGCGGGAATTAATTTTAAATTAATTTCTGCCACTTCTGTGTTTTGAATTTAGAAAAATGGATTCCATATTTGGAATCAGGATATCCAAATTGGGTAAATAGGTAACTATTATTTTTAGACATTTTGAATAATTACTGCGGTAAATATTTTATTTACCACGGTTAAGTGTAAATCCGGTAAATAAGGGTTAAACAAATAATATTATAATAATACTAAATTACCCTAAAACGTGTCCTATACTTATTGGTTGATACATGTTCGACCATAGGCATCTTTGGGTCGATTTTGGGACCTCATGGTTCCACTTGTAGGTGATAGGGACACTTTATTTTAATTAAGTTAAAATAAATACAAAAATGACACAAGCATATATCTTTTAGAAAACCAATTTTTACATAGGGTTATATATGTTGGATTTTATATTATAAATATTCATTAGAAATATAACAAGATTTAAAACATAATCATATTTTATTTATAATTTTTAGACATTAAATAATCTAATTTATTTATGACACAATGATGATTAATTAATTACTATAATAGTGAAAAATTAAAATAATTGATATTATAAATACCCAAATAAATATAATATGAAACTTTTAATGAATTAAACTAATTTTATAGGATAATATGATATATTAGGATGGATGTAATTGACTTTTTTAGAAGTAATCAATCTGTTATGAGTTTCACAAAAATCAACTATTGAATAGTGTCAAAATTGACATAAAAGAATTCTTAAAACAAATATTATATTATTAATTGATATTAAATTCCTAAAAATCTATGGTTCGGCCAAGAGACTTATATCATGATAGTTTAATCATTAATGGACCACTTGGGGGTCTCTTTTATGTATATAGTAAGTTTATTACCCATATTATATAAAAATATAGAGAGACATTGTAAAAGTGAAACTAATTAACTTAGAGTTAATACTTAAAGATAAGCTTAATATAAGTACCCAAACCTGTATAAATTCTATTGGTTGAGTTGTTTTAGACCTATCCCCACCTTAATATTTAAATAAACAACTTTTGAGCCATTGGAAACCAAAAATGAATTTATTATAAACTAATATATCTAGCTTTTCCAAAGGTGCCCCTCAACCCTCTTATAAAAGGGCACTCCTCATTCTCATTTATTCACACCTTCAAAGCCTTTTGGATCAGCCAATATCTTCCCAAATACTCTCACAACTTCCTTCACTACAACCTAGAGGACTTAGTTTGACCATAAAGCCAACCTAAGGGGCCCTTTTGATCAAATCAAAAGGAAGAACTTGAAGAAGAGGTAATGATTTCACCACCCTTTTCCAAGTTCCTTTCTTCTTCCACTTCTTCTTCCTTTGTTGTTACTATTCTAAAATAATAAATCCAGTATAATATATATACTGTGATGTTATTATAAATATGGTACAACCATATTCAGTATTCTATCCACCCATTGAATAACATGTCACTATACGTGCGTACGTACGGCTTACCGTCTCCACGTCGTTGTGTAATTGTTATTCAATATATTATTATTTGGATGGGTATAATAATGATGTGTAACTCATGTAAATAATAAATATAACATGTTAATTATTCTGTATATATGATATACCATCCATTTATATATTATTTTAATATCAAAAGAATGATATTGTCGCTCATGCGTACGTACGGACTACCGTCTCCACGAACGCGAAAAGATTCATTCTCCATCGCATCCATTCAAGTATAATTATCATTTGATGATTTAAAAATGATGTTTAAGGACTTGATATCATTATGGATATGAATAATATACAACCTATCCATTATAAACATGTCTTACGTAACAAAACATATAAAAGAAAACAAGTAAGTTAACACCCGAAACAACGATAATACTAAGATATTATTATCAAATCAATATTAAAAGATAATATATGATATCATATTAATGTATATGATTCTTGTATAATTTAATAACAATTATTTCACCATTATACAGGAGGTTAACCTACCCCAACCAAGGAAAAGTACATGGTAAGGGTTATTTCACAATCTCTTCATTATCCGAGGTTGTTTATAGGTAATAATCTACTGGGATCTCTTTATCATCCACATCCATGTTTTCTTAAAAATGTATTTCAAAACATTTTTGTTAATTACAAGAATATGGGTTAAAGTCATTTATACCCTTTTTTGAATTTTTATAAGAAGAATCTTTCCGTTGTTTTCAAAACAAGGTCCTTTTTAACCTTTTCGACAGAATTAAGGTAAGAATGTTTTTTAACTTATACGGCGGGTGCGGCTATTTTCCACGGTTATAAAATCTTCAAAGCTTTCCTTACAAGAATATAAGAATATTTTCAAAGAAAATGTTTTATTTTATATGGATCTTAAATGATTTCAAAAATAGAAAGAGAAATTTCTCTAAAAAGAGTTTTGATTTCATCTATGTCAACATCCTTTGATGGATTTTACGCTGATTTATTATGATACAAAACTTCTATATTGTATTGAAGGTTTTTCGATATGTTTGACTGTGGATGTGCTATTTTTATACCATTCATAGTTTATGGTGAAATTATTGACATTTCGTATGCTTGTTTTAATACGAATGTTTATGTTATGTTTAAACCTTTTCATATGGGAATGCATTGGACTTAATATGTGACGGGTGGAGCCCGCAATATCTCCTCGATGCATCGGTAGGTCTCATGAGACAAACTAGTGTCTTGGCACAAGGCCTTGGAAAAATCTTATGTGTAGTCTTGGCACAAGGCCTTGGCTATGTGGTTATGATAGTCTGGCATTATGCATTCCAACATTATGAAAGTGGTTATTGATTTTGCATGTGATTATTCGATTTGTAGAATATCCATGTGAATAAGTAAATGGCATTATTTCATTTTATTTATGTCATACCATGTTGAAAGTTCAAGTTTTAAAGGATTTTGTTTTAGTTATACATTGCCTTAAATGTTTATTCTTATTTATGAAAGTTTCCTCTATATTGTTATCCTTAATGGGCATTTGAGCTCACCCTTTTTCTATGTTTATTTTTCCCAGGAAGTGAAGAAGTAAATTATGAATGACCTGCAGATATATTATGTGGGGATATGAGTGTGGATTATGGAGACAATATGTTTTTGTAGTAGTTTTTCAATTTATTATGTAATGTAAAACTTATGAATATATCTAGTGTTTCCAAGGCTACTAAACCAATCGGTCTTTCAAGATTTGATCTTTCTTGTGATCATGCCAATGTTATATAATAATGCACCGACTCTGGGTAACTAGGATCGGGGCGTTACAGTTGGTATCAGAGAAAGTTTAGTACAAACCTTTGAAGCTAGATTTAGATAAACTCTGATTAGAGCACGTAGACCTAAGATGAACTTTGAGGATTAGTATAGAAGAACTTACTAGAATTTTGGTATTGTAGAGATTTTGTGAGTTTTCCAAGCAATACATCGCTGTCTGGATACGATCAGGTAGAGGCGGCTCTGGCACAGATGTACCTAGGGGTAAAACCCAAAAACACCGCATTGAGCTAGAATCGAACGGGAACTGGTGTACGACAACGGGCCTTGCTACACTCTTGGTTACGACACTCCCGGGGGATATGCTTAGGATAACTCTCATTTTCTTTACAAATTTTTATGAAGGGTTTATGAGTATATAATTCCTCAAAGAAAACATTTTTATGATTATGGATTATATCCATAAGTAGTTCAATTTATCTTAACTGTTTTATAAGTATGGGATTATGTATTTTGATTCATAAAATGATCTATTTTATGCCATTGTTTAGAAATGGTGCCTAGTGGAAGAAATGGAAACTGTATCAATTCACACACTCCATGTAGGGATTTCCCTCCTGCTCAAGATAATTATAGTGGAGCTGGTGATGCAACTGGTGCCGATCAGCTAATCACCATACTGGGACAACTTACTCAGGTTATGAATAATAACCTTATCCGTATGGAGCACCCTGATCCACAACGTAGAGGATCAATGTTAGATCGATTCATGAGGCAACAACCACCAACGTTCAATGGGAGTACAAATCCCTTAGTAGGTGAGCAATGGATATTTTCCCTAGAGAAAATATTTCAGGCTTTGGGGAGTAATGAAAGGGAAAAAGTTATCATGGCAGTTTACCGCCTCACTGGAGATGCTGATCAATGGTGGTCATTGATTCAAAATACTAACGAAGATGATGAAGTATCAAATATTGAATGGAGGGAGTTCAAAGATCTGTTTTTAGAAAAATACTTTCCTCGCGACCATCGAGCAGATATGGAAAGGCAATTTCTGAGTTTGAGACAGAAGGAGGATGATAATGTCACAAAGTATGAGGCTAACATTACAAGGTTAGCAAGGTATGCTAGAGATTATATACGTAACTCAATAAGTAAGATTGATCGTTTCTTTTATGGGTTAAAACCATTTCTTCGTCAAGCATTACTCTCACAATCCTTTTCATCGTACGATGACATTGTCTCATGTGCTATCAAGACCGAAAAGGAATTCTCTAAGTCTTATGACTTTAAAGCAAAGAAAGAGAAGAAGAGGCCTGCTGATCAATCTGGGAATGGAAATAAGAGGAAGAAAGGAAGGGTTGAATATCCATCCTGTGGTAAATGTGGGAAGAAACACCCTGGTACTTTCTTGAAGGGAATGCGAGTCTGTTACAAGTGTGGTGAAAAAGGCCACCAAGCTCGTGATTGCAAAGAGAAGAAGGAAGCCACCAACGTTCAGTGCTAAAATTGTAGGGATATGGGCCATTATGAAAATGAATGTCCTAAGAGTCATAAGAAATTACCTCAGAAAAGGCCAAGGGATCAAGGCCAAGCTTATGCTATCCCTACTGCTGAGGTAGAAGCTCCTAAAGACGTGGTGGCAGGTAATTTAATGGTTTCCTCAAGTTTAGAAAATGCATTATTTGATTCTGGATCATCTCATTGTTTCATATCTTCCCAGTTTTCTAAGAAAATTAGATATTTTCAATTTGATTTAACAAGGGAGTTGTTAGTTAAAACTCCTAAGGGAAGTATCATTGCAACAATGTTTTGTGAATCAGTCCCCATTAGAGCACATAAATGTTCATTATCTGCTGATCTCATCGTCATACCTATGATTGAGTTTGATATAATCCTCGGTATGTACTGGCTTTTGGACTATGATGCAAAGATTTATTGTAAGAAGAAAGAGGTTACAATTCTTGATGATAATGATAAGGAACACCTTATCTTTAGAGCAGAATCGTCACCACCTAATTCTTATTTAGATCCACCCCCAGTAGCTCAACTAAATTCAATTATTGGGGAGGAAGAGAATGAAGTAACTTTTGGTGAGGAAAGGAATGTTCAAATAGAGGATGTACCTATTGTGAAAGAATTTGTAGATGTATTTCCAGAATATTTACCTGGACATCCTCCGGAACGAGAAGTTGAGTTTTCCATTGATTTGATTCCGGGATCAAGGCCTATATCGAAGACCCCTTATAGAATGGATACTGTAGAATTAGTCGAACTAAAGAAACAACTAGAGGAATTGAGTAATAAAGGATTTATTCGCCCTAGTGTTTCTCCATGGGGAGCCCCTATTCTTTTTGTTAAAAAGAAAGATGGATCTATGAGGTTATCTATCGACTACAGGGAGATCAATGCTATAACAATAAAGAACAAGTATCCCCTACCACGCATTGATGATTTATTTGACCAACTGCATGGAGCTCAATACTTTTAAAATATTGACCTTCGATCAGGATACCATCAGTTGTGTGTGAAGAAGGAAGACATTCCGAAGACAGCATTTCGAACCAGGTACAGGCATTACAAGTTTATTGTAATGCCGTTTGGATTGACTAATGCACCCTCTGTATTCATGGATCTGATGAATAGAGTTTTCAAGGAGTATCTCGATGAATTTGTGGTGGTATTTATTGATGATATCTTGGTATACTCCAAAAACTACGATGATCATGAAAATCACTTGCACATTATCTTGAAGACTCTGAGAAGGCATGAATTATATTGGAAGTTTAGCAAGTGTGAATTCTGGCTTCAGGAGATTTCTTTTCTTGGCCATATTGTCTCTAAAGATGGAATCTCTATTGATCCTTCTAAGACCAAGCCAATAAAAGAATGGCCAGCACCTACGAGTATAACTGAGGTACGTGGTTTTATTGGTTAGGTAGGTTATTATCGACGTTTCGTCCAGAATTTTGCCCGATTGGCTAACCCATTAACGAAGCTCACACGTAAAGGGGTCAAATTTGTTTGGAAAAAAGAGTGTGAAGAATGTTTCGAAGAACTGAAGAGAAGATTCGTCAATGCTCCTATATTGACTCTACCATCTGGGAATGATGGGTTCATTATTTATTGTGATGCATCAAAGAAAGGACTTGGTTGCGTCCTTATGCAGAATGATAGAGTTATTTCATATGCATCACGACAGTTGAAAATTCATGACCAAAACTATCCTACTCATGATCTCGAGTTAGCAGATGTAATCTTTGCTTTGAAGATATGGAGGCACTACCTATATGGTGAAAAATGTGAGATTTATACTGATCACAAGAGTTTGAAGTATATTTTCTCACAAAAAGAACTCAACATGAGGCAAAGGAGATGGCTTGAATTACTCAAGGATTATGATTGTACGATACACTACCACCCGGGTAAAGCAAACAAGGTGGAAGATGCTTTGAGCAGAAAAGACCATGGAGTTTTGAACATGATGAGAATTGAAAGGGATCCAATTTTCATCGATCTAGTAAAGATGGACATGGGTATAACCAGGGATGGTGAATCATCAATGCTTTTTCAAATGGTTGCCAAACCATCTTTACTAGAAAGGATTAAGAGTTCTCAGACCGATGATGAAGAATTCCAAAAGAAGATTAAAGCTTTGAATGATGGGAGATTGAGAGACTTTGTGTATGAAGATGGAATTTTGAAATTTGGGAAGAGACTTTGTGTTCCCGATATACCTGATCTAAAAAGGGAATTGCTGGATGATGCTCATAGTTCCATTTTCTCTATACACCCTGGGAGCACCAAAATGTATAGAGATTTGAAGGAACATTTTTTGTGGGACAATATGAAGAGGGAGATTGCTGATTTTGGGTCAAGATGTATGGTTTGTCAGCAAGTTAATGCTGGAAGGCAATAGCCTGGAGGAGTCAAGAAACCTCTTCCCATACCGGAGTGGAAATGGGACAATATTACGATGGACTTTGTCATGGGGCTACCAAAGACTCCTAGAAGGAACGATGCGATATGGGTTATTATTGATCGTCTTACTAAGTCAGCACATTTTCTTGATATAAGAGAAGATCTACCCCTGGAAAGTTTAGCAAGACTATATATTAATGAAGTTGTGAGACTTCATGGAGTACCCCTATCGCTTGTTTCTGATCGTGATTTCTATTTTACTTCAAGATTTTGGAAAAGTCTTCATAAATCCCTGGATACCAAACTTCTTTTGAGCACTGTTTACCACCCTTAGACAGATGGAAAATCATAATGGACAATTCAAACCCAAGAAGACATGTTCAGATCTTGCTCACTTTACTTTCAGGGTATGTGGGATCAATACTTACCTCTCGTAGAATTTTCCTATAACAATAGCTTCCATTCGAGTATTCAGATGGCACCATATAAAGCGTTATACGGAAAGAGATGTCGTACACCAACCTGTTGGGATGACGTCGGTGAAAGAAAATTTGTAGGCCCAGAACTGATGGAGGAAACGATGGAAAAGGTGAAGTTAATCCAAAATCACATCAATGCAGCTCAAAGTAGGCAGAAGAGCTATGCCGATAATCGAAGGAAGGATTTGGAATTTCAAGTCGGTGATCTTGTTTCCCTGAAGGTATCTCCATGGAAGGGACTCATACATTTTGGTAAGAAAGGTAAATTGAGTCCCAGGTACATCGGACCTTTTGAAATTCTAGAACAAATTGGGGCTGTAGCTTACCGATTGGCAATGCCGCCAAGTCTCTCCAAAGTTCACGATGTGTTCCACGTATCTCTGTTGAGGAAATACATGCCTGACCCAACGCATGTACTCACCTATGAGGAGTTAGAACTGGAACCCGATCTGTCTTATTGTGAAGAGCCCATCAAGATTCTTTATACGAGAGAACAAGTGCTGAGAAACCGGACGACGCGTCTGGTAAAAGTTTTGTGGAGAAACCATAAGATGGAAGAGGCAACGTGGGAACCCGAGGAACTTATGATGAAGAACCACCCGAGTCTTTTCATGTAGTAGTATTCTATAAATTTAGAGGAAAAAATTATTTGAAGGTGGGGAGAATGTAACACCCCAAGCTTCTACGGTACGCTTCTCTTTGAATAATGTGATAGCGTGTGTTGTACGCAACACCGAGTTCTAACAAACCATAACCAATTAAACTAGCCATTATGAATAGTAATACCTACTTTTTGAAATTATATGTATTTTATATTTTAAAATGGACTTAATTTTTGGATTCGGAATATCGAATTTAGCCTAAGGTGAAATTTTGGTACTTTTCGGATAACTTTCATATTTTGATGAATAGTGAAAATTACTAAATTTTAATTAAAAACAACTTTTTTATCAAAAACTTAATAGTGATAAATTATGAATTTGAGTGGTTTTAAATTATATTTAGAATATATTTTTACCATTTAATATAATGTTGGTAAGTGGACATAATTTTACAATTAAACCGAACATAAACAAGTGGCAATCTTTTGATAGTTATTATCTCTTAAAAACACGCATTTTGTTTTGACAGCGGGAATTAATTTTAAATTAATTTCTGCCACTTCTGAGTTTTGAATTTAGAAAAATGGATTCCATATTTGGAATCAGGATATCCAAATTTTTTAAATAGGTAACTTTTATTTTTAGACATTTTGAATAATTACTGCGGTAAATATTTTATTTACCATGGTTAAGGGTAAATCCAGTAAATAAGGGTTAAACAAATAAAATTATAATAATACTAAATTACCCTAAAACGTATTCTAGCCTTATTGGTTGATACATGTTCGACCATACACATCTTTGGGTCGATTTTGGGACCCCATGGTGCCACTTGTAGGTGAGGGACACTTTATTTTAATTATGTTAAAATGAAAAAAAAATGACACAAGCATATATCTTTTAGCAAAAAAATTTTTACATAGGGTTATATATGTTGGATTTTATATTATAAATATTTATTAGAAAGATAAAAAGATTTACTACATAAACATATTTTATTTATAATTGTTAGACATTAAATAATTTAATTTATGTTTGTCACAATGATGATGAATTAATTACTATAATATTGAAAAATTAAAATAATTGATATTATAAATACCCAAATAAATATAATACGAAACTTTTGATGAATTAAACTAATTTTATAGGATAACATGATATATTAGGATTGATGTATTTGACTTTTTTCGAAGTAATCAATCTGTTATGAGTTTCACAAAAATCAACTATTGAATAGTGACAAAATTGACATAAAAGATTTCTTAAAACTAATATTATATTATTAATTGATATTAAATTCTTAAAAATATAAAGTTCGGCCAAGAGACTTATATCATGATAGGTTAATAATTAATGGACCACATGGGGGTCGCTTGGATGTATATTTAATGTTTATTAACCATATTATATAAAAATACAAAGAGACATTGTAAAAGTGAAACTAATTAACTTAGAGTTAATACTTAAAGATAAGGTTAATATAAGTACCCAAACATGTCTAAATTCTATTGTTTGAGTTTTTTTCTACCTATCCCCACCTTAAAATTTAAATAATCAACTTTGGAGCGATTGGAAACCGAATATGAATTTATTATAAACTAATATCTCTAGCTTTTCCAAAGGTTCCCCTCACCCCTCTTATAAAAGGGCACTCCTCCTTCTCATTTCATCACACCATCAAAGCCTTTTGGTTCGGCCAAACTCTTCCCAAATACTCTCCCAACTTCCCTCACTACAACCTAGAGGCCTTAGTTTGACCAGAAAGCCAACCTAAGGAGCCCTTTTAATCAAATAAAAAGGAAGAACCCGAAGAAGAGGTAATGATTTCACCAGCCTTTTCCAAGTTCCTTTCTTCTTCCATTTCTTCTTCCTTTGTTGTTACCATTCTAAAATAATAACTCCAGTATCATATATATACTGTGATGTTATTATAAATATGGTACAACCATATTCAGTATTCTATCCACCCTTTGAATAACATGTCACCATACGTGTGTACGTACGGCTTACCGTCTCCATGTCGTGGTGTAATTGTTATTCAATATATTATTATTTGGATGGGTATAATAATGATGTGTAACTCATGTAAATAATAAATATAACATGTTAATTATTATTTATATATGATATACCATCCATTTATATGTTATTTTAATATGTGACGGGTGGAGCCCGCTATAGCTCCTCGATGCATCGGTAGGTCTCATGAGACAAGCTAGTGTCTTGGAACAAGGCCTTGGAAAAATCTTATTTGTAGTCTTGGCACGAGGCCTTGGCTATGTGGTTATGATAGTCTGGCATTATGCATTCCAACATTATGAAAGTGGTTATTGATTTTGCCTGTGATTATTCGATTAGTAGAATATCCATGTGAATAAGTAAATGGAATTATTTCATTTTATTTATGCCATACCATGTTGAAAGTTCAAGTTTTAAATGCTTTTGTTTTAGTTATACATTGCCTTAAATGTTTATTCTTATTTATGAATGTTTCCGCTATATTGTTATCCTTACTGGGCATTTGAGCTCACCCCTTTTCTATGTTTTATTTTTCCCAGGAAGTGAAGAAGTAAATTATGAATGACCTGCAGGGATATTATGTGGGGATATGAGTGTGGATTATGGAGACAATATGTTGTTGTAGTAGTTTTTCAATTTATGATGTAATGTAAAACTTATGAATATATCTAGTGTTTTCAAGGCTACTAAACCAATCGGTCTTTCGAGATTTGATCTTTCTTGTGATCATGCCAATATTATGTAATAATTCACCGACTCTGGGTAACTAGGGTCGGGGCGTTACATCATTTTTTATGAATATTAATTAAATTACACAAACTCAATCATGACAATTGTAATAGTTTAGTGCGTTTTCAAACATGGAACATAGTATATAAATATGATGAATGTTCTTCATTATTTAACAAAAATATCTTTCCATTTTTCACCCTTCAAATACATACACTATATAAAAAAATTATCCATAAATGGGGGAAAGGAAGCATAAGAATGAGAAACTCAGATGGCTAGAAAGGGGTGACAAAAGAAATACCAAACAATTATATTATGAAATAATAATTGATACACAATTCCAGACCCACTAGGAACTTTCCTAGTAATCTTTTACAATGTTCGTGTGTTGATAACCTGCATCGCTGCAAGAAAACAAGTGAAGCTGGTGTGAGAATAGTGAAAATGAGAAGGAAAGGGGAATTCGGTCAAGGTATAACCCAAATAGAACTTGTCTCTATGAACAATAACCCAAGATGCCAAAAATGATGAATAATCCGTTGATAAGTCATTAATTAATCAATAACTCAAAGGTTGCAAGAATAACTCCCTATAATAACATTACCTTCATTCATGATGTAAAAAAGTACAAGGTGGTGGCTATTTATAGCCAGAGAAACATGAAATTCGAATAACACATTGGGTGGATCATTAAATGTGTATCTGGAATTCAATATGGGTGAAGACAAATATTGTAAACCAAATTTTCCACCAATTCACAAGAATTGTAAACTAGAAGAGTTCCCTTATTGAATCATTAGAAAACCCAGTACTTGTTGAATGATATCAATGAGAAATAATGAATAAATAAAATTCAAATAAGGCCTCAATTTACAAAATCAAGAACATCAATGTGTACACTCTTGATGCATTCATTTTACCACTACATCAGGGTGAATTGGAATGGAAGAACATATCTGATGAGGAGTCAATAAAATGAAAATTTTTGTCTTTTAAATCATTTCAGGTTTATTATACTGAGTGTTATTATTTTAAGCAACATTATAGGGAAAAATAATATATGAATTTGATTTTTAATAGGGTTTATTGAATAATTATAAATAATGGATTCATGAACATGTTTAGAAGAATCCCTCAAAATGAAAAACATAGTGGGAGATAATAAAAGAGGTAGAATTAACCATTTTTATATGTAACTAGTTATGAGTGTAGGGCGAAAGGACATATAAATCATGATTTTCCTACAATAAAGAATAATTATAAACAATAATATAAGTATAAATACGAATTCACCAATAGGTAGTGTTGTACAGAAGAATTAGATTATCAGGAACAATATGGACATGATAAAGAATCGGCTAAATTGTTCTTCATGGTATCACTATATATGTTTTTTATTTCAAATTTCATTATTCTATCTATGATTATGAAAATCTAAATGTTTTTCAGTTAAATTAGGAAATTGAAATATTATGAAATTACATTTTCAAAGCTTCGAATTTATATAATAAGCTTAAATAAAATCAATAGAAACAAGTTTTTGAAAATAAAATACAATTACAAGAGAATGAAAATTTATGGAATATTATTTAAGATTCTCATTCTACAGTTTATGAAAATTTGATATATGTTCATGATTTTAATAAAATATTGAAAATGAAATTTGAGTGTCATAAAAAATAATATCTTATATTATTCATGGTTAGAAAAAATATCATAAAATGATGTTTTTTAATAAAATTAATAATAATAAATATGGTTTTGGATATGTTAAAAATTTACCTCAAATGTTAAAAACCCATTTTGTTAAATGAAAAAATGGATGTACTTATGCTATTACTTTTTTTAAGCGTGGCATGAAAGATCACATTGAAAATGATTATTATCTTGGATTTTAATAATGATTGGTATTAAAAAATCATATTTATAAATAATTATTATCAATTGTACCATAAATAATTGATTTAATATTTTATGGGTATATAAAAATTTTATTACTAATCCTAATTGACGCTATGTAGCTTGGGTACAAAATTAGTCGAGTAATTTATTATTTTAGGAAAAAATTGAAGGATGTATTAAAAATGACATATGGTATATAGAACATGGATGCTCTAGGGATATTTTTGGATACCCATCAATTCTTATCAATTACAAAACATGTGATGGACGTACTATTACATTTAGAGACAATTCCAATGTAAATGTAATTTTTTTTGGTAAACATGATATTTCTAATTCAAATTTTATATCCAATAATTTATATATTGAAGGATTGAAAAAAAATAGTCATTATATCTCAAGTGTGTTATGATGGATGAAGGTGACAGTTCAAAATGACAATTGATTAGTTTTTAATGATGATTTTTTTTATTTTTTTATGATTGAAAAAAAATTATAAAATTTTGTTTTCCTAAACTACATGTTCTACGAGAAAAGTGTTTGATTTTTTTTAAATACAGATAGAATTCTTTGGCATCGATGATTCAGTCATGTTATTTTTTTAATGAAACATTAGCACTCTAAACATGAAAATGTGTAACAATTGTAGGTACTAGGCATGCATTGGAATCCCTAAAATCTCGATTTTTTTAAAAAAATCAACCGATTATTAACATGAGATCGTCATTATCAGTGAAACTCTACCAAGTATCATCTCAAAGATCATGAGTAAAATAAGTTAAGCACAAAATAATAACCACAACTAACTAGTTAAATCCAAAGGCGCACAAGACATCTTCTAGTCACCATCAATAATTTTCCAAATGATCAGAATCATAATCCCCATAGATCAACCACATAATCATTATAAGCCAATGAGAACATTGATCGACAGAATTCATGTTCTCGCATAGAGTTCTGAAAATTCATTTGATGTCCCAATGATCAAAGATGCTCTATTCTATTCATCTGTGAAGAACTGTCATGATCAAGCACCTAGAGCCATATTTTCTCTCTCTATGAACTAGGAGAGAGAGAAGAGAGAGAATCTCTCCCCATTGAGTAATTAATAGTGTCTGGAGAGAGATTTCTTTCTGGTATTTATAGGAAGGAGGTAATTGTCTTCTTTAAACACCTAATACACAAATATATATTTCTCACTAAATAAATGATTAATTTTCACTACTAAATTGAATCATAAATATCATTTATAATTTTGTCACATTATTTTAATAAAAAAATATTATGTAATAAAACTAGAGCCATTAAATCAACTCAACATTCCCATGTGTATTAAATGAACCTTCAATATTTTAAACTAATATTCAATAAAATAAAATATTTCATTATAAATAATTTCAAAACCAATTATTTATTACATGAATAACATGAATTTATTTATTCATTTGGTGATTGTACATCCTTAGAAAAATCATAAACCTATTTATGGGACCCACTATGTCCAAAACTAATATTAACTAGAATATGGAATACATTCAAAAACACTATTGTGTATGACCCTCTAGAAACATATCTCGATAGTAGTGAATAATATTCACTGACCAAGAGCAGTATCTAGAAGCCCATCATGGACCATAAGGAGATAAAGATAATAATAGCAAAGAATATGAACCTATGAATACGCATAGAATAATATATCCTATTTTTCTTTTGATATATCATGAAGCAGGATGCACACCTATTTCATCACCCTTTTCTTGATTTATTATTTTTTGACATGACTGGATGGATTTACCATCATGTTCCATGGTCATGGTTTTATGATGGTAATAACACCTTGATCAACTAGGCCCAAGATATAGTCACTACTACAAAAACGGGATTTATAAGCACTCAAAATGGGCTTTATCAGTGCTAAAAAAGCGTTGTAAAGCTCAGTGCTGATAAGGGGAGGTCCCCTTTATCAGCTCTCAATAAGCGCTGATAAAGGGGTACTTTATCAGTGCTAAAAATGCGATGATAAAGGAAACCTTTATCAGTGCTAAAAAAGCTCTCAAAAAGGACCCCTCTATCAGTTCTAAAAAAACACAGATAAATGTGTTTTTATCAGATCTCTTTTAGTAATACTAAACTGATCCGTTATCAGTGATTTTTTAGCGCTGATAAAGGTGCATTTTGTCAGTGATTTTTTATCGCTGATAAATGCCATGTCTGCTACAACAAAAAATTCTGTAGCATCACACCCAAACAACACGTGAAAAAAATTCAGCATCTCAAAAATTAAGTATACCCATACAAAATTAACACATAAATCATAAGTTAATTACACCAGGTATAAAGATAAAACAAGTATACTCATACATAAATTATACCCATACACCATTAACACATAATTCATAAGTTAATTAAAATAATAAACAATTCAATTCAGAATTTAGGGGGTTGGGGAGGCTGTTCAGGGGTTTCGGGTGGTTGTCCAAGGGGGGTAGGGGGTGTCCGGGGGATGGGGGTGTCCGTGGGGATAGAGGTGTCTAGGGGTGGGGATGGTCCAAGAGGTTGGGGTTGTCCAAGGAGCGTGGGGGTGTCCAGGGGTGGGGGTGTCTAGGTGGTGGGGTGGTGTCTAGGAGGGGGTGTCCATGTAAGGGTGGGATGGTGTCTAGGGTGTCGGGGGGGGGGGGATTTTCAGGGGTTGGGGGGT